>CAWUFW010000725.1:0-1215000 GCA_963921515.1 Calotriton arnoldi
GTCGCGCCCAGACCGCGTAAGTGAAACGCCGAGGGAGGGTGAATGTTGTAAACCCCTCGAGCGTGACCCTGTTAGGCTAGCCCGGCGTACGCCTGGCTAGCGTGGTTGAGAGTAAATAAAAGGGGCAGGCGTGCTGGGCGTGACCAGTGACGGACTGGCCAAGTAACTGATAACTGTCTTTTGCGTGTCTCATTGGTAGCCTCGTAAGGCCCCATCTACGACACGACATTGGCGACGAGGTGGTCTCACCCCTCGCAGCGCTCGTGTTTGCTTTACGCCAGCCACCTGGTCCCCCTGCAAACTCGTCAGGCTGAACACCGGTGCCCGGCGCCACCCCGCTGGCCCCGCCGCCTCCGTCACCGCTGGCCCGCCGCAGCCGCTGCGCTGCCTGCACCGCTGCGACACGTGTGTGCCGGGCCGCGACTCCGCTCACCCCCGTGGCGCTGAGCGCCGAATCCACCGACCACGACATGGCCTGCAGCTTCTCAGCCCCCGGTGAGTGTCCTGATCGCGCTGCCACGCGCGCAGCCGCGTGCCCCAGCCGCTGGCCTCTACCCCATCACAGACCTCTCTGCTGCTCCCTGTCTACGCCGCCGGGCCTCCGTGAGCGTGCAGCGCTGCTGCCCAAGCCCTGCCATCCCTCCGACTAGCGCCAGCAACAGGCTCCTGCGATACCCGCAGCCACCGCTGAGAAACTCTGCCAGGACATTCCTACTGGCCCGCCAGCACGTGCGCCACCTTGCACGTCTTTCTCAACCAGCGCCCGCCCTGAGGCGACCCCGCCTGATCACCTGTCCCCATGGCGGCCATTCCGCACCTAGAGCCTTTCATCATCACAGGCCCGCCGCCCTCCCAAGCGGCCCGCTGGAGGGTGTGGGTGGAGCGCCTCGAAACTTACTTTGACGCGGCGGACATCCCGGCGCCGCGACGTCCGCCCCATGCTGCTTCACCTTGGAGGGGCCGACATCCATAAGATAGCAAAGACGGTGCGCGAAGGTGGCCCTCCCAGGAACTACGCCACAATGCGCGACGCCATTACCGCCCACTTTGAGCCATATGCCAACCCGGATTACGAGCGGTTCCTGCTCCGCCAGGCACGCCAACAACCGGACGAGTCAGTAGATATTTTTTACGCGAGGCTCAAGGAACTAGCAAGCACGTGCACCCTCCCTGATGAGGACGACGAGGTGAGGGCGCAGTTTATCCAGGGTTGCGCGTCGTCGAAATTGCGGGAACGTGTTTTGGAGGCCAACAACATGCAGATGAGGGACATCCTCACGTTAGGCCGCTCCAAGGAACTATCCAAGGCAAGGGCGGCACATATGGAAGCCAAGCCTGCAGCGGTGGTCAAGGAAGAACCGGTGTGCGCCATCCGGACAGACGCCCGACACCCGCGGGCGCACGACAGCATGCCCGCACCGCCACCATCCAAACAGCCTCAGTCCAAGCAGCCCCAGCGGAACCGCCCGTGTGGGTGGTGTGGAGGCCCTTACCCCCATGAGGGCGCCTGCCCTGCGAGCGGGAAAACCTGCAGTGCTTGCGGGAGATTAAACCACTACTCGAAAGTATGCCGCTCGTCACGAAGAGGGACGGCGAGAGGCCCACGGCGGCAAGTCCGAGCACTCGGTCCACTCCCCGACGAACCACACAGCAGCGATATGGACGACGACGAAGAGACCACAGTCCACGTGGTTCGGATGCTACACGCTCTGTCAGCCCCGCAACACGCCACGCCGATGTGCGAAGTCGACGTACAAGGCCAGGCGGTGGCCGCGCTCATTGACACCGGTGCCACGATCAATCTCATGGCCGCCAGTGTCTATCGGGGATTATCAAATCCTCCCCCGCTCCGCGAGACCAGAGTACAAGTCTATGCTTTTGGGACTCAAGCCCCCCTTCGTCTGTGTGGCGTCTTCCAGGCTGACCTCTCCCACGAAGACTCCCAGCAGCAGGCCAAAGTGTATGTGTCCCAGGAAGGAGCCGGGTTTCTGCTCAGCTGCCGCACCGCCCAAGACCTCAATCTCATCCGATTTGCCTTCACGGTACACGCCCAGGACCTCAGCGGGCTGCTACGGGACTTCAGCTCCCTCTTCGAAGGCATCGGCTGTCTAAAGGGCCCAGCCATTCGGCTGCATATCGACAAGACAATTGCACCGGTGGCCCTCCGACACCGGCGAATCGCCTTCCATCTCCGCCCCAAAGTAGAGGCAGAGCTGCGTCTGCTGGAAAAAGCTGGAGTCATCGAGCGGGTGACTGGCCCCACCCCGTGGGTGTCACCCATCGTCGTCGCAAAGAAGCCAAAGCAGCCAAACGCAGTCCGGATTTGTGTGGACATGAGGATCCCGAATCTTGCCATCAAACGGGAGCGCCACCTGACCCCGACTGTAGACGACATAATCGGTGAGCTAGCAGGGTCCCGGTGGTTCTCAAAAATGGACCTCCGTTCAGGATATCATCAGGTCCCCCTCCACCCGGACTCACGGCCCATCACGGAATTCTCTACCCACGCTGGGCTTTGGCGATACACCCGCTTAAACTTTGGAATATCCAGCGCGGCAGAGGTGTTCCAGAACATTGTGAAGAACGTCCTCCAAGGCCTAGACGGTGTTCTGAACGTGAGCGACGACATCCTTGTGCATTCCCCCACGTTGGAACAACACCTCCTGCGCCTCCAAGCGGTGTTCGCTCGTCTACTGGACAACGGCCTCACCCTGCACCGTGAAAAGTGCGAGTTCCTAAGGCGAGACATTAGTTTTTTTGGATACCGGTTTTCGGATAAAGGCATCGGCCCGGACCCGGACAAAGTCAAGGACATACAGGAGGCTCCTGCCCCAACGTCAGTGTCCGGAGTCCGCAGTTTCTTAGGGATGGTCACCTACTGCGGGCGCTTCATCCAAAACCTATCTGATCTAACCGGGCCGCTTCGTGACCTCACGAGACACTCCAGCCACTGGACCTGGGAAACAGAACAGGAAGAGGCGTTTCAGAAAACTAAGGCAGCCCTCTCCGCTGATACCACGCTAGTGTTCTTTGACCCCAGACTCGAGTCGCAACTGGTGGTGGATGCCAGCCCGACTGGACTAGGAGCGGTGTTGGCACAACAGCTGAAAGGCGGGGAATGGGCCCCGGTCGCCTATGCCAGCAGGACACTCACCCCCACGGAACAACGCTACTCCCAAATCGAAAAGGAGGCCATCGCAATCCTGTGGGGGTGCCGCCATTTCCACATCTACCTGTACGGACACCCTTTCACTGTCGTTACGGACCACAAACCCCTCCTTCCCCTGTTTCAAGGGTCGTCCTCACGTCCCCCACCGCGCATTGAAAAATGGATCCTGCAGCTACAGGAATTCCAGTTCACTGTGGAGTACAAGCCCGGTACCCGAAATCCGGCGGATTTTTTGTCTCGACACGCTCGTCCTGTCACCGGGCCTGAAGCAGCTGAGGCGGCAGCCACGGAAGACTACGTCCGAATGATCGTGGAGCGCTCCCGACCCTTACCGATGTCGCTGGCAGACGTGGTGCTAGCCACGAAAGAAGACGACTGCCTCCAGATAGCCATCCAGGCTGTTGCATCCGCCAACTGGAAGCCGCTACAATGCCCGACTCAATTCCGTACGGCGGCTGCCCAGACGACGCTGAAAGCCCTCTATCTGGTACGTCACGAGCTGTCCGTGTCAGCCGACGGCTGTCTCCTACGAGGCCCACGCCTGGTCCTTCCAGAGAGTCTTACCCAGCGAGCGGCCCTCCTGGCGCATGGCGCACACCAGGGAGTGGTGAAGTCGAAAAATCGCCTAAGAAGCAAAGTCTGGTTTCCCGGCCTAGACCAGCAGATTGAAGCGGTTGTCCAACGCTGTCCCGTATGTCTAGCAACCAGCCTGCCCACAAGGCCCGCACCGATCATCACCGAAGCAGGCCCTACAGCTCCCTGGGAAAGGGCGAGCGCAGACTTTGGTAGCCTGCCAGGAGGAAGATACATGCTGGTAGTGGTCGACGATTTCTCCCGTTACCCAGAAGTCGAGTTTGTCTCTTCCACAGCGGCAAGTGAAGTCATCCCGAAGCTGGAGAAGCTCATGGCCACCCACGGGCTAATTGGAGAGATCAAGACAGACAACGGGCCTCCGTTCACCAGCGCCGAGCTTGCCGAGTACCTCGCGTCCCACCGGATCAAGCATCGCCGTGTAACGCCAAGATGGCCCCAAGCAAACGGTGAAGTGGAACGTCTGATGCGTACGTTGAACAAGGCAATCCAAATTGCAACAGCTGATGGTCGGAACCTGGAGCAAGCAATATATCAGTTCCTGCGGGAGTACCGGCTCACACCCCATTGCACCACTGGTATCTCCCCAAGTAGATTGTGTTTTGGCCGGACAGTAACGGACACCATCCCGCATCACCCAGTGTGGGCTGAGTCACAAGTTCCCCGAACCAGTCACTTGCCAGACGGACAAAGGCGAACCAAGACGCGTCCAGGAGGCGTCATGCGAAGGAGAGCAAGTTGGTGGTAGGCGACCGAGTACTGGTACGAGACCGCCACCCAGGCGGGAAATTCAGGCTGCCGTTCGAATTGTATCCATGGGTCATCACCGAGGTCAAAGGCACGATGGTGACAGCGTCCAGAGGAAATGAGGTGGTGACCCGCAATGTGTCATTCTTCAAGAGAGTTCCGGACGATGATGACGAAGGATCCCTGCCGGAGAGCGAGCCCGCGACGGATACCCCAAGAGGTTCACCGGAGACATCGCTGGAGCGAGAAGACCCTGCGTTACCCATTGTGAACAATGGACATAGCACATCCACCCGGATGGGTGCCCCGGATTTGGACTTGAGCTCGGAACATTTGCCCGTGGACAACAGCCAAGGTGTGGGCGTGCCGTCTGACCCCGCAGCAAGGGGCAGCCAAAGCCGATACAGTCTGCGGCCCTGTCCGAAGCCATCCCAGAAGTACCGAGAATTCGTGGCCTGTTGCCGGGTTTGCCGCTGAAGGTGACGCTGCACCCTGCTGATCAAGTAAGACTGTTCCGATAGACTGTTGTTCTTTATGGACTAATATATGTGTTCATGTTTTGGGTTTTTGTTCTCTTTGTTTAGTTGTGCTTGATATTTCTTGGAGTCCTCTGGGAAAAAGGAGGAATGTAATGTCGCGGCCCAGACCGCGCTAAGTGAAACGCCGAGGGAGGGTGAATGTTGTAAACCCCCTCGAGCGTGACCCTGTTAGGCTAGCCCGGCGTACGCCTGGCTAGCGTGGTTGAGAGTAAATAAAAGGGGCAGGCGTGCTGGGCGTGACCAGTGACGGACTGGCCAAGTAACTGATAACTGTCTTTTGCGTGTCTCATTGGTAGCCTCGTAAGGCCCCATCTACGACACGACAGGTGCTATGAACAGTGAAGGATGAACATGAAGGGGGCAGGGACGGTGGAAGGAGGAATGTGATGGGGGAGAAGGAAGTGACGGAGAAGGGTGAGAGTGCAAAGGTGAAAAGAGGAGGAAAAGACAGGTTCTGGCACTTACCCTTCGTGGAAGACAGGCACCCCGGGGTGGTGGACACAGACTTCCACGTCACTTTCAGCACCTTGATAGGACTGACAAAGAGACACTCTTACAACCAGCGTGATGATCGAGTACCTCTCCTGCCCCTATGGGCCCCATGACTACCTCTCCGCTTCCTGTGACTGTCTCTCAACTCTCTTTGCTTCCTGTGGCTGTCTCTTGGCTTGCTTTGCAGCCTGTAAATTTCTGTGACTGTCTCGCAGCTTCCTTTGCTGTCCCTCCATAATTGTGACTGCCTCTCAGCTTCCTTTGCTGTCCCTCCATTCCTGAGACTGTCTTGCAGCTTCCTTTGCTGTGTCGCCATTCCTGACTGTCTCTCGGCTTCCTTTGCTTCCTCTGCATTCCTGTAAGTTCGTCCCAGCTTCCTTTGCTGTTTCCCCACTTCCTGTGACTGTCTCTCAGCTCCCATTGCTGCCTCTGAATTCCTGTAAGTTTGTCCCAGCTTCCTTTGCTGTTTCCTCACTTCCTGTGACTGTCTCTCAGCTCTCATTGCAGTCTATCCACTTCCTGTGACTGTCTCTCAGCTTCCTCTGCTCTCTTCCCATTTCCTGTGACTGTCTCTCAGCTTCCATTACTGTGTCGCCATTCTTGTGACTACCTCTCAGCTTCCCTTGCTGTTTCCCCATTTTCTGTGACTGTCTCTCAGCTCCCATTGCTGTGTACCCACTTCCTGTGATTGTCCCTCAATTCCCATTGCTGTCTCCCCACTTCCTGTACTGTCTCTCAGCTCCCATTGCTGTCTATCCACTGCCTGTGAGTGTCTCTCAGCTTCCTTTGCTCTCTCCCCACTTCCTGTACTGTCTCTCAGCTCCCCTTGCTGTCTCCCCACTTGCTGTGACTGTCTCTCAGCTTCCTTTGCTGTCTCTCCACTTCCAGTGACCATCTTTTTGCTGCAAGTAGTGGTGAGTGCACACAGTGCTCCCGCCATGTCAAACAGGCACGGAGGTGGCTGCTGCCAGGCCGGTCGCCCACACACCATAGTGACAGCCTGTGTGTGTGTACCTGTGTATTATACCTGGATTTTGCTGTATGCCTATCCGGAGTGTGTGCCTGCACATATCTGTACATTTCTACATGCCTGGTTGCATCACTGTAGGCCTGTGATGGGCTAGTAACTCACCTCTCGGCACCCGGAGTTCTTACACGTGGTACCAACCACTACAGTGGTGCAGGAGTCCGCTGCAAGGAAAGGAAGCAGTCGTTACTTATTTACGTCTCTGTAGTGCTTAATTTGTAAAAACGTAAGTGCCAGGTCCCTTCTAAGGAGACAACTGAGGCATGCAAAACCCATTGCCCTGCCAGTGCGGACAGTGACAGTACCAACACAACTACTACAGACTATTCCAGGTCACCCAAAGCTATAAAAATGGCATGGGCAGTAAGTATTATTCATTTTTTATGTATATTGAATAATTAAACACTGCTGTTGTGCTCATCTCAAAATTCGACAGGCAGCGCCGCCATGTGGTGGACTGTCGTTAGTGCCGGCGTTGAGACACTGGCACTAATGGAGGAAGATACACAAGTTCATTGCCAATGTGGACAGGAGTGGCTCCTGCGGTTCGTACCAGTACCACCTGAACTGGTTCTCCTAAAGATGCAAGAATTCACACTGTGGACACATTGATACCACATTATAGATGAGCGTGTTGTCTGCAGCAGGAAGAAGACACCATGTTGGACCCACTGCACCAGGCTTCAGATAATCCACTGCGGCTAATCTTATATTCGCTGAAGAACTAATACAGCTCGGGTAAAGGAGCTGAGGTGGATAGTTAGCAGTTTCAGCAACACTTCCTCTAGCTGCCCTGATATGGTGAGTATCATGATCCCACTGTAAAGTGATCACACAGCAGGTGTGATTGTCAGATCCATTTGTGGCATGTCCAATGATGTTAGTTCTGACATCTGATGGACCAACAAGAGTTTGTGTACACTATCGAGGGACAAACTCTGACTCGGCGCTCATTTGTTCCCAGTTTGGTTCACATTATACAAATACTGCTCCATATATAAATACATTGAAGTAATTTGTTTTGAAATGTATAATGATATATTCTTAAAGTTCCCTACAGTTCACTTAATTCACCAGTTTGAAACAGATAATGGTTCTAACTCACATTTAAGAATCGGATACAAACCAGCAGTAAAAACCATGGGGCTATTCCATTGTATCAGCCAAGGGTGTTGCTAAGCTCCACAACATACATATCTAAACTCTGCGCACAGCTCTATGCGTGTAATATCATTTGTGACTCTATACTCTAACTCCCGGTAGGCCCTCTACCTGTCACAGGTAGATGACTGACATTGCTCTATGTTTTTTCCAACTAACTCCCAACACTGACCTCTTTGTACAGAGGTGCCCCACTGCTCCTGACTAAGCTATTGAGACAAGCCCTTCTCCTATCCCTGCACTGATCTCTCTGGAAGGGTTCTCATTCACCAGCACTGATCTCACTTAACAAACAAACCCCTTGTCCAGCACGTCAGCTCTTACCGGGTTTCACCGTCTGCTTCTCGGCACCCAGGTCCAGCTTCTGTAGACTCTGCTCCAGGGACTTGGACACTTTCATCGACAGGTTCTGCTTCGGTTCATCGGATCTGGAACCAAAGTGGATAATATTCAGTAGAGGTGAGTGCTGGTACTGAGTGTGGCACTCCTCCAGACCTACCATTCTCAGGAGCTTCCAGAGCTGGGCTGTGGAAGGATTTTAGACACCCCCAAAAGCCCCCCTGGTGATCTGCCAAACTTTTATCCTTGTATCCCTGAGATTCACACCTGCTCAGTCTTACTCATCTAGCCAAAATCCCAAAGAACATTTTAATGCCACTGGGGCTTCTAACCATCCATGAACCATGTTTGTCTGTTAGTGGTGGTTGTAAAGGAGATTCGGAAGCAGGATTAGTAGCCAACGCTCCATTTACTGGTGCACTAGACCAGCGCCTCTGGGCAAAACAGGATAACATTTGAAGACATTGGTGGAGGCTTGGGAAGTCTCCCCCAAATGCAGAAAATCAACAGTGAATAGCCAGTGTTTTAGGATTTCCAGTCTGCACCTGTCCAGCATCAGGCATGGTCTGCTTGTCAGTTCCGCATGCCAATAATCGGTCCTGCCTAGCTCCACATGCCCAGTAGGAACTGAAGAGCCAACTTAAACAGGCCCCATGGGAAAAGATGTGGTAGCTTTCACATGCTTATCAGCTTCCACACACACACACAGGTGCATGCAAAGTCACATGTGCACGCACACACAGGTGCACGTAAAGTCACATGTTCACACAAAGGTGCACACAAAGTTATGTCCACACACACAGGTGCACGCAAAGTCACATGTACACACACACACAGGTGCACGCAAAGTCACATTCACACACAGGTGCATGCAAAGTTACGTACACACATGCACATATGTACGCAAGGTCACATGTACACACACAGGTGCACACAAAGTCACATGTACACACACGCAGGTGCACACAAAGTCACATTTACACACAGGTGCATGCATAGTTACGTACACATGCACAGATGTACGCAAGGGCACATGTAGACACACACACACACACAGGTGCACACAAAGTCACATGTACACACACGCAGGTGCACGTAAAGTCACATGTACACACACACACAGGTGCACGCAAAGTCACATTCACACACAGGTGCATGCATAGTTACGTACACATGCACAGATGTACGCAAGGGCACATGTAGACACACACACACACACAGGTGCACACAAAGTCACATGTACACACACGCAGGTGCACGCAAAGTCACATGTACACACACACACACACAGACTTGTTTGTTCTCTCACTCACTCCCACCCCTCTGCCTCACCTACCAACCTCTATAGCCTTAGAATTACAGTTGGGACACACAGCTCTTGCACAGCCATCTGTGGGCACAAACATGCCTGGTGACGATCTTTGCAACCACTGCTACACACTCCTCACCCTGTCCTATGAAGAGGCGCATGTGGTAAATTCAATTATTACAAGTCTGCAGGAGATGCAAGGGGAGAGATGTAGGGGCAGGACAGCACATGTGCATCCTTCAGGAAGAGGAAATACTCATCATCCTTGACCAACAGTGAAGATGGCCTTAAGATGTCCTGTCGCTTTCCACGGGTCATATTGGATAGGTACACACACCTCTCCCCACAAATGCAAAATGAGCACCAAGGGACGAGCCATCATGGCGACCACTGACACTGGGGCAGGTATCTGGGAAGATCCTGGCAGCAAAACATATTTACTTCTGGCGGCCTTACCCCACCACCTTTAAGGGAACATTTTAGGCAAGAGGGTGGTACAACACATAAGGGAGACATTGGACTGTGAGAGACCAGTTGCTGTGAAAGGCCCTGATGACTTCTTCAAGACACACAGCCCAGCAGCCTGTGACCTCTTCCTCTGCCTAAGGCTCTCAGGCCAATCTCAAGCAAGAATGGAAAGACACTGAAGAATCAGAATGTCTGAGATCCAAAAGATATCCTTTGGAGAGATTTGATGCAGAATTTCCACAGTCTGTTAGAATAAATTCCCTACCTGCTAGTATGTGCTCAGATCTGATGACAGAAGATCGCCTGCCCTAGGATGCTGTGGACGTACAGGTGGAAGACGGGTTAAAAAGAGCCTGTGCAGCCTTTAATATTGATTTGTGAACCACTACACATCCAGCTTGTGCATCAGAGTCCCTTAAAAGAGAGTTTAAGGCTCTGTTTGAGTGCAGCAAACAGAGGACCGCAGGAGTCTCATAGGCAGGATGGATCTAAAGGTCTGATACTTTTAGTAAAGGAGCTCTGTGACTTCAGGTGGCGACAATTGTGTTCACATCTTGGGAAATTAGATGCAGTGAAAAAGGCCTCAATTTTTCATCTCCTGTTAATGAGATTCAAATTATTTGGTCCACAAGTGGAGACTGGGCGAGGCCAGGAGGGGAGCAGCACTGGGTCAGTATCTCCCTTTCGAGCTTGTGTCTATATGCAGTGTAATTCCAGGACTCAAGCCACTCTGCTCTATCAGCCGCACACCCCCTCTTATCTGACCCTGTCCATTCTTCACCTCACAACCGACAGCAGTGCTTGACCGCAGAGATGCGCCATTGGACGCCTACGAATGTCTCGTCTCTCCTCCCTGAGCAGGGCGAGGCTCTCACTTTCTCGTACCTCCACCTCTATCTACCACTTGCTCCTTGTGGGCCCGCCACTGATCTCCACTCCGTTGATATAGCTCTTTCTGCCACTTGCTCCTTGGGGGCCTCCACTGATCTCCACTCCGTTGATATAGCTCTTTCTGCCACTTGCTCCTTGGGGGCCTCCACTGATCTCCACTCCGTTGATATAGCTCTTCCTGCCACTTGCTCCTTGGGGGCCTCCACTGATCTCCACTCCGTTGATATAGCTCTTTCTGCCACTTGCTCCTTGGGGGCCTCCACTGATCTCCACTCAGTTGATATAGCTCTTTCTGCCACTTGCTCCTTGGGGGCCTCCACTGATCTCCACTCCGTTGATATAGCTCTATCTACCACTTGCTCCTTGGGGGCCTCCACTGATCTCCACTCCGTTGATATAGCTCTTTCTGCCACTTGCTCCTTGGGGGCCTCCACTGATCTCCACTCCGTTGATATAGCTCTTTCTGCCACTTGCTCCTTGGGGGCCTCCACTGATCTCCACTCCGTTGATATAGCTCTTTCTGCCACTTGCTCCTTGGGGGCCTCCACTGATCTCCACTCCGTTGATATAGCTCTTTCTGCCACTTGCTCCTTGGGGGCCTCCACTGATCTCCACTCCGTTGATATAGCTCTTTTGCCACTTGCTCCTTGGGGGCCTCCACTGATCTCCACTCCGTTGATATAGCTCTTTCTGCCACTTGCTCCTTGGGGGCCTCCACTGATCTCCACTCCGTTGATATAGCTCTTTCTGCCACTTGCTCCTTGGGGGCCTCCACTGATCTCCACTCCGTTGATATAGCTCTTTCTGCCACTTGCTCCTTGGGGGCCTCCACTGATCTCCACTCCGTTGATATAGCTCTTTCTGCCACTTGCTCCTTGGGGGCCTCCACTGATCTCCACTCCGTTGATATAGCTCTTTCTGCCACTTGCTCCTTGGGGGCCTCCACTGATCTCCACTCCGTTGATATAGCTCTTTCTGCCACTTGCTCCTTGGGGGCCTCCACTGATCTCCACTCCGTTGATATAGCTCTTCCTGCCACTTGCTCCTTGGGGGCCTCCACTGATCTCCACTCCGTTGATATAGCTCTTTCTACCACTTGCTCCTTGGGGGCCTCCACTGATCTCCACTCCGTTGACATAGCTCTTTTTACCACTTGCTCCTTGGGGGCCTCCACTGATCTCCACTCCGTTGATATAGCTCTTTCTGCCACTTGCTCCTTGGGGGCCTCCACTGATCTCCACTCCGTTGATATAGCTCTTTCTGCCCCTTGCTCCTTGGGGGCCTCCACTGATCTCCACTCCGTTGATATAGCTCTTTCTACCACTTGCTCCTTGGGGGCCTCCACTGATCTCCACTCCGTTGATATAGCTGTTTCTGCCAATACAAACTCTCAGGCAGTCATTACGAGTTTCTCGGATTAGGGTAGGGTATTTACCACATGTGGTAAATAACATTACCCGAGGTTGAGGTATTTACCATGTGAGGTAAATACTTCCTATTCTGACTTTTTAATCAGACGATCTGGCATAACATGCAGAATCGGTTGTTTACCCACTGAATTCTGCATGTCTTGCCTTTTTTCCCAGTCCACCCCTCTTTCCCCCCCAAATACATTTTAGCAGGTTTGACCAACCAGAATTTGTGAGGGGGAAACAGAGTGTCCCCCCAGGGCTGCAGCACTGACTGTGCCATCCTGTGTGGGACAAAGTACCAAATGGCTCCCAGCCTGCCACTGCACCCTGGAAGAGCAGCTTTAAACGGCTAGTTCGACTTTGACATTTACACCAATGGCAAAGTCACCAATTCCCTTAACGATATATATACGACTCCACTAAGGAAGGCCTATGGAGCTCTAAGGCAGGGAGCTATATATTATTAAGTAGGAGATATACTTTAAATAATTCCTAACAGCAAAACTTCCAAATTGTTGTTTTTGCTGTGGAAAAGTTAGTAGCCCTATTGGCTAACACAGAGTTACCGGTTGACCTCTCACACGGCTAACTTCTGAATGGTGCAACTAAAACGAGTACTTCAAGGTATCAAATTAATTGTAGCATAAAACCCTACCTTGATGCCCAAGTCGAATTTAATGTCACTCTTAAGGAAATGCAAGTTTTAGAAAGTTGCTGCTCTTTTGCACAGTTTGTCCGGTGGCCTTGCACAGTTGCTGGCCACCAGACAGCCTTCTGCCCTCCTGGGGAGTAGTGTGAATGACTCTCAGGCTCAGGAACAATAGACGCCTGCTACAGGGAGAGGAGTTACCTCACCCTTGCAGGAAGCCACTCAGGGTGTTGGCCCAAAAGGCGAGTCTTTGGCGGGCAAATGGCGATCACACTCCTGAAGAATTGCCCCTTTGTTCAGATAGACAGGCTGGCGGCGGGAACAGAGAGGACCCACCAGTAGCCACAAATTTAGGGTGGGCTACCAAGCTCCTAACATTCAAGGAAGGGTTAAGACATCTTGAGTGTGGGCAGAATGGTGCCCTCTGGGATTGCTAGTTGCCACACATAGCCAGAAATCATCACAGGGCGGGAGGGATCCTGGTAGCCCACTGGCTAGTGACTGCATCATCCTCCAGGGCACTTTCTGGGCATAAATATGACACTTCTGGCACCCTGAACCTCAGATCACAATGGGATTGGAGAAAGTACCAAAGAAGGACTGCCTTGCTGATCCCTGGACCTGGCAAGAGAGGGTGCACGGCCTGTTTGACTGCACCTGTCACATCTTGGGCTGGGGATGATAGAACTGTGCCTGCGGCTCCTGGGTCATGGAAAAGTCACTTCCAAGCCCAAGAACAAAGAAGTGACTGCAAGGGTCACTTGGCTAAACCCCCCCGGAACCAGCACCAGGGCCATCAAAGATAAAGCAGAAGAAGCCCACACCGGCAAGTCGGTAGCCACATTCTGCGAATCGATGCTGACCGCCACTGGGCGAAACAAGAGACCAATCCTCAATGACCAAAAGTTGCTCATCCCAGGAGGTTCGTCTGAGTCCAGATTGGGTACCAAAGAGGTACATCAGCCTTCACTAAAGAATACCGCTGGGCCCATTGTGTACGGAGACTGGTAGCTCAGCCACAGCTGGCCTTCTACTGACTCAAAGAGGACTTTGAGGGATATCGGCTCCTGTGGCCAAAGTTGCCCCACTTTGCCCGTGGACTGAGGAATGACCACAAGGGCATTTCCATCAACCGCACAGCACCCAAAGCATCTTTCAGCATCCTCAGCATCCGGACCACTTCATTGAAGTCTATGGCGGTCTTGATGTAAAGTGTGGAACTGGACTTGAGACTGCTTTGGTGACCGAGTAACTGTGCAAATACTCCTTAGTGGCCCCCCTGACCGTCTCCCTGACAGATATGGTTGCCGCACTCGAGCCGGAGAAGCCGAACACAACGCTTTCAAACTTTTCAAAAGTTTCTAAACTTTACAGTTACCAAATGCTTGTTTGTGCTTTGGATTAAAAAGCTGAGATTTAAGTTTTACTTGAAAATTTATATCTCTGGAACCCTCTGGTGGATTTTGCTCATCCAGATGTCTAAAATTCATAAAAAATATAATCTATTTTTATAAGTTGGTCTCAGACTTCTTTCGTGTTGTATGACTTTCTTATTTGGCTGTTTGGTGCTTCTAAGTGCTATGCTTTACACTAGGTCCTTTGTTTAAGCCTTACTGCTTGAAGTCACAGCTACCAGGGTTGAGCTAAAGGTTTTACAAACGAGCTGACTGGACCCAAGACAGTTTTGCAGGTGTATTACATGGTGTGGTCGCACAACCATCCCATATAATACACCACAATCCTTACACAATCCCAGTGCCAACACAAGTTGGCACAGTTATCAGAATGTTGCCCTAAATTCATAATGAGCGCCTAAGTCTAGAAATCTGTTGACAGCTTTATCCTGTTATGGGTGAGGAGAAGAGCCCCAGTAAGCAGCTATCTAGGGTGCAAAGTCCCACCTGGTCCAAAGTCCCTGCCAGGTGTTCAGTAACCTTTCTCCAGAAATGATGTATTACAGCGCTGCCCCACACCATGTGAAAAAACAGCGTTGTCATCCTTTGTGAAAACATTATCATACATACCAATGTACTTCCACATTATTGTTTTTATAGATATCTACATATCACTGTGCGTACCGGTTTATTATATAAACAAATATGGATGCCGTTTTTAATGGATCTTAAGTGTGCTTTTGCCTCGATCATACTTGATAAGTTTCATGACTCTAATAGGCCCAGAATCCATTTACTCATTTCTGCACGGTGTAACCTCGTTTTCAGTATTGGCAACTGGAAGCAGGATTTTAGGAGAATAATGAACTCAGGGGTATATTTACAAGAACTGCCGCTAGCTAGCGTTAGCGTTAGTTAGCGGCAGTTTTCTTAACACTGCCTATCGCCAAAAACTATCACCCTGTTAGCGATGTATTTACAATACGTCGCTACATGGTGATAGTTTCAGGTAGCCGCGGTGAAAACTGCTGCTAACACTAGCGTGAAGACGATACAAATTCTGACGTTAGCGGGCGAAAACTGACGAAAAGCCAATTTGCGGGCAAAAAACTCACGTTAGTCAGCAGAACTTCACCTTTTTTGCCTCTAGAGGCAAAAATAGGCAATAAGTCCATCTCCATTGAAAAAAATTAAAAGAAAAACAATGGAATGCAGAATGGAGCAGCCAGGGACAAGTGCAGCACAGATCAACAACCTCCACAAACCTCCCAACAGCCAGGATGACCAGCCAGAGTCCCAGGGGAAGAGGAAATGCAGAATCATTGCTGTACCCAGGCTTGTGAAATCCCACCTGGCTGAGGCTCCTGCTGGCTGAGTCACAGATTTGGAGAGAGTGCAGCGGATTGTGCCACGGTGTCAATGTCCAGGTGAGGAGAAGGTGGGACGCGTAGCGGAGGATGCCCAGAATTCGAGTCGGGCCGAGGCCTATCACCTGTGGGTGATGCACCCCCAGTGGCGGCTCCTCCGCTATGGCGGAAGAGCATCGCCCCACTACTTTCAAGCAGTGCAAGAAGAGGAAACATAACATGATCATAACTTTCTGATATTCTCTGCTATGTTTCCTTTGCGGGCCGGCGGCTGGGTGGGGCTGCTCTACTCATGGAGCAGGGCAGGGGCAGAGTGGTATGCCCACTCAAGTGCACAATGACTGCTTGGTCGGCCCTCTCAGGCCACCCAAAGCAGTCATGGACACTTCCATGTTAACAATGCAGGCTGCATCACAGCCTGTATGGAGAAAATGCCCACCCCCCCCCAGCCCATGGCTGAACGCCTTGTCACGGTGCTCAAGAACAATCACAACGCAGCATTGCAGCATTGTGATTGGCTTACGGGAGGGAGCCTGGCTGCCTGATTCCTGTTCCTGGAAGCAGAATCAGGAGAGCAGGAGCACGGAAGAGGAGGGACCCGGCCTCGAGGTAATATTTTTTTCTAAATATATATACAACCCCCGGTTCCCCCTCCCGGTTCCCCGCCCCCTCCAGTGTCCTTTCCCACATTTGCCGCCTCCCAGCTGTCCATTCCCCCCCGCAGCACTACTTAATGTCGGCTGCTGTGCGACCATGCGCAGCGGGTGTACCACTGGTGCGCCAAAGGCAAGCCCATCTGCGTCCGTCTGCCCCTGGACCACGCCCAGCACCAAAGACCCTTCCTCTCGGATACTCCACCGCTACCATGCCAGCACCCTCCTCACCATCAGCCCTGCACGCCACACCGCCTGCCAACTAGCATCACTGTAGAATTTGCTTGCAATCTGCGCCTGCCGGCCGAAACTGCAAACACACCTTCTGCCACATCAGCACACCAGTGCCTCCTGCCGCCCAGGCGACCAACAGTGCAGCTGACCGGCTCAACTGCATCCTCCTCAACGTGCGTTCCCTCCACAAACACGCAACAGAAATCTGGGACCTCCTCGACGCCACTTCTTCAGACATTGCCTTGTTCATGGAAACCGGGAGCAACCTCTGCTCCGGACCGGACATCACCATCACCATCACCATCCACGACCACTACAAGTTCACCCGCACGGACCACCACAAGCGCCCAGGAGGAGGCATTGCCAAAGAAAAATAAATTCAATTGATGCAACCCACATATTTTAAAGCGTTTTGAATGGAATTACTCCACTGTTCTGGAGATATTGCTGTGCACTGAGTGGACGTCTCCCCTGGACGCTTTCACGACATATTTACAGAGACGCTCGTGGACCAGTGAGCGACACCCGATCTGCACGCAGAACTTTATAAATCTGATGAACTCAGTTCTTTACAAAAAGGAGTGCATGTACCACCATTTATAGTATTGTCTAAAAAAGCACACTCCGACTGACCACGCACTCTAATGACCCGACGGCTACCATGGAACACCTCCACTTCCAGATCCAGACCAACCCCCCCTTCGCGGCACCCTCGTTAACAGGCCCCCCGGCCCATGAACCCCCCATTCACCGATGCCATTGTAGACCTCATTGCACCCCAGGCTCTCCCATCCACTGACTACATCCTACTCGGAGACCTCAACTTCCACCTGGACAACCTCAGTGACCAGAACACCACCACCCTCCTGGCGAACCTCGCCAACATCGGACTCAAGCAGCTAGTCACTGCACCAAACCACATAGCTGGACACACGCTCAACCCCGTCTTTTCCGCCAGTGGGAACTTCAACTACAGCCACACCACCGAACTCTCCTGGACCGACCATCATAGTATACATCATGCCTTCACCACGCCCACCGTACACCACCGCCATCATCGCCACCCCAGCCGCAGCTGGATCAACGCCATACAAGAACTTTTCGGCAACTCCCTCAGCACCACCACTCCGCCAACGCTTACAGACGCCAACACCGCAGCGCGCAAACTCCGCCGATGGAGTTCCAACTGCGCCGACACCCTGGCAGCTCCTCCGTGTCAGTGGACTGAGCATCTGGGTGTCACTGGCCGCTGGG
Source organism: Calotriton arnoldi (assembly GCA_963921515.1). Classification (NCBI taxonomy): domain Eukaryota; kingdom Metazoa; phylum Chordata; class Amphibia; order Caudata; family Salamandridae; genus Calotriton; species Calotriton arnoldi. The sequence goes on from CAWUFW010000725.1 coordinate 17,697, forward strand.
GAAGGTGACAGCAGACACCCTGGATGCTGAGCTAGACTCTGTACAAAGGGACGCATCGAGGCACATGCGTGACCTAGTGAACCCCTATGCCACATTATACCTGTGTCAGGTAGGATGTATGCAGGGTGGGAGTTCCCACGCGACAAAGCCTCGTAGGAGTGGCACAGTGAAATCTATAAGATTTCACTGCGACAATTCTAGGACACCACTGCATCAAAACCTTACGACTGCCTCATGGCGGGCATAAGGATGATGCAGTGCCATAGGGATAGGCCTGTCCCATTCATTGCTGGAGTTGTGTCATGCGTGCGACAAAATTGCAGCAATGTGTTACTTTAACGCCAACAGATACGTCAGGAATCTGACATATCTGTAAATCCTTGCGACATGGAGCGCCATACAGTAAATACGGTGCATCCATGGTGTCGCATGGAGGGCGCAATGAAAAGTGTGCCACCGCTGTTTTGTTGCAGCGATGCAACACTTTTCATGAATGAGGCCCAGGACTGCGCCCTATCTTATTGTGGGGTGCATTCCTGAGCTTTTGTTTTGGTGCAGGGCAGCACAGCAGTATTCTTTGCTGCGCTGTCCAGCACCAAAACCTCTCAAATGAGGCCCCAAGTGTTTGCACCAATTTTAAGACTAGCTATTTTCTGGTCTTAAAAAACTGCCTCTAACTGAACTTAGAGGTTTGCACCATACAGGGAATTCCTTGTAAATATCGCGAAGTGGGGTTAGCAGCAGTTTTTTCACAGGAACACACACCTTGCATCTAATTTTTGTTAACTCTCGCTAACAGAAATGGCGATCTTTAAAATTACTGTTTTCGCCATAAAAGTGCTGCTAACTCCAGTTAGCAGCAAGTTGTAAATAAGGCGATAAAAAAATAGCAGCCGTAACGTCAAAAAATTGATGCTACAGCGGCGTTATCTTCTTGTAAATATGCCCCTCAGTATTGTATTCATGACTGATATTGGCTCCTCAAGAAAGTCTTGCACTTCCTCAAGAAGAAGATCCTGTCATCTCATCATTAGATAAGGTTTTGCTGAAAGTACCACGTTTCTGTAACATGATTAGGTTCCACAGACTTGTATCAAGAGAAAATATATGTATGTTGTCCTCAATGTTGTATATTTGAGCATTAGGCTCGAACTAACCCTTCTCTCGTGAGATCTCTGGTCAGTTGAAATGAAAATTGTTTTTTTATTATTTATTTGCAGGGCTGCCTGCTGGTTGTGCATTGAATGCATGTTAGACTGGACGGCTTCCCGACGTGTTGTGCTTTATTTTTCAAAAACCTACATGTAGGGGATCTCGTTGTGTAACAGCCAACATCTTACTGATTCTTTTGTGTTTCAAGTATGTCCCAGGGAGATAGTTAAATTGGGTGCATTTAAATATGGCATCCTGGGGACCCTGTAAAGATACTGAAGAATCTTCCTCCATTCCTCATCATCACGCTCCCTACCTAGGTCGGCCGTCCATTCAATCCACAAACTGTAAGGCTGCCCATGGTCGCTGTGAGAAGGAGTTTGTCGCCAATGATTGTTATTCCCAATCTTGGTGTTGGATTGGAGTATCATGTTTCCCACATCCCCAAGTGTATAAGCACTGCCAGCAGGTACTGCCAGCTAATACTGTCATGGCCTTCTTCAGGTCAGCACCCATGACACTCGCATCAGCAATGGCCTGTGGGGTTTCCTCCAGCACTCTGATACTTCGAGAAGGTTCATACTCAGGATCAGTCGGACATACGGGAAGAGAACTCAGGAAAGCAGATCAAGTTCTGAACCACATACCCAGAGGTGTGGTCCCAACCAGACACCAGACCCGCATGAGCAAAGACAGCAGCAGGCATGACGTAAGGGGTTTCTCCTTTTCTAGCAAAGGAAGCAGTGATCCAGTACCACATATTCAACTCGGTAAAGGAATCTATTGCATCATTTTTGGGGTCATAACGACGCTAGGCAACGAACAACCTATCGTAGACCTGAAATGGCTAAACAAGTACATTCCGAGGGTAACGTTCAAGATGGTCTCTCTGTAGGTGATTATTCGTTTAGTCACCCAGCGCCTTGAGACCCTCACGGGTGAGTAGCCGTTCTTTATAAGACCTTGATTGGTTGATTGATTGATTCTAAGGAACGCTACGTCAACTCTAGACTTGCAAGATGCCTTCCCTCGGGTACCAATTCAACCGTGATCCCTGAGTTCTGTCACCACTTCAGTGTTGCCTTCAGGTTATCCTCCTCTCTAAGAATCTTCACAAAGGTGCAGGCTCCATTAGCAGCTCTTTAGCAAGCAGAGGATATTCAGTTGTTTCCTTCTCTGGATGAGGGATTAATCTCTGCTTTCCTAAGGTGCAAGAAGATACATCACAGTAAGTCAGACCCTTCAGGGCTTGAGATAAATACTGAATTGGGTGAAATCACATTTGGTTCCAGCTCAGGACTGTGCTTTCATATGGGCCAGGTTCCCCAGAGATCTGGGGAGGGTGTATCTTCTATCGGGTCATATACCCCCCACCCCCAGTTAGCTGCTCCTCTGGCCACGAGGGGGACCCTGGCAAATGGCTGGCTTCGGATCCAAGGCTTCATGTCATCCACAGTGGCAGTAGTCCCCTGGTCACATCTCCATATGAGGCCCATGGAATATTATCTGCTGTTGCACTGGGAGCCCCTGTCTGAATCTGCAGATCACGCTTTCGGTCTCCTGAAATGTCTGAACAGAAGTGTCTTGGTGGTTAGTGGACTCAACCCTTATTTCTAGAGCCTCCTCTTGCCAAAATAGTGATGAAAGATGCCCGCACAATCAGAATTGGCGAAAAAAGGGGATACGGTTTACGAAAAAAATCTGTTCTAAGCTGTTTCAATTTTACAAGGAAGAAAGGAGAACTCTGTTATCTTTAGGTATTGATATTAAGTGGCAATGTGATATAAGCCTAAAAATAAGGTGTCCCGCCTTCTCTTAACTTTGCACCTTTTTTCTACACGAACGTCTTGAATCAACGTGATTCAAGGAATGGTAAACGTATAAAAGAGTTTACTGACTTATCTCTTCGCTTTGGCGTTAAAAGGGGAATGGGGAACATATCTATCCATTGGCTGAATTATACACTGCGTAACTGAGAACCTTGACTTCAGTCCCGGCTTCCCTCTTGACCGAATTGTGTGATCCTAGACAATGAAGATACTTCATTGTGCCTCCCTGATAATGGCATTTTACTGTCCGCTGCTCCATCCATGATAACAATAAAGGCCACAGCCGGAGAGCTTGACAACTAAACAACTGATCGGTCTCTTGTTTCACTCATGCTGACTTGTCAGGGGGAGCGGCGGTGTGTGGCAGTTTATGGACGTCTCTAAGTTCATGTTTAGAAAATATCATTTCTAATAAATGGCAGCCAGTGCAATGATGTTTAATATTCTAAAGTGAAGCACTTCCACATGGTCAGAAAATATACTTTTTTGAATTCTTAGGAGTCTTTATTGTATTTTTACAGTACATTTTCTGCACGATTTACATGTCAAACATTTAAAGGTACGGCTTGCTGTTTGGCTTTTAGAGCCAAATCCAACCCCTGATTCTGCCTGGGCTCGGCTCATGCTCTGGCTCTTAGAGCCAGGTCTGATTTCTAGCTTGACTCTGGCTCATGAGCTGGCTCTTAGTCCCAAACCTGACCTTTGAACCCTGGCTCAGCTTGTACTCTCGCTCTCAGTCCCAAACCTGACCTCTGAACGCTGGCTCGGCTTGTACTCTGGCTCTTAGTCCCAAACCTGACCTCTGAACCCTGGCTCGGCTTGTACTCTCGCTCCTAGTCCCAAACCTGACCTCTGAACCCTGGCTCGGCTTGTACTCTGGCTCTTTGTCCCAAACCTGACCTCTGAACCCTGGCTCAGCTTGTACTCTCGCTCCTAGTCCCAAACCTGAGCTCTGAACCCTGGCTCCGCTTGGGCTCTGGCTCCTAGTCCCAAACTTGACCTCTGAACCCTGGCTCAGTTTGTACTCTGGCTCCTAGTCCCAAACCTGAGCTCTGAACCCTGGCTCAGCTTGTACTCTGGCTCTTAGTCCCAAACCAGACCTCTGAACCCTGGCTCAGCTTGTACTCTCGCTCCTAGTCCCAAACCTGACCTCTGAACCCTGGCTCGGCTTCTACTCTGGCTCTTAGTCCCAACCCTGACCTCTGAACCCTGGCTCGGCTTGTACTCTCGCTCCTAGTCCCAAACCTGACCTCTGAACCCTGGCTCAGCTTGTACTCTGGCTCTTAGTCCCAAACCTGAGCTCTGAATCCTGGCTCAGCTTGTACTCTGGCTCCTAGTCCCAAACCTGAGCTCTAAACCCTGGCTCAGCTTGTACTCTGGCTCTTAGTCCCAAACCTGACCTCTGAACCCTGGCTCGGCTTGTACTCTGGCTCTTAGTCCCAAACCTGACCTCTAAACCCTGGCTCGGCTTGTACTCTAGCTCTTAGTCCCAAACCTGACCTCTGAACCCTGGCTCAGCTTGTACTCTTGCTCTTATTCCCAAACCTGAGCTCTGAACCCTGGCTCAGCTTGGGCTCTGGCACCTCGTCCCAAACCTGACCTCTGAACCCTGGCTCAGCTTATACTCTCGCTCCTAGTCCCAAACCTGAGCTTTGAACCCTGGCTCGGCTTGTACTCTGGCTCTTAGTCCCAAACCTGACCTCTGAACCCTGGCTCAGCTTGGGCTCTGGCTCCTAGTCCCAAACCTGACCTCTGAACCCTGGCTCGGCTTGTACTCTGGCTCCTAGTCCCAAACCTGACCTCTGAACCATGGCTCGGCTTGTACTCTGGCTCTTAGTCCCAAACCTGACCTCTGAACCCTGGCTCAGCTTGTACTCTGGCTCTTAGTCCCAAACCTGACCTCTGAACCCTGGCTCAGCTTGTACTCTGGCTCTTAGTCCCAAACCTGACCTCTGAACCCTGGCTCAGCTTGTACTCTGGCTCTTAGTCCCAAACCTGAGCTCTGAACCCTGGCTCAGCTTGTACTCTCGCTCTTAGTCCCAAACCTGACCTCTGAACCCTGGCTCAGCTTGTACTCTCGCTCCTAGTCCCAAACCTGACCTCTGAACCCTGGCTCAGCTTGTACTCTGGCTCTTAGTCCCAAACCTGAGCTCTGAACCCTGGCTCAGCTTGGGCTCTGGCTCTTAGTCCCAAACCTGAGCTCTGAACCCTGGCTCAGCTTGTACTCTCGCTCCTAGTCCCAAACCTGAGCTCTGAACCCTGGCTCGGCTTGTACTCTGGCTCCTAGTCCCAAACCTGAGCTCTAAACCCTGGCTCGGCTTGTACTCTGGCTCTTAGTCCCAAACCTGACCTCTAAACCCTGGCTCGGCTTGTACTCTAGCTCTTAGTCCCAAACCTGACCTCTGAACCCTGGCTCAGCTTGTACTCTTGCTCTTATTCCCAAACCTGAGCTCTGAACCCTGGCTCAGCTTGGCCTCTGGCTCTTAGTCCCAAACCTGACCTCTGAACCCTGGCTCGGCTTGTACTCTGGCTCTTAGTCCCAAACCTGACCTCTGAACCCTGGCTCAGCTTGTACTCTGGCTCTTAGTCCCAAACCTGACCTCTGAACCCTGGCTCAGCTTGTACTCTAGCTCTTAGTCCCAAACCTGACCTCTGAACCCTGGCTCAGCTTGTACTCTGGCTCTTAGTCCCAAACCTGAGCTCTGAACCCTGGCTCAGCTTGTACTCTGGCTCTTAGTCCCAAACCTGAGCTCTGAACCCTGGCTCAGCTTGTACTCTCGCTCCTAGTCCCAAACCTGACCTCTGAACCCTGGCTCAGCTTGAACTCTGGCTCTTAGTCCCAAACCTGAGCTCTGAACCCTGGCTCAGCTTGGGCTCTGGCTCTTAGTCCCAAACCTGAGCTCTGAACCCTGGCTCAGCTTGTACTCTCGCTCCTAGTCCCAAACCTGACCTCTGAACCCTGGCTCAGCTTGTACTCTGGCTCTTAGTCCCAAACCTGAGCTCTGAACCCTGGCTCAGCTTGGGCTCTGGCTCTTAGTCCCAAACCTGAGCTCTGAACCCTGGCTCAGCTTGTACTCTCGCTCCTAGTCCCAAACCTGAGCTCTGAACCCTGGCTCGGCTTGTACTCTGGCTCCTAGTCCCAAACCTGAGCTCTAAACCCTGGCTCGGCTTGTACTCTGGCTCTTAGTCCCAAACCTGACCTCTAAACCCTGGCTCGGCTTGTACTCTAGCTCTTAGTCCCAAACCTGACCTCTGAACCCTGGCTCAGCTTGGGCTCTGGCTCTTAGTCCCAAACCTGAGCTCTGAACCCTGGCTCAGCTTGGGCTCTGGCTCTTAGTCCCAAACCTGAGCTCTGAACCCTGGCTCAGCTTGTACTCTCGCTCCTAGTCCCAAACCTGACCTCTGAACCCTGGCTCAGCTTGTACTCTGGCTCTTAGTCCCAAACCTGAGCTCTGAACCCTGGCTCAGCTTGTACTCTCGCTCCTAGTCCCAAACCTGACCTCTGAACCCTGGCTTAGCTTGTACTCTCGCTCTTAGTCCCAAACCTGACCTCTGAACCCTGGCTCAGCTTGTACTCTCGCTCCTAGTCCCAAACCTGACCTCTGAACCCTGGCTCAGCTTGTACTCTGGCTCTTAGTCCCAAACCTGAGCTCTGAACCCTGGCTCAGCTTGGGCTCTGGCTCTTAGTCCCAAACCTGAGCTCTGAACCCTGGCTCAGCTTGTACTCTCGCTCCTAGTCCCAAACCTGAGCTCTGAACCCTGGCTCAGCTTGTACTCTGGCTCTTAGTCCCAAACCTGAGCTCTGAACCCTGGCTCAGCTTGGGCTCTGGCTCTTAGTCCCAAACCTGAGCTCTGAACCCTGGCTCAGCTTGTACTCTCGCTCCTGGTCCCAAACATGACCTCTGAACCCTGGCTCAGCTTGTACTCTGGCTCTTAGTCCCAAACCTGAGCTCTGAACCCTGGCTCAGCTTGTACTCTCGCTCCTAGTCCCAAACCTGACCTCTGAACCCTGGCTTAGCTTGTTCTCTGGCTCTTAGTCCGAAACCTGAGCTCTGAACCCTGGCTCAGCTTGTACTCTGGCTCTTAGTCCCAAACCTGAGCTCTGAACCCTGGCTCAGCTTGTACTCTCGCTCTTAGTCCCAAACCTGACCTCTGAACCCTGGCTCGGCTTGTACTCTGGCTTTTAGTCCCAAACCTGACCTTTGAACCCTGGCTCGGCTTGTACTCTGGCTTTTAGTCCCAAACCTGACCTCTGAACACTGGCTCGGCTTGTACTCTCGCTCTTAGTCCCAAACCAGACCTCTGAACCCTGGCTCGGCTTGTACTCTGGCTCTTAGTCCCAAACCTGACCTCTGAACCCTGGCTCAGCTTGTACTCTCGCTCCTAGTCCCAAACCTGACCTCTGAACCCTGGCTCAGCTTGTACTCTGGCTCTTAGTCCCAAACCTGAGCTCTGAACCCTGGCTCAGCTTGTACTCTCGCTCCTAGTCCCAAACCTGACCTCTGAACCCTGGCTTAGCTTGTACTCTGGCTCTTAGTCCGAAACCTGAGCTCTGAACCCTGGCTCAGCTTGTACTCTGGCTATTAGTCCCAAACCTGAGCTCTGAACCCTGGCTCAGCTTGTACTCTCGCTCTTAGTCCCAAACCTGACCTCTGAACCCTGGCTCGGCTTGTACTCTGGCTTTTAGTCCCAAACCTGACCTTTGAACCCTGGCTCGGCTTGTACTCTGGCTTTTACTCCCAAACCTGACCTCTGAACACTGGCTCGGCTTGTACTCTCGCTCTTAGTCCCAAACCAGACCTCTGAACCCTGGCTCGGCTTGTACTCTGGCTCTTAGTCCCAAACCTGACCTCTGAACCCTGGCTCAGCTTGTACTCTGGCCCTTAGTCCCAAACCTGACCTCTGAACCCTGGCTCGGCTTGGGCTCTGGCTCTTAGCCCCAAACCTGACCTCTGACCCCTGGCTCGGCTTGGGCTCTCGCTCCTAGTCCCAAACCTGACCTCTGACCCCTGGCTCGGCTTGGGCTCTCGCTCCTAGTCCCAAACCTGACCTCTGAACCCTGGCTCAGCTTGTACTCTCGCTCCCAGTCCCAAACCTGACCTCTGAACCCTGGCTCGGCTTGGGCTCTGGCACTTGGACCCAAGCCTGACCCCTGAACCCTGGCTCGGCTCTGGGTCATGCTTTGGCTTTAAGAGCCAACCCTGACCCCTGGCTCGGCTCTGGGTCATGCTTTGGATCTAAGAGCCAACCTTGACCCCTGGCTCGGCTCTGGGTCATGCTCTGGCCCTAAGAGCCAAGCCTGACCCCTGGCTCGGCTCTGGGTCATGCTCTGGCTCTAAGAGCCAACCCTGAACCCTGGCTTGCATTGTTCTCTTGCTCCTGAAACCGACCCTGGCCTCTGGCCCAGCTCTGGCTTGGCCCTGGTTCGGTTCTCTCTATTAGTTTGCTGGCCTGCCCAACTCTATTTTATTCTTTTTACTTTTAAAGCAGTAAAGCTGCATTGCACATTTCATACAAATCTGTGGTAAACTCCAAACTAAACGAGATGCCCATATGGGGCTCCTTACTCTCAGACAATGGCCAAGAGATCTGATAAGTCACTTTCATCAATTGGTCTTGAATCAGGAAGGATGGATGAAGTGTCAGCTGCTGCCTTCTGCCAATGTTTACGTGAAGAATTGTAAGATACATGCAAAAAGAACAATTGATGGACAGAATGCAGAACAAGCCTGAACAAGCCCGAACTGCCAGGCCAGGTCCTCCCTGGACTGGAAACAAGCATCCTAGGACCGGTTTCGGGCTTTCAGCCCTCATCAGCCAGGATAGCTTGACTCCAGTGGCATGGACAGCACGGGATCCACGTCTGAGCATACCCGTCCCACTCGGGGTGACACATGCAAAAAGAACAATTGATGGACATAATGCAGAACAATGTCAAACATTCACCCCAGTACAGAGATCTGGGCCTAAATCCATCGTTTTTTTGCTCACCATGCCATCCCAGTTTGGACCCAGCCATATGCAAATCAGTCTTGACCCTGTGCTCATGGGAACAGTCCAGCTCTAACTGCCAAGCCAGGTCCTCCCTGGACTGGAAACAAGCATCCTAGGACCGGTTTCAGGGTTTCACCCCTGTAGGAAAGTGGGTTTCTGTTGCAGTAACCGCCACTTTTTGCCAGACTACTGATGCACTTTGACTTGATGTGCCCTGGGTCCCTGCCAATCAGTTTCCCAGGGCCTGTGTTCTTTCCCCAAAACTAACCCAATTGGCATCTCTGGCCACAGGTCAGCCCCTGGTAAATGGTACCACAGGTACCCAGGGCACTGTGACCAGAGAAGACCTATAAGGGCTGCAGCACTTATTGTGCCACCCTTAGAGGCCCTGTACCTTTACACACACACACCTCCTTTGCAGGCTGCGTGTTTTGGTGCAGAACAAAGTGATGAGTTGACATGGCACACATCCCTGTGTGCCATGCCTACAACACACTGCCCTGGCATAGATCAGTAACCCCTCTAGCTGGGTGCCCTATGCCAGTGGTGAGGGTACAGGTGCATGAGTCCTGTACCCCTACAGGGTCTAAGTCCATTCTTAGACATTGTAAGTGCAGTGCTGCCATCAAGAGTATATGGTGCTGGGAGTTTGTCGTTACGAACTCCAAAGCACCATAATGGCTACACTGAAAACTGAGAAGTTTGGTATCAAACTTCTCAGCACATTAAACCCACACTGATGCCAGTGTGGGATTTAATGAAAAATGCACACAGAGGGCATCTTAGAGATGCCCCTGAAAACGACCAGCCTCTGGTGGATTCCCTGACTGGTACACACCAGCCTGCCACCACGAGACATGTTTCTGGACCCCTAGGGTGGGAGCCTTCGCTCCCTGAGCCCAGAAACAAAGGCTTTCCTGGGCGGAGGTGTTCACACCTCCCCCAGGCCAGGAAGAGCCATCTGTGGCAGGGGAGCTTCAAAGGCCTGGCAGCCTTTGTAATGCGACCCCCAGCCTCTCCTGCTATCAGGAGCAGGCCCCCTTCCTGTCTCCCCTCCTTTTCGGCAGGAAGACAGTCGGGAAAAACTAGCTAGCCCAGAAGATGTGCCCACCTCTGCCAACTCCACCCCTCAGGTGGGGGAGGCGAGGTGAAGCCCTCTCTTCAGTACCCGCCAACTTGCAGATGGCAGGCACTCCCCAATCAGGATTAGGGATTGTGCCCACTCCCCCACGTGGGGTGAGCACACAAAGGGTGTAGTCACCCTCAGGTCAGTAGCCCATTGGCTACTGACCTCGAGACCCCTAAAACGCCCCCTAAATACAGTATTTAGGGGGCAGCCCTGAACCAAGAAAGCAGATTCCCGCAACCTAAGAAGAAAAAGGACAAAAGAAGACGCCCAGCAGAGGAGACTGCAGAGAACAACTGACTTGGCCCCAGCCCTACCGGCCCGTCTGCAGTTTCCAGAGATCCTGCGCCAAAGATCGTCTTGTCCTGCAGCCAGCAACCTCCAGAACCCCTGGGAGGACTGACTGCCTTCAACAAAGACCGGATCTCCTGTGAACAGCAGCCCTGTTCAAAAGAAACTCCAAAATCAGACTCTGAGCCTGCTGAGGACAGAGAAACCCGACGCCTGGAACTACCACTGCACCCGTCGCCTACGGCCCGAGTTCGAGTGGCCCACCGGTCCCAGCGAGGTCCCCCTGCGCTCCAGAGTCCGAGTCCACCGTGGGTTGACCCCTCCAGGACTCCTCGACATCGCCTGTAGCCTCTGTAGGGAGACCCCCCCCCAACCGCGAGTGGCCAGGTAAGGTGAAATCCGACCTCAAAAGACACCCCTGCATCCAGCTGCCCTGCGCCCTGGAGAACAGAAACCGAGGTGCACCTACATCCCCGAGCCCTCCAACTTACCTGCCCAGCTGTTGGTTCCTCCTGGAAGTCTTCCTGGACCGAGCCTGCAGCTGAAAACCAAAACCAAAAATCCCCATTGAAAACAACAGGGCACCCGACGCCAAACCAGCACCCTGCACCCAGCCGCCCCTGCGCCGCTGCGGGTGCACTTTTTGTGCTAAACAGGATCCCCTTTTGCCCTGAGCCTAACACCAGGAGCTTGCCTCCCACAACCTTGTGGCCTGCTCGCCAGCAGCCACCAACTGGAGGCCCCCTATCCCTCATTGGATAACATTGGGACTCAGCACTCTGCACCTGGCCGCCCTAGTGCCGCTGAGAGTCTACCCCCAGAACCTCAACTCCCACTACCAAATACTTACCTCAAAACCGATAACACTATTTTCCTCCATAGGATAACATTGACTGTTTTTCTTGGAAAAGTTTCTGTGTGGAGTTTGAAAACCTCAAGAAATTCTTTAAAATTGCACTAACTAACAAAAACTATTTTACTTACCTGTTTACAGGAAATGTCCCAGAGTAGTATCCAGGTATACTACTCTGAGTAAGAAAAGTAATCTCAAAAGTAACTTACCTGTAATTTTACTGAAAAGCCCATTCAAGTCTATGTACTGTATTTACAAATTATTGCATTTCTCTGAAACCATACTGTGAGTCAAAACAAAGTGCATATACAATTTCAATTCAAACTGTTTACAAACTGCATTACTACTGTAAAGTATTTATTGCTAACCTGTGCCAGGCTTGCTTGGTTCTAGAAAATAAAATAACAAAAAGAATATTTTTATACAAAAACAATTGGTCTGAAGTTCAATCTTTGAGTGTGTGAATTCATTTGCTGACTGAGTGTGTACAACAAATGCTTAACACTGTCCTCTGATACTGCCTTACTGCTCGCCACACTACTACAAATAGAGAGTGAGGTGCTATCTAACTTTACCTCTGCCTACCTTTGGGGATCCACTGGACTCTGTGCACACTATACCTCACTTTGGTATAGTATATACAGAGCCAGCTTCCTAAATCCATCGTTTTTTTGCTCACCATGCCATTCCAGTTTGGACCCAGCCATATGCAAATCAGTCTTGACCCGGCGCCCAATGGGAACAGTCCAGCCCAAACTGCCAGGCCAGGTCCTCCCTGGACTGGAAACAAGCATCCTAGGACCGGTTTCGGGCTTTCAGCCCTCATCAGCCAGGATAGCTTGACTCCAGTGGCATGGAGAGCACAGGACCCACGTCTGGGCAAACCCATCCCACTCGAGGTGACAAATGCAAAAAGAACAATTGATGGACAGAATGCAGAAAAATGTCATACATTCACCCCAGTACAGAGATCTGGGCCTAAATCCATTGTTTCTTTGCTCACCATGTCATTCATGATGATGGATTCAACCCAGATCTGTGACTGGGGGTGAGTGTCTGAAAAGTTTCAGCACTCCGTCCATCATCTCCTTGTGTTTTCTTTGTACGTCCTAAGTTGGCAGGGTATGCCCAGACGTGGGTCCCTTGCTCACTTTGCCAGTGGCTTCAAGCTAGCCTGGCTGAAGAGGGGTGTTACCCCGAAACCGGTCCCAGGATGCTTGTTTCCGGTCCAGGGAGGACCTGGCCTGGCAGTTCGGGCTGGACTGTTCCCATGAGGCACAGGGTCAACACTGATTTGCATATGGCTGGGTCCAAACTGGGTTGGCGAAGTGAGCTAAAGAATGATGATGGATTCAACCCAGATCTTTGACTGGGGGTGAGTGTCTGAAAAGTTTCAGCACTCCGTACTTCATCTCCTTGTGTTTGAATTGTAAGATACCACATCACTAGAGGTAAACGACCAACTGATTCTAACGGTGTCATAGACATAGCCCTACAAATAGACTCCCAGAAAAAACAACACAGGTGGGAAAAATGGGAAAAAGCTTGCAGTATAACTCTGGTTCCAAGCAGGAGAATTCAAATCTACAGAAGGGTCAGGAGACCCTATGCAGGTTTGGCAATTACAGAAACACTCGAGAGCACAGGAAAAAATATTTAAAAAAGGAGAGAAGCCCTGTGTCCTGGGCAATTACTTAAAAACTGTTCAAGTCGGCCAGGAAAAGCCATTGCTCAATCTTAAGGGCATGTAGAATCTTTAGTTTTTTATTTGATTTGTGCCCCAGCTTTCATTATTGCATTAGGAACTTTGTGGCTTTGTGACATAGTCCAAAAATTGATTGTCAACAATGAAATGAAATGAAATGAAATTGGGATTTGTAACGCGCACTAATACCCGGAGGTGTCTAGGCGCGGCGGCTCAAATCTGAAGTGCGAGTCTGCACGGAAGAAACAAAAAAAAAAAAAGCCACTACATGTTAAACAGCAAGGTTTTTAGGGATTTGCGGAAAACCATGAGGTTATTTTCTGTCTTCAGTCGTATTGGGAGTGAGTTCCACAACTTCACTGTCCCTGCCACGAAACTTATCCCCCCCCCCTCAAGTTGCCATTTTGACTTTGGGACCGCAAGATTGGCGGAAGTTGCAGAGCGAAGCTCCCTGCCAGGGAGATACCACTGAAATTTGTTTGTCAGGAAAACCGGTCCGAGTCCATGGAGTGCCTTGAAGGCAGTATAGAGGGCCTTGAATTCGATCATTCTTTTTACCGGTAGCCAGTGCAAGGAAGGTAGGGCATGTGCTACCGATTGCTGTTTAGGGATATCGAGCAGCAGATGGGCTGCTGCATTTTGTAGGACCTGCATTTTATTTAGGAGATGGGTACGAATCTTCAGGAATAGTCCTTTGCAATAATCCAGTCCGGACAGTATGAGTGCTGTCACCACTGCTTTCTGGAGCTCAAGCGGAATGAAGGGAAGGATCTTTCTGATGGTTTTAATCAAAAAGAAGCATGAGGAGGTAATAGCATTAATTTGCCCCTCAAAGGATAGTTTGGACTCAAAAATGACTCCGAGGTTTTTCACTTTATTGGTCGGAGTGGGAATTTCGCCCATTTCCTGTGGCCACCATTTGGGACCCCAGAAAGAGGTATTGTTTCCAAAAAGGAGCACCTCGGTTTTTCCTGCGTTCAATTTGAGGCGGTTTTGGGCCATCCACGGCCCAACCTTGCGCAGGCATTCTTGAAATCTTAAAGCGGTGTCCGTATGGTCTCCAGCGAAGGACGCCACAATTTGTGTGTCATTGGCATATGACACTGTTTTGAAGCCAAAGGATTTTATGAGCAAGCAGAGGGGAGTAACATATAGATTAAAAAAGTGTTGGACTCAGTGAGGAGCCCTGTGGCACTCCGCAGGGCAAGGTGAACCAAGATGAGCTATGCCCTTCGAGCTCCACCCTCTGTTCTCTGTCAGTGAGAAAGGATTTTAGAAGGGCCAGTGCCTTGCCCCTGACTCCCATGGAAAAAAGGCGACTAATAAGCTGGTGTGGTCAACCGTGTCGAAGGCCGCCGAGAGGTCCAATAGGATCAGTGCTGCCTTCCCTCCTTTATCCAGAACCTCTCTAATTTCCTCCAACACATTTATCAGGGCCAGCTCGGTGCCATGTTGACTTCTGAAGCCATACTGCGCACAATCCAATAACTTGTTATCCTCCAAGAACTTGGTGAGCTGTGTGTTCATGGCCTTCTCGATGATCTTAGAGGGCAGGGGAAGCCGCGAGATAGGCCGATAGCTGTTCGCGTCTTGACAGTCCAAGCTAGGTTTCTTCAATAATGGGAGAATAGATGCCTTCTTCCAAGCAGTCGGGAAATATCCAGCAGAGAACATCTGATTGAATATTTCCCCGTGAGGAAACTGGCCGCGGGCTCTGGAACCAGATGGAGAATGTTAGGGGGGCAGGGGTCCCAGGGTGATCCTGATCGCATCTGACTAAGCATAACAAAAAACCCTTTAATTGATACATCCTTACGACACAAATACCTGCTTACCCCATTTTAATCTTACAATCCTACATAATTTGATTTGTCACAGGCTTCAGAGAAAACAATGCAGATTCTAGCTGCTCTGGATGTATTTATTAAAATAGGGGCAAATACATTACCACCGCATCGATCCTATGGTTGCGCCATCGAGCTAGTCCATGATGCCAAAATACCACATGCAAGGAAATACCCTCCTAAGTCCTAGACATGATCAGATGTTTAAAGAATATCTGGATGACAATCTAAAGAAAGGGTTAATTAGAAATTCCACAGCCCTTGCTGGGCACCGATTACCTTTGTGTCAAAACGAGGAGGGGAGTTGCGCGAATGTGTGGATTACTGCAAATGAAACTAAATTACCATCAGAAAGCACTATCCATTGCCTCTCATTTTAGTACTGTTAGATCTATTGGGTGCATATAATATAGTGCGCATCTAGGTAGGTGATGAATGGAAGACAGACTTCGCAACCTGTTATGGTCACTATGAATATCTAGCAATGCCATAATGCCATTCGGCCTCCGTAATGCCCCCTTTGTTTTCCAGCACTTCATTAACAACATCTTCAGGGATCTGCTAGACTCTTTTGTTGGACTATATCTAAGTGATATTCTAATCTTCTCCAGGACCAAAGAAGAACATTGACAGCATATTAAAGAAGTCTTGCAGAGAAAGAGAGACCATTCCCTCAATGCGAAATCAGAGAAGTGCTTATTTGAGGTTACTGCTGTCATTTTTATGGGCTTCTATCTCATCAATCATGGAGTACAAATGAATTCAGATAAAGTTAAATCACTACACGAATGGTCTGCTCCTCGAACTGTAAAGAAGATAAAGACAGTCCTCTGTTTTGATAACATTTATTGACAGTTTATTCAAAATTTGTCAATCAAAGTCCTCCCACTCACTCAATTAATCAAGAAAGGAGTTCCTTTTGCATGGGGCCCAAAATATTTTCTGAATTAAAGGAAGCTTTCACGACTACAACAATATAAAGGCCTCCAGATCCTTCACTCCCTTTATTGGTGGAAGCTGATGCCTTATCTTATGCCCAGTCATACCAGCTCCTGACACACCCTGGCTGGTCCTCACACATGAAACAGTGCATCCAGGCATCCCAGCCTCCTGATATACCTCAAGCGTTCCTGCTCCTCTCACATGAAGCAGTGCTGCCATCCATCCCAGCCTCCTGATACACCTCAGGCATTACTGCTACTCTCACATGAAGCAGTGCTGCCATCCATCCCAGCCTCCTGATACACCTCAGGCGTTCCTGCTTCTCTCACATGAAGCAGTGCTGCCAGCCAACTCAGTCTCCTGACACACCTCGGCTGCTCCTACTCCTCTCACAAAGAAGCAATACGCCCAGCCATCCAAGCCTCCTGACACATTGAGTCTGCTCCTACTCCTCTGACTTGAAGCAGTACGCCCAGCCATCCAAGCCTCCTGACACATTGAGTCTGCTCCTACTCCTCTCACATGAAGCAGTACGCCCAGCCATCCAAGCCTCCTGACACATTGAGTCTGCTCCTACTCCTCTCACATGAAGCAGTACGCCCAGCCATCCAAGCCTCCTGACACATTGAGTCTGCTCCTACTCCTCTCACATGAAGCAGTACGCCCAGCCATCTCAGTCTCCTGACACATTGAGTCTGCTCCTACTCCTCTCACATGAAGCAGTACGCCCAGCCATCCAAGCCTCCTGACACATTGAGTCTGCTCCTACTCCTCTACTCCTCTTGAGTCTGCTCCTACTCCTCTCACATGAAGCAGTACGCCCAGCCATCCAAGCCTCCTGACACATTGCATCTGCTCCTACTCCTCTCACATGAAGCAGTACGCCCTGCCATCCAAGCCTCCTGACACATTGTCTGCTCCTACTCCTTTCACATGAAGCAGTACGCCCAGCCATCCAAGCCTCCTGACACATTGAGTCTGCTCCTACTCCTCTCACATGAAGCAGTGCTGCCAGCCGTCTCAGTCTCCTGACACATTGAGTCTGCTCCTACTCCTCTCACATGAAGCAGTACGCCCAGCCATCCAAGCCTCCTGACACATTGAGTCTGCTCCTACTCCTCTCACATGAAGCAGTGCTGCCAGCCGTCTCAGTCTCCTGACACATTGAGTCTGCTCCTTCTCCTCTCACATGAAGCAGTACGCCCAGCCATTAAAGCCTCCTGACACATTAAGTCTGCTCCTACTCCTCTCACATGAAGCAGTACGCCCAGCCATCCCAGCCTCCTGACACATTGAGTCTGCTCCTACTCCTCTCACATGAAGCAGTACGCCCAGCCATCCAAGCCTCCTGACACACTGAGTCTGCTCCTACTCCTCTCACATGAAGCAGTACGCCCAGCCATCCAAGCCTCCTGACACATTGAGTCTGCTCCTACTCCTCTCACATGAAGCAGTACGCCCAGCCATCTCAGTCTCCTGACACATTGAGTCTGCTCCTACTCCTCTCACATGAAGCAGTACGCCCAGCCATCCAAGCCTCCTGACACATTGAGTCTGCTCCTACTCCTCTCACATGAAGCAGTACGCCCAGCCATCCAAGCCCCCTGACACATTGAGTCTGCTCCTACTCCTCTCACATGAAGCAGTACACCCAGCCATCCAAGCCTCCTGACACATTGAGTCTGCTCCTACTCCTCTCACATGAGAAGCAGTACGCCCAGCCATCTCAGCCTCCTGACACATTGAGTCTGCTCCTACTCCTCTCACATGAAGCAGTACGCCCAGCCATCTCAGTCTCCTGACACATTGAGTCTGCTCCTACTCCTCTCACATGAAGCAGTACGCCCAGCCATCCAAGCCTCCTGAGACATTGAGTCTGCTCCTACTCCTCTCACATGAAGCAGTACGCCCAGCCATCTCAGCCTCCTGACACATTGAGTCTGCTCCTAATCCTCTCACATGAAGCAGTACGCCCAGCCATCTCAGTCTCCTGACACATTGAGTCTGCTCCTACTCCTCTCACATGAAGCAGTACGCCCAGCCATCTCAGCCTCCTGGCACATTGAGTCTGCTCCTTCTCCTCTCACATGAAGCAGTACGCCCAGCCATCCAAGCCTCCTGACACATTGAGTCTGCTCCTACTCCTCTGACTTGAAGTAATGTGCCCAGCTGTCCCACACATCCAACATACCTTGGTCGCTCCTGCTTCATCTTCTCGGCGGACTTGGGGCCTTGCACAATGCGCTCCGGGCCATGCCGCTGCCCGCTCTGGTCAGACACATCTTTTCTGCCTGTCACTTCAGGCACCAGGGCCTCAACTGGCTTTTCTTTGCTGTGGCATCCTTTGGTGCAGCCCTGAAGAGAAGAGGGGAGAGTGACTGTGCAGAACATAATTGGAAGCCATCTTGGTTCTGCCCCATGGGCCTTTTCACTGGTACATTTTGCTTTTATTCTGTAGGGAATGAACCAGCCCATGCACCACTGATGTGTTCTCACTGCAGAGAAATACAAATCCAAGACCTCTGGGTCATCAATGGCATTCTCCTCCCCTGTTCCGCTAAGAATTGGAGTGTATATATATATATATATATATATATATATATATATATTCACTGAAAAAACCATAGGTTTCAGGCACGTTATAGTTAGAAATTAGCATTTAAAAAACCTTAGAAATTCACTGAAAAAACCATAGGTTTCAGGGACGTTATAGTTAGTTGGACATTTCTCTCGTACAAAACCATAGAAATTCCCCGTTATAGTTAGTTCAGCTAACTATAACTCGCGCACCCGCAATGCACTGCTGATGACGTCACATATTACATCATTCATGACATGGTCAGTGACATCACTGATGACATCACTAATGACATCTCAAATGACATCACTGATGACATCACTGATGACATCATCCAGTGACTGTGTTTTTCTTTAAAGTTTAAATATGTCTTATATATGTGCCAAGGTGTATTGAAGAATGAGTGGGTGTATAAGTGTCTGGATGGAGGATTTAGTAGGTGCGTGACTGACTGTTTAAGTGAGTGATTAAACTTGTCTTGCTGAATGCATGGGTTAGTGACTAAACTGTGTGAATGTCTGTATCAGTCTGTCTGTTTTTGTATAAGCTGCTGCATGGGTTGGTCAGTAGCTACATGAGTGTCTATATGGGTTATCGATTGGTTGCCTGAGTATTTGTATGGGTGCCTGAGTGTGTGTGTGGGTGGGTGGGAGGTGTGCGACTGTGCATAGATGTTTGAGTGGTTGATTCACTGTGTGTATGGGTTCAAGAGTGCATGTGGAAACAGCTGTATGGGTGGGTAAGTGTGTGTATGGGTGTGTTGGTGAGTGAATGGATGTCTCAATGGTACATGTCCAAGTAACTACATATGTAAAAGGCAGTGTATGTGAGAGTTGAAGTATATAAATGACTATACGTAAGAGTCAGTGATTAGGAGAGTGGCTGTATGGATGAGTGTGTACTTGTATCAGTGATTGAATAAGAGAGTAAGTATGCGTTTGTTTCTGTTTGAATAAGTGATGTGGTGTGTGTATAACTGTATAGGTCAATAAATGGAAGTGTGATTGATTCTTTGCATGACTGACTTGGTGTGTGAGTAACTCTGGATGAGTGGTAGTGTGTGAGTGTCTGTATAGGTGTATGAGTGCTTATGATAGTGTTGTATTGATGAGTGACTGCATGTATGAGTGATTGTATGGGTGAATGAGTGGATGTGTGTGTAGACCTAGGAATCAGTGAGTGCGTATGTAGTAACTGGTATTGGTGTGTCGATGGTTTCGAAAATGGTAGTCTGTATTTTACAGTGGGTGTATCAAAGGTTATATTAGAGTGTGAGGAGGTGCATCAGATTTTCACGTGGATGATGTCATCAGTGATGTCATTTGAGATGTCATCAGTGATGTCATCAGTGATGTCACTGACCATGTCATGAATGATGTAATATGTGACGTCATCAGCAGTGCATTACGGGTGCGCGAGTTATAGTTAGCTGAACTAACTATAACGGGGAATTTCTATGGTTTTGTACGAGAGAAATGTCCAACTAACTATAATGCCCCGGAAACCTATGGTTTTTTCAGTGAATTTCTAAGGTTTTTTAAATGCTAATTTCCAACTATAACGTGCCTGAAACCTATGTTTTTTTTCAGTGAATTTCAATGGTTTTTTAAATGCTAATTTCTAACTATAACGTCCCTGAAACCTATGGTTTTTTCAGTGAATTTCAAAGGTTTTTAAATGCTAATTTCTAACTATAACATACTTGTCGCGTTTCCAGAGTGGTGGAGAAAGGTGAGCGTGGCCTCCGAAACACCTCTTAGCAATCCCACTGTGTGGGATTTACTGGAGGTAACAGGAGGAGTAGTTAGCCCTCAACGTCAACCTTGGGGGCCAACTATCCCTTTTATTACCACCAGTAAGTCCCTCACAGCAGGATTGCTAACTTCTTATATCAGGCCCCGCCCCCTCCCTCCACCACTGTGCAAACGTGCCCCCTAGCATGTTGTAAGTTGGGGGATTAAATCCCCTTGAATCCTGAGGGTCCCTGGGGGCCAACTAGCCCACCAGGTACCTCCAGTAAGCACCACAGAGCTGCTTTGCAGAGAGGTTGTCCAAGGCCACGCCCCTTTTTACACCTCTCTGCAACGCAGCTCTGTGGCGCTTACTGGAGGTACCTGGTGGGCTAGTTGGACCCAAGGGACCCTCAGGATTCAAGAGGACTTAATCCCCCAACTTACAACGCACCAGAGGGCCCGTTTGCACAATGGTGAAGGGAGGGGGTGGGGCCTGATTTCACAAGTGTGCAAACGTGCCCCGTGGCGCGTTTTAAGTTGGGGGATTAAGTCCCCTTGAATCCCGAGGGTCCCTGGGGGCCAACTAACCCACCAGGTACCTCCAGTAAGCGCCACAGAGCTGCTTTGCAGAGAGGTGGTCCGATGCCACGCCCCTTTTTACACCTCTCTGCAAGGCAACTCTGTGGCGCTTACTGGAGGTACCTGGTGGGCTAGTTGGCCCCCAGGGACCCTCAGGATTAAAGGGGACTTAATCCCCCAACTTAAAACACGCCACAGGACGTGTTTGCACACATGACACATCAGGCCCCGCCCCCTCCCTTCACCACTGTGCAAACGTGCCCCGTGGCGCGTTTTAAGTTGGGGGATTAAGTCCCCTTGAATCCTGAGGGTCCCTGGGGTCCAACTAGCCCACCAGGTACCTCCAGTGAGCGCCACAGAGCTGCGTTGCAGAGAGGTGTAAAAAGGGGCGTGGCCTCGGAGCACCTCTCTGCAACGCAGCTCTGTGGCGCATACTGGAGGTACCTGGTGGGCTAGTTGGCCCCCAGGGACCCCCAATATTCAAGGGGAATTAATTCCCCAACTTACAACGCGCCACGGGGCGCGTTTGCAGAGTGATGCACTGAGGGGGCGGGGCCTCAACGCGATGCCGGTTTTTATTTTATTTTTTAGAAGGGGGGCTGTGTGGCCCCCCTTCTTTTCCTATTTTTGGGGCCCTGGAGACCCCATCCCCCAGGGCCTGATCCCTATTTTGTTTAATTTTTTTTTAAATACGGGAAGGGGGCCGCGTGGCCCCCCTCCCGAGGGCATTTTCGGCCCCGGGGACCCCATCCCCCGGGGCATGGCCAGTATTAAATTATTTTTTTTAAAGATTTGGAGGGGGGCCGCGTGGCCCCCCTCCTCAGGCCATTTATGGCCCCGGGGACCCCATCCCCCGGGGCCGGCCTTTCCTTTTTTTTTTTTATTTAATTTTGTTTGGGGGGGAGGGGGCCGCGTGGCCCCCCCTCCCAGGCCACTTCTAGCCCCAGGGACCCCATGCCCTGGGGCCTGGCCACTCCGTTGGGGACCGTGGGGGGAGCCCCAATGCCCCCACGGTCCCGCCAGCTCCTTGCCTCTTGCGGGAGCCGGCATTGCTTTTCCACAAGGGGAGCTGCTGACATGCAACTCCCCTTGTGGAAAAGCAATCTGCTTTGGATTTTGGAAGCGAGAGCAGGGAACCTGCTCTCGCTTCCAAATCCAAACCAGTGTTTGCTATGACAGGGCGGGAGCCGCACGGCTCCCGCCCTGTCATAGCAAACAGCAGTGTCCCGGGGGTGGGCACCCCGGAACACTGCAGGAGCCGGCCCTGGGGGGTGGCGGTCCCCAGGGCCATCGAGGGCTACTGGAGGGGGGCCGCGCGGCCCCCCTCCCTTCATTTAGAAAGCCCCGGGGAGGTGGTGGTCCCCGGGGCGTGTGGAGGGGCTCTTGCCTACCCCCCCCCCACTTCTTCTTCTTTTTTTTAAAACAGAGCCCCGGGGAGGTGGCGGTCCCCGGGGCTGCGGGGGGTCGCGTGCCCCCACATACAATTAAAAAAGCCCCGGGGAGGTGGCGGTCCCCGGGGCTGCGGAGGGGCTGCGGAGGGGCCGCGTGCCCCCGCAAATAATCAGCATAGCCCCGGGGAGGTGGCGGTCCCCGGGGCTGCGGGGGCCCCCGCGGGACCCCGCTATTATTATTTGGGCAATGCCCCCGGGACCTGGCCCACCCAGGGGCCTCATTTAAATGAAGCGCGTAGCCACTCTGTAGTTATAGTTAGGGTAACCGAAGACAGGGATTTTTTTGATATTTGTCCCTTAATAACTTTGCACCCGTTAGACAAATGTCTGTGAGACTTTGCAGACCTACTGCCCATAGTTCATTCTTGGAGTCCTGAAAGTTTTGCGGCGTTTCATCAAGGGGGTGCAAAGAAAAAAAGGGGTTCCCAAAATGGGCATAAAATCTAATGCATTTTACATAGACTTTCGTATATCGCGTAGGGCGACAACCGTCAGTCGGATTTTTACGAAATTTGGAAGGCTTATATATTATGATGCACAGATGATTCTTTGTGGTACTGCAGGTAAGTAGGGTAAGTATTTTATACATTTTAAGTGTTTTTAATTTAGCTATATCTGTGGCTGCAGTAGTACCTCGGTACTCACGAGGTATATAGCGATGGCAAGTCATTAGCTGATTAGCTAATGACTGCCTTTACAAAAGTTAAAGGGCAGCCATGTTGTTTCAGTTTGAGTTTCCCTGTGTTCTGTGTTACGCCATTCAATGTAGGTAAGTATTAGATTTGGTATTTTCCCCAAAATGTTACTGTTTTAGTAAAGTGGTAATAGGTAGGGAAGAATATTTATAACTTTATAAATATTTGACAAAAAAATCTGGATTACCGCGGTACTAAAAAAAAAAAAAGGAAAAAAATTGCAAATACACTATAAGACACTTAGGGCCATATGTAGGTGGGCTAATACCGGTCGGTAACGGCCGAAAATCGGTAAATTTCCCGTTACCGACCGGTATTTAGCCCTTTGCGATGTAGGAGGCCGGATTTAAGGAGTCGGTAACTTACCGATTCGTTATTTTAAGGAATCGGTAAATTACCGATTCCTTAAATCCTATGTAGTGAGCACTCAAGTGAGTGCATTTTTGGTTTAAGGATTCGTTATTTACCACCAACTACAAGTTGGTGGTAAATACCGAATACCTTTTAAAAAGCAATTTTGTGCTTTTTTAAAGTGCCATGTGGCAGACATACATGCCCGTAGGGCATGTATGTGCGCCACATGTGCACACATGCACGATTCAGGGTGCAACAGGGTGTCAATTTGACACCCTGCCACCCTTGAATATGCTCCCCTATTACCGATTCGGTATTTACCGAATCGGTAATAGTGAATGGCTTCCCATTCATTCCTATGGGCCTCCAGGCCCATAGGAATGAATGGGAAGGTATTCCTTATTACCGATTCGGTAAATACCGAATAGGTAATAACGAATATTACCGAATCGGTAAAATTTACCGAATGTTTACCTACATTCTATTTACCGATTCTTAAATACCGAATCGGTAAAATTCGGTATTTAGGAATCGGTAAATAGAAATTACCTACATATGGCCCTATATTTTATAAATATAGTGTGCTAACGTGTATTTTCAGGTTTTTTTTACATATTTAAATATGTACACAAAAGTGTACAGAGTAAGTTCACTAATTACTAGAAATTACCCCGTTACTTTATAAAACAACGCAGTTCAGAGTACACTGCTATAAAAATTTATAAAAATCAAAAAAGAAAAATGTTAACCTTACAAAATGTTTTTGGAGTACCGCAGTACTACCGCACTCTTCATATTTAAAGAAAAATATATATAGAAACTTATAAATATTTTGATCTACCTATTACCACTTTTTAAAAGACACACAAAGGCACAAATGAAAAGTGAGGGCCGTGCCGAAAGCCTGTATAGTACATTTACTTATTTTATTTATTTATTCAGTGTTTTATATAGCGTGAACATGACCCATTAGGGTATCAGCGCACTTCACAGTGATATAGTATTCCCGTTGTAACATTTGGAGAGCAGACATTTATACATAACTCTAGAACGTAAAATCAAATTCTCTGAGCAAGAAAAGACATTTGAGATTACAATAATACGTGAGCCTAAAGGATACATAGTATAACAATTTGTACACGCGAATGAAAGCAGTAAATATTCTATATTTTACAGTTATACTGGGCATAGGACTCTGGAAGTTACGTGGATAGTCTCTCTGAGGTGGGTTGTAGAGGTCCAACATGCTTAATTTTGGGAGTGTTGTGGAGCTAGCAGATTACATACCCGTAGCGAACAGGAGATAATCTCTAGGCAAACATTTAAGTGATTGCTCTGTAGTTGGTTATGGTAGTAATTTGCCCATTAGAAAGATCTTAGCTTCCTTCTTGAAGCTTGATGTGGTTGAGATTCTTCTAATGTTTAGAGGCAGCGGATTCCAGATTCTAGGTGCGGTTCCAGAGAACGCTTTGTCGTAAGTTTTCTTCTTCTGGAAGAATGGAGGTTTCAGCACTAGATCTCTTGCGCTCCGGGAATACCTGCCTCCTATAAATGTCTCAATTTTCTGAGCTAGAGTCGTCGATGTTTTGAAGTGTAAAGCTTTGTGTGTGATACAAGCCAGTTTGAGTTGAATTCTGGCTTCATATGGTACTCAATTTCGAGCCTTAAAGCGAGGAGCAATGTGGTTGAATTTTCTAGAACCTGTTATGAGTCTTGCGGTTGCATTTAGACAGGCTATTAGTGGAGCTGTTGAGATCTTGAGTAGTCCTGATAGAGTTGTACATCCATATTCGATCCTCAAGATGACTAATGCCTGGACTGCCATTTTGGGGTCTGATGTTTCGATGAATGGTTTCAGTTTTCTAAGATAACTCAGGTGAAACCAGGCACTTTTAGCCAAAGAGTTGATATGGATTCGCATGTTCAGGTTCTTATCCATCGTAATTCCTAGTGATTTGGTTGAGTCCACTATGTTCAGGGTGCATTTTAGCGCAGTGATCATCTTCGTCTATTCCTTTATATCAGAAGAACTTTTGGAGGGATACTAGTAGGAATTCTGTTTTTTGCGAGTTTAGTTTAGGCTGCTTGCTTGTTAACCATTGGACTTCACCTTTAATGCTTCATTCATTGTCTTGATCTCCTCCAGTGACAACATTTTAATATAAATTTGTGTGATATCTGCATACATGTGGAAAGAGATGTTGGCGTGGCAGAGTATTTCAGTTAGAGGCTCCATATAAAGGTTAAATTGTGTTGGGGAATGAATTGAGCCTTGCGATACTCCGATCGTATTAGGGGAAGGCGATGAGAGTTTTGTTTTTCCAAAACAAATTTGATTTGTGCAGACAGCCACATAAGGCCCATCAGGCCTAGTTCACATATATACAGGTCAGTACGTATCAAAAACAAAATAAAATTCAATAAAACAACTGCAATCAATCAATCAATCAATCAATCAATCTGGGAGTTTTAAGAGTGCTACTCACCCGTGAGGGTCTCAAGGTGCTGGGGGGTAGGGCAGCTCCGGTCAGTCGAAGAGCCAGGTCTTGAGGGTCTTCCTGAAGATGTGCAGGGTGGGGGCATGTCTGATGTCGATCGGGAGCTCATTCCAGGCCTTGGCTGCGATGTAGGAGAAGGTTCTTCCATCCGTTCTTGCTCTGCGGATGCGCGGGGGTTCGGCGAGGTCGGCGGATCGGAGGTTCCTCTTGGGTACGTGGAAGGAGATTCTATCATTGAGATTGTGGGGTCCGGTGTTGTGGAGGCATTTGTAGGCGTGGGTGAGTATCTTGAAAGTTACTCTCTTCTCGACAGGGAGCCAGTGGAGGTTACGCAGGTGTTGGGACATGTGTTCGTGTCGAGGGATGCCGGGGATGAGTCTTTCTGCTGTGTTCTGTATGGTCTGGAGTTTGCGGAGCCGAGACTTGTTGAGTGCGTGGATGACGGTCTTCCTTGATTCGGGGGGATCCATTTGAAGGTCTTGCGGAGGGTGTTGAAGCAGGTGGAGGCGACGGCGTTGACCTGTCGGGTCATGGAGAGGGAGGAGTCGAGTACGATGCCGAGGTTTAGGGCATGGTTTGTGGGGGTGGGGTTGCTGCCAAGGGCGGTGGGCCACCAGGTGTTGTCCCATGCAGAGAGGGAGGGTCCGAGGACGAGGACCTCTGTCTTCTCTGAGTTGAGCTTCAGGCAGTTGCTGCTCATCCAGGATGCAACATCCTTTATTCCTTCCTGGAAGTTGAGTCTGGTGGTGAGGGGGTCCTTGGTGAGGGAGAGGATGAGCTGGGTGTCATCGGCGTAGGATACTATGCTGAGTCCGTGCTGTCTGACAATGGCGGCCAGGGAGGCCATGTAGATGTTGAAGAGCGTGGGGCTGAGCGATGATCCTTGGGGTACTCTGCAGTTAATCTCTGTGGGTTCGGAGAGGAAGGGTGGAAGTCTGATTATTTGTGTTCTGCTGGTGAGGAAGGAGCGGAGCCAGTTGAGGGTGGTTCCCTGTATGCCGGCGTCGTGGAGTCTGGCGGTGAGTGTGCGGTGGGAGACGGTGTCGAAGGCTGCAGAGAGGTCGAGAAGGATCTGGGCTGTGATGTGTCCTTGGTCGAGGAAGGTGCGGATGTCATCTGTGGCGGTGAGTAGAGCGGTCTCAGTGCTGTGGTTGCTGCGGAATCCGGATTGGGAGGGGTCGAGGATGGAGTTTTCTTCGATGAATTTCGTTAGTTGGACGTTGACGGTCTTCTCAGTGACTTTGGCCGCGAAGGGGAGGAGGGAGATGGGTCGGTAGTTCTTGAGGTCCGTGGGATCTGCTGAGGGCTTCCTGAGTAGGGGTCAACTTCTGCGCGTTTCCAGTCGTCGGGAAAGATGCTGGTTTGGAAGGTGGCGTTGATGGTGTGTCGCAGTTCCGGTGTGATGGCGGCGACAGCTCTGTGGAAGATGTGCGGGCGGCAGGGGTTCGTGGGGGCTCCTGAGTGGATGCCTTTCATGGTCGATGTGGTGTCTTTGGAGGTGACTGGGGTCCAGGAGGAGATGGTGGGCTGGCTGGCATTGCTGGAGGAGGTAGTGGTTTCGGAGTCAGGTGTCTGGTCATTGAAGTTGTCGTAAAGGCCTTTGATTTTCAGATAGAAGTAGGAGCCAAGCTTGTAGCAGAGGACCTGGGAAGGGGTGATGTCTGTGGTTTCGATGGGGGACTTGGTGAATTCCTGGATGATGCTGAAGAGTTCCTTAGAGATGCTGGAGTTGGCGAGGATCTTGTTCTGGATGAATGTCCTTTTGGTGGATCTGATGCATTGGTAGTATTCTGTCATGGCGTTCTTGTAGGTGGTGCGGTCTTCCGAGGAATTGCTGTTTCTCCAGTTCTTCTCGAGACGTCTTTAGGTGCGTCTGAATTCTTGGAGGTCGACGGTGAACCAGGTGGCCTTTCTGGATCGCTGTCTGTCGGGGTTACGTAGGGGTGCAAGCTTGTCTGTGCAGTTGGTGATCCATCTGTGGAGTTCTTTGGCTGCGAGGTTGGCGTTGGTCACGGTGGAGGGGGTAGCACGGTTGAGGGTGGAGTTGAGCTGCTCCTCAGTGATCTTGCTCCAGTTCCTTCGTGGAGGGCGGGTGCAGGTTTGGGTGTGGTGGGTTTGTCGACCTGGAAGCGTACGCAGTGGTGGTCCGTCCAGGGGGGTTGAGTGGTGTGGCTGAAGTGGGTCTTTTTACCTCCTTTGAAGATGGGGTCGAGGGTGTGTCCTGCCTTGTGGGTGGGGGTAGTGACGAGTTGTTTCAGTTCGAGGTTGGCAAGGTTGTCTAGGAGGGTGGCGGAGTTGGGGTCACTGAGGTTGTCGAGGTGGAAGTTGAGGTCTCCGATGAGCATGTAGTCCATGGAGGCGATGGCGTGGGGTGCGATGCGGTCGGCGATTGTAGTGGTGAATGCAGTTCGAGGTCCGTGAGGTCTGTAGGTGAGGGTGCCTCGTAGGGTCGTTTTAGGGCTGGTCTGGATCTGGAAATTGAGGTGTTCGGTGGCGGGCGTACTGTGGCTCGAGCTGGAGGTCGTGAGTCGGAGGAAGCTCTTGTGTGCGATGGTAAGTCCTCCTTCTGGGCAGTTGGGGTGGTCCTTTTTCCGGATCTTGTATCTGCCAGGGATGGCAGTGGCGATGTCGGGGGCGGAGGTGGAGTAGGTCCAAGTTTCTGTGAAGAAGGCGACGTCTGGCGAGAGGGTGTCGAGGAGGTTCCAGATTTCTACAGCGTGCATGTGCAGGGAGCGCACATTGAGGGGGATGCAACTCAGGGCTTCAGTGGTGTTGGCGTCCGGCCGTGGTGGTGTGGAGGGTGGTCAAGGTTTGGTGGCAGTGACGGCAGGAGAACTGTCTGTGGGTGGTGTTAGGCGTGGACAACTGGCAGTTGTTGTTCCTTGCGGGGTTGAGTGCGAGCAGGGCAGCTGATTCGTAGCGGTGGGTGGTCGGAGATCCAGGGTCCCTGACACTAGTCGCGATCGGGTCGCCGACAGGCGCATATGGGCGTGCCTTTGGCACGCACGCTGCGCAGCTGCGCAGCGGCCACCATTAAATAGGGAAGGGGGAGGGAAGCGCAGCTGGGTGGCGGGAACCGGCAGGGGGAGGGGCCGCAGGGGCAGCAGCAGCGGGAAAGGGAAACAGGCAGAAAATAACAAAACAATAACAGAGAATTACAAGGCAACAAATAACAGATCACAAATAAAAATACAGAGGCACAATAACAGTAGGACAGAAAAACGGGAACAATAACAACAGACAGAAAAACGGGCACAACACAATACAGACAGCAGCGGAACCAGCAGAAGAGCAAGGCTCTCCCACTGGACCACCAGGGATGAGGCGCAGGCAGGAGCCTGGAGGTGGAGGAGGGCCTCGAACACCTACCTGCACAGGGCACCGCACAGGGCAGCGGCAGTGGCACAGCAGTGGAGCTGCAGGGGGAGAAAGCAGGTCTCTGACCAGGAGGTCAGAGGTCTTGCTCGCACACCCTTGCAGCGGCCGCCATTAAATAGGGAAGGGGGGAGGGAAGCGCAGCTGGGAGGCAGGAGCGGGAACCGGCAGGGGGAGGGGCTGCGGGGGCAGCAGCGGCGGGAAAGAGACACGGGCAGAAAATAAAACAAAAAAGAGAATGACAAGGCATCAAATAACAGATGACAAATAAAAATACAGAGGCACAATAACAGCAGGACAGAAAAACTGGCACAATAACAACAGACAGGAAAACAGGCACAACACAATACAGACAGCAGCGGAACCAGCAGAAGAGCAAGGCTCTCCCACTGGACCACCAGGGATGAGGCGCAGGCAGGAGCCTGGAGGTGGAGAAGGGCCTCGAACACCTACCTGCACAGGGCACCGCACAGGGCAGCGGCAGTGGCACAGCAGCGGAGCTGCAGGGGGAGAGAGTAGGTCTCTGACCAGGAGGTCTGCAATGTCTCTTCTGCTATGCTCCCCTACTATGCTCTCCCGCACCCTAATGTCACCAACATAGTTAAATTATATAGAAGTATATAGGCCAGCATACCTAGGCCCATGCCAAAATCCATGCCTTTTTTTCCACACACCCACCTTCCACAGTCTGGCTCAATCTCGTTTTGCCATGGTAAGGTCCGAGAATAGTAGGTGTCATTTATACCTGTTGCCTCCAATTTTGTCGGTGGTATATAAAAACACCAATTGACAAGGGGAGATACAGGCCAACAACTCGGAAAGGCATGTCATGGCCCACGCCAGAACCTTGTGAGCGCACTACATAACCAAATCGTAAGTATAAAGGTACCCTCGCTGGTGCCACAACATGAGAATGTAGAGGATGCTACCAGGCCGGCCCACCAGGGCCTATGTCTGGTAAAATATAGGCAGTATAAATATTTGAATTGAATGAGGCGTAGACGAGAAGCAATAGCCGCACCGCGTGGGGATTCTAGGGCCTCAGCTCAGTCATCGTCCTCTAACGGATCCAGATCTCCCTGCCAAGACTCTCAGAGGGCATCAAGTGTAGTAGAGCTATTAGTATCGAGAGACTGGTATATCTTAGTGATTTTATGGTCTCCTAGGTCTCCCATGAGCAATTTACCTTCCAGTGGATTAAACTCCGGAAGAGTCATGAGGTTTTTAATGTATGGGGACAGGACGTGGCAAAATTGTAAATATTTATGGAACTGATTGTGTGGCATATCGAATTCTCTTTGGAGCTACTGGAAGGATTTAAGCGTCTGACCGTGCACGACTACCCCCAGTGTGGATATGCCGATATCAGCCCATCATCAGAATCCGGCTAATTTGGCCATCTGAGGTAGATGGCCGTTATGCCACAGCGGGGTCTCTTGTGTCAGGTGACCCCACCATCCAATTTGACGCAGCGATTGTCTCCAGACCCTGAACACCACTCCTGTCGGGGGCGGCAGGACCCGAAGCCCGGGCCCACTGTATAGATATGTGTGGAGAGACGTGTCTCCCATCGCCCAGTGCTCCACTGCGTATGCAGGATCATCTCTGTCACCGTATCACCATTCATTCAGCACCAGAAGATGAGATGCTGCATGATATGATTGAATGTCTGCGGCTGCAATGCTCCCACAATATGTAGACTGAAAACCGGTTCTCAGGGCCACTTGGGCAGTGCCCCTGCCCCATAAGAATTGACCCAATAATGTGTTTATTTGCCGAAACCAGGCGGCCGGGATCGGGTGTGGGTGATTCTGCAGTTTGTATAGAAGATTTGGCAGGGACACCATCTTAAAGATGGGCGACCATCCATATAACGACAAGGGCAATTGTGACCAGGATTTGACCTCTCACTTTTACCTGTTCTGTCAATGGAGCTAGGTTATGATCCCATAAAATGGGCTGAGAGGCGGACAAGAAGACGCCTAGATATTGTAACCCTTCCATGGCAATGGTTAGATCGGTTGACCATGTGCCAAGGTCGCGTACCCCCCCCCCCCAGCGGTCATAGGATAGACTTGCTGGCGTTCATATATAAACCGGACATCTCTCCAAATACCTGCATAATTCAAAGCAACCTAGGGCCTGTTCTATTTGGGTCGGCGAGGAAAAATAAGACGTCATCGGCATAGAGAGCGATGCGGTCTGAGACCTCCCACGACCATTCAAAGCCGCTAACAAGGACGTCCACTCTGACCCAGGCCGCTAATGGCTCCATAGCAAAGGCAAATAAATATGGGGACAGGAGACATCCCTGGAGAGTACCACTTTGGATAGGAAATCTGGGGAGCCCGAGCCCAACACTCGCACTGAAGCAGTGAGTTCTGTATAGAGAAGACTTATGTATGATAGGAATCAGGGACCCATATTAAGACGTCACAGAAGCACGAATAGATAAGTCCAGCTGACAGAATCGAAGGCCTTATCTATGTCAGTTAGTAATTGGGCGGCTGGACGTCCCAGGCAATCTACACCCACTATTGCGTTGTGGGCGCAGCGAATGTTGTGACAGGTAGAGCTACGAGGTATGAAGCCAGCCTGGTCTGGGTGTACTAAGTTGGTTATAGGGGGCATGAGTCGGTTGGCCAAGGCTTTGGCGAGTAATGTGGCTTCTATATTCAATAGGGAAATAGGGCAGTATGATGAGTGACACTCGGGGGTGGCCCGGTTTGAGGAAGACCATTACTTCGGCGTGTCTCCAGTCTGAAGGAAGCTGCTTCTCTTCTAAGGCGGCATGAATTGTCTCTAGATAGGGAGTGCCAAGTTGTGACTGGTATGCTTTAAAAAATTCGCAGGGAAAGCCGTTGGGGCCCGGCGCTTTGCCTGGGCGCAGGTCGGCCAGGGCAGTACCTAACTCTTTGACCATAAGGGGGTATCTAGCAGCGAGCCAGCCGTGTCTGACAGGGCCTTCGGGGGTAAATCATCAGGGAATTTCTGTACTAGGGACTCTGTGTGGTGTAGAGCACCATGTAATAGTCGGCAAAACTGGTTGCAATCGCTGAGGGCTCGGTGAGAATATTGCCGTTGGAGTCACGAGCACCAGGAATATGGACGGGCTGTAGTGTATGTTGGCACAACCGATGCAATAGCTTACTGGATTTGTCCCCCATTGATATATCCGACTACGGGAGGCTAGCCAAGCCGTCTGAGCTTCTTCTAGTAATTCTCCATGGTATAGCTGTTGCGCTAGGATCAGTTGGCGACGCGCCAGGCCGCCGTCCCCCCCCCCGTCCCCGTCGTTCCATATTCAAGATGTGAGCCTCCCTCTGTATGAGCTTCTTGCGACGTTGTTTACGCCTTGTAGCACAGAATGAGATATCGACACCGCGTAGGGTCAGTTTCATTGCCTCCCACAAGGTCCCAGCTGAGGCAACAGTCCCTGTATTCAGGGCAAAGTGCTCGGTCATGGCCTGGTACATGTGTGTCCGATATTGCTGGTCTTGCAGATGCCAGGGGGAGAGACGCCAGCAGAAAGGAGGGCGGTCAGGGCACACCTGAAGTCCGAGCGACACAGGAGAGTGGTCTGACAGACCCCTAGTCAGTATCACAGCATCCGAGACCCTGTGAGTATAGCTGGAGGGTACAAACAGGTAATCTAAACGAGAGAACGATTCATGAACATGTGAGTAGTAAGTATAGCCCTGTTCATTCGGATGAAATCTCCTCCAAATGCCCACCCAATCCCATCAATGATGGACTGTAGTTGAGATTTGCACGTCCCCACCAGCCCCCCAGGAGCTCTCCATCTATCCTGAGCCGGATGTATTACGTCATTACAGTCATTCCAGTCACCCCCTATTACTGTCAACCCATCTGGGATATCTGTCCAGGTATCTTTCAGATGTTCCACTAGGGCCTGAGTGAGGGGTGGGGGCGTATACACTACCTAGTACCACCTGTTTTCCATGGATCAATCCCGTCACAACAACATATCTCCCCTGCGTGTCCACCCATGAGCGTGAATGTTAGAAAGGGACTCTGTGGTGGATCAGAATGGCCACCCCCACGGAGCCTCTAGTGAACCCGGAATGGAAAACTTGGTCATAGCCATATCGGGACAGGCAGGGTGTTTTAGAACCTAAAACGTGTGTTTCTTATAACAACAAGATATCAGTCCCGAGACGTTTAGCTTGTAGAAGCACTGCCCCTCTCTTGATCTTATCTAGGATGCCTCATGCATTCTAACTAATGATCTGGAGCCTACTTCGCGGAACACTATTATTAGCATCTGTCATCTGGGCAGGTGACTGGTATCCACAGGACAGAATCTGAGTGTGACCACCCCATGGGGAGCACAGTATGCGTGCATAAAAGGCATAGCACAAACAACAATTGGCCTAACGGCTAGGGCGCTCGACCTCGAATCTGGGAAACTGGGTTTGAGTCTCGACAATGAAGCTGAACATCCTGTGAGTCTGGGCAAATCACTTAATCTCCACGTGCCTAACAAAACAAAAAAAAAATGAATGTGTCCTCATGTAACGCAACTGGTGCTCGTGTAAAGCGCTCTGATACTCGATACCTTCGGGTCAAGTTCGCGCTATATAAAACTCTGTAAAAAAAAAAAAAACTAATCCCACCCCCCCCCCACCCTCCTACCCCAATACCTCAGAACTGTTGAAGTATCTATTGCGGATGGAGTGTCGTCCCAACCCCAACGGGAGCTGAGGACTGAGCCCCTCCAATGGATCCCCCACCAAACTACCCATCAACGTATGATCGTTAGTAGAGTTCGGAGGTTATCTCTCTAGGGACGTAGCCCGTTTATATTTCTGTAATGCAAGTATGTGAGCTTAGAAATGATGTCTGCCTCAAACGGGCCGGAAATAATAGTGCATAGGAGATCTTGAGGTTTCTCAAATGGGCCTTCACTTCCAAGAAGGAGTGACAACGCTGCTGGACCAGTCTGGTATAGTCCGGAAATATCATGATTCTTTGAGAGTCAAAGGAGATGGAATCCGTCAGCCTGGCCTGCCTAAGAATGGTGTCTCTGTCATGAAAGTTCAGGATCCTGGCGATGATGGGAGGAGGCTTTTTCAGTAGCGCCCGGTGGGCTCGCTCTATAATGAAACATGGGGATAGCGATCCAGCCGGAATCCAATCTACTAGCCATGTGGCAAGGAACTTTCCCACATCTTCACCTTCAAATCCCTTGGGGAAGCCCACAAACTGAAGGTTGTTCCTGCAAGCTCGTCCCTCTGCGCCCTCCACCCGCATTGCCAGGCCTCTAGTGAGAGTCTCTAAGGTGCTCACTTTCTTTTGGAGGGTAACCACGGTGTCCTCCACACTGGACACCCTTGCCTCGGTCTCTGTAATCATCTCTTCCGTGTTTTGCAGGTCTTGACACCGAAGCATCACGTTTGAGCCAACGGCGCCTATCTTGGCGTCCATCATGTCTCTGGATTGGGTAATGGCTGCCAACAATGCTGCGTTGTCTGGAAAGGCACCAGCCGATCCTCAAGGGTCCGCCATCTGAGCACTCGTTCCAGTGTAGCGGTCCATCGTCCTCTGCTTAGAGGTAGCACCGGGCATTTTATCGCGTGTCATTGTGGGGGAACGCCCAGGCCCAACGCGGCAACCGCCGACCTATACTGTGTGGGTATAACCCAGGCCCAGGAAGGATTCACAGCCTGGAGGTATGGCTCTTAAGCAGAGGGAGGGGATGGCCCCTCCGGTGTCTTTATATATGTTGGAGGGGACCCGACGACAAGTGACAGCCCTCGCCTCACGCGGCATAGGCCGGGGGGGGACCCACCGCCCACAGGCCACACTGGGACCAGGACCGACTGCCTCCGCAAGCGGGAGCAACCCCTCCCCCCCAATGGGTGCCTCACCTGTGTACTTTATTCAGCGGTGGCCGCCAGGGATCCGCTCCCTCCAGCTAATGGTAGATCTTTGGCAAGGTTCTGCAACCGCTCATCCTCAAGATGAGTGCTCAATGGGGCCCCGCCACCATGCACGGGCCAAGTATGTATGCACGGGCCGAGTATGTAGCCTTCTAGGGCTTCCTCTCCTCATGGCCCCCAGGCTCCCGAGTAATCACGGGTCTAGCCGCCAAGGTCCCCGCTATGTCAACAGTAGGCCAGGAATGGGGCCTACGCCAGGCTCACCACCGCTGGATCACCTCCACTGCCGCAGCCGGATCCGGTCGCCGAGGCCCCACCAACTCCAGGTCGCACGCCCAAGGGGCTGCATAGACATCACGGACGTCCCCGCATCAGAGGTGACCCCATCCCTGCCCAGGTGCAGTTATCTCCGCAGCCTGATGTAGCCGCTGGGTACAGGAGGCTCCGGAAATAGTGTAGCTGACGCTGCGGCCCACCCTGGCCGCCAAAATCAGGAGGAGCCGCAACCCCGGCATGCCGTATGCTCTCCACTGGTGGCAATCGCCCACTCGAATAATAGACGGGCAGTCCTGGGCAATGCGCCGGTCACAGGCCTCCTTCAGGTGGAGCCCGCGGCCCCGGAGCCCCACCGCCAGCAGTGCATCAGCCCAGCAGGGAGGGCTCGCCTCACCACGCCACCCAGTCAATGCGGTTCATATTGCGGACTGCCGCCTACACCAACCTCAGCGGGTCACGGCCCCAGAAAAGGCAGCCTGGAGTCCTCCTCGGCTCAATCTTTTCCGCTATGGGCTGACCTATCCCCGGAAGGTTCTCGTCCATATGGTGAGCGAGGCACAGTATGACAGTCCTCAGGCACTCCGGCAGCTCAATATGGCCATGAGACCGCCACGTTTCAACGGCACCGCCACCTTGCTCTCCTCAGCTCCTAAGTGCTTCTCTCCCCCACACCGGGGGCCTCAAAAGGTAGCAGAACTGTTGCGGGGCAGTATGGGCTAAGATGGTTGCATTTCGGCAGGATAATATGTGGATGTATTATCGGACAGCTGGAGCTTGCCTGAAG
Source organism: Calotriton arnoldi (assembly GCA_963921515.1). Lineage (NCBI taxonomy): Eukaryota > Metazoa > Chordata > Amphibia > Caudata > Salamandridae > Calotriton > Calotriton arnoldi. The sequence goes on from CAWUFW010000725.1 coordinate 53,659, forward strand.
CGCATTCGCCATTTTGGACCGCTAGGCCACGCCCCAGGATGAGAGTTTCTGATCACCAAAGATCTTTGTGTCCTATTACACAAGAACGATTTAAACCATTCAAGAATGGTTCCCGATAATCCCATCCTGTTTTCAAGTCGTTCTAATGGTTTACTGTGTCGAAAGCAGACGATAGGTCCAGAAGAATTAAAAGACAAGTTTTGTCTTCGTCTAGTGCATGTAGGGAGTCATCTACTATATGAAGTATTGCTGTTTCAGTACAATAATCTGGCCTGAACCCAGATTGGTAGTCGTCTAGCAGATTAAATTTAGTGATGTGTTAGCTCAATTGTTGTTGCACACATTTTTCTAGAACTTTAGCTAATAAGGAAATATTGGACACCGGCCGAAAGTTATTTGGGTCACAAGGGTTCTCTGTCGGTTTTTTTATGATGGGGATGACTTGTCCCGTTTTTAGGCAGTCTGGTAAGGAACCTTGAGACAAAGAAGCATTGATTATTGTTGTCCAAATGGGATGACAAATTGGTTGATTGTTGTCACACATTTTGAAGGGAGAGGATCGTTGTAGTGGTTATTTGGTTTAATGGACGATACAGTTTTGGTGATATCGTTGTGGTCATATAGCTTGAAGGTTGACCATTGAGCTTCATTTCTGGGCGATGCCTGAGAGGAGTGTATTGTTTCATCGATTTTTGAAGTCCCCAGGCAAGGGAGGTTATCACCGGCTGTCCTGAGCTCATTTTCCAGGGAGTTGGCTTTTGCTGTAAAGAAGGATGAGAATTCCTCACAGCTTATTTTGCATCTTGTTGCTTCTTTAGCGAATTTGGCCATTTTATTCGATTGTTGTTTTACCATTTCAATAGTTTACATGGTCTTTTTTTGGCGTTCTCCAGTTTCATTCTAAAGAACTCTTTTTTTAAATTTGAGAATACTTTTGTTATAAGCGTTTCTGGACTTTCTTAGCAGTTTTAGCTGGGGGATGATGGGTGTTGTCTCCATTTCTGTTCGGTTAGTCTCAGATTTCGCCTTTCTTTGTTTAGGGATCCGTTAAACCAAGGATTTTTGTCTTTATCCGGGATTCTTCTTAGTTTTAAAGGAGTTACTGAATCAATCATATCTGACATCGTTGAGTTATAGTGATCTGTAAGTTCACTAATGTTTGTTATATTAGTAGGTGGGGGAAGATCTTTCTCGCAACGTGCTGCTAGTTTCTCATTGTGTAAGTCTTTTGTATCCCGTACCCATTGTTTAGGTTTGACTGATTGCATAGCTCTTGCAGGCTTGAGCAAGGGTTTGGTTTGCTGGGAATTTTTTAAAGACATTGACCTGATTATCATTAAGAGCGTCTCAATGAAGATTGAAATCCCGGAGGAATATGTCATTGGAGTGAGGGGAAGAGTTTGATGTAATGATTTCCATTAGGTGGTCTATAAAAGGGTCGTTCTTACCTGGGGGATGGTAAAAAGCGTGATGTTTGCATAGTTGATTATCTGTATTTCTTATGGAAAGTGCAAAATATTCACAGGAGTCGAGTGGATCAGAGTGTAGTTGAGTAACGGAGAGATCAGAGTGATTAATGCAAGCGATACCTCCCCCCTTTTTTTAGCCTGTCTAGTCTAACGATGCTGTCGATTGGAGGAACCAATAGATCCATGCGTGGCGAAGATGCTTCGGTACGCCACGATTCAGTTAGGATCACCACGTCAACTTCTTGGCTCAAGATGAGGTCGGAGATGTCAGAGGCATGCTTCACTGCTGAACGGTAGTTGGGTAGTAGGCCTAATAGTGCTTTCAAAGAGTTACCTGGGTTTGTGTCATGATTAATGGTGGTTAAGGATACTCTCTTCAAATTATTAATGTTTACCTTTCTATTTTTGGGCATGGATGTTCCTTATTGCGTTGATTGTGACCGATCTAATTTTATTTTCATCTTCCTTGATGGGGAGACTTGATAAATTGGGTGTCAACTGGTAGGATAGTAGTAGGGCTTGTGTTTCATCCACTGATAAATACTTGAGGTGTTTGCGAGGGCGATATTGCCTATTTGATAGAGCCAGCGCATCAAAGTTGCCTCAAAGTGAGGAATGGAAGGATACAAGACAGCCAATCAAAAGGATGGTAAAGAGGGTATTGGGTTTCAGGGGTGGTGCCAAACACAAGAAGAGGAAGTATAGCCATATAATATGAAGCAAGCAAATGACAGTGACAACAAAGCTAACTACTAGAAGCAGTGGAGGGCTCTAAGCCCACTGCAAGATCTTTGCATAGCACACAAAAGGTCTTTTGCAACGAGACTGCTAAAATATGTCTTGTAGGCGAGACCTAAAAGCAAATGGATAGTAAGGGGTAGAGTCAAGGGGAGACAAAGTAGGAGAGAGGAAGAGTCACAGACAAAAGAGAAGAGAAAGAATGAGAAGCAGCAAGAAAGAGAGAGATAAGTATAGCAAGAGTGGAGGTAAGAGGACAAAAGATGGAGAAGTAAAGGGAAAAGAGGAGAGTAATAGGAAGAAAAAGAAAGTAAGAGATAAAGAAACCAAGAGAAGAAAGAAAGAAATTGAGTGAAAATAAAAAAGAATATGAGAACGAGAGAGAGGACGAGAAAGAGGATTGACAAAGGAAGAGAGAGATGGAAGGGAAGAGAGGAGGAAGAGAAGAAGAGGGGAGAGAAAGAAAGAGAGAGGGAGCCAGAAAAAAACATGAGAGAGAGAGGGCATAAGAGAGAAAGGAGATTGAAATTTAGGGAAGTAGGGAGAGAAGAAGAAGCCAGGGAGAGAAAGGGGGAAAGGAGAAAGAGGGACAGGAATAGTGAGAGAGAGAGAGAGAGGAGAGGGGGAGAGAGGAGGAGATGGAGAGAGTCAGGGAGAAAGAGTGTAACAGAAGGATAGAAAAAGAAAGGAGAGAGAGCAGCAGCGGCTGGTGCAGGTAAGTGCGGTGAGGCGTAGCGGGGCGAAAGGGATGTCGACAGACGACGGAATAGGATTTATTTATTCTTTCCTTATTCCATCGTCTGTCGACATCCCCTACCGCGCTTCCCTGCACCGGCCGCTACTGAGAGAGAGGGAGAAGATGAGAGAAAGAGAAGGAGATGGAGACAGAGAGAAATGGGGAAGGAGCCAGGGGAAGGAAAGAAAGCAAGAGGGAAGGGGTAAGATAGAGGGGTGGAGAGTGACAGAGAAAGAGAAGAAAGGAGAGTTAGATAAGGAGAAAGGGAGATAACAAGAAAAAGAGAGAGATAGGATAAGGGGTGGCTCGTTTAGATGAGTCCATCACATCTTTCTTACCTTTATGGAGAGGAATTCGGAGAAATCTGTGGTTCGTTTCCGGCAACAAGACCAGCCCTGGGAGGAAGACCAGAAAAGGCAGAGATGTAGTCTAGATGTGTAAGCGCCACTAACAAGGCATATTTCAGCATCAGGCACACAGTTTTTAATTTATCCAGCATTTAGTCTCTGTGGGTGCATACATCTCGGCTGAGGACGTGAAAGTCATCATTTCTGTTGCACTGCGGGAGATAAGGCTGAAGAAAGTTCTGCCTCAGGCGAAATTTTGTCTGAAAAAAGCTTTAGCAACTTTTTAACAATCCAAAAAATTTTAAAGTTACAAAAGGTTTGCATAGCTTTTAAAAATGTAAATATTTGAAAGTTATTTTTTACATACTAGACAATTTTGTGTTTAACGCATGCAGGCGCCCACAAAATGACACCGCCCCACAGCCGCATCATCGTTCTTATTTTTTAAATCTTTTTTTTCTTTCCTTTATGATATGCTGTACAACATGAAGAAAAGACATCAGCAGAGCCAATGGGTCTCTACATGCCCTGTTTGGTTTTGCCAATGCTTGTTTAACTGTAAAGTTTAACACATTGTAAAAGACAGGCACCCAGACCCTACTCATGGACCACGGGGGTCTGGATCCCACTGGAATAGATCTGAGATACCAGGTATCAAGTGGCCACAATATCGTGACCAACTATCGAGGATCGACAGCTAAGTATGTACAGATTTTCGACACTTAACTCCTCACATATGTACCTTGACAATTTGTATATCTTCAAGGTATCTAGATGTGGTGCTAAGAATAGTAAATCTTTACTCACATATATATGTACCCAATTTCGCGATATTTTGATTTTTGTTATTTTAGTAACAATAGTGTGGCCTTTCAATATTCTATACTCAATATTCCAGACTACAACCGAAGTCCACAGGACTAGTAATGTGGAGGAAGTGACCGTGAGCCTGTAATGTCTCAGTGAAGGAGAATGTAAGTTCTGAATATGTGGCAGCTGCCAGCAAGCCAAGTCTCTGAATTAAATAATAAATTAATCTTTAAATCTTTTCCGTATGACAGTCCTCCTCTAGCCTAAACTCTAAGTCAGTATACAGCTGCACAGAGCCAGCAAGGAACCTCCGGTACCAGCTCAGAGGAAACAAGTTTCCACTGCAGCGATAGTAAACTGTCTCCTCACCTTCTCCAGGGCATGACCTGGATGTGTTTGACAGAAGGGCGTCTGAGCCCTGATGATGAACAGGCTCCCTCTCATCCTCTCAAATGTACCACATGTGATGAATGCATTGCACAAAAGAGAGACTATCCCAAGCTTCACCCAGCTCCAATAGTCTTTCTTCCAAACCAACTTCTCCATCACCACAGCTGCACAGTATCAGTATATGGTGCAAAACAGTGACCACTTCTGCATCACCCATCTACCAGACAAACTTCAACATCACCACAGATGTGCATGATCATATTGTAGAACACAATGGCCAGCTTAAGCATCACTCAGCTCCCAGTCTTTCTTCTAAACTACTTATAGACAAGATTTATTCATTTAGAATAAAGATTATTTCATTGTTGTTATAAGTTAGCATAACCAGGCTCAAGTTGACAAGAGTGGACCTCAGACTTATGTGCTGACATGCACTTTTGTAAATACAAAAGAAAATGCTATTTTACTTTTCGAGTTTAAAATGCTGGTTTACTTTTCCATTGACAGAAAAATAGTAGAAATAGGCTTTGTTTTGTGGTGCTACGCTGAAATGAAATGTTACTTCTTCGTAGCTTAGGGGTAGATGTGTTTTTGTTCTAACTGTATTCACTATTCACTCTTGCAACAAATAAAGGACTTTTCCTGTTACTACGGATGATTCTGAAGACACCAATGTATTGAATATTTGCAAATATGTCATGTCATTTTCTTGTTTTTAGTTTAAGTGTTAGCATCAATTATTCATTCTGAAGGCATTTCTAATAGTGGTGCAGTTAATGTATCATGTGTTTATGAAAATTTGTTGGTTGTTGTCATCATTACTTCATTTCACGCTTTCAAGAGAGCGTCTTTCACTACCAACATCTATAAAAAATGTTCTTTTTGGGAGGTGTGCCACACCTTTCCTTAGTTTCATACCAAGCAGACTCTATGACAGTCTGGTATTAGATGTTGTACTTAGAGAATTTATGAGAGTCGTTTGCTTATTCTTCGGAGGCAGACTCTATGTCTGTCCTCTTCTTAACTCTGTACTTAAAATATTTCGAGACTTTACTGAGCATGTCCATGTGAGTGGATTGTTCTCTGATTGATGCTGATTTGCATATGACTAACTACTCTTTTTGATTTCTGTAATGATTCTTTATTTTAAATAACCCCTAACGATTTGGACATTGAATCTTGTGTTGTGTAGGTTTTCTTTACTAGCCTTGGGTCCTCGTCGTTTGGAACTCACATGACCCAGGTCCATCCAATTGGCCCTTTGGTAATTTATTAATGTAGAGCGGCAACAGTATCTTCTGCATCACCACAGTTGTACATGATCAGCATATGGTACAAAACTGGGGCCATCTTAAGCATCACTCAGCTCCCATAGTTTTTCTTCCATTCCAACTATTGCATCACCACAGCTGTACATGATCAGCATATAGTACAAAACAATGGCCATCTTCAGCATCACTTAGCTCCCTTGAAGACCAACTTTTCCATTCCCACGGTGCAACCACCACCAGTGCCACAAAGTTCAGCGCTCCATAGTTCTCTAGCTAGGTTTGTGCTATACATATACCTATAAGTACATTCAAGGTCTCTTATTGACATCAGTGGCTTATTGGACTCATCTGCCACTGCTGGAAGACTCTTCTAATGCGTTCTGCACCACACACTCTGGGTGCTCATCATTCTATTGCCACAGGCCTCTATGAAGGTTTCAACTATTACCTAAGGGAGGACCACACCTCTCTGGGTTCTTGGATGATGTTGTCATGGGACTAGTTCGGTCTGAGAGGATTTGTGACATTGTGCCCCGACAATTGAGGTATAGTGCTGTGAGGTGCACCCGCTGAAGACGGTCAGGTATGGAGAAGACGGAGACTTGCAGCAGCCCTGGGGTTGCAGATATTATCTCTGAGCTGTTTAAAATGGGAGTACCAGAATTTATCTGCTCTGCATAAGGTGGTAAGAAGAAGCCCCATACATTTTTTTTATACCAATTGAGCCAGAGTTCAAAATAGCTGTGACGAAGACATTGAAACAGAATAAGCTGCCACTTCACTGTGCATGGCCATTGATTCGTGACATCTGTTGTGTCGAGCAGGCCGCAGCTCCAAAGAATACACCAGATGCTAAGTGCAGGTAAATGTGTCCTAAAAGAACCAGCACATGGTGGCGCCCAGGACATTTTTATTAGCTTACTGATGTTACCAACCAGCACAAACCTTTCAATCTAAACTGCTGGGGTGAGTTACTCCAGCGAAACCATTTTCAGAGTACCTGCTCTGCTTCAAAAGAGCAATCCTACATTCCTTCTAGAATATAACAAAATTCACCCATGTTGAGAAGCATTGGGAACTCATAAAGCCCTCTCATTACTGTTCATAATCGCAATACTTCTGAGATGGCACCGGGATTGGTGAAAAAACGATATCTGGGATGGTTTCCTTGGTGGTGGGAATCTGAAACTGGGAGTATGTTCAGTTCTGTCTCTAGAGACCCTGGGAGGAGTGAAGATGTAACCTCCTCCACATTTTTCAGTGACTAAGATGAGCCTGACCAATCATGGCTGATTAACACCTCACACTCACACTGCTGTTCTCTTGCCCATTGCCCATGTGGGCATGCATATCTTCACATTTTTGGAGTCACCGGAAGAAGAATACATTTCTGGTCAGAACATCACCTCCCCTGTGAGCGATCAACATGGTGCCATGTAGTCTGGTGATTATCCGACAGGTTAGTTCAAAAGAGAGTCTAAATTTGCTATCTGGGTGAGGATCTTTAACCTTTATCCAGCACCAAATTGTCAACCTGTAGACTGGACAGTTTACCTCTGAGGATTCTGCTGATGGCCTCATTCCGTCTCCTTTCTCTTCCTGACAGAGAGCCATCATCCACCGGAGTCAGGATCCAGCTCAGATGATGATGAATCACATCCGCCACCAATCAGCTGATCCACATTTGGCTCAGTGATCTCCTTGTGGCTACGTTGGGTGTCTGTCTGTACTCAATACGGAGCGAGTGACATGTGGAGAGGTGTGGTGCAGCGGCCAGGGCAGCTGACTTCGGAGCACAGGGTTCACGGTTCGATCCCCGGCTCTGGCATCAGCTCAGCTCAGCACCATGTGACTCTGGGCAATAGCTCACTTAATTTCCACGACGGCCCCCAGCGACTTGAGTTCCCGCTTTACAAATACGGATTTACATTTACACATGTCCACTTGATGTGCTGGTGATCTGCCTCAACACTGGGAATCACCTTCATCAGAGACCTCATGAACCTTTCAGCCTCTCCTTTGGAATGCGGGATCCTGGGTGTTACATCTATGATACGAAGAGACTTCAGGTAATCTGTCAGTTGTTCCCCTTTGGGATGGGGATCCGTTGTCGGTTCGAAGCTCTTAGATTATCCTGTGAGTGGCCATTATTTTCTCCACTTTTCGAATTAGCTCATCAGCTGATGCACTGTGCACCAGCTCAATCTCCAGATATTGTGAATAGTTGTCTATCCCTACTGAAAATTTCACCTATCCGGCAGGCTCAAAAAGTCACTGCTGACTTGGGTCCAAGGAACCTTCGGAATGTCCTCGGTGATTATGGGGGCTGGTGTGTCTGCACTCCCTGAAGCTTGACACAAACATTCTTTCACGATTCTCTCCAGATGAGAGAACCGCACCTTGTTTCTAAGTCAACACGTGATTTTGCCTATGCATTGGTGGTCTGCATGAGCGAGATTCACTACTCACAAGGAAAGTGGTTATGAGATCACCAGCCAATGTCTCCTGAAAAGGCATCTTTCTGCAGATATTTGTGTCTAACATTGTACAAGGATGGCTACAATTTGCTGGCCCTTCGGTGTTCATAGGGATGCATGTGTTTTCATTGTGGCCCAATCCCTCCATTTTACTGCTTGAAAAGCTATATGTAGGCATTCATTGCTTTCAGTAGCTTGTTGGATTTTGTCCAGAGACATGGGCTACAGTTGAGATTGTTCAACTACCAGCTTGCCATACTCTTCAATATTCTGGACACTATCTTCTTCTCTGGGTGTGGCTGCTCGGGGATGCCAGGAAAAATAGCTGGATTTAGGCAGGATGATTTGTATTTGACTAAGAGTGAGTATTCCTGCCGCTGCAGAATCCATTTCTCAATCCTTTGGTGTAAGTTTCAAGGAGGACCCCTGAAAGAATGGAATCAAGGGTTTGTGGTCAGTGTGCACAGTGAGTGGGTGCCCATATACATTAAAATTAAAATTAAATCAACTTATCCCCCAATGGATAGCGATGGCCTGAGATGAGAGCTCTGCTTGCACGTGCCACAGGAGACAGCACCGCTCCAACCTCCTTTGGGCTGGCAAAACTCCAAAATACAAAAGAACAAAAGATGGTTCAGCACTCAATAGTTGGACGCTTAAGTTCAATAACTAAGTTGATAAACACAGTCTTTATATACATATATAAGAACTTCCAATGTAGAGATTTTCTTTCTTCATTTGTCCTTTATTGAATATCTTCTCACATCGAAATACATCAATCAGATAAAATCCAGTAGCCAACGCGTTTCGTCCACATAGGACTTCTTCAGGGCTCTGACGAGTGTGTAGGATTCGCCAAATCCATAATATCTTTTGGCACAGTTTATATCCCAAGGATAGTCAAGTTATGTAGTGTCTACATCTAGTAATATAGATCTTTTACAGCGTGTCCGTCATGACGTCTGCTTTGGTGTAGGTTTCAAGGAGGACCCCTGAAAGAGTGGAATCAAGGGTTTGTGGTCAGTGTGTACAGTGAGTCGGTGCCCATATACATTAAAATTAAAATTAAATCAACTTATCCCCCAATGGATAGAGATGACCTGAGATGAGAGCTCTGCTTGCAAGTGCCACAGGTGACAGCACAGCTCCAGCCTCCTTTGGGCTGGCATCCACTGCAAGTTCAGAGGTTTGGCAGGACCAAAGTATGCTAGGGTGGTTTTGGCATCTTTGGTATTGGAAGGCGGTCTGATGCATTTCATTCATTATAGGATTTATTAGGAGTGGTACGCACGGGGCTGGACCCCGTGTAGTCCTGATGAAGAGCTTGTAGGGGACAGCTCGAAACATGTTGACACAGACGCAATACTAGGGGAACCAAACTCATTAAGGTCAGGTTTCTCCCTGGTATTAACCCCTGATTTTAACCATACCAGCTAGGGGCAGGAATAAAATAGTAGCTCACTAGTTAGGTATTTTTAAGACTTATCTTCCTTCCACTCCACATCACTCACTGCACCTCACATAGTCCATAACTAAGTGCTCCTACGTAGTTCGCAAGTTGCAGCACGCCTCAATCCGTAGAGGATTGAGAGGAACCCCAATGATGAAGTATGCCACCTAGGGGAAACTCTGGTGGGTGAGGGGTCTCTAGAAAAAAAGAGTCTTTTTTTTAGTAAGGTGATTACAACAAACTTTCGTTAAATCCTAGTTCCCCCATAGATTCGTTTTTTTTCGATATACTCAAATTTTGTGAAACTATATACGGTAAGGAGGGTAAACCTAGCCTTAACCTCTACCTCCCCCGATTTTTTGGTTGCATTTCATTCCAAGCCAAGATTGTGGATGCGTTCATCAGTTCTCAAAGTGGTCCGGTGAGGGAGGTCAGATTTTTTAGGAAACTTCCACAGTAGTTGACTATGCCAAGAAAGCACCTCACTTCGCTGATGGTGGATGGAGAAGGGGCTGATTTAATGTATTGTAGTTTTGCCGGGTCTGGGGCAACTACTTGGGCTACTCACTAGGGAATCCACCGTCATAGTGAGGTGTCCCCAGATTTGAATGTGCATATTCATGCACAGTCTTACTTCTACCGATTGCTCAGGTTTTCAGGTAGCCACAATCAGAGATACCCAAAGCGTAGGCCTTCGACTCATTTGACAATATCAACCTCGTCAAGTTTGCGTATCTCCGTCTCTACTTTTGGCCATAACTCGAAGGCCACAATGCAATGCCTCAGTGTGAAAGGCTATAATGACTGATCAATGTGGAGCTGCATCATCTCTCCTTTTAGGCATCCAATGTCGTGGAAGAGGTCTTTGAACTCATTGAGGATGCGGTTGAATTCTGTAACATACATCCCATAAGCAAACTGCATCAGACAGAGCTTTTCAGAAGTGTGGCAACTCAGGAGCAGGCCCACCCCTACTTAGATGACGTAGACTTTGGCTTGCACTGTAGTGCACTGTAGTGTCTACATGAGTGATGTTGGTGGTGAACTCTCCTACCAGAGACAACATACGCAAAGACAAACATTCTCATGGACTATGGGCCCAATTCACAAAAGTAATCTGAGACAAAATCCTAACTTTACTACTCCTAAATGCCTTTTGTGAATACCGAAAGTCGTAAACTTAGGATTTTGTCTCAGTTTAGGAGTAGTAAAGTTAGGAATCCTAACTTGACTACTCCTAAATGCCTTTTGTGAATACCGAAAGTTGCAAAGTTAGGATTTTGTCTCAGTTTAGGAGTAGTAAAGTTAGGAATCCTAACTTTACTACTCCTAAATGCCTTTTGTGAATACCGAAAGTCGTAAACTTAGGATTTTGTCTCAGATTACTTTTGTGAATCACGCCCAGTTTTCTCATTCGAGAGGAAATTGAAGCATATGTTTCCTTTGCTATGACGTTGAGAGAGGCACCCATAGGTGATGGAAATCACAGGTCGGTTGCCGATCAACACTTCACACTTTGGTGGGGATAATGTGTGGTTGTGGAACTGTTCAATTGCGTACACCACATGCACAGTCGCTTCTGCTTCTTTGTTGTCACCCTTGTCATTCTCTGATGGGTACAGAGGGAGGGGTGCAGCATTGATGAATTTCTTCTGAGGGGGCCTCTGCTGATGAGATGAGTGGTGAAATTGTTCATTTTTCCTGTTGGCTAGACAGTCTAAGGGGCGTGGAAATCGTCCAATGCAGTGCTTGCAAGGGCAATGAGTTTCCTGTCAAGTGGCAACCTTCGTCGAGCCAGATGCCTTGTCATCTGATTCACTGGTTCTCATTTGATGAGTTTCTAGAGGGCGGCTTCCATGTTGGAGGCCCTCACTTTGGAGAGTTCTTACAAATGGCCTAGAGTCAAAACGTCCATAGTAACTTTATGGGTTCCTGGACTATCTGCTCCCTCAGGTTTGCGGCAGCACACCCCTATATAAGTTGGGCCTGGATATCCTTCATCTCATCATGCAAGTGCTTGCTAGCTCTTTTAGACGGGTGTAGAAGGTTTCGGCTCCGTCTGGGCCCTGCTGTGCTTGGCAGAGATACTCGCAGTCAGGGTTTGCCATCAGCGTGAATTAGTCATTGAATGCATAAGTGAATGATATGCCCACTTCTACCCGCTTCTGGGAGAGTTTGTAAATGTTTTCACCAGCGAGTGGTAGCAGTAGGGATCGCTTCTGGTTTTCACATACCGCTGTGGCATCAAAATTAATTTGAATGTTTTCAAACCATGACTTTCACTTGGGTGTTTAGGCAGATGGTGACCCGATGAACGAGCCCATGGTTGGGACTGATGCCATGTCGGCCACATGGGCTACTTTGGTAGCAACTGTGTTTCACAGACTTTTTAGGATTCTGCCTGTGAGTTATGATTAGGATGTGCGATTTTGTATAGTTCATTCGCTTCTTTGGACTCCACCACTTGGTGAGTTAATGTGAACGCTCTAGCCAGAGCGAGGCGTGCCACAGTGCTACTATCGTTGTTGTGTGGTAGTCTCACAGATGCGATAGCGGCATGGCAAACAAAAAGGCAGACCTGGTGCACGCACTCCTGTGTTATCTCACCCCCTTGCAGAAGCAACGGCAAGTGGGACTTGCAGGAAAATGGATTCTGCAGACTCACCTGCAGTACGACCAGACCTCGAGCAAGTGGTGGTTTCTGTCTGGGCAGCAGTATCATGTGAGCCTTGCGATTTTCCTGAGATAGCCAGAGCTGGGGTGCCCACTCTATTGCGCCTACTCTGTTCCAGAGCCAGGTGTTCCATGTGGCGTTGTTATATTCTCGAATTAGGCCCATGTAGCAAAGCAGCTCATTTCTTACATTGTCCTCACAAATAACATTTCAGCTGTGACGCTTGGCACACATTTGCACGCAAGACAATGTTGGATTAGTTTCTCCGAAACTAAACTTGTCTTTACATCTAGCTTTGCACATAATCACAACGCCCTGAACATCATGTACGAGGTCTCGTTTCGAACTACGTACAAATGTCATAACTATCTTCATCCACGGGGCGACAGGGCTATCTGCAAATCCATAACATTACTAATCTATGCGTACATCACAAGGCTGCTTTTATTATAAAAGATGAGCATCCTGATAGATTAGTAGAGGAGGCACTTCCGCTGACACCAAGGGTCCTTGCATGCTGAGAAATCACCATGCAGCGGTCTGACATCTCGTATGGGGTGTCCAGTTCATGGCCAAGATGGGGTCTTTTACTCTATCCCATCAGGTAATGGGGTTGATTAGTCCCTTGGGGGGATTCTTGGCTCTACACCTACACACACTCTAGGTCCCACTGTGTATTCTCTGTATATTTCTCTGAGAATAAGAGAGCACGAGTGACTGATCGAATCGTTCTGTACTGTTTCCACGATCCCTGAGGGGTCAGGGTTGTCATGTTCAGTGAATGCCAGAAAGTATTCGTTCCCTGGTAGGTTGGGGGGGCTTACGGTGGCACTGTGAGCTAGCTAGTCTATAGGCCAACGTGTCCGGAATCAGTCTTGACACCAAGCCCTTAGTTTATGTTGTCCAAACAATGCACAGTTTCTACAGATTGGTAGAAACTACACGACATGGCGCCACCAGCATTGGTTAGGCTCTTATTTAATGGTCAAATCTGAGTAGTTCAGTCGTGCTTTCTCAGAGACCACTACTCACATTTTAACCGGAGATGTCCGTAGTGGAAAGGGAAACAAATCTGCCTCAGCTGAGTAGGCATAACCTATGTATTGGCTGTAGGTTAATCAAGCTTGGAGGATTGAAGGTTCCCACACTGTACACACCATATCTCTATAACAATTTGGCTAAATACTACTGCTTTAACAATGACCAAACAACTAGATGAGGACGTTGGAAAACAGTTAGTTGGAATAAATATTTCAGAAAATTGAAGACAGGCAGTTACCATGAAATTATTACAGCACGGCCTCCTGGCAACGGGTGGTGATGTTACCTTCGTGGTTGAGGCACACAAAGCATTCAGGGCAGAGGTATTCTATTCTTGGGTTAAATTCCTGCCTGCAAATGCACGCACAAGGTTATTTCATGAATACATTGAAGATGAACCACCGGATGAGTATTTTCCGTACTTGGACTTAGAAGTCCCGTTAACATACCAAGAACATATTAATTGGTTTAAAGGCACCTAACGGCTAGGGCGGTCGACCTCAAATCTGGGGAGCCTGGTTCGAATCTCGGCAAGGACACGCAACATCCTGTGATTCTGGGCAAATCACTTAATCTCCCCGTGCCAAACAAAAATGAATTTGTCCTCATGTAACGCAACTGGTGCTCGTGTAAAGCGCTCTGATACCTTTGGGTCAAGTTTGCGCTATATAAAACTCTGTTTAAAAAAAAACACAGAACATGTGAGACTCAGTCCACTCAGCAGAGAAGGAGCGATTTGGCCGGTCTTAGCACCATACACGCCACATCCAGACGTTGCTGCCTTAAGATCAGCAGGAATGCGCAAACTTTACAGAGATTTAGTACAAATTTACAGAAACACAATACGTAATGAGAACATTGGCAGTCCAACCTGCAGGGGCTGCTCAGGCTACACAACCACACATGGCTACCACAGGTATTAGCCCACAAACACTAAATGCCATTATGGGAAAGGTTCCAACCAGCCACGAGCAAATGCAGTTCTGGATAGAACAAAAAACAGCACAGCTTTAAGCAGTTTTTTCCCATACGGGTCCCCAGGAAAAACACAGAATACTGACAATTTTCTTGCCAATGGGGATGGCTCCCCAGTTAGAAGATTGTGCCACTTGGGGTACAATCTTCGCTGCCGTATACACCAGAACACATGGTACCCCTTCAATAGCAGTCATGCCATAAGTACTGAAACAGATTCAGAATGAGTACGGAGCATAGCCTGCCTTAGATCTGGGAATGAAACTGATGGGCAATTTTGCCCAGGCATCTACCATTATGTTGAGTAACATAAAAGGGGAGGCAGCAGCGGTGGCTATACGCCAACGCCTGAGGGAATTCACTCACGCACAGAAGAAGCGCGAATTGCCTAAGATTATCGAAGATACATATGTCTCTCTAGGCAGAGATAATCTGGGAGCCAAACCTGGGAAACAAATAGTTAAGAGTAGTTCTGAAAGAGATAACTCTAAGCAAGCACTCGATTCTTCAAAGAACAAAATGGGGATATAAACAAAAAAATAACAAAACAAAACACAGTCACGGGGTAGGTCTCCTCAACAGGAACACACCAAACGAAAATACAATTTGCGAAAACGTGACAATATTAGAAAGCCTGATAGGTATCAGGATACTGATACACGTTCATCTTGTTTCTTTCAGGAGACATCCGAAAAGTGTTCGAGAGAGACGGACAGTCACATTACAGATTGGAAGAGCGAGTCAAGCTGAAAAGGGAGACACATCGCACTTCGGATTACATCATTAAACAGGAAGACAAACAAAAGACTTCAAAACCTCAATTCAAGAAGAAGAAGGTAGCCAGGATTAAAATTCGAAATGCCCAGGCTACTGAGGACTCTACTTCTGAACGGGAAATGGGCAGTGACGATGTTGGACAGCGCGGCAGAAGTCACAATAGCTTGCTAGAACCTGATGGATTATCTGGGGGTAATAGAGCTGAGTGAGCATATCAAGGTGGAAACACCTGATACAAGGGTCAGTGTCCCACATCGTTTAAATGAAATAACGCTCCAAATGGAGGGGGGCATACCCAGGAAGGTAAAAGATCTCTTTTGGGAGAATCTGACCTATGGTTACGATATTCTTCTGGCCAAAATGGATTGGCCACTTGAGTTTGTGATGTATTGCCCAAAGGGAGAAGAAATTATTTTACCTGCTTTCTCGGACCTCGTAACAGAATCAGTTAAAAATTCATATGCGCAGGAGTGAGAGTTAGCTCCTGCACTTTACCGCAATCATGTTGGGTGGGATGATGAGTCACCTCATCACTAAATTCCGTTAAAATCAATTCCTCTACCACAGACACAATACCCGATTAAACATGAGGCAAAGAAACAAGTCAGGGAGATCCTAGATCAACTTGAATACCAGGGTGTGATAGAGAATTGCACCTCACCTATGAATAATCCCTTGTTTCCAATAAAACCTGATAATTCATATAGTCTAGTCTTAGATTATAGACATTTCAATGCATCCACACGCACATTTGCAGTACCGAATGCACAGTCCTGCACTGATGAATAACATTGTGCGAAAAAAATACATATCAACACTAGACATCTCAAATTGATTT
Organism: Calotriton arnoldi; assembly: GCA_963921515.1. Classification (NCBI taxonomy): domain Eukaryota; kingdom Metazoa; phylum Chordata; class Amphibia; order Caudata; family Salamandridae; genus Calotriton; species Calotriton arnoldi. Next base: position 69,652 of record CAWUFW010000725.1, read on the forward strand.
TTCTGCCAAAATATAGCACCCGGGAGCATTCTCGGCGCTAGGCTCTCAACGCCAAATTTGGTAATTACCCCAGGGGTATAAGAACAGCCATGGGTTGTTTTCAGCCAGGGTAACAGAGTTCCTTCAAACTTTTGATGAGGATCCATTGTCCTATGTAGATGACATCTATTTGACGGACGATGAATTAATGGAACACTTGGCCAGAGTGAACTGCATAATCCTTGGGTTTGCTCACCTGGGTTACAAATTCAATTTAAAAAAAATCAAAAATCGTCCACCTCAGTGTCCTATTTCCAGGGTATGAGTTGTCAAGTGAAGGTAAAAGCCTGCCGGCACAATTTTTTGAAAAATGTGCACTGCTCCAACCTCCAATGACTCTGAAAAGACTACAATCCATTTTAGGATTCTTGGCAGGACATACATTTTATGATTACGCAGAAAGGGTGAAACCTTTCTATGACTTAATTAGATCTGATTTTTCAGTGCACCATTGGACACAGGAACATACTGATATCCTACGTTCCGTACAAGCTGACATGATAGCTTCCAAACATTTACACACACATGTCAACACAACTAACCTGGTAATCCGTGTGGTCGCTGGACCAACCGGGTACACCTACATCACTTTCAATGAAGGCGATACTGTACCTATTGCTTACAAATCACATTTGTACACAAACTCTGAAATGCTTTTTGCACCAACTGAAAAAATACTCACAGCAGTACAGACTGCTGTAGTGAGAGAGAGAGAGAGCTAGCGCAGGGGAAACGCATCGTTGTCATGACCCCCGATACCGACCCTAGAGGCCGTTACGAAGGCAAGCATCCTGAATACTAAAGCCTTACATCCATGATAGATCCAATGGGCTAACTCTCTCACTGCAACAGATGTAGATTACAGATTTGATTCTACATTGCAAACACAAGCATTCCTGCAGTACAAACAAGAATATCCTCTTCTGAATGAAATAATGCCACTTGATCGATATGAATATATCATTTATACCGATGGAACTGCCCAGCCAGCCGTAGGCACAAAACAGCAATATTCCACTGCATGCGCAATTGTAAAAGGACGCATGCAGGACGGAAAGTTTCTTCCTGGGAAAACACACACACAGTCTCTAGGAGACTGTACGGCTCAGCTGGCAGAACTAAAAGCCCTGATTCTGGCACTGCAAAATACGGCAGTACCTTTGCCCCAAGTCTGGCATGTCTTTACATGTCAGACTTTGAGGCGAAACACGTGCTCATCGATACCAACCCCTTCAAGGACAACATCACCCTGTGGCGTCGTTACATTGACGACATTTTGGTATTCTGGACAGGCGGCCAAGACAATATCCCTGCCTTTATCTCCTGGGTTAAAAGCTTCAACCCTTATATCCGTTTCACGGCCAATATTTCTGACCATGAACTACCCTTTTTAGATCTAATGATCAGCCGCAACCTAAACAGACTAGAGACCAAAACTTTTAAGAAACCCACAGACAGTCACAGTCCCCTCCTATACAGCAGCTTCCATCCAAAAGTCCTCCGGGAAAACCTCCCTTATGGGCAATTTCTATGGATCAAACACAACTGTAGCAACCTGGATGATTTCAAATCACAGGCATCTGAACTAAACAACCATCTGGTCAAAAGGAATTACCCAGCCAGCAAAATCAAAACGGCTCAACCAAAAGTAAAAACAGAACACATGAAATGTGTAACCACCTTTACATCCGAATCAAATATGATCAGACGGGTCATTCGTAAACATTGGAAAATTCTCAATTTTGGTGACCACACCCTAAGCCCTCCAAGGTTTGCGTTCAAAAGAACTGCCAACCTAAAAGATTTACTAATAAACACTAGGCCTAGAAAAAAAATGCCTCCACCACAAAATCCATTGTGGAACCTACCTCCTGTTTCTGGCCACTTCCCTTGTGGACAATGTGTAGTCTGTCCACTTACTAGTGCGACAAAAACTGTCACACTGATCAATACCCTAATGTGGACACAAAAGAAACACACTAACTGTAACACGAAGAATTGGATTTATCTTATCACTTGCCCTTGCCAGCTCCAATATGTGGGCATGACCACCCGTCCTGCTAAAACCAGGATCACTGAGCATAGGAGCAATATAAGATGCAAGAAGACTAATACAAAAATGTTTGCCCATTTCTATGAATTCAAACACACAAACAATGATCTACACTGGACCATACTGGAAGCACACCCCCAAATATCAAAAGAAGCCCTGTTTAGGAAAGAACAAAACTGGGTCTTTAAACTTTCCACACACACGAGGGGTCTTAATGATGCTATACCATGGGCAGAACTAAACCAATCAAGATAACCATCCCTTCCATACTCACAATGGGCCCTTACATTAAGTTCCAATACTTTAACCTGATTGCTAGCTCCAGCTATACCGCACGCACACCTCGTGCTCGTTTATACTGACATGTCACTTAAACATCATTACCCCACTGTAAAACATGTCATGACTACACATTATTAATGGGATGAATGGCACCTACAGGTAATGCCACCCTTCATGCCACCCTTTACTTCAGTGCTAAAACAAATGTTTTGAGCATGCTTGGCTCCACTCAAGCAATACACCCACATAACTGCCATGCGCAATTTCTAGAATATCACAGGCGCTACCATCATGTTCCCATTACACCCCTTTCACCTTGTGTTCCTGTAGTAACAATTGTTAGGAGGTAGGGCTAGGTTGATTCACTGGAATATCAGAACGTTATCACCTCTGTAGTTAGATTGCTACACTTTAGCTTTGTCCACGTTACGCATGTTAATAAAATCCTCTACCAAGATGGCCGACGCAGTTGGCGGTCTAGCCACTTTGTGCATACACGTCAGAGCAATCCACACAACAAATACCGCTCCCCGGAAGTACTCCTTATGGGGACCAGAGCAAGGGTAGGATTTGAGCTAGTTGCTGCGCCTCCCTGTTGTAAGTATACCAACCTTTTTCCTTTTTCCTGAAATCAATACCGGCCCGCAAGCAACCATGTCGGTAAGATATACGCAGTGCCGCGTCTACTGACCACACGCTCGGCATATTTACTCTATTTTTTCAGGTCAGAGCAATGAAGTGCTCTGTCACACGCCCCCGTCAGATCAGACCCATTTCACCAGGGGTGAGTTTATTATCCGATACCGTGCGCTGGCACAGGTCATGATCACACGCGTTTGGCCATTATTGTTTTTTGCTTCTGTCAGTGATCACCACGACGAATAATGTCACAACCACGCCCTCACTCGGGGTGCTCTGTGTGCTCACCTGTATAGGAATAACCTAGGGAATTGTTTACATGGTTTAATACCTATACTTGGTCACACAGAGATACTTTTTCAACTATGGGCGATTTATAATGAATGCTATATGTTGTGTGTTTGGTCGGCCCATTGGTTGCATGATCCTCATCATGTCCTGAACGCTATGTAACCGACAAAGGGTATGCCTTACGATAAGGATAGTCCACCGACCTTAGAGTGGTCCTTGCCCCCGTGATAATACTAGATATCTCAATTACCCATATGGCTGTACCCTTGCCAAAGTGACTTTTCTTAACACGTGGACGCACCACCCCGCGTTACGATAACTTGCCAATCACTTACACAAGCACGATATGTGTGTTTCACGCACAATAGACACCGTACTATTAGGTGCCCCCGGCCTAGTTCACTCTCGGCGATAGTTAAGCCTGGACACTCAGGATGTAGTCACACCGTTATGACCTTGTTGTAAAATAATCTCCTAATCTAGGTCTACTGTTGTCCTTGTTTTTATTTCCTATCCCCGCCCCTTCCCTTCTTCAGGTTTCAGATCGCCAGGCCAACTAGGACCTGGTTCTGCACTGCAAGTCTGGTTACCATTACACCATACGAATTTTGAACCAGCATTGCGATAGTGCTAGTGTTGAATAATTTTCCTAAATACGGCCCTGATGAAGTGCCACTAGACCCGCTAGGGGCTACCATTGGCATGAAACATGTCGACCATATACACTACTCAGGCCCTGTAGGATCATTACATCCACTCAGGGTCACTCTCTTTTAATTAGGCTAGTGCCCCCTAGGAATAAAATTATTAGAAAGGGTTACCCTAGACCTATTTTACAATTCACTCATATACTCACTGCACTACCCAGCCCACACACCCGCACACACCATACGGCTTCATCAAAAAAAGATCTCTGCCAAAGAGCCCCTTCGCGGGTGCCCGTCGGGCATTGCAGCGCCGGCCCGACGAGGAACAGGCCCAATGATAAAGCATGACATCCTTCGGGGTGTGTGAGGGCACTTTTTAGAAATACCTGAATTTCCCTCCCTCTAAGGAACTGCATACCACCTTACTTACACTACAAAATACGGCTCATGAATTCCCCACACTAATAGCTTGTGATTCATTTTACTGTGTCCAATCCTATAACAAATATTTACATTATTGGGGCCAGAATGGATTTAGGGATTCCAAAGGTTGCACAGTAAAGCACAAGATGCTCGGGGAACAAGTGGCGAAGCTGAAAGAAGGCCTGTCACGGGCTCATGTTATTCATACATTGAGTCACCAACGTGTTGGCGTTCACGTTGAAGGGAATTCGATGGCGGATGAAGCCGCCAAGGCAACAGTTCGTACTGCTGCCATGGATGCAATAACTCGCCCTAGCACAAGGATAGACGGAGCAACTATGATAGTTGTCAATGCCACGCGCAACAGCTCAGCCCTGCCGAAAGGCTTTCCACTCAAGTACTCCTACAAGTTAGATGCACAAAACATTCCGTATGCTCAAATTCCAGGAGTGGGGGATAGAGTAATACCAAACACTGATCGCAGATTGGGATTAATACTAGCTGCACATGAGGGTCTGGGTTCAGCACGTGCAGGGATCTCTGCTACAGTTTTACTACTAAAGCAGTGCTATTGGTGGCCAGGTCTTACTAAGCAGACCAAGGACTTTGTCCTCAAATGCGACATCTGCCAGCAGATGAAGGGCTCCACCGTAACACGTCCACCACAAACACCTTTATTAATCTCAGAAAAACCTCGTGCATGTGTCTACTTGGATCACTGCAGCCCCTTACAATCTGACGGGGCTTACAAGTATATCTTGGTGGCAGTACATTCCTGCTGTAGATTCCTCTGGGTTTGGCCCCAGCATTCGGCTGACGCTCGAACTGTTATAAAGGATTTGCAAGTCTTTATCGGCACATATGCAATTGGCACACTACATCCAGGGACCGGCATTTAGCTCTCGGGCTTACAAAGAAGCCATGTGAAGTTTGGGTGTGACCTTGCGATATTCCTCCCCTTATCATCCTGAGGGAAATTCGGTAGTTGAGAGGAAAAACCGTGACTGAAAGCAATCCTGGACAGCAAAGGTATTAGGCTCGGGCGGCAGTTGGGTCAATCAACTATATGGGGTCCAGAGGGCACTTAATAATATGCCAAGAAAATCCCAGGGGGGTCGTACACCTTATGAGCTCCTGTTTGGGGTTAGGGTGCGGGTACTCGACCTCGATAGTGTCAGCATGGCGGCGGCTGAAACCCCATTTGACCTCAATGATTGTTTGGATGTTTTACAGGACCTCAAAGAATTCCGAGCTTTACAAAGCAATGTCCAAGTTAAACGAATCACCACTGGAGAAATGTAAACGGTAACGGCGAGACCTGCCAGAGTCCCGGAAATTAGGGACCTGGTCAGAGAGAAAATTGTAGACAAGTAAGAATTTGGGCCATCTTACAGAACGCCTGTACCTGTGCTAGCTGTCAAAGGAATCAGAACTGTCCTTCTTCCACCAATGGCAGGCCACTGAGACAAAAGGTTTGTCTCAATTGATCTGATCAAGCCACACTATGTGGCCAATTCTCAACAGTAGGCCACGTGGGCTCCTGGATAGCCACCGTACTCCTCTCGCTACAGTACAGGAAGTTCAGATGGAAGCTTTAATGACAACTGAAGACTCCACTTTCCAAAGAGAACCTGTGAACAACAATGAAATTAGTTGCTTCTCCCTGTTGAAACAACTCAACTGTACAGTCAACAAGTGCAGAAATTCCAATTTAAAAAATCGACAACGTCTATGTCAACATGCCATAGATCGAGTCATCTCCTAGTTCAACAAAAACCTGCTGAGCTGTCAAGGATAGAGCGGACGGCATCTGGCTATTTCGTGCATTATGACGATTTCTCATTGGATTCAAGTGAACCTGAGCTGCCGACACCGCCTCTCCCTTTTAAGCTTCGAGTTTATGCTTTCTATCTTTGGCTGAAAAAGTCTTACTTCGTTTTTCCCTGGATACATCTATGGATTACAATTGGCTTACTTTTAATGGTACTTTGGATTAGTATAGTAACTGTCTTTTTCCTATTTCTAAATGGACGCTTTCTCCCAGAACACTCTGCAGTACAACTCGTGAATTTGGTTCTTAAACCACATGCATCATCACACCGTGAACTAAGAGACTTGTCCCTGGTTAACATTACAACAGTTTCCAGCTCCTGAAGGAATTGTATGTGACAGGGTATCGTATGATGTATATGGTCCTACTGAACTTTTGAAAATTCCTTATTTTTTAAAAATTTCCTTAAATTACATCATCACTTCTAGTACTTTCTCTGATGATTGGGACATTGAAACTGTACATAATTTGCTTTCAGATTTAGAGCAATCAGCTGCATTTTCAAACGATGAATTGTATGATGGTACAAGTAATTATGGAGATATGTTCTGTTACCAGCATTATGGTCCCTATTTTTTACATAAAGCTAGTATCCCACGCACTGTTTATAATCAGGGCTCCCGGTTTTATGGTATTTCTTTTTTTAACATTTCCGTCTGTATTTATCCATATTTATGTTTTACTCATCTTATTAGTGTTTATCCATATTTATTTTGTGTTTTGTGAACAGATGAGGTCATAATTTGCATATTTCCACATTTATTTAATGGATAAACGTGCACTCATACTTTGATGCCTGTCAGGTTTTAGCACATTACACAGCACAGAAGTTTGCTTATTTTTCAGGTTTTGAAACATCACACCCAGCCTCATATTACTAAAGGTTTGCACCTACACCTGCAAAGAAAAATATGCTAACAAACACCAGGCTGATATACTCTGCTTCCTTTATTTCCCAACTGTCTACACAGGATTTCGACTTTTGGAAAGACACGATAGAAATGAAATCTATCTGGGGGACAAAAGATTGGCAGGTTCAGGGGACGGAGGCCTTATTTAGAGCATGCCTCATACCACCTCAAATGGTTTTCCTGAGCAAAACAGAGCAGCAAACTTCATGTCTGGTTATAGCCAAAACAAATGATTTGAACACACCTCGTATTCCCGCATTCTCACGTTTCGAGAATTGGCAGCACTTTAATACACTTTAGTGAGGAAACACTAGATACCATGACACGGAATGTTTTTTTTAATTCATCAGACCCCAATTGGAAGGGATGGTTGGTTTGGCCTGTAGACACAAATGGGTGTCAGTCTAGATTCCTTGGTAACACCGAAGGGTTTAGGATCAATAGGCCGGATCAGCGATATGTACAAACAGAACACTCGGGTGGTGACGTCATATAGTTTTGGAAAGTTATGGCAAGATGGGCTAAAAATCTCAACACTCTCCCAGGTGAGCAGACACTTGTCCCTTCTTTCTGATGACATGGATCTCAGGGATTTTTTTTACTAGGTCCCCGCAACCCACGCTAAAAGTGCTATTTGTACGGAATATAAAATGAGCTGTGGAAGATTTCACAACAGGAAGCTGTTGAGAGATTACGCAAAATTGATAGGGTTAATCTGGAAAAGTCTTTGGCTGTGGTTGACAACAGTATGACCATATTATCATCCAGAATTTATTCACTGGGCAACATAGTGTCTTCCGCAATTGACGTGTCTATATTACAACATGGACAGTCACAATTATGGTCAATAGCAATACTGAGCTGGACGTTAAAAATGTTACGTTCTGGCCACGTGCCATGGCGTTACATCTAACAGAAAGACAGATAATAATGGCACATAGAGATGCGAAATATACCATATTGCACATTGAAAAATTAGACCAATTACCTTTCACTGTGGCTGAGACACCATCCACTAACTGGATAATCCATGGTTCCATCACCCTTTCAATTCCAATATTGTCTCCAATACCAACAGGTAGGCAGATATGAAGCACTAGGGGAAGGATATGTGCACGAGTATTGGGAATTACAGTTCAGAGTTAGATGCAGGGATGAGGACAGAGAAGTTTTTCTTAGTGCCTCCGACTGTGAAGACGCCTTAAGCAGCTCCTTGGTTTGCAAGGACATTTCTCTCCACATGGCATGCAATGCTTAAATGGCGAACTTGTCTTGTTATCTGAAGGGTTCCCCAGCTGCCGTGACTCATCCTGTATTCAGGCTGCTCTCGAATGGGAGCTATTTGATGCTGAATAATCAAGGTTTCTGCAGAATGGAATGGGGCATCGCTTTTCCAGTGACGGTTAATTCCATAGTCACTTGTTGTACACAAGTACTGTTTCCACCTGCCCGCACAGTTACGGAGGCAGCGCTATGGCCTTCGATAAATATTTCCAACATAAAATTTGATTCCCTATGCAAACTGAAAGCCATGCTTTTGCAAAAAGATGTGGCCTTAACTTCACCCAAAGAGATGTTTGATCTCCAGGGTTCCTCTCTGTACATTGCATTTTCTCCAGGGGCGTAGCTTGGTCAGTAAGAATGGAGGAGGGGGTAAGCTTCAGATTTTCCAACAATCACACACTTGCATATAAAGTTAAAATGCATTGTACAACAGGCAGGGTGCTTGAGAGGGGCCATAGGATATAATGGGATCTATATTTCGTCAGACGGGTCCACCAAGACAGGCCAACTGGAAGTGTTGTCAGTACAGCCCTGGCATGGGCTCCAGGTGGGTCCTGTCAGGTATGTTCACCACACAGCCCATCACATAGGCGTCAATTGGCAGATGATATAGTTCGCACACTCACAGCACACCACCTGCTACTCACTCACCTTCAGCGCATCGTGGAATATTGGCGTCCCTGGGTGAAAAAGGCAGGAATCTACTGGAGGAAAGAGAGGCATGGTTAGAGCCAGCAGCTAAAGACAGGCTTCTTTGCCCCTTCCCCAAAGACTTCTTGTGAGAGGCATCTGTGTGCCATGTGTGCATTAGTGCCAGCAACTAAAAATTGGCTTCTATGCCCCCTGCCCCACAGACTTCTTGTGAGAGGCATCTGTGTGCCATGTGTGCATTAGAGCCAGCAGACAAGATAGGCTTGAATACCCCTTACCCCACAGACCCCTGAGTGGCAAATATGTGTCATGTGTACATTAGTGTAATGGGTTTGCATGCCCCAGTCCCTCAGACCTCCTGTGAGTGGCATCTGTGTGCTACATGTTTATTAGTGCCAGCTCCGGTGAACGGGACAGTTTGCCCCCTGCCCTACATACCTCACGTGTTATTCTTATTTATTAAAGCAAACAAAGCTCACAGAATGCAATCATTTGCTAAATGACAGCCCTAGATCTTCAATGTTGCTAAATTTATTAGTGACTTTGAATATACCATGCCCGGTTCAAGTCTTTCCTTGCCTCCCATATGAGCCCGGCTAAGTGAACCAGGTATCCCTTGCCCTATAGCATCCATCGTGTGGACCGGATAAGCAAGAAGGGAGGAGGCTTCGCTGTCATCCATAAGTCCGCCTGGTCCTGCATCCTAGTAAGCAAGTAACACTCAGCGCCATGGAGCTGCTGACATGCCACTTCCCACTCTCTGCCACTCAGACAGTCACCTTCCAACTCATCTAGAAGCCTCCCGGGCAGAACAAGGACTTCATTGATGAATTCTCAGATCTCCTCACCACCCTGTCCATCTGGCATGCACGCACAACCCTCTTGGGTGGCTTCAACCTCCCAGACAACACAAGCTCAAGAAAAGCAAGATACACCCTTCTCAACTTCATTTTCACACACAGAATGGTACAGTATGTCACACAACTAACACACTCCAAAGTGATCACCAACAAACCAATGCTAACCTCCCATACCCCCTGACTATACCAGTCACTTCGCCATCCCCGTCTCCCTACTCATTATCCTACCAACAAACCAAGGTCATCTCAGAAAAGAAGACCAGACCTTCAGGTCCTTGAAATAATTCTCCATAGACAACCGAATGCTTGGATTTTTTGGCTCACCCAATCAACTTCATATCGCAATATCGCTGACAACACTTTTTTATACAACTTCAACACTTTTTTGGAAAGCTATGTGAACATCCCCACCCTGAATAAAGCACATGAGTGCAAACCAAAGCCTGCAGCAACCTTGTACTCTAAAGACCTTGCTGACAATAAACGATCCATCTGCAGACAGCAAACAAAATGCAAAAAAAATAGAACTCCTGATGACCTCATGAACATCAAATCAGCCAGCGCAAAGTACTATACCAACACCATCAATGAAGCTACCAACAGAAGCAGAACACTGTTAAAGACAATCAAGCACTGCATCAACCCGCAGGCCAGAGTCACCTATTCCTCACTTCACAGAAAACTGCAATATCATCAACGTCTTCTTCAGTGAAAAAATACAGATGGTCCAACCGCAGGTAGAATCTCACAATAGTCATCCTTCAGAGCCCTCTCTCTTTCAGATCTCGCCAACATACTCAACTCTCTCAAAGCCACAACTGAGGAAGATAATGTCTTATACTCGCCCTTCATCAAAAGGCTCTTTGAATTTGACTGGAAGATGAATTTGAATTCCATCATCAAAGATCTCTCCGGGGACGTTCTCTCGCCCCTGCTCAGCATTATCAATGCCTCCCTCACTGAAGGCATCCTCACAGAGGCTCTCAAGACAGGCCCAACCCTCCCACTCCTAAAGAAACTTACACTAGACCATGACTACCTCACCAACTACCAGCTCGTCATTCATGCATCATTCCCTGGCACAATCATTGAAAAAGCAATGTATGTTCAGCTCCAGGATGACAAAAATGCTAACCATTGCCTACACGACTACCAATCTGGCTTCAGGTAATGCTGCAGCACGGAGACTGCCAACTTACACTCCATAGACGATGCTCTCCAGACCACAGATGAAGATGACCCCCGCTTCCTGATACTGCTGCACCTCTCAGCTGCTTTCAACACAGTCGGCCATCACCATCTCATACGTGCCCTGGAGTCTCGAGTGGGTTTCATCTGCAATGTCCTTCACTGGTTCTTCTCCTACCTTTCAACCAACAGCAATTTATTCACGTGGGCACCTCCAGGTCCAGTAAGATCTTGATCACATGTGGAGTCCCCAGGGGTTCCATACTGTCCCCGTCATCTCCATCCTCTACATGCAGCTGCTTGGTGCTCCACTCACAGATAACAACATCAAGATTCACCAACATGCCGATGATACACAACTGTACTTGAACTCCCCTCTGCTTCAGACTTCCAATGCCTCAAACACGGCCTGCACATCATCCAGACCTGGATGTCCAATGCCTCAAACACGGCCTGCACATCATTCAGACCTGGATGTCCAATGCCTCAAACACTGACTGCACATCATCCAGACCTGGATGTCCAGCTCCTCAAACACTGACTGCACATCATCCAGACCTGGATGTCCAATGCCTCAAACACTGACTGCACATCATCCAGACCTGGATGTCCAATGCCTCAAACACTGACTGCACATCATCCAGACCTGGATGTCCAACGCCTCAAACACTGACTGCACATCATCCAGACCTGGATGTTCAGCGCCTCAAACACTGCCTGCACATCATCCAGACCTGGATGTCCAGCGCCCACCTGAAGCTCAACCCAACTAATATAGATTTGCTGATATTTGCCAAGAACAACAAACACGATACAGTTGAAGGACATGAACCTTGACGGCTCTAAACCCTAACTTTCACCGAATGTTAAGTCACTTGCATTCACCTGGGAGACCAACCTCACCCTCAAGGAACACATTACCAGAAAAACAAAGATGGATTGCTGCCAGCTCTCTCTTCTAAAGAAAGGGAAATCTTACTCTTGCATCTTGATGGTGGTAACGCCCTGGTCTAGAGCCTCTCAGACTCCACACTGGCACCTCTTAAGGGCATCCTATACACTGCAGCGCCTCTCATCCACGGCCTGAAGAAATATGATCACATCACCCCCGTCCTGGTGGATCTGCATTGGCAACCCGTGCCGGCCCGCACCATATTTAAAACCAGATGCATCATCTACACGGCCTGCACCTTACTTATCTTGTGGACAAACTCAGCAACGCTGGTTGTTCTCGGCACACCAGCGGCCAGGAGACCATAAGAATAAGAGATGGAAAACACAAGGCAGCAGGCCTTTTCCATCTATGCCTCCAGGATCTCCAACGCTGCACCAATTTAGGATAGAGTTGAAGATATACCTCTTTAGAGAAGACTACATCACAATCACAATGCATAAGCCATCAACAGCTCAGCTACCTCTCCTATCACTTGTTGACTTTATACCTGTCGTTGACCCTGTACAGTGCTCTGCTGCCTTATGGCTAGGGTTGCGCTATAGAAACACCACATACATACATACATACATACATACATCCCCATAACCAATCCCCTATAGCGGGCATGACTCCCCACACTTCACCTGCAGATATGTATAAGCTCCCACACCTCACCTCTCTACGCCCTCCTTTACTACCCTATAGTGTATGTATATATGTGTTATTTGTAAAGTGTAAACCTAGACAAAAAGCAGCAGAGTGCTATAACCTAACTCCTACTCTCAACTCCTCCCACACCTTGTCTCTGTCCACTATAGCCTGCCATCTTCCCTCCTCTCAATCCTCTACCACCCATAACTCCACCCACACCATAACCTGACACTACCATGTCACCCAATTATCTCATCTCTACAATAAACACCTCAACCTACTCAGTCCTTTAACTTCCCTTACCAATACCTCATCCTCCCTGGAAGTGGGCAAACAAGAGAATTCATGGGAAGAGCTGAGCCAGAGTCGTAACATGGTCCGGCTTGGTTCTAAGAGCCAAAATTTGAGTTGACCCGGCAACACGATCGTCATTCTCCCTCCATCTCTCTATGTGCCTTGTCTTTCTCTTTCTTCCCCATCTGTTTCTCACTCTCAACCTTCTCACTCACTTGGTTTCCCTCTGCCTCTCTTTCGCCTTTTGTCTCTTTCTGGCTTCACTTTTCTCTCTTCCTTTCTTCCTCTCTTTCTCAGTACTCCATCTCTTTCTTTATCTCTCTCTTCAGCCATTTCTCACTTCCTTTCACTCTCGCATCCTATGCCCAACTATCTCTCCTATCCTCTGCCGTTCTCCCTCTCTGTTTCTCACTCTCGTCTTCTCACTCACTATGTGTTTCCCTCTGTGACGCTTTGACCTTTTGTCTCACTTTCTCCTCTGGCTCCTCTTTTCTCTGTTCCTCGCTGCCTCACTTTCTCCCTCTTCCATCTCTTCCTTTATCTCTCTCTCTTTTGCCTTCTCTCACTTGCTTTCGCTCTCGCTGCCCATGCCCAACTAGCTCTGCCATCCTCTGCCTTTCTCCCTCTCTGTTTCTCCATCCTGCCGTGTGCTCCTGAGTTCAGTGGTATGCCTCCAGCAGTGCTTAATTTGAGCAGGTGGTTGCAGGAGTGGCCCACTGGCACTCATTTATTTTTCCTCAACAAACTTTGATCCAGAGCAAGAGAGAGGAAAACACAAAAGAGGGAAAGAAGGAGGAAAGGAAAGACAGATAAGTGAGTAATAACCTTAGGAAGCAGACATGAAACGAGCCTGCCCGAGTGAGATAAAGTGGCAGGCAGTGGCTGGTGGGGGATGAAAGAGGCATGAGGTGGGGTCAAGAACACGCAGCCTTGGTATTCGGTCCCCTGACCTTCGAGAGAACCACACCATACAATAAAGTGCTCAATATTCCAACATTAGACACACTACACAATCAAACACTAGACATGGAGGACCCTGGCGAGGGAGAGAACCGAATTCATGCTGCCCTGATGGACAATGAGAGAGAGTGTTATCAGCTGTGACCAACCTAGGAAAATGGAGGAAAGATTTCATGTGTTCCAGGGCACAATTATTTAGAAGTTCCGAAAATAATGCAATTTAGTAAATGTTAGAAATGGGGGTCTCTAGTTGGCAGTGGCTTGCACCCTGTCCAAGCAGGGACCCTTCCTACTAGTCAGGGTAAGGGGATTACACAGCTAAGAAAAGCCCTGCTCATCCCCTTGGTAGCTTGGCACAAGCAGTCAGGCTTATCTCAGAGGCAATGTGTAAAGCATTTGTACAAAACACAGACAGTAACACAGTGAAAACACTACAAAATGGACACCACACCAGTTTACAAGAATAGCCAATATTTATCTAAACAAAACAAGACCAAAACAACAAAGATCCAACATGCACAAGCAAAGATATGAATTTTAAAATAATATTTCAAGTTCCTTGAAGTCAATAGCACCAACCGGGGCTATCGCGGTGTTGTGACCAATAAATCCAATAGTTCAGTCTGACCTCGATGGAGTCGGGGGACGGCTACAGCATTGGGGAAGATCCGCAAACAGTACCTTGGAGTTGAAGAGGACTCGAGGACCTTGCGGTGAAGTGCAGTGGTAAGGCGTTGCGGGCATCGGTGCTGCAAGTCGGTGCAGAACTCGGGGAGTCCGGGAAGTCACACGCATTGCAGATCGAACTAGTGAGATCGAAGTCAGGAGCGCTGACTTTAGCAGTGCCAGGGCTGTGATGTAATCATGGGCGGTGCGTGGTGCACTTCACGATGCAGTGTCCGTGGGTTCGTTGCGGGCAGCGGCGTGGCATCAGTGCAGAGCGCAGGCATAGGAGTCAATGTCATCAGCAGACCAGGGGCTGCAGTGTCATCGAGGACCGTGATCATGCTCTCGGTGCAGGCAGCGGCATCGATGTCAGCGAGAAGCATTGTCGTCAGTGAGACCAGTGCTGCGGCGGAGTTGAGGTCGGTGCTGTGCTCACCCAGCGAACGGTGACCATGGGGTTGGTGAAGGTAGCGGTGTCAGGGATGGCGTTGGGAACCCTTTTCTCAAAGTTACAGCCCAGCAAATACCTCCAGCGGCCCAGAACTGGGGTTGGCACCCCTTGACAGGTTCAGGACTCTCAGAAATGGAGTCTAGGTGCTGTAGATGAAATCTTTGATGGCCCGAGACTTCCAACAGGAGGCAAGCAAACACAAGCCCTTGGAGAAACTTGGAGAGAAGGATCAAAATAGCAACGTCCAGTTCCTTTACTACCCACAGACAGAAGCAGCAACTGCAGGCCAACCCAGCAAAGCAACACACAGCAAAGGGGCAGTACTCCTCCTGACAGCTCTTCAGCTTTTCTTCTTGGCAGAGTCCTCAATCCAGAAGTGTTCTCAAAGTCTGGAGTTTTAGGTCCAATACTTATACCCCTTTTGGCCTTTGAAGTAGGCATTCTTCAAAGATTGTCTTTGTAGTGCACATGTTCTTGTCCTGCCCGATCCTGGCTCCAGACACACTCCAGGGGGTGGAGACAGCATTGTGAAAGGCCAGGCACAGCCCTATTCAGGTGCATGTGACAACTCCTCCCACCACTGTAGCTCAGGAAGGCCCATCATACTGGTGATGGCCCATCAGTATATGCAAGGCACACCTCAGCTCCTTTTGTGTGACTGTCTAGAGTAAACGCGCAAACAGATCCCTGTCAGTGTAAACCAGACGTTGATTCCACAGGCAGGCCGAGGCACAGGATGGTTAGACAAGAAAATGCCCACTTTCTAAAAGTGTCATTTTCAAACACATAATTTAAGAACCATCTTTACTAAAAGATGTGTTTTTAGATTCTGAGCTCAGAGAGCCCAAACTCCAAATCTCTAGCTGTTCCCAATTGGAAGTTACACTTGTAAAATGTTACAAGGCTGCTCCAATGATAACCTATGGGAGAGATAGTCCTTGCAATAGTGAAAAACGAAATTAGCAGTATTTCACTATCGGGACATGTAAAACACACCAGTACATGTCCTACCTTTCACATACACTGCACCCTGCCCATGGGGCTGCCTATGGCGTACCTTAGGGGTGCCTTACATGTAGTAAAAGGGAAGGTGTGGGCCTGGCAAGTGGTTGCACTTGCTAGGTCGACATGGCAGTTTATAACTGCACTCACAGACAATGCAGTGGCAGGTCTGAGACATGTTTACAGGGCTACACATGTGGGTGACACAATCATTGCTGCAGGCCCACTAGTAGCATTTGATTTACAGGCCCTGGGCACATCTGGTGCACTTTACCATGGACTTACTAGTAAATCAAATATGCCAATCATGGATAAACAATTACAAATACAGTTTACACAGGGAGCACTTGCACTTTAGCAAAAGTCAACAGTGGTAAAGTGCTCAGAGTCTTAAAACCAGCAAAAATGAAATGCAACACACAGTCAAAAAACAGGAGGTCAGAAGCAAAAAGACAGGGGAAAAACACGCCAAAGATGGCAGGTCCAAAAGTGCTCTTACCCAAATATTTTATTTCAACTAAACTTTTTACTTCACAATCACACATGATTTTTTTCTTCATTATCACGCATGAGAGCGCTTTCAAGTATGTGAGTTCAGAATACAGCTTAGTGTGCCTTTGACCAAATATTTTATTTCACCAAAACTATTTTCTTCATTATCGCGCATGAAAGCGCTTTCAAATATGGCTGGCTGGGTCATATCGCTTTTAATATGACATTCAGCAATGCTGAACAGCAGCCGTGCTGCTATTCAAGATGGGTAAAAGACATTGACGTTGGCAACGCCAATAGCTCTCGGATTGTCGAGACGAATTGGCTTTGCCAGTGCTTGTTCTTTGTGTATGTAAGTGCTTGTGTGTGTGGGGGTGATTGTGAGATGTGCCCACTCCTGGTATGCTTGCCCTGGCACAACAGTGGTGCTTCTTGGCATACTAATGACAAGTATGCAAGGGTGGTGCCCCACCCTAGGATCATGCTGGCTCTGGGGGGCGGGTGGTGGTTAATATTAGCATGTTGTGGGCTCCATAGCATGATGGTGCCCAGCCCTCGTGTAATGCAGGCCATGGCATAGAGGATGCAATTCTTGAGGCTGCAGCGGGGCCCCCTGCATGACAGGGGGGGGCTTGTGTGTGAGGCAGACTCTCGTCTGATGTGGCAGTAGTCATTTGAGTTTCTGATGAAAATGTCTAGTTGATAATTGGGACACAAATTTACGAGGTAAATTAGTATTTACCAAAACTGATTTGCCGATATTTTTCATAAGAACAATCATTTTGTTTTGGGGGATGAACATCTTTTTCCAAAATGAAAGATTTGCATTTGATGTTGGCTCAGCCGGTTCAACGCTCACCGCTGACACATCGTCGGTGAAGAATTGTGCATTTTGCAGCAGAATTTCAATGAAATGGAAGAATTTCACTTGTCCTGCCATTTTACAGCATCTATCTATATTTCTAATTTTTCTTTCCTTCATCAGACACGTGACTGATGATGTCCTTGGAAGGGGCAGGGTGATGAAGCAGAATTACACAAAGGCCCCATCAGGGGCACGAGAGCAGCGCCTGCAGAGTTTCTAGGCGCTTACAGCACTGCTGCTGGTTACAGAGCCCGGAGGGGTCCGATTACAACTGGGTTACACCAGTCTTACAGACTAGGGTCTCACAGAGCATCACTGAGGCTTCCAAAATATACTTTCAGCAGGTGAACCTCCAAAGTCCAGGGGGGGTCAGCCTTGCTTGGCACACCATCAAAGCTATGAGAAATGTTCAGAACCAATGGTGTTAACAAGTGTATGTGAAACTTCTGCTGTAGAGGGAACTATGTTTCCATTTCTTTAAAAATGTTCTCTGGGGGGAATTCTTCAACCGCCCGCCCCCCCTTTGAGGAAGTCCCACTTGACAGCACCTGTGGCCGGTGAGGCTTTGGGAGGGCATTTCATCCACACATCCTTCAAAGATCCTTGCCAACACTTAGTGTTTCTGGTCTTCCAGCTTCTGTGTCTCTGACGCCCTGTGTTCCTGCCCCTAGGGAGGGCAGGGAGCGAGGTGGGGTGTTTGTAAGGTGCTCGGTGACGTGTCTATTCTGCTGTATCAATGCAAGGCTATCGAATCAAATAGGAACCCACAAAAACGTTATATGAACCCTACGAAGAGCACCGAATGAACCCCAAATATAGTCCTCTATGGACCAACCTAAAAAAAACAATTTAGGAACTCTGAGCTGTGGCCCCAAAGAACCCGCGAGAAGATGGTTCAATGCATCACCAACAAGAGCTCTGAATGCACCCCAAGAAGAGTGCTAGATGCCCCCCAAGAAGAGCTCTGAATGCGCCCCAAGAACAGCTCTGAATGCGCCCCAAGAAGAGCTCTGAATGCGCCCCAAGAACAGCTCTGAATGCGCCCCAAGAACAGCTCTGAATGCACCCCAAGAACAGCTCTGAATGCACCCCAAGAAGAGCTCTGAATGCTCCCAAAGAACAGCTCTGAATGCGCCCCAAGAACAGCTCTGAATGCGCCCCAAGAACAGCTCTGAATGCGCCCCAAGAACAGCTCTGAATGCGCCCCAAGAACAGCTCTGAATGCGCCCCAAGATCACGCGAACACAATGAATTACAAGAGAACCCTACTAGCCCCAATCAATGCATGCTACCTCAACAAGGCTGGTCTGCGAATCACCCCAAAACTCATCTACAACACCCCCGCAAAAGTTCTGCATGAAATACCAACAACTCCACTCGAGGTACCCGGAACAAACGTTTTATGGGTCACAAGACTAAGCAAGGAACCCCAAAAGAGCTTCTGTAAGAGTCCCGGAAAGTAACGTGGTCGGAAACTTCAAGACCTCTGTGTAACATCCATGGAAAGATCTCTGTACCATCCCCCAGCTGACTACTGTACAACCCCTCAACCACCGTCACTACCCCATGAACCCCTTCAAAGGCAACTCTGTGAGGGCACAAGAGCAGCGATGAACCCCGGAGAGCTCTGCGCAGTCACAATACTGTTCTATCAACCCCCAGCAAAGGACTACGAATGGCCAGCCAGAGTTCAGTGTGAACAACTGACTGTTCTGTAATCCCCAGAGCCCTTCACAACCTGCCATCAAAATCACTCTAGGACTTCCAAACAAGGGAATGCTGTGAGCCTCGAACAAGTAATGCAGTGAGCCTCGAACTAGACCATGCTGTGAGCCTCGGACAAGACCATGCTGTGAGCCTCGGACTTGACCATGCTGTGAGCCTCAAACAAGTAATGCAGTGAGCCTCGGACAACACCATGCTGTGAGCCTCGGACTAGACCATGCTGTGAGCCTCGGACATGACCATGCTGTGAGCCTCGGACATGACCATGCTGTGAGCCTCGGGCTAGACCATGCTGTGAGCCTCGGGCTAGACCATGCTGTGAGCCTCGGACTAGACCATGCTGTGAGCCTCGAACAAGTAATGCAGTGAGCCTCGAACTAGACCATGCTGTGAGCCTCGGACAAGACCATGCTGTGAGCCTCGGACTAGACCATGCTGTGAGCCTCAAACAAGTAATGCTGTGAGCCTCGGACAAGACCATGCTGTGAGCCTCGGACATGACCATGCTGTGAGCCTCGGACTAGACCATGCTGTGAGCTTCGGACTAGACCATGCTGTGAGCCTCGGACTAGACCATGCTGTGAGCCTCGGACTAGACCATGCTGTGAGCCTCGGACTAGACCATGCTGTGAGCCTCGGACAAGACCATGCTGTGAGCCTCGGACAAGACCATGCTGTGAGCCTCGGACTAGACCATGCTGTGAGCCTCGGACTAGACCATGCTGTGAGCCTCGGACATGACCATGCTGTGAGTCTCAAACAAGTAATGCAGTGAGCCTCGGACAACACCATGCTGTGAGCCTCGGACAACACCATGCTGTGAGCCTCGGACTAGACCATGCTGTGAGCCTCGGACATGACCATGCTGTGAGCCTCGGACATGACCATGCTGTGAGCCTCGGACTAGACAATGCTGTGAGCCTCAGACTAGACCATGCTGTGAGCCTCGGACTAGACCATGCTGTGAGCCTCGGACTAGACCATGCTGTGAGCCTCGGACTAGACCATGCTGTGAGCCTCAAACAAGTAATGCAGTGAGCCTCGGACAACACCATGCTGTGAGCCTCGGACAAGACCATGCTGTGAGCTTCGGACTAGACCATGCTGTGAGCCTCGAACAAGTAATGCTGTGAGCCTCGGACAACACCATGCTGTGAGCCTTGGACATGACCATGCTGTGAGCCTCAAATAAGTAATGCAGTGAGCCTCGGACAAGACCATGCTGTGAGCCTCGGACATGACCATGCTGTGAGCCTCGGACTAGACCATGCTGTGAGCCTCAGACTAGACCATGCTGTGAGCCTCAAACAAGTAATGCTGTGAGCCTCGGACAAGACCATGCTGTGAGCCTCGGACAAGACCCTGCTGTGAGCCTCGGACAAGACCATGCTGTGAGCCTCGGACAAGACCATGCTGTGAGCCTCGGACAAGTAATACTATGAGCCTCGAACAAGAGCATGCTAAGTTCCTCCGAGAATACCATGCAATGTGACTCAGACAAGACGTTAGAATGAGTCTCCGAAGAGATCATCCTATGAGCCTCTGATGAAACCACACTATGAGTCTCGATAAAACCATGCTATGAGCCTCGAACAAGGCCATGTTATGATCCTCTGAGAAAATCATGGTATGTGCTTCAGATAAGACCATGGTATGAGCCTCTGACATGCCATGTTATGAGCCTCTGACATGCCATGGGATGAGCCTCCAACATGCCAAGCCGTGAGCCTCCGACATGCCATGCCATAAGCCTCCGATATGCCATGCTATGAACCTCCAACATACCATGCTATGAGCCTCCGACATACCATGCTATGAGCCTCCGACAAGACTATGCTATGAGCCTCTGTCAAGACTATGCTATGAGCCTCTGACAAGACCATGGTGTGTGCCTCAGACAAGACTATGCTATGAGCCTCTGACAAGACTATGCTATGAGCCTCTGACATGCCATGCTATGAGCCTCCGACAAGACCATGGTGTGTGCCTCAGACAAGACTATGCTATGAGCCTCTGACATGCCATGCTATGAGCCTCTGACAAAACTATGCTATGAGCCTCTGACATGCCATGAGCCTCTGACATGCCATGCTAAGAGCCTCCGACATGCCATGCTATGAGCCTCTGACAAGACCATGGTGTGTGCCTCAGACAAGACTATGCTATGAGCCTCCAACATGCCATGCTATGAGCCTCTGACAGGACTATGCTATGAGCCTCTGACAGGACTATGCTATGAGCCTCTGACAGGACTATGCTATGAGCCTCTGACAAGACCATGGAGTGTGCTTCACACAAGATTATGCTATGAGCCTCTGACAAGACTATGCTATGAGCCTCTGACATGCCATGCTATGAGCCTCCGACAAGACCATGGTGTGTGCCTCAGACAAGACTATGCTATGAGCCTCTGACATGCCATGCTATGAGCCTCTGACAAGACTATGCTATGAGCCTCTGACATGCCATGAGCCTCTGACATGCCATGCTAAGAGCCTCCGACATGCCATGCTATGAGCCTCTGACAAGACCATGGTGTGTGCCTCAGACAAGACTATGCTATGAGCCTCCACCATGCCATGCTATGAGCCTCTGACAAGACTATGCTATGAGCCTCTGACATGCCATGCTATGAGCTTCTGACATGCCATGCTATGAGCCTCTGACATGCCATGCTAAGAGCCTCCGACATGCCATGCTATGAGCCTCCGACAAGACCATGGTGTGTGCCTCAGACAAGACTATGCTATGAGCCTCTGACATGCCATGCTATGAGCCTCTGACAAGACTATGCTATGAGCCTCTGACATGCCATGAGCCTCTGACATGCCATGCTAAGAGCCTCCGACATGCCATGCTATGAGCCTCTGACAAGACCATGGTGTGTGCCTCAGACAAGACTATGCTATGAGCCTCCACCATGCCATGCTATGAGCCTCTGACAAGACTATGCTATGAGCCTCTGACAAGACTATGCTATGAGCCTCTGACATGCCATGCTATGAGCCTCTGACATGCCATGCTATGAGCCTCTGACATGCCATGCTAAGAGCCTCCGACATGCCATGCTATGAGCCTCCAACAAGACCACTTGATGAAGTCATTCAAGACCACTAGCAACCAACGAACTCTACTCTATGAATCCCAGCAGGTCATTCTCTGCCCCCTCGTCCCCCACAAGAGCAGACTATGAACCCACAACAAGACTACCCTGTGAAGTCTATTTAGCGTCTTACAAGACGGCTCTATAGATTCCACCTGGCTGGTCTGTGGAGCCACAGGAACCTGAAGTCTGCAAAGACTGCTCTACGAGCGCCCTAAGAGAGTGCTATAGAGACCCCCAAATGTGCTCTAAGAGCCCACAAGAAGGCCTCTCTATGCACCCCAACAATGCCTCTCCTTGTTACCTTGTGCATCTTTGACATTAGTACAGAACATGTCAACATTCATTTTAGCATAAAAGCAGACTTGCCTAATGAAACCTAAGAGTGTTGGGGGATTGAACCCCCAGCAGACCACCCTAAAACCCAAGAGATAATCTGTGAACCCTAGGTAGGCTGTGCCCCCACCCTCTCCCTCCATACTCCCCTCCCCCCACACACACAGCTCCTCCCAACGAGAGCACATTAGACCCCGGAAGAACCCAGGAATCTCCGAGAGCCCCACCTACCCCGATACTCTCCACTGGGTATGCTGAACTCACCCCCACCCCCGCACCCTGACAGCACCCCACCCCCGCCCTCTGACAGCACCCCACCCCCGCACCCTGACAGCACCCCACCCCCGCCCGCTGACAGCACCCCACCCCCGCCCTCTGACAGCACCCCACCCCCGCCCTCTGACAGCGCCCCACCATCGCCCGCTGACAGCACCCCACCCCCGCCCTCTGACAGCACCCCACCCCCGCCCTCTGACAGCGCCCCACCTCCGCCCGCTGACAGCACCCCACCCCCGCCCGCTGACAGCACCCCAGCACCTACCCCGGGCCGCCCAGCCGTCACTCACCCTCCGAGTTCTGCTCCGGGTCGAACCTCTGCCCGCAGCCTTTGTTATAGCACTGCAGAGACATCCTGAGGGGCAGAGGGGGGCAAGAGAGTCCTGGGCAGTTCCTTCACCCCGAGGGTACAGCTCCTTCACTCTGGGGGTCTGGTACAGCTCCTTCACCCTGAGGGCACAGCTCCTTAACCCTGGGGGTCTATTACAGCTCCTTCACCCTGAGGGCACACTGTGGGTCTGGTATAGCTCCTTCACTCTGGGGGTCTGGTACAGCTCCTTAACCCTGGGGGTCTATTACAGCTCCTTCACCCTGAGGGCACACTGTGGGTCTGGTATAGCTCCTTCACCCTGAGGTTATAGCTCCTTCACTCTGGGGGTCTGGTACAGCTCCTTCACTCTGGGGGTCTGGTACAGCTCCTTCACCCTGAGGTTATAGCTCCTTCACTCTGGGGGTCTGGTACAGCTCCTTCACCCTGAGGTTATAGCTCCTTCACTCTGGGGGTCTGGTACAGCTCCTTCTCTCTGAGGTTACAGCTCCTTCACTCCGGGGCACAGCTCAGTCACCGTCGGGGTGAGGCAGGACCTCACGCTCTGGGCCCTGACACAGCTCCGTCTCCCGGGGGCACAGCGTCGGTAGGCAGAGCCCTGATGTAGCTCCTTCTCCCGGGGGCACAGCTCCTTCTCCTGGGGGCACAGCTCCTTCTCCCGGGGACACAGCTCCTTCTCCTGGGGGCACAGCTCCTTCTCCCGGGGGCACAGCTCCTTCTCCTGGGGCACAGCTCCTTCTCCCGGGGACACAGCTCCTTCTCCCGGAGACACAGCTCCTTCTCCCGGGGACACAGCTCCTTCTCCCGGGGACACAGCTCCTTCTCCTGGGGCACAGCGTCGGTAGGCAGAGCCCCGATACAGCTCCTTGGCCGGTCTAGCGCACACTGGCAGACCCCAGGCCCAGTATGAATGAAATAGCTCCCAGTCCGGAGTCTGGAAGGTTCATGGAGGCTCTAGGCGTGGGGGTGGGGCGGAGAGGCGCTATCTTTAGCCTAGGGCAGGGGAATGCCAGGCTCTGCAGAGAGTCAGCAGCTGGTGACAGGTGGGCACTCCGACAGTAGGAGGGGCAGGCCACCCTGGTGCACACATGGTTAAAGAGCAGTACTGCAATCGAGGCGGTTCACAGCTCAGCTGAGATCAACGTCGCTCCAACCTCAACGTGTGATCTTGGGGGCGCGTGAACCGCGGACAGGCCATCCCCGTGGGATGTACACATTGTGAAGAGCTGTACTGGACAGTAACTGGTGTACTCCACAGCTCTTCTGGGCAAGGACAGCTCACAGCGAGCATCACCTCTGCTCACTCTAACCTCACTGTGTGACCTTGGACACCTCTGAACCCTAGAGAGGACATCCCCGTGGGATGTACACATTGTGAAGAGCTGTACTGGACAGTACCTGTGTTCTCCACACCCCCTCTGGGAAAGGACAGCTCACGGCGAGCATCACCTCTGCTCACTCTAACCTCACTGTGTGACCTTAGGAACCTGTAAACCCCAGACAGGACACCCCCGTGGGTACCGGAGGGTGTGAGACACATTGTTAGGCAGCCAGTGGTTATTCACGAGCCTTACACGCTCACTTTAAAGAGCATCAGCGACGCTGTGAGGATGAAAAGCTAGAGGCGGAAGGGCACATTTGAAGATTCTTTGTTAGTCTTCGTTGCAGGTTGGTATCCAAGCACGGCAGCCCCACCAGGAGCATCCTTCCTGCTGCTCAGAACATACTCCATCGGTCACACCTCCCACACAAGCACCCAAGCATTCCATCCAACATCACCACCACTCCAACATCCCACAAAGAACACTCGCACCGGCTGAGCAGCTAGGGCCAAAGCAACAGGAGGGAAGGAGAAATACATACACAGGATACGACATATCCTCCCCCTTTAGAGAACACGAAAGATAAAAAGGCACAATGGAATAAAGTATTGACAAGAAGAAACATGAACAGAGAAATCACACCAAAGTACATAAATGCAAGAGGAATAAAGCATTAAGCTGAAGACCCATAAAAACAATGAGAAAAATAAAGAAGATGGATAGATAAATATACCATGAAGAACCACAATACAGCATTGAGAAAATAAAGAAGATGGATAAAAAGAAAATAAAGAAGATGGATAAAAAGAAAATAAAGAAGATGGATAGATAAATACACCATGAAGAACCACAATACAGCATTGAGAAAATAAAGAAGATGGATAGATAAAGAGAAAATAAAGAAGATGCAAAGATAAAAATACAGGATATCACACATCCTCCCCTTTATAAAATTAATAAAATGTAACAGAAGAAAAAGCATTTTCTTTAATACACTCGGTGCTAGACAGTAGACAGCGAACGAACCCTAACAGGTCTCCGTCAGCATAAAGGAGTACAACAAAATCGCACCTAGTATCACCACCAACCACTCCAACTGGCCAGACAGGAATGAGAGGTGGCACAACACAGCACGACATGAACTAGCCGTAGGCACGACTCACACACGTCATAACATAGAAGTAAAGGGTGAAATACACCCGACCACACGTCCCCAAACAAGGGCAAGTAGAGTAACATGTAACAACAGGTGACATTCACCGCCAACAAACATCCTTAAAGTAAGGACATGTAGTGAACAATGTACAAATGGATGACTCCCACGCATACAGACATCCCTCATGTAAGGGCAGAAGCATGCAACGAAAATATGGATCAAACAATGTAGATATGGGTGACGTCCACCCTTCTAACCATCCCTCTTGTAAGGGTATGAAACGTAAAATGTTGAAATGGATGACTACCACCCATACCGCCATCCCTCATGTAAGGGCAGCAAACGAAACGTGTAGCACGGGGTGACTTACACACCGTCCAGTCATCCCTCATGTAAGGGTATGAAACGTAAGCTGTAAAATTGGGACTTGCACCCATTTAGACATCCCTCCTGTAAGAGTTTGTAACGTATCCTGTAGAATTGGGACTACAACCCATATAGGCATCCCTGCTGTAAGGGTCTGTAATGTAAACCGTAGAAATGGGACTATAACCCGTATAGAAATCCCTCCTGTAAGGGTCTATAATGTATCCTGTAGAAATGGGACTATAACCTGTATAGACATCCCTCATTTAAGGGTCTATAACGTATCCTGTAGAAATAGGACTATAACCCGTATAGACATCCCTCATGTAAGGGTCTATAATGTATCCTGTAGAAATGGGACTATAACCCATTTCCATCCCTCAACGTGTAACGTCTAATCTAATTTGAGTGACTCCCACCCACTTAGACTCCCTCACGTAAGGGCTCGCAGGGAAACAAAAGAAATAGGCAAATCACACCCATAGAACAATCGCAAGTGTGAGGGATATATAAAGTTCAATGTATACATGTAGAGAAAGATGTAATGTAAAGTGATAACATACCAACGTAGTGTAAAAACGAGAAAATGCTTCAATACCACACACCAAAAAGTAGCGACACCAACACAAATGCACACTCACGCGCCATAAAAAATGGCACAGACTGTAAATAACTATGGCAGCCGCACATCAAATGACACCGCAAACACAGCAGTACACATGCAACGCACTAGTAGAGAAAACACATCCGACTACCTGAACAACATTGAATGTAGTGAGCCTACATTTAAGCGAAAAATAGAGTCCCCATTCTGGACCTGCAATACTGGCATGACACATAATATCAATCAATCAATTAATCAATCAGGGTTTTATAAAGCGCGCCACTCACCCTTGAGGGTCTCAAGGCGCTGGGGGGAGGGGGGGCAGCTCCGGGTCAGTCGAAGAGCCAGGTCTTGAGGCTCTTCCTGAAGGTGTGCAGAGTAGGGGAGCGTCTGATGTTGACTGGGAGCTTGTTCCAGGTCTTTGCTGCGACGTAGGAGAAGGCTCTTCCGCCTGCTCTGGTTCTGCGGATGCGTGGGGTCTCTGCCAGGGCGAGGTCGGAGGAGCGGAGGTTTCTTTTGGGTACGTGGAAGGAGACTCTCTCATTCAGGCATTTGGGTCCGATGTTGTGGAGGGATTTGTAGGCGTGGGTGAGTAGCTTGAAGGTTACTCTCTTCTCGACGGGGAGCCAGTGGAGGTCTCGTAGGTGTTGGGTCATGTGCTCGTGACGTGGTGTCCCGAGGACGAGTCTGGCTGCGGTGTTCTGGATGGTTTGGAGCTTGTGTAGCAGGG
The DNA here is from genome assembly GCA_963921515.1 of Calotriton arnoldi. NCBI lineage: Eukaryota > Metazoa > Chordata > Amphibia > Caudata > Salamandridae > Calotriton > Calotriton arnoldi. Next base: position 97,012 of record CAWUFW010000725.1, read on the forward strand.
TCTTGTTAATTCCGGCGTAGAGAGCGTTGCCGTAGTCCAGTCTGCTGGTTATGAGTGCGTCAGTGACGGTCCTTCTGCATTCGGGGGGGATCCACTTGAAGGTCTTGCGGAGGATGCAGAGGGAGTTGAAGCAGGTGGAGGCGACGGCGTTGATCTGGCGGGTCATGGTGAGGGAGGAGTCTAGGATGATGCCGAGGTTTCGGGCGTGGTCTGATGGAGTGGGTGGGTTTCCGAGGGCGAAAGGCCACCAGGTGTTGTCCCAGGCGGTGGAGGAGGGTCCGAGGACGAGGACCTCCGTCTTCTCCGAGTTGAGCTTCAGGCAGCTGTTGTTCATCCAGGCTGCGACGTCCTTCATTCCTTCCTGGAAGCAGAGTCTGGTGTCTTCGGGATTCTTCATGAGGGAGAGGATGAGCTGGGTGTCGTCGGCGTAGGATACTATGCAGAGCCCATGCTGTCTGGCGAGGGGGGCCATGTAGATGTTGAAGAGCGTGGGGCTGAGCGAGGATCCTTGTGGTACTCCACAGTTCATCTCTGTGGGTTCGGAGAGGAAGGGTGGGAGTCTGATCCTTTGGGTTCTGCCGGAGAGAAAGGAGCGAATCCAGTCGAGGGCGGTTCCTCGTATACCGGCGTCGTGGAGTCTGGCTGCGAGAGTGCGGTGTGAGACGGTGTCGAAGGCTGCAGAGAGGTCTAGTAGGACGAGGGCCGCAGTGTGGCCCTGGTCGAGTAGCATGCGGATGTCATCGGTGGCGGTGAGGAGGGCGGTCTCGGTGCTGTGGTTGCTGCAAAATCCGGACTGGGATGAGTCGAGGATGGCGTTCTCTTCGATGAAGGTGGTCAGCTGGGCTTTGACGAATCTCTCGGTGACTTTGGCTGCGAAGGGAAGGAGAGAGATGGGCCGGTAGTTTTTCAGGTCCGTCGGGTCGGCCAAGGGTTTCTTGAGGAGGGGCTTGACCTCTGCCCGCTTCCAGTCGTCGGGGGAAGATGCCGGATTCGAAGGAGGTGTTAATGGTCCGGCCTAGTTCGGGTGCTATGGCGGCGGCGGCTCTGTGGTAGATGTGCAGCGGGCAGGAGTCCATGGGGGCTCCTGAGTGGGTGTTCTTCATGGTCGTGGCGGTGTCTTCGGTGGTAGCAGGTTTCCAGGTGGTGATGGTGGGCTGGTTGTTGGTGGTGGAGAGGGTGGTGGTGTCTGGAGTCTGTTCGCTGAAGTTGTCATAGAGGGCCTTGATTTTCAGGTGGAAGTAAGAGCTGAGCTTGTTGCAGAGGTCCTGGGATGGTGTGACGTCCGTGGCTTCGCTGGGGGGTTTGGTGAACTGCTGTATGACGTTGAAGAGTTTTTTTGCGTTACTGGCGTTGGTGTGGATTTTGTTCTGTTATATAGATGGGCAGCCAAAGCAACTGAACATGTCTTAGAGAAACAGGATATGGTCCCATATTGACATACAAGACCTCCGGTGAGCGAACCCTCACATGAATTTGCACAACAGATCGCTGGGTTAAGCACTGTAGAACACACCAAGATTGTTGCCTGGATAAAAAGAACAATCTTATCAGCCCCACTGATAGCAAGGCAGTCTAGAGCTAACACAAATCCAGCAAGCCAGCATGACAGTTGAGCTTTTGAGATAAGGAAGTTGATCCACTGTGATGTGGCAGCCTCTGAAAATAGCCTTGGTAGGCTCACAACATGACATAAATACCAAGAGCAGAATTCATGTGCTTCTCCTTCTGCTTGCACCTCCTCCTCGCTTGCGTGCAGTTTCATGAATAATAGAGTCAGTTCAGAGAAATGGGGTTACCGGAACCCACTGTGAAAGTTGCATGGCAATCGACCGACGTGTCAAAACAGTGTTAGAATAATTGTGTTGCTGTGAGAACTGTAATGCATGGCGTTGCAAGTGCGCAAGGAAGACAACCACGTTAAACATGAAAACAGGGGGGCTTATTTACAAGCGCCTTGCGCCACTTTTGCGTCATTTTTAACATGGGAAAAGTGACGTACGGGTGGCGCAAGGGGCTTGTAAATAAGCCCCCGGATGTGCAGTGCGGACTACAGCGCAGCCAGGGCACTAGCGTCCTCTCTTCAAAACAAAGATGGCGGCACACCATAGTGAAGGGTCTTACAGCCCTCTCCGAATATAACGCCGAAAACAAGCTGGTCGCTAACCCAAGCAAGTCCAAAATAGTGATTTTTGGCCACTACCCGAAGAAAAAACTGGCGAAGTGGAGGTTGGGTCCCCTGATTTTGGAATGTGTGCAAACCTATAACTACCTTGGGGCCTGGTTTAGTGAAACGGGCCGCCCACGGGCCTACCTCCACAAACTGCGGCAGAAAGGAAAGATGGTCATCTATGTCTTCTGTAAATCATATGCCATCTTAGACAGTCCAACAACTACGGCCATTCAAAGAGTACTGAGGGCCAAATTACTACAGTCCCTTAACTAAGCGCAAACGGCATTTCCTGGGAAGTTCGCGCAGGACTTGGAAAAAAATACACTGCACAGCGTATAAAAAGATATTTCGCTTACCAGCCTGTACTAGAAACATTGATGCGTCTGGAATTCGATCTTAACCAACAAAAATTAGAAGAGCTGGCCGCCCTGATGAAATACTTTTATTTAACAACTGCGGCTCCGGTGAAACACCATGAAGGCCGTCATAAAATTCATTTTCCTCCAACCTAGTAACCCTTGGTCTGCCTGCCTTGCTACAGCCAAAGATCTTCTGCAACTTGCCACAGAGAACTGGGACCCTAGCATAATCAACTACGCTACCATCAAAACAACAATAAAAAATCAACTACGCTTACGCTCTCGCAGTCTGGACTAGGAATCCTTGGCAGCCAGAGACTTTCATGAAACCCAAAGTCTCCCTCACATCCTGCTTAGCCACAAGCCCCACCTCACGGAGCCCGTGGGGAGACAAGCTTTACAGCGGATCTTAGCAGCCAGACTACATCCGCTGCCCCTAAAAGAACTATATCCAACTGGGAAAGCATGGCTGAGCATTACGGAGTGTCGCCTATACAACTACAAAAGAGAGTCCCTGGCACACATCTTACTTTGCTGCCCTGCCCTGCGGCTAGTTCGCGGAATCCATCTTAGACCTATTCTTCTCCAACTGGGCACCCGCACAGCAAAGGAGGCTGTCCAACAGCTTTACACTCTGGACATTGTGAAGCATATGGGAAACTTTGGGAAATTCGTTTACCATACCCGTACAACATTGAAGGACAAATCTCTACAGGCTGAGTATGGTGAACAGTCCGGCGGCCCCTAAACGTCAGGGTCATTGCCCTGGAGGTCTGGCCATCACTGAACTACTGACTCACCTCTGGGCTCTTTTAGCCTTAAAACCCCGTCGCTATGTCGCATGTTTTAATAAAAGGACAAAATAATAAAACATTTACTGATTTTAACAATGTCCTGCACATATATTAATTTTTCGACCCCCAACAGTTTTTAACGTTGCATTTTGTAATGGTTTTAAGTAACCACACAAATAAAGAATTCATTCATTCATTCATAGTGAAGGGTGCCGTGTGGCTCCAGGCGCGTGTGTGCTGGAAAGCGTCCTTGGGCAGCTCGCATTACTGCGTGGCAACAGAGATAGCGCAGAAGTCCCCGCAGCACCTCCACGCGACCCCGTGGAAATGGTAAGGGGCGTGCTGTGGCCGGCCCGTGCTTCTAATTTTTAAACTGCAACATAACAGTTTGACCGACCTCACTTGAGGCAAAGGAGAAAAAAAACCTCACCACAGTGTTTCTTTCCATGGTCCAACTTGTCAGCTGACGCTTTCATCGAACCAAGCGTTGACGGAATCGTTGAAAACACAGCATGTGAGATTCGTATGCAGCGGATTTACGCTTCCAGAGCACACACAATCATGAGTGTACGGCTCGACCAAAGAGCTGAGTAGCTGGGAGCATTATTCCACTTGTCAACACCACCAACCTCAGTCAAACAAACTCTGCAGGTATTTTCGACTCCTATTGTGACAAGTCCAGGTTGGTGGAAAAGCCCAGTGTACTGGAGGTGGTCTTCAATCACAGAAACACACCCTGGCTGGGGCCGTCCGATGCCGAGGACACTGGTGGGGCTGCCAGGCGCAGTGCTTCAGTTTCTCAGCATACTTGTAGACTCTTTTAGTTTCTGTGAATATCTTCAGTCTTCCAATGTACTTTTAAATGTCAGCTTCTGTAGAACTAGTTGTAACGCATGGGTCGGTCTCCAGATCGTTGCCAAATATGTTATGATGAAAAGCTAGTGGCCGAAGTGTAGTTTTGAAGATTATTTATTAGTCTTAGTTGCAGGTAGGTATCCAAGCACAGCAGCCCCACCAGGAGCATCCTTCCTACTGCTCAGCCCATACTCCGACTGTCCCACCTCACCTCACAGGCACCCAAACATCCCATCCATCATCACCACACCAACATCCCACACAGAACACTCACACTGGCTGAGCAGCCAGGACCCAAGGTAACAGGGGAGATGCATGAATGCATTAGCGAGATATAACATATGCGCTGTGCTGTCTCACAGCCTTTGCCCCTTAAACCTCACAGTGTGATCTTAGGATAGGACTGGACCCAAAACATGGCGTCTTCATGGTGCAGTATTAGAGGTATCTCACACCCCTGGGCAGGGGCAGCTCACATCCACCGTCGCTGTAACGCCATTGTGTGCACTTAGGAACCTCTAATCCGTTAACACAGCATAATTAAAAGATAATCAAACTGTGCAGGGCATCACTGAACACTGCATGGTGTATTTCAATAATGTACATCGTAACTTGACATCTATTCTCAATTGTTTTTAGTTTTTTTAAACCTCTTAGTAATTTCTTTGTGTTCCCTTTCTTATCAATTTGAGTTTTGCCCTATACTCCTTTCTACTTCACGCCTTTTTACTTTTTACTTTATTAAAATTCAGATCTTTTTCTTTGAAGAGTAGCTTTGTGTCTTTTTCTTTACCCTGTTTACCCCCTCTTTTTTGAAAATATTTTATTTCCACTCTTTCCCTTTTTTGTCGGAGGGGGGCAGGCAGGGTTCCACCACCTGGTACTAATTCATCCTGGTGCATGAAGTGAAGTATTTTAACCCTGAAGCTGACACCAGAACAGCCGTCCAAGCACCAGGCCAAGTCACCCCTCCACAGAGACATTCACCAGTGTCCCAGAATCACACCTGACAGTCGGGGGGGGAGGGGGGGGGGTTGCAAGTCAAACAAGTGGGCAGAGATCATTTCAGCCATTTTAAAATTAGTTATGGGGTGTCTGCGTTTTATGTTCAGGTGCAATGCGTATTGGTTCTTTTCTTGTATCCTTCTCGTCCTCTATACGTGCGCCCAATGTCAGCCGCATGTAACGCTCCACTGCTATTCCACTGGTTTCCCGACTAGCGTGTTCCCGTGCTTGCCAGGTCACATTGGGCGCACGTATAGAGGATGAGAAGGATTTGACAGAGCCTGTCGTGACATAAGGTAGTCCCGAGTTGATAGCAGGCAGAACGTGAGAAGCCGCTGGTATAAATGGAGAAGATGGTACTGTAATATTGTTGCATCAGGGACAGTACTATATAGTTGGTCCTTACACCCCGGTCCTGATGAGGCCCAAGTAACAGGGCTGAAACGCGTCGACAGACAAGGAAGGAGGAATCCGTTAAAACATAATTTTTATGTTAAAATTGGATTTGCACACCGGAAAAAGATATAGAGGTGGATAGGGTACCTCAAGTGTGCAAAGGATTACCTCAGTGGACCGCAGTGAACTGATAAAGCGGACACTTTTTTTGTATTTAGGGGTTAGGAAATGATTTCTGTATAATTTGTTGTACAATTATGTATTTGTGTTTATGTTATAGAGTGTCAATGTTTTATGTAGATTAATTGAATGATGAAGTAGGGAAAATGAACAACTGATCTTAAGCCGTAAACCAATGAAAAGAAATAAATATTGGTTATGATCAGGAGTAAGCGTTGATATGTGACTTTGTAAAAATATATATATTAATGAGATGGGACTAGGTACCACTGTATAAGGATAATTGATTGTACCCTATTAATAGTTTGGGTCTATTTGTTCCTCCACATCACTGTTTTTTGTGTTGATATTTGCTGCCCAGACAGTGGAGGGTGAATTGGGCGAACCCCATACATATTATGTGAGGCACACAATGTGGCACTTTTCAAACAACTCTTCTCCATTCAGTTCAAGAACCTGCCCAAGACCAGCCTCTCAGCTGGCTCCACATCAGACACTAGTCCATCTTGAGCTTTCAAATATAACCAACTCTCCACTAACACCTCTATCTAGGCAAGAAGCATCCCCTGAAACTCCATAAACCAAGACATCATTCCAAATGACCTCAACATCTCCCCCCACCAAGACATCATTCCAAATGACCTCAACATCTCCAACACCAAGACATCATTCCAAATGACCCCAACATCTCCAACACCAAGATATCATTCCAAATGACCTCAACATCTCCAACACCAAGATATCATTCCAAATGACCTCAACATCTCCAACACCAAGACATCATTCCAAATGACCTCAACATCTCCAACACCAAGCCAATCACACAGAAGAATACCCTTGACTCAGCTTGATATTGACCAATAGCAAATTCCTTTGCAAACTGATTGAAAGAGCTGCTTTTAATTAAGTCTTCAAATTCTTGGAAAAAAACAACCTTCTCACCAATTGTCAAAATGGCTTCCATCCTGGCAGGGAACACTGCACACCCTCATTTCCACCTGAAGACCACAGCTGACAGGAATGGAGTTGCCACATACTACACCTGGGATTGTCTGCTATTCAGTCCACCACTTCACCTACTACAGAGGATAGAAGATTTTATCATGGAAGGAATCATTTTAAACTGAATCCTTTTTTGGCAGATAAAGCACCATCATGCTCCCACCGTACTCACTGCCTCCATTATATACTAACTCTGGGGTGCTGCAAGGTACTATCATCTTGCCAAACCTCTTCAATACTTACTTCACTCCATTATCACCCTCTTCAGGTACTTCAATTTACCCTTTTAAACCCACACAGATGATACCTAGATCATCCTAAAGCTGGAAAACCAACTGGACCTACTCTGCTCCAGCAGAGATGACCTATGGATGCTGACCAACCACATACAGCTCTAGTCATCCAAAACTGAGGTCCTCACAGGTCGGAAACAAAGCATTGCCATTCAAGGAACATCTGACTTAGCTTCTCGAAAGGTTGTATGGCACTTGCCAAATTGTGTATCTGGGAGGGAGAGGGGGGGTGAAATCGACGAGTGAGCGCCTTCTCACTCTCAGAAAACTGCTGCAGCACTACAGAACAATGGGGGAGGGGCCCTGTCCACACTGAAAAATGCACCCTTGTGGCGGACAGTCTTGATCTTGTGATTCTTCTGCCACATCAACCAACTGAAAGGTGCTGGTATTTGGCCTATTTCAAACAGGTGCGAAACTCCCAGCGGCACAGGTAGAGGGGGCCACGTGCCCTGCACACACCGATGAGTGCACCAGTCTTTATGCACAAGCACTCTTTATCCTGACTTGCCTCACTTCCTTGTTGCTGGAGGCTGATTTGTTGTGACAGCACCCCTACCATGATTTCCTCACTTTTCAGGGGTGAGAGACGAGGAACAGCGTCATCGCGGCAGAAACTGTGTGCCACTGGGGGCGCCAGACTCACTACCCTTGGCAGCCACGGTCCACTTGTGCAGCGCTAGACGCAGAAGAAAACAGTGGCAGCAGCGAACACCAGGGACCAGGAATCAGTGATTATCAGGCGGGTCAGTAGGAAGAGGGTTCAGATCCTCGTCGCCAGTTGTTATGTCGCAGCAGCAGCAGGCCCGGCCCGTAGCAGCAAACGGGCACCGAGACTAGTGAGGAGATTGCGCACCGTGCATCCTATACATAAATATAAATATATATTTCCGGATAGCACACGGCACACTAATGGTGTCTGCAGCGTGGGGTAGTCCGGGTCATTCCTGTGGTATCTTGTTCTCTTCTATCACACGTTCTCTTCCTAGTTTACATATAATTGTGCACAATGCTGTGCTTAGAATGTTCAGGTCTGCTACTGGTCAGTTACTCCAGTGTGGCGGTCCTGATTGGGTGTCCCTGCTGGAGCCCTTATACTCTGTGGAATAGAGCTGCTTCAGACTAGGGCAGATGTAGGAGAGTAGGATCTGCCTCTTATGTTGCCCCCACTTTTTTTCTGATGTTAGCACTGGTTTCTGGCTATAGTCTGGCTGGGTCCCTGCCAATCAGGGCCCCAGCCTCTCTGTTCTCTCTAAACGACATGGAGTGCACTCTAGGTGCACTAGTGATTGGATACTGTGGTGCCTTATGAGTCCCTAGTATATGGTACCTTAGGTGCCAAGGGCATAGGTACTTCACAGGCCTCCCAGGGGCTGCAGCATGTGTTATGCCACCCCTGGGAAGCAGTCTAAATCTGGCACCACAGGCCTGCTACTGCAGCCTGGGTGAGGTGGTGCTAGCACCCCTCACTGAGATATAGGTTTCCTATATCTCTCCTGCACACACATATAAACCTATCAGTCACCCCTAAGGCAGGCCCTATCAATCCTGAGGGCAGGGTGCTTGGCTTCTATGTGAGGGGGTGCCTCTGCATGAGCAGGGCCCCTCTGCAGTTCTCAGAGTCCATTCTCTGGTGCTGTTTGTGGATGTGGTTAAACCATATACTCTTAAGTGCATTATATCCTCGCGGTAAATGCTAACTTTGGAATGGCTGCATCAAAACATGTCGTGTTTGGTGTCAAACATCTTGGAATACTACCCCCCGCCAATCTTGGCGGCGGGGGTAGCATTCCACCCTTCTAGAGGGATAAGACATGTACCTGCTGTGGAAACGCGGTAGAATCCTAAAGAGCCCTGGCATCACAAAATGGATGCCACCAGTCACAGACACTGGGCTGCCCTCCTGCTGATGACCGAAACTCACAGTGGAGGAAGCCCAACAATAGGCATCCTGTCACAGGGAGGTGTAACCACCTTCCAGACAGGGTTTAGTGTATTGGGGCTGGGTGGGTGCACTCTTAGAGTGCTTTGAAGTCCTGCACTGGGGGAGCAGAAGGCTCCTCTGTGCATATGCCAGTTCAAACCAGCTCAGGGGCTACCTGCCCCTGCTCTGGCGCGAAACTGGACAAAGGGAAGTGGGTGTAGCCACCCCCTCCCTTGACCCTCCCATAGGTGGGGTCATAGAGCTAGTCCATCCCCTCTTTTAGTATAAGAGGGGAACCTTGCCATTGCAAAACAGATAACCCCTGGACGACGCTCTACAGAAGAATCCTGGCCCTTCGACGTTCCACTACCTTTGGAAGACAGAAGAATCTCCCTTGGAGTCAAGGAGTGACTCCCCTGCTTGGTGGGCACCAAAACGACAACGACGGTCGCAAACTACGCCGCTCCCGCCGGAGTCCGAAGTCCCTGCAGCCCAAGAAGTGGATTTCCTGACCTCTCCCAGGCCATCGTGAGTCCCCAGCGAAGCTGAGGCAAGTGGACCCCACGAGTAACGAGGAACCGCGACCCCTGGGTACCGTGCACTATTGTCGAGTGCAACCCCTTAACAACGTTCTACGAACTTGTGCTTTGGACCACGTGTGGTCCCGACCTCCAGCAGGAATCCCTCCGAAGATCAGAGGCCTACACCGTCCCGAGTGACCGTGGGCCCCTGTTGAGTGATTCCGCCCGAGGTGTCTTTGCGATCCCTTGCCCGCTGGCTTGTGGGTCCCCAGAAGAATTCTTAAAGAAACCAAAGGGCTCCCCTGGTTGCTCCAGGCCTGCCCTGACTTACCCTTGCTGGGTGAGTTCCACAGACCTTGCTGGTCTGCGCCATTGACTTTTCTTCATCTCCCCGAGACTTGCGGCTGCCAAGGCTTGTTGGCTCCGATCGAGTTGCCGACACCGCAGTCAGCTGCAGACGTCGAGGGACACACCGAATCCAGCTCCTGGTCGTCGTCGACGCCTCCTGGACCACGTGGCTGAAGAGTCAAGGCACCCGCAACCGACCTGAAGCGACCGACGACGGTGGGCATCCATCTTCCTTGCCCCGGGTCACTGCCAAGTGACTTTGAACCCTGTCCCCTCTGCTTTCAGGTCATCCTTCTTCAGAATCCAGGCTTGGATTCCACCGGACACTTCTTCAGCTCCCACAAGCAGCAAGTCTTCTTTGTTCGCCATTGAAAACGACGCCGCGACCCGACACCAAAGGACACCTGTGCACCCGGCTTCCCTGGGTGAGGTAACTCCAGCACTACGGTGCTCCTGTGGGTGTGGGCCCTAGAACTACTTACCCTGTAAGTGACTTGCTTGTAGGTTCTCCCGAAGTATCCTAAAACTCTTTCTTTCCAACCGCGACTTGCCCCATTGAAGTTAACGGCGATCCGCGCCTGTGTATCCACACTGCACGCGGCCCCGTGGGTCCTTTACTTACCTGCCTTGGGTGGTTTCGTGAGGCCCCTGCACTTCTGAAGGCCCTAGGCCTTGTCTCCCTGCAAGTCGTTGTTTCTAAGTCTCTTACTTAGTATATGGTCTGGTACGCCCCTAGGGCCCCAGCCATATTTTGTGCTTAACTTATTGTGAAACGTTGATTTATGCATATGTTTGTCTTCTAATCTCATAAAGAGATTAGTAGAGAGTTATTTAGAAATAAATACATATATATTTGATATATATACCTGTGTGTTGTCTTTTCATTTGGTGATTCAAGAGATTATATGGTAAAACAAGCTGCTTTACATTCCTCCGAGACTTAGCCTGAAGGCTGCTCTCCACAGCTACCACTAGGATAGCTTTCTTTAAAAGGTTGTCTTAAACCTATCTACCATAAGAGTCGATTTGCCCTGGTGCAAGGTGTCCACTTTAATTAGTGAACAGCATATACCAGGCCAACTTCTCACAGCAGAGGTCTTCAAACTTTTTTTGCTCCAAGCCCCCCTAAGCAAAATGTTTTTATGCCGGGCCCCCCTCCAAAACTTCATGGCAAGATTTAGGTAAGTGGGTGGAGCAATGCTGATCAGAGGGGGTGGGAATTATGAGGTCATTGTCTGGGCTACTTTTTCTTTAGCTCATAAACAACGCTAAACATGAAACTTCTAAAAGAACAAATCACTAAACAGAAGTTGACTAACAAAACTACTTCCCATAATTGCAGTGTTGTCAGCTCCGTCACACAGCTAGGCCCCACTGCACCGCCACCTGCTGCACTAATAATGCCCATGGCAGTGAGTAGCAGGCTGGCTCCTCTGTCTCTTTCTCCGTTTATCCACCATGCCTGACCATCACTCCAGTCTTGAAATAGACTCTCTGTCCCTTTCAGAAAAAAAGGAACTTCCATAGTTTGTCACCTCTTTGCTGCACGAACGCCCCCAGACCTAGTACTAGCAATGACAATGAGCCGCCATGCCTCTTTTGAAAAGTGAAACAGTCAATTGTGATGAAAGGGGCCACTCCCCCTTCTAGGCTCGAGAGCCACTGTGCCTGCTTTACTAATGAGAAATTAATGGACTTATAAAAAAGTTTGCACTAGGTACAATCTGCTTACTTGGTACTAAAATGTATTCTTTGAAAGTACTTGTTTTAGCTTAAACACTAAATCATTTTGTGGCAGCCTATTTTATAATCTGGGCAACTGGATTTATGATTATGTGATTCTGTGGCTGCAGCGTTTTCTGCATATGCCACATAATCCATCATCTAATGCATACTCTTCAGATTTTAACCAAAAAATAATTGTTTGTAGCTCAAATGGAACAGAAGTTACTAAAAACATGGCAACATGTGTCCTTGTGCAATGGAAAGCCTGTCACAAAGGTTGACTGGTCATCTTGCCTTTTCTTGCTGTTTATTTCCGCCAACCCTGCAGCATAATTTGGTGCTCTGCTGCCACATAATTCCAGTAGCTCTGCTTATACTGTGCTTAATACAATTTTAAATAATGGCCTTTATAATCACAGTGCTTGCCGTTACCTGTTGGGACTTCTTAGCACTGTTTGTACACAATTCACAGTTCCAAACTGTGCCAACTAGAATTCAATTCTGTTACTATATGGTCTCACAGACCGACATTTGAAGTGATCACATTAACCAACTGAGATTTCATTACATAATAGTGCCTCTCCCACCATTATTTTAAATTTCATTTATTTTTCACTTAAACATGTGTGCATTATTTTATATGCCGTTGTCTACAGGTGAAAAAAACAACCAAATACTTTAGAATATTTTGTTAATTTTAGCCGCCTCTTTGACCCCCTCCACCTCAGAGTTCTTGATTACAATTGCCATGCTTGTTTTGTGCAGTTGAAAGGATGCATGTAAATGAAGATGGTCTGTAAAGGGGACAAATAATCAAAGTCTGCCTTCCAGGACATCTTCCTTTACGACTACTTAGAAGGATTTGCGCGCCCCCCCCCTGGGAGCATGGCAGGCCCCCCAGGGGAGCGTGCCCCACAGTTTGAAGACCTCTGGACTAGGGTGACCAGGCGTCCCGGATTTGCCCGGACAGTCCCGGGTTCTCACTAGCTGTCCCGGCAGATGACAATTTTGACTCATTTATTTTTCCTCGGAGTTTTATATATCGCGAACTTGACCCGAAGGTATCAGGTATCCGAGCGCTTTACACGAGCACAACAAGAACACATTCATTTTTGTTAGGCACGGGGAGATTACGTGATTTGCCCAGAATCACAGGGTGTTGATTGTCATTGCTGAGACTCCAATGAACCCGGTTCCCCAGATTTGAGCTCGACCGCCCTAGCACAACTCATGTCCCGGTTTTTAGAGGGGGTCGACTGAAACCAGTGAGAGGCACTTATTGGGTGTTCTAAAGTTGTGCTAGTTAGCAGCTGTTATAAGTAAGCAATTTCATTAACAGGCATGATGCTGGTTTAAGAATTTTATTTTCTCAGTGCTTCTTCTGTGTTCCTATATTGATACGAGTTGTCATTCTGTGCACTCCACACTGGCACCGACTGTGGAAGGCAGGGACAAACAGGTTTTCTTTCAAGATTTCTTGATTTCTCTTCCCTGGCAGCACTCGGAAGTTTCTCTTCATTGGAACATAAAACAGCAGCCGTCTTCGCGTCCTGTTCCAGAGGCTGAATGCTTTTGGCAAATATTTCCAGGTATTTAAATGTTGTCATAATTCAGCCTACACTCACGCTCGTGCGCCTTGTCCATGGCATTCTCACGCGCTCACAGCAGCGCGCTGACGTGCGCCTTGTCCATGGCATTCTCACGCGCTCACAGCAGCGCGCTGGCTCGTGCGCCTTGTCCATGGCATTCTCACGCGCTCACAGCAGCGCGCTGGCTCGTGCGCCTTGTCCATGGCATTCTCACGCGCTGCAGCAGCGCGCTGGCTCGTGCGCCTTGTCCATGGCATTCTCATGCGCTCACAGCAGCGCGCTGGCTCGTGCGCCTTGTCCATGGCATTCTTGCGCGCTCACAGCAGTGCGCTGGATCGTGCGCCTTGTCCATGGCATTCTCACGCGCTGCAGCAGCACGCGGGCTCGTGCGCCTTGTCCATGATGTAGAGAGCCATCCGGGCTCTCTTAAACATTGTTGCAGTTTTCACACACACACACACCCCTCAGGGCGGGCTTGACCCGAGGGGATAAATAAACGGCGGAAGACCGCTCGTGGTCTTCGCGCCAACCAGTTACTATACGGTGTCTGTATTGCTTTATTCCGTGGAGCGCAGCTACGGCCTACGGCCTTCTAGCGCCCCACCACACTGGCAACGAGGCCGGTCGGACCGGCACGTGTGCGCGCCTCGCCTGCTGCAGCTGCTGTGCCAGCCCGCGCCACAAAAGTGCCGTCGCCTACCTGTGAGTGGCGCCCGCCCACGCGTCTCCTGGCCCAAAGGGAGCGTGTTCAGCTGGCGGCGCCTGTCCGGGAAGACGACGCCTGATCCTGCTGGTGCTGCCTGCGCCCGCCCACGCGCCTCCCTAGTCAGCGGGAGCGCGTTCAGCCGGCGGTGCTCTGTGATCGGCAGTGCGGGAGCGGGTGAGTGCGCCTCTCTGCGCGACCACAGGGGAGGCTCCTGTTCGTTGGTGGTACGCCGAGACAGCTGCGTGAGCCGGTGCCCTAGGCCCCACCCCCGAGGAGCGTCCCTGCTGATTCAGGGCCCCAGGGCTGCCTACAGGAACGCCTGTGAGAAAAGAAACGATACAGAAGAACGGTGGGGAGAGCAGGGTCAATAAGGAAGTGTGAAAGGCAGCCTACACGGAAAAAAAGAGAAGGGCAGAGGCCACCATTGTGGCAAAAGACAGAAGGTGGGCATCCCGGCCTGAGACACCACAAGGCCCAGAGCACGCCGGCACGCTGCCCTACACCGGAGCGGGTGACCCCAGCCCCCACCACCTTACAGCGCCCACAGCAGCAGTTGCCCTGCCCCCGCGCGCAAGCCACGGGAAAGGTGGAACACGAAGGGTTTCCCCCAATAGGTGGCAGGGCAACGCGGGAAAGAGGAAAGAGAGCGCAGACAGGGGCACGGAAGGCCGATCAAGGGGAGGAGCGAGAGGGCCACCTACAGCGTCACTAGCCCCTTCACTGGACAAAGAGAGGGAGGCGCGGCCAAGATGAGCAACACCCAAACAACCGGCACACAGGCTGGAGCTCAGGATCAGGACAGAAGACAGGGCGCGCTGCCCCCAGAACACCATCACACCGCCATTGCTCCCCTGCCGCCGTTCAGCGAGGCTTCGGATCCGGCTACCGCCGCGCCACGATGGAAGGCATGGGTAGGGCGGCTGAATCTTTACTTCAAAGGAACTAGGGAAACAGACGGCACTGTCAAGCGGTCGCTTCTCATCTACTACGGTGGGCCTGAAATCTATGATCTGTTTGAGACGCTGCCGAACACCGGAAGTGAGGATGACTACGACGCGGCAGTGAGGGCGCTCGACAGGCACTTCGACCCACAGCTGAATCCGGATTTCGAAAAGTTCAAATTCCGAAGGGCCTCACAGACAGATTCGGAATCGGTCGATATGTTCTACGCAAGGCTGCGCAAGCTGGCCAGCACATGCGCATTCGTGGCTCCGCTCTTGCACAAACTCATACTGCGACAACCAGGGATATCACTGGATGAGATCCTTGTCCTGGCACGCTCCCACGAGTTATCAGATGTCCTGGCAGAAGCAATGGAAGCAGCACTCCACATGCCCGTAGCTGCTCCGTGTGCACCACGATACCCAGTCGTCAAAGAAGAGAGGGTAGACGCAATACAGAGGTGCCCCATCCAGGCCCGGCAAGCGCAGACGCCGTCGCGAGGCGGTCAGTGCGGATACTGTGGGGACGAACATGCCAAGACAGCAGTCTGCGGGGCGAAAGGGAAGACGTGCTCCCGGTGTGGGAGGCTCAACCATTACGCCAGGGTATGCCGGGGTGGACGATTCCGGCAGGGCCCGTCAAGACAGAGGAGCATCTCGCAACGGGTCCAGCAGGTATCCCTAGAAGATTCGCCCCCTCTCGAAGAAGCCAGGAAAGTGTGGGAAGATGAAGACGATGACGTCTTTGTGGTATCCTATGCCAGCCGAGCGGAGAGACGACGGAGGCCTCCCCCGATGTGCTCGGTGACAGTGGAAGGCACTGACGTGCAGGCCCTTATCGACACCGGCGCCTCCGTCAACGTCATGGACTCGGAACAGTACGATCACCTGTCACCAAGGCCCCCGCTTGAGCCGTCCACGGCTAGGATATACGTGTATGGAAGAACCGATCCGCTACCGCTGAGGGGGGGTCATTCAAGCCAAAATCGACAGCGGCACATACACCACGAACACCCGCTTCCACATAACAGAGGGGCGGAAAGGAACCCTGCTCAGTTGCCACACCGCTGAGGATCTCGGACTTGTGTTCTTCGCGAACCAGATACACGAGTCACATGCAGAGGCTATACTGAAGGACTTCCCGGCACTCTTTACAGGTCTGGGGAAACTGAAGGGCAAAAGGTTCAAGCTACATATCGACCCCGCTGTCAGACCGGTGCACTCCGGCATCGGAGAGTGCCATTCAATCTAAGGCCACAAGTCGAGGAGGAGCTGAGAAAGCTGGAGGAACTAGACGTAATTGAAAAAGTCTCAGGTCCCACTCCCTGGGTGTCTCCGTTAGTTGTGGCCCCGAAACCCAAACAGCCGGGGGCCATAAGACTCTGTGTGGATATGCGCCTGCCCAACGTGGCAGTGAAAAGGGAACAACACATAACCCCGACTATGGAGGACATTGTGGCCGACCTCAACGGGGCCAAATGGTTCTCCAAAGTGGACCTAAACGCTGGCTATCATCAGCTGGAGCTAGAACCGGAAAGCCGGTACATCACAACGTTTTCGACCCACGTCGGCCTCCGGCGATACAAAAGACTCAGTTTTGGCATATCCTCGGCAGCTGAAGTTTTCCAGAACGCAGTCAGAGAGGTGTTGTCAGGGCTGCAAGGGGTGATCAACCTGAGCGATGATATCCTCGTCTTCTCAAGCACGCTGGAAGATCATCATAAGCACCTCCGCGCGACGTTGCAGAGGCTCGAGGACTCTGGGCTGACGCTACACAAGGCGAAGTGCTCGTTTTATCAGGACACCGTGGAATTCTTTGGCTATGTGCTCACGCGGGAAGGGCTCCGGGTGGACCCGAGGAAGGCAGCCGCCATCCGGGCGGCCAGCACGCCGAAGAACCCCACGGAGGTGCGAAGTTTCCTGGGCATGGCAACATATTGCGGGCGCTTCATCCCGAATCTCGCAACGTTATCTGAGCCACTCCGGACCCTGACGAAACATGGACAACCATGGGAGTGGTCGAGTGCTGCCAACAAGGCCTTCAACGACATCAAGGAGAGGCTACAGGACAAAGCGGTCATGGCGTATTTCCATCCAAAAAACGCACGGAGTTGGTCGTGGATGCCAGCGCCATGGGTCTAGGAGCGGTGCTCCTGCAGGAACATGACCCGGACGTTTGGAAGCCGGTGGCATATGCTAGCAAGGCCCTCACTGACACCGAGACAAGGTATGCTCAGATAGAGAGGGAGGCTCTCGCCATCAAGTGGGCATGCCAACATTTCCATCTATACCTGTGTGGCCAGGACTTTCAAGTTGTGACGGATCACAAACCCTTGATCCCGCTCTTTGCCGGGTCGTCAAGATTGGCGCCCCCAAGGATTGAGCGGTGGGCCGTGCAGCTGCAAGCGTATCAGTTCAAGGTCGTGTACCGACCCGGAGCACACAACCCTGCAGATTACCTATCACGCCACCCCGACCCTTCATCGCCCATGAATCCGTCCGCCGAGGAAAGGGGCACGGAAGAGTTTGTGAGGATGGTTTCACAGCACGCATGCCCGAAGGCTATGACTCTGGAGGAAATCGGACAGGCCACGGCGGAAGACGGAACACTGTCAAGAGTGAAAGGAGCCCTGGAGGAGAACACGTGGGCCCGCTTCATGGATGGGAGTCGCCTACTACGACCGGAGGTTGGACATGACCGGCAGCAGCTCTGGAGGGTGCGGCATGAGTTCAGTGTGGGGGAGCATGGTGTTGTCCTGAGAGGACATCTTGTCGTAATCCCTGAAGCCCTACAGCAGCGCATTCTGGAACTCGCTCACGTTGGCCATCAGGGCATGGCCAAGACGAAAGCGAGACTACGGCAAAAGGTCTGGTTTGCGGCCATGGACACCAAAGTGGACGAGATGGTCCGAAGTTGCCATGAATGTACCATCACAGGGGGGGACCCCCCGACGGCGCCAGTAATCACGGAAGATCCGGTCAAAGTCCCCTGGACCCATGTCAGTCTCGACTTTGGGAGTTTCCCAGACGGCCGTCACATGCTGGTTGTGGTCGACACCTTCTCGAAGTTTCCAGTGGTGGAAGTCGTGGGGTCAACAGCGTTTCCTCAGGTGAAGAGGGCTTTAGACAGAATCTTCGCCATGCTCGGGCTGCCCGAGGAGATCAAATCCGACAACGGACCTCCGTTCCAGGGCAGGGAGTTTCAGGAGTATCTGGAAAGCAAAGCCATCCGACACCGCAAGATCACGCCACTCTGGCCCCAAGCCAATGGGGAGGTGGAGCGGCTGATGAGAACTCTCAACAGGGCCATGCGCATCGCAGTGGAACGAGAGGAGGATGCCGTAGCAGCTCTGGATCAGGTTCTCGGAGTGTACCGACAAACGCCTCACAGCACCACTAAGTGTGCACCCTCACACCTGATGTTTCTGCGGCCACCACGGGACAGTATCCCAGCCGACCCGTCGTGGGCCCCTCCGGTGAGAGACGATAATGCCGTTCAAGCCCGCAGATCACCAACCGGAAGGCCAGTGAGACCCGTAGGGCTCAAGAACCCCGAATCCGTATCGGAGACCGAGTGGTGATCAAGGATCGACACCACGGGTGGAAGTTCCGGACACCGTTTGAGCCAGAGGCATGGACCGTAACGGAGGTGCAGGGAACGATGGTCACGGCTCGAACAGGACACCTCAAAGTCACAAGAAACGTGTCGTGTTTCAAACCGATCGCTGGGGGCGGCCGAGACAGTGAAGAAAGTGACAACCCGGCTGGGAGTCCTAGCGTGTCGTCCCCAGAGACCCCCGGGGCTGGCGGCCCAGTCTCCGAAGGAGGGTCACCCGAGAACCGAGAAGCCGTCACCGCCCCTGACATTGCCGTTTCAGAAGATGAGGTTGGCTCACCCGTGGGCGTCCTGGGCGGCACAGGAAACATTGTTATTCCCCGGAGCCAGAGGTATGGCCTCCGGGCAAACCTGGTGCCGAGCCAAAGGCTCAAGGACTTCCTGTACATGTCCCCATGAACAATACTGACTTTGGTGACTCAAACCAAAAGAAGGAAGGGATGTAGAGAGCCATCCGGGCTCTCTTAAACATTGTTGCAGTTTTCACACACACACACCCCTCGGGGCGGGCTCGACCCGAGGGGATAAATAAACGGCGGAAGACCGCTCGTGGTCTTCGCGCCAACCAGTTACTATACGGTGTCTGTATTGCTTTATTCCGTGGAGCGCAGCTACGGCCTTCTAGCGCCCCACCACACATGGCATTCTCACGCGCTCACAGCAGCGCGCTGGATCGTGCGCCTTGTCCATGGCATTCTCACGCGCTCACAGCAGCGCGCTGGCTCGTGCGCCTTGTCCATGGCATTCTCACGCGCTCACAGCAGCGCGCTGGATCGTGTGCCTTGTCCATGGCATTCTCATGCGCTGCAGCTGACTTCAAACATGCTTCCCACCTCTGTACTATACTCGAACATTGGCTGTCCAGGACACTTGTCACCTCACTTTCTTCTCCGGCTTTCGGATTGCTGGGCTATTTCTAAGTACGCAGCGCCATCTGCTGAATATGTCCTTGAATTATTTTGAAAAGATATGTATTGGAGCCTGTGTGTGTCAACAGTGATTGGCACGCTTTCAAATAATAGAAAGCCCACAATTCGAGTGGAAAGAACTGTCAACAGTGATTGGCAGGCTTCGAAAAACAAATTCCGCAGCACTATTCACTAGATGTCAATTAACACTTCTGTGACAGGGCACACTGTGTTTTTGAAGGGATTAGTTTTTAATCACAGTAGAAGTCTTCTATTCTAAGGGTCCACTATGTTCAAGAGCTGACAATGGTGTTTACTCTATTTGGTTTTCCAATTGACATCGGTGACCACTAGTTTTTTTGCTAATTCACGATTTTATGTTTATTGCCCAACAGTGATACGATTTGTTCGAAACTTCTAGCATTGCACCACCACCATCGTTTTTACCCTCTCCAGGTGAAGTGCCGATGAATTGGGAAGCTGTATTTCTTGCTTATGTGGAGGGTTTAGAAGGTAATTCCTGTGTTGCTGATAGAAAGTTATCGTTATTAAAACATTGTTTAGGTGGTTATGGGTTAAAGGAATTTATGAACCTCCTTCCTTTGGTTGGGCCAGGTAATGTTTCCAAAAAGGTGTTAATACGCTATGGGAAGAAAACCAATGCAGTTATGGAATGATGTAAACGTTATTCACGTAAATAGGGTAATGAAGATTCTGTCTCCGTTTTAAGGTCACGTGCATCCAGCTGTGATTCTGAACACATTAATTATGAGCAAGTGTTGCGTGATCAAGTCTTGATGAAAACCAATAATTGTCCAGCTTTAGAGACAATGTGTTCTATATCTAAGAAAAAGGGACCTTTCAGCAGTGTGTGTAAGAATGCAGACAGCAAGAAAGTAACCTTTGTAACAGAAGAAAATGCTTCCTCTGGATGTTAGGAAGATCCCAATGTGGCTCTCAGTCTTGATGACAAAGTATTCAAACCCCAGAAGAGCAGGAGTTTTCCCTTGTGCATTGTTAACATTGACGACAAAGGCATCTTGTTATTTGTAGATTTCTGTGCTTTGTTTACTAATTTAAGTAGGGAATGTGTTTGGTAACAACAGGCCCAGTAAGATGTTGTCTGAACCAAATATCTCCCAAGGCGGTTATACTGGGCTTAGGATCAATTTCTTGGTTAATTTTGGACTGATTTGGGAATTTCAGGGAGGCGAACTAGAGGAAAAATCTACATTCCAAAGTAGGGACAGTCATTGTTAGGATGGCCCCATCAGGAAGAGATGGGTATTAAACTTGACCCTACAGCTGATCCTCTACTATACATTATCAGTTCAGTTGAAACCAACAGTAAGTGCACCACTTTAGATTCCGATGGACTTTTAGCATATTCAAAGGAGGAATTTAGTTCTGTCTTTGTTGATAAATTGGGCACATTTAAAGGTTTTAAACATAAAATAATTTTAAAGGAGAATGCCATTCCCATTAAACATATAGTAAGAAATGTGCCTTTAACTTATAGGAGTAAATTCAAGGAAATATTGGCTGATTTGGTTGACAAAGAAATTATTGAACATGTAGAATCATCTCCCTGGGTTTCTCCAGTGGTAATTTCTGTTAAATGTTCGTAGGAACTAAGGTTATGCATTGATCTTCACAGTCCTAATGATGGAATAATGGTAGACTCACACCCCTTGCCAAATTTGCATGAAATTTTATCTACCTTAGCAGGAGCATCTATCTTGTCCACATTAGATCCAGCAAGTGTGCATCATCAGGTTGTTCCAGAGGATGAATCCAAATATTTGACAATGTTTGTCACTCCTGAAGGCATGTTCTGCTATCATAGAATGCCTTTTGGTTGGCCAGTGCGGCATCTGTTTATCAAAGGTTGATGCAGGAAACTTTAGAAGGGATTTCAGGAGCACTTGGATTCCAGGACGAAATTAAAATTTTTGGTAATGACATCACTGAACATGATAGAAATTTGCATGAAGTATTATTTTTCCAACAGAGAAAAGGTTTGACTCAAACACTTTCAAAATGCCAATCTCGTAAATGTGTAGTGGAATACTTAGGCCATACCACATCAAGCGATGTAACAAAACCGAAAATGTGGCATGCAGACTCAATGGAGAGAGCTCCTTCTCCTAACAACAGAAGAACAGCTGGTAGCATTTCTGGGTTTGACTGAGTTTTATGCCAAATTTATACAATATTATGCTACCAAAGTGGAGCCTCTGAGATGTCTTAAAAAATATATATTTTTTTCATTGGGAACAAAAACAAGTGGAAGCCTTTAATTTATTGCAACAAGAAATTATCAATGCCCCATGTCTAAAACCATTTTTTTGAGGGAAAAAATGCATTATTGCAGTGAACACTAGCAATTATTGCAGAGGTGCAGTTTTGCTACAAAATGATGGAAGGAATGGATTCTGTCCTATGGCTCGAGAGCTTTATGTGATTCCAAAAAACATTATTCAGTCATTGAGAAGGAACTTTTAGCTTGTGTGTGGGGAGCAGAACACTTAAGTAAGTTCTTAGGGGGACTAAATTTGATATAAGAACGGATCACAAATGGTTGGTTAATAGTTAGCGCTGGGGGGACGGGGGTGGCAGGATATGGACTGCAAGATTATCCAGCTAAGCTTCCAAATTACAAGCATTCCAATACAGAATTGAACATGTACCAGAAAAAAATAATGTGCACGCACATTGCATATCAAGGCTACCAATGGAAGTACACAGTCCATGCGGGAATGAGGAACCAGAGTGTGAGGTAGCTTTTACTTTTTATGATGTTTCGAAGATGGAAATTGGTTGTGGAAAGTCAGAATATATAACAGAGGGAAAATGGTTTGAAGAAGTTGAAGAAGATACGTCTCTGAAGAAGGTGAAAGAGTACACAACCAAAGGAACGCCTGCAGAGCGGTGTCTCTCTGGTGGATTTATGAGTTTTTCTAATATTTGTGATTAAATAGTTGTTGAAAATGGGGTGATTTTCAGAGGAGATTATTGAATGTGCATATGAGGGTCACATAGGTATTACAGTCACAAGGAGGAGTATGTGGACAATACTGGTGGCCTGGGTTGGATGCTGACCTTCCTGGTCAGTGTCACTGCTCTCCCCCCCACGCAGCTCCACTGTTAAGGGTCTGCCCTTGAGCCCGAGCTCCTTACAGGTAGGTGTTCGAGGCCCTCCTCTACCCGCAGGCTCCTGCCTGCGCCTCATCCCTGGTGGTCTAGTGGAAGAGCACCCTGCTCTTCTGCTATTTCGCTCTGTGTCCTCTGTTCGCTCTTGACTAATTTCTCTTCTCTTTGCCTCTTTTCTTTTGCCCTTTTCTCATTATTGTGCCTCTTTTCTTCTTTCTTTGCCTCTTTTCTATTACCCTTTTTTTCTTTTCTTTTGCCGCTTTCTCTTTTTCCTTTTCCTCTGCTTGTCCCCTCGTCCTGTGCTCCCAGCCGTTGCTCCCCCCGCGGCCCCTCCCCCCCAGCGTGTCGCTCCAGCTCCAACTCCCGCCTCCCAGCTGATTGCCCTCCCCTGACCCCAACTTAATGTCAGCCGCTGCGTGGCCGCACCGCTGGCGCGCCAAAGGCAAGCCCGTCTGCGCCTGTCTGCGACCAGTGCCAGGGACCCTGGTCCCCCGACCCCCCGATATTACGACCCCAGCACCCTCCACGCTCTCAACCCCGGACACAGCAACAACTGCCAGCTCTCGACGCCGAGCAACACCCAAGGCCCGTTCTCCAGCCGTCACTGTCAGCACACCTTCACCCACCTCTGGAGCCCAGCAGTAGCCCCCAGCCCACCAGATGCCAGCGCACACAAGCCACTGAACTGCATCCTCCTCAATGTATGCTCCCTATACAGACATGCCGTAGAAATCTGGGACCTCCTCAACACTCACACGCCCGACATCACCTACCTCACAGAGACCTGGACCAACGCCAGCTCCGCACCCTACATCGCAATCGCCACCCCCGACGGATACAAGATCCTGAGAAAAGACCACCCCACCCGCCCAGGAGGAGGCCTTGCCATCATCCACAAAAGCTCCCTCCGATTGACAACCACTGACTCAGATGACACCTCGCCCCCTATGGAACACATCCACTTCCAGATCCAGACCAACCCCAGAACAACGCTCTGCGGAACACTTGTCTGCAGACAGCCTGGCCCCCGCGCTCTGTTCACCAACGTCATCGCCGACCTCATCGCACCCCACGCCCTTGCCTCCACAGACTACATACTACTCGGAGACCTGAACAACCACAATGACCCCTACATCATTGCCGTCCTTGAGAACCTTGCCAACATAGGATGGAAGCAACTTGTCTCCGCCCCCACTCACACAGCAGGAGACACACTCGACCCCATCTTCGCAGAAGGAAACAACATCTTCTTCAGCCACACCATGGAACTGCTCTGGACTGACCATCACTGCATCCATTTCTCCTTTAGTAAACTCACCACACACAAGCATGCGGGCCGCCTCCCACGCAAAATCTGGAACAAAGTCTCAGAAGAACACCTCACCTCTGCCCTCACCCGCACTCCATCCCCAAAAACGACAGACGCCAACACCGCATCAAGCAACCTCCATCAATGGATCGCCAACTGCGCCAACACACTCGCCCCTCTCCAGAACACCACAAGATGACACAACAAGAAAGCAAACTGGTCCACCACCGCACTCCAAGAATCCAAGCTCTCCTGCTGATGACTGCAAAAAGACGTGGAGAAACAGCAAAACTCTGGAAGCACGCTCCACTTACAAAACAGCCACCACGGCACACCACCAACTTATCAAATCCACAAAGAAGAACTTCCTCCAAGACAGAATAATCTCCAACGCCCACAACTCTAAGGATATCTTCACCATCATACAGGAATTTGCCAAACCCAACAGCGAAACAACGGATGTCCCTCCCAAGACCTCTGCAACAGACTCAGCTCCTTCTTTCACCTCAAGATCAAGACGCTCTACGACAACTTCGACGACCAAGACCTGTGCACCGCCCCAACACCCATCCCCAGCAACGCCACCCAACAGACCCTACTTACCTGGACCCCACTCATGACAGAAGACACCCTAAAGACCATGAAGAGCAGCCACTCCGGAGCACCTTCTAACCCCTGCCTGTCACACATCTTCCACAGGGCTGCCATAGCCATCGCACCCGAGCTACGTCGAACCATCAACTGCTCCCTTGAGACCACCACATTCCCCGACAACTGGAAGCACGCCAAAGTCAACCCCCTCCTGCAGAAATCCTCCACAGACCCGATGGACCTCAAGAACTTCAAGCCCATCTCACTGCTTCCTTTCGCAGCCAAGGTCATCGAAAAGGCCGTCGACACCCAGCTAGCACACTTCATCGAAGCCAACAACATCCTAAATACCTCTCAATCCGGATTCTGCAGCAACCACAGCACCAAGCCCGCCTTCCTCGCTGCCACAGACGACATCCGCGCCCTCCTTGACCAAGGCCAAACAGCAGCCCTCATCCTCCTGGACCTATCAACAGCCTTCAACACCGTTTCCCACCGCACACTAGCCACCAGACTCCACGACGCCGGCATCCAAGGAAAGGCCCTTAATTGCTTACGCTCATTCCTCACAGGCAGAACACAGAGATCGGATGCGGAGTACCCCAAGGATCCTCCCTCAGCCCCACCCTCTTCAACGTCTACATGTCCCCCCTCGCAACCATCATCAGAAACCATGGGCTTAACATCGTCTCCTACGCCGATTACACCCAGCTCATCCGCTCCCTCACCAAGGAACCCGACATCACCAGGCACAACTTCCAAGAAGGGATGAAAGCTGTCGCAACCTGGATGAAGAACAGCTGCCTGAAACTCAACTCGGAGAAAACAGAAGTCCTCATCCTCGGCTCCAACCCATCCGCATGGGACGACACCTGGTGGCCCCCCACCCTCGGAAACCCACCCACCCCGTCGGACCATGCACATAACCTCGGCATCATACTGGACTCATCGCTCACCATAAATCACCAGATCAACGCCGTCTCCTCCGCATGCTTCAACACCCTCCGCATACTATCTAAGACATTCAAGTGGATCCCCCCCCGAATCCAGGAAAACGGTCACTCACGCACTCGTCACCAGCAGACTGGACTACGGCAACGCCCTCTACACCGGAATCAACAAAAAACTCCTCAGCAAACTCCAGACTGTCCAGAGCGCCGCAGCCAGACTAATCCTTGACATCCCACGGCACAACCACATCACCCAACACCTCTGCGGCCTCCACTCGCTCCCCGTCGAAAGAAGAACAACCTTCAAGCTGCTCACGCACGCCTACAAAGCCCTCCACAACATCGGACCTCAATGACCGCCTCTCCTTCCACGCCCTCAAGAGACACCTCGCTCAGCCGACCTCTCCCTAGCCACCGTCCCACGTTTCTACAGGACCAGAGCGGTGGGAGGTCCTTCTCCTACCTCGCAGCCAAGACCTGGAACAATCTCCCCCTTCACTCCCGGCGAAGCCTGACACTGCACCAAAAGACCTCAAGACCTGGCTCTTCGAATGACCCCCAACGGAGCTGCTCATACCCACCCCTCAGCACCTTGAGACCCTAAGGGGTGAGTCGTGCGCTTTACAAAACCCTGATTGATGGATTGAGAACTGGGTGAAGTCGTGTGAGTTGTGCAATTCGAGTGACACATCAGCTAAGGCATTAGTAGCTGAATCCATCTTTGTTGAGTTACATGATGGACCTTGGAAGAAACTAGGTATTGATATTTTGGGTTCATTTTCTGTACTCCCTAGACAAGAAGTGTTTGTCACAGTTGTAGTAGATTATTATTCTATGTGGCCCGAGGTGAGGTTGATGGGGGTAAAATCACTTCAGAATCTGTTTTTGAATTAGTTGTTCTGTAGAAAAGGATTACCTGAAGTCATTGTCTCAGATACTGGTCCCCAATTTGTCAGTAAGTATACAGAAGATTTTTTGTTGAAATGTGGTATTGTACACAAGAGAATATCTGTGTCTCACCCCATGGCTAATGGTCAAGTGGATAGGTTTTACAGAGTCATTAAGGAAGCTATTGAGTTAGCGGTTAAAGGAGGTATACATTGGAGGAAAGCATTGCATGCCACAATTCTCACAGACAGGATCACTCCCAATCAAGTCACCAAATTATCTCCATTTGAGCTATTAAGAGAATGTAAAGCAGGATCAAAGCTTGTTCCTTGGTGGTTGAAAAATATATGTGGTAAGAGCTTTGAGATTGATTATCATGAGATCAGGTGTGCTGTTAATATGTACAAACGTAGGGTGAAGACCTTTATGGATCTTACGAGAGACACAATCCTGTCCAAGTAATTGAGGTCCTTAATAATGCCGTCAGAATTAAATGTGGTGTAGTATGGAATTTCAATAGGGTGTCATTCTGTGATGAGAGAGTTTGGGAGCAGGATGAGTTAAATGTTTCTAATTCTGCAAATGATGTATTTTTGGATGTTCCAGGGGTAGGAGATGTGAGCAGAGCAGCTACATTGGGACGGGTTTCAGGGGAACCCAGTGATGAGTGTTGGTTCAGGAACAAGGAGTGTGGTTTCACATTTAGACAGAAAAGAAGGCAGTGTTTCAGGTATGAGGAGGAGTGTACGATGCCACAGTTCCCTGCCAAAATAAAGGACTACATTATGTAATACTTGAATACTAATTTTCGCAGGGTTATTACTTTATTACTTAATGTTTCTTAGATTCATGTATGATGTATATAGTCACTAAGATTGATAAGCATGTAATATTTGTCTTGTGTTCTTAGTATTCATAGTTATGTTTTTATGCAGGAGGAAGGTGGTGGCGTCCTGTTCTCTTCTATCACACATTCTTCTCCTTGTTTACATATAATTGTGCAGAATGTTATGCTTTGAATGTTCAGGGTCAGTTACTTCAGTGCTGCGAGCCTGATTGGGGTTCCCACTTGGAGCCCTTATACTTCTGTGGAGTAAATCTGCTTCTGACAACACTTTTAGTTTATGAACATCCTTTTCACCAACTCCACAATTCCCACTCCGACGACAACATGGGGGATATACCAAAGAGGACGCAACTCCCTCTCCCCTGCTCAATGCTGCTCCATGGCAGGTGAAAGAGCTGCAGGCTGGTCACAGTAATCAGCAGCAGAGAAGATACACTGGAAATGCAGAGAAACGCCCATGCACCCAAAATCAGAAGCACAAGGCAAATAAAATGAAAGAAGACTGAAAAAAGCCTACCACAAAGCTGCGATCCCTTGGGAGAGTGGACGCCTCTACCCGATGAGGAAGAGAAGGAGCAATGTGATGGTGGCTTTGTGATCCAGTAAGCACAGCGGTGCTAGCTGAAGACAAACCAGAAATATTCATGCATATTGGAGGTTCACTATAATTAATACTGCTAGGAGCTTCTTATGGTGGAACAAAGTGGTGCATTGAAAGAGAGGAAACCTTTATGGAAGTAATGGCCATTCTTAAGCAAAGCAGACCCTTAGTGGAATCAGCACCTGGTGTCACCACACAGAAGTGCTCTCACATGTCAGAGGAAATCAGAAATATGGATATACCAACACAGACAGCTGACAGTCTCCCCCAGTAAGGAACCCTGGCCAATGTTTGAATGAGGTCGAGTTCACTGCACCTGGGAACAGAATGAGCCCAGGCACAACAGAGAACATAAATGTCAGTAGAAAGCACACAACTTAGCACCTACTGCAGAAACAAACACGTTACTTACCTTCGGCAATGCTTTTTCTGGTAGCGACTCTAGACGCAGATTCCTCACTTTTCGAATATTCCCCAGGCATCCGACTGGATCTGGAAACTTTCCAGCAGTACCCCTGCGCGCTGGAAGGTGGCGCCTTGCAGTTCTGCACAGACACCGTTCTGCTCCGGACATGATGTGCGGGCCTGTATAGGCACCACACCTGCACTGACATCAGTAGCTTTCAAGACTGCCCACACCTCCAGACACTGAGCCCCAAAAGCAAATTGGTAGACAGTGTGCAGATTCCTAGACTTGTGGTCTTATTAATGAATAAAGTCCAATCAAAAAAAGGGTAGGATGGGAGGGTCAGTGTGAGAAGTTGGCCTGGCATATGCTGTCCACTAATTATAGTGGGCACCTTGCACCAGTCCAAATCGACTCTTATGGTAGATAGGTTAAAGACAACCTTATTGAAAGCTATCCTAGTGGTAGCTATGGAGAGCAGCCTTCAGGCTAAGTCTTGAAGGAATGTAAAGCAGCTTGTTTTACCAGTCTATAATCTCTTGAGTGACCAAATGAAAGAGCACCACACCAGGTATATATTCAAAATATATGTATTTATTACTAAACACACCCCTCTAGTCTCTTTATGAGGCTAGAGTTCGAAGTACATAGGTTATAAGATCTTAAATCACAGTAATAGCACAAATACACGTTTGGGCCCTAGGGGCGTACCAAACCATATACCAATAAAGTGGTATGCGAACCACGACTGAACTAGACACTAGGCCTAGAGCCTCTAGAAGTGCTTGGACCACAAGGAACCACCCAAGGTAGTGACACAGGGGACCCACGGGAGACGCGTGCAGTGTAAATACACAACCGCGATACGCCGTTAACTTCTATGGAGAAAGTCGGGATCGGGAAAATAGAGGAAAGGGACACTTAAAAGAGGACTAGGACAAAACCCTTTGAGATCTAGGACTTTGAAGAGTCTCTACCCACGGGAGCACCGGAGTACTCGTGTTACCTCACCCAGGGAAGCCGGGTGCATAGGTGCCTTTCGGGGTCGGGTTTCGTCGTCGATTCGAATGGCGATCTGCTGCAAAGTGCTGCTGGCGGCCAAGAGAAAAGTGTCCGGGTGGATCCAAGAGTGGATCGGAGTTCTGGTGAACCTGAAAGCAGAGGGGACAGAGTCTGGGTCACTAGCCAGTGACCAGGAAGGCGATGGACAGATGCCCACCGATGTCGAGTGCTTCAGGTGCGTTGACGGTCGTCTTGACTCTTCAGCCACGAGGTCCGGGAGGCGTTGTCGGTGACCAGGAGCAGGATTCGGGCTGGTGCTCGATGTCTGTCGAGTGCTGAGGTGTCGGCGCCCGGATTGGACCCAACAAGCCTTGGCAACGGCAAGTCTCGAGTAAGATGTAGATCGTCGATGGTGCAGACCAGCAAGGTCTGTGGAACTCACCCAGCGAGGGTAAGTGAGGGCAGGCCTGGAGCAACCAGGATGCCAAGTAAGGAAAAGATTGGCCTTCGTTAAGGGCTACTAGCCAACGGGCTAGCGACCGCGAAGGAGCCTCGTGACGCCGCACGTGGAGCTGGCTTACAGGACACTCGTGGAGTGGGGGCCAGTGATCTTCGGTGCAGGTGGTGCTGGAGGCTAGGGCTACTCGGAGCCCAAAGCACGACTTCTTGGGAGACCCAGAAGATGGTGCACTTGCAAGTGTGCTCGGTGTCCAGGGGTCACGGTCTCAAGTCACCCACGATAGCCACGGGCCTCAGCTTTGCTGGGGACTCAGGGTAGCCTCGGGAAGTCTGAGAATCCACCTCTGGTGATGCGATGACTTCGGCGTCCGACGGGAGCTTCAGAAATGCGAACCGGACAGATGCTTCTTTGGTGCCTGCCAAGCAGGGGAGTCACTCCTTGACCCCAAGGGAGATTCTTCAGTCCTCTAATCTTGTCGTAGAGCGTCGAAGGTCCAGGATTCAGTTTCAGAGTTTCGTCCAGGTATAATCTAAAGTCCTAAGGACTGGGTTCCTACCTTTATTCTAAAAATAGGGGTTGGACTACTCTGTGGCCCCACCTATGGGTGGGTCAGGGCAGAGGGGTGGCTACACCCCTTTCCTTTGTCCAGTTCGCGCCAAAGCAGGGGCTGCAAGCCCCTGATCCGGTTTGAACTGGGGTATGCACTAGGGACACCAAATGTGCCCCCAGTGCAGGACTTCAAAGCACCCGAAAGTGCTCCCGCCCAGCCCCAATACACATTATCCTGTCTGGGGAGGTGGTCACACCTCCCTGGGACAGGAAACCTATTGTCCAGGCCTCCCCTGCCGGAGTTTCGTCCAGCAGCAGGAGGACAGACTCGTGTCTGTGGCAGCAGCATCCATTTTGTGATGCCAGGGCTCTGGAAAGAAGTTACCGGACTCGTCAGAGTTAACATGTCTTTCCCTCTAGAAGGGTGGAATGCTACCCCCGCCGCCAGGATTGGCGGGGGGTAGTATTCCAAGATGTTTGACACCAAACACGACATGTTTAGGTGCAGCCATTCCAAAGTTAGCATTTTACCGCGAGGATATAATGCGCTTAAGAGTATATGGTCAGGCTGCACTACAAACAGCATCAGAGATGGTCTCCGAACGCTGCAGAGGGGCCCTGCTCATGCAGGGGCACCCTCTCACATAGGAACCATGCACTCTGCCTTTAGGATTGATAAGGCCTGCCTTAGGAGTGACTTATAGGTTTCTAGGTGTGTATGTATTTCGTGATATAGGTAACCTATATCACAGTAAGGGTGCATGCACCACCTTACCCAGGCTGCAGTAGCAGACCTGTGGTGTCAGTTTGGATGGCCTTCCAGGGGTGGCATAATACATGCTGCAGCCCCTGGCAGGCCTCTGAGGTACCTATGCCCTTGGTACATAGTATACCATATACTAGGGACTTATAAGGGCACTCCAGATCCCAATCAGAGATGTGCCTAAGGCACATGGAAACCATTTTAGAGAGGAAGCAGCTAGGCTGGGGTTCTGATTAGCAGGGCCCCAGCCAGACTAATGTCGAAAAACAGTGAAGCATCAGCAAAAAGTGGGGGTACCCATGTGAAGCAGATCCTACTCTCCTACACAACCCCCCCAAACGTAGGGACATTAAACTAACCTTGCCCAGTTAAGTCTTCATGTTCTAAGTGGAAATACCTAGAGAGTCCATCTGCATTCGCATGGTTACTCCCAGGCCTATGTTCCACTGTAAAGTCCATCCCCTGTAGGGAAATGGACCACCTAAGCAGTTTGGGGTTTTCACCCTTCATTTGTTTTAGCCATAAGAGGGGCTTATGGTCTGTCTGAACCAGGAAGTGTGTACCAAACAAGTATGGCCTCAACTTCTTCAGAGCCCAGACCACAGCAAAGGCCTCCCTCTCTATGGCTGACCAACGTTTCTCTCTAGGGGTCAGCCTTCTGCTAATAAAAGCTACTGGCTGATCCTGACCTTCTTCATTCAATTGTGACAGTACAGCCCCTACCCCCAATTCAGATGCATCTGTTTGAACAATGAACTTCTTGGAGTAATCAGGACTCTGCAGAATTGGAGCAGTGCACATGGCCTGCTTGAGGTCATCAAATGCCTTTTGACAGCTAACTGTCCACTGAACCTTTTGGGCATTTTCTTAGAAGTTAAGTCATTCAAGGGTGTCACTATTGATCCATACCCCTTGACAAATCTCCTATAGTACCCAGTCAGGCCTAAGAAGGCTCTCACCTGAGTCTGGGTAGTGGGAGCAGTCCAGTCCATGATGGTCTGGATCTTGCTCTGCAAAGGTTGAACCTGGCCTCCACCCACAAGGTGGCCCAGGTACACAACCTGACTCTGCCCTATCTGGCACTTAGTGGCCTTGATAGTCAGGCCTGCCTTTTGCAGGGCCTGTAAAACATTCCTGAGGTGGACCAGGTGATCCTCCCAGGTGGAGCTAAAGACAGCAATATCATCTAGATAAGCTGCACTATAGGCTTCCAGTCCTGTGAGAACTGTGTTCACCAACCTCTGGAAAGTGGCAGGTGCATTCTTCAGACCAAAGGGCATTACCACAAATTGATAATGCCCACTAGGGGTTGAGAATGCTGTCTTGGGCTTTGCAGTATCAGCTAGTCTGATCTGCCAGTAGCCAGCTGTTAGGTCAAATGTGCTGAGATATTTGGCAGAGGCCAAAGTATCTATGAGCTCATCTGCCCTGGGTATTGGATGGGCATCAGTCCTAGTGACTGCATTGAGACCCCTGTAGTCTACACAAAACCTCATCTCTCTTTTTCCACCACTGGTGTAAGGTTTCGGTACTAGGACTACTGGACTAGCCCAAGGGCTATCTGAGGGTTCAATTACTCCCAATTCCAACATTTTCTGGACTTCAGTCCTGATACAGTCCCTGACATGGTCAGGTTGCCTATAAATCTTGTTTTTAATAGGCAGACTGTCCCCAGTGTCCACTTCATGAGTGCACCAGGTGGTCTGACTGGGTGTCAGTGAAAACATATGTCGAAACTGATTGAGGACTTGCCTGCAATCAGTTTGTTGCTGGGTAGTGAGGCTGCCTGCCAAGGCTACACCATCAACTGACCCATCGTCAGGGTTCTGTGAGAGCAGGTCAGGGAGTGGGTCACTCTCTTCCTCCTGCCCTTCATCAGTAGCCATGAGCAAGCCCATGTCTGCCCTGTCCACATATGGTTTTAACCTGTTGACATGGAGAACCCTGTGGGGACTCCTGGGTGTTCCTAGGTCCACTAAATAAGTGACCTCACCCTTCTGCTCAACAATAGTGTGGGGTCCACTCCATTTATCTTGGAGAGCTGCTGGGGCCACTGGCTCCAACACCCACACCTTCTGTCCTGGCTGGTAAACAGTCAGAACAGCCTTTTGGTCATGCCAGGCCTTCTGAAGTTCCTGGCTAGCCTCAAGGTTTTTGGTTGCCTTTTTCATGTACTCAGCCATCCTGGAGCGGAGACCAAGTACATAGTCCACTATATCTTGCTTTGGGGGCTTGAGAGGTAACTCCCATCCTTCCTTCACCAAGCACAGTAAACCCCTCACAGGGTGGCCAAACAGAAGTTCAAAAGGGCTGTAACCAACCCCTTCTGAGGCACCTCCCTATATGCGAATAAAAGGCAGGGCAAGAGTATGTCCCATCTACGCCTAAGCTTTTCTGGGAGCCCTTTAATCATGCCCTTCAAGGTTTTGTTGAATCTCTCAACTAAACCATTGCATTGTGGGTGATAGGGTGTGGTGAACTTATAAGTCACTCCACACTCCTTCCACATTGCTTTTAAGTACCCAGACATGAAGTTAGCACCCCTGTCTGATACTACCTCCTTAGGAAAGCCCACTCTTGAGAAGATTCCCAGGAGGGCCCTTGCCACCACAGGTGCTGTAGTGGTCCTGAGGGGAATAGCTTCTGGGTACTTGGTGGCATGATCCACTACCACCAGGATAAACCTGTGCCCAGAGGCTGTTTGGGGATCCATGGGACCAACAATGTCAATCC
The DNA here is from genome assembly GCA_963921515.1 of Calotriton arnoldi. Classification (NCBI taxonomy): domain Eukaryota; kingdom Metazoa; phylum Chordata; class Amphibia; order Caudata; family Salamandridae; genus Calotriton; species Calotriton arnoldi. The sequence continues at coordinate 130,596 of CAWUFW010000725.1, forward strand.
CTACCCTCTCAAAGGGCACCCCCACCACAGGTAGTGGTATCAGGGGGCCTTTGTAGTGCCACCTGCTTTGCCACTGGCTTGGCAGGTTACACAGGAGCGACAAAACTCCTTACTGTCTTCAGACATGTGGGGCCAGTGAAAGTGAGGGACAATTCTGTCCCAAGTCTTGTTCTGGCCCAGGTGACCTGCTAAGGGAATATCATGGGCTAGGGTCAATAGGAAGCCCCTGAACTTCAAAGGTATTACCAACCTCCTGGTAGCACCAGGCTTGGGGTCTCTACTCTCTGAGTACAGGAGTCCATCATCCCAATACACTGTATGGGGACCACTAGCTTTCCCAGCAGCCTCAGCAGCAGCTTGCTGTCTGAGGGGTTCAAGGGAGGGGCAGCTCTGCTGCTCCTGGCTCAGATCTGCCCTAGAAGGTCCCCCTGTCCCCAAGAACTCAACCTGGTCAGGTTCAAGTTCCTCTGGGACAGTTCCTTCTTCAGGGCTGAGATCATCCCCCTCAAGGGACTGATCTTCCTCCTGAGCCAAGGGGAAGGCACTGCCTTAACCCTACTACTCCTCCTCTTGGAAGGCACTTGGTCCATTCTTCCAGAATCCAAGGCCTGTTCAGTGCTAGACATTTTGGCTTGTGACCTGGTCACAGCAAACACATCTGCAGGGATCCCCAGCATTTCTGCATGGGTCCTGAGCTCCACTTCTGCCCAAGCAGAAGTCTCCAAGTCATTGCCAAGCAAGCATTCGACTGGTAGGTTTGCACTTACCACAACCTTCTTAAGGCCAGTTACCCCTCCCCAGGAGAAGTTAACAACTGCCAGAGTATGGTCTGTTCTGACATTGCTAGCATTGGTCACTTGGTACATTTCACCAAGCATAACTTGCCCAGGCAGCACAAGGTCTTGTGTCACCATTGTGACACTTGCCCCTGTGTCCCTAAATGCCAAAGCCTCACGTCCATTAATTAAAGGCTGTTGTCTGTACTTGCCCAGATTACTGGGACTCACAGTGGAGGTCACATCCATGCCTCCATCACAGACTAGCACAGCCTGAGTCAGTTCCCTGACTAAGTCAGAGCCCAACTCAGTTCCCAGGGTGAACCCTACTAAACCCTTTGCTGGAGCACTTCCACCAACTGTACTAGGGGGAACAGGTGCCTTAGGGGCATTGGTGGGTGCTGGACTGGAGTCTTTGGACTTGGTGCAATCACTGGTCCAGTGGGTCTTTTGCTTACAGACCTTGCACCATGGTTTTCTTTGGCCTTTACCCTTGGTAGACTGGGAATCCCCACCGGAAGAAGATTTTTGGGGGCCTGATGAAGACTTTTGGTCTTTACCCTTCTCCCCACCCTTGTCAGAGTTCTTAGCATCTTGCTTCTTGGTTTCCCCACCTTGGTTCTGTACCTTCTGCTTCACCCGGGTCCTGACCCATTTGTCTGCCTTCTTTCCCAATTCCTGGGGAGAGGTCAGATCAGAGTCTACCAGGTATTGATGCAACAGCTGATTTTGACAGTTATTAAGAATCTGCTCCCTCATTATCAGATTATACAATCCTGAGAAGTCACACACCTTACTGCCCAACAACCAGCCTTCCAGAGCCTTGGCAGAACAATCCACATAGTCTACCCAGTCTTGAGTCTGTGCTTTTTGGGTGTCTCTGAACTTCAACCTGTACTGTTCAGTGGTTAGGCCAAACCCATCAATAAGAGCACTCTTCAAGACCTTGTAATTGTCAGCATCCTCCTCTCTAACAGTGAGGAGCTTGTCTCTACCTTTGTCAGCAAAGGAGAGCCACAAGATTGCTGCCCACTGCTCCTGAGGGACTTTCTGTACTTTACAGGCCCTCTCTAAAGCAGTTATCCATTTGTGGATATCATCCCCACTCTGGTAGGGAGGGACAATCTTGCTCAGGTTCCTATGGTCATAGGACCTTTCCCTATCTCTAGGGATATGGCTGCCACCATGGGACTCTAGTCCCAACTTTCTTCTCTCTCTAAGGAGATCTAGGGATTCTCTATCTAAAGCTAATTGCTTTTTTCTGAGTTCCAGCTGAGTTTCCTCATACTGGACTAGCCTCTTTCTTCTCTCATGAGAGGATTCTCTCCTATGAGATGAGACAGAGCTCCCTATAGAGGTGCCAGAGTGGTTAGACTCCTGAGAAGGAGACCTAGACCTTCTGGGCACACTCTTAATCCTTCCTGGGGGACAAAGAGGGCATCATTTTGATCATCCTCATCATCATCCACAGGAGGGATTGGGTTTTCCAGGTCAGGGTCATTGTCACCCTCCTGGCCAGTTTCAGAGGGGGGGCTGGGGGTACTGGTACCCCTAGCGTCCTCCTCTTCTGCCCCACCCTCAGCTCCTACCCCTTCAGTCCCTACAGGCTTACTAAGGTCATAAGCCACCAACAACTCCTTGAGGTGTTGGGTGGTGGGGCTTTGGCCTGTCCTTATTTTTCTCAAGTTACATAAAGCTCTCAATTCCAAGAATGGGAGTGTATCATACTTGGAGGGTGGAAGCTCAATGGCTTCCTGCAAGGATTCTTTGGATCCTGCCCTTAAAGACATTACTAGTGTGGTGTGGTGTATGCACTACCTACTCTAGTGTGGCCTACTAAACTCTCTTGAGTTGTAGAAAGGGTTGTGCTATCCCTTAACACACAACTCTAAGTTCAGTAGAACTTACTGTTATTCTAAGCTTAAATTATATGTACCTTAGGTACCTTTAGTGGTTTTCAGTTGATCAATTCAATTGCAGATTATCTGGTAAAACAATAGCAAGCTGGAATCCCACACGCTGCACACCAATGTGAGAAGTTGGCCTGGCATATGCTGTCCACTAATTATAGTGGGCACCTTGCACCAGTCCAAATCGACTCTTATGGTAGATAGGTTAAAGACAACCTTATTGAAAGCTATCCTAGTGGTAGCTATGGAGAGCAGCCTTCAGGCTAAGTCTTGAAGGAATGTAAAGCAGCTTGTTTTACCAGTCTATAATCTCTTGAGTGACCAAATGAAAGAGCACCACACCAGGTATATATTCAAAATATATGTATTTATTACTAAACACACCCCTCTAGTCTCTTTATGAGGCTAGAGTTCGAAATACATAGGTTATAAGATCTTAAATCACAGTAATAGCACAAATACACGTTTGGGCCCTAGGGGCGTACCAAACCATATACCAATAAAGTGGTATGCGAACCACGACTGAACTAGACACTAGGCCTAGAGCCTCTAGAAGTGCTTGGACCACAAGGAACCACCCAAGGTAGTGACACAGGGGACCCACGGGAGACGCGTGCAGTGTAAATACACAACCGCGATACGCCGTTAACTTCTATGGAGAAAGTCGGGATCGGGAAAATAGAGGATAGGGACACTTAAAAGAGGACTAGGACAAAACCCTATGAGATCTAGGACTTTGAAGAGTCTCTACCCACGGGAGCACCGGAGTACTCGTGTTACCTCACCCAGGGAAGCCGGGTGCATATGTGCCTTTCGGGGTCGGGTTTCGTCGTCGATTCGAATGGCGATCTGCTGCAAAGTGCTGCTGGCGGCCAAGAGAAAAGTGTCCGGGTGGATCCAAGAGTGGATCGGAGTTCTGGTGAACCTGAAAGCAGAGGGGACAGAGTCTGGGTCACTAGCCAGTGACCAGGAAGGCGATGGACAGATGCCCACCGATGTCAAGTGCTTCAGGTGCGTTGACGGTCGTCTTGACTCTTCAGCCACGAGGTCCGGGAGGCGTTGTCGGTGACCAGGAGCAGGATTCGGGCTGGTGCTCGATGTCTGTCGAGTGCTGAGGTGTCGGCGCCCGGATTGGACCCAACAAGCCTTGGCAACGGCAAGTCTCGAGTAAGATGTAGATCGTCGATGGTGCAGACCAGCAAGGTCTGTGGAACTCACCCAGCGAGGGTAAGTGAGGGCAGGCCTGGAGCAACCAGGATGCCAAGTAAGGAAAAGATTGGCCTTCGTTAAGGGCTACTAGCCAACGGGCTAGCGACCGCGAAGGAGCCTCGTGACGCCGCACGTGGAGCTGGCTTACAGGACACTCGTGGAGTGGGGGCCAGTGATCTTCGGTGCAGGTGGTGCTGGAGGCTAGGGCTACTCGGAGCCCAAAGCACGACTTCTTGGGAGACCCAGAAGATGGTGCACTTGCAAGTGTGCTCGGTGTCCAGGGGTCATGGTCTCAAGTCACCCACGATAGCCACGGGCCTCAGCTTTGCTGGGGACTCAGGGTAGCCTCGGGAAGTCTGAGAATCCACCTCTGGTGATGCGATGACTTCGGCGTCCGACGGGAGCTTCAGAAATGCGAACCGGACAGATGCTTCTTTGGTGCCTGCCAAGCAGGGGAGTCACTCCTTGACCCCAAGGGAGATTCTTCAGTCCTCTAATCTTGTCGTAGAGCGTCGAAGGTCCAGGATTCAGTTTCAGAGTTTCGTCCAGGTATAATCTAAAGTCCTAAGGACTGGGTTCCTACCTTTATTCTAAAAATAGGGGTTGGACTACTCTGTGGCCCCACCTATGGGTGGGTCAGGGCAGAGGGGTGGCTACACCCCTTTCCCTTTGTCCAGTTCGCGCCAAAGCAGGGGCTGCAAGCCCCTGATCCGGTTTGAACTGGGGTATGCACAGAGGACACCAAATGTGCCCCCAGTGCAGGACTTCAAAGCACCCGAAAGTGCTCCCGCCCAGCCCCAATACACATTATCCTGTCTGGGGAGGTGGTCACACCTCCCTGGGACAGGAAACCTATTGTCCAGGCCTCCCCTGCCGGAGTTTCGTCCAGCAGCAGGAGGCCAGACTCGTGTCTGTGGCAGCAGCATCCATTTTGTGATGCCAGGGCTCTGGAAAGAAGTTACCGGACTCGTCAGAGTTAACATGTCTTTCCCTCTAGAAGGGTGGAATGCTACCCCCGCCGCCAGGATTGGCGGGGGGTAGTATTCCAAGATGTTTGACACCAAACACGACATGTTTAGGTGCAGCCATTCCAAAGTTAGCATTTTACCGCGAGGATATAATGCGCTTAAGAGTATATGGTCAGGCTGCACTACAAACAGCATCAGAGATGGTCTCCGAACGCTGCAGAGGGGCCCTGCTCATGCAGGGGCACCCTCTCACATAGGAACCATGCACTCTGCCTTTAGGATTGATAAGGCCTGCCTTAGGAGTGACTTATAGGTTTCTAGGTGTGTATGTATTTCGTGATATAGGTAACCTATATCACAGTAAGGGGTGCATGCACCACCTTACCCAGGCTGCAGTAGCAGACCTGTGGTGTCAGTTTGGATGGCCTTCCAGGGGTGGCATAATACATGCTGCAGCCCCTGGCAGGCCTCTGAGGTACCTATGCCCTTGGTACATAGTATAACATATACTAGGGACTTATAAGGGCACTCCAGATCCCAATCAGAGATGTGCCTAAGGCACATGGAAACCATTTTAGAGAGGAAGCAGCTAGGCTGGGGTTCTGATTAGCAGGGCCCCAGCCAGACTAATGTCGAAAAACAGTGAAGCATCAGCAAAAAGTGGGGGTACCCATGTGAAGCAGATCCTACTCTCCTACAGTCAGTGAGGAATCTGCAGCTACAATCTCCACCAGAAAGAGCGTAACCGAAGGTAAGAAACTTGTTCTTCTGATAAAGACTTCTAGCCACAGATTCCTCACCTTTTGAATAAATACCAAAGCAATACCCATTCAGAGGTGGGTCTGTGAAGGGACTTAAACCAGAAGGTCCTGCAGGACTGAGCGAACAAAATGCCCCACCCAGCAAACCTGACTGTCCAGGCAAGAATGCTTCGTAAACGTATGGAGGGACGCCCACGTAGCTGCCTGGCAAATGTCTAGGACAGGGACTTTGCATGCCAATGCAGTAGTAGCAGCTTTGGCCCTCGTAAAATGAGCACGCAGGCCGTTCGGAGGCTACTTCTTAGCCAGTGCATAGCAGATCTTAATGCAGACCATGATTCCAACGGGAGGTGGTGCTCTTCTGCACTGCCTTTTTTCTCTCCAGAGCGCCCCACAAACAGCTGATCATCCACCCAGTGGTCTTTGGTATGATCGATTTAGAAGCTTAGCTCCCTTTTGGGGTCCAAGTGATGGGGGTGAGGCAGAGTGATAGTCTGACTGATGCTGAACGGAATCACAATTTTTGGCAGGAAGGATGCTTGTGTCCGAAGAACCAATTTGCCTGGAAAGAAGGAAGTATATGGTGAATTCACATAAAGAGCCTGAAGATCACTAACCTGCCGTGCAAAGGTGATGGCAATAAGGAACAGTCTTGATAGTAAGAAGCCGTAAAGGAAAGCTGGGAAGCAGCTCAAACAGCGGGCACATAAGATAATTAAGGACTGGATTAAGGTCTCATTGGAGCATGACAAAAGGAGAAGGGGGGAAACGTTGCAGTTCTTTCAAAAATCGCATCACAGCGGTGACTTAAACAACGAGGGCTGATCTGGCAACAGAAGAAGACCGAAACGGCCGAAAGATACTCCTAAACTGTGCCCAAAGCTTTGCCAGGCAAGAGATAGGGCAAATAACAGAAGATCAGATAAATGGGCCAGGAGGGGGTCAATCTGGCATGTGTCGCACCAAGCCACAAATTTGTCCCAGCAACAGGCATACACAGCCTGGAGGAAGGTCGAAGGTGTTCAGTTGTCACCGGTCCAAGCATGAAGGTGAAGATTGCGAATTCCTGGGTGCACAACCCTGCCCTGTTGCTGCAACAGGGAGTCCCCCGGAGTGGAAGCCTTATCGGCAGACATATGCTCAAGCCGAGGAGTTCTGGATACCATACTCTCCATGCCCAATCTGGGGCCACTAGGATGACTTGGGCTCGGTCTGTCCTGACCTTCTTGAGAACTCAGGTCAGGAGTGGTATCGGTGTAAAGGCATACAGGAGTCCCAGTTCCGCTCGAGGCAGAACGCGTCTCCAAGCAAGAGACGCTTTGGAAACGCCAATGGTAGAAGTGTTGACATTGCACGTTTTCAGTAGGTGAAAAGACTGAGCCAAGGTTCTTCCCATTTGCGGTAGAGGCCTTGCACCACCTCCCAGTGTAGTTTCCATTCATGATCAGCTAGGCACCGATGGCTGAGCTCTTCCACCCTGGCATTCAATGATCCTGCCAGGTGGTTCATGATCAAATAAATTCCTTGGTGGTCTAGCAATTTCCAAATGCGCAAAGCACCCTGGCACAGGGTCTGTGACCCACCCCGCCTTGTTTATTGATCCGTGAGCATCTGTACTAGCCTAACCCTTGATGGACTGCAGGAAGGCTTTCAGCTCCAGAAGGTTGATGTGGAGCCAGGACTCCACTGGAGGCCAGAGGCCTCAGATCTCCCCCTCTCCCAGGTGGCCATTCCATCTCAGAAGTGATGCATCGGTCACCACCGTCAGCTCTGGGTGGGGAAGAGATAGGGGTCTGCCACTGAACCAATCGCGGTCCATTAACCACCACTGCAGATCTTTTGCAGTCTCCTCTGAAATCTGAATGTGGTAGGAGAGTCCCCCTTCATTGTTGGACCCACTGGGACTTCAGATCCGACTGCAGAGCCCGCATTTTCCACCTATCATACTTGACTAGCTGGATGCAGGGAGCCATCAAGTCTGGCACCCTCAGAGTCGACCTCACTGAAATCCAGGACTGAAGCTGAATGATTGGAATCATAGTCTGATTGTCCTGGACTCTCTTTACCAGGAGAAAGGCACAAAATCAAACTGTGTCCAGAATGGCTCTGATGAAGGGGAGGGTCTGAGAAGGAGTCCGGTGTGACTTCAGCACGTTGATAGTGAACCCCAAAGATGACAGGAGGTTCACTGAAGTCTGGAGGTGGTAGATGACTGCCTGGGGTAAGCTCACCTTCAACAACCATTCATGGAGGTAGGGAAAGTCTGGCACCCCTGACCTCTGAATGTGTGCTGCCACCACTGGCATCTCTTTTGTGAACACTCAAAGCATGCTGGTGAAACCAAAGGGGAGCACGGCAAACTGAAAATGGTCCTCTCCCACCATGAAATGCAGGTAGCACCGATGGGCCAGCAGGACGGGAATATGGAAATAGATTTCCTGCAGGTCCATCTCTACCTTGCAGTCTTCAGGATCGAGGGCAGACAAGACCTGGGTTAGCATTTTGAATTTTTCCTTCCGAAGGAAGGCGTTGAGGGCATGCAGATCTAGAGTAGGCCGAAGACCTGCATCTTTCTGGTCACCAGAAAGTAGCGGGAATAACAACCATGCCTTACTTCTAGCACAGCGCCCTATCTACAGCCCCTTTGGCCAAAAGCGCTTGCACTTTCTGCTGCAAAATGGAGAGACCGTTCTCTCAGCGACTGATGAAGAGCAAAAGGGCAAGGCGTATCCCATTCTGCCTTCCACAAGGGGGGGTGCTTGCTCCCTGCAAGGGCATGCTAAAGAGGTTTAGCAGGTGTGTCTACAGAGGGACGGTGGGCTGGGCGGCACGCTGACATTGGGCAAGGGGGCAGTGGGCACCATGGCCTCTACTGCGAAACTGCTGGGTTCCCTGTGGGGGCTGGATGGGATAGCTGTAAGGGACGCCTTGGCCAAAGCCAGAAATCTAATGGAACTGTTGCAGTTTTAGAGGCAGAGCGGAAAGGACCAGAGAGCGAGCGATAGCCCTGCACTCCTTAAAGTTGAAGCGTTCAAGAGCAGAATCAGCTTTTTCCCCCAAACAGTGAAGTCCTGTCCCATGGCGCGGAATGGCAAAACTGAAGCCTATGACCCGCACAATAGAATTGGTGGTGTCCAAGCCACAACGAATTGTGGACTTGGCAGCATCAAAAACGTCTTGAATCCCCTGAGAGAGTACAGGCGAAGGTCTTTCGGCACACCATGGAGGACTTATGCCACTAAATCCCAAAGGGTGTGTGACCAGCACCCCAACAAACACCTGGAGTTAACAGTTTGTAGGGCAAACCTGGTAGAAGAAAAGATGAGTTTGCTGAATATTTGCAATCACTTAGACTCCCCATCAGGGGAAGTGGTGAGAAATGTGTTTGGAAAGAGGACTGGTGGAAGCTTGCACCACTGGGCTTTCTGTCGAGGGGTGCTCCAAAAGGAAAGCCTGGATGCAAGGATCAGGGTGATGCTGTCGGCAATTTTTCTACTGACTGGGAGGTCAGAGCAAGGTGTGGCCCAAGTCCCCCATAAGGTCAGTGCTTTGTTAAAGGAGTAGAAGGGACTCAGAAGATGTATTTCCCCGGTTGGAGGACCTCCGTCAAGACAATAGTTTTAACCTCCAAGGTGTTTGGCTGGAAGTCAAGTACTTTGGCCGCCGTATGTATTACCATGGCGTAGGAGGCGAATAACTCTGAGTCTGATCCAGGTGGAGAAAAAGGACCTGTCTCCAGGAAGCCATTGAGGCCACTAGACTCCGGTAAGGCTTCGTACCAGTTGTCATCTGAGTACGGCTAAGCAAACTCATCACCCGGGCCACAGTTGTTATCTGAATCAGTCCCAAAAAGGGAATGCAAAGAATATTGTTGACCCTCTGATAATTCTGGGGGTGTTGGTTCCGAGGGCAGTAGCCCAGGTGGAAGGCTTCTAGGCTCCTTGGGGCTCAAAGGCTCACAAGAGGGAGGGAGTTGGCAGGGATCTAAAGAGCTGGACCATGGCTGCACAGAACTCTTCGATTTGACATGGCATGCCTGAAGGCCCCGGAAACTCTGGATGAGCTGGAACCAGCTTCGGGATCAGCTCGGAAGTCAGCCGACTTAGAGAGCGAGAACAAGAGGGGTGGCACCGCCCGGCGCTTGCTCAGGTGAATGTGAATGGCGTGAGGGAGCGGAACCCCTCTTCAACTTCTTAGCTTACCTGAGGATTTGGACTGACCTCCGGAGTGGATCTATTGACTCCGGGAATGGGACAAAGAACAGGTCTTGGAACATCCCGGCGTGGAGTATTCTTATGTTTGGCAACAAAGTTTTGCCTCACATTCCCTGGTGGCCTTTAGGTTCATCGACGTGCAGTCACCGTAGGCTTTGGAGTTGTGGCTTGACCACAGACCCACCTGATGGGGATCTGTCACAGACATTTGTTTGCGACAGTCAGTACAGGACTTAAAACCTGTCATTTTAGTGAGTGACATCCCTTGCCCACTGTCAAAAATGTTGATGAAATATTGAGGTAAATGTTTCAGAGAGACAAGAGGGAGATATGGACCTGCGCCTGGTGGCATGGAAAGAAAGGTACTGACGACAGCATGCGGATGTGGCGCCTATATAGGCCCCAACATAATTTCTGGAGCTTAACTGCGTTAGTGCGGAGCTGCAATGCGCCACCTTTACGCCGAGGTACTGCTGAAAAGTTTCCAGATGCAGTCTGATGCCTAGGGAATTTTCAAAAGGTGAGGAATCTGCAGCTAGTCTCTAACAGAATATTACCTTGCAAAACAGCCTTAAGCCGGGAATAAGATACACAGTGAGATATGTCTTCCTAATCTGCCTCCAGGGGGATAAATCAATATAGATGTTCTATAGAAAGCTGCACAAACAAACTTTCTTCCCGTGATGCGACAGTGAAGATAGCAGAACTCAGTGGTACTCTGTTGACTAAAGAGGGCCTTAAGGACTCCTACAGGACCTAGGAAAGGGCTAGGAGAACTTATAAAGGAGGTCCAGGAGGTACAACAGGGTTGGACTGAAGCACTGACCAGGGGATGATTAAAAAGGGTTGAAATCAAAAATGGAAGCAATGGAGGAGACCGAAGCTACAAAAGCGCAATAAATGCTGGCTGTGATTGCACAAATCCACACTCTTAATGAAAATTGTGAAAACAATTAAGTGCGCGCTAAACAAGACATCAGGCTTCATCCTGATGACTCGTCCTAATCCATGTTGTAATTTCCTAAATTGTCTTATTGAGGAGGTTTCCTGTATGAAGAACAATTTCCTCAAAATCAGCATAGACACAAACCAAGTACTTTAAATTGGAATGAGTTCTTCAATCTGGTCCGCGAACTGATGGTCACAGAATCTTAGTGCCCCCGCACCTGCATCAGAGTTTCGCAATCTAGGATTCTGGTTTAGTAACAACCTTTACTGGTTAATAGGATCTCTTCCTCATGTTTCCTCCAGCTGCGATTCTGTGACAAGCAATGGTTCAAGACACTGTATCATCTAGGCAGGACTACTGCAATTAACTGTACTTTGGACTCCCTATATACCTTCTGTCTAGATTGCAGCAAATTCAAAATACAGCAGACGTCTCATCTTTAATCTTCCACGTCAATGTCATGTGTAAAACATGGCTTTTATCCTTTTAAGTCCTATAGAGTGTGCTAAATTCCTATTGCTCATCAGTGATAGGGTACACTTCAAGGTGATTGGCTGAGTTCCATAAATACTCTCAACAGAATCAGAATTTGTTATGTAAAGGAGGCGGCTGAGGCAGAAAGTGCCCAAGACTATGTTGTGCAACTCTTTGCCCAAGTCCTAAATTTTAAGGGAGAGGAATTCAGCACTGAAAAGATGCACCAACCCTGCTCTAAAGTGGGGAAGTTGAAAGCCTGTCTTCTCATGACATTTTAGCCAAGGTGTCCTCATTTCCTCAGAAAGAACTTTTACTGAGAGAAGCAAGGTGCCAAGTGCCTGTAATACATAACGGTAACAAATTTATGTTGGTCGTAGACCCCGCCATAAGCCACTTTTTGCAAAAAGGATTACAGTTAGACTCCTGATCTATGTACTTGCGAGAAGAACATCATATTCTGATGGACTTTCCCATGTGGGCTACAATTTCTGATGGGTAAAGAAAGTCACGGTGTTACGGAAGCATGCAGGGGTCTGAACCACAGGGATGTAAAACTGCACAACCGAATCACAGTCAGAGAAGGGAACTGCAATTAAATACGTCTGGTGGCAGAGACCACGATCAAACAGATGGAAAATATGGCAGAGAGTGTGAGGCCATGATCCATTTACTTAATGTAATGGAGCAGTGTATGTAGGAGAGGAGGATCTGCCTCTTATGTTGCCCCCACTTTTTTTCTGATGTTTACACTGGTTTCTGGCTATAGTCTGGCTGGGACCCTGCCAATCAGGGCCCCAGCCTCTCTCTTCTCTCTAAACGACTTGGAGTGCACTCTAGGTGCACTAGTGATTGGATACTGTGGTACCTTATGTGTCCCTAGTATATGGTACCTTAGGTACCAAGGGCATAGGTACTTCACAGGCCTACCAGGGGCTGCAGCATGTATTATGCCACCCCTGGGAAGCAGACTAAATCTGACACCACAGGTCTGCTACTGCAGCCTGGGTAAGGTGGTGCATGCACCCCTTACTGTGATATAGGCTACCTATATCACTACCTAGATACACACATATAAACCTATAAGTCACTCCTATTGCAGGCCTTATCAATCCTGAAGGCAGAGTGCTTGGTTGCTATGTGAGAGGGTGCCCCTGCATGAGCAGTGCCCCTCTGCAGCGTTCGGAGACCCTTCTCTGATGCTGTTTGTAGTGCAGCCTGACCATATACTCTTAAGCGCATGCTAAATGCTAAATGCTAACTTTGGGATGGCTGCATGGAAACATGTCGTGTTTGGTGTCAAACATCTTGGAATACTACCCCCCCCGCCAGTTCTGGCGGCGGGGGTAGCATTCCACCCTTCTAGAGGGATAGACATGTACCTACTGTGGAAATGCGGTAGAATCCTGAAGAGCCCTGGCATCACAAGATGGATGCCACCAGTCACAGACACTGGGCTGCCCTCCTGCTGATGACCGACACTCGCAGTGGAGGAGGCCCAACAATAGATATCCTGTCCCAAGGGGGTGTGACCACCTCCCAGACAGGGTTTAGTGTATTGGGGCTGGGTGGGTGCACTCCTAGAGTGCTTTGAAGTCCTGCACTGGGGGAGCAGAAGGCTCCTCTGTGCATATGCCAGTTCAAACCGGCTCAGGGGCTACCTGCCCCTGCTCTGGCGCGAAACTGGACAAAGGGAAGTGGGTGTAGCCACCCACTCCCCTGACCCTCCCATAGGTGGGGTCATAGAGCTAGTCCCTCCCTTCTTTTTAGTATAAGAGGGGGAACCTGTGCATTGCAACCTAGATACCCCTGGACGACACTCTACTGAAGAATCCCGGACCTTCGACGTTCCACTACCTCTGGAAGACTGAAGAATCTCCCTTGGAGTCAAGGAGTGACTCCCCTGCTTGGCAGGCACCAAAAACTACAACGACGGTCGCAAACTACGCCGCTCCCGCCGGAGCCCGAAGTCCCTGCAGCCCAGGAAGAGGATTTCCTGACTTCTCCAAGGCCATCGTGAGTCCCCAGCGCAGCTGAGGCAAGTGGACCCCACGAGCGACGAGGAACTGCAGCCCCTGGGTACCGTGCACTATTGTCGAGTGCAACCCCTTCACGACGTTCTACGAACTTGTGCTTTGGACCACGTATGGTCCCAGCCTCTAACAGAGATCCCTCCCAAATTCAGAGGCCTACACCGTCCCGAGTGACCGTGGGCCCCTGTTGAGTGGATCCTCCCGAGGCATCTTTGCGATCCCTTGCCAGCCGGCTTGTGGGTCCCCAGAAGACTTTTCAATGAAACCAAAGGGCTCCCCTGGTTGCTCCAGGCCTGCCCTGACCTACCTTCGCTGGGTAAGTCCCTCAGACCTTGCTGGTCTGCCCCATTGACTTTTCCTCATCACCACGAGACTTGCTGCTACCAAGGCTTGTTGGCTCCAATCGGGTCGCCGACGCCACAGTCAGCTGCAGACTTCATGGGACACGCTGAATCCAGCTCCTGGCCGTCCTCGATGCCTCCTGGACCACTAGGATAGCTTTCTATGAAGGTTGTCTTAAACCTACCAACCATAAGAGTCGAATTGTTCTGGTGCAAGGTGCCCACTCTAACAAGTGGACAGCATATACCAGGCCAACTTCTCACAGTGTAGTACTGCTAAACCCCCTCAAAAAGAAACCACAAAAGCATGACTGAAGAACAATCTGGAGCAGCAATGCTGCTGCTCTGCTGAACTACTGATCTGATAAAAAAGACTGAGGATTGGGGGTCCTGACGCCCAAGTAGGGATGTAGGTGGACAACAGCTCTTGAGTACTTTGAGCTCTAGGAGAGCCAAGTTAACTGGTGTTCTGTTTATTAATTGGGAGAGTTTGGAAATGTGGAATTTTTGAGATGAGAGGGACAGAATTTAAAGAAAAATTAACTTACCTGTGGTAACGATCTTTCTGGTGGATACTCTATCTACCTGCAAATTCCTCACCTGTAGAACAATCCCAGGTGTCAGACTAGATCTGGAATTCTTCAAAGCCCTTAAGTCGCAGACAGAGGGCTTGGTCACCACCGGAAGTGACATCGGGCTGCCACTGTGGCCATAAACATCCGCCTCAGTGCAACATCAGTTTCCATCCATTTTTTCCAAGCCTTCAAGGGGAGAGGACAGATTGACACTGATCTAGTAGTGCAGTACCAAAAGATATAATTTTTGATCTTATTAGCTTTCCCTGTAACTCATCCATCAAATAGGCGGGTCAGTGAGGAATCTGCAGGTAGGGGAGGAGGGTTTATGGATGGTTAGATGAGGAAACCTTGCAGAACGGACCTGGCAAAGTGTCCGTCCCTACGCATCTCAGAGTCCAGGCAGTAGTGCTTGGTAAAGGTGTGCAAGGACGCCCACGTCAGCACCTTACAGATTTCTGCATTAGGCATCCTCCCTTTCTCCCAGGAAAGGCAGAAGTGGTAGACTTAGCCCTTGTGGAATGGGCTCTGATCCTTTCTGCAAGTTCTTTCTTGGCTATGGTGTATCAGATCTTGATGCAGAGGATGAGCCATTGTGAAAGAGCCCTCTTTTGCACTGCCTTACCATTTTTGGCACCTAAATACCTTGCAAAGAGCTGGTCATCCAGTTGAAAATCCTTGGTGCGGTCCAGGTAGAAATTAACCGCTTGCCTAAGATCCAACCGATGCAACCATTCCTCCTCTTTAGTAGGGTTTGTGTGGGGGGGGTGGTAAAAGGTTGAAAAGGAGATGGATTGAGCGAGACAGAAAGGGGTCTCCACCTTAGGAAGGAAAAAAAGCCCTGGTTCGCAACACCAATTTATCAGGATAGAAAGAGGTAAAAGGAAGGCAGAAGCTAAGGGCTTACAGTTCACCAACTCTTCTAGCAGAAGTGATAGCAACCAAAAACACAGTTTTAAAATTGGACATTCTTAGAGTACAACTATGAAGGGGCTCAGAAGGAGTCCCCATCAAAAAGGTGAGAACCGGATTTAAGTCCCACTGGGGAACCACAAAAACATTTGGAGGATACATGTTTGTCAACCCTTTGAGGAAACGCATAACAAAAGAGGACTAAAAATGGGACTGCTGTTCTGGCAGTCAGAGGAACATAGGCAAAGTAGCCAAATTCCCCGTCAGAGTGCCCATTATGAAAGGGAAAATGCATATTTCAGAACCTGTGACAGCGTGGCCTGCAAGGGGTCCACATTATTGTCTCTACACCTTGCAACGTTACCCCATCTGCTGGAGTACGCAGACTTAGTGGAGGGGCAACATGCTGACAAGATTACGTCAACAACCTCCAGTGGCAGCTGAAAAGAACTTAGTTATCCCCGTTCAATCACAAGGCATGTAGGCAGAGTTCTCAGAGATTGGGGTGCAGAACGAATCCCTATGACTGGGAGAGAAGGTTCATCCTAAACAGGAGCTGAAGTGGGAAATGTTAGAAATGGGATTTCTGGTTGGCTAAGGCTTGCGCCAAAGCCAAGCAGAAACCACCAATCTAGTCAGGGCAAGAGAGTTACACACCCAAGATAACCCCTGCTCACCCCCTTGGTAGCTTGGCACGAGCAGTCAGGCTTATCCCGGAGGCAATGTGTAAAGCGTTTGCGCAACACACACCCAGCGCAACACCCAAGGCACACTACAAAAGGAACTCCACACAAGGGTATATATAAAAAAAATAGCCTTTGTATTATCATAACACATTAGAATAGTACTCACATACAATACACGGTGCCAACTGGCACGGGACAATATTTACAGGGGATTATGTACACATGACAGGGCCACGTGGGCCGCTGTCAGAACCATCACTGAGTGAACCTATTACAAATGTAGGACATAGCACGTACAACCAGTAATCACTGGCCACCACTGTACTCCGCATCAGCCGGTAACATAAACCATATTATGTACCACAACCTCATAATCATAAAACACATTTAGAGGTATCAAACAGGGTGCGTAAATCATGCTACATACATTACATTTCCTAGCACCCTATGAATCACATTTAGGAAATACTCTCAGGGGAAATAGCTCACAACCTACGCATTAGGTAATAATAAAATCACAAGCATAATATACTATGCACAACCTCATGAACCACACTTAGAGGTATAACACAGGGTGCGTAAACCACAATATAGGAATCACAGTTCCTAGCACCCAAAATCACCTTAGCACCTAACGGAGATCAGGGCCGGGCGCCCTATAAACCTAACTGTCCCCCTGGCCATCTCTAAAGGGGCTCAAATGCCCTATGTCCCACAGTCAGGGCGCGCTGCAAGGGCAGCGAAAGTCAAGGGTGCGCACTGCACAAACCTAAACGTAGCAGCTGGCACTAAGTGCTGCGCAGCCGTGAAAGAGAAGTACTGGGGCAGAGGAGTGCATCTCACTCCTGAGTTCGCAATATGTCCCCTAAAAGAAAGACCTAAACGGTGCAGCTGCCCACTACTTGCTGGGCAGCTGGAAATGGTAAAATGAGGCATGGGCCCTCAATGGTCCTAGAAACAAATGTGCCCCCTTCGTTGCAGCGGCCCGCAACTGCGGCGCCGCTGTGAAGCAAATGAAGAACTGGCACCACTGTGCCTGGGGACCCCTCTGGGGCCCTTTTAATGACATTACCCCATCGGTGCAGCTGCCCTCTGCAAGCAGGGCAGCTGAAATCATTGCGAGCGGGAAGCACGGGCCCCTTTTGGGCCCTTAAACAATAAGAATGCCCCCAAACGTTGGAGCCACACGGGGCTCTAACAATCATTAGCCAAACGTTGGAGCCACTGAGGCTCTAAAACAATTATGCCCCTCGTAGGAGCCACGCAGGCTTTAAAACAAAATATGCCCTTTGTTAGAGCCATCTGGGCTCTGAGGCAACTATGCCACGTGGGAGCGGCCCGCTGCCAAAACGGGGCCGCTCAGGAACCTAAACACGGTGCCTTTACTGGCACCCCCAAACTGCGCCCATCGGTGGAGGGACCCCCTATCAGGCGGGGGCCACTCAGGAAATAACGCGGCCTTGTCCCCTGCCCAGCCCTCACTCACCGGGCTCCTGCGCAGGGGAATTCTCTCCGGCCGGCTCCTCTCGTGACGCGGGGCTTCCCTCACTGTCGGGAGCCCCGCCGATCAGCTGGCTTCGCCCGGTCCCTCTTCCGGGACCGGGACTTCAAGGTGGAGCCTGTGAGGCTCCGGGACTCTCTTCTCTGTGCTGCGGGACCGGCAACACTTTTCTTCACCCGGGCCCCCTCCTGGGACCCAGGACTCCTCCGCACCGGGGCTCCCATCTGCTCACGGGAGCCCCGCATCGTCACCGGCACTTCTTCTCCTCACCCGGGCCCCCTCCTGGGACCCGGGACTTTTCTCGTGCGGCGGGGGCAGGCACCGGCAATGTGCCTCGGGCCCCTCCGCTTCCATCACCACGACTCCTCTCCTCGTCACCCGGGCCCCCTCCTGGGACCCGGGACTTCATGGGGAGCCTGCGAGGCTCCGGGAGCCTTTTCTCGGCGGGCGGGACTTCCTCCTTGGCCGCGCTGCAATTGGCCGGTCTACTCGCTCCGCCCATGTCCCAGGCAGACGTGCCTGGCTTCCTGGTCGCGCTGCAGCGGCCGGGAACAGATTCCTTCAGCGGCCCCGGGGCTGCGGCGGTGATTTTCTTCGGTCAGGGCAATGCGGGGTGGGCACCCGCTTTTAAATCACTCATAAAGCGGGGTGGGCACCCGCTCAGCTTGCCAAATGCGGGGTGGGCTCCCGCTCCAAAAACGCGCAATTGCGGGGTGGGCACCCGCTCGGAATGGCATCACGGGGGAATCCTTAGATGGGGATTCCCTCTCACAGGACGAGCAGCTCAGCGCTGCGGAGCCCTCTCGCTCCTTCTCTTGGGGCAAGTTTAAGATAAAGCGCTCCCAGGCGCTTAGAAGCAGGCAAAGGTCCTGCAGGCAAAAAACAAAGGATCAGTCCTTGGAGGAGGGGCAATGCAGGGCCCAGGGCTAAAAGGTTTTAAGCAAACAGGGTTCCAGGGTATGGCTGGGCCCAGGGAGGCAGCCCTCCTGGCAAGTCCTCCTGGGCCCCAGCAGCAGCACGCCCTCCCAGAATCAGGATCCAAGTAAGAACATTTTCATGGGGTCACAGCCCCTTCTTTTATACACCCTTTTCCTTTGTCTAAAGGTGTAGGGTTTAGGGAAAACCAGATGCAACTGGTTTGGGGGAGCTTTGGAGCACTTTGTTTTGCTCAGCTCCTCTCTCCTTTCACAGGACAGGCTAGGGACATCAGACGCACCACAGGAGGTGGAGCCAGCATTGTAGAGGGTCGGCACAGTCCTATTCAGGTCCTTGGTGCAACTCCTCCCACCACTCTCAGCTCAGGTGTCCCATTCAGCCTAGCGCTGACTCACCCTGCCCCTCCTGCAGCCACACACACCTCCCAGCTCCTGTCACTCACAGAGCCAGACATGTAATCCACATCAGGCAGGCAGACACAGAGCACACATAAATGCCAACTTCTAGAAGTGGCATTTCTACACCAGTCACAAGAAATCTGCGCACACCATTGCGCAGCATTTATTCTCACGAATTCAGGCATACTAGACTTGACCATGCTGCACCTCTCATAACAGGAATTACCACTGACACACTCAACCTCAATGCATTCCTATGGGAGGGCAGGCCAGTCTCACCACACACGCACACAGCGCGCACGCACTTTACACTGGGCCACAGTGCTAAAGTGCCCAGAGGTCTAAAATCACCAACACTACACAGGGAATGATCTAAGGGACAGGCAAAAAGTTCAGGGGTGAACCTGCCAAAAAGGGCCAGGTCCAACACAACCCCTTCCAGCCAAAACGCAGGGGAGACCAATGACCACCGTGATGGGCTTCCCTGCTTGGGGCGATAGAACACGGACACGGGCCCGCACGGCAGGGACACCCTCCGGTCCTACGCCACCCTGAAACTTGGGAGAAAAAAAAACAAAGAGAAAAGAAAGAGGGAAAAAAAAATTCAGGATCCACTATGCTATCCTACGGGTACTCTTTAGTTGTCCACGGCCAGGACCAGGCCCTAGGCCACCCAGATGCCACTGGTCCTTGCCAATCCACAGAGTGGGGGCAGTAACCCCTGGCATACAATAGCCATTCTCCACTCTCCCTCAGTGTAGTTCCAAACTACCACTGATCCTCCAGCCTAGGGTCCGCACCCTCAGGCTGACCAGAGATGACGGGCAATCTCAATAAAAATAGGAGAGAACTTCTCAACAAAATGTATGCGGGTAACAATCACCGGCAATATCAAATATATAAAAAAAAATAGGCTTGCCCGTTGTAACAATCACGGGGAATATCAATCAATAATAGAATCAAAGAACTCTCAAAAATATATGCGGGTAGTAACAATCACCGGCAATATCAATCAACAATCGAATCAAGAGAACTCTCAAAAAAATATATGCGGGTAGTAACAATCACCGGCAATATCAATAAGTAATAGGCTTGCCCATGGTAACAATCATGGGCAATATCAATCAACAATAGAATCAACAGAACTCTCAAAAATATATGCGGGTAGTAACAATCACCGGCCATATCAATCAACAATAGAATCAAGAGAACTTCTCAAAAAAATATATGCGGGTAGTAACAATCACCGGCAATATCAATAAGCAATAGGCTTGCCCATGGTAACAATCATGGGCAATATCAATCAACAATAGAATCAACAGAACTCTCAAAAATATATGCGGGTAGTAACAATCACCGGCCATATCAATCAACAATAGAATCAAGAGAACTCTCAAAAAAAAATATGCGGGTAGTAACAATCACCGGCAATATCAATAAGCAATAGGCTTGCCCATGGTAACAATCATGGGCAATATCAATCAGCAATAGGATAAAAAAAAACTCTCAAAAATGTATGCTATCATAAATGCAAGTCCAGATCCGGAAACACCGGCTACTGGCTCCCCAACCCGGGGACGTACCTCTTGGGTCAGACGCCTGGAAAACCAGGACTTCACAAGGGTGACACATCCCTAGCGTGTCGTGTGACAGTCTGCCCGGCGCAGAGCTCACGACCTCCTGTCCCTCTGACAGGGCGTGAAGATGTGCCAGGACAGAAGTGGCGCACACCATGGTCAATCATTGGCGACTCAGCCCTTCTGGCTGGTCCCTGACCCACTGGTTCCCACTGGGGACTCTTTCCCCCTCTCACCCCTCAAAACTGGACCTCTGCACCCTCCCAACTGGAGCGGTACTGCCAGACACTAGAACTGCTGGAGGTCTGATTACAGGCACTCCCAGCTCACCTAAAACGGGAAAAACCACCTTGAAGAACGGTCCAACAGGACAGACTAGACCCCCTACCTGGTGCTCCCTCATGGAACCAACCAGTACTGGAAACTGAGGTGCGGGCACTTTGGGACACAGCCCAATCTCACTCCTCCTCCTGCGAGACAGGATGTGAGTCCCTACAACCGCCTCACAATAAGGGTACCCAACTGGGCTACTCTGAACCATCTTAAACCGCGAGGGTTATCGAGACACCTGCACCATTCTTCTAGGGTCACTCCCCAATGCTAGTTCCTTACAATCAAAGAACTCACACACTAACACCATTTACTCAAACGTCCAGTGCATCACAACATTCATCCACACTCCCCCATAAGACTGGTGAGACAGCATCTTACTGCCCCTGAAACACAACCTGTACCCCTCTCAACCGGGCACTAGGTACCATACTATGGGAACCGGGAATGGGACTTCCTACACTGGACTACATATTGCTGCCACCACTGGATCCCACCCATCTGGGGATTCCAGAAAACTTACACTGCAACAAGAACACATATTTCAAAAATGAAATAACACTTAAAAAAAAATCTTAGACCAATAATCCCCAACATGTGACTATCTAAAATGCAGAGTTTTGTAGTGCAGCCAGTTGTCGCTGCGGTACTGCGCAAACGCAAGTCCTATCCCACCGCTGATCCACCAATGTTAGAAATGGGATTTCTGGTTGGCTAAGGCTTGCGCCAAAGCCAAGCAGAAACCACCAATCTAGTCAGGGCAAGAGAGTTACACACCCAAGATAACCCCTGCTCACCCCCTTGGTAGCTTGGCACGAGCAGTCAGGCTTATCCCGGAGGCAATGTGTAAAGCGTTTGCGCAACACACACCCAGCGCAACACCCAAGGCACACTACAAAAGGAACTCCACACAAGGGTATATATAAAAAAAATAGCCTTTGTATTATCATAACACATTAGAATAGTACTCACATACAATACACGGTGCCAACTGGCACGGGACAATATTTACAGGGGATTATGTACACATGACAGGGCCACGTGGGCCGCTGTCAGAACCATCACTGAGTGAACCTATTACAAATGTAGGACATAGCATGTACAACCAGTAATCACTGGCCACCACTGTACTCCGCATCAGCCGGTAACATAAACCATATTATGTACCACAACCTCATAATCATAAAACACATTTAGAGGTATCAAACAGGGTGCGTAAATCATGCTACATACATTACGTTTCCTAGCACCCTATGAATCACATTTAGGAAATACTCTCAGGGGGAAATAGCTCACAACCTACGCATTAGGTAATAATAAAATCACAAGCATAATATACTATGCACAACCTCATGAACCACACTTAGAGGTATAACACAGGGTGCGTAAACCACAATATAGGAATCACAGTTCCTAGCACCCAAAATCACCTTAGCACCTAACGGAGATCAGGGCCGGGCGCCCTATAAACCTAACTGTCCCCCTGGCCATCTCTAAAGGGGCTCAAATGCCCTATGTCCCACAGTCAGGGCGCGCTGCAAGGGCAGCGAAAGTCAAGGGTGCGCACTGCACAAACCTAAACGTAGCAGCTGGCACTAAGTGCTGCGCAGCCGTGAAAGAGAAGTACTGGGGCAGAGGAGTGCATCTCACTCCTGAGTTCGCAATATGTCCCCTAAAAGAAAGACCTAACTGGTGCAGCTGCCCACTACTTGCTGGGCAGCTGGAAATGGTAAAATGAGGCATGGGCCCTCAATGGTCCTAGAAACAAATGTGCCCCCTTCGTTGCAGCGGCCCGCAACTGCGGCGCCGCTGTGAAGCAAATGAAGAACTGGCACCACTGTGCCTGGGGACCCCCTCTGGGGCCCTTTTAATGACATTACCCCATCGGTGCAGCTGCCCTCTGCAAGCAGGGCAGCTGAAATCATTGCGAGCGGGGAAGCACGGGCCCCTTTTGGGCCCTTAAACAATAAGAATGCCCCCAAACGTTGGAGCCACACGGGGCTCTAACAATCATTAGCCAAACGTTGGAGCCACTGAGGCTCTAAAACAATTATGCCCCTCGTAGGAGCCACGCAGGCTTTAAAACAAAATATGCCCTTTGTTAGAGCCATCTAGGCTCTGAGGCAACTATGCCACGTGGGAGCGGCCCGCTGCCAAAACGGGGCCGCTCAGGAACCTAAACACGGTGCCTTTACTGGCACCCCCAAACTGCGCCCATCGGTGGAGGGACCCCCTATCAGGCGGGGGCCACTCAGGAAATAACGCGGCCTTGTCCCCTGCCCAGCCCTCACTCACCGGGCTCCTGCGCAGGGGAATTCTCTCCGGCCGGCTCCTCTCGTGACGCGGGGCTTCCCTCACTGTCGGGAGCCCCGCCGATCAGCTGGCTTCGCCCGGTCCCTCTTCCGGGACCGGGACTTCAAGGTGGAGCCTGTGAGGCTCCGGGACTCTCTTCTCTGTGCTGCGGGACCGGCAACACTTTTCTTCA
Source organism: Calotriton arnoldi (assembly GCA_963921515.1). NCBI lineage: Eukaryota > Metazoa > Chordata > Amphibia > Caudata > Salamandridae > Calotriton > Calotriton arnoldi. Next base: position 153,631 of record CAWUFW010000725.1, read on the forward strand.
CCCGGGCCCCCTCCTGGGACCCAGGACTCCTCCGCACCGGGGCTCCCATCTGCTCACGGGAGCCCCGCATCGTCACCGGCACTTCTTCTCCTCACCCGGGCCCCCTCCTGGGACCCGGGACTTTTCTCGTGCGGCGGGGGCAGGCACCGGCAATGTGCCTCGGGCCCCCTCCGCTTCCATCACCACGACTCCTCTCCTCGTCACCCGGGACCCCTCCGGGGACCCGGGACTTCATGGGGGAGCCTGCGAGGCTCCGGGAGCCTTTTTCTCGGCGGGCGGGACTTCCTCCTTGGCCGCGCTGCAATTGGCCGGTCTACTCGCTCCGCCCATGTCCCAGGCAGACGTGCCTGGCTTCCTGGTCGCGCTGCAGCGGCCGGGAACAGATTCCTTCGGCGGCCCCGGGGCTGCGGCGGTGATTTTCTTCGGTCAGGGCAATGCGGGGTGGGCACCCGCTTTTAAATCACTCATAAAGCGGGGTGGGCACCCGCTCAGCTTGCCAAATGCGGGGTGGGCTCCCGCTCCAAAAACGCGCAATTGCGGGGTGGGCACCCGCTCGGAATGGCATCACGGGGAATCCTTAGATGGGGATTCCCTCTCACAGGACGAGCAGCTCAGCGCTGCGGAGCCCTCTCGCTCCTTCTCTTGGGGCAAGTTTAAGATAAAGCGCTCCCAGGCGCTTAGAAGCAGGCAAAGGTCCTGCAGGCAAAAAACAAAGGATCAGTCCTTGGAAGAGGGGCAATGCAGGGCCCAGGGCTAAAAGGTTTTAAGCAAACAGGGTTCCAGGGTATGGCTGGGCCCAGGGAGGCAGCCCTCCTGGCAAGTTCTCCTGGGCCCCAGCAGCAGCACGCCCTCCCAGAATCAGGATCCAAGTAAGAACATTTTCATGGGGTCACAGCCCCTTCTTTTATACACCCTTCTCCTTTGTCTAAAGGTGTAGGGTTTAGGGAAAACCAGATGCAACTGGTTTGGGGGAGCTTTGGAGCACTTTGTTTTGCTCAGCTCCTCTCTCCTTTCACAGGACAGGCTAGGGACATCAGACGCACCACAGGAGGTGGAGCCAGCATTGTAGAGGGTCGGCACAGTCCTATTCAGGTCCTTGGTGCAACTCCTCCCACCACTCTCAGCTCAGGTGTCCCATTCAGCCTAGCGCTGACTCACCCTGCCCCTCCTGCAGCCACACACACCTCCCAGCTCCTGTCACTCACAGAGCCAGACATGTAATCCACATCAGGCAGGCAGACACAGAGCACACATAAATGCCAACTTCTAGAAGTGGCATTTCTACACCAGTCACAAGAAATCTGCGCACACCATTGCGCAGCATTTATTCTCACGAATTCAGGCATACTAGACTTGACCATGCTGCACCTCTCATAACAGGAATTACCACTGACACACTCAACCTCAATGCATTCCTATGGGAGGGCAGGCCAGTCTCACCACACACGCACACAGCGCGCACGCACTTTACACTGGGCCACAGTGCTAAAGTGCCCAGAGGTCTAAAATCACCAACACTACACAGGGAATGATCTAAGGGACAGGCAAAAAGTTCAGGGGTGAACCTGCCAAAAAGGGCCAGGTCCAACAGGAAACATGTGGAAAAGTTTAGAAGGGCTGCATACCACAACTCTGTCGTCCTATCCGGGGCGATGAGGATGATTTGGGGCTGACCAGTCTTGGTGAATCTTCCTGAGAACTTGAGGAATCACGGGTGTGGGGGAACGCATAATGCAACTGAAAGCTCCACCTCAACTGAAAAGCGTCCCCCAGTGCTGCCTTCAACGGGTACCAGAGGGCTCAGATCTGCTGGCATTAAGAATTTTCTGAGGAGGTGAACAAGTCCACCTGAGGAGCGCCCCCACTGGGTGAAGATGTCCTAAACTACCTCCAATAGAAAACGCCTCTCGTGATCAGCAAGATAGCGCCGGCTTGGGCTGTCAGCTCTGACATTCAGAGACCTCGCTAGGCAGTGAGTCAGATCCCTAGATAGTGTGCACAACACCACAGTCTTAATGCTTCCAGGCAAAGGAGGTGAGACCCTACTTCCCCTTATTTGTTCACGTACTACATCGCTATCATGTTGTCTGTCAAGATGTGGAGGGACTCACCATGGATGGAGGGAAGGCCTTGAGCGCCAGCACAACTGGCAGCTCCAGCAGGTTGATGTGGAGAACCCACTCTTCTGGAGACCAGAGGCCTCTAATCTTCAGATATTCCAGGTGGGCTAACCACCCTAGGGTGGAGGCATCAGTCACTACTGTAGTCATAATCTGAGGGAGAGTGAAGGCCATTCCACAGCTCAGGTTCCCTTTGTTCCCCCACCAAACCACTTCGCTACAGTGCTGGGGGAGATATGATAAGTCCCACAGGTCTCTCCTGTACTGGAGCCACTGCCTGTGGAGGCACCACTGCAATGTGCCAACATGCGTGCATGACTAGGAGAATGCAGTAAGCCAGCAGACCTAGGAATCTGAGGACACTCAGAACTGGGACCTTGAGTCTTGATGAAAGGATGGAATGATTTCCTGGATGTCGGTTATCCTCTGAGGTGGAGGAAAGGCTCAGAGAAGGGTGGTGTCCAGAATTGACCCTATGAACTGGAGTCATTGGGATTGCACAGGTGGGATTTGAGCTTGTTGATGGAAAAACCCAGGCCATACAGCAGAGATGCTGTTGAATGCAGATGGCGTGGCACTACCTCTGGCAAATTGGCTTTGATTAGCCAGTCGTCCTGGTACAGGTAAATAGGGTAGTCTGAAAGTCTGAGAAGGGCTGCAACCACCGCCATCACCTTCATGAAGACTCGAGATGCCGATGGTAATCCACAGGGAAGTACCACAAACTGGCAGTGCGTGGAACCCACCACACATCACAAGTACTTCCGGTATGACTGCAAGATAGGGATGTGGAAATACACACCCTGTAGGACAAGTAACACCATCCAGTCTCCAAGCTCCAATGCCAGTAGAACTTGAGCACTTTTCTTAAACTTTTCTTTTTTGAGGAACGTTTTTAAGGTACCTGAGGTCCAGGATGGGATGTAGACATCTGTCCTTCTTGTGCACCAGGAATTGCTTTGCGTAACATCCCCGGCCCCTTTCCTGCTGTGGCACTAACTCCACTGCTCCTTTCCACAAATGAGCTGCCACCTCCTGTTGCAATATGGCTAGATGGTCTGAAGGCGGAAAAGAGGGAAGGGGAGGGAGGGGGATAACCTGAGAAAGGGAAGGGTGTAGCCCTTTTCTATGATTTGAAGGACTCAGTGGCCCGAAGTAATGGCCTTTCACGCTGGGCTCCCACAGGGTCTGGGTGAACTTGGGGAAGCAAACTAGACCTGCCTTCCTGGCGGTGCGGGAGTGGAGGAGGAGGAGGGTTGCAAGCCAGATCCGCTGCCGCTTCCCTGGCTTCTACCTCTGTATTGACAGACGAGAGGATTAGGCTGTGGTGGGAGCTGCAGCTGATAATCCCTTAGACGAAAGAAAGTTCCTCTCAAGATGCCACAAAAAACAGCAAAACTGGCGGTAGTCTTTGGTCAGAGGCAGTAGCTGGAGGCCAAGGGAGCACACGGTGGCCTTGCTGGTATTAAAATGCTCCAAAGCTGAATCAGCCTTATCGCCAAAAAGCCACATCCCATTAAAAGGAAGGTCCATAATATTTGCCTGGACATTCACAGAAAAGTTGGATGTGTGGAGCCAAGCATGTCTACAAATGGTGACAGACGTGTCCACGGCACTGGTCATTGAATATGCAGTGTCAAGCCCAGATTTTATAATACTGCAGGAGGCATTCTGACTATCTAGAATGATCACCTGGAAACGGTCATTCATGTCATTCAGAACATGTGGCAAGATCATCTAGGCCATATCCCACAAGGAATGATTGTACCTGGCTAGAAGACCGTTAGCGTTAAGGGACTGCAGGAACATACTCCAAGCTGAAAAAGCCTTTTTGTCCCAAATCTCAAGAGGTTTTGATTCCCTATGAGAGGGGGCTATTGGGAAAGCACCTCTGGACTGGCCTCCAGAACTGAAGGCTTGGACGATAAGGCTCTCTGGGGAGTGATGGGCCTAAAGTAACATTGGATCACCTGGAGCTGGGTGATTGTGATGACCTATAAGCCTGTTGACCACCAGAGTGGAAGAGGGTTTCTCCCATGCCGCGAAAACTGGCTCTAGAACAGACTCATTCAAGGGGAGAAGTGGTACCGCTTGGAAGAAGGCAAAAGGACCTTTGTGAGAACGTTCATCTTGGTTTCTGTGATGGGCCGTCGAACATTGAAGACTTCAGCAGCTTTCAGCATCACCTTATGCAGAGAGACCACTTCTGGTATTGGTGGACCAGTGGGGAAAGTCCATAGCTAAATCTGGGGATGTGTCTATGCCGCCGGCAACGGAGAGTCCTTGAAATTCATAGGTATCATGGTCAGGGCCTCCATAGGGAATGAGATCAATAGGGTAGGAGTCTGTCCCAAAAATATCCTGCAGGCAGTTTCGATACAATTTCTCCTCTAAAATCTATTGGGTATCCTTACAGGATTTGTTCTGAGGGGAGACATCTGGCTGCGGCATTGGTGGCACCGCATCCAGGTAGTAATGGTGGCACCGTCCGCAGCATTGACTGCTGAGGCACCGAGTATCTTAGTGTGGGTCAAAACAATGTGACGTCGGCACCGGATCCCTTGAAGCATCACCATTTGAAAGGGCACGAACATTGGGAGCCGATATGGGGTATGGTGTTAAGGAACACCACTGGGCCGACCCGAGGTCAGGAATTCAGGGAAGGCCACAGTACATGCCAGAATCACACGCTGGCAGTGCCAGCGGCTCCATAAACTTTGAAGGTCGATCCGGAGCAGAGTCCTGTGGTGGAGCAGAACTGAATGGAGGAGGAGCCTCAGGGGTCAAGTCGACTAATTCCAGCTCCGAAGATGAAGATCCTGTAGGAGACAGACAGCAAAAGGGGGCGACTTACCTTTAGAGTGTTTCTTTGATTTCCTATGTTTTTTCTTCTTCCTGCCCACTGAGGAGAAGGATAGAGACCTAAAGTGATGTCTCGACCGTTTGCAGCGTTGATGGTCCTCTCTGGCCCGGGCCATGAAGCGCCTAGCTTCCTGCTCTTTTATGGCCTTAGGGTGCATGCTGAAGCAAGAAGAGCAAGCCCGTGAGTCATGGTCTGACCCCAGGCACTAAAGACAAACTGCTAAGTTAATTTTGAGTGAGCAAACTCCTCAAAAAGAGCAAACGTAGGTTGGTACCCTGGGGCAGGAGCTTTATGGCCCAAGTGATTCTGCTTGATATCACTTGCAACATCGACCAAGGCACTCTACAGGGGACTTCAGAGTTTTGAAGATTTCTGTATCCAGTCTAACGCCTGGGATTGTTCTAAAGGTGAGGAATCTGTAGGTAGAAGTATCCATCGGAAGAATTTATTACTAATGCCATAAATGTAAGTCCGTTTTTATATAGCGCAGCTACTCACCCTTACGGGTCTCAAGGCGCTGGGGGCCGTTGTGGAAATTAAGTGAGCTATTGCCCAGAGTCACATGGTGCTGAGCTGCCGCCGGAGCCGGGGATCAAACCGTGAACCCTGTGCTCCGAAGTCAGCTGCCCTGACCGCTGCACCACACCTCGCCATCATGCGGGATCTACCATAAGAACTTAATGAGACCGAAAAAGTTCAGAAAGGGGCCTTTCAAAGTTCCATTACTTCATGTCAGGGGACTGAATGATCCTGCTAAACTGTCAAGAGTTTCTGCCTCGCTAGAAAAGCCGATAAGGACCTAGTACAAGAGACCCACCTAAAAAGGGGTGACTTGGGGAGGTTCTTTTTTTTAGACCTTACCACGTGCAGATACATGCCACTGCATGGACTGAAATTCGTGGGGTTGCAGTTCTGGTATGAAATGTGCTGAGAATAATAGTCCTAGAAACCATTTGCAACAAACCAGGTTGTTGTGTTCATCGAGGGAAGAATGGTCTTAGATATTCTGACAAGTACAGCTGTGTATGACCAAATACTGGCCAAAACCAATTTATACTTTAAGGTTTGCACAAATTGAAGGAATTTGCCGGTGGTATGGTATGTAACCCATTGACCGATGGAGAACTTGACAGAACAGAGGTAGAAGCATGGACTTCCAAAGTAGCATCCCTCATTGAAAAGGACCAGAGACATCTAGGCCTGGTTGATTTATGGAGAACCTTGAATCCAAATGTGAGGGATTACACCTTCTAATCACATACACACCACTTCTATTCTAAGACAGATAGAGTGTCCCTCTTTTGCGGTTAATTTATTAGTCTTGATTAGTCATAAAGACATTTGTTCCGAGCATACAGAGTGGAGTTGTTAGGATTTCAAAAATAATTTTGGCTGGGATTTTGTAGATGAGTTGGGGGGAGTGGGTGGGGGTCGCAGACCAGCCTTGTTGAGGTAGCATACATCGATTGGGGTTAATAGGGTTCTCTTGTTAGGCATTAACAGAGTTCAATCAGCGCTCTTCTTGGGGTACATTCAATGCTCTTTTGGTGATACATGGAACAATCTGCTTGCATATTCTTCGGGGCTCTAGTTCATAGATTGGTCTCGTAAGTTGGTTTATACAGGGCTGTTTGGGTTAATTCAGTGCTCTTCTTGGAGTGCATTCAATGCTCTTATTGGGGATCAGTGGAACAATCTTCTTGCGGGTTCTTCAGTGCTCCAGTTCATAGTTCCTAGATAGTTCTTGTAAGTTGGATCTTACAGGGCAGTTGGAAAAATTGATTCAGTGCTCTTCTTGGGGTGCATTCAATACTCTTATGGATAGCCATGGCACAATCTTCTTGTGGGTTTCTTGGGGTTCCCGCTCAGAGTTCATAGACAGATCTTGTAAGTTGGTTCGTAGAGTTAGGGTTTATTACACACTCTTCATTTGATGCCCTTATTGGGGATCAATGGAACAATGTTCTTATGGATTCTTTGGGCTCCAGTTAATAGTTTAAAGATTGTTCTTGTAAGCAGGTTCGTAAAAGGCTGTTGTTGGTGTTCAAACAACACTCTTCTTGGGGTACATTCAATGCTCTTGTGGATATACATGGAATAATCTTCTTGTGGGTTCTTCGGGGCTCTATTTGATAGTTAATAGATTGGTCCTATAAGTTGGTTTGTACACTCAACAGAGTTGGGGAGCTGACAAAGGATTAATAACAGACCAAGCATTGGTCACACTAACTGCATGTAGAATTGCTGTGAATAGTATGCCTTTTCTATTGTGGGTATTCCCCTGCTGGAGTTACATACAACAGTAAATCAAACAGTGAAAGCGTAGGATTAGTGAAGTGCTAAATCCATGTGATTATTATGACGCACATTTAGTTTACATTATGTTCTGCAATGTGATAATCAAGCTTACATAAATATATTTGCAGCATTTACTTTGAACACTGATTGCTTTATTTTACATTAGCTTGTTAATGATTTCTGAGTTTCTAGATGGTTGACAACTGTGTGTCTCGTTTACTGTTGCTATTTCAAAAGAACACAATTTTGCAGAAAGAAAATACTTGAAAGGGGACAGATGGAAAGCTTCATGTCAGGCAATACTGGTACAGGCTGTAAAAAATCATATCTGCAGTCCTAATTGGAGGCTACTGGGACAGGAGTCATTTAGCGTTCGCTCACTGACTTATCAGTGCAGCTGGCCTAATCAGACCAGAATAGCAGACCTGGGAACAGCACTGAACGTAAGATCTGTTGTTCAAACAGGTATGCGGTCAAGTACCATCTCAAACTCAAAATAGGTTTTATTTCATGCTGTGCAATAATTAGATTAGCGCTTAGAAGAAGCAGAATGAGGGTAGGATGCTAGATACTTATCACAGCAAACACAAGGAGATGATGGACGGAGCACTGAACCTTTTCAGACACTCACCCCCAGTCACAGATCTGGGTTGAATCCACCATTGTTCATTAGCTCACTTCCCCACCCCAGGTCAGACCCAGCTATATGCAAATCAGTCTTGACCCTGTGCCTCATGGGAACAGTCCGGCCCGAACTGCCAAGCCAGGTCTTCCCTGGACCGGAAACAAGCTCTGTTAGAATATAAAAATATGCTTTTGCATTGTCTTATGTAAGTTAGCATTCGCGGCGCCATTTTGTGTGTAGCCGCCATTTTGAATTATAATCTAAACTAATCCTTTGCCATTTCCGAGAAACGGCCTTCTCTAGGTTATGTTTCTTCGGAGCTGAGTTTTGCTACACTAATGAATGCACTGTTCTTATTAGCGCATACCTTTCCTGTTAGACATAGGCCTTCTCCCACTTGTCTAGTGGTGGGTACAGGCAGAGTGACCTTGAATAGTAGATAATGTGTGCCCGGCCTCAGAATCGAAACTTACTCCTTTGTAATTTACTGTCCAGCTGCATCTCCCTGGAAAATTCCATGGTGGGCGTGCTTTCATTGGTTTCGAAGTGTACATAATGTATGGTTATGCTTGCTGATGTCAGTCCCCGTGCAGCACTCCTAGCGACTGGGCAGACAGGGCTCCGCTCTGAGTGTATTTGAATAAACTGTTATTGGTTTGTATTCTCTACTGCCTGATCGACTCTTCATTTGGTATGGAAGGCTGAGAGGTGGTCGCGAGTGACCCGGCTGACCCTATTCGGGCCACTTCCTTCAGTTGGCGCCCGAACAGGGACGCCTTCAGGTGAGTGACCCATCCCCTTCTGCGGACGGGGGGGGGGTGGTCGAGGCCATCGTCGGGTCAGACGGACGGATCAGGGATCCCTGCACGAGAGTGTTCCTGGTACTCACAGCTGCCCCTTCTGTCCCGCCGGACGGTGCCTCGCCCAGTGGTCATCCCGACTGGAGTCCTGAACGGCAAAACCCTTGGATCTGACCGTTTGGTCTGAAGAGTCGGTAGTGGAGAATTAATTTGTTTGACCTGTGCAAACCAGGTGACTTTGTTTTGGTTCTTTGTGGATATGGTACCATTTTGGTTTGTATTTGGTACGGTCTAAGGACCGTCTTTGGGATAAAAGCAATTGCAATTGTTTTGCTAGGCATAAAATAGTGAACTTGTTTTCTTTTTGAGAATGTCTAGTGTTAGTAAACTGTTTTCCTTGTGCTGTTGTTGTTGTTTGGTTGATGCTCGATTGGAAGAAAGTCAGCCGGCGCCTACAGAAGGCACTCTGAATTTTGATATGTATGTGAAGCATGGTCTTGGCCCTATTATGTTTAGTACATTATGGCACAAATATACGAGGGACAATGCAGAGTTGCAGTGGCCGTTGACGGGCACTTTTGATGAACAAAAGATTGAGTATTTACAGGAACAGTTGTTTAAGAGACGAAGTAGGCAGTCTATGTTTGATTTTTTCAGAACATGGCAGAAAGCAGCTAGACAGAAGCGGTTGAAGGCAGAAAAAGAAGCCCAGAAATGGAGAAAGCAGACATTGACTCAGAAAGCTGTGGCGTATGACAGGGAAAAGCAGGAAAAGGGTGTGGAATGTGAAGATAGAAGGTTTTGATTACAAATTGATAAATCGTATGTGGTTCAGGAAGAAGATGACGCTTTTGTGGAAGAATTGTTGGATACCTGACCCCCGCCTCCATATGCCCCGCAAATAATATATTGCGCTGTTCTGGTGCCCTCACAGTTGCTTCCACTGTCTCTGTACCTGTATCTACTACGGTATTTCAACGGCTTTGGCACCTCATCCTCCTCTTTCTTTGCCATCTGTGGCAACTGTGACTGTTAGTACCCCTGTCACACCTATTGTCTCAGCATCCCTCTCGCCAGCTCTTTCTCCTGCAACACAACAATTAGCGACGATAGTGCCTGTTACTTCTGTTGCTTCTCCCACTATGGTTTTTCATCCCCCGACATTGGTAACTAGTGGGACCCCGATACGTGGATTTGAGGATAGGGATTGGACCAAATTTAAGGCGCGTATGGGACCATTAGTGCGATCTGATGTGGGCGATAATGAGAAAAAGGTAATAGCTAATCAGGCTGCACAGTGGGCTCGTAATCCTATTTATAGTGTAGAGCAGGGGTCTTCAAACTGTGGGGCGCGACCCCCAGGGGGGCCGTGGAGCGATGCAAAGGGGGTCGCGCCTTCCCAGTCACACTTCTGCCGAGGCCCAAGGGCTTCAGCCCCCCCTCTCCCCCCGTCCTGCGTCTCAGCCCGGGCTGCTGCAGTGCAACTCGAGCTGCTGGGGGCTCAGCTGGGCAGTGTCTGGAGTCTTATCTCCGGCACGCCCGAGTTTTTCACAGCTCTTTAAAGACCATTTGCATGTTTACATGCCTTTGTAAACTGGTTACAGAGGCTTAGTTTTTTCCCTGGTTCCAGTACCCCCTATGCCCCCACTCTGCCTATTCCTTACATTTGTATTTTACCTTTACTGCTGCAGTGTGAGAATGCATTTCATGAAAAGGAATATAAAGTAGGGTTGCCAAAAGAAAAATGCCTGCCGTGTTTTGTTTAAAGAGCCGGCAAAGACCTCCTCTTGACACTAAATAGACTTATAAATAAAAAAGTATGTATGCATTCGTTATGTGACTTTTCTGTCTTTGTTCTCTTTAATTATCAGTCATGGATCATTGAGGCAGCCCTATAACACAATTAAAAGTGCTTTCTATTTATATTTGCTGTTCGAAGTATGCACAGATAAGTGCTTAAAATACAGCTTTAGGTGACTGCTTATTTTTGTACCGACTGGGCCATCAAAATAATCTGCTGGCAACCCTAACCATAGGACTGGAAGTTTGTTGCAGGATCAGCACATTATTTATTTCCTCGATCCCCGATTAATGCCATAATAGCAATAGTTTAACTTAGATCTTAAACCCTACGCCGCCGTCCATAACATGCTGAGTTACTTCAAGTGTCTGGGAATGCACCCTGCATTCAGACAACTCACTCGTCATTCTCGCCCTTCACTTTCACGCTCACCCTGCACTCACAGCGATCACAATGCACTCACACCATTCACCCGCTAACCCTGCACTCACAGTGATCACTCTGCACTCACAATGCACTTGCGCTGTTCATCCTGTGGAGAAGTGTGGCTCAATGGTTAGAGCGGCAGACCCTGATGCAGAGATCTGGCCCGGGACCAGGGTTCAATTCCCGCCTCGGCGGGTCTTGGGCTCAATTTCCTCGGACCTGATAATTCTCGCCTCGGTGCCTATTCTAATCATGGGTCCCACTCTGCAACTCTGGGCAATAGCTTGCTTAATCTCCACAACGGCCCCAACAGCGCTGGGATGCCTGGCTTCACCCTGGGGGTGCCCAGGAGTGGACATTTCACAGGGAAAAGCCAGGAAGGGTTCCACAGCGGTATGCGTACAGCGCCTGGACACCCCTTTGGGGGTATGGGTGCGCTTTACAAGTACAAATTTCATTTCATCCTATACCTCACCCTGCAGCCACACGAGTACACTACTCATCCTGCACTCATGTGACACTTCACTCACCTGTCCCCCTCACTGCTCAATATGCAACTCACTCAAACAAGCCCATCAGTAATCATACACTCATTCGTCCCATTCTGAACGTGCATCCGCACCTAAATTCATAAGCCACCTCACTCACCCTGCAGTCACTCCTCTTACCCTACTCTCACACTGTTGCATCGCTCACCGTGCACTCACATGGGCACTCTTGTCACCCACACAGTGCAGAGGGTTAACGTTCCTGCTACAAAGAATATGTACCATGCAGATCACAGAAATGAGTGTGAGTAAACTATGAGTAGCGCTATCAAAAAATGAAATGTTTGTCAGAAAGGTGCTATAGAGAGATGAGGTGAATTGTTGGTGAGTGGCAGTGAAGGAATTCATGGAGAAGGAGGAAACTGGGGTGGGGCACCAAAAAAGACTGTTGCACCGTGTGCGACCAGCGTTAGGACCAGCCCTGGCTGGGAGTGTTAAAGGTGAAGTGAGAGGTTGAATGGGGAGAGTTCAGAAGTTGTAAAAAGGGGTGAAATAAAATGGCCTGCAAAGTGAGAGAGGGATCCGGGGTTAGGAGAGGACAGAGGGATGGAAGGGAGGGGGTGAGAGGAAAGCTGCATGGGTAAACTGCTTAACTCTGCACAAAACCGCCAGGGTTTTAAGGGACCCCTGCTTCTCCCGGCCAGGGCCAAGTGAGCTTCTAATGTGGCAGCACGTATTCCTGCGGAGTGGAAGGCCCTTCACAAAGGTTGACTAGAAATCTTTCTGATGTTAATTGCTGTATTTTGGTTATACACTGGTACTGATGGGGTGAAATCTTTCCTCAGTGTTACTGTGTACGCGGCATCACATAACATCATTTACCTTTTCTTCCCACACAATTTAGTCAAGCCTGTCACGTAATTTGGTCCTCACCTGCCTCATAATTCCAGTAGCCCTGCCTACAGGTTTAGAAATTTTTGTCAGGAGGGGGGTCCTTACGCCTCAAAATGTTGACAGGGGGGTCTCGGCATCCAAAAGTTTGAAGACCTCTGGTGTAGAGGATGTCTGGGCGACTATGAGAGATTTTGAGCCTTTTATACAGCAGCATGCCCTTAAACACATGTGCGCAACTTTAATTGGTCTTTGGCAACAGTGTTTTGAAGCGGAAGCACCTCAAATTTTATTTGACATAAGAGATCGGGTGTATATGTCATGGGTCCGTCCCAAGGGAATAGCGGTATGTGTGTGTGGTGGGTTCCGGTACTCGTAGAGCGCACAGCTAGACAGATCAGCGGTCTAGCGCTCAGAATAGGAAGCGCACCTGATCGGACGAGAAGCACTTCCGGGTGAGACCGCATATAGCTGCGGCGCTCATTCCCGTCAGTGCTTCCAGTACTGTTCCTTGTCAGATGCCGGCCCGCTAACACCACGGATTTCCTAACGGAGTCTTCCTGATTCCTTGCCTACCCAGACGCACTGCAGCATCGCCCTGTTAGATAGACCCTCTACCGGAGCACCCTCGCTAGATTCGACACCCGCGACACGCACAGGAAAGCGTGGTCGCGGTTGCTTTGTTTATTTCCCAGCGCAGGAGCGCCTATTGTTTTCCTTTCACTCGCGGCACGCACAGGGAAGCGTGGTCGCGGCTGAGTTGTGCTCGTTCTCGGCGCAGGAGCGCCCACTGATTTCCTTAACCCGCGACACGCACAGGGAAGCGTGGTCGCGGTTGCTTCTTGTTTATTTTCCCAGCGCAGGAGCGCCTAGTGTTTTCCTTTCACCCGCGGCACGCACAGGGAAGCGTGGTCGCGGCTGAGTTGTACTCGTTCTCGGCGCAGGAGCGCCCACTGATTTCCTTAACCCGCGACACGCACAGGGAAGCGTGGTCGCGGTTGCTTCCTGTTCATCCTCAGCGCAGGAGCGCCCTTGTTTTCTTACTACCACCACCACGAAGGAGTTCCTTTCACCTTACTGGCACAGGAGTCGGGAGCCCAGAGACCGCCCTCTTCTGGCGTGACAGGTTCTAAAGCCGGCTCTCCCTGCTTCCCTGTCATACTTATATTGAGAGACCTCCTATCGGAGCTTAAGCCTTCAATTTTCAGGTGACTATATACCATAGTATCTCTTACGTGTACTGTATGGCTGTTGTAGCGTATAACAAGTACGAAGGGAGAGCAGACGCACTAACTGCTTGATTGTTCCCTTGTTTAGCTGGCGATGCCCAGGAGAGCGCCCTCCGCTTAGAGAAGCTCCTCACCTATCTTCACAGACGACGTCCCTTCCAAACACCATTAGGCATCTTTCCCTGGTCCCATCCTTGCCTGGGTCTGTAGATTCACCTTTGATCGGGTAAGGAGGGGGACGGTGGAGGTTGCTCACGTCGTCCCTGCGAGATAGCTCCACGAGTATACCAGGTAAGACTTGTGGGGTCCTGACAGAACTGGAAGCCCACGTTAAATATCTCGCCTGGACGTCATGAGTAGCCCCGACATTTCCCTGCAGGACATTGCAGCTATGCTGACCTGTATACAGGCAGACAACCTGCGTCTGCGCCAAGACATCACAACGCTACAAGGCCAGGTTGCAGCAGGGCAGACAGGGGCTTGGGGCCCAGACCCTGCTGTCAGAGCAAGACAGGGGGGTGTGATACGCCCTCCTGTGTTTAATCCTGGGGGGACAGGACTCGATCAGCAAGGCTGTAACCCGCCAATACAAGTCATATCTCCTCACCCTATCCAGCTAGCATCCCCCGAACGTTTTTACGGTGATAGCACCAAGTACAGCATTTTCCTGAATCAATGCCAATTACACTTCATGGCACGTGCTTCTGCCTTCCCAGACGATGCCTCCAAAGTAGCATTCATCTTGTCCTATCTTGGAGGAGACGCTGCCCAGTGGTCCATCACGTTGGTCGAAAATGACGACCCCATGCTATATAGTCTTCCCGTTTTTAAGGAAACCCTACGACGCATGTTTGCCCGCCACACGTTTGTGCAAGCCGCAGACAATGAGCTTCTTAACCTGAAACAAGGCTCTTCTGATCTACTGCATTATATTACCAGGTTTAACAGGCTGGTTATCGAAGCCAAATGGCCGGAGTCCAAACAGGTATCCGTGTTCTACAGAGGACTGCGGGATGAGGTCAAGGATCTCCTCTCGCAACAACCTGAACCCCCGGAGGATATCAGGTCCTTCATCGATCTAGTGGTTAGGTTAAACTTCAGACTACAGGAGCGAAAAAACGAGAAAACTAAAGGTACCGAGCCCCGATTCATGGCGTTCCGAGAAAAAATCAGGAGTGAACCAGGGAAGATCCATGAAGCACCCGAACCCATGCAGATCGGCGGAGTCCGTGGTCCCCTGACCCGGGAAGAAAAAGAAAAACGACAAAAACAGAACTTATGCCTATACTGTGGCAAAAGCTGACATTACGTTAAAGAGTGCCCTGTTAAACCTGCCAAAATGAAAACCAATAAACCCTACGCTCTCTCCGTATCCCGCAGGGGTGAAGCGGGAAACGACGAAACCCAGTAGGCGAAGGGGTTGGTCTACTGGGTTCTCCTCGATGCGGACCCCCATCACCAAATCCCTTGTCAACATTCGACATATGGGAATGACGGTAATGTTGCAATCACTAACGGGCCAGACATGGACAGTCACAGCTCTCATTGACTCCGGTGCCACCGGTAATTTCATAGACACTCGCTACATGGAGAGACTGGGTATACCGACTGTGCCCAAGGAAAAACCAGAAAGTGTGAAGGCTGTGGACGGCACCGACCTGACCTCTGGGCTCATACGGTACCAGACAGAAGCCATGAGAATGACGTGTACGAATGGGCACACGGAAGACATTGCCTTTGCCGTAATCGATGCACCCCAGTTCAGGCTTATTCTGGGGCTTCCTTGGTTGGTGACACACAACCCCCAAATCGACTGGAGGACCCGGATCATGACTCTGAACTCCTCTCATTGTACCACCGCCTGCTATCCGCAAGAGGATGTATCCGGTGGCCTTGCTATACAAGCACGCTCGGTGCCATTAATAGGGATGGGTACGGTCACCCAAGAGGACGTACCCGAGGCGTATGCAGACCTGGCTTCTGTATTCGATAAGAAAGGGGCCAACACCTTGCCACCACACCGCTCCTTCGATTGCAGGATAGACCTCATACCTGGTTCGTCACTTCCATGTAGTCGTGTTTACTCGCTCACAGAAAAAGAAAATCATCATTTGCGCACCTACCTGGATGAGTTCCTGCAAAACGGATTTATACGCCACTCCAAATCTCCCGTCTCTTCCTCTCTCTTTTTCGTGGCCAAGAAGGAGGGGGATCTGAGAACATGTATTGACTACAGAGCCATAAACACCATAACCATAAAAAACCGGTATCCTCTACCGCTCATTTCCAACCTCTTGGATCAAGTAAAGGACGCCACTATCTACACCAAACTAGATCTACGGGGAGCCTACCATCTCGTCAGGGTCCGTGAGGGTGATGAATGGAAGACCGCGTTTCGGACGAAATACGGCCTATTCGAATACCGAGTCATGCCCTTCGGACTCTGCAACGCTCCGGCGGCCTTCCAATACTTCATAGATGAAGTCCTGAGAGAGTACCTTGATCGTTTCTGTGTCGTCTACATCGACGACATTTTGATCTTCTCCAACACCGTTCCTGAACACATCAACCACGTTCGTGCTGTCCTGCAACAACTACAACAGAACGGCCTCTATGTTAAACTGGAGAAGAGCGTGTTTCACACCACCATGGTTGAGTTTCTGGGTCACATCCTGACCCCTGATGGGGTCAGAATGGATACCAAAAAGGTCGAAGCAGTACTACAATGGCCATCGCCCTGTTCCATCAAACAGGTCCAGAGATTCCTGGGGTTCGCCAACTATTACAGGCGCTTCATCACTGGATTTTCTAGTATTGTGACACCCATCACCCGTTTGCTGCGTAAAGGGGTGAAGTTCTCCTGGGACCCTGAAGCCGAGGAGGCGTTTCAGGACCTGAAGAGACGTTTTCCAGCGCTCCCGTCCTACGGCATCCTGACCCGGAACAACCCTTCATGGTGGAAGCAGATGCATCACAAAACGCCTTGGGAGGGGTGTTGTCACAACGCAACGTCGAAACAGGTCTATTACATCCTGTGGCCTTTTACTCTCGAAAACTACTACCAGCAGAACGCAACTATACCGTTTCAGACCGTGAACTACTTGCCATCAAGGCTGCCTTTGGAGAATGGCGTCATTACCTCAAGGACGTACGACACCCGATGACCATATACACCGACCACAGGAACCTGCAGTTCCTTCGTTCAGCCAGAGCCCTCACCTCTAGACAATTAAGGTGGACCCTGTTTTTTAACGAATATGATTTCCTGATCACCTATCGCCCCGGGAAGGAAAACGCCAAAGCAGATGCCCTGTCCAGACTGGACGAAACCGAAGACGCCGTACCGAAGACCGAACCCGTATTCATCCTTCCTGAGCATTGCTTCCAAGGGGTGGTCCTATCCTCTTCCTTCTTCTCTCAGTTGCACGAAGACCTAAAGCAAAAAGAAATGGATGAATGGATCGGGGACCTTGCTGGCATCACAGCACGGGAGGGGTTTTTATTCAGAGGAGACCAGTACTACCTCCCGTTGGAAAACTATCAACAACAGGCTCTGTACATGTGCCATGACCACCAGTTATCTCTCCATCCGGGAACCCATAAAACCATGGACCTTCTACACAGACACTTCTGGTGGCCTTCCATGGACACCGCTGTTCGTTCCTACATAGCCCGTTGTACCGTCTGTGCTCAAGGGAAGATCCATTCCAGTCCCCTGGTAGGGCTCTTAAACCCGATTCCTGTACCTCCTTACCCTTGGCATACGGTGTCCATGGACTTTGTGGTTGAGCTACCCAAGACCAAGACCGGCTTTACCACCGTCCTCACCATCGTAGATCACCTAACGAAAATGGCACACTTCGTTCCATTGAAGAAACTACCGTCAGCACTGGAATTAGCCTTAATCTTCGCGCACAATGTGATCCGGTTGCATGGTGTACCCTCCGTGCTGATCACGGAAAGGGGCTCCCAATTCGTATCCAGGTTCTGGGGTGAGGTGTGCAAAAACATGGGCATGGAAACACGTCTTTCCACGGCATATCACCCACAAACAGACGGACAGGCGGAACGAACAAACCAGACCATGGAACAATACCTTCGATGCTTATTGTTATCTATAGAACAAGAATGGTCGGAGGCACTCTGGATGGTAGAATACGCATACAACAACAGCAAACATGCGTCCACAGGAATGTCGCCTTTCTTCTGTCTACAAGGGCGGCACCCACGATCAGAACCATGGGAAAAAAGCTGTCCTGCCACATACCTACCGTACAAGAGTACCATACCCTCCTACATGACTTATGGCAGGAGGCCCGGTTCGAGCTCGCCAAGGCCAAAGAACAACACAAACACTACGCCGATGCCCATAGACAAGAGGAACCGGAGTATAGGGTAGGGGACGAGGCGTGGGTATCAATAAAGAATCTCAACGTACACGGACCCAAAAAACTGCTGCCAAGATACGTCGGCCCTTTTCCCATCGAGAAAGTCATCAATCGGGTGGCGGTGAGACTCACACTACCCCAGCAGATGAAAATACACCCGGTGTTCCATGTTTCCCTCCTACGTCCCGTCCATCCGGAGAACCGTAGTACTGGCCCTCCGCCCCCATCCTTAGGGACAATCACGAGGAATATGAGGTGAGGGCCATCCTTGATTCCCGTAGGTCCATGGGGCGGCTGTTTTACCTGGTGGACTGGAAAGGGTATGGGCCAGAGGAGCGTTCCTGGGAACCCTTGTCCCATGTACGCCATGCTCCCTTGTTAGTTTGTGCCTTCCATGCACGGTTTCCGTGCAAGCCTCGCCCTGCTACCCCCGTGTAAAGGGGGGTTTATTCTTGGGAGGGGGTACTGTCATGGGTCCGTCCCAAGGGAATAGCGGTATGTGTGTGTGGTGGGTTCCGGTACTCGTAGAGCGCACAGCTAGACAGATCAGCGGTCTAGCGCTCAGAATAGGAAGCGCACCTGATCGGACGAGAAGCACTTCCGGGTGAGACCGCATATAGCTGCGGCGCTCATTCCCGTCAGTGCTTCCAGTACTGTTCCTTGTCAGATGCCGGCCCGCTAACACCACGGATTTCCTAACGGAGTCTTCCTGATTCCTTGCCTACCCAGACGCACTGCAGCATCGCCCTGTTAGATAGACCCTCTACCGGAGCACCCTCGCTAGATTCGACACCCGCGACACGCACAGGAAAGCGTGGTCGCGGTTGCTTTTGTTTATTTCCCAGCGCAGGAGCGCCTATTGTTTTCCTTTCACCCGCGGCACGCACAGGGAAGCGTGGTCGCGGCTGAGTTGTGCTCGTTCTCGGCGCAGGAGCGCCCACTGATTTCCTTAACCCGCGACACGCACAGGGAAGCGTGGTCGCGGTTTCTTCTTGTTTATTTTCCCAGCGCAGGAGCGCCTATTGTTTTCCTTTCACCCGCGGCACGCACAGGGAAGCGTGGTCGCGGCTGAGTTGTACTCGTTCTCGGCGCAGGAGCGCCCACTGATTTCCTTAACCTGCGACACGCACAGGGAAGCGTGGTCGCGGTTGCTTCCTGTTCATCCTCAGCGCAGGAGCGCCCTTGTTTTCTTACTACCACCACCACGAAGGAGTTCCTTTCACCTTACTGGCACAGGAGTCGGGAGCCCAGAGACCGCCCTCTTCTGGCGTGACAGGTTCTAAAGCCGGCTCTCCCTGCTTCCCTGTCATACTTATATTGAGAGACCTCCTATCGGAGCTTAAGCCTTCAATTTTCAGGTGACTATATACCATAGTATCTCTTACGTGTACTGTATGGCTGTTGTAGCGTATAACAAGTACGAAGGGAGAGCAGACGCACTAACTGCTTGATTGTTCCCTTGTTTAGCTGGCGATGCCCAGGAGAGCGCCCTCCGCTTAGAGAAGCTCCTCACCTATCTTCACAGACGACGTCCCTTCCAAACACCATTAGGCATCTTTCCCTGGTCCCATCCTTGCCTGGGTCTGTAGATTCACCTTTGATCGGGTAAGGAGGGGGACGGTGGAGGTTGCTCACGTCGTCCCTGCGAGATAGCTCCACGAGTATACCAGGTAAGACTTGTGGGGTCCTGACAGTATATTCGGGAATTGGGGCCAGGACAGGTTTTTTCTAATGTTACAACAATAATAGCATATAGGGGAAGACTACATGAGAAACGTCCTAGGCCAGTGTCTCAGTTTCCGATGCAGGAGGTTCATCCTATATATCATCCAGAAATACCGGAATTAACGGATAGCCGTGGCAATATTACTAGTGCGAGGGAGGCGGCCCGTTTTCAGGAACAATGGGTTTATACTCCGTGGAAAATAAGCGAAGTTTTGTCTCTTAAGGCTCATTTGCCTGACCCTAGGAAAAATCCTACTGCATATTATAAAGAATTGACTGAAGCTGCCTCTTCCACTGTAATGACTCTTGCTGATATTGAAATGTTTTTTGGTTTGCTGGTTCCGGTTGATATTTGGAGGCAGGAGCACACCCAAGATCACATTGCGGAATTGGGAGGTACATGGGATGTGATCAAAGGATGGGATCAGGAAAGGAAGCCAGGTGATAAACCCCGAGCTGAGATACTTGCTTTGCCTGGTCATATTATTACATATATGCATTCTCTTATTCCACCGAGAAAAGTAGATTGGGACAAATTGTCAGCTTGTCGACAAAAGAAAGATGAGTGTGTCTGATTTTTTCACCCGGTTTGAAGACACGTTTTTGGATTACAGTGGGCAGGAGTTGTCTATTGAGGGAGCTGTTCGGTTGTTTGTTAATAGATTTGTTTCCAATTTGCTTCCTGAGATTGCGACTCGATTGCAGGCTTCTGAAAGCACTTGGTCCACCTCTTCCCCTTCTGTTATTTTGAATATGGCACAGTATTATGAGCATAGGGGTAATGAGGAAAAGGAGAGGACAGAGAAAAAGCATAAGGATTTGAAGACGTACAGTGGTTCTGTCACAACACACTTATCTAAATCAAAATTACTTCAAATTTCTTATACAGTTAATATAAAAAGCACACAATTGTCTAAACACGTCTTGCTTAAAAAGCACAAACAAATTGTGTTAATTTAGATATAACCAAAAGATTTTATGAAGAAATCATGTATATTTAGAGTACAGGATATATACACAAGGTCAAAGTGATAACAGGGAAGTGGGGTGTGAGATACATATATCACAACAAATTACAAATAGGTACAAAACATTATTTACAACATTACATTCAGTGGTAGAGTGAGAACATATATTAAATCTCAAAGTGACCTAGATTTGCATTCTTTTTGTTTTGGCAATCTCGGATTGTGATACTTCTAGTTAAGCGTCGACGTTTCGACCCTAGTATAAGTGCTAATTAAGAGCATCAAAACACGGGTCTTCCTCAGGACGAAGAGAGTATCTTGTGTATAGCCTGCATGGAGAAAGAGTTATGTCTATATTAGAAATCATGTGTTTAGACCTTTCAACTAAAAGAGTTGAATAGGAGGCACGAAATATGCTCACCTACTGAACGTAAAATTCCAATAGCTGTTAAGGATGCTTGTTAAAGCTAACTGCTGTAGCTCGTGAAAATCTTCATGGACGGGCACTCAAACCCTTTAGATAAAAGAATACAGAAGCCCCCAATTAATGAAGCTTGTCCGTGATTAATGTGATAAAACAGATAAGAAGTAAGGATTTCACACTGACCTTTGTGGTCGTAAACGCATTGGCACTCAAAGGTTGTCAAAGAGATAGGGGCACTCAGCCTCCCAATCAATGAAAGAATTGGCACCTTGTGCTCATTATTCCTGTAAAAAAGACAGTTGATATCACACTCGGTGTGTAACACAAAAATGAGGAAACTCGGTCGATAGAGTAACAGCCATAATATTAAAAAATCAAAAGTCTCTCACTGACCTCTCCGATCATATGACTGTGGCACCGAATGGTTGTGACAGTGTTAGGGGCACTCAGCCGCCTAAGTGGATGATTCTATTAAGAGGGAATCGGCACGTCGTGCGCAGTTCTCCTGTGAAAGATTTTAAATGCCATTACTTAAGTTCCCCAAACTACAGTGCCAGACAAACATCGTATTCAGGCTCAGTATAAATATAGAAAAACAAACCTCCCGCGTAAAGCGCTCAAGGTCGTTACCTTCGTGTAGAAATCAGCAGGGGCACTCGCACCTCCTTGCAACAATGGGCTCCTCAGATCCCGGAACGATCATTTTCCATGGATTCTGTGGGCAGAAGAATTAAATCAATGCTAATGCCTCTCACCGGCATCCTAAGAGAAGATTGCGAGTCCAAGACTCTATTAATAAAGCTTTTACCTTTGTGCTCGTAGCAGCGTAACACACAGCGCGTCTTCTCAGGGAGAGAGAGACCGCTCATAATTGTCTTAATTTATGCCTGCAGGCAAGCGTGCAGCTGACGTCCTCGTGGACGGCTGGCACGCTAGGAATGTAAATTCCTACATGCACCGTCGCGGTTCGAGAGTTAAGGGTTGTGCTAAAAATAGGCAGTGGAGCTGGGGATACTAAAGGAGCTCTCACTTCCACACAGTTCGAAGCAAAAGTCCCCAGGTTCTGCACAGTACTGGGTATCCCCATCCACGTACTCGTAGGCAGCCGAATACGACGCCTCTGGGGCCGAATCAGTGCGCGTACTGTAAGGAGGAGGGACATTGGCGTAGTGAGTGTCCTGTGCTTTTGCAGAATGTGGCGGTCCCTAGAGGACGAGGTTCTCGTGGACGGGGTCGTGGAGCCGGCGAGGCTGACAGAGCTCAGTATACTGTAGCCTCCCAGGGCCGTTCCGATAATTACTTTGATGACCCTCGTGAGGGACAGTATTATCATGATGATTATGATATGGAGGAAGTGACAGGAATGTCTTATAGATAGGAAAGCCAGGGACAGGGTGGGGGACCAGTTCCGATACCTGTAGATCAGCGTGGTCCTTATGTAATAGAGGAACTGCAAGGTTCGACTAAGGAATTTTTGATGGATACAGGTGCGACAAAAAGTTCTGTTTCTCGAAATATGGTCTCTGGGGCGACTCTGTCTGGTCATAATAATGTTTCGGTAGGTTTTTCTGGCGTACCGGTTGTAAGCCCCATTTCAAGACCTCTTCCATTAGCTATTGGTCCTTTTACTGTGGATTCGCCATTTTTGCTGACATCTAATTGTGGTGAAAATTTGATGGGTTTGGATTTGTTGAAAAAACTGCATGCTACGATTTATTGTTCTCCGGCAGGTGTCTATATGACAAAGGGTCCAGACGTAGTACCTGCTAAGTAGTATTTGTCCAAAGATGCACCTCTTCCTGTTGAATTTGCTGATGTGCCACCCACTTTGTGGGCGACAGGTGATACAGATGTGGGACTAGTGCAGATACCACCAGTTTCGATAAAAGTTAAGGATGGTGTTGTTTTTCCTCACATCCCTCAGTATAAGATACCACAGGCAGGAGAGCGAGCCTTATTGCAAATTATTCAGGAGTTGATTGAAAAGGGAGTGGTGGAGGAGACGACTGCTAACATTTGTAATAGCCCAATTCTTAAACGCACGCCCTCAGGTTCCCTTGATGAACATGAAGATATTTATCGTTTTGTGATTGATTTGTGCGAAGTTAATAAAATAGTGGTTTCACAGTTTCCAGTGGTCCCTGACATTACTACTCTTTTGACAATGATTCCTTCTTCTGCTAAATTCTTCTCGGTCATCGATTTGAAGAAGGCATTCATCAGTGTTCCTATTCATCCAGATAGCAGATATCCGTTTGGGTTCACCCTAGCTGGTAGGAGCTTTAGGTTCTGTCAAGCTCCTCAGGGCTATACTGAGAGTCCAAGTATTTATAGCCAGGCACTAAAAGGTCAGTTGGATTCCTTGTCGCTTCCCATAGGTAATGTATTGGTGCAGTATGTCGATGACCTCCTTATTGCTTCCGATACCGAACAAGGTTGTAAAGACAGTACAGTTAAGTTATTGCTACATTTAGCTCAGCATGGACATAAAGTTTCTCTTTCTAAATTTCAGTATTGTCGACAGGAGGTCACCTATTTAGGTCACCTACTGTCGAAGGAGGGTAGGCGATTGAGCCCTGAGCGCATCAGTGCCATTGTTAAAATGCCCATCCCTCAGACTCAGAAAGATGTGCGCCCTTTCATAGGTATCACTTCCTACTGTAGGCAGTGGATACCTAACTTCTCCTTACTAATCAAACCCTTGCTTGCACTAACCACTAAAGACGTGCATGAGCCCCTGCCTTGGACGCCTGAATGTCAGCAGTCTTTTGAGCAATTGAAGGCTGCGTTTTGTTCAGCCCCAGTACTTGGCATCCCTGACTATAACAAATCGTTTGTGTTGTTCGTCCATGAGATGGCTGGTTGCGCGCTTTCTGTTTTAACACAAAATTTTGGAGATAAGCAATGGCCGTGTGCTTATTTCTCTGCTGTTCTTGATCCTGTCGCAAGAGCCCTCCTGAGCTGTCTAAGAGCGGTCACGGCTGTGGCCGTCTCGATAAGACAATGGGCTGTTCTCGTACTTGGTACTGATCTCTCAGTCATGGTACCCCATGCTGTGGATACACTCTTGAATAAGACTAAGACACAGCACCTCACCAGTGCACGTCTGACCGGCTATGAACTAACATTGTTCGCTAAACACATTACGATTAAAAGATGTGCCACTCTGAATCCGGCCACGTTACTGCCCCTCCCTTCTGAGAGTGATGAGATTGATAAACATGATTGTATCTTCCGGATGGAAGAAGAGACGAAAGGACAGGTAGACTTGACTGATGTTCCCTTATCTGACCCACAAGGGGAACTATATGTAGATGGCTCTAGTTTTAAATTACCAGATGGCAATACAACTGCTGCGCATGCTATCACCACGCTGCGTACAGTAGTTGAGACATCACGAGTTCCTTATCAGTCGGCCCAAGCTGCTGAGCTTGTTGCCTTAATACGAGCTTGCGAATTAAGTGAGGGACTGGATGTCAATATTTATACTGACAGCCAGTATGCCTTCGGAGTCGCGCACAACTTCGGGCGACTCTGGGCCGAGAGAGGGTTTCTTACTTCGCATGCCACAAAGATTCAGCATGGG
Source organism: Calotriton arnoldi (assembly GCA_963921515.1). Classification (NCBI taxonomy): domain Eukaryota; kingdom Metazoa; phylum Chordata; class Amphibia; order Caudata; family Salamandridae; genus Calotriton; species Calotriton arnoldi. The sequence goes on from CAWUFW010000725.1 coordinate 178,263, forward strand.
CACCTTATATTGAGGCTTTTGTCTGCTTTGACACACCCTAAGAAATTGGCCATAGTAAAGTGTAGTGCCCATCGGAAAGTTATTGATGATGTGGGTAGGGGTAATGAGTTTGCAGATTAGACAGCTAAGGGAACAGCACGGACTAAAATGAAAAGAATGTTTGTAGTAGGTCGCGCTAGGTGGGTGCCTGAAGTTACCATGTTTGAGGATACACTTGAGAATGTGAAAGAGATACAAAGTGAGGCCACAATAGAGGAATTAGCAATGTGGCAAGAAAGTACAGCACAATTGAATGACGAGGGATGTTGGATTGATAAGTCAGGGAAGCAGAGATGGATGTTGCCAGATGCATATGTTCTTCCTGTAGTCACAATGGCCCATGGCCCAGCCCATATTAGTGCTAATGGTATTTGGAAGTTGTTAGACCCTGTATGGCAGAATAACAACATTTCGAAAACAGCTGCACATTTGGTGAAGTACTACATGGTGTGCATGATGCACAACCCTGGGAAAGGTACTCCTACACCACCTGGTAATTTTGCACCACCCACTTTTCCTTTTGAGGTCCTTCAGATAGACTACATTGAGCTGGATAGGTGCAATAATTTGAAGTATGTTTTGGTGATTGTGCATTTAGTAAATGGGTTGAGGCTTATCCTACTAAAGACAATACAGCCGTTACGACTGCAAAGGTACTCCTGAAGGAGTTCTTTCCTCGTTTCGGTTTGCTCCGTTTGATCTGGAGTGATAATGGAAGTCATTTCAATGCCAGAGTGATTCAATTGATTTGTGATGGTTTAAGTATCAAGCAGAAGTTACATGCTGCCAATCATCCACAGTCAGCAGGTTTGGTTGAGAAGTACAATGGTACTCTCAAACTCAAATTGGCAAAAATTCAGGAAACCACAGGGTTACAGTGGCCAGATGCTTTACCATTAGTTCTTTTGTCAATGAGAACAGCAGCACATTCTAGGACAGGATTGTCACCATACGAGGCCATGTTTGGACGCCTGGCAAATGTCTGGGGCGTCCCACGCCCTCAGCAGTTTTCAGATATTGAGTATCCATTGTTGATAGACTATCTTTGTCAGTTAACTGAAAGTTTGCGTTCTATTCACCAACAGTTCCGGGAAGCCCTGCCAGCTACACCAGAGGGGCCAGTCCACGATATTCAGCCTGGCGATTTTGTGTTGGTGAGGAACTTCCAGCAGAAGAAGAGTTTGGAGCCGCGGTGGAAGGGACCGGAGCAGGTCCTCCTATCAACACGTACAGCAGTCAAGGTTGCCGGCCGACTCATTGTCGCAGGGTCCCTCTGCCTCTGCCCTATGATCAGTGGATGAAAGATGGAGTAGGGGATTCCGAGTGTGAAACGGTGCCTCGATTAGTCCCCTTCAGCGATGCCAGGCTGACCTGGACCAAAACGGATGAGGAAAATAATGAAGTGCTGAATGCAGCAGTTCCTCTGGAAATACGGGCTATCCAGGAGCCCCTTTTCACGGATCCCTCTGTGCCTGCAGTCACTAGGTGCAATTTGCGCCCTCGGCTGGGGGACACTGCACCAAAGGAGAAGTCAGATTAGTTAAGGATAAACTGTGTAAGTTAGGGTGTACTTTGCTATAGTACCAACGGAGTTAGTTTAGGGTTATATGAGATTTGTGCACTGTTTGAACACTGGACAGGATAGATCGAAAGTATTCCCTTGGGGGTACATTATCCTGGTCGACGTGGGAACCCGAGCTTAGGACAGAGCAAGCTCCACCGCCGGTGCTCAAGAGAGCCAACGTTTTGATGGATAATAGAAGCCTGTACCAGTGAGGCTCTGACGGACACTGGGAACTTGTATATTCTTCTTGTTGGCATTTTGCCCCCTTGCTTCATCATTTCCTATGCATCCCTTTGGCAGAATGGTTGCTGATGAAGAGCAGCCAGTGATGCCACATATATTTTGGTCTACCAAGAAAAAGATATTAGGTGTTATTCTTGTGATTTTGCTGCTATTGATCCTGGGTGGGGTGTCCTGGGTTTTGGAACGTGATCAGGATGTGCCGTCATGTACTGAGAATGAGGTTGTTTCCCAAATCCACACGAAAAGGACAACCCCAAGTAATGTATTTTCAGACACGCATAAAAGATTTTTGGGGGAAGGTACAGCTTGTTATCCCACTGAATCTGTTACAAGTTTATGGACTGCTTACCCACTGTCACTTGTCAATTATATTTATACCCGCCCAGCCCAATTTGTAGAGGTAAGGGGTGAGTTTGGTATGGGGTATCCTGGCCCTTGTTTGTATTACAGGAAGCCATGAGGAAGAGGATACCCGGGGTGTGACAATAATACATATTGTGACAATTTGTATATGAAAGAACAGAATGTTACCTTAGTGGGTTGGCACTACCAAGATTAAACAGTGACCCGAAAAGCTGGTTATTATCCTGCCTGTTGTCCGATAATAAATAGTACTGATGCATTTCTGTATATCAATTGTTCTGGGATAGTGCTGTTCAAAAATACGATGTCCTTAGCGAAAGATAAGGCTCCAAGTACCTTTGGAATGAACACCAGATATGCTCCAGTAGATTATCAAGGCCCACTTTATGCACACCCAGTATTTTATTTCTTGTCTAATGGTACTTACTCAAATGTTTATAACGGTACAGATGATGTTGCTTTAGGGATGGTGCTCCCTCTAGGCGTGCCATGTAAGTACAGTAAGCCAAGTGTAAGATGGGTAAAAAGAACATTGACGGCAGAGTTCTGTGATGGAGTGACAGATTTGGAAGTCAATAATTATAGTAATTATAGTAATGGTATCACCTTTGGGTATATTCTCTCCTCCGTTATTACCTTTGGTGGTACCGCTATGGCAAGGTAAAAGAGCTAGAGAATATTTTGGATGCAAGCTGCAGATACTGTAACTCTACAGTAGCAGCTTTGCATGACATCACCACTCAACTGGAAAGTATGTGAGTATATTCTGAGCAGACTAGATATGCAGTTGATTTTATTTTGGCTAAGAGCGGTGGTGTGTGCCCAGTGGTAGGAGATCAGTGTGTAGTCGGGATCACCAATATGGAAAAGAATATTACCCAACACATTTTAGACTTCCTAGAAAATGTCAAGGGAATGGAGAGTGGGAACTGGAGTTGGTCACTTTTTGGTAGTTGGGGTTGGATCCTTGAAAAGGTGATTTATTTCATTGTGATTTTGATCTCTTGCTGTGTCCTGGTCCAGTGTCTCCCCTTTTGTTGCTCTTATTGTACTACCCTTCTCGCTCCTAAGAGAGTATAGATTCATGATACTAATGCAACTATTATGATTCAAAAGGAAGTAGAAGACCTCATGCAAATAGATGAGGGTATTTTTGAGACTTCATCCCTCCTTACTGTTTCCCTTCCTGAGGCTGAAGATATGGAGAGCTTCTAAAACAATTTATTAATGCTTTATGGAATGTTCTGTATTTTTGCCATTATACAAAATGTTTAGCTCATGCTAAAAGGAGGGTCTGTTAGAATATAAAAATATGCTTTCGCATTGTCTTATATAAGTTAGCATTCTGTGTGCAGCCTCCATTTAGAATTATAATCTAAACTAATCCTTTGCCATTTCCGAGAAACAGCCTTTTCTAGGTTATGTTTCTTTGGAGCTGAGTTTTGCTACACTAATGAATGCACTGTTCTTATTAGCGCATACCTTTCCTTTAGACATAGGCCTTCTCCCACTTGTCTAGTGGTGGGTACAGGCAGAGTGACCTTGAATAGTAGATAATGTGTGCCCGGCCTCAGAATCGAAACTTACTCCTTTGTAATTTACTGTCCAGCTGCATCTGCTTGGAAAATTCCATGGTGGGCGTGCTTTCATTGGTTTCGAAGTGTACATAATGTATCGTTATGCTTGCTGATGTCAGTCCTAGCGACTGGGCATACAGGGCTCCGCTCTGAGTGTATTTGAATAAACTGTTATTAGTTTGTATTCTCTATTGCCTGATCGACTCTTCATTTGGTATGGAAGGCTGAGAGGTGGTTGCGAGTGACCCAGGTGACCCTAATCGGGCCACTTCCTTCAGTAACTCCCCTCATCAGCCAGGCTAGCTTGAATCCAGTGGCAAAGTGAGCAAGGGACCCACATCTGGGCAATCGGGCTGGACTGTTCCCATTGGGCACAAGGTCAAGACTAATTTGCATATGGCTAGGTTCAAACTGGAATAGCATGGGGAGCAAAAAAAACATGGATTTAGGCCCAGATCTCTGTACTGGGGTGAATGTATAGCATTGTTCTGCATTCTCTCCATCAATTGTTCTTTTTGCATTTGTCACCCCAAGTGGGACGTGTATGCCCAGACGTGGGTCCCATGCTCTCCGGAAGGACAACCGACAATAAGGACCGTAATCATAGGAATTTAGCCCTAAAGAAGTCGCTGTGTACTTCATGGTAGCGACATACACGTGTTGGCTAGCCTAAGACTCTGTACCAAGGAACGCACAACAAGGACAATAAATACTGGAATCACACAGAGCAGTGGATGAACAGTGTTTCTTTCTTTCCTACACTCTTTACTGTACTAGCTTAAATGTATGTACCACTAGCGTGTGTATGGGACCTTGGAGTTCTTTGTCTGTGGTTTACCACAATCTAGGGAGTGGGGTGGTTTTCCCTACCCTTTTGCACCGCACTTACGCCTAAGTTCACCCTATAATATTTGCGTACTGCCTTAGAGCGCCATCACCCCACTAGAACAACCACCGGGCGTGCAGTGTCAAACAGAAAATATCCAACAACATACCAGGACTTATTCGACATCTCAAAGACAACGCAGGGAGGTAGAAACACATTTACATTTCTTGGATGAGAAGATCCACCATCAAAATTACCAACCTCACATGACTGTTATATGTTTTCCAAGAACTCCCGATACACAGAGGTATTCCGGTCAATACTAATGTGCATGTTGGACTTCATATGGTAGGGGAAACATCTATGGTTTTCAGCCAAACTACAGAAGACTCCCATGAGAAGGGGAGATTAAGCCTCCCGAGTGTATCAGACTACTATAAGGTAGTTCAGCTGCAAATAGTGGCAGAATGGACATAGAGAGTATCTACTAAACACCAGCTTCATATGGCTAGGGAAATAGCAGGGAGGCCTGTGGGATATTATATGGCTCTCTAGACAAAAAAGACCAGCCTGACTATACTGTAGTGAAATCAGAAGCACTCTCTCCTGGGAGTATGCGACTCCACAGTACAAGCAAACCAATCTACGACATATCCCTTTACTTTGCATGCCCATATACTAGAACTCTAACTTCACCTCTTGTAAGCCTTGCCTTCACAGAATGCAGCTAAGATACAGACTGTTGCTACTGTTAGTTTTTGTATTAAACTTGTACATCACATTGCTTTTTGGACAGAGGTGCAAACCGCAATAGCAACACTTTTACTAAAATGTAGTCAAACACGCATTAAAATAAATAATGTTTTAAAAAGAAAATCTTGGTTGCCACAACTTGCTTTCAGTGAGGTCTGAGGTTAGACTGTACTGTTTGGAAGATTAGTGCAGTGCCATCAAGGTCTATTTTTTGCAGACTCTTCAAAACAGCAGGCAAGAACACATGGTTTAGATTGTCACACTCATGATCTGCGTGGTGATGATTACTCTATTGACCTAGAGCAAACCACTGCGTGGAGACAGCAGTGTGTCCCCCCCACCATCTTCCAAGGACGAAGACAGACCAGCTACCCACACTGATCTGCTAGGCTGCAGTATATAAGGGAACCTGGCAGCATTGTAAGCTTCTGGCAGGAGTACTGAACTATGTGCGCATCTTGAAGAAGCAGCCAACACGTTTTTCAACTATGAAGGCGGAGAGCTGAAAAGTAGGTATTGTTCATTGAAGAGTCTGAGGGAACATCAATTCTCAACAGGCAGCATATCACTTTTTTGTTTAAGATATCCTGACATGAACTGTGCAAACGGATTTCCATTTAAAAACAAAAAGAAACAATAATTAGCTATGAATCTCACCGTATAAATTATCACAAGACATTTGGTGTTCTGAGTCTTCAGGAAGTGACGGTGCTGATAAGTGGCCACTATAACTGATAACGGACTACAACTATTTTTTTTTTTTATAATTCTTTTTATTAAACATACATCGGTTCCAATAAACATTGCAGAGGGTTAGCCAAATCATACATTACAGTCGGTACAGGAGGAAATACGTCGGATTTCTACATGGTAGAGGAATGTTACAGGGTGTGGGGGTCATTTTGTTCGTGACAATCAGGAGGCACACAGATCTCTCCCCGGTAGGTATTCCAGGGGCTCCATATCCGGGACCATTTTTTGGGGCACCCTCTTGCCAGGTAGACTGTTTTCTCCCGAAACATGCACCAGTCAAGGTTCTTCTCCCATGCTGCCAGTGTGGGTGGTAGTGTGGCCCCCCATAGTTGAGCAATGTTGCGTTTTGCCAGCATGAACCCCAGTGTAGCCCACCGTGTCTGATTTGTGTTGAGATCTGTAGGTTCCCACAGATTGAGGAGGCATCGTCTTGCCTCTGGGCGGAGGTGAACCTGTAGTACCGCATTAATAGTGTCATGGATCTTGAGCCAAAAGGTTATGATATGTTCGCACTCCCAAATTATGTGTATGAATGTCCCCACGTGACCACATCGCCGCCTACAGTTCCCATTATCTGACCATCCCATGTGTACCAAACGGGGTCCTGTCATATAAATTCTGTGGAGGATTTTAAGCTGTACCAGCCTCAAACGTGCCGGGATAGCGACCTCTCTGGGGAAGACACCGCCATCCGCCAGTCCTCGTCATCCACCTCCACCCCATCCTGCGTCCATTTCTCACGGAGTGATTGAAGGGGACTCTCCATGTTGTTAATTAACTTTTTGTAAATCAGGGAGATGGTTCTCTCGGGAAGGTGGCCGTCTAATATTCTGTCCTCCAGCGGAGAGGCCTCTGGAGGGAAAGTCCCCTTAGGTAGCGAAGATTGCAGTGAGTGCAGGACCTGCAGGTAGCGGAAACACTCGGTGGCTGCCAGATCGTAGTCCGCCTGGAGCGTGTCAAAGGATTTGACCCCCCAGCCCCCCAAAGATCCCTAATGTGTGAGATACCGATAAGGTCCCATCTGTCAAAACCCTTCGATTTCCATAGGTCGCCCAATCTTTCTGAGTCCCAAAGTGGAGTGGCTAATGTCAGCGTGTTTTTCCATCCCAGTGAGGCGATAACGTCATGCCAAATCTGGACAGAATGTTTGGTGGGGCCAGTCAAGGTATATCGTCTGGGCCGTGAGTATAGCGCCCTGTTATAATTACCACCTGGGAGGAGCCATTTATCCATGGCGTATCCGGGATCGTCTGCACGGCCATACATGCCGTGGTTGATGGCTGCTAGGTGAGCCGCCCAGTAGTATTTCTTGATATCCGGGAGGCTAATACCACCGTCATACCAATTCAGTGTTAGTTTGGTCAGGGCGATTCGAGGTTTTCCATCCCACAACAGGTCTCTCTGTAGACCCTCAATTTCCTTGAAATATTTGGCGGGAACAGGATCCAGGGTGTTTTGCAAGGTGTATAGGAATCTAGGCAGGGACATCATTTTGAATAGGGCGGCTCTGCCCAGAAGGGAGAGGGGTAGCGACCTCCAGCTGGCAATATCGCTTTTAAGCTTGCGAAGGGGGGGGAGAAGGTTTTGAGTGTACCGGATTGCGGGATCTAGCGAAATGAAAATCCCCAGATATTTGAAGCCTGCCGTGTTGATTTGTATGGGGCAGTTCTTGGGAGGGACGGGTGGATCGCCCCACAAAGGAAACAAAAGCGACTTACTCCAGTTGATAGAGAATCCAGAGTATCGACCGAATACCGCCAGGATATCTAAGACCACTATAAGGGATTTCCTAGGTGAGGCCAGATAAAGCAACAGGTCGTCTGCGTAGAGGGAGATTCGGTCCTCCCAGCCGGGAGACCATTCTAGTCCCCGTATCCTGGGATCCCTACGGATCCAGGCTGCCAAAGGCTCCAGGGCCAAGGCGAAGAGGAGAGGCGAAAGCGGGCAGCCCTGACGGGTTCCCCGACTCAGATGGAAGGTAGCTGATAACTTATTGTTGACCACCACTTGGGCTAGGGGTTCGTTATACAGAAGTCGTACCCAGTTTATGTAGTTAGGGCCGAAACCCATTTTGGCCAATACTGCCCAAAGGTAAGGCCATTCAATAGTGTCGAATGCCATGGTTGCGTCCAGGGATGCGATCATTGCTGGCTCTCGGAGAGTATGTGCTCTAGCTACTACCCCATGGACTCGACGTAGATTCAGGGCCGTGTTCCTGTGCGGCATAAAGCCGGATTGGTCTGGGTGTACTAAGGCACTAAGGACCTTGACTAAGCGGTTGGCCAGGAGCTTGGCGAGGATTTTTGGCTCGGCGTTTAGGAGGGAAATTGGCCGATAGGAACTGCAGTCTGTTCTGGGTTTCCCGTCTTTATGGATGGTAACTATGGTGGCTATCCTCTGTTCCCTAGGCAGCATTCCCGTCTCCAGTGATTCCTCAAACATAGATTTTAAGTAGGGGGAGAGTTTATCGGGTCGCAGCTTATAGAGCTCGATGGGGAGTCCATTGGGGCCGAGTGCCTTCCCCGATTTTAACGAACGGATCGATTGCGCTATCTCGTCTGGGGTCAAGACACTGTCCAGGAAGTCCCGATTTTCTAAGGAGAGGCGGGTGAGTTTGATGTCATGTAACAATTCCTGAGAGTCCTCCTCCGTATAGGGGGCCACTGTTGTATAGACCGTTTGGTAATGGCTGGCAAAGCTATCGACTATCTCTTGTGGATTCGTGACGGGTATGTCCCCTTTTACTCTAATCTCTGGCACCAGCCTGCTCGCCCACTCCCGTTTATCTAGCCATGCTACAAGCTTTCCTGCTTTGTCGCCCAGGTCATAGAGTCTACCCAGCCGCTCCCTCCCCAGGTTTTTGGCTTTGTCTGTGACTAAGGCCTTATAACTGTGCTGTTTCAGGCTCAGGAGGTGAAGCTTCTCTGGTGTCACCCCAGACTCCAGGTCACTCTCCAATCTATCGATTTCAGCCTCGATGTCCAAAACTTCTTTCTGTTTTTCTTTCTTCGCACCCGAGATCAGCGACAGCGCCTGTCCCCGGATTACAGTCTTAAATGCTTCCCATAGGGACTTGGATGAGGACACCGTCCCCTCGTTATCTAAGAAATAATTATCCATGGCTTCAATAAGGGTTGTGCGGATTTTGGGATTGTGGAGATACCAGGGGTTGATTGGGGCTAGTCTTCCTACTTTGTTCTGATGGAGGACCATGCGGAGCCATATCGGTGAGTGATCGGAGATGCCTCTCGCAAGATGTTTGATTTCGTGTATGAGGGATGCTTGTGCGGCTGGCAGTAAACAGTAGTCTAGGCGGGAGAGGGTATGGTGTGCCCCGGAGTGAAAGGTGTGCTGTATCTGGTCCAGATGGTAAGTTCTCCAACCATCAACTAGCCCCATAGCTTCTAGGAAGTCAGGTAGCCAGCGGGAAGCGGACCCCACCTCACGTGGGGGATGGCGGTCCAGGGTGCCCGAGACCACCGCATTGAAGTCCCCTCCGAGGACCACAAGGCCGTCTGGAATGGAGAGGAGGACCTTACCCAGGTCCGCAAAGGTGGTGCCCTGTAGGCCTGGCGGAACATAGATGGACATGAGAGAGATAAGACGGCCCTCCCAAGTTCCCGTAATCCCAGTGTATCTGCCCCGGTCGTCCGCCCATGTGGAACTTATAGCGAGGGGGAGTGTGTTTTTGATCATAATGCCCACCCCTCTGGAGCCAGAAGTGAACCCCGCGTGTGCTACCATTTTGTATCCCCCCCTATGCATTGCTTTACACAGATTACCAACCAGGTGCGTCTCCTGGAGCAGGACAATATCTGGAGATCGCTGTTTCAGGTACTGGAGAACTATGCTCCGCTTAATCTTGTCCCCAAGCCCGTTGACATTCCAACTTAATACCTTAATTGTCCCGTCCCCCATCACATTTGTCGTATAACTTGATAGACTCTGAGATGCCAGGAGGAACAAAGTCGACACCCCCTCTGTTGAAGAAACCATAATTAACACCGATGCAAAATTTCCAACAAATTATAAACAAAAATTCCCCCACCCAACAACCCCCTCCCTGCTGCCCTGCACTCTGGGCGTAGAACTGCCCATTTCAAACTTGCAGAGTGCCTGTCGCCCTAGCAAAAACTAAAGGTAGAAAAAAATAGGGGTGTGGCTGTCCGTATCTCTGTCCCCTGTAAACATTAAAGTCTGTAACCCCAAGGAAAAGGCACACCTCAATGGTTGGAGTTTAAACAGTCACGAAGAGGTCCCCTCCAGGTCAACTGCGCAGTCGCCCAGTGCTTAACCCAGATCGGTTAAGGGCCAAAATGTCCCAGTGACATCCACTCTCCACCACCATGTCTCATCCGATAGGGGACAGCGAAGTCTCCTCTCTGGGATGACTATCCGGTGGGCCCGGGATCTTCCTGCTTTCAATCCAGTCCGCGGCCTCTTCAGGGTGCTCGAAAACCACGTCCGTCCCTCCGCCTCGACCCGCAAACGTGCCGGAAACAACATGGAGTACCTCAGGCCCCGCTCTCGAAGCTCCTCTTCACCACAAGGAAAGTGCGCCTCATCTTTTGCACCCTCTGAGTGAAGTCTGGAAAGAAGGTGATGTCTGCGTTGTCATAGTGGAGTGGAGCTCCTGTCCTAGCATTTTGGAGAATTACATCCCTGTCCCGAAAATTCAACACTCTCGCCAGCATAGGGCGCGGAGGAGCCCCGGGTTTCGGACGCCCCCCCGGTACCCTGTGAGCCCTCTCAATAACAAAAAATCGGCTGAGGCCCTTGGGTTGGAGGTGTTTTAGGATAAGGTCTTCCACGAAGAGGTCCGGAGATTGCCCCTCCGCCCGTTCCGGAACTCCCAGAATGCGTAGGTTGTTGCGGCGTAGGCGCCCTTCATAATCATCCAGTTTCATTTCCGTGAATTTACGGAAATTCTGTAGGTCCGAGACCTCCCCTTGAAGCTGTGCGACGTCTCCCGTCAGGCTGGTCGTAGCGATTTCCACCTGATTGACCTTTTCCTTAAATGTGGCTAGGTCTGCTCTTATTAGGTTCACGTCAATTGCGATAGTGTCCATTTTATGTTCAAGAGAGGTCTTGACGCTTGTGATGGCCTCCATGACGTCTTTGAGGGAGAGTTCTCGCTCTTCTTCTTCTGGGTCCCCCAGGGGTGTTCCTCTAGATTGACGGCCCTGCAGCATGTCTTTGGGCATCGTGTATCGGTCGAGTTTATTGGTCTGTGTTGGTTTTGACCCTCTCGTTCCCGGGGGCTTGCTTTTCTCCATTTTGTCCGCTCCTCGCCGCACAAAGGGCTTGCGGTGGAATTAAACGAGGCGTCTATGGCCCCGGTAGTCAGGGGGGTGCTGACTGGTAATGTGTCCGGCCAGTGGTCTAATTGTGTAGGCGGGGGAGGGGCCCACGACTGTAGGATCTTGGTATGTGGTCCACGCGCACCCAGATCACTTTATGGTCGGCAGCGCCGATTCAGGAGGCATCATATGTGGGAGCCCAGCGCCCGCTTCACCCTGCCAGATATTGCAGAGGCCCACCGGTGATAGGCGCAGGGCCGGCCGGCACAAACACTCTTCGACTGGGCGGCTGGGCCGTGGCTATGAGCCCCCGGCGCCACCTCACAGTATGCCAGTGAGGGGGGGGGGAACAGGACCCGCAGCTGATTGCGGACACTTCAGCGAGGGGGGAGGGGGAGGGGAGGACAAGGTCCACCGATTATTTCACTCGGGGGCACCGCCCCAAGACACTCCGGCCCCCCGCCTCACCTCCAGGTCACTCCGCTGTGCTCCGGTCCTGCCCCGCGGAGCAGTGGTGTCTCAGGCCTCCGAGTCGATCCTCGGGCCGGTAAGGGCTGCTGCAGGTGCTTCTTGCCTGGACCGCCTGACGCCCACTCCGCCGATGCCGCCGCGGAGCGCGGGTGAATCGCAGGGCCCCTCGCCAGGCTCGTGGCTACGGCCGGGAAAGGCGGCCCCGCCCCCTCACCGCCGCGGCCCCACCGGCACTGTGCTCCCCGGTCTCAGCGCTGCGGGTAGGCCCCACTCCGTTTGCTCCGGTTTCTCGGGGCACAGACGTTTGCTGGTTTCGAGGTCAGAAGGAATCCCCTCCGGTATACCTCCGGTGTCTTTTCTCCTCCTCGGGGGGGAGCGGATCAGTGTGGCGGATAGGCGTGTGGGGACAGGGTTTGCGGAGCTACAGCGTTAGGCGGCCATTACGCTTCGGTCACTACAACTATTTTGATGGCAGATGGAGGAATAGGCAGGACTAATCCAATCCACTGGCATACGGAGAAATAGAGACAGGCAAAAGAGAAAACGTATTTTCACATGATGCTAGAGTCTGTGGAGCAAACGAGTGCAGAAAAGAAAACGTCACTATTTATACATTGTTTGGGCGAAAAAATGGAATTGCATAGACTACCCAAAGTGGCTAGAAATGTGAAAAGACACCACTTTGGGGTGACATCTCAAAGACTGGATGACTGTGTGGCACAACAGAGGGGGAACGGAGACAGCTCATTCTGAAACTTTGGAGGAGAAACAGAAGAAAGGATAAGGGATCAGTTCATGTTACAATATAGACATGAAAGGGTGAGAGAATAACTGTAGTTGAAAGACGACCCACCTTTGACTGAAGTGCTAATAACAGCAAAAAAAAGTAACACACCATAGCACATGTTGATGAAACTAAGAGGGATGGAGAAAGAAACAGAAAGGTACACACAGTTAATAAAGGGAGGAGTGAACTGTTGACAGCGAAGCAAGAAAAGAGTTTTAGTTTAAAGGAGCATGTTTGAGATGTGGTCTGATAGCCACTTAGCAAGTTATTGTGAGGATCTTGTAATCAAAAAGACAAGCTAGGTTTGTGGAGGAAAAGGCTGTTTCGTCATGTGCCGAAGGAGCAGTAAAAGAGGTGAATAGGTAGGGCCGTGGCCAAGTCACGGAGCAAGATGGCTGCATAACTCGGCTACTCAGATCCAACATGGGAGATGCGGTGGCCCAGAACACCTAAATGATGCCTTGGAGACCCCAGACGGGGTGAAAGCAATGGCGGAACACCCAAGGAATAGCTTCTATGTCCCGAAGTAGCAGCTAAAGCAGGCTTTGTCCTGCCTCCAGCAGCAAATTACATCCTGCACTCACAGGCTGTTAAATCTGAACACCTCCGACATGAAGCGATTCGACTGCATGTTATGAGAAGTGATCCTTACAAACGAGAGCCATAACAGTGCTTTACTGCTACCGTTTCTACCGTTTCGAGGAAAAAGAGACCAATTTATTGTACTTTTGCAGCTGTTTGTATTTGGGCTATTTATGGACTACTTAACCTACTAAACAGCATACTATGGCACCATGTTGAGATGAGTGACATTTACTTTTAAGAGTCAGAGGGCTTACGCTCATGCATTTCCTGCTGTTTTTGATGGAGAAGAGGACATTCCTTGGTCATTTGCACCCGTTTCATAATTGGGGTACTTTTGGTGCATTTTGGGCTATGTAACCTACCGCATGCAAATTGAAGCGCTTGCCTACTACAAACTCATAACGCTTGGCTCTGAGGATCACAGAATTGACTCGCCACCAGTGGTTGCAGCTATGTCTTGTATGTTTTTAAGCCACTATACAGAAATACTACTAATATAGCCCAATCAGAGGTCCTCTGAATCCTTTGGGATACTACCATCCCGTTTGGCCTACGATTTCCTACCTGTAGCGTTCTGCCAGCCTAGGCACTCGCCAATAAGTACACCACACACACAGAGTAATTTTAAACATCTTTATTCCGCTGCATGCAAGTCAGAACTCCACATTCTAAGCCTACCTTCAACTCATCCCTCCAACACTTACGTCACAGGCCTACGGTGTAAAATGGAAACCACAAGAGTTCCAGCGTTCTTTTATTACAAGACGCTACATCTCCCACTGGGGCAAATAAAAAGTCACAACTTTCAAAAATAGATACATAAATGAATGCATAAATGTATGAATAAATACATAGACACACAAGCAATTACAATTCTTCAATTAAGCATCGTCGAGCTTGAATCGCACGTCCTGATCGGGTCACTGGAATCCGGGAACTGGTAGTCGAAGTGTCAGTGATCTGCATATGTGAGGTGGAATTATCAGCAGACACAGTCGTCAACAGTCTGTAAAGACCCATGCTCTGCATTCACATCGATGTTTAGCGAGTGATGGGCCACATGTCGAAAATGAGAGGAATCTCTCATATGCGACTTGACTTAGGACGCTGGACAGTCACCATAGTGGCTTAATGTGTTGGTGATAGTGAAGGATTCAACCTCAAAAGGTGTATCGGATTTTCCTTCTTCTGCATTGTCTAACAAGCACTCGATCTCTTCTTGTAAAAGGGATGTCCTTTGCAGGACGTCGTCGGTCAGCATTTATTTTCATGTTCTGTTTGCGACCAAAGCCCGTAGTCTGAATGTCTTACTCATTCTTAGATCTGAGCTTTGTCCATTGGGGCAGCTTGGTTGTCATGGCTCTTCCAAACATGAGAGTTGCAGGGCTTTCCCCAATTGTTGAGTATTGGGGTCGAACGGTAAGCTCAAACAGTACTGTTTAAAACAGCTTTGAGGTCGAGCTTCTCCAATGCAGCACACTGAACAGCTTTCTTTAGAGTACTCATCAACCGTTCTACCACACCATTGGGCTGGGGCCAAAGAGGAGTGCTTTTTGATGCTCTATATTGAGGTGATTTAGAAAGTCTTTAAATTCTCAACTATTGAAAGGTGGGCCGTTGTCCGACTTTAATACTACAGGTACACCCCATGTCGCAAAGATGCCATCTAGTTTTTGAATGACCTTTTCATGTGTACTAGATGAAAGGCCTTCCACCAATGGAAAAAGGGAGTATTCATCAACAATGATTAGAAGATGACGTTCATTCTCAAGACGACCAGAGAAATCAATAGTAATTCTCTGCCAAGCATGATGTGACAATTCTGACATGTTCACAGGGTGCTGAATGACTTGAGATGAAAGACAGCTGCATATATGACAAGTCTTTAATTCTTTTTCAACCCTTTTGTCGAGATACAGAAACCAGACTTGGTCACGGAGAGCTCTCTTAGTGGCAACTATTCCTCGATGTCCCTCATGGGTGACATTGATCACTTGTTGTCATAGACTCTCAGGAATAACAATGTGTACCTCACAGAATGAGACCTTCTTGAGTCACTGAAAGTTCATCTCTGACATTTTTGAACTTCAAATACCCATTGTCATTAGTGAAAGGTCTGGAGTGCTGATTCCACGATTGGTGTTCAATGTCTTTTAATCTTAACATGTCACTATCTTGGCTTGTGGCAGGACAATTAGTTCTAAAGTCATGGCAGCTGGTGTGCTCGATTTCACAATAAAATTGATGTGGGCCTCTGCTGTCTCAGATGGGGTACCAGGGCATTGTAATGGCACTCTTGAAAAATAATCAGCCTGAATCTGATCTTTCCCTGGACATGAATAATCGTACAGTTGTATTCTTGTAGCATCAAGCCCCAACATTCAATTCGAGGAGGCATTTTGGGATTGTCAAATATCATCAACAGTGCTTGATGATCAGTCATTATAGTGAAAGGCTTTCTGTACATGAAAACATGGAAATATTTACAATCCAAGACCATTGCCATACTTCCTTTCTCAGGTTGAGAGTAGGCATGTTCTGTTTGTGACATGCTGTTACTGGGGTATGCCATGATCAGTCTCTGAGCATTTGGCAGTCCGCTGTGTGGTGCAAGAATAATAGGGCTGGCGTCAACTACAACCTCTGTATGTAGTTTGGGATCAAAGTAGGCCATTTCAGTGGCTCTGCTGGAAGTTCTGAGGGCTAAAGTTTCACCCAAATTGTCCTACGGCAGAAAAATCCTCCTAGGCAAAAACTGCAGCTTATTAAATAAACTTACAACAATGATATACAAAAGTGTTCGTCTGCTAAGGTCTTCATCTGTCACCAAGATTAGGCTGGAACTGGGCCTCCCCGACCAGAGGGCAGTCTGTGCTGGTGTCTACATCAACCTGCGCCACAAACTACGGGTGGCTAGGGATGGCTGCTTAGAGGTATTATGGGCTGAAATCAACACCTTTGGCCAAGTCAAGTGTACCACCAGTATCTTGCAGACTGTCAACACCTTTAGACTGTGGAGGAACTCTGGGACTCCAACCTTAGCCAATATGCCTTCAAACTGGGAATTAAAACAGATGTCCGTCTCAGGTGTTGACTGCCCAGGCATGCTTACGCTGGGCTATAAAGGCCGTCGGAGTGAAATGACCAAACAGCCAGCATCCCCTGAAACTTATCTTGCCTGTACGTACTCTAACTGCCTGAAGGAAAGATTTATGGGGCTAAGGGAGTGGTCGTTTCTGAAACATTTTGCCAGTTGGCGTCGACCCCAGGAAGTAACAATATGCAGGGACTGTGGCCAGTGTGAGGAATCCATTGAACATGTTGTGTGCCTCTGCCCCGCTTTGCCGGACGTGCGTAAATCCAGACTAAAGTGAGAGTGGAACTATCTGGGAGTCCATTCGTGTCGGTAGGCCACCATTGCCTCTTTTAACCCAGAGAGCACCTCCTTAAACATCCTGCTGACCAAATTCATTGCCCTTTCACATAACCGGCTCAGTCACCCAGGGGTGTTACTGGGGGAATTCTGCTCATACCGCAGGTTTGCCCTTGGCTGGCTTGGGTGGGACCCCGGGACTGTAGACCCAGCAGCTCCCTCTGCAACACAATCTATTCTGATGGTACTCCCAATGGACAATTCATTCCCATCATTGTCTACTGTTATTGGAGGGTTCTTCCCACTTGCAGCACAGCTGATTTTTTTTTTTTTTATCAAACTCTGTGCGTTGCTCAACAGGTGTCCAGAGTTTACTATTATGCAAGTTGGTCAGATAGCCCTCTTTAACAAATTATTTGCTGCTATTTGTTGTGTTTTCAGGAATCCAGGAGCTTACTATTATGCATGTTAGATGGTACCCTTTTAACAAATAACCTGCTGCTAATATTCACTGCACTTGCACTTTGTGAGATAGTTCAAACATCAGGAGAAAGGCTTCCACTACTTTATCCTACCTCATCCTAGTGTGTTTTAATAAAAAAAAAAATTAAGTGTTAAACGGCCCAGGTGCGAGGCAACGTTTAATGACCTTTTTGGGTGCCTCTGCACTAGCACTTTTTTTTGTCTATGTTAACACAGAACAACATCAGTGTGACCATTTTAGTTATTAGGATGACTTTTTATGTGTTGTTGCCGACTATTCCGGCTCTTTTGCACCAGCACTTTGTGTTATTATGGTAATATGGAAAAATATAAATGAGACAGTTTTAGTTTATCATGATGATTTTAACCTGTGTGCGCTCTCTTTCCATTATTTAAGACTGTTTGTACACTGCATGTGTTTTTAACAATTGAAATGGTTTTAACTAACTGCACAATAAACAATATATAGACAGTGGCACTCTCAATGGCTTGCTTGATGTGTTGGAAGCTCTTCTCACACTCATGTAACCAATGAAAAGATACGTTCTTTTTCGTTTGTTCTTGTAACGGTTCACTGATTGTAGCAAAGTCTCGTATGTATCTCGGACACAGTAACTGGCCAGTCCAAGAAAGGATCGTAACATAGGAATCTCTTGTGTGGGATTGGCAGTAGACAGTGCTTGCACTTTTGCTGGATCAGGTTTCATACCCCCATCAGAAAAGACATGGCCAATGAATTTCAAGCTTTTCTTGAAGAATTCACATTTGTCGGCATTCAGAGTTAAGCCTGCATTGGTCAGCAAAATACTAGCATGAGAGCTTTGTCGTGTTCTTTCTGTGTGGCTCCGAAAACTAATATATCATCATTACAGTTAAATGCATTTACTACAGGCTGTATTATACACTGGTTGACGTCTTGGAAAAGTTCTGCAGCAGTGGATACACCAAAACTCAATCGCTTACAGCGAAACAGACCAATATGCGTAGAATAGGTTGCAATGTACCTCAATTTTTCTTCAAGTTCCAATTGGTGATATCCTTTATTTAAGTTGAGTCCAAAGAAGAACTTTGCTGATATGATAACTCAACTGAAGGGGCACAGTGCGGGCCAGGTTGTCTGTCTCTCTCAATTGCCTTGCTAGCCTGATGCATGTCAACGCATATGCGTGCAGCTCCTTCACTGTCTCTTTTAGGCACTACTACAATGGGAGAAACCCCATGGTGTCAGACCAGTGGAGCGTTCAATTATGTCATGTTTAAGTAATGAATTAAGTTCCTTTTCAACAGCATCTTGCAAGTGAAACGCAATTTGTCGGGGTCTTTGAGCAACAGGACAGTCTCATTTATCTGTAACCTTACTTTCATTGTTTTGCATCTTCCTAGCCCATGAATTAAGGAAATTGACAAACAATTTCATGATGAGAATTCATTTTTTTTTTCACCGATAGCAGCAGTATTAAAACTCACCAAACAGGCACATGAAGCTGTTCCTTGAAGTACCTGAATAGGTGCTTGTACCACATTTTTCTTGTATTTCATCGTGGCTACAAAGGATCCTTTATTCTTTAAGGGCATAGAAGCAGCCCATGTGTATACTTTTGTTTTTGACTAAGTAAGTTGCGGTAACGGAGACAGCTCTTGAGACTTCTCCTCAGGCATATTTATCGAGGCACCACTTTCAATTATGAATGGTATCGAGCATTTATTTTTAGAGTTATCATCGGACAATGTTTGGTGCTTCTTCATGTCAATTTTTCTTCACTGAGTATTTTTCTCACATTTGAGCAGTCCCACATGTGCGTACCTTTCTGAGGTAAACATCGACATCGCACAACTATCATTGTCACTTTCACTGAGACTGAGGAACTCGGTTGATAATTTAGATGATCAGCTTCGTTTGGCGTTTATTTGCCTCCGTTGGTGTGACCGCTGGGCCTTGTGGGAAAACGTCGAACGTAGCTAAAGTACCGTTGGGTCAGCGATTTTGTCTGCACGCTGTAATGCACTTTTCTCTTCGCCCAGCAAGTCGTCACTAAAATAGCTCGCTTTACGTTGGCCGAGGTGTGTATGTCCAATGGCGGGACATTTACCTTTGTGTGGAAATGACAATCCACATCTGTAACACGTTCTCTTTTTCTGTGGAGACATCACCATGTGTCCCTCAGCCTTGTACCTTGGCTTCCTCTTCATGCTCATGACTGACGCACTTTTAGGCGACTTTGCCTTTCATGTCATTCGCTTGACAATCAGCACGCCTTTCAGTGCGAGCAGCCTTGAGGACTTGTTCTAATCTAAACTCAGAGTTTCCTTCAGCATTCTTCCTCGAAAGGAATCTGACATCCGTTGATTACTCTGAGGCAGGTAGCTTTCTCATTAAATTCAATGAATTTACAACAGTGTTTCATCAGAACATCCAGTTTCCCCACAAACTCATCGATGGTCTCATCTGGTCTTTGGTGCTCTTGACTGAATATGCATCTTTCATAATCTACACTGGATTAAACTTGACATTCAAGGCTGTTTTGATTTGATCATACGTCACTTCTTATGGCACTTTTTCCATGCCATCCATCTATTGCCAATATTGTGTTTTTCGGCAGTATCAAATGCAGTACGCGGTCTTAAGAATGCAGCAGCCATGTACACATTGGTGGACAGTAGTGATCTCTCAGGCACTTCTTGTGGAACTTGATTTGGCAGAGCTTCTCTAGCGCCCTGTGATGTGCTGGCTTTGGGGTCAGCCTTAAGAATTTGTGTAGCTTGCATCTTGCCCTGGCTCTCCATTGGAGCTCTTTATATTGTGGCAGTCTAAGGAGTTGTTCTGGGCCCTTATGGGGCAGCTTTGGTGGTGGTGTGGCTTCTTCGATGTAGCAGCTCCACAAGTACCACCCCCCACCCTCCTTCTGGAGTCACTCCGCAATACGTTGTCGTATGGCATTTCAGTGATGGTTTCGGTAAACAGATAATCCTTGTATTCCATTAGTCCATAAAAGCAGATAACGTTATGATACTAGGTAGGTCTTGTGCTTAAATGTTTCTTCACAAACACCTGGTTAATCTCTGCTTCGTACAACATGAATTTCAATCCGATTTGTACTGAAATATTGCGGTCTGCTGCTTTTGTAACCTGGTTGCATCCGCCTTTAGCGTTCTTACTCTGTAAAGAATATGGCATTCATTTGCACAATACCTTTTGTTTGTGGCCATTTCATTCAGTTCCTGGCCACAGACATGTAGACTTTCAATGTCGCTTTCTTTATCTTCAAGCATTTACACAGACTGGCATTGTGCGGAGACTCCACCTGTGTCAGCGTTTCTTCTACACTTCGACTGCAGCACATGTGGCAAGCAAGAGCAGTTTTCTGGACCACGGCAAACTCTCTGGAAGAGCGCTTTAAGGTTACAGGCTTCGGATTCCCCCATTTCATCGCCAGCTGTAGCATCCTGCCAGCCTAGGCACTCACCAATCAGTATGCCACACACAGGGAGCAATTTTATACATCTTTATTTTGTTGCGTGTAAGTCAGAACTCACTTTCTAAGCCTGCCTTCAACTCATCCTTCCAATGCTGATGTCACAGGCCCATGGTGTACAGTGGGAACCAAAAGAGTTCCAGCGTTCTTTTATAGTACCGAAGCCGACCAACTGTGATTTCGACAACACAAGTGCCCGAATTTTCACTTATTCTCATTAAAGACAGTTTAATCTGTACTATTTCAATGTATTCCTCAACCTACTGCAAGTACAGACCCTGTCTACTAACAGCACACCATCTATTACTTCATAATGTGTCACTCCCTCCAACATCAATCTGGACTGCATAAATATTGGTCTAAGGCATCATCATGGTTTAACTGTTCTAAACAACAAAATGGCCGAGAAGAATTGAAAGGAACATAAAATAAGCATTAAAAACCCTCCAATCCCTGACTCTTTCATCAAACCTAAATCTGAATCTATATCCACCATGGAGGCAATTCTTAAGAAACTGGAGGAGGTGCATGATCTGGTAACTTCCACTAAGAACAATAGAGACAATATGCAAACAGATATCACAATTATTTAAAAAAAGTTAAACAGACCAACAGTAGAATTGAAGTGGCGAAGGATCGGATTAGCAATCTGGAAGACAGAGAACAGTCTCATGTGAAACAGCTCATGTAGGAAGCTGGGCTTCTCTCTTTGGATGTCCCCCCACTTTTTGCCACCATTTGAACTACTAGATGCTGGTTTTCAACTCTGACAGTGCACTGAAGCCTGCCAACCAGGCTCCAGTGCCAGTGTTTGTTCCCCTAAAAATTAAATGCTAAATAGTAACCCAATTAGCAAGGACTTTAGCACCCCTGTAAGTCTCTGGTAAATGGTACCACTGGTACCCAGGGCATGGGTACTAAAGAGGGTCCCTAAGGGCTGCAGCATGGATTATAACACTGTAAGGGACCCATACACAAACTGCATCCAGGCTGCCATTGCAGGATGCGTGAAATGGTACAAACCATTGTGAAAACACGATATTGCCCACTCCCTGGGAGCAATACATATAGTACATGTAGTGTACTTTGGCAAGTCACCCCTACAGCAAGCCTTAAGGCAGAGTGCATTAAAATACACACGAGAGCATATCTGCATGAGCAGATATGCCCCTATGATGCCTAGTTACATTACTAGAGCATTGCAAGTGATCAGGCACCCATGTTAAAAGTATGTACTGGGGGGGCGTGGCCTTGCAAGCTGGCCGCTTAGCTGCTTTAAGCCCGAGCCCCGTCACTCCAGTTATTTCTCTGTTACCATCCTCCCTGTGAGAACGCTGAAATGCACCCCAAATAAGCCCAGCAGACACCTGATGTGGTGCACATCATCCAGATACCCTTTGTTCGGGGTTTTAAAGAACGGTTGGGGCGGCCAACCCCCCTGACGATCTTGACTGCCGTCGGAGCATGAGGGCCCCTTTGAAAAGGGTGCAGCCTGAGCTGCTGCCATAAAGGAGAGCCATGGTCCGCGCAGTGGAGCCAGACTACTCTCCCTTTCCTGGCCCTCCTGGAGAGTTGCAGTGATACCCGACGGGCAAGGTGCTCCAGGCCTAAGATATCAGCCAGTGTTCAATTCGCTGACGGGGCCTCGCGGGCGTGAGGCCTGCACTGCTGTGGTGAGTCCTGCCCCCCGAACCCCCAGATTGATACCCAGAGGCACCCGAGTCCCCCACCCCCTTGACAGTCTTAGACAGCAAGGCTGCCCCGCTGGTGGAGGGGGCCCGGGGAGTCGCTCTGACCGGGAGCTATCGCCTGAGGACTTGGCCGTCAGTGCGCTCGTCCCTGAAAAGAGGCACAGCGGCTGTGTACTCCCCCTGGGCTGTTCCTGGAGGTACTGTGTGGCATTGGTGAGGCAGCACCTGTGGCTGACAAATGGCAGGTGAGGCCCGAGGTGAGTGTAATCGCACTGCTGTCAGGGCCCCTAGGACTACTACTAAGGTGGAGGAATCGACCCCCTGCTGCTGACAAACAATAGCTGATGCCCTTTGGGTGGGCTCCAAAGCACGAGACTAGATAATTCGGGCCACTGAGGGTCCAGTGCCAGTACTGTTGTCCCCTGTGGGAAGGCACTTGACAAGCACAGGGAGTGAAACGGGGTCCACATCCTGCATACATCTGCACGAACCTTACAAGACCCCTGATCACCAGTGAGTACACCGGCGACCATTGCCATTGGACGGTGGTATGGATGGGCTGTATGTAGGTCGGCGGAATTGATGCGCTGTGGACAGTGGATGAATGTGATGGCATTACTCTCATGAGGGCTGGCTGGTGGTGAACCAGAACTGTATGGCTAGCACAGTCCGGTTGATGATTGTGGGCGTATTGAGCCAGGTCTGGAGGCTTGCTGGTATTGACGTTGCATACTGCTGAGACGCCCGAGGATTGGTGGCCCACCCCTCCGTGCATCATATCTGGTGCTCATAAGTAGGAAAGTGCCTGGGGTACCCCCAGCGGGTGGGCTCTTGACACCTGCCCATGACCCCGGTGTGGACAGGTAGGAGCACAATGGAGTCAGCCACAGGGAAGGACAGGGCGCTTAACGGCCAATAGACCAATACAATAACAGTACACACAACTGCAGGGTCTGCCGCAGTGAACCACGCGTCAGACAGGCACTCAGGCACTGAAGACAGAGGGGAGCCATCTACGGCAGCCCTGATGGAGGCAATACAGGGGTCCAGCAACTCCCTGGAAGGCAAGATAGACTCTGTGGCCACAGAGGTGGGATTACTACAAGCAGACCTCCACAAGGTGTCAGAGTGACAGTCCATGAACAAACGATTGGTGCCCTGGACTGAGATGTTGTCACCCTCAAGGAACAAATAACAAACCTTACTGTCACAGCAAGGACTTTGGAAGATAGGGCAGAAGATGCGGAGGGCCAGTCCCATCACAACAACATTCGGCTGGTGAGATTTCCGGATCGCACAGAAGGGATTTCAACAGAATCCTTCCTGGAGGACTGGATCCACAATACTCTCCAGCCGGAGGGTTTAACCCACATGTTTGCGGTGGAGCGCGCACACAGAGCGTTAGTAATGTGCCCTCAGCCGGACCCCCCCATAGCCCCAATTGCACAGATCTTAAACTACTGCGACTGCATTCTTAAGTCTGCCCGGGAGGCAGATCGTTGAAGTTTGAGAATCATAATGTCACCGTCTTCCCTGTCTATACCCGGAAAGTCAAGTCCCAAAGAAAATCATTTGTGGAAGTCAAAAGGAAACTTAGGGCCATGGGACTTTCCTAAATGTTACTATTTCCTGCGAAACTCCGGGTGGTCGCCCAAGGTAAGACTCACTTCTTTACCCGGAGGACGTCTGGGCCTAGCTTGAACAATGAGACAAGGTGCCGCATGGAGAACAAGGATCCCGGAGGACTGGGCGAGGGAGGTTGTTGGGGGGGGTAACCTTTTTTTCCGTTGGTGGAAGTAATGTGTATTTGACACCACTGTTTCATTCTGGTTCTTGCAGGGGTGACCCATTAGGGCACTGCTAGGGCAGCCAGCATGAGACCTGGCATGGAACCTCGCCCTTATTGGGGTGGGGAAAGCACTGGCATCACTCACCCCTGCACTTAGGAGGGTGTAGATTGAGTTACTGTGTAAGGGTTGGGGACCACTCAGAGATAGAGTGCCAACCAGTTAGATCACAGTGGGGTAGTGGGGAGGAATTCTTGTGACAATAGGCCACAAGATGGTGGGCAATCACGCTTGTTATGTTTATTGTTGTAAGAGTGTCCGGGGTGGGGCGGGACCTATAGCATAATAAGACCTGTACCATTACCAAAATAACTATGTTTTGATGATGCATGTGAAGATGCGGAGTGCTGAGAGGGAATATTCTAAACGCCCACAGGGTATAGTGTTATAAAATCATTACGTGGAATGTTAGAGGTCTCCGCAGCTATGTAAAAAGGTATAGAGAATACTCCTACTTGTGTCACACTGGTGCGAGTATTGCATGCCTCAAGGAAACGCACCTCACAGATAATGAATCAACTAAATTACAGAAAAGATGGAGGGGGCAATTGATCTCACCCACCTACTCATCCTATGCTCGTGGAGTGGCTGTATGGGTGGCTCCCGGGGTCCCTTTTTGACCACTTTACTCGGAAGCGGACATGCAGGGTCGGTTTGTCTTGGTGCAAGGGGTATTAGACGGGGTGGATATAACCATTCTGAACACATATACTCCCCTCAGAGATGATAGGGAGTTCTTCCCCAAGATGCAATTCCTGATGACGGATAACATGGTGGAGCGGAGTGTGTCTAAGCCTGGCATGGTTGAAACACTGACTGATGCCATGTGTAATTTGGAATGTGTGGAGCGACAGTTATCTGGCAGGAAAGGAATTTTCATGTTACTCAGCCAAACACGAAACATATAGCCGCTTGGACCATGCCTTGGATCTGGCGAACATACGGGCGCACATTCAGAGGGCAGTCTACTTGGGTAGGCTTCGGTTTCTATCTGATCATTCCACCCTGCTGCTAGAGTGCAGCTGAGCCAGTGTTCAAACTGAAAGGAGGCATTGGCGGATGCAAATGGACTCTTTACTAGATGCACAATTCAGGCAGGCCCTTGGGAAAAAAGTTACAGAATACCTGGAGGGTAACTGGGGTACAACTACATCAGGGGCACTGAGTGGGAATGCTTGAGCAAAGTGTGTGGTCTATGCTGGCAATTGCAAGCGGACTTTGAGAAAAAACTAGCAGAGGCCCAAAGAGTGGGCGTTCGGAGGACAGCTCTCTGGTTGCTATTAAAAGGAGGCTCGGGGATACATAGGACAGGCTAGACAAATTCAGGTGTGGGGAATAAAGGCAACAGTGACACAGGGAGGGGGATAGGCCCGGTAGGTTATGGGCCTGGCTCCTTAAAAGGGAGACGGATAGATCCCCCATAGTGACACTCCAACCACTAGACAGGACCATAGCTAATACACAGCGAATCATTAATGAAACATTAGAGGACTCCTGGGGAACGCCACCCCCTGCCCTGAGGCCCATTTGGCACCAAAGCAGGCAGAAAATTAGATAATCAGAAGGCGTGTCACACTTACAGGCTAAGCACACACCTAAGGCGAGCCACCTGAAGTGGACAGTTGAGGAAGGGTTTCACCATCTTTGATTTTGTGAAACTAGGAACTCTGGGTCAGGATTATGCCCACTCTCCACAAGAAGTGTTCATATAGGGGGTGTAGTCATCCCAGGGGTAAGTAGCCCATTGGTTGCTACCCTACACTCCCCTAAACACACCTAAATTCAGAATTTAGGGGTACTTCTGACACCAGGAACTCAGATTTGTCTTATGAGAACCGAAGGAAGGACAAAGAAGAGCCGAAGTCATGAGAACAGAGGTCCTGAACCAAAATTGGCACCAAACTCTGCCTGGCTGCTTGCGTCCGAACAATCATAAAGACCCACTCGTCCAAAAGCTGAACATCTAGAAGCTGAACAGCCTCGCCAAACCCTTGGAGGACTGTTCTTACCTTCAACAATCAACCAGCCTCTCCCTTGGGGTGGAGGAGCCATCCCCCTCAATCTGCAGGCACCAACTGCATCAACCTGGTACTTCGGCTTGTAGACCATCTGGCCCACCAAGGACTCCATTTGGCAGGAGGTTGTGGTGAGTCTAGGAGTTCATCCCCGTCGCTCTCACCAAGTCATGAGCCGCTGACCCCTCCAGGAGCCTCTCAGCACCAATACCCTGGGTACCAGAGCCCAAGGCTTGCTGCATGTCCAGTCTGGACACCACCGACGCCAACACCGACCTGTCGTCGAGGGACCTCAGGCTCTACAACATCTTCATCCAGAGTGGCCATGTGGTCCGGTTTTCTCTTCTTCTCCAGGTCACCAAAGCCAAGTGAGTCTCCAACTACAGCAAACCACGGTTCACAACACTTCTGCACCGAGCCCCCAGCCCGGCTCCACGGAAACAGACTGTGTCCCTGTGCTCCAGAGACCCTCAAGAGCCAAGCCCCTGTTGGGCTCTACCAGACGTGTCCCCACTTGCAGCCTTATCTTTTTGCAGGTACTTCTCCATAGACTTTACACTATGTCAATTGATCTCACTCCTCAGTGCTGCACCGCTGATTCTACCTTGATTTAGGTTTTGACACCAGCCACTTAGACCACCCAGGGACCAGGCGCAACTTCTCTCCAGATTGCCAGTATAAGAGGCATGACCCTAAAGGGAGGGGTAATCCAGGGTTCTGGTGGGCAGGGTGATGCTAGAGGTATTAGTGATTCTAGAGCCCCAGCAGGCAGTACATTTTTAGGCCACAATCCGATCCCCCGGCAGCATTCCAGTCAGTCCCGGCTTAATCTTCCTCTGGCCTGCTGCCCTTATCTTGCCATACTAACTGACGTGCCACCCCTAAACACTCCTAGGGAAGAACTGACACGCAAACTAAAAAACAAAGTTTCCCATTGGTTGTCCTGTAACACCGACTTTGATATCAACAAGTCCAAGAACATTTTATTTGTATGCAGGGTTGGGCGGATTGGTCCTTCGGCCAAACGTACGAGGGGGGATTGTATTGTGGTGAACTGCAGGAATCCTTTTCTCGCCCAGCGCTCGATTCAGCATGGAGTAATGGGCCTGGGTATGGGGGCTGAGCCACGCATCAACATTGCCCCACTCTGCTTCTTCGACAAACACTTTATATCTTCTAATCTTGCAGACAGAGTGGAGTATTGCCAGCCTAACAACTGGCAAGATAAACCAGCAGGTTCTCTGACCCCGTCTCCGACAAGTTCCATCCACTTTCAGATTTGGCGACTGTAGACTGACGCCAAGTAGGGAAGGGTGCTCATGTAACTTTAGATCAACTCCACGCTTCCCAGTGCCATGAGAACAGCAGGGACAGTATACACCCTAAAGTAATCTTGCAGGCAGCGGCCCACACCCCTGAGGGTTTTCTAGCCAATAGAGATGCTACCTGTATCCCCCAAAAAATGCTTTGTATTTTACACTCTTCACCAATGTTGCCCACCAGCTCCGAAGTGCTGCCAGCCTCCTGTAAAACAAACTTGGGCCTTCGCTCTAGCGAACCACTTATTGTTTCCCAAGAACCACAGGCTTCTCCCCTGCCTAGCTCTTCCAATGCTGTTCGGGTGGTTTCATGGAACATATTTGGGCTAGGACGCAAGTTTGTCCAGGAAGACTGGGGGGCATTTATAGACCAGTGTGATATTATCATGTTTCAGGAAACTTGGGAAATCATCCCCTTGTATAGACAAGGCTTCATGTCCTTCCACATCCCAGCTTGTAAATCCCGGGCTGGCAGACCTTCAGGAGGCCTTGCAGTATGGCTAAAGATTACTCTGGGTTACACCATAAGGCAGCTACCCCTTGACTCCCCTGAATTATTGGGCCTTGAAGTTTTAGTAGGAAATATGGTCCATTTGGTGCTCCTTAACGTCTATAGTAGGAGTCTGCCTAAGAGAGCTGAATCCTCTGTTTTGCACCTCTTAAGAGATACCCTCTCTAAAACTAGGGAGTAAGCCATCATAATACTAGGTGGGGATTTTAATACTTCCTTTGAACCCTCACCTTTTCTGCAGGAAGTTGTCCGCGAGGAGGACTTGTTTTGGGGTATACTTCAGCTGCAAGGCACTAACCTAGAAACCCTTTCTAAGGTAGCTCTGCAGATGCTGGAGCTTTGTGTATGCTGTTACCTGAGAGCTTGTAACAGCAGAACGGAGTCGGACCTAGAGAGGCGTCCAACATACAGAAGCTGCAATGATTACAGTCTTATAGATGTTAACTCTTGGGATAGCTTACTTGATATGGAAGTTCTGCCCCGTTTTGAAAGTGATCATTTTCCAATGGCTCTTTCCCTTCGGGGTATTCCTGGCAATAGGGCCAAAAATCAAACACAGCCTAGTGGTGACATAACGACCAGTAATAATCGGAGGAAGATCAGGTGGGAACAAGTGGGTAGAAAAAGAAAGGGCGAGCTCAATTATACCACGACTTTATTCCAATATTTCGCCCCCCCAGGCCCCCAGGTTAGCTCCTAATGATGTCCTAGAAACAGACAATAGGTGGTTTGAGGAACAGAAAAAGCGCTTCTTCACCAAACTGCCCTCTGGTAAAAGCAAATCCCTGCTGCAGATCCTACCTGGTTTAATAAAGAGTAAAGGGAGGCAAAGAGACTTTTTGTTAACTCTCTTAAAGCAGCTCCCCGGGAGCTATCCAGTCCGCAAGAGCCGCCAACAAATCAAAACTAAAGCAAACATTACGTGGGACACATCCATCAGGACCGGTATTGTGACCGTCTCAAGAGCAGGGGACCAGGGCGCCTTTTGGCACAGATCTCATGGGGCTAAGACGTCCAGATCCAGACCTGAAGCCTACATTCCCATGCAAAGCTGGGTCAACTACTTCCACTCTTTGTATAGTGACCCTGGGGCCTCTCCCCCTTCTATGGGTAGGTTCACCTCAGCAATTCTTTTACCGGAAAAGCACGACCTCCTTGGGCTTCTTCACTCTAAATGAAACCTCTTCTGCTATTTGCTCCCAGAAGTCTGGCAAGGTCACAGGATTAGATGGAATCCCGGCTGACCTATTCCTCTCTGAACCAGCTGTTTGGGCACCCTATCTCAATTGTGTAGCTAATGCTATAATGGCGGGTGCTGCCATTCCTGCTACTTGGAAAGGCGTTGAGATTATCCCCATTTATAAGAAGGGTCTTAAGTCTGATCCTGCGAACTACCGGCCTATTAGCCTTATTGACACAAGTCAGAAAAATTTCTGCAAGCAGGTTCTGGATCACATGCAGGCCTGGATTGAGGACAAGATCCTCTCTCAATTTCAGGCTGGGTTCTGCTCCAGAACCAGCACTGTCGATCAGGCTTTTAGGTTCCAGTTCTTGAGATGGACAGAGGTCAATATAAACAAGGGCAGTTTATATATTGCCTTTGTTGATCTCAACACAGCATTTGACATGGTCTCCAGGACTAACCTTTGGCCACTCTTAGGGCCCTAGGATTACCAGGTCCCCTGTAGGACATCCTAACTAGACTCCATTGCGATAACTTCGCAAAACCTAATTGGGGAACAAATGGGGAAACCACTGACCATTTTGAAGCCATGAGGGGAGTTAGGCAGGGCTGTGTCCTTGCCACCACCTTATTTCTTTTCCTCAACAGCTGTGTCGAATTCCTTATGGGCTGTAACAATGATTCCCCGGTGCTTGGGGGCACTAAAATTCCTACACTTTTGTTCGCAGACGACAAGCTACTGATTTCGAATACCCCAATGGGTATTAAGACTCTCCTACTGAGGTTTCATTCATTCTGCGTTTCCTCTGGCCTGCCTATAAACGTATCTAAAACTAAGTTTATGGCAAGAAACCCTCACAGGGGCTTTAGAGGGCCATTAACTCTAGAGGGGCTAGAATTGGAGAGAGTTCTCGAATTTGACCATCTCAGAATCCAGCTTTCTACCACAAACTCCAGGGACAGTTGAGTCTTTAAGAACTCTTAGGCTAAACCATATTCTAAAATTTGCCACCAAGACCACTTTTCACCCCGTCTCTCCACATCTCGAAGTTTGGAAAGCCCAAGCAGTAGCAGCTGCCACCTCTGGCGCAGAACTTTGGGGGCATAGCTGGATACAGCTGAAAACAAATTTTTTAGGATGGCCCTTAAACTACCCCAGGCCACTTCCTTGATCTTCAGGCAAGACCTTGGTATCCACCCGTTAACTTCTCTGGTGCGACTGAAATCTCTACTTTACTGGCTACGCCTTTGGTCTGTTCCCAAGTTGTCTCACTACGGGGGGGGGGGGGGTTTGAGCGACATCTGGTAGACAAAAAAGTAGGCCTTTGGTACCATGGCTGAGCTATATTAAGCTCTGGGTAGACACTTCCGCCATCACATCTTCCTTAATTAAAAAATGTAAGTCTCTTTATTGGGAACATGAGGAGATGAAGCTGATCAATCAGCCAAATCTGGGGTACCTTAGCGACTGATTTATAGGGTTTAAGCCCTTTTCGGATCCTGAGGCCTACATGGACCAGACTGACCCTTCCCCCACCAAAGCACTTTAGATAAGGTTTAGATTGGGAACTCTCTCCTCACTTCATTTACCTCTAAATGGAAATGCGGTTCGGGGTGGGTGGGAGGGGCCTTTGCCCAGCATGCAATGGGTGCGAGGAAACAGACGACCATCTGTTCTTCTGCCCTTTTACTCGAAGCGGCGGCAACGCTGGATTGTTCCCCTTCTATGTTCGCTAGGAGTCAGCCAGTATAGGGTCGCCCTGAGAAGCTGACACCTTGTCCATTATCGTGTTTTCGATCGCCAAGTTTTTAGAGTGTTTGGCCAATCCAGAGCAAAGTCTCCTCACATTAATCTCAAGGGCGGAGATAATTTTTTTGTCACACAACTATGCCAAATTGAACCATTCCTCTTGTATGTAAAGTGTTTTAATTGCAGTATATGTGCTAAT
The DNA here is from genome assembly GCA_963921515.1 of Calotriton arnoldi. NCBI lineage: Eukaryota > Metazoa > Chordata > Amphibia > Caudata > Salamandridae > Calotriton > Calotriton arnoldi. The sequence goes on from CAWUFW010000725.1 coordinate 209,368, forward strand.
TTTATCTGTGATTTAAAAAAATGAAAAATCTCTTATTTTTATTATGGTTTTAAAATCATGGTATTTGTCTTGCTGTCACTTAAGTGAGCCATATAATTATGTATCTCCCTTTTATAATAAAAAACGTTGTGGTTGGTTATTAATTGTGCTCTTAGTGGGCTCATGTACTGTACTTTTCTTTCTGATCCTTGACTTTTACGGTCTATGACCGAAATAAAGCTTAAACTGACTTTATCGTGTAGCGCACGAGGCTACCAATGCGACCAGCACCTTTTCCCCCTGTACACACTAACGCAGGTAAAACCCAAACTGCTGGTGGTGTCTTGGACCCTGCCTCATAAGCACCTTAAGTCCTAGAAGGCATTCTCCAAAAACATTTGCAAGTATATCTATGCAGTGTATGTTTCTTCCACAGGATAAAATTACCGCTTTCGAAGCTCACATCTCAAAATCGTTATTCAACTGCATTTTCTATATTCACAAAAACCTTTAACTCTGAAAATACTTACCTGATTTAGATCTTCGGGTCTAAAATTATATATTTTTTTTAAAAAGTGTTATTTTTCGAAATTGGTCTTGGATTAGCTTCTTGAGTGTGTCTCTCATTTATGGACTCTGTGTCCAACAAATGCTTAACACTACCCTCAGATAAGCCTAAATTGCTCGACCAAAATAGCACAAATAGAGCACTTGGGATTAATTTAAGCCAGGTAAACCAACAAGGGTCGTCTGCACTTTTTGCATAGTGTGTACTTACATTGGCACTACCATATAAAAAGCCAGCTTCCTACAGCTAATAACTCTTATGACTAGCTCGATCACATTACGGAAAGAAGTTATGGAATTAGAAGCCCGGAAAAGAAGAAGCAACCTAAGCATTTTTGATCTACCTGACGGTTCAGACTTTAATGCCTGTATCAAATTCTTAGAGACGTGGAATCCCCAAATGAGTGCTCATCTTTTCCAAAAGATTTTTAACTGGAAAACATACAGAGTCCCAGTTCGTCCTATTCTGAATAAGTAATCACCAATCCCAATTGTTTGCAAACCTCTAAGGTTTCAACACACAGAACTTATATTGAACTTATATTGAACTTATATGAGAAAAATTAACCATTTCAACTGGAAAGGTCACAAGATATACATCACCCAAGACTTTTAGAAAGCCACAGGGGGTACTAGGAAAGCCTTCTTAGCCAATCGACCAAGACTGCGAGCCAAGAACTTGGAATTTTCTTCTTCAGGTAGTTTGAAATATTGAGTCTCATTGAATGGTTCTACGAATATCTTTACAACAGATACAGAATTGAAAAAGTTCCTTGCTGAACTTGATGAGACTGTTCGGAGAAAATTTAGAGTTTGAAAATGAGGTACTGATATCAAAGACAAGTTGGAGGTGGATAAGTTACTCACCTGTAATCCTAGTTCTCTTCCAGGGGTATACTCAGTCATAAGCAATGAATGGTCCCCGCCCACATGCGGGGTCCCCGGAGCACATGCAAAAAAATATGTTATGGGGTTTTTATAACGCGCGCAGCTACTCCTGGGAGTGTCCCGGCGCGAGCCAATGGGGTGCTAGTTAAGAAGATATTAAAACAGAAAAGTCTTGAGCTGTTTCTTAAATTGCCCCAGCTCCTGAATGCTGCACAAAGAAAAGGGCAAGGAATTCCAAGCCATGGATGCCCTAACGGCAAGAGATCTGCCCCCCATTCTTTGAAGGCGCACACGGGGAACCTGTGCAAGCAGCTGAGATGAGGATCTCAAATGTCTGGCAGGCGTGTAGAAAGCAAAGCGCTTCCTGAGGTATGCAGGTCCTCCAGCATACAAAGCACGATGTGCTATGACCAGGGCCTTGAACTTAACGCGTTTCATAACAGGTAGCCAGTGCAGCATACGCAGATGTTGCTGGACGTTCTTTCTAATGGGAATGTGGAGCACCAGCCTAGCGGCTGTATTCTGGACCACCTGCAGTTTTTTTAAGAGTGTAGTCAGGAAGGCCCAGATACAACCCATTGGCATAGTCTACTCAAGAAAGGATCAGTGCCTGCGTCACTGTTTCCTTCGCTGCCCTAGGTAACAGTGGAAGGAATTTCTTGAGGGACTTTAATATCCCAAAGCAACTCCCGGCCAATTTTTTAATCTGGGTCGAGAAGGACAGCTGTTCGTCGAACCAGACGCCCAGATTTTTTACTGGTAGTCCAGAAGAAGATGGCATAGGATAGTCAGACGGCCAGAGAGATTCCCTGAACCAGGGGGGGGGGGGGGAGAAACTTTTCATAAAGAAGGATTTCGGACTTATCCTCATTACATTTGAGTTGGGCGGCACAGAGCCATTGGAAAACAGCTGTCAGACACTCTTTCGCCTTCAAGGTAGAGAACTCCGATTTACCCCAGGTGAACAGAAGTTGGGTGTCATCGGCGTAAGCAACGATCTTGGCACCCCACTCTTCCGCTAATTGGACCAGAGGAGTGACGTAGATATTAAAGAGCAGGGGGCTCAAGGAGGACCCCTGCGGCACTCCAGTGGTCACAGATTGGGATGGAGACGAGAAAGGCGGGAGCCAGACCTGTTGCGAACGCCCCTCAAGGAAGGATATGCATATAGATATATATATTAATGCATGTCTAACCTAATCTAAGGACTAGTCCTGTGGAAATATATATATATATAAATATATATATATATATATATATAACGTATATATACATACACACATATATGCAGCCTGAAAAACACAAGTCTAGCTCAAACATGCCAATATTGTATTTTCTCATTTAAAATAAAACATATATTGCAATATTTCTCTGACAGAGAAATGTACTCTTAACTTGTTTGAACATAGCCTTTATTTTCGATGAAAAAGGCAAGGTAATAGCAGGCAGGTTAGCCCAGAAGGCTGCACATGGAACACTCATCAAAAAACTGGCGCCGTGCCTTTAACACCTTCAAGGCCTCCAGGTTCCCATCATGCCCTACAGGTGTCAGTTAGGTCAGGTCTTTTTTAACGGCGTGTTACACTGTGTAGTGATCAGAAGGAAACGGAGTGTTGTTACAAACATGGTATTCGTTCGGGAGGGAGGGTTGCTTATGACTTTGATGAGTATACCCCTGGAAGAGAACTAGGTTTACAGGTAAGTAACTTATCCTTCTCTTCCAGGGGATACTCATCAATAGTCATAAGCACTGAATAGAGTAGCAAGTCCATCCCCCGAATTCGGCGGACGAACACCAGTATAGTCAAGATACTCTGAACAATATTTTAAGCAAACAAATTCCTCAAGGAAACTTGCCCAAACTGGGCATCCGCCTGAGTATCAGAATCTAAGCAGTAATGGCGGGCAAAGATGTGTACTGATCGCCATGTAGCTGCCTTACATATCTCTTGTATGGGCACGTTCCTGAGAAGGGCCATAGTGGCGGCTTTGCCTCTCGTGGAGTAAGCCTTCGCTCTACCAGGGAGCTGTTTATTAGCTAACTGATAAGATAAAGTGATACAAGATACTATCCATCTAGAGATGGACTGTTTTGAGGAAGGGAAACCATTGCGCATCGGACCATAGTTCACAAAGAGACGATATGACTTTATGTTCTTAGTTTTATCCAGGTAGAATTTTAGAACCCTTTTTAAATTAAATGAATGTAACACCCTCTCAGGGGGAGTGGTAGAATTTGGAAAAAAGGTGGGGAGAGTGACAGGCTGATTGATATGAAAATCCGAGATCACCTTAGGCAGGAAACTCGGATGTGTTCTTAGGACCACTCTGTTAGCATGGAAAACAAGATAAGGCTCCATAGTCCATAGGGCCTGAATCTCGCTTACTCCGCAAGCAGAGGTAATTTCCACCAGGAAGGCGGTCTTCCAAGTCAGGTGCTGCAATGAGGCTTTGTGAATGGGTTCAAAGGGTGGACCCATTAATATAGAGAGGATTACATTAAGTTCCCAGGGAGGGGAAGGTGATATAATTGGTGGATAGACCTTTTTTTAGCCCTTCCAGGAAGTCCTTAACTATTGACATCTGAAAGAAAGAGGTCTGAGTAGGTGACTTTCTATAAGCTGTAACTGCTGCCAAGTGTACTTTAATAGAAGTAAACTGTTGATCTGATTTAGCCAAGTACAAAAGGTATGAGAGAATAACCTGTTCCTGGCCAAGAATGGGATTATGTCCATTGGTTGCACACCATAGAAAGAAACGCTTACATTTGTAAGTGTATGATTTCCTCTTAGGCCTTCTCGCTTCCTTCAAAATCTGCATACAGTCCGGCGATAGGCCTAGATGACCATATTGGAGGAACTCAGGCGCCATGCTGTCAATCGCAGTGATGGAAAGTTGGGATGAAAAACCTTCCCTCCGAACTTGGTTAACAGATCCGGATGGCATGTTAATCTCCTGTGTGGCATCTTGGAAAGATGCAGAAGGTCCGGATACCACCACTAGCAAGGCCACTCTGGTACGATTTGGATCATCTCTGTCCTGGATCTGTAAAGTTTGTTGATCACCAGTGGTATGAGAGGGACTGGTGGAAAGGCGTAATGTCTCTGACCAATCGATCAAAAGTGTATTCCCATTGGAGCCTGGTTGAGGGTACCTGGATGCGAAGACGCAGCATTTTGCATTTGCCGCATCCGCAAATAGATGTCTGGGTAACTCCATTTTTGAAAAATGTTGTGTGCTACCTAGTCTTAGCACCCAGTCAGGCGCTTCGACGAAGTTGTGACTTAGCGCGTCTGAGCGCATGTTGAGAGTACCTGGGAGGTGAATTGCCGATATGGACATGTTCCTCGCCAGTAGCCACTTCCAAATCGTTTGAGCCTCCAGAGATAGAGGTCTGGATCTGGTCCCTCCCCGTTTGTTCAGGTAGTACATAGTTGTGGTATTGTCCGTCTGAACCAACAGGGAAAGTGTCTTTATGGAGGGAAAGAATGCTTTGAGCGCCAGATGTACAGCTCTTAGTTCCAACATATTGATGCGGTAGGTTTTCTCCTTCTTTGACCCCATCCCTTGGATCTGAAGAGGTCCCATGTGAGCTCCCCAGCCTTGGAGGGACGTGTCTGTGACAAGTGTTTGTTTGGGGAGTTCCTGGTGGAACAGGACTCCTTTCAACAAATGAGGACTCTGCATCCACCATCTTAGGGAGACTTTGACTGCGTGAGGGAGAGTAATGGTGTCCTCCCAGCGGTTGGAGACTTGAGACCACTGATCCTCTAATGCCTGTTGTAACAGTCTCATCTGTAGTCTGGCATTGGGGACAATGAATATGCAAGATGCCATCGAACCCAGCAGAGAGGATACCCGTCTCGCCGTAGGATGAAGCGTGCGGAGGAGAGTGCGACATTTGTGGATAATTGAGGATGGCCTCTCCTCCGAAGGACACGCGCTTGTGTTTGCAGAGTCTAGAGTTGCGCCCAAGTAGTGGATTCTCTGAGTTGGATTGAGAATAGACTTCTTGTAGTTGATGCACAGACCCAACTGATTAAGAACTTGAATGCAGTATTGCAGGTGTTTCTTGCAGAAGACGGGGAGAAGCACTCGAGCAGCCAGTCGTCTAGATATGGATAGACGAAAATCTTCTCCTTTCGTAGGAAAGCCGCTACAACCCCCATGCATTTTGAAAACGTGCGAGGGGCTGATTTGAGTCCGAAAGGGAGGACTTTGTACTGGAAGTGCTCTGACTGCCTTGAATCGCAGAAATTTCCAGTGCTTTTGGGAAATTAGGATGTGAAAATAAGCGTCCTGAAGGTCTATGGAGCACATCCAGTCTCACTGATGGATTTGTGGAACAATTTGGTGTAGTGCCAACACCATGAATCTTTCTTTGAGAACAAATTTGTTTAAAAGTCTGAGATCGAGTATAGGCCTGTACACCCCTTGGTTGGACCTTTCTTTGCAACCAAGAAGTAACGGGAATAAATCCCGTCGATGTTGTAGCCAGGGAACTTTTTCGATGTCGTGTTTTTGTAACAAGATGGAGACCTCCACTCGAAGTAGCTTTAGCTGATGTACTGAAGATCTCCGAGGAGGTATCACAGGTGGTGGGTATTTGAATCTGATTGAGTACCCATTCTGCAAAATATTGAGCACCCAATTGTCCTTTGTGATTTTGTGCCACTCGTCCAAATGAAACATTATACTTCCCCCCCCCACCGGAGTAGGCAGAGCTGGGGGAAGCAAGCTCTCACTGTTTAGGCTGCTGTTTAGCAGAGGGGGTTGTTTGCCTGGAAGCCCCTCGTCCACGTCGGCGCTGGTGATAGTGTTATCTGGCATGATGTTGTTGCGATGACCAGTGAGGGGTTTGAACCCACTGTTGGTATTGGCAGTGGTCATAAGTTCGGTATCGGCGTCTGAAGTCCTTACGTTTTTCCAGACGTACTGCCTTCAGGGTGTCAAGTTCGGACTTCATTCTGGACATCTCGTCGTCTGCATGAGAGCCAAAAAATGAAGTTCCATTAAAAGGTAGATTTAAAATCCTGTGTTGGGCCTCAGGTTTTAGGCCCGTGAGTCTCAGCCAGGAGGAGCGTCTGGCGCAGATGCCATGCGAATAGCCATGAGCCACCAGATCTGATGCATCGGCAGCTGCACTTATGACCTGGTTCGCCTCGAGCCCTCCTTCATGTAAGTCCTCTTTTGGTAGTTTGTCAATGAACCTTGAGAGTGAGTCCCATAGGGAACAGTCATATCGCCCCAAGAGTGCAGAGGCGCTAGCAACCTTCATGTAAGAGGCCGATGTGCTACACATTCTCTTCCTGATAGAGTCCATTGATTTCCTGTCTTTATCAGGAGGGACTGCAGAGGAGGACAACTCTGTGTGCGCTTTCCTTGCAGTTTACACAATGACAGTCCGGTGGAGGGTCGGACCTCAGGAACAGTGGATCCTGGTCTGGGGCTCTGTACTTTTTGATTATGCACGGTGGCGCTGCTCCTATTGATGCAGGGGTGAGAAAGGTATGAAGCACCGGTTCTTGTAGCCCAGGTAACAAAAGGAGCAGAGGTCTAGAGGACGACCTGTGATGTAGGGTTTCGAAGATGACTGATGCCGACGGGGTCGTGGATGGCATCTCAATGTTGAGTTTCGCAGCTCCCCTACATAGCACCACGTTGAAAGTTATGTCATCCACTGGTGATACTCTGGTGGTAGGAGTGGCTGACAAGGTAGGGCAATAGTCTTCCACTGAGGGTCTGGAAGCGTTGGTAGATGATGGAGACCCGTGTCTACGCTCCGAGGTCTTGAGGAATGGGAGTGTTGAGATCTAGACTGGGAGTGCCTAAGAGTTGTCCGCGATCGACGTCTCCTTGCAGCTGGAGATTGTAGTCGTGGAGATCTCCGAGGAGACCTCGTGGCTGGTGTCGGTGGACGCACCTCTCTACCAGGTGTTCGAGAGGGGGAATATATCTGAAAGTAGTCAGACCCTGGACTACGTCTTAGCACTCTCCACTCCTTCACACTCTTCAGCCATCATGGGGATGAATTGATCGGAGGTGTATGCTGTTCGAACCGGGGAACCTTCTGGCGTAATCTGTACAATTCTCAGGTCCGGAGAGGATGATATGCTCCTCAACGTCGACCGTCTAGACGTCGGTTCCTGAGATTCCACCACTTGAATATCCCTCGACGTCGAAGGATCCCTCGACGTCGGTGCAGGTGAACAAGTCAATCTCTGCCTCATCTTTGCTGGCAGAGATACTTGAGAGGACAGCGGTGTCGACGTCGAACTTCTTGACGGCAATCTTCGACACAGATCGTACTCACCCGGACGTCAGCGATGGTGAAGCCGAGCGTCTTGGACCAAGACTTTCAGTCGGCGGAGTCTTCGACGTCGGAGGTATTTTCGACATCGTTGGCGTCTTCAACCTCCGTGGTGACCTAGACATCGGCAGAGGGGACGTCGACAACCCATATCGGTATTGGCAGTGTGACTTCGACATCGAGGGTCTGTCTCTCCCCGGAGGTGAAGCAGACCTAAACCATCGATGAAGAGCAGTCGGCGTCGGTCGATGAGCAGTTGAAGCTGGTCTAGACTTAGATTTACTTTGCTTCGACATGCCTGGCGTCGGCCGTTTCGACAGCGATTGAACTTTCGACAGACTGCGGCAAAGGTCTTCCTGTCGACGACATGGAAGCCGATGGTGAGCATAGGGGTATCTTCGACACTAAGCTTTTCTCTGTCGATGGCGAACCTGACCGATGTCTCCTTTTTTCCCCTTTTTTGTTATGCTCAGACCTTACTTGAGAGGAGGGCTCTTTAGAAGGATGTCTTTCCAGGCCACTTGTGGATTCTTTTCCTCTCTCCTGCATTGCATGAAGTCTGATCTTTTCCCTGTCTCGAAGGGTCCTGCTGGAAAACTGTTGGCAGTAGTAACACTTGTCAGGTCTGTGTGAGGATGGTAGGCACACAATACAGACCGAGTGTGGGTCGGATTTAGCCATTTTCTTCCCACATGGACACTTATTAAACAGGGCTGGCATTTCGGACTAAAAATAACAGGAAAGTCAGAAAAAATGATAGAATAGTACTGATTTTACTAAAAGACGTCAACTGAAGTAAAAAAAATTCAACTTCTCCAAACCAATTAATGACAAAAAAAAATCACTAACTGACTAGCTCAATGCTCCAGGATCCTCTCAGAAGGAGCCGGAAAAAAGAACTGACCTAACTGTTGCCTGTGGGGCATAATGGGAGCCTGGAGTTCTTGAAGGTCTTAAAGACACAGCGCCAGTTTTTTGATGAGTGTTCCATATGCAGCCTTCTGGGCTAACCTGCCTGCTATTACCTTGCCTTTTTCATCGAAAATAAAGGCTATGTTCAAACAAGTTAAGAGTACATTTCTCTAGGTCATAGAAATATTGCAATATATGTTTTATTGTAAATGAGAAAATACAATACAATATTGGCATGTTTGAGCCAGACTTATGTTTTTTAGGCTGCATATGTGTGTGTGTGTGTGTGTGTGTGTGTGTGTGTGTGTGTATGTATATATGTATGTTTTCACAGGACTAGTCCTTAGATTGGGTTAGACATGCATTAATGTATATATATTTATATGCACATTTTTATTTGCATGTGCTCCGGGGTCCCCGCTCGTGGGCAGGACTATTCAGTGCTTATGACTATTGATGAGTATCGCCTGGAAGAGAACTGATATTTTCAATTCCCAATGCTAATACTTTTTGTGACACAGTATATCATTATAGGCCTCATATCTGCAGATAACACTATCTGTATCAGTTTTCTACTAAAATATCTATATGTGTGCACTGCTGCATGATTATTCATTGTTTGTGATACTCTAGATTGTCTCCTAAAATGCCCTCAAAGTAGGTTTTCATAATATTTAGAACTGCTCTAACCAAATCAGTTGTAAATGTTCACTTATCATTGCTACCGCTAGTTGCTATCTATGTTCATGGGTATTTAGTACACAACCGATTGCTCTTACATTGGCATCTTGTTCCCTTCCCCACATCGGCGTTCCATGTTTTTGCAGGGGGAGGGTGGGAGGTGGTCTTGGGTTTTGATAAATTGCTTATTCTTTAATGTCAATGTTTCAGGGGAGAACTTTTAGTTGAAGCCTCGTGATTTTATGAAAATTTTGCTCTTAGACCTTTTCTTCTTCCTTATCTTTGTCTGCCCTTTTCTGGAGATTTGTACTCATTTATGGGCTGCTGCTGCTTTTTCTGTGTGGCGGGTCCCCCATCTAGTGCTTGGAGAAACGCTTATCTGGTTACAATCAATACTTACTTACTGTGGTAAGGATAATGATGGTGGAGTTCTGAGCAGGAACTAGTAACTCATGGCTTTCACTAAAAACAGTCTCAACATATATTCACTCAATACAAAAGGTCTTAACCACCCCATTAAGCAGCACAAAATAACGGATTATCTTTATACATTGAAAGGGGATATCATTTTGCTCCAACAGACTAAGACCCAAGAGAGGGAAGCGACCTCTTAAAAATAAATGGATAAGTGACGTGGCTTACTCCCCAGCATTAGGTTAAAAGAAATGGGGTCTTAACTATTATAAAGAGATTGGATTTCTTGGTTACTAAACAGCAAATCTGACAGAGAAGGCAGATGGAATATTCCTTGAAATGTGTAAAGAGTGGAAACCCTTTTAAGTCAATGTATATCCACTGAACGGTGAGTAACAATGTTTTTGGGAAGAGCTTTCTTCGAATATGGCTTTTATACCTGATTATTCGCCGATTACAGGCCGCGGAGAACTGCAGTCTTTCTATGGACCGCTCAATTGACAGATTTTTAGGGTGTACCTATGGGCCTCCTAAGGCTCAGACCTATGAAAAATGTACGGATGAGGTTTAATCTAAATGATGCATGGCGACTTCAACATCCACACTAAATTTCACATTTTTATCTCCCCCATTCCTACTCTAGGATAGATTACTTACTGATTTCTTGTTCTCACACACAATAAATCGACTTCACTAGAACAGAACCCAGACTTATCTATGACCATTCCTTTTTCACCCTATGATTTTCATGGGGAGCCCCTTCTATTAAACGTGACCTCTGGGGACTGAGCAACAAGATTAGATAGTGAGTACAAGGCAAAAATCAGCACTGAGATTCGAAACTTCCTAGATACTAATCCAGTCAATGATACTTCCTCTTACTAGATGGGTAGCCTTGAAAGCTGCTATCGGAGGCACACTTAGCTTAAGATCTTTTATGAACAAACTAATTACTGAATAACAAATTAAATAATTGGAACGCCAACATACGCAAGATGTGACTAATACACAGTTGTTGACCAAATTAAACAACAAAACATATTTGTATAATAGACTACAGAGTAAGGGGGCTGGAGTCTGGATTCAAAAACAAAAAGGTATCAGTATGTCTGTAGCTGACAGAGCGGACATATTAGCTGCATATTTGAAATTTAAGGAGAACAAATCTTCGATTCAGAGTACAAGAGACTCAGCTGGCACAAGTAATACAAATTCAGATTGTACAGTTGAAATTTTCAAAAACTTCTGCATGGACCTATATGATAATAAACAATTAGGCTTTGAGCAATGTAATGAATTCCTAAAAAAACTAATTCTCCCAACTATCACTGATGAGGAAAGGGTAATACTTGCTGCACCTTTTTCTTCTGAGGATGTTTGGTCAGTTATAAAAGAATAAAAGACATCCAAAGACTTGGGGTCCAATGGATATACTGCTTCCTTTTAAAGACTCTTCTGGTCAGGTCTAGATTTCCTTTTGGTAGGACTTATACCACTCATTCTCCCCCTCCGGAGAAGTTACTGGCACACCGGCTGAAGCAGTTATTGCAGTCATGTCAAAAGAAGGGAAAGATTCATCTCCCCCAAAAAAGTATAGACCAATATCCTTGATTAATATAGACTGTAAAATCTACACTAAAGTTCTTGACACATGTTTAGAGAAACTGACAAATAAATTCACCCCACTCAGGTAGGATTCGTTAAAAATAGATTATCTAGCGATAATACTAGACTATTTTGCCACGTTATTGAGAAAGCATCTCTGTTAACCTCCCACACGGTATCAATGGCAAAATGGCATTTGACAAACTATCCTGGCCCTTTCTCAAAACCGTTCTTACAAATTTGGCCTAGGAAAAGATTTTATCAAAATGATTTTGGCCTTATACACCCACCCTAAAGCAAGAATTTGACTTAATGGTACCCTTTCCGATTATTTTGACCTAAAACAGGGAACGAGACAAGGCTGTCTGCTTTCACCATCACTTTATCTTTCAGAATTTAACCCTTACTACAAGCCATAAGAGATAATGACAAAACTGCAGGTGTGCAATTTGATAACCTTATGATTAAAGCCGCTGCATATGCAGACAATATATTAATTTTTACTGAACACGTTGTATTGTCCATCCAAGCCTTGTCGGAAACAATTGAAACGTATTCCTGGGTATCAAAATACACATTAAACAAAGACAAATCTGAAGTGGTGGCTTTGAACAAGTTAGGGAGTAGAGAAGTCATAGGCACCTCTGGCTTATATTGGCAAAATAAATTTATAAAGTACCTCAGTATTGAATTCAATGATGACAAACTAATCCTTTAAACATAATATTGAAGATCCTGGAAAGCTGGTCCCCAAAATTCCTCTAGTTGAGGGGAGAGTTGAAAATCTTAAAAAGATTATCATTCCTATGATTAACTATTTGATGTCAATGATTCCGATCTTACTCTCAAAAGATTTAATTTGCAAATTGGATGATCTTTTTAACAAATTCCTTTGGAACAAAAGACCCTTTCTCTACCAATAGAGTTCAAAATGGCTACCCTAACCAGACCAATATAGTTGGAGGTCAAATGTCAGATTTTGCAAAACACCAACCTAATTTAATTTTTTAACTTCTAATGTGCATCTCCCACGCTCCACAGACATATTTCACTAATCAAGAAAGTAATACGATCAACTGACTCAAATTCAGTAAGGATATTTATATATTCTAAATTGGCTTCAATCTGGAATAATAAATCAGACTAAATGGCTCATGTATCAATTGGCCAAATTCGACCTTAGTTGATATATTTACTCTAGATCAGCTTGGCACACAGCACTCTCCAGAGACACTTGTAAATTTACAATCTAAATATCAATTACATAATATGTAATTTTACTGATTTCTTAAATTGAAAATTTCTAAACAAGACACTCTTCTCCATCCTCTAAGTTATCGATTCAGTCCACATGGGAAGGTGACACTATTACAGACAACACCACTTTTAACTGGCAAGAGATTTTGACTTCTAGCTTTAAATTCAAAATCACGCCCTCCATATCTCAAACCAAATTTCACTTTCCACATAGAAATCTTTGGACACTACAACGTATAAAAGTGACCCGTAATGCTGGAATTGTAATGTCACAACTAGAGATCTTGCACACGTTATTGTCATCCACTCAGACAATTTGCGTTAAAAATCTTTAGGTTTATTGAAAAGGTATTGCAAAACAAAACTATCTTTTTTTTCTCGTACCTTGTACTTGGTCCTCATGATATACAACTAACAAATCTGAATGACCGATATCTTCTCGACCTCATCATTACAACTAGATGAAAAACTATATTCAGCAACTGGAAAAGTTCAAACAAGATCTCCTTCCAAGTCTGAAAAGAACTCTTAATTTATACGAGCGGAGCAGATAAGGAAAAGTTACTTACCTGTAATCCTAGTTCTCTTCCAGGGGTATACTCATCAAAGTCATAAGCACTAAACAGCCCCGCCCACGTGCTGGGACCCCGGTGCATTAACAATAATATATGCATATATAACTATATATATATATATATATATATATATATATATATATATATATATATATATATATATATATAAATGCATATATCTAGAATATAAACACATTTATATACATATGCAGCCCCAAATTCAAAACTAGGCTCAAATACGCCAATATTGCACTGTATTTTTCACTTGAAAAAACATCATATAAATAACATTTCCAAGATATAGAGAAAATGTACTCTCAACTAGTTTGAAAAACACAGCCTTTATTTTCAGGGAAAAAGGCATGGTGATAGCAAGCAGATTAGCCTAGAAGGCTGCATATAGAACACTCAAAGAAAAAACTGGTGCCGTGCCTTTAAGACCGCCAGGCTCCCATCATGCCCCACAGGTGACAGTTAGGTCAGGCCTTTTTGACGGCGTATTACATTGTGAAATTATATTCTGTAATAAGCATAGTATTCGTCCGGGGAGGAGGGGGGTTGCTTATGACTTTGATGAGTATATCCCTGGAAGAGAACTAGGATTACAGGTAAGTAACTTATCCTTCTCTTCCAGGGAATATGATCAATAGTCATAAGCACTGAATAGAGTAGCATGCCCATCCCTGAACCCTGCGGACGAATACCTGCATAGCAAATATTGAACAGTACAATCATCAAAATAAATTCCTCAAGGATGCTTGCCCAAACCAAGCATCCGCTTGAGTATCAGAATCTAAGCAGTAATGGCGGGCAAAGGTGTGGACCGACCGCCACGTAGTTGCTTTACATATCTCTTGAATAGGTACATTTTTAAGCATAGCCGTAGTAGCGGCGTTACCTCTTGTAGAATGAGCCCTTGGCTTGCCAGGGAGCTGTTTGTGAGCTAGCTGGTAGGCTGTGATGCAAGATACTATCCATCTCGCGATGGATCTTTTAGAAGAAGGAAAACCAGTGTGCATTGGACCATAATTAACGAATAGACGGTCCGACTTTCGCATGCCCTTCGTTCTATCTAGATAGAATTTTAACACTTTTCAGATCAAGTGAATGCAATGCTCTCTTAGGAGGCGTGGTAGGATTTGGAAAGAATGTAGGAAGAGTGATCGATTGATTAATATGAAAATCTGAGATCACTTTAGGTAAGAAACTTGGGTGAGTCCTCATAACCACTCGATTCGCATGGAAAACGAGATAAGGCTCTGCGGAACATAAGGCCTGAATCTCGCTTATCCTGCGAGCAGAGGTAATAGCCACTAAAAAAGCGGCCTTCCAAGAGAGGTGCTGTAGAGAAGCTTTGTGAATGGGTTCAAAGGGGGGACCCATTAATTTAGAAAGGACCACATTAAGTTCCCAGGCAGGAGAAGGTAACCGAATTGGTGGGTAGACCTTTTTTAGCCCTTCCAGGAAGTCTTTAACAACTGGCATTTGAAAGAAAGAAGCCTGAGTAGGAGACTTTCTATAAGCTGTAATTGCTGCCAGATGTACTCTGATAGAGGAACACTTTAAGCCTGTTTTAGCTAAGTATAGAAGATATGGCAAAATAACCTGTTCTTGATCCGTGATGGGGTCATGACCATTAGCTGTACACCATAGATAAAAACGCTTCCATTTGAAAGCATATGACTTTCTCGTCGAAGGCCTTCTCGCTTCTAATATCTGCATACAGTCCTGCGAGAGGCCTAGGTGACCGTATTGTAAGAACTCAGGAGCCATGCTGTCAATCTCAGCGAAGGGAGGTTGGGGTGAAAAACCTTCCCCCCGACTTGGTTAGCAGATCCAGAAGGCATAGCTACCTCCTCTGCGGTGTCTTGGAGAGGTGTAACAGGTCTGTGTACCACCACTGGCGAGGCCACTCTGTTGCAATCAGGATCATCTCGGTCCTGGATTTGTAGAGCTTGCTGATCACCAGTGGTATGAGAGGGACTGGTGGAAAGGCGTAGAGTAATTTCTCTGACCGGTTGATCAACAGAGCATTCCCCCTGGAGCCTGGTTGAGGGTACCTGGATGCGAAGGCGCGGCATTTTGTGTTTGCCGCGTCTGCGAATAAATCGATGTCTGGAGAACCCCCATCTCCGAAAGATGTCTTGTGCTATTTCGTCTTTTAGCACCCAATTGTGTGCTTCGGTGAAGTGTCGGCTTAGGTCATCCACCTGTGCATTGAGGGTGCCTGGAAGGTGAACTGCAGATATGGACATGTTCCTCGCCAGTAGCCATTTCCATATTGCTTGAGCCTTCAGAGACAGGGGTCTGGATCTGGTCCCTCCCGGTTTGTTCAGGTAGTACATTGTTGGGGTGTTGTCCGTCTGAACCAACAGGGAGCGTGACTCTATGGAGGGGGAAGAATGCTTTGAGAGCCAGATGCACAGCTCTGAGTTCTAGCATGTTGATGTGGTAGGTTTTCTCCTTTTCCGACCCCAGCCCCTGGATCTGAAGAGATCCCATGTGAGCGTCCAATCCTTGAAGAGACGCATCTGTGACTATACTCTGTTTGGGAATGTCCTGGTGGAAAGGAACACCTTTCAGAAGATGAGACCATTGCATCCACCATTTTATTGAGATTTGAACTGCGCGAGGAAGAGTTATGGTGTCCTCCCAGCAGTTGGACACTTGAGACCACAGGTCCTCTAGAGCTTGTTGTAAGGGTCTCCTCTGTAACCTGGCATTCGGAACAATGAATATGCATGACGTCATCGAGCCTAGCAGGGAGGACACATGCCTGGCCGTTCGATGAGGTGTTCTCAGGAGAGTGCGACCTTTGTGGAGTATTGATAATAGTCTCTCCTCCGAAGGAAACGCTCTTGCGTTTGCCGCGTCTAGCGTAGCGCCCAAGTAGTGAATCCTCTGAGTAGGGTTGAGGATAGATTTTTTTAAGTTTACACACAGTCCCAATCTATTTAAGATTTGGATGCAGTAATTCAGGTGATCCTGCAAGAGACTGGGAGAGGCACTCTTGAGTAACCAGTCGTCTAGGTAAGGATAGACGAAGATTTTTTGTTTTCTCAGGAAGGCAGCCGCCAACGCCATGCATTTTGAAAAGGTGCGAGGAGCAGACTTGAGACCGAAAGGCAGGACCTTGAACTGGAAGTGATCTGATTCTATCCTGAATCAAAGAAACTTCCGGTGCTTCAGAGAAATTGGGATGTGAAAGTACGCAACCTGAAGGTCTACAGAGCACATCCAGTCCCCTTGATGGATGTGTGGAATGATTTGGTGTAAGGCCAACATCCTGAATCTCTCTCTGAGAACGTATGTAAGAGCCTGAGATCTAGTATGGGCCTGAACTCCTTGTTTGGACCATTCTTTGGGACCAAGAAGTTGCGGGAAGATATTCCCTGGTGATGTTGGTGCCAGGGAACCTTTTCGATGGCATTTTTTTGTAGCATTATGGAGACCTCCTCTCGCAGCAGATCTATCCGACTGAGATTTTCCGAGGAGGTACAGATGGTGGCGGGGACTTGAACCTGATTGAGTACCCATTCCGCACAATATTAAGCACCCAGTCGTCCTGCGTTATTTTTATCCACTCTTCCAAATGAAAACGTATACTTCCTCCCACCGGAGTGGGAAACAGAGTTGGGGAAAGCAAGAACTCACTGTTTAGCCACAGGGGGGGGGGTTTGCCTAGAGCCCCCTCTTCCTCTACCAGGTCGTCGCTGGTGGAAATGCGATCTCGCATGGTGTTGCTGCGAGGACCAATGGTTGGATTGAACCCTCTGCTGGTACTGACAACAATCGTAGGGTCGGTAGCGACATCGGAAATCCGGAAATCCTTTCTTTTCTCCAGACCAACCGCCTTCAAGGTGTCCAGTTCAGATTTCATCCTGGACATCTCATCGTCCGCATGAGAGCCAAAGAGTGATGAGCCATTGAAGGGGAGGTTGAGAATCCTATGTTGGGCTTCTGGTTTCAAGCCCGTGAGTCTCAGCCATGAGGATCTCCTAGCGCAGATGCCATGGGAATAACCATGGGCTGCAAGGTCTGATGCATCAGCTGCCGCACTGATGACCTGATTCGCCACGAGCCCTCCTTCGTGCAGAATCTCCTGAAAATCTTGCTGATCTTCTTTTGGCAATTTTTCTGTAAAACGTGAAAGAGTCCCACAGTGAATGGTCATATCGACCTAGCAAAGCAGAGGCGCTGGCCACCTTCATGTAGGAGGCCGAGGCGTTGCACATTCTCTTCCCAATGGAGTCCATGGCTTTGCTGTCTTTGTCAGGGGGAACAGCAGATGAGGAAGCCCCCATGTGACCCTTCCTGGCTGCTGATACAATTACAGAGTCTGGTGGTGGGTCAGACCTCAGAAAAAGAGGGTCCTGTTCTGGGGCTCTGTACTTCTTTAGTATCCTCGAAGGCGCCACTCCCACTGAGGCCGGCGTCAGGAAGGTATGCAGAGCCGGTTCTAGCAACCCAGGCACCAAAGGAAGAAGAGGTCTAGTGGAGGACCTGTGATGCGGTCTCTCAAAAATCACAGATGTCGAGGGGGCAGCTGTAGGCATTTCGATGTTGAGCTTCGAAGCCCCTCTACACAGTACCTCATTGAATGTGACAATATCATCCACTGGCGATACTCTAGTTGGTGGGGTGGATGACAGAGTTGGAGAGTAATCAGCCTTCGAAGAAGTGGATTCTGAAGACCATGAAGGAGATCTGTGTCTTCGCTCTCTAGGCGAACGATGTCTAGATTTTGACCTAGATCAACGAAGGGGAGATCTTGATCTCGGTTTCCTTGAGGTTGTAGACTTCTGAGGAGTGGAATGTCGCACTGGTCTTTCAGGAGAATGGGAAGGCGAGTATATCTGAGAATACTCCGATGCAGGGGTAACTTTCCACATACCTCCAGCCTTTTACACTCTCTAACCATCTCAGGGAGATGGCGTATGGTGCTCTGGAGCCAGAGAGCCCTCCGGCGTGACTTGAACAATTCGTAGTTCCGGAGAGGATGACGCAATCCTCGACATCAGGCCTTTTGCAGTCAGATCGTGGATCTCCCTCGACGGATCCCTCGACGTAGACACTGGTGAACGATCTGTTCTCAGTCTCTTTGCCGGTCGAGACCTATGGGTGGGAGCAGGTCTCGACAGTGACCTCCTCGTCGGCGACCCCCTCGCCGGTGACTTCGACGTCGAAGCGGACCTCCTTGCCGGCAATTTCCTCGACGACTATCTCATCGACGACTATCTCATCGACGGCGATGCTCGCCCTGCTGTCGGTGACAAAGCAGCCGGACGGCCATGAGCCATACTTACCGATGCCGGAGTCTGCTTTGTCAGGCTTGGCATCGATGTTCTAGGTACCTTAGACGTCGGTGGTGTTATCATCCATCGTAGGCCACCATCGTCCATCGTCCACCATCGAAGGCAAGCCGGACCGCCTGCGAGAGGGTGTCGACGTCGGTCAGCGATACGTCTTAGCCGAACCTGGAGTCCGCTTCGACGGCAATACAGTCTTCGACGTCGATCTCGGCACCGGAGATTTAGACGCTGAAGAACAACACAAGGGTATTTTCGGCGCCGACCGTTCCCTCGACGGCAAATTCGACCGATGTCGTCGTTTTTCTCCCTTTTTCTTGTGCTTTGGTCTTCTTTGAGAGGAGGGCTCTTTAGAGGGATGTCCTTCTCTACCTCTCTCCTGCATGGCATGCAGCTTAATCTTCTCCCTTTCACGAAGGGTTCTTTTCGACAACTGCTGGCAGTAGTAGCACTTATCGGGCCTGTGTGTAGATGGCAAGCACACAATACAGACCGAGTGCGGATCTGACTTAGCCATTTTCTTCCCACAGGAAGGGCACTTATTAAATAAGGCTGGCATTCTGACAGGAAAAATAGCTGTAAAGTCAGAAAAAATGATGGAACTAGTACAATAAGTACTAAAAACGTCGAGTGAAAACAGGAAATCTCATTTGAAAAGACCAATTAGTGACAAAAAACCACTGACTAGCTCAATGCTCCAGGATCCTCACAGAAGGAGCCGGAATAAAGAACTGACCTGTCACCTGTGGGGCATGATGGGAGCCTGGAGGTCTTAAAGGCACGGCACCAGTTTTTTCTTTGAGTGTTCTATATGCAGCCTTCTAGGTTAATCTGCCTGCTATCACCCTGCCTTTTTCCCTGAAAATAAAGGCTGTCTTTTCAAACGAGTTGAGAGTACATTTTCTCTATATCTTGGAAATTTTATTAATATGATGTTTTTTCAAGTGGAAAATACAATGCAATATTGGCATATTTGAGCCTAGTTTTGAATTTGGGGCTTTATGTGTATATATATATATATATATATATATATATATATATATATATATATATATATATATATAATCTACTGGCGGTCGCCAGTAGATAGTTATAGTTACAACCTATTATCCATAGGAAATCCGCGACATTCTATTTGAAATAACTCTTGCCGGTTGACGTATCTTCGCAAAATTTTCAAACTTTGTGGCCCGCTCCGGTCCGCTCCTACCCTGAAAGTCTCAAGGGGATTCGTCAAGCGGGGGCCGAGAAAAAAGGGGGGTCCCAAAACGCGTTTTCCCCATGCAATTTTCCATAGGAAACTTTAGACACGGCTACAGCCCGAACTGCTGAACGGAATTACACCAAATTTGGCAAAGAGGTAGTTCTTGGTTCAGAAAGAACCCTTTTGTTAAATGGTATAAATCCGTTCAGTAGTTGCTGAGAAAATCAAAAGTAAAAGATAGTGATATCTATGGCCGAGTAGGGTCCGCGTACCCTCCCGATCACGAGCTGCATGTTAATTGGCTGTCAGCTGGCTGTCAACATTCCGATTCAGGAAATGTTGGCAGCCATTTTGTCCCTCGAGAACCGAGGGACAGAAACAAGTGCGCAAAGCGCACAAAGGGGGCAGGATAGAAACACCCTGACCCCTAGGTTTGCTCAGGGGGTCCCACAAGGACCCCTGGGCAAAAAAAAAGAATTTTTTTTTTTTTTTTTTTTTTTTTTAAATCGGCAGGATGCGCTCAGGGTGCGCGAATCCTGCCGGAAAAAATCGAAGCGCGGTCTCCGCGCTTCGATAGTATTTGCCCCCGGGTGGCCCAAGTCCCGGGGGCATGGTGGGGGTTAATTTTATGTGTGGGGGCCTCAAAGGGCCCCCAAGCCCGGGGACCGCCACCCCCGGGGCTTTATTGCAAAAATAGTGCGGGAGGGCTCTTCTGCCCTCCCGCAGCACCGGGGACCGCCACCCCCAGGGGCTTCTTTTTAAATTTGAATAAGGTGTGGGGGGCCTCCAGCCCCCCCACACGCCCCGGGACCACCACCTCCCCGGGGCACTTATAAAATAAGTGTGGGGGACCACCTCCCGGGGCTGTGCAATTTAAGGGAGGGGGCCGCGCGGCCCCCTCCTGGAGCCCTTGATGGCCCTGGGGACCGCCACCCCCAGGGCCGGCTCCTGCAGTGTCCCGGGTGCCTACCCCGGGACACTGTAGTTTGCTATGGCAGGACGGGAGCCTCGCGGCTCCCGTCCTGCCATAGCAAACTGCTTTGGATATTGGAAGAGAGAGCAGGAAACCTGCTCTCTTCCAATATCCAAGCACATTGCTTTTCACATGGGGAGCAGCATGTTAGCTGCTCCCCATGTGTAAAGCAATGCCGGCTCCCGTAGGACACGGGGAGCCGGCGGGACTGTGGGGGTTTGGGGACCCCCCTCAGTCCCCAACGAGAGGCCAGCCCCGGGGGATGGGGTCCCCGGGGCAAGTAGTGGCCCGGGAGGGGGGCCACGCGGCCCCCTCCCCAAAAAATAAATTTTTTTTAAAAAAACGGAAAGGCCGGCAACGGGGGATGGGGTCCCCGGGGCCATAAATGGCCTGAGGAGGGGGCCACGCAGCCCCCTCCAAAGAAAAAAAAAAAAAACGAGGCCATGCCCCGGGGATGGGGTCCCCGGGGCCAATACAGGCCCAGGGAAGGGGGCCACGCGGCCCCTTCCCGTTTTTTTAAAAAATATTTAATTAAAAAAAGGGGTAAGGCCCTGGGGGATGGGGTCCCCAGGGCATAAAAACTGGAAAAAGGAAGGGGGCCACAGAGCCCCCTTCAGGGGACAAAAAATTATTATTATTTTTTTTTAAACGATCGGGCCCGCAGGCCCCGCCCCTTCCTTCACCACTCTGCAAACGCGCCCCTGGCGCGTTTGCAGATGGGGAAGTAATTCCCGTTCAATACTGGGGTCCCTGGGGCCAACTAGCCCACCAGGAACCTCCAGTATGCGCCAGGGGCTGCCTTGCATAGAGGTGTACAGAGGCCACGCCCCTTTTACACCTCTCTGCAACGCAACTCTGTGGCGCTTAATGGAGGTAGCTGGTGGGCTAGTTGCACCCCAGGGACCCTCAGGATTTAAGGGGACTTAATCCCCGACTTAAAACGCGCCACGGGGCGCGTTTGCACAGTGGTGAAGGAGGGGCGGGGCTTCAGGTGACATGTGTGCAAACAGGCCCCGTGGCGCGTTTTAAGATGGGGAATTAAATCCCTTCAATCCTGAGGGTCTCTGGGGCCAACTAGCCCAACAGGTACATCCAGAAAGCGCCACAAAGCTGCGTTGCAGAGAGGTGTAAAAGGGGTGTGGCCTCTCTACACGTCTCTGCAACGCAGCCTCTGGCGCATACTGGAGGTTCCTGGTGGGCTAGTTGGCCCGTAGGGACCCACATGATTCAAGGGGACTTAATCCCCCAACTTAAAACGCGCCACGGGGCGCGTTTGCACAGATGTCACCTCAGGCCCCGCCCCTCCCTTCACCATTGTGCAAATATTCTTCTAAAATCATCCGAAATACGAATTCCGATTTACTCACCTGTTATCAGGAGAGACCTCAGTGCTGCATCTTTAAGCCCAGTACTAATCCTGAAAAGTAATTTTAACCGTACTTACCAGTAACTTGAATTTCCTTCCATAGGATATCATTGCCTGCTTTTTGCTGAAAAAGTTTCTAAGTGTTGATTTTTGAAACATACAAATATTCCTCTAAAATCAGCCGAAATACGAATTCCGATTTACTCACCTGTTATCAGGAGAGACCTCAGTGCTGCATCTTTCAGCCCAGTACTAATCCTGAAAAGTAATTTTAACCGTACTTACCAGTAACTTGAATTTCCTTCCATAGGATATCATTGCCTGCTTTTTGCTGAAAAAGTTTCTAAGTGTTGATTTTTGAAACATACAAATATTCCTCTAAAATCAGCCGAAATCCGAATTCTGATTTACTCACCTGTTATCAGGAGAGACCTCAGTGCTGCATCTTTCAGCCCAGTACTGGTCCTGAAAATTAATTTTAACCGTACTTACCAGTAACTTATCTTTTCTTCCATAGGAATCCATTGTCTGGTTTTCAGCAGAAAAGTTTCAAAGTGTCGATTTTCACAAACTACAAATATTCCTTAAAAATCGCCTGTATGACTTAAACGCATTTTTTCAACTGTTTACAGGAGATGCACCAGTGCTGGATCCAGGATCCAACACTGAGTAAGAAAAAGTAACGATAACAGTTTTTACCTGCTAAGTGAATTTCCTTCCATAGGATAACATTGGTGATTCTATGAGGAAAAGTTTCTGTCAACTTTTAAAATACAATAATATTCCTTAAAAATCACGACTGTAACCAAAACGCTTTTACTCAACTGTTTACAGGAGATGTCCCAGGACTGAATCTAGGATCCAGTCCTGTGGTTAGAAAAGTAATCCATAAAGTAACTAATTGCATTTAACTAGAAATTCACATTGAGCTGAATGTTGCATTGTGTTTGAAAATGTGTTGCCCATTGCAACAACTGTAACTACTGTACTTAAAAGTCTATTGCCTATGTGCTAAGTATTTAAACTAAAGTAATTCATTCTGAGAAAGTATTTTTTGTAATGTAATGTATAATGTAATTACAATGTAATTTAAAAAATAAAATATGTAAAAGAAATTGTTTCTAAAAATGTAGTAAATCAGTATGAAAAAAATTTATATAAAAATTAATACATTTAAAAAATGTCATTTAAAAAACCTTTGAAATTTACTGAAAAAACCGTAGGTTTCAGGCACGTTATAGTTACAAATTAGCATTTAGAAAACCTTTGAAATTCACTGAAAAAACCATAGGTTTCAGATATGTTATAGTTACAAATTAGCATTTAAAAAACCTTTGAAATTCACTGAAAAAACCATAGGTTTTAGGGACAGTTATAGTTAGTTGGACATTTCACTCGTACAAAACCCGTGAAATTCCCCGTTATAGTTAGTTCAGCTAACTATAACTCGCGCCCCGCAATGCACTGCTGATGACGTCACATATTACATCACTCATGACATGGTCAGTGACATCACTGATGACATCACTGATGACATCTCAAATGACATCACTGATGACATCATCCACGTGATAATCTGATGCAGCTCCTCACACCCTAATATAACCTTTGATACACCCAATCTAAATTACAGACTGCCATTCGCAAAACTATAGACACTCCAACACCAATAACTACATACCCACTCACTGATTCTTAGGTCTACACACACACATCCACTCACTCACCCATACAGTCACTCATACTTATGGTCACTCAGTACAGGACTATCATATGCACTCTTACTCCTATATAGACACTCAAACACCGCCACTCATCCATAGAGGTACTCACACACCTAGTCAGTCATGCAAATAATTAAACACACTGCCATTTACTCACCTATACAGTTATACACACACCAGCTCACTTAATCATACAAATACTAGCACATTGTTACGCTCTTATACAATCACTGATACAAGCACACACTCATCCATACAGCCACTATCACAATCACTCACTCTCGCTTATAGCTATTTATATACTCCAACACACATATATACTGCCTTTCACATATGTAGTTACTCACACATGTACCACTGGGACATACATTCACTCACTAACACACTCTTACACACACTTACCCACCCATACAGTCTATCACAGATGCACTCTTGAAACCATCCACCCAGTGAATCACCCACTCACACATCTATGCACAGAGTCGCACACACCCCACCCACACAAACACTCAGGCACCCATACAGATACTCAGACAACCAATCAATAACTCATATAGACACTCATGTAGCTATTCACAAACCCATGCAGCCACTTACACAGCAACAGACAGACGGATACAGACATTCACCCAGTTTAGTCACTAACCCATGCATTCAGTAAGATACGTTAAATCACTCACTTATAGAGTCAGTCACGCACCTACTAAATCATCCATACAGACACTTACACACCCACTCATTCTTCAATACGTCTTTTCCTATATATATTAAAAATATTTAAACTTTACAGAAACACACAGTCACTGGATGATGTCATCAGTGATGTCATTTGAGATGTCATTTGAGATGTCATCAGTGATGTCATCAGTGATGTCACTGACCATGTCATGAGTGATGTAATATGTGACGTCATCAGCAGTGCATTGCGGGGCGCGAGTTATAGTTAGCTGAACTAACTATAACGGGGAATTTCACGGGTTTTGTATGAGTGAAATGTCCAACTAACTATAACTGTCCCAAAAACCTATGGTTTTTTCAGTGAATATATATATATATATATATATATATATATATCCAACAACGAGTTGCCTGCTGTAAGGAGACCCACACAGGTAGGTTCAGTTACGCCGTCATTTATTGAATGAAGGAAAACAATGTTCAAGCAGCGGCAGCGCCTCGCATCAAGTGGGCAGGACATTTCACTTGATGCGAGGCGCTGCCGCTGCTTGAACATTGTTTTCCTTCATTCAATAAATGACGGCGTAACTGAACCTACCTGTGTGGGGTCTCCTTCAGCAGGCAACTCGTTGTTGGATGTTTTTGCGGCCCCGCCTGAGCCGCGAGGAGTGCCCAGCTGCACTTTGTGTAGTGCTGCTACAGCGCCAACCGACGCTGTGGCTAGAGGAACAGGTTTGCCTATGGAGGATTGTATAGGCATGACAGGCATCTGCAGTGTGCCGCAACCCACTTGGGATTTTAATGTATGCAGATGGAAGTAAGCACACGGCGATCCACTGGGATGAATAGAGTTGCACTCCAAAGACCAGCAGGCCACGGGGTGGCCACGCCTATCAGGGCGGGAGAAATACTTTAAAAATGGTTGCAACTAAACTGCCGTTTTCTCCTTCGCAGAATGCCCGCAGCCCTTGAGAAAGTGATTGGTATCACGAAACGCGTTGGGCAGGACATTTCACTTGATGCGAGGCGCTGCCGCTGCTTGAACATTGTTTTCCTTCATTCAATAAATGACGGCGTAACTGAACCTACCTGTGTGGGGTCTCCTTACAGCAGGCAACTCGTTGTTGGATATATATATAGATATATATATATATATATCCAACCAAACTCTACTCCTCCACATGGAGAGCACGCACACAAGGAATGCTGAGTTTCAAGGCACTTTTTATTTCATTGGACCTCCTCCGACCCAACAACAAAGAGATATATATATATATATACACACACCAATACCTTCTGTGCATCAATTGCCTCCTCCTTAACAAGAGTTGCTTCGTTGCTTTCGGACCCCACGGAAGCGGGTCTCATCACATTATTTCCAAATTGGCAAAAGTATGTCAGCCACGGAGATCAAAGAACGCGAAGAAGCAGCTTCGCAGATATTTAATGATGCGTGTACAGGTGCAATTAATGCTATGGGGGCGACTTCGAAAGTTAAGGGAATAAATGATTTAAACACCCGACTAAAACGTTTGGAGAAACTTCAACGGTCAGAACTTTCAAAATGGTGGGAGTCAAAGTCACTACAGCGCTATTTGGAAGTACAGCGCGTGCCTAGAGGACTGCGCATAATGGTAACTCCAACCTATGAAGAACCTAATCCGGATATGTTACGCGAATGGGCTGCGAACAATAACGATGCCTCAAGGAGAATGTTGGCCATATTGATTAAGTATGCCGATATTGATCGAAAAAGAATATTGTCTGAAATAGAGGCACTGTTGGATGAGTTAAGTAAAGAGGAAGATCAAGATCAAGTTAAAGAATTTAAAGTGGCAATGAAAGAAAGAATGAAAAGATATGAAACCACTATAAGAGAAAGAAAAGCACAGAAGTTTATCAGAGATAAACAAGATTACGACAGAGGCCAAATTTATACCTTCGCAAAGAAATTTGACACGATAAGACGCAATAAACAGGCACAAAAGAGCAAATCCAACCAAGAATTACACTCTGAACAAAGTAGTCTTCAAAGTTCGGAAGCGGATACAGATTTAGATGATGACTTGGCAGTGCAAGGTATAATACCATCGTTAATTGACGAATTCGATTTTTTATGCGAAGAACGCAGGTTCAACTTGCGACCAAGGCTACCAACACAGATACAAAGACCACCAAGAGGAAGAGGCAAAGGACAAAGAGGAGGAAGGGGGCAGCCTGCCGGAGGAAAACAACAAGGGCAAGAGAAGAAGAAGAACAACCAGAAGCAATAATATCAAATGAAGCGATAATAATAAATTTGACAAAAGTAACTCACCGATAAAGAAAAAGAAATTTTACAGTTGGGACTAACATTTTGCCCTGAAACCAATTTAGACTACGTCCAAACTAGAATTGATCTCTTTAAATTCATTAGAGTATTAAAATTGAAAAAATATTTTCTGGTGAATCCAATACAAAGAACTATTCAGAGTATAGATAGTTCTACAGCTGGAGAAGGAAGATTGCAAGTTGAAGATCTCAATTTAATGATGGAATTAAGAACAATGGCTTTAGAAGACATATCAGGACCTAATGTGATAGGTGCAGAAACAGTGGCACAAGAAGAAGGTTTATTCATTACTCAAGGAGTACCAACTAACTTTAGACCCACCTCACGTTTCATTCCAGTGTCAGCAAAGGATGGGATTGATGTGTTTAGTGATTTGGTTACGAACGAACTGAAAAAGCTAAGTAGTCAAATGAATGAAAAAAAATTAAAAAATAAACTTGGCATGGTAAAACAAAAGGAATATCAAGCTTTAATCAAAAAACTATCAGAGAATGAGAACTGCATTGTGCGTAATGCGGACAAAGGAGGAAACAGTCCTGTGGGACTAACAGAAATATCTTATAGAAGCATATAAACAGTTAAACAACAGAAAATGCTATGTGAGAGTGGATGAAGAAATTATGTTGTCTAGTAATGTTAACTATAATACACAGTTAAAATGTTGGTACGATCAAGGATTACTTAATAATGATGAGTATAGGTTTTTGAAATTTGACCAACCAGTAACGGCGGTATTTTATCTAATCCCCAAGGTCCATAAAGATATTTCAGACCCACCGGGACGCCCAATTATTTCAGCTATGGGAAGTGCCCTTGAGAACACATCGAAGTATGTAGATTCCTTCATCAATCCCCTTGTCCAAATCTTGCCGTCTTATATCCAAGACACGGGAGACTTTCTAAAACGGATTTATGATCTACCCTGGGAAGATGATTATCTTTTAATAACTATTGATGTGTCAACACTTTATACGAGCATACGTCATGAGGACGGATTAAGAGCAGTTAGATACTTTTTGGGGATGAGACCAATTACATTATGGTCACACACATGTTATTAACTATGATCGAGAAGTGTTTGACTAGCAACTACTTTTTGTTTAATGATGAATTATTTCATCAAATCTGCGGAACAGCGATGGGCACCTGCTTCGCCCCCAGCTATGCTAATTTGCATATGGGCTGGTGGGAGGAGCAGGTGGTCCGGTCGCAATACCAGCAGCAGTGGGAAGAACACATTTTACACTGGAGTCGTTACATTGACGACTTGTTTCTAGTGTGGAAAGGTACAGAAGAGGAGGCAAAGCTATTCATCAATGATTTGCAACGTAATGATCTCAATTTAAAGTTCACTAGTGAAATAAGTCGAACAAAGGTGAATTTTTTAGACCTAACAGTATATATCGAAAATGGAAAAGTAGAAACAAAGCTATATAGAAAACCTACTTCCAGCAATACTCTTTTACATGCAAAAAGCTTTCACCCTGTAAATTTAAAGAGGAGTATTCCTTATGGTGAATGCTTACGCACTAAGCACAATTGCAGCAATGAGAAAGAGATAAAGAAAGAAATGAAAGTGTTAAAACAAAGATTTAAGACAAGGGGATATCCAGATGAATGGATTGATGATGCAATCTTCAAAGTAAATGAAAAAAAGAGAAGATATTCTATTTGAGAAAAAAGAAGAGAAAAAAAGATAAGAAAAAGATTGATGCAAATCAACAAAGATAATTTATAACAACTTATAGTGCCCAGCATGACAAATTGAGGTATTTTAAACAAACACTGGCACGTGATCAAGAATGATCCAATCCTAGGCAAAGTTGTTTCCCGCAGGCCGCAAATCACATTTCGCAAAGCAAGATCTCTTAAGCAAACTTTGGTTAAAAATACATTGAGAAAACCCCAACCAAAAACAACCTGGTTAGCAAAACGACGGGGTTTTGTAAAGAGTACCATGTGTGCAAGCCTTGCATTTGGTACAAATACAGAAACATAAACCTGGTTTGAGTAAAAATATGAAGAGAATAAGAGAAACATTTACTTGCAAAACGGATTTTGCTGTCTACGTGCTTCAGTGCCCATGTGGCTTGAGGTACGTGGGCAGCACAATCCTAGAGGTTCATAAAAGAATCCTGCAACATTTGAGAGCCATAAAAAATGGCAACAGGACATATCCTGTTGCACGACACTTTGAGAAGTTCCATAATAAAAATGTTGGAGGATTAACCTATTATGTGATTGATGCGGAAAAAAAAAAAAAAATCCAAGGGGAGGTAACAGAGAAAAAAAGCTGAGGATGCTAGAATCACGATATATAGTAGAATTGAATTCGAAACAGCCAGAAGGTTTGAATATGGAGGAAGATCTGTACACGCACTTATAGTAATTAATTTTTGAGAAACAGTTTTAAATGAAAAACAGAAAAGAGTTAAGTTTTTAATTATATAGATTTGGGACTTGTGTTTTTAAAAAAAAAAAGTTTTTTGTATTGTGATTGATAAATACCCACTTGGGTTAGATTGCTGTAAGATATAGCCCACTGGGGCTTAATTTTTTCTAAAAAAGATGGAAAGTGCAATATGCAATCTATTAATTTGTAACGCGTAAATTATAATTGTATATATTTTATACATAGTACAAGGAGATGACATGTTTTAATATCGAAATTTCATTGTCATAGGCGTTTTTAATCATGATATATTGCATTGAATGGAAAAAACTACAAGTCTTTCTTCACATGCACTAGAACTGTAGTTTTAGATAATCACGTGTGTAACACAGCTAAATGGCCACGAGAAACGAATCTCTATGTCAGTGAACAAGGGTGCAGTGCACTCGAAACGCGTTTGACAAGTGGCTGATCGGGAATAAATTCTTTTAAAAACTTCACAAGGCTTCGTTTTCCTTCAAGCGATTGTAAGGATTTGGAAATTATTATATATATATATATATATATATATATATATATATACCAAACAAAGACTCTCCTTCCAGAGGTCACAGGCCCGTAGAGGGGTGGCGCGATGCCGGCGGAGAAAACCGGTAACTCAATATTCATCAACAGCGGGATTGCCAATCGCGCTCACGGGTTAACGCACAAAACCAAGCAGAACTCCAGAGTTAGAAATGGGGGTTTATTATTGTCATAAACCCTCCGTGACGCGTTTCGACTCCGTAGAGTCTTGATCACACAGTGGGGCAACCAAAAGGCAGTTGTCTTCATACACTTCCTGTAGCTACTAGACACAGAAAACGGACATTTTTGCACACGTGATATTGTGCATCAAATTACATGGTCGCCATTTGTAAATGGTAAAACAAATTACGGCTTGTTACAAAATTTCTTGAACAGAACACAAAGTGTGTAAGACCATGTTTCACCTCAAGCACACTAGCTTATATATGTGTGTATACTGTGTGTGCTGTCAGTCCCATTAGTTTATACTGAGGCATGCTGGTCTGTGTAGTTCAGTCGGTAATACAGGTTATCTAGTGGCTTGTGCAGTCCTGGCTGTGTTTAAGTTGAAGTAACGTAATGTGCGCATTGTGCGCGTTAATACCGCTCGTAATAGTCATCCCCAATATAATGGGAAGAGTACGAACAAAACTGAGTAGTTTTGGTGTCGCTGTACAAGTAATAATACGTCCCAGATATCACTGCTTTTAGTAATCCCCTGATTAGTGGGGTTTGACTACGTTGCTACTAGGCTCTTAAAGTGCGGTTCGACTATACTGTACAGCCCGTGCGATACAAGCGTCTCTGTGTTATGCTGTTTGTAACTAATTCAGAAGACACTATCACATCTGTGTATCTAGGATAGCTGAATGTGGAAAAAGAGCAAACGAGAAGTGTGATCTAGCAACTGCGGCTGCTTGCCTGTGGTGTTATATTATTGTGCCCCTCTACCATCATTATGTATCTATAACCTAAACTGTGGTGACATACCAAGTATAGTGAAATACAATTGAATAATATTAACAAAGCACAAAATTAACAATACAAAAAAATTCTTATCTGTGGACATGGTTGCTGCAGAATGATGTCTCGAAGAAAAGGTTAGGGATCCCTCTGTCACAGGCACGAGACATGGTCCCTTCCTTTCCTCCTGTAAAAGATTAAAAGCGAAAGGAAAGAGTCATGCACAGTCATGATAATCCTAAAAAACACAATTCACTATAAGGCATTCTAATTGTGCAGATATGAAAGTAATCAATTCCTAACTTTTCTATGTT
This sequence comes from Calotriton arnoldi, assembly GCA_963921515.1. NCBI lineage: Eukaryota > Metazoa > Chordata > Amphibia > Caudata > Salamandridae > Calotriton > Calotriton arnoldi. Next base: position 240,378 of record CAWUFW010000725.1, read on the forward strand.
ATTGCTTGTCCTGGGCACTGTTGCTATCTAGTTCTCTTGTAAGTGTATAGCCAATTCTTCATCCAGGTTATGTCCCTTAGGGTAACGTGTGGCCATCCCTATGATGTGCCTAGATTCTCGTTGTCTGAGCTTGAGAGTGCGATTGCCCCCTCTCTTGTTACCTAGTACCTGTTCTATTGCATAGTACGATAATTTGGCACTATCTGAGAAGTGATGTGACTCAAAATGTCGTGCAATTGGGTACTGTTTATCTCTGTTGGTGATAGCCCTCATATGCTCTAGAATCCTTTTTTTTGCCATGTGTGGTGCTGCCTACATATCTCAACCCACAGGGACATTCCAGTACATAGACCACAAAAGTGGTACTACATGTCAAGAATTGCTTTATACTCCTCATGCTGTTAGTACTTGTGTTCCAGAACTCCTTTTAAAACGACTATTACTGCACGCTTTACAATGACCGCATGGAAAAAAGCCCTGCAGGTTAATGCCCCTTGTCGTTGTAGTATCTTCGAGATCACTGTGTACTAGGAGATCCCTGAGATTACGGTTTCTCCTGTACGTAATCATAGGTCTAGTAGGTATGGTGCTGCCTATCACCGGGTCACCTTTAAGGATATCCCATTTTTGTACGATGGTTTTGCGTATGTGATTGGCATCCCCATTGAATGTGAGGATAATACGTGTATCCTGGATGAAGAATTGGCTATACACTTACAAGAGAACTAGATAGCAACAGTGCCCAGGACAAGCAATAACATAGAAAAGTTAGGAATTGATTACTTTCATATCTGCACAATTAGAATGCCTTATAGTGAATTGTGTTTTTCAGGATTATCATGACTGTGCATGACTCTTTCCTTTCGCTTTTAATCTTTACAGGAGGAAAGGAAGGGACCATGTCTCGTGCCTGTGACAGAGGGATCCCTAACCTTTTCTTCGAGACATCATTCTGCAACAACCATGTCCACAGATAAGAAAAAAAAATTGAATTTTTTTGTATTGTTAATTTTGTGCTTTGTTAATATTATTCAATTGTATTTCACTATACTTGGTATGTCACCACAGTTTAGGTTATAGATACATAATGATGGTAGAGGGGCACAATAATATAACACCACAGGCAAGCAGCCGCAGTTGCTAGATCACACTTCTCGTTTGCTCTTTTTCCACATTCAACTATCCTAGATACACAGATGTGATAGTGTCTTCTGAATTAGTTACAAACAGCATAACACAGAGACGCTTGTATCGCACGGGCTGTACAGTATAGTCGAACCGCACTTTAAGAGCCTAGTAGCAACGTAGTCAAACCCCACTAATCAGGGGATTACTAAAAGCAGTGATATCTGGGACGTATTATTACTTGTACAGCGACACCAAAACTACTCAGTTTTGTTCGTACTCTTCCCATTATATTGGGGATGACTATTACGAGCGGTATTAATGCGCACAATGCGCACATTACGTTACTTCAACTTAAACACAGCCAGGACTGCACAAGCCACTAGATAACCTGTATTACCGACTGAACTACACAGACCAGCATGCCTCAGTATAAACTAATGGGACTGACAGCACACACAGTATACACACATATATAAGCTAGTGTGCTTGAGGTGAAACATGGTCTTACACACTTTGTGTTCTGTTCAAGAAATTTTGTAACAAGCCGTAATTTGTTTTACCATTTACAAATGGCGACCATGTAATTTGATGCACAATATCACGTGTGCAAAAATGTCCGTTTTCTGTGTCTAGTAGCTACAGGAAGTGTATGAAGACAACTGCCTTTTGGTTGCCCCACTGTGTGATCAAGACTCTACGGAGTCGAAATGCGTCACGGAGGGTTTATGACAATAATAAACCCCCATTTCTAACTCTGGAGTTCTGCTTGGTTTTGTGCGTTAACCCGTGAGCGCGATTGGCAATCCCGCTGTTGATGAATATATATATATATATATATATATATATATATATATATATATATATCTCATATACATGGTTACATATGCATATGTTATTGTTAATGCTCCGGGGTCCCCGCACGTGGGCGGGACTATTCAGTGCTTAGGACTATTGATGAGTATCCCCTGGAAGAGAACATCACACAACAATTGTCTTTCACCTCCGTGAATATTGGTCACATCATTAATCTTGTCGTTTGGATAATGCTCAAGATTAATATACAGTAACATCTGTTTCCGGTCTTTCATCTCCCTTGCCTACTATTTTCCTATAATTTGTTCTTTCAGTCAACTTTCTATTTGAGTATATCACTGTATAACCAACTGCAATATCAATATCTGGATGTTTTGAATGCAGAGGTTTCTTATATGAATGACTTGTTTACTTTTCTAAAACTAATAAAACATTCTGAAATTAATAAAAGAGGAATTAGGTGAGATATGAAAAATGAATGCAATTAAATATTACAAATTAAAGGAACAGCTTGATCCCAAAAGATGTGAAGACTGTAGATGGTGAATCAGAAGAAATGTTCTTTGACTCGTTCTATACTGACAGATATTAATACAAATTCAAGCACAAAAATATGTGAAGGAGATTAGTTATTAGACCAGGCAGCTATGGTAAAGAACCAGTTAAGACTAGAAGACTTCATGAAGAGTTTGTTCATCTGAAGCATGCCAGACTATGGGGTCCTTAGCTAGATGCTTCAGATGTTGTGTACCCTAACAGTAGACACTTCTGACTGGCGTAAATGTAAACATGTTGATTCCTGTGGAGAGTGTCTGTACTGTCCTGTTTTATTCTTATGTGACAAACGTGCTGTATAACGCAGATGTAAGTGCTTAATATTAAAGCTTGTTAAAACTAAAATAGATTTATAAAAAAATACTTTTAAAATTATTTTTACAGGTACATTAACTGTGGGGGGCGGGGGTGAGTATACATACAGCCCAAAGAAAATAATGCATTATTAGGAATTAGAAAGTTAAAGCATGCCGAGTGAAGAAACCCCCCCCCAAAAAAAATTCCGAAATAATTTTTTGAAACAAAAGGTGAAAAGTCCTTGTTCAGGGTTTTTGATCACATAGCCGCAAACTAGAACTGGGCTAAGTGTGACTGTGCACGTTGCTGGGCTTGCAGCGATTCATGGTTGACTAAGAGAGAGTGCTGTTTATCCTTTACATGAGGGTGCACACCTTTGGAAACAGTCATTTCATTTCTTATGATTTAAACTTGAAAAAATTGAAGAGGGATTAGTTAGAAAAGCTAGATTTATTTTAAAACCATTAGTGACAGTCTAATGGGTTTCTAGTATTTATTATAGACACTTATTAAAAGAAAGTATGAAAAAGAAAACGCTACACATTGTTATTTTAATTGAAGAGATTTTCTTTCTCCAGTAAAAGTGTTGCAGGATGCTGCATGTGGTGTAGATACGCGTTTAAAATATTAATGAAAATCGCATGTATGAAATGAAACGTTTAAAGCGTGACAGCTGCCCTAGAATGTCCCGAGACAGACTCTTCAGAAACAAGAAATCTAAACACTGAACAGAATTAGTTACTTTGAAAAAGCCACGTCTGAGTGGTTTCTGAAAAAGAGTTAGGATTATAATTTTCTCCAAGCGCAAACGAAAGTGCTTTCCAGAGACAGGGTGTCATAAAGGAAAAAGATCTACCACCCTGACTGGTGCATTTCACCTTTGGTATCTCAGCTAAGCATTTATTTGCTGAGTGGAGGCATCTCCTGGGGATGTATTTCTGAATTTTGCAACCAAGATATCTTGGTGCCAGATTATATTACTCTTTGTGAGTAAATCAGAACGTTTTAAACCATATTCTTAATTTCACTGAAAGCCAGTGAGGTAGGTGTTTTCAAATGGATGGATACCAATGTGATCTTTCTCAGGCATGAGATCATTCCTGCAGTGATTAAACCCAGATCTGTGACTGGGGGTGAATGTTTGCCAATGTGCAGCATTCTGTCCATCATCTTGTGTGTTTTGCATTTCACCCTAAGTGGGAAGGGTATGCCCAGACGTGGGTCCCGTGCTCACTACGCCACTGGAGTCAAGCTATCCTGGCTGATGAAGGCTGATAGCCTGAAACCGGTCCTAGGATGCTTGATTCTGGTCCAGGGAAGACATGGCTTGGCAGTTCGGTCTGGACTATTCCCATGAGGCACAGGGTCAAGACTGATTTGCATATGGCTATGTCTGAACTGGGGTGGCGTGGTGAAGCAAAATAACGATGGATTAAACCCAGATCTGTGACTGGGGGTGAATGTTTGCCAATGTGCAGCATTCCGTCCATCATCTTGTGTGTTTATCATTCCTGCAGTCACATTTTGAATGATTTGAAGCCGCAGTAAAAGACATTAAGACGGATCTAAATAGGACATTACTGTAATCCAAACTTGGAGGTAATAAAGGCTTGTGCTACTGTCTTCTTAGAAGTAGTTGGGAGCAGGGAAAATATTTCATATAACATGTCAAATTAAGTAACAGGTGGATAACCTCTTTATGAATGTGTGTGGTAAAAGATAGCCGCTTGTCCAAAAGAATTCCCAGATCTCTGGCATATGTTATTTGAGTTGGAGTTTCTCAAAGTTGTTCTGGCCACCATAATGAAGATCAAGATGTCGACTGATTATCAAACAACAGAATCTCATTTTTTCCCTCTTAAGTTTCAAGCAGTTTTGCTGCATCCAATCAGCTATCTCGATCAGGCAAGCAGTGAATTTTTATTTAGGATCCTCTTCATTCTAGGATATTGATACCACAATTTGGGTGTCATTCACATACAACACCAGACATAAGCTGTAACTAGATTGACTAATGGAGATATATACATTCTAAAAAGAGCAGGGCTGAGTGATGAACCCTGTAGTAACCCGCAAGAGAAGGAAAGAGGGGTGAGGGGTCATTTATAGGGAGGCCATGCTACACATTGGACTCTTTTTAAGGCATGATTTAACAAATTTAAGCGGTTTCTATTATTTCAAATTCATGTAGTCTATCCAGCAATGTGGTATGAGGCAGTAACAAAATCCGTAGAGCGATTCAATAAGACCAAGGCGGCAGGCCCGCCCTGGTCAAGGATCACTGAAATCATTTTAACTGCCAATAATGCTGATTCAGTACTATGATGAGATCTGAATATGGACTGAGCAGGAACGAAAAGAATATGGTCTTCCACATATTTAGACACATGCATATTGATAGAGATCAATGATAGAGAATGCCCCCCCCCCCTTTTAGGGCTGCAGCACAGCTGATGTTCACCAAGATTAACTTTGGAAAAATCCAGGATTGTCTGCCAGTTGGTGCCACCTCACCATGGTGCATATCAGGAGTTGTACCTGAGATTATTAAGGCAAAGCAGTCAGTCTGTATATATTTTGGGAATGGAGAACTAGAAACATGCCTACTCTCCATACGTAGCTCCAGCAGGAAAGTCAGGAGTGTTTGAAGGGGACTCTCAGAGCCAGGGTCTCCAAGTCTCTCCCTCTGCAAAGTCTCATTGGGCTACTGCCACTAGACGTAGGGGTTGCCTGCAACCAGGGACTCCCAGCTTGTTAAGTTACCTGGCTCAGTCGAGGATTCTGCACTCAGAGTTAAAGGGGTATTGTTTCTATCTATGTGAGGTCATTTAGAAAGTAAGAGATGGGGAGGCACAGAGAGAGCGAGAGCTTTTTGCAAGACAAGGTCTATTTTATACAAGGCTTGTGCATGGTCATTCTTTGGCAAGTCAATTAATGCATCAAACCCCTCAAAAACAAACCCTTTATCGACTTTTGAGTTTCAACATGTTTAATGATAGGACAGCAGGACCACCATAAGAAGGAGCCTCTGCTTCTCTCCAATAGCTCTGAGAGACAAATGGACATTCTTCTGCAGAGTACATCTGCCTTTTCGCCATCATATGCCTCAGTCAGAAAACGCATAGGTTCCACGTAGGCAGAAAGTCTGCAAGAAATCCAAGGAGAGCTCTTCTGCTGGGCTCTGCCAAAGTCTCGTTGGAACCATCCTCTGGTATTAATGCGCAAACAACCAATGCTTCTTAAGTAAGAGGTGGTGGTACAATGACTATTGAGCCCCTGGTGCTCAGAAACTCCCCCGGCTCTTCATACTGGTGAGGAACAGACGGGTAAGATGGCAGCTCTGAATTAGCCACAGAGTTCAGATATCAGCTATGCCCCACAGTCTGTGGTAAACCGCTTCAAGCTCTTTTAAAAGGTTTATTTCTTGCACTTTGGTTCCCACAGCACCTCAACTGGTGTTAGCGGCTTGGTTCATTAATGCTTTTCTGGTCATTTCATACGCCAGAAACAGAGCACCATTAGAAGGAAACGCTCGGATCACAGTCGGTGTCAGCCCAGAGTACAGAGCAAGGAAACCTGCAAGAGAAATTTGAAACAAGGTTAAGTAAAGTAGTATCAGCAGATCTTATAAAGGTCACTTCAAATGGCCTTTACATAGGAATGTTTTTAGACAGTCTAAAATATTTAAGACCTAAAGCAATGTGAAAATTAAAGTAAATGCTTGTAAGATTCTACGGTTTTACATAAGAAACCATATGTGACCATCACCTTGTTCTAACCAAGTCCTAAATGTGGCTAAATCTAAGCTCATGTGAAAAATACGTACACACTTCCCTTTGTCATTACTTATTAAATAAAAAATGAGGGAACATTCAGAAGCCTTGTATGAAAAGTGCACCCTTATAGCGTCTATATCAATTAACAAGGAAATAAAATGTGGTGCTGCTAAACAGCCCAAGAATACTTATGAGGAAGTGCTACCACCTGTATATAAATCAGAAACTGTCAGATTGCTGTGGAGCATTCAGGTTTGTGGCGACACACCATGCCTCTAGGTCAAACGATAACTAAACATTTTGGAGAAAAAAAATGTTTCTGCCTAGCAGTCTTGGAAAGCTTATAAAGTCATTTCTAAACAATATGAAGAACAATACTCGGCAGGGATAAAGATTTAGAAATCAAGAAAGTACACAGGATAAGGCATGCCAGCAACTATACCCGAAGATCGGATCATGTCACGCTTTTAGAGGTTGCAAAGAACCACAAAGTTACATCCAGGGATCTGTCCGTAAATGGTGGAATCGTGATTCTACCATTAGCGAAAAGAATGAACAAGTAGGGCGTTTCTGGAAGAGTACACAGGAGAAACCTGACTCCCTCCAAAAACACTGCTACACAGCTTATGTCTACAAACTCCACCTGAATAAATCATAATTCAGGAACAATGGCCTCTGGGCAGAGGATACCAATTACCGGTTAACTAGAAATGCACACAAACATGCCTGCCAAAATCCAAACATTGCATATCACCACAAGAACCCAATACCAACCATCAAGCACAGTGGTTATGATTTGAGCCTGATTTGTAGCTGGGAGGTGCTGCATGGCTCACAATCAGTCATCAAATCACATAACATTAGTCTTGTGAATTATGCTGATGACACTCAATTGATTCTGTCACTAGAAGGCCAACGGTCGCTTTCGCTGGAAAAATTTCATGACTGTTTGCAAGATACCGCATTATGGCTATGAAACAACTATTTACAATTTAATGGGGAAAAAAACGAGATCCTGTGTTGCCCAGCTGGGAAGGTTCCCCTCCCACTACCGACTGGGTTTTGGCCACTCCCGGTGACAGCTCCACTGATTCCCGCTAAGGCAGTACGCAATTTAGGAGTTAGCTTTGATTGTAATCTGAGTCTAGAGTCTCAAGTAAATAAAACAGTTGGTAGCTGATTTGCGCTGATTAGAGTGCTCCGAAGGATCCTCCCACTGCTCCCCACACAGACTAGATCATTGGTAGTAGGGAGTATTATTCTGAGTCGACTGGATTACTGCAACGCATTGTTGCTGGAGTCTCCTAAACATCTGATAGGGAGACTCCAGAGAATCCAGTCTATGGCGGCCAAGCTAGCTCTAATGAGACCACGTCAAATCATCCGCATCTCAGGCCTTTTCTGAGCTTCACTGGCTCCCAGTTATGCAGAGGGTACAGTTCAAGTCGCTATGCATAGTTTTCAAGGCTCTGCATGGCCTTGGGCCCAAGCCATAACAGAGCAGATTTGAATGGTATGTCCCCTCGCGTAACCTTCGTTTCTCCTCAGCTAAACTGGTGAGTGTCCAGGTTTAGAAGAGTCAGATCAGGGGGAAGGGCCTTCAGTATTGCAGCAGCTTCGACTTGGAACAAACTCCCAGTCGAACTTAGGCAGATGGAAAACCTGCTGCCGTTTAGAAAGAAGTTGAAGACTTGGCTCTTTCCTAGGACATACGTTTTTGGTCGTGGTTTCTTAGTTCTATTGATTCTATGCCCTCCAATATACTTAGAGCTTAGCTGGTCTCACGTGTTCAAGCGCCAGGATACCCGTATGGTCACAGTGCGCTCTATAAATGCTGATTACATTACATGCCACCATTAATTCCTCTCTATAGCCGGACATTCTAGAGGAAACTGTGATACCAACTGTCCAACAGAGAAGGCGTAGCCCAAAGTGGATCACTATTCAGGGTAATGATCCAAAACAGAATCTACGACTGAAGGGCTGAAAAAGAAAATAATCAGTATTTTGAAATAGGAAAGTCAAAGTCCTGACCTCATTCTAGTAAAGATACTGCTGCAGGACCTACAGAGGCTCTCTAACAGCACTAAGCTGAAGACATTTTGCAATGAGGCGTGGGTCATAAAACAAATCTTCGTTAAGGACTGTAGATGACCCGGTCATACTTTGAAGTTTAAGTCAGAGTTTGAAATGACTCTGTAACTGTGACACGATACATTACCTTTTGTTCAATATATTGGCGAGTTGCCTTTATACTGGTAACCAGCCCTGGCTTGGGAGCAAGTATTTGAAGCTTTAGCCCCGTCCTTTAGGACCATACATTATCACTGGAAGTAAAAACAGCCCGGTGCAAATAACATTTGCGCTGTGGCTTGTATGTGTTTTGGCACTTGATTTATACAAATGCTCCACCCCCACACAAAATGGGAGATAAGATGCACAACAGGTAATGATGTGTGCATTATTACCCCTTACACACCTTGCCCATGCAAATACATAAGTGAGCACAATGTGAAGTCATCTCCTAATGGGCACTAGTAAAACCCAATAATCCAATCCCGCATTAAATCCTGCAAATATAAAAGCAGTCAGATGTACATAATGAGATGTAGTTAATAAGAAGAAACCCTTTAAAACTCAAATGTCTGACAAACCGCATAAGTATCCACTGTCAGTACTAAAATAAGCCAAAGATTCAACAGCAACTGTAGAAAAACAAGCAAGAGCAATAGTTCTTGCCTAGGTGCAGTCTATTAGCTTTGGTGGAGTGGAATGGAGTGTCTGTGTGGCGTTGTGGCGAGGTGTGCAGTGGCATTGTAAGGCGTGGAGTGTAAGGAGTGGAATGACATTGTGTGGTGTGGCACTGCGTGGAATAGAGTGATTTTGTATAGCGTGCAGTAGTATTGAGTGGAGTACCACTGCGTGGCGTGGCATTGCGTAGCGTGAAGTGGCATTAAGTGGAAAGGCATGCCCCAAACCACTTCAATGTCTTGCCAGGGGTAGTAAGTACTATATAACTACAATTACAATTGAGTGGAGTGCCACTGAGTGAATGGGCATTGAGTGGAGTAGCACTGTGTAGAGTGGCATTGTGTGGAGTGGCATTGTGTGGAGTGGCATTGTGTGGAGTGGCATTGTGTGGCATGAAGTGGAGTGGCATTGGGCGAAGTGGCACTGATTGGCGTGGCATTTTGAGTGGGTGGCATTGTATGGCGTGGACTGCCACTGAGTTGAATAGAGTTGCATTGTGTGGAGTTGCATTGTGTGGAGTCGCATTGTGTGGCATGGAAAGGCATTGTGCAGCGTGGAGTGGTACTCTGTGGCATGGAGTGGCACTATGGGGCGTGAAGGGGCTCTGTGGGGCGTGAAGGGGCTCTGTGGGGCGTGAAGGGGCTCTGTGGGGCGTGAAGGGGCTCTGTGGGGCGTGAAGGGGCTCTGTGGGGCGTGGAGGGGCACTGTGGGGCGTGAAATTGTGAGCGATGCGTGGAGTGGAGCATAGCTGCATTAAGTGGAGTGAAACTGTGCTGCATTGTGTGGCGTGAAGTGGAACTGTGTGGCACTGTGACAGACTGGTGTGGAGAGGAACTGCACTGTGCGGCATAGAGTGGAATTGTGTGACATTGTGTGAGTGGAGTAGAACTGTGTGGCATGAAGAGGAATTGTGTGGAGTGGAATTGTAAGGCACTGTGTCCTGGAGTTGAGTGGAATTGTGAGGAGAGGAATGGCATTGTGTCGAGTGGATTGTGTGTAGAGGAGTGTCATTGTGTGTAGTGGAACTGTGCAGAATGGAGTCAAAATGTGTGGCACTGTGTGGAGTGGAGAATTGTGTGGCGTGGAGTGGAATTGTGACACTGTGTGGAGTGGAATTGTGAGGCACTGTGTGGCGTGGAGAGGTGTGGCGTGGAACTGTATAGCATTTTGTGGCATGGAGTGGAATTGAGTGGAGTGGCATTGAGTGGAAGTGTGGGGCATTGTACTGAGTGGATCTGTCTGGCACTGTATGGAGTGGAGTTGAATTGCGTTGTGTGGAACTGTGTGGCATTTTGTGGAATTGAGGGACATTGTGGCAGTGAAATTGTGTGGAGTAGAGTGGAATTGTGTAGAGTGGAACAGAATTGTGTGGCATTGGAGTGGAGTGGTACCATGTGGCGTGGAGTGGAACTGTGTGGCGTGGAGTGGAACTGTGTGGGTGGAGTGAAACTGTGTGGAGTGGAGCGGAATTGTGTGGTGCCGAGTGAAATTGTATGGCATTGTGTGGTGGGCACACAAATCTCTGTAGCCCCGTTTCTCGCCCATCTAAATTGTATTACCACTGTCACATTTCACCAGAGCTGCTCAGATGGCTTTATTAAGCTTGTTGTGATGCTCTGGTAAGACGGATCAGTTTTTTTTCTTCAATGCATTCTTTTTACTTTGCTATTCTGACGAAAAATGGTCCAAAATATGCGCTTAGCATTAGAAATAAAAATGCAAAAAGCTTGCGTTTTTACAGATAAACAGCGTACGTCAAAGACGTAGGATGTTTGCACACAGATTAAATTATAGCAATGAAGATGCTATCACCTGTACCAAGTATTGCCAATCACACCATCGGCATGCTCCTATATGCTGTATCATTAACAATCTGTTGTTCTTATTGCAAAATGAAAAATAAAGGTTCTAAAAAAATAAAAATAAATTATAGCAATGAAATAAAAAGGCTGGATGTACAAGTCGCACACTGTAGATGTTAAGGAAACAGTAACGCCTGCTGATTAATGAAGCGCTACACCAGTTTCAGGATAAGGGAGAGCATGAGCACAGCAGCATGTATGTGAATAGACAAGACGGGTGAGTTTATGAGGGCATTTTAAGAAGAGTAGATTAATGTGTTAACGGAATGAGAAAACACGGTGAAGGTGTGGGTGAGAGGGAGAAGAAGCGCTGCGGACAAGAGGGGGGGGTGGGAGAAGAAACATACCTCAATCACAGTGCGAGCAGAGGACTGATGCTAATCAAGATGAATCAAACTGTGCTTGGTCCATGCGCCACAGAAAAAAACATAAGTGACGCCCGTCACATGCTGGCCAATCGGGGAGCAGTAAAGAAGAATAACAATGAAGCCAACAAATGGTAAGCAATGGGTGGGTTCCAAGCCCTTTATTGTAAACAATAACCCTCCCAGCGGAGCACATGCGCTGTCGGCAGGTGAGACCTAATAAGTAGATTATCAAGGCTACGATTAAAAAACACCCCTTATTAGAAGCTTCCTGGTTCGATTAAGACAGCGGTCTGGCCTTGAAAACGCTAAAAGCTTCGGAGTACTGAAAAAAGGCAGCCTTAACTATCTAAGAAGCACATACATGTTACTTTGGTAAGCTTCTAGGCCAGAGATGCTCAAAGTACGTCCCGGGGGCCGCATGCAGCCCTCCTGGCCTTTACGTGTGGCTCCCTGGTGAACAGTAGCACTGGACTGCAGTTTGACTAAACACTGAGAAATATGTTAAATAAAGGGGAGAGCATTTATTTACAGGTTAACTGAAGTTAAACAAAGGAAATAACTAAGGTGACCTGCACCACTTAACTTTAGGATCACATTCATTTTTGAAGGCATCTTGCAACAAATGTGTAAAATATGATAAAGTCTCTTCAAAATTCAAGAAGTGTATTTCAGTAACATGCAGAACAGTTTCACCTTAGTACATCAGATTATAGCAGTGCATTGAGAAGTATTTTTTTTTAACTGATAGTTTGCAAACATGAACTTAGAAAAATTCATGCTTCCCCTCTACCCTGGCAACAATGCAAATAGTGAACTAAGAGGCAAGTCAGTTGTTATATTTACCATCTGAATGGCCTGGGTTGCTATTATACATACACAACATTATAGTTTATCAAATAAAGCACAAGAGGAGGTTTTGAACCACGCGCATCTTGAAGTCATGTATGTCGAGGTGCTCTTATATGTGATAATGAAGAAAAAAGAGGCAAAGTGATTTTTTTTTTTTTTTAAAGTGCCTAAATTCACACAATTTGATCAAGTGGGGAAGTCGGGATTAATCGCAGGTTTTCTGGATTTATAATGTGCAATTCAGCCTTTATATGCACACAATTCTCCTACCCTATGCTCACCTTACATTGCCCCACAAACCTGCCTCCCTGCGAGAATCAATGCGGCCCTCGGTCACATGACAGGCAAAACCTTTTGGCCCCCTGGAAAATGCTTGCGAGTATCCATGTTCTAGTCCTGGCCTTGTGAGTTTCCTAAAACGTCACGTCGCCTCGAGGTATTCTAACCATTTGCAAGCAGAGTTCCAACCTACTTTCGCTCTGCTTCTCGACAGTCAGAAGGGCTGATATCAGGCGCCTTCCCAGCATTCCCAGTGCATGATTCTACGTATTTTGACTTTGAAGCTCTCATTCTCCTAGCTTCTGCTTGGTTCATAAAAATATCATTCATTTTTCCATCATCGTGCTGTCGCCTCCGGAGTGCCCAACAGGTGAAACATTAAGGATCCGGGAAGACGATAAAGCTCCGCTTCCTGGTGCTCTCACATCGACACAAGATCATGCCCTCTGCCAACATGGCTCTCGCGCATCGACGGTCACTGATCACAGGACTTTGGACTTTTCCAACACAATGTTTGCCAAGAACTCTTTGTAACTTCTCTGTTCCGTGATATCCTGCGTGCTGCCCGTTTTTGTCTTCCAGCGCAGTAGAGGTAGGTGGGCGAGACACTGAAAGCGAGCTCAGCTCGAGGTCCTGTTGAAACCTCGAGCCCATAACAAGCCGAGCTTTCATGCGGCTTCTGCCTGCCAGACTCCCAGGGAGTGGTGCGTCCATTGGGGGAGTTGCCCCACCAATGCCACGGGCCCATTTAGAAATCGTTCTACTTCTGACGGTAATTCCAGCAATCAGGACTCCTGATTGGAATTAGCGTCAGAAGTAGAACGAGGGACGCAGAAGTAGAACGAGGGACGCTGAAGGGGGTGGGGCTGAGGCAGCACTCCGGGTGAGTGACAGCGCAATAGTGCGCATGTTCGTTTTTGGGCTGGTCATTTTTAAGACCAGCCCGAACATGCGCACTAAGCCTTCCCCTTAGGAGAGCGAGGGTTGCTTCATTCGCAGCCCCCGGTCTCCTAATGGGCAGGGAGTGACCCTGCTCCAGGCCAATCCTGGCGCTGCTGGACTCTGGAGCAGCGTCTGGATTGGCTGAGAGCCTGAGAGGGCTTGCCAGCCACTCACGCAGAAGACGACGGTGAAGGCGCCAAACGCGGACCCCGGCCCAGAAGCAGACAGCAGAGGCGGCAGACCCGGTCAGGTAAGTTTAAGCTTCTTCTTTGTACTTTATTTTCAAACCCCCGAGGCCCCGCGCAAGACCCCCCCACCCCCACGCGAGACCCCCCCCCCGCGAGTATTGCGAGTCGCGACTGAGAAGCAGTAATCGCATTAAAAACTATGTGCATTAAAAACATTGTTGTACGTTGGGCTTTTAGCTGATGATCCGTTTACAGAGAGTTAATCAAAATAAAGCTCTTTCAAGCATTGTATTTCTGACAGCGAAGCCCCCACTAATAAGTAATAGCTTGGTTGTGTCTCAGGTGTGTGCGTTTGTGTTATGGAGAAGCACGTTTTCCTGTGTCTATTTTTTGGAGTTTTAGGGTCCATGCCTTTAATTTCTTGGGTTAAACGTGTATCTGTGCTGAATTATATTTTATTTATATTTGAGTCCTGTGGTATGAGACCTTATCTGCGTTGCAAATGTTATGCCGTGTCTGCCTCGTTCTTTTAAAACAGGAAGGTGTATTGCGGGATGTGTGTGTTGTTTGTGCTGAGCATTTGCCACTGAATTTCTTAGCTCTGGTAAAGAAAGCAGTATTGCATGGAAAGTTATTTGTGCTGTGTGGCGTCATTCACTCGCTGGAGACAGGAGGCTGGGACGGAATGATGCGATATCACCAGTGGGGTTTATATGTGCCTAAATATATACTGCGTCTGTATTCAAGCTGAGAACATTTGTATCTGACCTTGTCCTGCCTCCTTCATGCAAGTATAATCATTGTATTAAAAGATAAAGAGAGGCTGAGAGACCCTTGTGGACAGAACTTATCGCGGCTAGGCTTGTGTCCCACGTGTGCATTGTAGGAGTTTGGGAAGATGGATCCCCCTTGGTTAATCATGAAGCATTTTCGAAACACCCCCTGGCCTGGGCCTTACAGATAGAATGGATCCTACAGCCCTGGGCGCCATCTTGGATTTTAAAGGATATCTTGAAACACACTGTTGCGTCAGGCCGACGTGTGCCCTGCGCCTCAGGAGCACGGCGAGCTTGGAGGCAAGACGAGGGCTGCTCCTAGTTAAGCCTGCACTGTCACATCAAATGTTCCCACAAAGTGTCCAAAGATGTTCTTTATCAGCTGTCTGCTTGTTTACTAAGATCTTTCCAACGTAAGTATGTTTGGATAGCGTTATTAATTAGCGTAAAGCTGCACGCTCTATTTATAAGACTTATTCTTATAGCCCGTTTGCTTGCTCACATTTTACTCACAAAAGCTTATTTGTTGTGTGAGTCACGTCCCGATTGGACTTGCCTTTACACACTCCCGGGGCAGGGAACGTGCACTTTTTTTAGACCGTGTGTGTGCTGTGTACAAGATGGAGGCCAAGCTGCTGATATCCATTTTACACTGCCCAGTCTCCATCTAGATCGACCCTTCCTGTCTCCATCTGTGAACCCAGTCTTCCTGCCCATTCCTTTTGTCCAGTGCATGTTTCCTCTGTCCTGGCTGGATAGAACTCATACTTCCTTCATGTTACATGTGGAAGAAGTTTTGTCTAGTGGAACTGTTGACTCATGGAAAGGTAGCGCAGAAGGTTAATGTGCCTGCTGCAAGGAACAAAAGGATCTCTCTGACAAAAGCAGTGACTCACTGACCTATTTAGATTATGTGCATTTTGTGATCATCATCAGGTACATGTTCTTTGCAGCAGGCACATTAACCTGTTTTGTTACTTGCAGTTTGTAAGTTAAAATCCTAACATACAACAGTGAGCTATTAACTGTCATCTAAGAGCTGCATGCAAACTGCATTAATGTAATAACTGCACTTTCACAATTGCTTTATTAACCTTCCTGCTTTCTCAAATTTGCTTGAAAATGCACCATTTTTCCACTCTTTTTTCAAAGTTTTCTCGGGGGAGAACCCCCCCGAACCCCCTTAGGTTGTTCGGGCTCGCTCGCTACGGTGCAGTATGACCAGCATTTTACGCCCCCCACCACTTTCAAATGTCACCATCCGCCACTGCCTCGACCCAGGATGTGGTATTACTGTCAGGGCTGCCAACGGGTACCCCACGTTAGACCCTCGGCGTCGGCTCACCATCCTATGATTATGGGCTTCAATTAATATCTCGAGCATATACACAATGCATGTCATTGTGTAATTGGTGCTCATCTAACCGCGCAGCCTTCGGGTCGAGTTCGCACTGGATTTAAAAACTGCAGAAAATTAACAAAGAGGTAAAAACAAAGTCTTACTTTAAGGAAAGACAAAAAGACGCATTTCCTGGATAATTTGGACAAAGTGAATTCAGAATTTCTCGCTAAAAAAATTCTCGCTAAATCGCGGCTTCCCCACTTAAATTGTGTGATCTTAAGCAAATAATTTATTTCACCAAAACTTTCTTCACTATCGCGTATAAAAGTACTTCAAATATTCGAGTTGCCTACCGCTGTACAAAGCGATCACTTTTAAAAAGTACTTCTCAGTGCAGTGCTATATAATGTGCCTTATTAATGTTAAAGAAAAACACTTTTTTGAATTTTAATGAGACTTTACGTGATGTTTGTAGTATGAAGGAGATAGCTGATATTTTCAGGGCTAAGATCCGAGCCAGACTCTTGGATCGGCTCTGCTCTCACTGTTAATGTGATGGGCCGCCCACCTCTACAGCGTAGTGAGCAAGGGTGCTTACTTAAGCGCCCCATGATACACGCACTGTCTCAGCCACAACAAAGCCGCGCTTGATTACAATGCCACAACCTCTCAGCCGATCAGGAACCAGGCATTGCTCTTTGTAGGCTGCAATTGTTGTACCCGACCTCTCTTCCAGACAGGAGGCAATACTTTCGCCGGAGACTGTAACTGCTGTACCCAACTAACAAGCTACTTCGCTTCGGTAACGCCTCATCTGGTAGAAACCAACTAGCAGCAGTTCCTTACCTTAGAATTATCCCCAGGCGTCAGACTGGATCCGGAAATTTTCCGTGAGCAGTACCCCTGCACGCTGGTAGGTGGCGTAGCTCAGCTCTGTGTGGCATAATTGCCGCTGTCCGCGGCGAAGGCGCCATCCCAGCGCACTGAAGTCTGTTTCTTTTTGGGACTTTCCACGCCAGGAGCGCAGAGTCACAAAGAACACTGACCACTAGTGTGGAAAACTAGGGCCCTGAAAGGGAAACAGCCGTATCTCTAGAAATCTGATCGCAGAGCTCGGAGGATGGGTGGGTCGGTAAGAAAACTGCAGCTAGTGTTTCTACCAGATAAGGCGTTACCAAAGGTAAGTAACTTTTTCATCTGATAGAGACCTCTAGCCACAGATTCCTTACCTTAGAATAGATACCCCAGTAATACCTCCCTGGAAATGGGTCTACGAAACTGTTTCACACTAAAAGGTCCTGCAGGACCGAACAAGCAAAGTGCCGGCCCGACTGACCCAACTGTCCATGCAGTAAAGCTTTCTGAACACGTGCAGAGAAGCCCATGTTGCTGCCTGGCAGATGTCCAGGACTGGAACTCCGCGTGCTAAGGCAGTGGCCGCAGCCTTCGCTCTGGTGGAATGAGTGCACAAGCCCTCAGGGGATCACTTCTTGGCCAGTGCATAGCAGATCTTAATGCGGAGCATGAGCCATCAGGAGATAGTCTATTATGCACAGCCTTCCCCTTCTTTGATCCAACATACCCCACGAAAAGTTGGTCGTCCACCCGGAACGCTTCTGTGCAGTCAAGATAGAACGACAACGCTCTTTTTGGGTCCAGTCGGTGCAGTCGCCCCCTCTTCCTTAGAGGGATGTGGCGGAGTGTAATAGGTAGGCAGGGTGATGGACTGGCCTACATGAAAGGGTGTGACAACTTTTGGCGGAAGCAGTGGTTAATTTGTAAAAAAAAGTGCTGCGGCTCTCGTTAGGAGGCAGCTTCGGCCAGGCTACTGTCTCCTGTTAGTGCTGCCTAGCACAGAACCAACAGGCCCTACAAGTGGGGAGGGGATGTGGCGTAATGGCCAGAGCTGCCGACCTCGGAGCTGGGGAACCAGGTTCGAGTCTCACCGTCGGCTCAACAGCCTGTGATTCTGGGCAAATCACCTTATCTCCATGTGCCCGCCAAAAATAGATGTCCCCTTAATTGGTGCTCAAGTGCCGGTGTTGATGATTAAGTGCCGGTGCTGAGCACCGTAAACCACTGGCTCAAATTAAACACTGGCAGGAAGGAAGCTCTAGTGCGAATAACCCGATTGTCTGGGAAGATGTTCAGGTACGGAGGCTTAGATGACAAAACCTGAAGCTCACTGACCCTCCGGGCAGATGTTATTGCCACTAGAAAGGCTGTCTTGATGGTAAGGAGCCTGAGAGGACAGTTGTGCTATGGCTCAAAAGGAGCACACATCAGAAAAGTGAGCACTAGATTAAAGTCCCACTGAGGCGAGATGAAGGGTGAGGATGGAAACGTGTTGCAGACCTTTCAAAACCTATAACAAGGGATTTAAACAAGGCTAGCTTATGTGGCAACCGCAGAAAGGCTGAGATGGCAAAAAGATAGTCTTTTAAGGTGCACAAAGCAAAACCCTGCTGGGCAAGGGAAAGAAAATAAGTTACTTACCTGTAATTACGGTTATCCAGAATTGGTATCTCTCAGATTCACATGCTAGATTCCCAGTCATCGAGATGGGAGTCCGATGGTAATATAATCAAGCAGTTGTTAACAAAGAGAGGCTATAATGGCCCTAAGCCATGTTTTAAATAGCCTATCCATGTCCTTTTTTTTTTTTTTAAAGGACCAAATGTTGAATGCAACCACTAGAACACTCCCTGCAGAGGCAGTTTCCATCAGATTTTCCAAACACAAATGTGAAGTAAGAATCACAAAGAACAAAAAGAAAAGCCTCTATGGGGAGGAGGGTGGGTTGCATGTGAATCTATGAAAGATACCAATACTGAATAACCGTAGTTACAGGTATATAACTTATATTCTTATCCAGTATTGGGGTATCTTTCATAGATTCACATGCATGAATCAGAATAGCAAGCAGTAACATCCAAGATCATCCTGTCTGTTGTGGATGGTGGGAGACATCTAAAGTATATTGTCCAAACAATTCGTTATAATACATACACTTAACGATGTCTATATGCTTTTTTTTTTTTGTAACCTTGCCAGCGTTGTTGCATATCCGGGCTGAATAAATCAAAATCAATATAACATTCACAAGTAAAGAATACGAGACAACTTATATAACCAATACCAAAAAATGTTAACTTATTTTTTATATAATCACACCTCAATCTACAGAGTAGAATGAAAGGTTAGAGAAAAAGCAACCTAATACATACCTAAACATTTTTACTTATATTATACATAATCATATTCTTATATGTGTATGCAGTTACCAGAAGAACAAGGACTTATTGCTAGAAAGAGGCTCACCTTAGTTGAAGAGATGATGAAGTACCACAGCTGCATCTGCACTCAGTGCGGATTCCAGACAGTAGCAATGCATGAAGGTAGGAGTACTTCTCCAGGTTGCAGCACAACAAATTTTCCAGTGTCACTCCAGATAAAAGGGCAGCTGATGTAGCTACTGATCAGGTGGAGTGAGCTTTGGTCCTCTTCGTTAAAGGCCTGTTAGCCTTAATGTGGCAAAACCGAATTGTTGCCGAAATCTATATTGAGACTAGCTTTCGTGAGCGCAATCTCTTCCTTGCCTTGGCCGTAAGCCACAAGCAATTGATCAGTCTTTCGGATGTTCTTTGTTGTCTGAAGGTAGAACTTGAGGCATCTTTTAACATCAATCGTATGTAACGCATGCGTTGATGGATTCGGGAAGAAGGAACGGAGTATAACCGGCTCATTAAGGTGGAACTGAGATGGTACTTTAGGGATAAAGTTAGGATTAGACCATAGAATCACAGCATCCTCTTTAAACTGTAGAAATGGCTCCTTGATGGTAAATGCTTGTATTTCACTCCCTCTCCTAGCGGAGGTGAGGGCCAGGAAAAGAGCGGCCTTCCATGTTAAGAACTTTAATTCAGCTCTGTGAATTGGTTCAAATGGTCGTTTCATTAATTGTGCTAAGACTACGTTAAGCTTCCATTCCGGGGGAGGTGCCCGCACCAGAGGGAAGGTGCGGAAAAGTTCTTTCATAAATTGTTTCACCAAGCTTGAGGCACAAAGGGGAGGAGCTTTAGAAGCTCTTCGATAACGAGAGATGGAGGCCAGATGTACCTTGATTGAGGCGAAAGCCAAACCTGATTTTGCCAAGGAGAGGAAGTAAGGCAAAATCTGCTCTGGGGATGCTTGAAATGGATATAAGCCATTTCGTTGGCACCAGAAGCAGAATAGTTTCCATTTCAGTCTGCACGTTTTGTTGGTACATTCAGCTCTAGATTTCACAAGGATGTTTCTGCATTCCTGCGAGATTTTCATGTCCCTGGATTCCAAGAACTCAGGAGCCAAGCATGCAAGTGCAGTGACGCCGGTTCCAGATGGCACACGTGTCCGTTGTTCCTGCTCGGGAGAGAAAGAGACAGGTGCAGGCGTATGGGTCTGGACTCCAAAAGATTAAGAAGTTCCAGGAACCAATGTTGCCTGGGCCACCTGGGAGCTATGAGGATCAGGCGGCAACGTTCTAGCTTCATCTTGGTCAGCACTCTGGGGATCGATGGGGAGAAAGGCGTAGGCATATATCCCCGTCCATCGCATCGAAAGGGAACCTGCTGGCATAGGACTGGTATTTGGCGTTGAGGTCTGTGGTCAATAGGTCTAGTGCCGGTTTTCCCCACAACGCAAATACTCTGTCCAGCTGGTGTTAACTGAGCTCCCATTCGTGGCAATTGTCTGTTGCTCTGCTGAGGGCATCCGCTAGTGTGTTGTGCAGTCCTGGAATGTGTTTGGCTCAGAGAAATTCCATGCTCCATTGTCCACTTCCATAACTCTTGAGCTTCCTGCAAAAGTGAGAGACTTCGTTCCCCCCGGTTTGTCTATGCAGAACATACTGGTCGTATTGTCCGTACGAACCAGCACAGAGGCACCTGCTACCCTCGGTAGAACAGCCTGTAGAGAGAGGCATATGGCTTTTAATTCCAGACAGTTGATGGGCTTTAGTTTGAGAACTGGACTATTTGCCTTTAATTTGGAGGTCCAGTAAGTGTCCTCCCCAGCCTTCCATAGAGGCATCCGTTGTCAGGATGTAATCTGGAATCTCGTGCAAGAAGTTGAGGCCCTTCGATAGATTTGGTTTGTGGTACCACCATTGCATTGCCTCTTTCATGACCAGGGTGACCCGAAGAATGTCTTCAAAGGATCCCAACATTTGTAGCCACTGTTGTGGAAGTTCCTCCTGGAGAGATCTCGTCTTGAGTCTGACTAAGGGCATTAGGTCTAATGCTGATGAGCACATTCCTAGGAGAGATTTGTACCTCATTACAGATATGGATGTTCTTGAGATGGCCAGTGCCAACTGCCGTAGTCTTATCTGACGTTCATCTGATAGAAAGGCTTTGCATTGGACTGCATCTAGTCTGGCTCCCAGAAATGATATGATTTGGCTGGGAAGAAATTATAACTTTTTGAAGTTCACTGTCAGACCTAGCTTGTTGAACAATTGAAGACAAGCGTTTGTAGTTCTGGTAGCCTGACATGCTGTTGGCGCCTTCAGCAGCCAGTCATCCAAGTAGGGGAATACTTGGAGACCTTGAGAGTGTAGGGCTGTGGCTACTGGAGCGAGGTATTTTGTAAATCTTCTGGGTGCCGATTTGAGGCCGAAAGGGAGGACCTTGAATTGGTAGTGGGTATCAGCTATCCTAAACCTGAGGAACATTCAATGTTTTCGATGGATGGGATGTGGAAATAGGAGTCTTCTAAATCGAGGGAGGTCGTGAAGTCTCCTCTGTTGAGGCAACGCATGATCTCAGCCAAAGATACCATCCTGAATGTTTGCTTTCATAGGAACTTGTTGAGCTTCCAGAGATGCAGTATTGGTCTCCACTTCCCTGATTTCTTCTTTATCAAGAAAAAACCTTGATCCCCCTGTAGAGTTGGAACTTCCTCTATTGCTCCTTTTGAGAGCATGAGTTTTGTAACTCCACTGTTAATCTGAATTGGTTTCTCTCGGGGCAGAGATAAGAACAATAGTTACTTACCTGTAATCTGTGGTTCTCCAGTATTAGTATCTTTCATAGATTCACATGCTTGAATCATTCCCCGTCGTCGGAGTGGGAGTCCCACGGTACATAAAAATAGCAATATATATATATATATATATACCATATCCTAGGTAAATTAGAACCAGGAAGTAACGTAGCTAGAAATTAAAGGAAAAAATTCCTTCACCTTCATGACTCGTCCAAGTCATTATATATAGTCCAAAGTCCAGCCAATCAGGCGACAGCACCACCCAGAATGTTCTCCTCAGAGGCTCAGGCTCTCAGATTTTCCAGCACAAGTGTGATCCAGAATGAAACAGAGCATAGCAAAAGAGCCTCTGAGGGGAGGTGGGCGGGTTGCATGTGAATCTATGAAAGATACTAATACTGGAGAACCACAGATTACAGGTAAGTAACTATTGTTCTTCTCCAGTATTGGGGTATCTTTCATAGATTCACATGCTTGAATCAGAGTAGATAGCAGTAACTCCAGAACAATACTGCTGACATTATCAGCACAACATAAGCATATGCATAACACAGTCAAAGTGTAATCACAAACATATAGCTTATTGTTATATATGTATTCACATATCAAGATATATCTGTATAAATCCATAGTAAAACAATAGCAAGAGGTGGAGGGAAACAGAGGCTCACCTTAGTTAAAAAGATTACGAAGAACCGCCTGTCCCACGGACGTGTCTGCATCATTGGCAGCTTCCAAACAGTAGTGCCTTGTAAAGGTGTGCCTGTTGGACCACGTAGCAGCTCTGCAGATTTGATGAATCGGCACACCAGCAAAGAGAGCAGTAGAGGAAGAGATTGCTCTCGTAGAATGTGCCCTTGGAATTGTCTGTAAAGGTCTGCCTGCCAGCTGATGACAGAAACCAATCGCAGCAGAGATCCAACGGGCAATGGACTGTTTTGATATTGGGTGTCCTGTACGCATCTTTCCATAAGCTAAAAATAGCTGATCAGATTTCCGTATGGAAGATGTCCTTTGTAAATAGAATTTGAGACATCTTTTGAGATCAAGAGTATGTAAAGCCCTTTCCGCAGGTGATTGAGGATTGGGAAAAAAGTTTTTAAAATGACCGGTTCGTTGAGATGGAAGTCCGAAGGTACTTTGGGCATAAAAACGGGGTTAGTGCGTAACACTACGGAATCTCTTGTGAATTGAAGGTACGGCGGTTTTATAGTGAAGGCTTGAATGTCACTGACCCGCCTAGCCGACGTGAGGGCTAATAGTAAAGACACTTTCCATGAAAGAAACTTCAACTCTGTCCGATGAATAGGTTCAAAGGGGTGTCGCATAAGTTGCGATAGCACAACGTTAAGATGCCAGGCTGGAGGTGGATGGCGAATAGGTGGAAACATACGAAATAACCCTTAAAGAACTGTCGAATGATCCTAGAGGAATAGAGAGAGTTGGAACCATCCTGTCTAAATCTTGAGATAGCTGCTAAGAATACTTTAAGCGTAGAATGTGCAAGGCCTGATCTTGCCAGATGCAGGAAGAAAGGTAAAATTTGTTCCGGCTTTGCATGTACTGGATGTATGTTGTTGGCTTGACACCACAGGCAAAATCGTTTCCATTTAAGCGTGTATGTCTTTATTGTGGAAGGCGCCCTAGCATTGGCCAGAACTTCTCTACAGTTAGAAGGAATATCTAAGTGGGCGAATTCAAGGTGCTCAGGCGCCAGGCTGCTAAGTGCAGGGATGCAGGATCCGGATGGCAGATCTGACCGTTCTGCATGGATAGAAGGTTCGGTAGTGGTCTCAACTGAATGGGATGGCATTCGGAGAGAAGGAGTAGTTCGGTGAACCAGAACTGGCGAGGCCACCTGGGAGCTATGAGTATTAGGCGACAAGGTTCCTTCTTCATTTTCCAGAGAACCCTGGGAACCAACGGTATCGGTGGAAAAGCGTAGGCATAAATCTGCGACCAGTTCATCAAAAAGGCATTTCCGCATGATTCGTTGTGGAGACGCCAACTTGCGAAGAATTGGCATTTGCGGTTCAGACTGGTTGCGAACAAGTCCAGGTTGGGCTGACCCCACTCCTGAAAAATTCGATTCAACGTTGGCTGATGGAGCTCCCACTCGTGATTGGATGTTGTCAAGCGGCTGAGGGAATCCGCAAGAACGTTGGACACTCCCGGGACATGAACTGCTGTCAGGGTTATCTGATGTTTGATCGCCCAATCCCACATTTCCTGGGCTTGTTGAGACAACAGTGCGGACCTTGTTCCTCCTTGTTTGTTCAAGTAATGCATACTTGTTGTGTTGTCCGTCCGTATCAACACAGATGCTCCGAGAATGATGGTGCGGAAAGACTTCAGGGCTAGGAAGATCGCCAGTAACTCCAACAGGTTGATATGACAAGTCTTTTGCTGAGCATCCCATCTTCCGCTTGCTGTCAGTCCCTGCAGATGGGCTCCCCATCCTTCTAGGGAGGCATCCGTGGTGATGACGAAGCTTGGAGGTTTCATGAGGAATGAGCAGCCTGCTGCTACATTTGTCTTTGAAGTCCACCATCGTAGAGTGTCCCTTATCTGTGAAGTGACGCGAATGAGATCGAAGGATCCTGAGATTTGCAGCCACTGTTTGTTGAGTTCCTCTTGCAAGGGTCTCATTCTGAAACGGCAATTGGGGACCATAGGAATGCAAGATGACAGCATCCCCAGAAGCGACTTGAACCGTCGAACTGAAACGTACTCTTTTGATCTTATTAGCTGTGCAAGATTGCAAAGTTTTGTTTGTCTTTCGGTTGAGACGCAGACTTTTGTTCTCAACGTGTTTAATGTGGCTCCCAAGAAGGTTCTCTCCTGCGATGGGAGGAGGTGCGATTTGTCGAAATTGATGGAGAGACCCAGAGATTGGAACAGGGATAGACATCTCTGAGTATGGACGTTTGCGCTGTTGAATGAACTCGCCTTGATAAGGCAGTCGTCCAAATAGGGAAAAATCTGGATTCCCTCCAGTCGAAGGTGTGCAGCCACCGGTGCTAAGACCTTGGTAAAGACCCGGGTGCGGACCGTAGTCCGAAAGGGAGGACTTTGAACTGAAAGTCCCTGCCGGCCACTCTGAACCTCAAGAACCTTCTGTGTCTGGGTAGAATTGGCACATGAAAATAAGCATCTTGGAGGTCGAGGGTGGTCATGTAATCCCCTGCAGTAAGGAGAGGAAGAATTTCTTGCAGAGTTAGCATCCGGAATGACAATTTCTTGAGATATTTGTTGAGGGAGCGAAGATCTAAAATGGGACGCCATTCTCCCGATTTCTTTTTATGAGAAAAACCTGGAATAGAACCCCGTTCCTCTTTGCAGTCGAGGGACTACTTCGATGGCTCCCTTTCGCAGCATCAACTTTATTTGGGCAAATAGCTCTGAGAGGCGAGCTGGAGGTGGGCCCTTGGGGGAAAATTTGGAGGAAATTTTACGAATTCTAGAACGTGGCCTCTGGCCACAATGTCCAATACCCATTTGTCTGTTGTTATTTTCGACCAGTTTGAGTAATAACGGGAGATTCTTCCTCCAACTTGTACAGGGGTAAGTGGTCGAGCAGGTGGCAGGTGGCAGTTGTCACTGTTTTTTAGGGTTATCACGTCCTCGGAAAGTAGACTTCCTTCTATTTTGCGAGTAAGAGGTCGCTGGTTGTTGCCTGAATTGTTGTTGGCGCTGGGAAGAGAAGCGCTGATTGCTGTGATAGGGCTGATATTGTCTCTGTTGATTGTATCCTCCTCTAGTAGAGAAGGATCCACGCCCCTCGCACCCCGAAAGGGCGGTTTACGAAACTGAAGTGTTCCGAGAGAACTTGCTGTCTCAGTATCCTTTTTAATGGTCTGTAGGGCCTCATCCACATGGTTCCCAAAAAGAGACTCGCCATCGAAAGGCATGTCCAATATCTTAGTCTGAACTTCCTGGCGAAAAGAAGTTGATTTTAACCAGCCTTGCCTCCGCAAGACCGCAGCACCTGCCATTTGTCGAAAACCTGTAGAGGCAACATCCACCGATGAGTCTATAATCTCAGCCGAGATTCGTTCCCCTTCTTGAAGGATCTTAAGCGCCTCTGATTTAGAAGGCTCAGTCAACATATTAATGTAGGGAGCAATGTCCGACCACATTTGCCTATCATAGCGTCCTAAGATAGCCAGTGAATTAGCTGCCCGAACTGTTGTCGCTGCCATAGTGGACACCTTCTTCCCAATAGCGTCCAATCGTCTACCGTCCCGATCTGGAGGGGCGGATAATGGAGAGGAGGGATTCCGCGATCGTCGCTGCGCTGCCTGCGCTATAACCGAATCTGCCTTTGGTTGACCGATCAAACATGCAGGCGAGTTGTCCGGAGCCTTGTACTTTTTATCAAGGCGGGGCATGACCGCAGGAATAGAGGCAGGAGCTTTCATAACTTTCAATCCCTCTTGCCAAATGAAGTCAATAATGGGAATGGATCGTATTTGTCTTCTTGGTTGATCCTTAAAATCATAGAGGAAGCAATCATCCTGCTTCGTTTCCATAGAAAGCAGAAAACGCTTAGTAGCTCTCTCCATAAGCAGGTGAAAACCTCCAACGTCAGCAGGAGGGGAGTCGACAGGAGCAGGAGTTAAAGGCGACGGAGTTTGTATCTGATACTCATCCCATTCTGAAAGTAAAGATCTGTCATCTAATTCTCCTTCCTCCCTATCGTCGTCCTGAGAGTGATGCGACAGTACAGGAGAATGAGGCCTGGGTGATCTTAAAGTTGAAGAAGTTTGAGGCATAGGTGTGGGCGGCATAGAGGAAGCCGATTCTGATGGAGGGAAACGGCGATAGTAATCATCTAGCATGTATTGCAGATTGTTCAAAAGAGCCAGAGGCATTTGGGCCGTAGGCAGTGTATCTGAAGGTAAAGGAACCGTTTCCTGACAGACGTCATCCTCTGGATCCTCATCTTGATATTTAATGAGGAGCTCCGAAGGGCTCCTGGCGGTACGGAACATATCACCCTCTTCCGATTGGTCATCGTCATCATCAGAGGTTAGCAACTGGTCCGGCAGTCTGAGGTGAACCTTAGGAGGAGAAATTGTGAGCGGAGAGCGTACATTTAAAGAAGATGCACGTCTTTGTAATAAAGAAGACGCCGTTGTCACCGGAGGCAATGTAGACGGCGTAATCTCCACTGCAGGCGTCGACGACGACCAGACCTGCAGAGCCGTGCATGATGCTAGTGGTAACGTCGACAAGGAAACCGTTGACGAAGTAGTCGTCGACGGTGTAGGCGTCGACGGAAGCATCGTCGACGGAACGGACTTCGTCGACGGGACGGACTTCGTCGACGGGACGGACTTCGTCGACGGGACGGACTTCGTCGACGGGACCTTCGTCGACGGGACGGACTTCGTCGACGGGACCTTCGTCGACGAGACAGTCGACGACGACACTCCTTTAGTCTTCGTCGTCGGAGCATCGACGGTAGATACTAACACCTTCGTCGACGGAACTGGTCTGACTGAGACGGATACCAGCGTCGACGGCGAAGACGCCGACGACATGATCATTTGTGTCTTCGGCGATGAGAATGTTGCCGTCGACGTAGTAGTTGCAGTATAAGAGCTCGTCGACGAAGGAGTCGCCGACGAGCCCGTCGACGAGGAAATCCGTTTCTGAGGCAAATCTTTGTCAGACACTTGTGTAGAAGAGAGAGACTTTTTGACTTTCTCGGGGGCGTAGAAGCTATAGATCTAGGCTTAGAAGGTGGAAGAGTCTTTTTGAAGTAGAAGGCACTTCAGTACTGCTGGAGGGTTGCTTCTTCAACACCTTAGCCCCAGGAGAAGACAAATTTGTGTCAGAAAACCTCTTTCTGGAGGACGTAGACTGAACAGAGGCAATGCTCCCCACCTCAGATAAGGGATTGTCCTGGTCTTTTATCTTCTGTAGCCACAGAAGTAGACGCCCCTCTCTGTCCCTCAGAGTTTTTTGAGGAAAAGTTCTGCAGATCTTGCAGTCTCTCACCTGATGTTCAGGATATAAGCAGTAAATGCACTTCTTGTGGGGATCTTCTGAAAACAGCCGGAGCTTCCCACAAGACTCACAAGGGCGAAAAAGAGACTTCTTTGAAGAAGACATCCTAAGAATAATAAATTCAAAGAACTGAGAAGAAAACTGAGCAGAGCTCAGGGAGACTCCCTTCACACGACGTGCGGTAGAAAATCTGAGAGCCTGAGCCTCTGAGGAGAACATTCTGGGTGGTGCTGTCGCCTGATTGGCTGGACTTTGGACTATATATAATGACTTGGACGAGTCATGAAGGTGAAGGAATTTTTTCCTTTAATTTCTAGCTACGTTACTTCCTGGTTCTAATTTACCTAGGATATGGTATATATATATATATATATATTGCTATTTTTATGTACCGTGGGACTCCCACTCCGACGACGGGGAATGATTCAAGCATGTGAATCTATGAAAGATACCCCAATACTGGAGAAAACCCAGGACTTTCTGTAGCACCGCCACATCTTCTGTAAGGGTCCTGTCTGAGATGTTTATGATCAGTCTGGATGTCTGTCTGACTCCTGGTTTGCCGTTGGTTCTCGATATCCTTCCACTGCACTCGTTTGTGATTGCCTCTTCTTCCTCTGCTTCTGCTCCAAAAAGGTTGGGGGTGTAGTACCCATTCATTGAAGGTGGAGGTAGTAGTCCTTGACTGCTTCTATTGCTCCCCTGTCATTACTTGATTCACTGTTCGAGGAACGGATTGGTCTTATGTGATGATGTTGAGCCCTCCTCGGAGGACAGATCACACCTAGATGGTTGGTAATCTTCCTCATCGGGCCCGACAAGGAGCACTCGCCCGATGATGAAGCATGACATCCCCAGGGATGTGTGAGGGAAACAAGAAAGTCTTGTTGACTGCCCCTTAAAATGTATCCAGTACTTCGATTCTCTCTTCCTACATCCATCAGGAATGTTTGGAATATAAGTAGTCTTCGGAGCACGGACACTGGACCTTTATCAGCTCCTAGACCCCTTCTTCCTCCTTTGTGATATGATTTAGCACGGCGGCACAGCTGAGTTCTATCTCCATTTCTCTTCTTATCTACATCTTCTTTCTACTGGTACATAACACAATCATGGATGGCAACCAAGGACTTCGCTTTGGCGAAGATGTTATTGCAGAAATATTGAGGACACCATCACTATTTGGGGCAGATGGGAGCACTCCTACATGTAGCAAACAAGGGGATTGGAATTCTATCACCTCCTTCAAAAAACAACAGGTGAAGATAGCACTTAATGGTGCTATAATGACAGAATACCATAGAGCTAATATAGCTTCCAATGGACTAATAGTGACCACAGCATCTCAGCTTTATCTGGAGGACATTATTTAGGCACGAATGGAGCCAGATAGCTTGGAAGTTTACACTCGACTGGCTGGTTCTAATCATCAATACCGTCAAACGCCTATCAGATGGACTAATCATCAGGATAAACCACAGACAATGCACTAAAGACAGGAATAATTATCTCTACCTTCAAGTCACGATTGTCAGAAATAAATATGGAGATGAATGAACAAAGATTACATCATGCAACAGAAAATACAAAAACTACAGAATGACATAAGATTTGATAAAGAAAAAATATATCCTTAAACTAAGGAAGATTACCAACCGTCGGGAGTGATCTGTTCTCCGAGGAGGGCTCAACATCTTCACATAAGACAAATCGTTCCTTGAACAGTGAATCGAGTAATGACAATTGGGGGAGCAATAGAAGCCGTCAAGGACTGAGTACCACACTCTCTCGTTCACTGGCACTACACCGATGTGGTACCCAGGCTTCACCGGACCACAGCAACCATTCCAACCCTTCTTCCAACATCCCGCTCCCCAACCTTTTTGGAGCATATGAAGATGCAATCATAAACAAATGCAGTGGTAGGATATTGAGAAACAATGGCAAACCAGGAGTCAGGCAGTCAAAAAACCCAGATCAAACATCTCAGACAGGACCCTTACAGAAGATGAGGTGGCAGTGCTACAGAAAGACTTGGGGTTTGTCCCTACCCCGAGAGAAAACTCATTCAGATTAACAGGGGAGTTGCATCCCACCCGGGGCAATTTCTATTGCGTAGACGTATTGTGGCCAGTAGTTGCCGGTTCTGGGATCCACACACAGGAGAACCACTGACACACCCAGTAATACATGCCATACTACTTATGGGGGCGGGCAGACACTTAGTCACTTGGCTATATAAGGCCGTTCGGGAACTACTACTCAAACCCTTGACTGCACTGCGTCAGACATGGGAGGAAGACATAGGTCGGCGGTTACATGATAAGGAGTGGGAACAGGCTTTAGAATACCCCAAAAAGGTCTCCAGAAACGCACGCTTTAAGAATATACAATTCAATATCTTACACAAGGCATATTTGACACCAAAGCGCCTACACCACTTCTATCCAGATACGCAATTCCTGTGCCCCCGTGCTCAGCCCCAGCAGCGGATTTCAAACACATGTTCTGGGGGTGTCCCACATTACAACAGTACTGGGATTACATTCACGAGACACTCCAGGCATCCACGAATGTCCCAGGGCTCACGTCATGGGAGGCATGCGCAATAGGCATGTTTAGAAGACGAAAAACTGATAAAGTACAGGTACGATTCATATCACTCTCCCTCCTCCTGACGAAAAGAGGAATAGCCATGCATTGGTGAGCCCCAGAGGGACCCCCAGTGGAGGCCTGGGTGGGAGCAGTTAAGAAATGGGGGGTGGCTGAAGAGGAAGCGATACGGGATGAGGAAGTGAAAGGGACACGCAAACATCATATTTCCATGGAATGGGCACAACTACTGTACCAATTTGGACAACAAACTACACTGGACGACCCAGACGAGGCACACCAAACCCAGGCAACACCTGTCACACCGATAGGTCCTCCTGAAAGACATACCGAAGTGGTGCGCGCACACACACCAGGGACACCCCATAGCAACTCTTGCGTATGAGCTCAACTCCAGATTAGCGTCAGGGAGATAATCACCTCCCCCTTCCCCCCGCAGTAGCACGCTGGATCACCAGATGAACTCGGACAAAAGACCTGCTCCCCCCCCTCCCTCAGTCTGCACACCTCCCCACCCCCCTCCCTGCTGACCCCGTATCCATACCCCAGTTTAACACCCTGGTTATTAGCCAGGGATACAGGCCAGCAATTTAGTATCGACATTGGTTAGCAGATATATAGCCCAACTCTGGGGACAGAAAACCACGGCTCCTAATGACACGAACATCATTTCTAACACACCTCGACTATGTGGAGAGCCCTAATATGCATGTACTTCCAGGACAATACAAATGATAAGAGGCTATTAAGTGTGAAGATCACCATTAATGTACAATCTACTGCCACATTGTCAGTCTATTTCAGTATGTATTTCATGTATGAACCTATGCTTCTCTGTATCTAAACTATCAAAATCTAATAAACAAATTTAAACAAAAAAGAAAAAAACAGGGGAGTTGCATCAATTCTTTAGGAAAATCAGACTATGATCCTTTTTCCAAGACAAAGAAAGTCCGGTCCACCAAGACTCTGGACTAAGAACCCCATCCAGATTTACCCTTACTGCAGCCATGACGCCCAGTGAAATTCTCACATTTGAAAAAGCTGTACTGAAAGATATCGGCAGACTACGACCTACCAAACAATACAACAATCTACCGCTGAGGCTGATGGGAGCACTCTCTAAACTAACAGAAGACTCAACAATCGTGATAAAGCTAGCTGACAAAGGGGGAGTGACGGTAATCGTGAACTCCATTGACTATGATCAGGAATGCCTGCGTCAACTGGCCAACACCAGATACTACAAAATATTTGGAATCAGATCCTACTGATTCTTTGATGACAAATCAGATCTACGGTTAATGAAGCTGAAACTCAAGGATGGATCTCCCAACACGAAGCTGGATTCCTAGTGAATACTTCTCCAAGGACACCCTATTTTTATGCATTACCCAAAATACATAAGGGTACACATCCACTACCAGGGAGACCTATTGTCTCTGGAACTGGGTCACTTCTGGAGCAACTCAGCCAATTCTGTGACTATTATTTCCAACCACTAGTTCAAAACATACCCTCCTTCTTAAAAGACACTTGGGATGTACTAAATCCAATTACTAATACGGTCAACTCTCAGAAGATTACCTTTCTGATGACCCTTGATGAGGAAGTACTCTACACAAACATTTCCCAGGACACCACGATCGAAATGATAGATACACTTCTGAGAAGACCCACACTCCAAACTGCTACACCAGTGGATTTCATTATGGAATGTGCAACGCTAGCTTTGAAAAGGAAAATGCTACTTACCCAGTATGCATCTGTTCTTGGCATATAGAGCTGTAGAATCATATGCTTTAGCATAGATCGCCATCTAATGTTGGGTCTGGATGTTTGCACTTTGTTTTTCTTCGAAGAAGTCTTTCTAGTCACGAGGTAGGTGACTCCTCCTTTCGGTGATAGTGCACATGGGCATTGACTCCATCCTTAGACTGTTTTGCCATAAAGGGTGATGGAGTTAGTAAGAGTAGTGAAGAGATGACCATGTATAATGTATCTAAGTAAGATAATACTGCAACAGATAAAGGTACCCGGGGTGGCGGGTGGGCGCATATGTTTCTACAGCTCTATATACCAAAAACAGATGCATACTGGGTAAGTAGCATTTTCCGTTCGAGGCATGTGAGCTGTAGATCACATGCTTTGCATAGACTATACAGCAGTTATCTCCCAAGCGGTGGCTAACCTGTAGCTGTTGCAGTGGTTTGAAACAGTGTTCGTAAAACTGCCTGGCCCACACTAGCTTGCTGTCTTGCTAACACATCTACACAATAGTGCTTTGTGAATGTGTGTGGTGTAGACCATGTTGCAGCCTTGCAGATGTCATCTAGGGGTATATTCCTTAAGAATGCCATAGAAGCCCCCAGTTTGCGTGTAGTGTGCGCTCTAGGGGGAATTGTTAATGTGCGCTTAGCTTTAGTGTAGCATATTTGAATGCACTTAACTATCCGCCGTGCAATACCTGCTTTTGATATGGGATTGCCTTTACGCAGTGGTGCAAAAGCAACAAAAAGTTTTGTTTTTCCTAAAAGGTTTTGTTCTTTCTATGCAGTATAGTAAGGCTCCTTTGACATCTATAGTGTGAAGAGCACGCTCTGCCACTGAATCTGGTTGAGGGAAGAACACAGGCAACTCAACAGGCTGGTTGATATGAAAAGCAGAAACGACTTTCGGTAAAAATTTGGGATTAGTCCTAAGAACCACTTTGTTTTGGTGTATTTGTAAAAATGGTTCTTG
This sequence comes from Calotriton arnoldi, assembly GCA_963921515.1. NCBI lineage: Eukaryota > Metazoa > Chordata > Amphibia > Caudata > Salamandridae > Calotriton > Calotriton arnoldi. Next base: position 273,701 of record CAWUFW010000725.1, read on the forward strand.
TATAGTTAGTGCCTGAAGCTCACCCACTCTTCCAAGAGATGTGATGGCTATGAGGAAGGCTACCTTCCATGTGAGAAACTGAGGTTCACATTTGTGCAAAGGTTCAAAGAGTGGACCCATGAGTCTTGTAAGAACTATATTGAGATTCCACGCTGGAGAAGGTGGAAGTCTAGGAGGAATGATTCTTTTGAGTCCTTCCATAAAAGCTTTAATAGCGGGAACTCTAAACAGAGACAAGTGCTGTCTGTTTTGCAGGTAAGCAGCTATTGCAGCAAGATGTAAGCGTATGGATGTATACGCTAAATTAGAACGCTGTAGGTGTAATAGATAGCAAATAATGTTTTGGATTGAAGCATCTAGTGGATTGATTTGATTGTTGTTACAGTAAACAAACTGCTTCCACTTTGCTGCGTAGCATGCTCTTGTGGTAGGGCGTCTAGCCTCTTTGACGACATTCATACAGTCTGGTGGAAGATTAAGGTAGCCAAACTCTAGGATATCAGGTGCCAGATCGCAAGGTTGAGATGACTGGGATCTGGATGTCTTATCTCCCCATGGTTCTGAGTGAGAAGCCTGGGGGAAAGGTGTAGTTTTGGGTGAGGAACTACCGAGAGTTCCAACAGGGTTGTGAACCAGGGTGGTCGGGCACATGTGGGAGCAACTAGGATTAGTGTCAGGGAGTGCTGCTTGAGTTTTCGAACCACTAACGGAATTAGTGAGAGAGGTGGAAAAGCGTAAGCAAATTTCCCTGACCAATTGATCCATAGCGCATTGCCTTTGGACAATGGGTGTGGATACCTGTACGCAAAGCTTGGGCATTTTGCGTTTAGGTGTGTGGCGAACAGATCTATTTCTGGGTAGCCCCACATCTGGAAGAATGGGAGGAGGACTGGAGGGTGTAGTTCCCATTCGTGGATCTGGTGTTGCTGACGACTGAGCAGATCTGCAATCTGGTTGTTTACTCCTGGGAGGTGTTCTGCCAGGAGATATATTTTTGAGGTATGGCCCATCTCCAGATGCTTTGAGCTAGTTGTGAAAGCTGTAGAGTGTGTCCCCCCCCCCTGTTTTTGTATGTAGTACATTACTGTCATGTTGTCTGTACGAACTAGGACAGCTTTGCCTACTAGATGCAGTTGAAAGGCTTTCAATGCTAGAAAAAGTGCTAGCAGTTCTAGATGGTTTATGTGGAGTTGTTTTTGTTGTACAGTCCACATGCCCTGAATGGTATGTTTTTGAAGATGAGCTCCCCAACCAGTGAGCGATGAGTCTGCTGTTAGCACTATCTGTGGAACCGGGTCGACGAACGGCCGTCCCTTGGAAAGGTTTTGTATATTCCACCACTGCAGAGAGCGATGGGTGCGGCCGTCCACCAACACTAGATCTGTTAACTGACCTTGAGCCTGGTTCCACTGACGTGCTAAGCATTCCTGTATAGGACACATTGAGTCTTGCATAATGAACGATTAAAATGCAAGAAGCCATCATTCCGATTAATTGCATGAACACTCGGGCTGGTAATGAGTGTTGAGGATGAAATTGTGATATTAGATTTTGCATATTGCGGATCCTGACTGGATTGGGGAATGCTAGTGCTTTGTGAGTATCTGTTGTGGCTCCTAGATACACCTGTGTGTTGGATGGCTGGAGGTGAGACTTGGCGAGGTTTACAGTGAATCCCAGGGCGTGAAGCAGTTGAACTGTTTTCTGAATGTGGTGTAGGCAGCTGTGTTGCGATCTGGCTTTTATTAGCCAGTCGTCTTGATAAGGGAAGACGTGAATGTGCGGTCTTCTTAGATGAGCTGCGACTACTGCCAGACACTTGGTAAAGACTCTGGGTGCTGTAGTTACCCCAAATGGGAGGACTTTGAATTGATAATGTTGTCTGTCCACCACGAACCGGAGATATTTTCTGTGACCCGGGTGAATGGGGATTTGGAAATAGGCGTCCTTTAAATCCAGAGTGGATAGAAAGTCGCCTTGCTGAAGCAGTGGGAGCACCTGTTGAAGTGTGACCATGTGGAAGTGGTCTGACTGAATGTAGAGATTTAGCTGTCTGAGGTCTAATATAGGCCTGAGAGAGCCGTCCTTCTTGGGAATTAGGAAATACAGGGAGTATACTCCTGTCCCCTGATGATGAAATGGGACTGGTTCTATAGCATGTTTTTCCAAGAGAGAGAGAACCTCTTGTTTTAAGAGGGTGAGATGTTCAGGTGACATTGCATGTGCTCTTGGAGAAATAGTTGGGGGAGTGCTTGTAAGCTCCAGGCAGTAACCATACTGGATAATTTGTAGTACCCACTTGTCTGAGGTGATTGAATTCCAGACAGGAAGGAATTGTGAGAGACGTACCCTGTTAGACCTGGCACCATTGGCGTGGGTCTCCCTTCCATTTTTTGCTGTTGCCTCTTATGTTTTTGCTGGTTTTAGATGCTTTTGGGCACTGTGCCACTGCTGTTCAGTGCCACAGTGCAAGTGCTCCCTATGGTAAATTGATGTATGGATTAGTGACTCCATGATTGCCTTGTTTGGCTTACTGTCAGACCCTAGTACAGTGCACTGCGTGTGCCCAGGGCTTGTAAATCAAATGCTGCTGGTGGGCTTGCAGCACTGGTTGTGCCACCCACCGGAGCAGCTTGTAAAGTGTGTCTCAGGTCTGCCATTGCAGAGCCTGTGTGCAGTCTGGTACTGCCATGTTGACTGGGCAAGTGTACCCACTTGCCAGTCCCTAAACCTTCCCTTTTATACATATTAGTCACCCCGAACTGCCAAGCCATGTCTTCCCTGGACCGGAAACAAGCATCCTGGGACCGGTTTCTGGCTTACAGCCGTCATCAGCCAGGCTATCTTGCATCCCCTTTGGTTTTGCTTTGTTCGCCCTAAGTTGGCAGGGTATGCCTAGACGTGGGTCCCTTGCTCACTTTGCCACTGGATTCAAGCTAGCCTGGCTGATGACGGCTGTTAGCCAGAAACCGGTCCCAGGATGCTTGTTTCCGGTCCAGGAAGACATGGCTTGGCAGTTCGGGCTGGACTGTTCCCATGAGGCACAGGGTCAGACTGATTTGCATATGGCCATGTCTGAACTGGGGTGGTGGAGTGAGCTAAAGAATGATGATGATGGATTAAACCCAGATCACTTGACTGGGGGTGAGTGCTTGCAATGTTCAACACTCCGTCCATCATCCCCTTTGGTTTTGCTTTGTTTGCCCTAAGTTGGCAGGGTATGCCCAGACGTGGGTCCCTTGCTCACTTTGCCACTGGATTCAAGCTAGCTTGGCTGATGACGGCTGTTAGCCAGAAACCGGTCCCAGGATGCTTGTTTCCGGTCCAGGGAAGACATGGCTTGGCAGGTCGGGCTGGACTGTTCCCATGAGGCACAGGGTCAGACTGATTTGCATATGGCCATGTCTGAACTGGGGTGGTGGAGTGAGCTAAAGAATGATGGATTAAACCCAGATCAGTTGACTGGGGGTGAGTGCTTGCAATGTTCAACACTCCGTCCATCATCCCCTTTGGTTTTGCTCTGAGATAAGCCTGCCTGCTCGTGCCAAGCTACCAAGGGGGTGAGCAGGGGTTATTTTAGGAGTGTAGCCCCTTACCCTGACTAGACGCAAGGGTCCCTATTTGTCACAGGTACCTACCTATGCCAACTAGAGACCCCCAAATCTAACATTGGTGGTCAGCGGTGAGGATTTGGACTTGCATTTGTGATTCATATACAGTGATTGGTGTACACTACTAGTGAGTGCAGACCATAACGCGACCACATACTTTTTGAGAATTCTTCCTTGGAACTTCTTTTCTATTTTTGATTCTTGAAAACTGCCAGTCTTTTTGCTACCATGAGCAAGTAAGCATCCATAGTATCTGTAGACATCATATTGGAAGAAGAAAGAATTGATACTTACACTGTGCCTTATCTCAAAGCTTTGTGCAAGAAATTTAAAATCTCTGTGAAAGGCCTCACCAGGAAAGAGGAATACCAGAAGGCGCTGAGGGACTGGGTAGAATCTAGGAATGCCAGTGAGCATCCTGAGGAGCCAGTAGTGGAGGCAGAGGATTTAAATGAGCAACTCGAGGGCCAGTGGGCCTAACTGGAGGGAAAGCACCTTCAGGGGCAGGCAGCAGTGTTTCTTCCAAAGGGTTGTCCCCAGGAGAGCTGGAGGACAGAGCAAGTGAGAGGATGCATAAATTGGAGCTAGCTAGGCTCAAAATAGATGGTCAGAAACAGAGCAAGAAAATAGAGCTTGGGATGGAATTAGAAATGAAGAAGTTCGCCTTAGAGGAAAAGAGAATGCATTTTGAGCATGAGAGAGGAATGAGGGAATTGGAACTCAAGGCCAAAAGTTTAGAGGTTCCTCCCTCTGGTGGCAGCACACCGCCAGTGCAGGTAGAAGCAAGAACCTACATTCCCAAAGATGTAGTTAAAGATTTCCACAAGAATGAGGATATTGGTCAGTGGTTTAGGGCTAATGAAGCTGCAATGTTGGCCCACCGGGTCCCTGAGAAGGATTGGGGAGCGGGGTTGTGGGGCCGCTTTGTTAGCGATGGGAGGGACACTTTGTTGGATTTGCCTACAGAGGGGCAGATGTCCTATACCCACATGAAGGGAGCCCTAATGTCCAGATTTGGTTTGACCCCAGAGCTATACAGACAACGGTTTAGAAATTGCAGAAAACTGGAGTCTACCACTTGGGTGGAATATGTGTCTTTCTTTTGCAGAGCATTGGATGGTTGGGTGAAGGGTAGCAAAGTGGATAATTTTGAGGCGCTCTATGATTTGCTTGCATGGGAGCACTTGTCAAATAACTTTTCCAGAGCTACGCCAGCATCTTATTGATAGCAAGCTGACTAACCCTAGGAAGCTTGCTGAGGAGGCGGACTGCTGGGTGAGCACCCGGGTCCAGAAGGGTCATGTGGAGACTTCGCCAAAGGTGGGCAGGGTCCCCAGCAGAAGAGTGGGGGGGACAAGGGTAAACAGAGGGAGTTCCAGAAAGGGCCCGAAAGTAATCCCCAAGGGAACCAAGGAAGGGTTCCCAGCCTCCCCTGAGAAGAAGGCAGTGGCCCCGACAGATAAGCCTGTTCACAAGGGGCCCAAGACCTGTTTTAAGTGTGGTCTAGTAGGCCACTGTTCTTATGATGCTAGATGTCCCTTGTATGGGAAGACAGCACCCACTGGTGCACCACCCCGGCAGTTGGCTAGTGTAGCCCTGGGGGAGGAGATGGGTGCCCAGGGTGGGTGGGGTCCCGCAGAGATGTCCCTTGTCTCTTTAGGAGACTGTGGTGGTCCCCAGGAGCCACCTGCCTGATAACACTAAAAAGTACAGGCAGTGGGTGACCATCAATGGCAAGAGGGTGGAAGCTCTTAGAGACACCGGAGCCAGTGTGACAGCTGTCAGGTGTCGGTTGGTGTCTGAAGAGCAGGTAGTCCCCAATGCATTTTACCCAGTTGTTGCCGCTGACAACACAGAGCCACTGCAAGGTGGCACAGGTTCCCTTTGCGTGGGGGGGGAGGGGTCTCAGGGACTCTTCAAGTAGCTGTGAGGCCAGCCATGCCTGTTGAATGTCTGTTAGGTAACGATTTGGAGAGCTCCCCTTGGGCTAAGGTGGAGCGGAGAGCTCATTTAGAGATGTTGGGTTTGCCTGCGTGACCACTCGGTCTATGGCAGCCAGTAAGAGTGTTCAAGAGGACCTGGAGCCTGAAAAAATGGCCCAGGTGCCTGCCTTAAAGAGAAGAGGTAGGGGGCACGGGAAACCGGCCCCTGAGATTCCCACGGCCCAGGAGGAGGCGGACCCGGAGGGGGATGCCCTGGAGCCTACCGGGGAAGAGATTGCTGAACTGGGAGACCTGCCTGAGCTGACCCATTGGCAGCAGGAAGGAGGTCCCTCCAGGGAAGAGTTCTGTAAGGAGCAAAACAAGTGCCCTTCTCTTGTGGGTTTGCAGCAGCAGGCTGCAAACCAGGCAGCAGGTGATCAGTCTGGATCACATTGGATCTACTGGGAGAATGGTCTCCTGTATAGTGAGCCTAAGGTTGCTGAGCCTGGGTCAGCCCGTGTGCTCGTGGTACCCCAGCGCTTCAGAGCCTTCCTACTGGGGCTGGCTCATGATGTGCCTTTAAGCAGGACATTTGGGGCAGGACAAGACCTTTGAGAGGCTTGTCACCCACTTTTAATGGCCCCAAATGCGCAAGAGTTCAGACACTCATTGCATGACCTGTCAGACTTGCCAGGCAAGTGGAAAGAGCGGCAGGAAGCGCAAGGCTCCTCTCCAACCATTCCCTGTGGTCAGCACCCCCTTTGAAACGGTGGGCATTGACATTGTGGGGCCTCTGGATCCCAAGACAGCCATGGGCAACAGGTTCATCCTTGTCTTGGTGGACCATGCCACCCGGTACCCGGAAGCCATCCCTCTCAGGACAGTGACGGCCCCCGTGGTGGGACGTGCACTGATGGGGATTTTCTCCCGCGTGGGGTTTCCCAGAGAGGTGGTGTCAGACCGAGGTACCAACTTCATTTCTAAGTATATGAAGTCCCTGTGGCAGGAGTGTGGTGTAACCTACAAGTTCACCACTCCTTACCACCCCCAAGGTAAGGGGCTGGTTGAGAGATTCAACCGGACCCTCAAAGGCATGATTATGGGTCTTGAGGAACCCATGAGGCGTAAGTGGGACGTCCTCTTACCATCCTGCTGTTTGCATACCGTGAGTTGCCACAGAAATCTCTAGGGTTCAGTCCCTTTGAGCTTCTCTATGGACACCCAGTGAGAGGACCTTTGAGTTTGGTCAAGGAAAGCTGGGAGCAATCTCCCAGGAAACCTCCCCAGGATGTATATAGCTACATGCTGGCCTTCAGGAACCAAACTATGCAATTCAGAAAACTCGCTGAGGCGAATCTGGAAGCCAGCCAGGAGGAGATGAAGCGGTGGTACGACCAGAATGCCACTCTGGTTGAGCTTCAGCCTGGTCAGAAAGTGTGGGTCATGGCCCCAGTGGAGCCCTGTGCGCTCCAGGATAAGTGGACCGGACCATTTGAGGTGGTGGAGCGCAAGAGTCCGGTTACCTATTTGGTGGACTTGCGGTCTCCCAGGAACCCCTTGTGGGTCCTGCATGTCAACCGCCTGAAGCCCCACTTAGAGAGGTCCGAAGTGGGCATGCTCCTAGCAACAGATGCTGGAATGGAGGAGGAGACTGAGCCTCTTCCTGACCTCCTGTCTGCAACAGAGCAAGATGGGTCAGTGGATGGAGTGAACCTCTCTTCCACCCTGACCCCTGAGCAGCAGAATGACTGTCACCAGTTGCTGGGACAGTTTTCTGACCTGTTCTCCCTGATTCCCAGTGTCACTGATTGGTGCGTCCATGATGTAGACACTGGGGACAGTCCTCCTGTCAAGCACAAAACTTACAGGGTGACTGACAGGGTGAGAGCTTGCATCAAGGAGGAGGTCTCCAAGATGCTTGCGTTGGGGGTGATTGAGTCCTCTAACAGTCCTTGGGCCAGCCCAGTGGTCTTGGTCCCAAAGGCACCGGGTGTCTCACCAGAGCTGAGGTTCTGCGTGGACTACCGAGGGCTCAATTCAGTCACCAGGACTGACGCGCACCCCATCCCCCAGAGCTGATGAGCTCATTGATCGGTTAGGGGCTGCCCGGTTCCTCAGCACGTTTGACTTAACATCGGGGTACTGGCAGATCGCCTTGACTGATGGGGCAAGAGAGAGGTCAGCATTCTCCACACCAGATGGGCACTACCAATTCTGGGTTATGCCCTTTGGGATGAAGAATGCCCCTGCCACCTTCCAGAGGTTGGTCAACCAGGTGTTGGCTGGACTGGAAGAGTTCAGCGCCGCCTACCTGGATGACATTGCAGTGTTCAGCGCCAGTTGGGAAGAACATCTGCGCCACCTCTGGGAAGTGTTGATGGCGCTGCGGAGAGCAGGCCTCACGATCAAGGCGAGTAAGTGCCAGATCGGGCAGGGTTCCGTGGTGTACTTGGGACACCAGGTTGGGAGCGGCCAGGTGGCGCCCCTACAAGATTTTTTATTTTTTATTTATTTTTTATCCTCATCTACAGCCCAAGATTGAGACCATCCTGACTTGGGAACCCCCCAAGACCCAGACCGAGGTCAGAGCCTTTTTAGGACTCACCGGGTATTACAGGAGGTTTGTCAAGGGGTATGGCAGCATTGTTGCACCCTTGACAGAGCTGACTTCCAGGAAGCAGCCCAAGAGAGTGATTTGGACTGACACCTGTCAGAGAGCTTTTGATGCCCTGAAGACTGCCATGTGCACGGCGCCCGTGCTCCTGGCACCCAACTTCTCAAAAGAGTTTATTGTGCAAACAGACGCTTCAGAGCATGGTGTGGGGGCTGTTCTATCACAGATTAATGAGGAGGGCCTAGACCAACCTGTAGCCTTCATCAGTAGGAGGTTACTTCCACGGGAACAGAGGTGGAGTGCAATTGACCGTGAGGCATTTGCTGTGGTCTGGGCACTGAAGAAGTGGAGACCATACTTGTTTGGGACTCACTTCCGGGTTCAGACAGACCACAGGCCCCTCAGATGGCTGATGCAGATGAGGGGTGAGAATCCAAAGCTGTTGAGGTGGTCCATATCCCTACAGGGGATGGACTTCACGGTGGAACACCGCCCTGGTACATAACACGCCAATGCTGATGGTCTGTCCAGATTTTTCCGCCTTAGTGATGAGAACTCCCCGGAGGTAGGGTAGTTCTCCCCACATTTCAGCTGGAGGGGACACGTGTTAGACCTGGCACCATTGGCGTGGGTCTCCCTTCCATTTTTTGCTGTTGCCTCTTATGTTTTTGCTGGTTTTAGATGCTTTTGGGCACTGTGCCACTGCTGTTCAGTGCCACAGTGCAAGTGCTCCCTATGGTAAATTGATGTATGGATTAGTGACTCCATGATTGCCTTGTTTGGCTTACTGTCAGACCCTAGTACAGTGCACTGCGTGTGCCCAGGGCTTTTAAATCAAATGCTGCTGGTGGGCTTGCAGCACTGGTTGTGCCACCCACCGGAGCAGCTTGTAAAGTGTGTCTCAGGCCTGCCACCGCAGAGCCTGTGTGCAGTCTGGTACTGCCATGTTGACTGGGCAAGTGTACCCACTTGCCAGTCCCTAAACCTTCCCTTTTATACATATTAGTCACCACTAAGGTAGGCCCAAGGGCAGGGTGCATTGTAGGTAAAAGGTAGGACATGCCCTGGTGTGTGTGGCATGTCCTAATAGTGAATTACAGCCATTTTCGTTTTTCACTATTGCAAGGGTACCTGTTCCCCAAAGGCCAGGATGGGCAGTTAGATTAGAACATCTTATAATCCAAACTGACTCAGGGAACTAGGTAGAAATTAGAGTTTAGTATGCCTGAACTCAGAATAATAAAATACATCTTTTAGTGAAGTTGGTTTTAACATTCTGTGTTTGAAAGTACCACTTTTAGAAAGTAGGTATTTTCTTGCCTAACTATCCAAGCCTGCCTCTGCTAGGTTGTGTATTCCTTGTCTGGAGTTTGAGTGACAGGGGGCTGGGGGCTTCCAGGAGACAGGGTGAGTCAGCACAGGGCTGAATAGAGAGATCTGCATGCAGATAGGAGGGAGGAGTAGCACCTGGGACCTGAATAGGGCTGTGCCTTTCCTCCACAAGGCTGGCTCCACCTCCTGTGGTGTGTCTAATGTCCCTGGCCTGCACTGTCAAAGGAAGAGAAGGAGTCTTGTCAACAAAGTGCTCCAGGATTGACCAGAACTGGTTTGGACTAGGCAAAGGCCTCTCTGCCTTCAGAGAACAAAGAGAAAAGTAGTATAAATATTGGGACCCAGACCCAAGAACTTTAGATCACTTCTGGGAATCAAGACGAACCTTTGCTGAGGAGAAGAACCAGGAAGTTGAAGGAGGAGACTACCCCTGTGCTGTGTGTTTGGGGGTTGGCCTGCAGTGGTTGCTTCATTGCCAAAGAAAGGAGAAAAGGACTAAGTGTGCATTCTATCAACTTGAAGAAGAATCTCTAGGGGCTTGAACTAGAGCTTGCCTCCTGCCTGAAGTCTCAGGGATACAAGACTTCACCAACCAGCTCCCCCCTGAATTCCCTTGCTGGGAATTGAAGTGCCTGCTGTTGTGCTGGGCCTTCTGAGAGACTGCGTGTCGCTGGGAGCTGGAAGCGCGACGCAACGACGAGAAGCGTGTCGCCGCCGCAGCATCGCCGAGGAAGCGAGAAGCCGCTGCCGCGGTCATCATCGCATCGCCGAAGCGCGGCGCATCGCCGGAGAAGCGCGTCGCAGGGCCTGTCGCGGCTCCAAAGATCATTGAGTCGCCGCACGGCCGTCGGGCGTGCACGTATCACACCAACGTTGTCGCATCGCAGCCAAGATGCCTGTTGGAAACGGGGTTACCGAGTCCGTTACGGTAGCATGGCGCAAAGCGGGGAAGGCACGCGAAGGCAATGTGTAAGGCAGTTGTGCAGCACACTCTTACTTTGACTCAGAACTGCGAAGCAATAACAGGACACCACACCAGGCTTGCGTAATTAAAATCAAGTTCTTTTATGTAAATCAAGGTTGCATCAGATGAGGCAGATTACTTCAACTTTCCATTGACCATCATTGCGTTATTCAACTGGTGTACATTCCTCTTAACATACCATCAACATTGTAGGCCACTAAAAGGCCGCCGGAATCATCTCCTAAACACAGCACCCATAATGATTACGGGGTGCAGGAATCAAACATGGCCTAACACATGCAATTCACTTCCTCAATATTCAATTACGTGTAAATAGGCACTTTCCGTTACATTTTAAACAGGGCCTGCATTTGTCTAGGCATCCCCCTAGGTAGTACAAAGGGCGTCGCCAATCCGGTACACCTGCAACATAAAACACTTCAACTCTTGGCGGTGTACACTTCAGCTCAATTCAGGTAAGCACCTGTACCTCAGGCAAAGACATTTCATTATAGGCATATGCATCAGGCCTAGACAATACGTAAAGCAGGCGTAACAATAAGCTAAGGGAAATACTGGAGGGAACCCCTCAACATGTCCGTTATTCTGGGGCTTCCCTATAAATGAGGACTTCTGTGTCTGCAAGGGGGATGTAGGGGTTAAGTCAGGCTTGGCCCTCTCCTCACCGGGGCCTCGCCTCGTGCGAAACGTTAATGAGGGCTTCTCCCTCTTTAGCTACCAAGGGAGTGCTGGCCCCCGGCCCCCAGTGGCGTTTCCTGGAGCCCTAGGGGCCTCCCGGGCTCACCTGCTGTTCTGGCGGTGGTCGCTCTTCAACGCGACTGGGCCCGTTCGGGTTCGGCCCACGTGTTGGTTATCAGAGCCCAGACTGGGCTGTGGGGCCTTTCACTGGCGTCGCGGGTCGTTGGGGGGCCGGTATTGCTCTCCTCCGGCCCCCGTAGTCTCGGCGGTATTCTGAGGAAGGGAGCGGGAGCCGGCAGTCCTCCTCGGACGGCTTCCCGCCTCCCTCTGATGCACTCGGAGTCCCTCTCCGACCTCCGTACGCGCTGGGGGCGGGCCGAGGACGGGCGCCCAATCACTGCGCGGCCTTTGCGGGGGCGCGACCGATGACGCGGTCGGCGTCCCCGGTCTCACAGCAACGGCGTTCGCGGGCCTCGAGGCCTAGCAAGGCCGCAGCTCTCTTCACGCGGCCCCCCTGGGCTGCGGAGACGCTCTTCTCGGCCGCGACTTCGGCGGTGGGGCACTCGGGCCCGGCGGTGATCTCGGGGGTGATCCTGAAGGCTTCGGTGAGGGCGCGGACGGCGCACCTCACCACCATAAACTCGGAGGGGCCTCGGCTGTCCTTCACAGCGCTCCTCACGCGGCGACGGCCGCACCAGCAGAGAGTAGCCACGAGGTTAGTGGCTTGGGGGCAACTTCCTTCCAGTAGAGATACAGCGCGGGGCGCGCTGGCAGCCTATGAGCAGGGCTGCTTGGGAAGGGTTCGTGGGGACAGTCCAGCTGCAGGCAGGGGTGGATAGGGGGTGAAGGTCTAGCGCTCAGGGCACGGCGCTTTGCCTCGTGATCCCCAGTTGAAGATTCAGCTTGGGTGGACTGGCTGTCAGGTTATGGGTTCCAGTTACTTGGTTTCAGAATCTTGGCATGAGTTTCTTGTCAGAAGTGGCTTATTATAATGTCTGTGACAAAAGTTCCTTGTCAGAAAGTTCTTCTTCTGAGAGGGGGGGTTGTGAGTTGGTGGTTCTGGGGTTGCTTGATGTTCCTCCCAGCACGCTGAAGGTGGTTCCCTGGGTCCCCTCACACTGGGCAAGGTCAGTGGGTGGTGGGCGTTCCTCAGCTATCTTACTTCAGCAGGGCCTCAGTCCTGTCAGCAGCAGTAGTGTAGGTCTCCCCCTAGGCCCTAAAGCCTATACTCCGGCGCAGGTTCTCCCAGGTTCAGTGGTGCTCCAACCTAACTGACTAAAAGGTTTTCCCTCCAAGCCTCTTATACCCCTAGGTCAGGTGACCCTCCTAAAGGCGGCAAAACATAACTCCTCCCACAGCCCGGAAGGTTCTGGAACCTTCCGCCTATCTAGCTATGTGGCCCAGAGGCGGGGACGGGATGGATACTGTATCCCTATGTCCCAGCCTGACCCTGGCTACTAGCGTGTATGTGTGTAAGGCCCTTCTGCAGTAGCAGGGGCCTGTGGCAGCCATCTTTAGTGAGAGAGCACCTGCACCTCAGCACTGGCCAGCAGTGGCAAGGCGCCCGGAGACCTAGGTCCAGTAAAAATACGGTGGCAAAAATGAGGCGCAAAAGGGAAAAAAACAGGGCAAGACCACCCTAGGGCTGACAGGTCTAACACGCGTCCCCCCCAGCCGAAAGTGGGGAGAGCTTCCCAACCTCTAGGGAGTTCTCTTCGCTAAGGTGGAAAACCGGGAGAGACCGTCAGCGTTGGCGTGGTCTACACCGGGTCGATGTTCCACCCGAAAGTCCATCCCCTGGAGGGAAATGGACCACCTCAACAATTTGGGGTTTTCGCCTCTCATCTGCATGAGCCAGCGAAGGGGTCTGTGGTCGGTCTGGATCAGGAAGTGACAACCAAAAAGATATGGTCTCAACTTCTTTACAGCCCAAACCACGGCAAAGGCTTCCCGTTCGATGGTACTCCACCGCTGTTCCCGGGGAGTAGTCTTCGGGAGATGAAGGCCACTGGCTGGTCTTGGCCATCGTCATTCAGCTGCGAGAGCACAGCTCCTATGCCATGCTCAGAAGCGTCTGTCTGCACGATAAACTCCCGTCCAAAGTCTGGAGTCCTGAGCACCGGTGCGGTGCACATGGCACGTTTAAGGGTCTCAAAGGCTTCCTGGCAGGCAGCCGTCCAGATGACTCTGCGGGGCTGCTTCTTCGAAGTCAATTCCGTCAATGGGCCCACGATGGTTCCATATCCCTTGACGAACCGGCGGTAGTATCCCGTGAGGCCGAGAAAAGCTCGGACCTCTGTTTGGGTCTTGGGGGGCTCCCAGGCCATGATGGTCTCAATCTTGGCTTGGAGGGGTTGCACCTTACCTCCGCCCACCAGATGTCCCAGGTACACGACAGATCCCTGTCCAATCTGGCACTTGCTGGCCTTGATGGTTAGACCAGCCCGTTGCAAAGCCTGTAGCACCTCCTGGAGATGCTGCAGATGGTCCTCCCAGCTGCTACTGAAGACAGCTATGTCATCCAGGTAGGCAGCAGAGAAGGCCTCTAGGCCAGACAGCACCTGGTTCACCAACCGCTGGAAAGTGGCTGGAGCATTTTTCAACCCGAAGGGCATCACACGAAATTGAAAGTGGCCCTCGGGGGTGGAGAACGCAGTCTTCTCCCTTGCTCCTTCCGCCATGGCGATCTGCCAATAGCCTGACGTTAAATCAATGGTACTCAGATACCGGGCTGCTCCCAGCCGGTCAATGAGCTCATCCGCCCGAGGGATCGGGTGAGCGTCGGTCTTGGTGACTGAGTTGAGTCCACGGTAATCCACACAGAACCGAAGTTCTGGTGTGGTGCCCGGTGGGGCCGCTTTCGGCACCAACACCACCGGACTAGCCCAAGGGCTACTGGAAGGCTCAATCACCCCCAGTTCTAGCATCTTGGTAACCTCACCCTGGATACTAGCCTTGACCTTATCGGACAGCCGGTAAGACTTGTTTTTCACTGGCGGACTGTCCCCTGTGTCCACATCATGGGTACACAGGTGCGTGATTCCAGGCGTGAGGGAGAACAACGAGGCGTACTGCCCCAAGACCTGGCGGCAGTCCCTCTGTTGCTCTGGGGTCAAGGATGGGGCGAGGACCACTCCCTCTACCGAACCATCCTTCTCATGGGCCGCCAGAAGGTCTGGCAGAGGCTCACTCTCCTCCTCCTCACTTCCATCTGTTATCATCAGGAGAGTGAGCTCGGAACGCTCCTGGTGTGGCTTCAGGCGGTTGACGTGGAACACCCTGTGGGGTTGACGGGGGTCTTCACATCGACGACATACGTGGTCTGGCCTTTTCTTTCCAAGATCTCAAACGGTCCTGTCCACCTGTCCTGGAGGGCGCTAAGCTCTCCCTGCTCCATGACCCACACCTTCTGTCCAGCGTCTAACTCTACCGTCCGCGCGTTCCGGTCATACCATTGCTTCATGACGGCCTGACTCGCCTCTAGGTTGTCCGAGGCCTCCTTCCACAGCTTGGCCACTTGGCTGCGGAACGCCAGCATATAGCTGACCACATCACGGGGAAGCTTCGAGGAAGACTTCTCCCACCCCTCCTTGACAAGACTGAGGGGCCCCCGAACGGGGTGGCCATAGAGCAGCTCAAAGGGGCTGAAACCGACCCCCTTCTGCGGCACCTCTCGGTAGGAGAAGAGCAGACAGGGTAAGAGGACGTCCCACTTCCTTCTTAAGTCCTCGGGTAGGCTCCTGATCATCCCCTTCAAGGTTTTGTTAAAGCGCTCCACGAGCCCGTTCGTCTGGGGGTGGTAAGGAGTGGAGAACCGGTAGGTCACTCCACACTCCTTCCACATGGCCTGCATGTAGGCCGACATGAAATTCGTGCCCCTATCTGACACCACGACCTTGGGGAATCCCACTCGGGTAAAAATCCCCATGAGGGCCCGCGCCACCACCGGTGCAGTGATGGTCCTCAGAGGGATTGCCTCTGGGTACCGGGTGGCGTGGTCTACTAGCACCAAAATGAACCTATGTCCAGCAGAAGTCGGCGGATCCAACGGCCCGACAATGTCAATCCCTACTCGCTCAAAAGGGGTATTGACAACTGGGAGAGGTTCTAGAGGGACCTTCACTTTAGTCCCTGTCTTGCCGCTCGCCTGGCAAGTGGTGCAGGTCTTGCAAAAAGTGTCAGAAGTGACGCGCATCCTGGGCCAGTAAAAATGTGGGACCAAACGCGCAAACGTCTTGTCCTGGCCCAGGTGTCCTGCTAGTGGTATCTCATGTGCCAACTCTAGCAGAAAGGCCCGGTAGCATTGGGGGACCACCACGGCCCTTGAGGACCCATGCACCGGAGCCTTAGGCTCACTGTAGAGGAGACCATCCTCCCAGTAGACATGGTAGTTACCAGTCTCTGTTCCAGCTGCTTGGGCTTCGGCCTGTTGCCGTATGCCTTCAAGCGTAGGGCACTCCCTCTGCGCCCGGCAAAATTCCTCCCGGGTAGGCCCTCCTTCCACCTGCCACTCTGCAGGGGTCGGCAGGTCCCCCACGGGAAAACCAACCACCTCAGCGGACTCCGGGGTCACCTCCGCGGGCTCCCCATCCATCTCACCGGGTGTCTCCTCCCGGACATCTCCTCGTCCAGCAGTGGGCTGGGCCATTATTTCAGGCTCCATCCCGGGCTGAGTTCCTTGTCGGGCAGCCATGGACCGCGTGATAACGCAAGTCCATCCTGGTAACCCCAACATCTCAGCATGGGCATTGAACTCTACCTCCCTCCAGGCAGTATGTTCCAAGTCGTTGCCCAGCAGACAGTCAACTGGCATGGCAGGGCTCACCGCAACCTTCATCAGACCTGATACTCCTCCCCACTCAAAGGGAACTTGGGCCACGGGGTAATGACCCAGGCTATTATCAGCCATCACAACCGGGTGGAACTCCTCAGGAATCACCTGCTCTGGGGACACCAGCTGACGTCTCACCATCGTCATGCTGGCACCTGTGTCCCTCAGAGCCTCCACCTCCTCCCCGTTCACCAGGACCCTCTGCCGATACTTGGCAGTGTTCGCGGGTACCTGAACCCGTGGGATGATCTCTCTATCCCCCAGGGAAACTAAGGTCAAGCCTGTCCACTCACCTCCCCTACCTAGGGACAACTCCTCCCCAAGCGCTACACTGGCCACCCCGGGGCTCTTACCTCCTGTGGGGGCTGGGGTTCTCTTGCGACACTGGGGATCCCCCTTGTAGTGTCCAACCTCCCCGCACTCGTAGCACCGGACAGTTCTGGGCTGCTGACTCCTGTCAGGGTAAGTGGGTTTCTGGAATCCAGATTGGGATGGGGAACCTACCCCTCTCCCAGGCGGTCTATTTTGGGGACCTTTAAAGAACTCCCTCTTTTTATCTCCCCCTCTTTCTTCTGGGGGAACCCCTGTCCACCTTTCGGGGGGTCTGCCCCGGCTCCCTTGTGGGGCACCCGAGTGCTGACCCACGTGTCTGCCTCCTCTGCAAGCTCCCTAGGATTGGTCAGCTTGCGGTCCACCATGTACTGGCGCAGCTCCGGAAAACATTTCTCGAGGAGGTGCTCTCTCAAGAACAGGTCGTACAGCCCAGTGTAATTGTCAACGTTGCTGCCACGCACCCAACCCTCCAATGCCTTCCGGGCATAATCATAAAAATCCACCCAGTTTTGTGTGTGGAGCTTGTGGCTGTTGCGGAACTTTTGGCGGTACTTCTCTGGGGTGAGGCCAAACTTCCTGAGCAGGGCCTCCTTCATGATAGGGTAGTTAGTTTGCTCCCCCTTATCCAAAGTTAACAGTGTGTCCCTTACTGGTGGAGGTATGTACCTGTAGAGACCTCCCCCCAGTAGCTCTCAGGAACTCTATGGGCCACCAAAGCTACCTCGTACGCCGCCAACCACTTGTCGATGTCATCACCCACGCTAAAGCTGGCTATCACTTCCCTGGGTAGATAAAATTTGGGCTCCTGTGGAACCCCAGCAGGTACGCTGCCACCATTCACTTTGCCTTCCATCTCCATCTGCAAGGCTCGGAGCTCTAGTTCTTTCAGGCTAAGCTCATGTGCAAGCCTCCTTTCCTCCATGGCTAGCCTTGCCTGCTCTCGCTCCCTTTCCATCCTAGCAAGCTCTAATGTCAATTGCCTTTGCTCCCTCCTGTCCTCGAATTCCTCTGCTGACAAACTCCCCCTGACGCACTACTGCCTGCCCTGGAACGTCTTCCTGGCAACACATTCTCGCTGACGTCAATGTTCAGTAGGTTCAGTTCTCCTGGGTCGTCTGCCTCCCTCTGCTCCTCGTCCCCTCTTCCCTCCGGGTGGGCCATTACCCATGCCCTCAAAGCTTTCTGAAGCACCTCCTTCCTGGCGCCTCGCTTGACGGCCACCCCCTCTCTAGGCAGAACTCCTTGAGCTGTGTCACCGTATACCTTTCTAGGTCGGCTAACTCAAACTCCATCCTCCTAGGTGGGGTCCCAGACAATTTAAGGAAGGGGTTCTAACTTGTAGGTAGCAGGTCTAACGCAGGACTAACACAATCGGCAATTACCATAGAACTCCTAGCACTTTCATTTCAATAGGTGTCTAATTGCGGCGCACACTGAGTCACTGTAGGGTGCTGCACAAACACCAGTCCTTATCCCACCGCTGAACACCAATGTTGGAAACGGGGTTACCGAGTCCGTTACGGTAGCATGGCGCAAAGCGGGGAAGGCACGCGAAGGCAATGTGTAAGGCAGTTGTGCAGCACACTCTTACTTTGACTCAGAACTGCGAAGCAATAACAGGACACCACACCAGGCTTGCGTAATTAAAATCAAGTTCTTTTATGTAAATCAAGGTTGCATCAGATGAGGCAGATTACTTCAACTTTCCATTGACCATCATTGCGTTATTCAACTGGTGTACATTCCTCTTAACATACCATCAACATTGTAGGCCACTAAAAGGCCGCCGGAATCATCTCCTAAACACAGCACCCATAATGATTACGGGGTGCAGGAATCAAACATGGCCTAACACATGCAATTCACTTCCTCAATATTCAATTACGTGTAAATAGGCACTTTCCGTTACATTTTAAACAGGGCCTGCATTTGTCTAGGCATCCCCCTAGGTAGTACAAAGGGCGTCGCCAATCCGGTACACCTGCAACATAAAACACTTCAACTCTTGGCGGTGTACACTTCAGCTCAATTCAGGTAAGCACCTGTACCTCAGGCAAAGACATTTCATTATAGGCATATGCATCAGGCCTAGACAATACGTAAAGCAGGCGTAACAATAAGCTAAGGGAAATACTGGAGGGAACCCCTCAACATGTCCGTTATTCTGGGGCTTCCCTATAAATGAGGACTTCTGTGTCTGCAAGGGGGATGTAGGGGTTAAGTCAGGCTTGGCCCTCTCCTCACCGGGGCCTCGCCTCGTGCGAAACGTTAATGAGGGCTTCTCCCTCTTTAGCTACCAAGGGAGTGCTGGCCCCCGGCCCCCAGTGGCGTTTCCTGGAGCCCTAGGGGCCTCCCGGGCTCACCTGCTGTTCTGGCGGTGGTCGCTCTTCAACGCGACTGGGCCCGTTCGGGTTCGGCCCACGTGTTGGTTATCAGAGCCCAGACTGGGCTGTGGGGCCTTTCACTGGCGTCGCGGGTCGTTGGGGGGCCGGTATTGCTCTCCTCCGGCCCCCGTAGTCTCGGCGGTATTCTGAGGAAGGAGCGGGAGCCGGCAGTCCTCCTCGGACGGCTTCCCGCCTCCCTCTGATGCACTCGGAGTCCCTCTCCGACCTCCGTACGCGCTGGGGGCGGGCCGAGGACGGGCGCCCAATCACTGCGCGGCCTTTGCGGGGGCGCGACCGATGACGCGGTCGGCGTCCCCGGTCTCACAGCAACGGCGTTCGCGGGCCTCGAGGCCTAGCAAGGCCGCAGCTCTCTTCACGCGGCCCCCCTGGGCTGCGGAGACGCTCTTCTCGGCCGCGACTTCGGCGGTGGGGCACTCGGGCCCGGCGGTGATCTCGGGGGTGATCCTGAAGGCTTCGGTGAGGGCGCGGACGGCGCACCTCACCACCATAAACTCGGAGGGGCCTCGGCTGTCTTCACAGCGCTCCTCACGCGGCGACGGCCGCACCAGCAGAGAGTAGCCACGAGGTTAGTGGCTTGGGGGCAACTTCCTTCCAGTAGAGATACAGCGCGGGGCGCGCTGGCAGCCTATGAGCAGGGCTGCTTGGGAAGGGTTCGTGGGGACAGTCCAGCTGCAGGCAGGGGTGGATAGGGGGGTGAAGGTCTAGCGCTCAGGGCACGGCGCTTTGCCTCGTGATCCCCAGTTGAAGATTCAGCTTGGGTGGACTGGCTGTCAGGTTATGGGTTCCAGTTACTTGGTTTCAGAATCTTGGCATGAGTTTCTTGTCAGAAGTGGCTTATTATAATGTCTGTGACAAAAGTTCCTTGTCAGAAAGTTCTTCTTCTGAGAGGGGGGTTGTGAGTTGGTGGTTCTGGGGTTGCTTGATGTTCCTCCCAGCACGCTGAAGGTGGTTCCCTGGGTCCCCTCACACTGGGCAAGGTCAGTGGGTGGTGGGCGTTCCTCAGCTATCTTACTTCAGCAGGGCCTCAGTCCTGTCAGCAGCAGTAGTGTAGGTCTCCCCTAGGCCCTAAAGCCTATACTCCGGCGCAGGTTCTCCCAGGTTCAGTGGTGCTCCAACCTAACTGACTAAAAGGTTTTCCCTCCAAGCCTCTTATACCCCTAGGTCAGGTGACCCTCCTAAAGGCGGCAAAACATAACTCCTCCCACAGCCCGGAAGGTTCTGGAACCTTCCGCCTATCTAGCTATGTGGCCCAGAGGCGGGGACGGGATGGATACTGTATCCCTATGTCCCAGCCTGACCCTGGCTACTAGCGTGTATGTGTGTAAGGCCCTTCTGCAGTAGCAGGGGCCTGTGGCAGCCATCTTTAGTGAGAGAGCACCTGCACCTCAGCACTGGCCAGCAGTGGCAAGGCGCCCGGAGACCTAGGTCCAGTAAAAATACGGTGGCAAAAATGAGGCGCAAAAGGGAAAAAAAACAGGGCAAGACCACCCTAGGGCTGACAGGTCGAACAATGCCATTTTGTCGCATCGCACCGGTGAAGAGTATCGCATCGAGGTGCCATCTTGTCGCACCGCACCGGAGAGCAGTAAGAAACCGACGCATCACCTCCCCACACAGTAAGGAAGCGAGCATCAACTCCCCTGCGCAGCAGTAAGGAACCGACGCATCCACTCCCCTGAGTGTAAGGAACCGACGCATCACCTTCCCTGCGACCCTTTTGTTTTCTTTGCGTTACGCATTCAAGGTACATTGAGAGTAAAGTGTTGCATCTACAACTTGAGAGAACTGAACTATTTTATAACATTTTAAAGTCTATTTTTGAGTACAGTATTGTGGATTTTTGTCTTTTGGTCTTGTGTTAAGTCTATATAAAAATACTATTTTTATAATACAACCTGTGTGGTGTCCATCTGTAGTGTTGTCACTGTATTACTGTATGTGTTCACAAATGCTTTACACACTGCCTCTGAGATAAGCCTGCCTGCTCGTGCCAAGCTACCAAGGGGTGAGCAGGGGTTATTTTAGGAGTGTAGCCCCTTACCCTGACTAGACGCACGGGTCCCTATTTGTCACATGTACCTACCTATGCCAACTCGAGACCCCCAAATCTAACATACCTCGACAGGGGTGGAATGATCGGGGGTAGCGGAAGGAAGTCACTGTTTATTTGCGGGGGAAGTGCATGTGGAGTTACCTCTGCTTCTTCCCTTATTGTTTCCTCTATAACCTCCTCGAAAATAGCCTCTGGAAGAGAGGGATTGGTTGTTACCCTTGTAAGAGGAGGGATTTTCGGTGGACACAGTTTTTGAACCACCCCTGTAAAAGGAGCGGCGAAAGGAACCCCTATTAGTAGGCAATTGTAAAGCCCCCATAGACTTTGCGACCTCAGTGTCCTTCATTTTTTCCAGCGAGGTATCGACAGCTGGTCCGAAAAGATGCTCTTTATCAAAAGGCTGGTTAAGTATGGAGGATTGTACCTCCTGCTTGAATCCAGAAATCCTAAGCCAAGCGTGTCTGCGCAATAGCACACTAGTATTGATTGCACGAGCTGCTGTGTCTGCTGCGTCTAGTGAACATTTAATGGAAGTATTAGTGATGCGTTTACCTTCCTGAATAAGGTCATTAGCTTTTGCTTTGTACTCATCAGGTAAGTGTTGCATGAGTTTCTCTAACTCATCGTAATGAGCCCCATCATAGCGTGCTAGCAGAGCCTGAGCGTTAGCAACACGCCAATGATTTGCAGCCTGTGAAGCCACTCTTTTACCTGAGGCATCAATAAGCTTGCACTCCTTGTCAGGAGGGGGGGCCTCACCTGTGGTTTGAGAGTTAGCTCTCTTGCGAGCGTTAGACTACAAGAGAGTCTAAGGGCAACTGACCTTTGATGTAAGCAGGATCCATAGGAGCGGGTTTATATTTTTTGTCTACTCTAGGTGTGAGTTTTCTTGCCCTAACAGGGTCTTTAAATAAGTTGTGTGTGTGTTTTAACATGCCCTTCAGCATTGGCAAAGTGTGAGTAGATATTTGAGAATGAGTGTCTCAAAAAGGAAATCCTCTTCTACAGGTTCTTTATGAAGCTCCACCCGTGGTATTGAGCAGCCCTATTAATGAGCTGAACGAATCCAATGTTGTCATCAGGTGGGGAGGGTCTAGAGGGATACAGGTCCGGGTCGTTGTCTGTATCTGGTTCCCTATGATAATTTTCCCAAGGGTCAGTGTCTTGTGGGGTATGCTGATCCTGAGGCATATCCTGCTCTTCATCCCCATACTCTTCATCCTGTGAGTCAGGTGAAAGTGGAGGTGGTGGCGAATTTGATGGTGTGATAATCAAATTAGGATTAGAAGGAGGAGAGGGAGGTGGAATGTAAGGGGGAGAAGGGTTAGCACCCATGTCCTTTTTCTTAAGAGGTATAGGATAGTCCTCTGGGAGATCAATCTTCTGTTTTTTTTTTTTTTGGAAGAGTGGCATGGATGTGTCCTGTTTCAGGGTTGATACGTTTTTTCTGTTTAGGATCCAAAGGTGGTTCATCGGACCGAGGCTCTTTGGATGGAGTGTCTTGTTCTTTATGTGTTGATTTCGGCGTCAAAGGTTTCGGCTCCGAGCCTTTGGGCGCGGAAGGTTTCGGCTCCGAGTCTTTGGACTTAGCAGGTTTCGGCTTCGAGCTTTTCGGTGCCGAAGATTTCGGTTCCGAGCCTTTCGGCATGGAAGGTTTCTGGTCCGAGCCTTTAGGCGTGGAGGATTTTGGCTCCGAACCTTTAGGTGTGGAGGATTTTGGCTCCAATGTCTTCGGTGTCGAAGGTGTAATCTTCGGTGCCGGTGGTATGGTAACCGACAGATGCTTTGCAGGGACGTGGAATTCCTATAGCCCGACGCCCGGGACATATTGTTTGGGGTTCAAGGGCAACAAGTTTATGTGTATTTTGTCCTTGGGACAAGTAGGCCCAACCCCCTACAGCACAAACCCTTTGGCTGCCAGTTTACAGTACCACATTATGGATCAAGGAAGGGCATTGTCTACAGTTAAGGTAGTGTGTCCATGTGTTAATGCTGTTCAAACTTGTATTTATGGTTCATTAATGCAAAGCCTTAATTATTAGGGTGAGCACTAAATGTAAATGCTGTAAGCTCGGCCTGCACTACTGACGGTGCTTCCAGTATAAACGTGTACACATGTTTTGAAAGTTTAGTAATATGAGGCTATGTATAATGCTCCCAGAATGCTCTCTGATTATATGCAAATATTTGCAGAAGCTTGAAAGCAACAGTGATGATTCTTTGCTTTCAAAATAAAATGTTCACAAAAAATGCAAGTAGGAAAAAACATTTTGCTAAACTACTGTAAGATTTTAGGTACCATATCTTTGCAGCATCATTTAGTAACATGTTGATGTAGGCTTGTATTTCCCAAAATATTCATAATGGAGAATCAGTGTAACCAGTTAAAATACGATTGTGGGAAACAAAAATAAACAAGCATTGGCAAAGCCAGGTGGTCTGAAATTGGTGGTCAGGCTTTTGGTTTTGTCAATGCATGACTTGTTTAGGCATGGTTTTTGTAAAACCTTATCGCTGTGGGAGCTGCAGGGCCCTCACCATTCTAACAAGCATTGGCAAAAGCAAAAAAAAATTTGGTCTCAAAAAGCACACATTGCCACAGCAGTTCCGGGCACTGAACAAAACTACTTTGTGTGCCAATATGCTCCCTGTAAAAGAGCAGAATACTGTCACTCACAGTGAAGCCAGCTGATAGACCGAGAGAAGGAGAGAGAGAGAGACAGGATTTTATTAAACACAAAAGGTCATGGTTAACGCCAGGCCTAATCAGAGGCCCAATTATTAAAGTCTCAAAAGTGCATCCATGGTATATATCCTTGCATTAAGTGCATATATACAGTTTCCGTGAATTCACAAGAATTTACAGAAGTAGGCCAAGAAATAGTACTCCTAGAAAATATTTGTGAACTGCATTTTAGCATGAGCAAATGTGCGTGTGTAGATTTGCTCATGTGAAAATCTGAATGTTTCAAGTTCACTTTTCCTCCAACCACTTTTTTCCCAACCCTGGAAGAAGTTTTACGTCTGCCACTGTCAGGAGTAAATTTCCAACCTTTTTCAGTATGGGAAAAGATTAGTAACGAGTTGGTGAAAACCCTTAAAACATGCAAGTCAGTAGGTTTGCACAGACTCAAAAGGGCATACCAAGCATGGAACTATTGCTTACCACTACCTTCAGCCCCGGTATGTAGACCTGCAGAAATATGGCAACATAAGGGAATTGCAAGTATTCAAACCCTATGGTACGAGCCCTGGCTCAGAACTCTTACATAATGGGATTGCTGCCGTAATTTGTCGCTGCATTGCATGGCACAAAAGGGACAAGTGGATTTTGTTAGAGGACAAGTAGATTTATGAAGCAACCTGCGCCATGGACAAGTAGATATTTTATTAAATTCCACACCCCTGTGCTTTGACTTATGTTTCGATGCCGAAGGTGTTGGTTTGGCACTAGAATGGGGCCGGCTCGAGCCGTAAGGCTTCTCTTTATGTTTCGGAGCCGGGCTGGAGGGCGGGGCATCTGAAACTTTTTGTCAGTGCCGACCTGAGTCCGAGGGCGAAGGGGGTACTTGAGCCTTTGACTTATGTTGACTGGGCACAGGGGGATCTGTACTCGCAGTACGCTGACCCGGAGTGACGTGCTGTTCTTCTTCCATGTCGGAGTCGGCTTCGGACACGGAGACCGGTTCTTCGTCCTCGGCTCCTTTAGCTGGATGGTGGATATCCAAATCTTCGCCGAAGATATCCGGAACGCAGCCGCTGTGATGTTGCATCTCATGGCGTCGAGCCCGACGATCACGTAGTGTCTTTCGATCGGAACGATCGACACGCGTCACAGTCTTTTTCGTCGTGTTCCGGGGATAAGCAGAGGTTGCACACCTTGTTCAAGTCGGAGCGTGGAAACTTAGCACGACACCCGGGACATAGCTTAAATGGAGTCCGTTCCATCGACTGCTAGTGTGGTCGGCACGGGTAGGCCAGACGGCCTGCCTCGAGTTTCCCGATCAAAGGTTTTCTTAGTTGAGACGATGCGCATCAAATGTGGAACCGCGATCGATAACAATACTGTCGAGGGTAGTGGATTGCGCGTCGAAGGGGTCCGAGAAACTATACCGAACCGGAGCGCAGCAATACAAATCCGAACCCGATGGCGGAAAAAAACAATCTAAGGATGGAGTCGATGCCCATGCGCACTATCACCGAAAGGAGGAATCACCTACCTCGTGACTAGAAAGACTTCTTCGAAGAAAAACAAAGTGCAAACATCTGGACCAACACTAGATGGCGATCTATGCTAAAGCATATGATCTACAGCTCATATGCCTCGAACACAACTTTTTTATGTACAAAATACAGCTTTACCACCAGATACAAGAAACATCAATGGGGAGTACATTCGCCCCCAGTCTGGCTTGCCTGTACATGGCTCACTTTGAATCAAAAGACATTTTCATCCTCCACCCCCTGCCAGGCGAACATTACATGGAAACGCTACATAGATGACATCCTCATCTTCTGTAAAGAAATGGAGAACAGCTTACAAGGGTTTAGTGAATGGATTAACTCTCTGGACCCCTACCTGCATTTCACCAAGTCGCTTTCTGATAAGCAAATACCATTTCTAGATCTCCTGATCTTCTTAGATCTCCTTGTTTGGATTTGGTTAATGGAGAACACTGACTGCAACAGTCTACTCCCCTTTGACAGTCACCATCCAAAGGCCCTTCGTGAACATTTGCCTTACGGCCAATTTCTTTGACTCCGGAGGAACTGCAGCTCCCTAAGGGAAGCCCTAAGCAAAAACCTATCAGAGAGAAGATATCCAACAAGAGTGATCAGACAGGCTGAGAAAAGAGCCCACAACAACAATCAGGAAGCCCTTCTGGATAACACTATACGACCAACTGAAGACATCATGACGTGTGTAATCACTTTCACCTCACCAATCCAAGAGAATCAGACAAATTGTAATGAGACATTGGAAAATCCTAAACATTTCAAAGATGAGGCAGGATGCCTGGTAGCTCAACAAACAACTCTTCCTTAGTCTCCTACTTTGGTCTGGTTAAAGAAAACCTAAGCTCAGTAAACTCTAAAAATTACATTATCACCATTCCCAAGCATGATTATAGGGGAGGGAGGTTGGGAGGCTTCAATATCTTACAATCTAACTCCGGATTCTTCAAAATCAAACAGAGACAAAGGAAGCAAAGATTTACTACGGCAATAGTTGCTCTTAAAGCAGAATTAGTTCTAAACCCTTGATAAATCCAAAATACCACTGCTAAACATTTCACTATTTTTCAAAACATCAAACTGCCGTTAGAATAGACACTTTTCCAGTGTCTAAATCCTTAAGTAAAATCTCTTAATTACATATCAAACTGCTTCTCGGATCATACTACCATTAGTTTAACCTATTTAGTGCGGAGGACCTTGGTACTGTAAAGGAAATGTAGGTATACTTTGGCTATTTTCTTTGTGCTCTCCAAAGAACTCCTAAAACCCTGGTGTAGGACATAGACCTTTTCTGCATGGTCACCCTGATTTTTAATTTTTTTTTTCTCCATTTTTTACCTTTGGTAGACCTCAGTTTTGTTTGCTGGCTTTAGAACTCTACTGCTGCTTAGCAGGTGCAAAGTGCCTGTGCTCCCTCTTTAAACATGGTTAAATTGGCATATTCCTAAATTGTATATTTAACTTGCCAAGAAGTCCCCATTAAAGGGTGCACAAAGTGTACCCAGGCCCTGGAAGTTTAATGCTACTAGTGGCAATGCAAATATGGATGGCTTTAGGCCTACACTGTGTAGCCAGACTGTTGCAATGCAAACCTGCACCCGCCCTGCCAAATTAGCCCTTTTTGAGAGGAAAAACCTCCCTTTTAAATATTAGTAAGTCACCTCTACGTAAGCCTTGTAGCCCACAAGGTAAGGTGCATGGTATTTAAAAGTGGGTAGTGTGGAAACTTTTTTTTTTTTTTTTTATAAACAAGTTTTTTATTGTTTTAACTCGTAGAAACATAACGCAACCACCAATTTCTGGCCACCTCCATAAATACAGTAGGAAAGCTTGTGTATAGCCTACAGCATGAAATCAATAACAGTAATAGTAAGGACGACCGCACGGGCGCACATTTAGGTATTTACAGTTAACAGTCAAGTCTGAAATAGTTCTACCATTTACTCCAAACCTTGCCATGTTCTTTTAGGGCAGCCGTGGGCCTCCTATAGTGGCTTTTCCTGTTGTGCACACCAGTCCACTCCCCGGCGCCATTAAGACAGTGAGGGTGGGCTGGGTAACTTCCATTTGCAGGCGATGTCCCGCCTTGCGACCACAGTGGCTGCTCTAATCGGTGCCTGTCGGCCCTAGTGCCCCCCTCCCCCCCATCCCCTCAAAAATCCCCAAAAGAATAATTTTTGGCGAGCGCTCCACCTCCGACCCCAGCACCTCCGACAGAGTCTGGATCACCACCCCCCAGTAACTGCTAATAAAGTAACGCATACACACCATGTGATAGAAATCAGCTGGGGAGTGATGACACCGGAAGCACGCGGGAGGAGGTGTGCACCATGTAGACGACTGGGAGAGAGCGACGCATATTGGAGGTAGTACGTCTGCACAAGCCGCAACCTAGAGGAAATTGCAATGGTACGGGGGCCATTTTGGCATCCCGCCAGTCATCATACACCAGGGGACCCACCCAGTCCTCCCATTGGGTTTGCAGCGGCGCTAATGTGTCAGGTGCATTAAAGGTTAGTGAGCGGTAGATTTGTGAGATTCACCCTTTAAACAACGCATCCTTCAAGAGTCTCGCTATAAGCGGGCTATGCTCAGGGAGTTCCGTGTCTGGGGAGACATGGGCTCTCAAAGTGTGTCGCAGCTGCAGGTACTTGTGAAATTGTGTTGATGCTAGAGTGTAGTTCGACTGAAGCTCCTGAAAGGAGTGTATATATCTACCGGACCAGACATACCACAGAAAGGAGTTGCCAATCCTGTCACATTGGGTAAATCCCTCCAGGCGGTTCACTGACAAAATATCGATGTCAAAAATATCGATGAAAAAATACAGAATGCAAAAATATTGACTACCTATACTTAAACAGGTAAGTACAAAAATATAGGAAAAAATATCGATGTTAAAAATATAGTTGTACAAAATATCGATATATATATATATAAAATATTAAATATATTAAATAACATTAATTTAAAAAATAAATTTGATTTAATATACATTTAAACAAATAAACTTAATTAAAAAAAATTAAACATACATAATCTACATATACATATTTATTTTAAAACAATTAAACTATTATTTTTTTTTGTCCTCATTCCCTCAACTTTCTTGCTGGTATAGCTCTTACCCCTTGCAAGAGGGCATATAAGCATGTCCCCGCAAAGAATGGTGCTGTTTTCACATTCATCTCCCTTCCGTAATGAGAAAGAAACGAAGGGGAGCCGGGACCTCCAGCATGTATGGCTTAATGATTGGACCCACTTTACTATGGTCTCCAAGCCACATACAATGCCCAAACCTTCTCCAAACTCTTGGCATCACAAGCAATATCGATCGGACTTGTAAACTTGATACTTCTAGAACAGTCAACGGCACGAGGAGGGTTTTCGGATTTCCATAATCTGCAAATCTCCCGCCTCACCAACAGGACCAAATAGAATACAAATTTTGTTATGGCGGGATTTACTCGAAGGCCTGCTTCTGAACATAGCCCAAAAAATATAGGTCGAGGGCTTAACTCTGTCTGTTGACCAGTCACTTCCTCTTTGAAGTTGCAGACCGACATCCAAAAGGCTGCGATCTTTGGGCACTGCAATTAATAAACTATTAATTTTAATTTGTTTTATAATTTTATTATATAAAAATATACACATACATAAATATACACATACATATATATATTCAAATAACACAAGGTATTAAAAAACCCATTCTATTATAAATTAAAACATTAAACTATTTAAAAATCTTTAAACTTAAATTCTCCAGTCAGTGCAACAGTAGGGAAAGTGTTGGACAGCGGAGGGGTAAAAATTACTCTTCCCACTCCAGTGAGTGCAAGAGTAGGGAAAGTGTTGGATAGCGGAGAGGTAAAAATTACTCTTCCCACTCCAGTGAGTGGGACAGTAGGGAAAGTGTTCGACAGCGGAAGGGTGAAACTTACGATTCCCACTCCAGTGAGTGGGACAGTAGGGAAAGTGTTGGATAGCGGAGGGGTAAAACTTACTACTCCCACTCCAGTGAGTGCAACAGTAGGGAAAGTGTTGGATAGTGGCAAGATAAAATTTACTAGTCCCACTCCAATCAGGGAAAATGTTGGATTGCAAAGGGTAACAATATTCTCACTACAGTCAGTTCAAAAGTAAGAACAAACAATATTAAAAATATTAAAAAATAAATAAATAAAAACATATATAAATATATTAAACATTAAAATACAAATATATTTATTACAAATTTTAAAAACATATTATAATGTTAAATGCATATAACAAACACCTACAAATAATATATTAAATAAAATAAAAATAATTTTCAAACAAATAAATATTTTTAATTAGAAATTTAGAATCAAAAACATGATTACATAAATTTACTTTTTTTTATTTCCTACCCTATAACACCACACAATTCACAACCCACATCTAAATTTTATTTCTTTTAAATGTACTTACATAATTAACATAATTAATTACCAATTAAAATATTAATTAAAACACAAATTAAAACTCGTAAAAATTAATAAACTTCCCACACCTTACCCCTATAATCCCCACAAACCACTAGTAAAATTAAACTAAAAAAATTAAACAATTAAAACTTATTTTCAATTAAAAAACTAATATATAAAAACGAATTCTAAAGTAAGTAAAATTAATTTACTCCCCCCTTTACCCCTAAAAAGTAAAACCCACACAAAAATATAAACTACCCTAATTTTTTTAATTATAACTTTTTATTTGGTAAACAAGTAAAAGCTCAGCATTACAGCAAGTGGTATAGTAGATCTCAAGTACAACACTGTTGTTCATTACATTGGGTAACTCAAATCAAGCTTTATTCGATTACTTTAAAATAATCATAAAAGCACATAAGAACAAATAGGTGTATTAATTTCATCCCAATTTTTTTTTTAAAAACTCACAAAGGAGGAGGGTATACAATCCTAAGAATCCTTGTAATCACATAAATTCATATAGTTACTTGTTCACCCATAAAATAATCTCATAACAATATGGTTTTCCTACATTTAAAAACATTTTTTAAGAACTGTAAAATAGAGGTAATAACAAACACGTTCTCTAGCAATTGTAGGTTCAATAATGCTGGCCGACATTGTCTAAGGCCGAAAGACCTTAGGATTGGAAGAATCCATCTCTTTCGCTGCCCAGAGTAAAATTTACAACAAAAAAAAAAAGAGTACGTGCAATGTCGACTGTAGGGATGAATCATCACACGGACAGTTACTCAGAGATCTGGACCAATCATTCAGCTCGGGGAAACCAATTGTTCTATGAATTGTGTTTAATCTAAAGCGCACTAGCAAAAATCTGTCAGTCTCCTGTAACAATTCTCAAATAAGGCTGAATACTCGTTGACGTCAGGGTAAGATAATGCGCCTGGACAGTTGGTTTAGTCAGAATAGAGCTGTTTCTGTTTGCTTCAAGCAGACGGAAACAGCTGGTTTTAAGATCTTTTCTAGCGACAGTGCACATGGAATTTGGGTCAGTGTAATATTTGGGGTGGCCAAGACTGCATGCAAATTGTTTTATGTAATCTAGCCACTTAATGTGCATGGCACCATCTAACCCACAACTATCCGTCATAATTTGTCGATTAAGCAATGTTTTCTCCGTGGTCCAGATCCGGTGCCAAAGTAATACCGGCTGCATTTTTATAATGTCCGCCAGATATGGCAAGCCTAGTTCTGTGTGGCAGATGTGTGGGAGTGCTTGAAGGGACTGTCAACAAGAACCTAAGAAAAGAGTTCTCGGCGACCTGTAAGGATTTAATGTCGCCGTGCCCCCAAACGCCAGCGCCATACATAGCAATTGAGACACTTTGCCTTATATATTTTTAGTAGTTCAACTGGAGATAGTCTACCTAATTTTCTGCTAAAATTTGAAATGTGCTCTAAGTGCCTTAATAAATAATCGTCTCCTCGTTTTAATGGCCTGTGTCCAAGTCCCCCCTTGATCAACTAAAATCCCTAAATAGGAAAAGGTTTTTACACATTCAATCTTTTTTGAATCAATATAAAAATCTCTACTCTGGTTACTTCCTGCCCCACATTTCATAATAAAAGTTTTAGAAGCGTTAACAGAAAGGCCCAAATCGCTCATGAATTTGGCAAAGCCAGAAACTACCCGTTGGAGCCCCAATGGGGTGCGGGCCATAAGGACTGCATCGCCCGCATACATTAATGCGGGTATGGGACGTTTGTCCACCAACGGTAGGTCCTGGCACCCCTCCTGTAATACCTGCCCTAAATTATTTATATACAAGTTAAAAAGGAAGGGTGCCAGGACACATCCTTGCCTCACACCTCTCTTAATATTGAATGGCTTTGTGCACTCCCCCCCCTACCCCGTAGCGGACTCTTGCTTTTGCCTCTGAATAGAGCTGCTTCAAAAATAATAAGAGTGGTTTATCCACCCCCAATCCCTCTAAAAGATTCCAGAGCTTCTTGTGAATGACGCAATCAAAAGCCGCTGTTAAATCAACAAATGCTAAAAATAACCTTCCCCTTTTGGCCTTTGTATACTTGCCTAACAAGATTGACAAATTGAGTCCCTGTTCCACCGTGCCCATTCCTTTACGAAAGCCGTATTGTAGGTCGCTTATAATAGACTTTTCGTTAGCCCATTCTTGTAGTCTATTTAGAATAATTCGGCCCACAATTTTGACTGTAGAGTCCAATAAGGAAATTGGCCTGTAGCACGTCGGGTTCTCTCTATCCCCTTTTTTGAATATCGGTACTAGTGTCGACTCTGCCCAGGATGATGGGAAATGGGTCGAGCAACTTGCATTGATGACTGGAGTTAAAAACGGTCCCCATAAAGGAATATTAGATTTAAAAAGATCCACAGGGATACCGTCGGGACCGGGGGCTTTCCCTCCTATACTTGATTCAATAGCTCGATTAACTTCTGACAAGTCAAAATGTAAGTCAGGCCCGGTTGGCGCTAGCTCTGGTTCATCTGTTACGGCATTATTTTCGGCTATATCGCCCACTGGGTCACTATACAACTTGAAGTGGTCTACCCATTCTGCCTCAGTAATAGCCATCTCCAACTTGGCTGAGTCTTAATTGGCCGAGTCTTTATTAGCCAAGAAGGGTGCATTGACCGCTTTCCAAAAAGCAGAAGAATCTCTTTTCTGAAGCTAAATGTAGGGCGTGCCAGGCCTCATCTTTTAATGCGTCTTTCCGTTCCTTCAATGCACACCGATAATCTTTTCTGGCCTTTTTAATTTGATCTCGGTTTTTGTTTATATTATGCAAGACAAATTTTAATTTTGAGTAGGACTTAGTGCACTTGGAGTCGAACCATCCTTTTTTCTGTGTAGTTTTTTTATTGACCTTAACAAAGCTTTTTTAATGTACTCCGAGATTGTACTAAAACTTTTTATAACCTCACTGTGGGGGTAGACTCTTCAAGACACGCTTGTATAGCGTCCTTGCAATGTACCGCAACCTTTCTGGTAAACTCGACAGGATCCACTTTTTCCCATCTGAGTGCATACCCATTTAGCCTGCTCAAAGTTATATTATCCACAATATGAGTTTGGCTATCTCTTATATTTATCGTGTTACTAGATACTGTTAAACTTATACTCGGAGGGAAATGATCACTCAAAGAAATCGAGTGGGTATGGAAGTCATGAACTCTAGTAGAGTGTATTTGAAATTAAAATAAAATCAATAATTGAAAATGTGCCTCGACCGATAAAGGTAGGTCTAAAAGGAATAGAAGGTGTACATAGCTTATTTGCAAATTCCAGGTCCACTGTGAAAATAATTTTATTTAAAGAATCCCCAAAGGGCGTATGAGGGAAATGTGATAAGCCTGAATCTTCCTCTAATAGAATCCCACAAACACCCTTTTCCGCATGTGGACATAAAGTCGAGTTGAAATCTCCACCCCAGATGGTCACTACCTCCGTCGGGGAGGTCTGAATGCTTTGTAGGCAATGACATCATTTCTTAAGTACCCCCTCCGTCCTATCATGGGGAATATTATTATAGAAGTTTATCAGAACAATGCCGAGTGATTTATCAACCTCTATCATGAAGGACTGGAAGTACCTATTTACAACATTCGAAACAATCCTACTTAAATTTATACGGTTTGAAACATATGTACATAGACCTCCCTTAGCCCTCCCGTGAGATGAAGTAATTGCTGCCGTGTGGAATGTTTTATAGCCATTAATATGTATCGGCTCAACCGCCCATGTTTCTTGAAGGCTGATTATATCATATTTCCCAATAAAATCCATCCACACCTGGTTGGTCACCTTGGTTTTTAAACCTGCCACGTTCCAAAACATGGCCTGACAAGTACCCTTTCTCTTGCATATATTAACTAGTTCTGTATTTTCACTCACATGGGACGGTGTCGGGTCGACAGATTGTATTAGGGATAAGGAGTGGTCGCTCGCTGTCTCTTTATCTCCGGGCTCTGATGGGATTTCTATTGCCTCTATGGTATATACTGACTCAGTATTGGAATACTGACTAATGGCAGGGCTACTAGGTAAATTAACTTGGTGAAATGTATAAGTATAGTTTTGCCCATTTTTCTCCATCAAGGCCGGCCTAGGATCCTCTTGGTGCAGTCAGTCCACTTCATCCAGACTAGGCAGGATATCGAAGCGGTTATGAGTTGGGATGTTATAAGCAGGGACTTGATTAACTGAGAAGTGCCTGCTAGCCAGATTCTCATAGTTGTTTATACTGTTAGGCTGATAAAAATATCCCAGTGGGACTAGATTAATGCCTTGCTCTGTGATGAAGTGGTTGCCCGCTCTCGATAAAAGGGAATGTACGAGCTGCAGGTTTTAAAAGTTAAAACCACACAGTCTCCAAAGAGGATCTTGCATCCTATCCCTATCCAACCCACTCGTCTAGCCATCTTAAACCCGGCAAAAAGTTTTTCAGTTAGACCCGTTTTGGTTCCTAGCCAAAATAAGGACTTATTCCGAAAAGTGTCCCAAGACTCTACCCCCCCCCGATCGGTAACCTAGGGACATTGGCAAGCACCACCGTATATGGTGTTACCGCTGGGGGAAGGTCCAGAATGTTCGTATCAGGCGCTTGCCTATTCTGAATAATGGACAACCTTGCAGTAGCCACACCAGTAAATTCTGGGGGGGCCCTCGCAGATTTTTTTTGCTCCGCCAATTGTAAGCTACATTTTTCCGGGAGCAGATGAGTATGTGAAATACCCGCTGGAGCAGTCTTTACGGCAGGATAAAGAGATGAATGGTTAGCTACCCTTAATTCTCCATTGCTATCCTTATTATGTGGTGCTATGGGTAAAATCCGAGTGTGTGACTGACTGGAGGATACTGGATACACCGGATCTAAATGGCGAGTAATGGCCGTGTTTTCCGAGTTTAATTGGGAATTATTCAAACATCTATTTAATAAAACTTCCATTCCATCAATTCGACTAATTAAATTAGCCAGAGTTTCTCTAATAAATGTGTCCATAGTTTCCAATTTAGCTGATAATTTAAAGTAATCGTTGTGTACACCCTTTAATGTTTGACATAAGCTTTTCTTTATTGCCTTGCTTGCTTAGAGGTTGGATTTTGTCTCTTTTGTACCTTTTTTCGAGTTTTGGAGGATATCGCCCTTGACTCCAACTGTGATACATCGGTTATTCCACTAATAGCGTCTGGGTTTCTGGAGCGTTTTGTTGGTGGTTGAGAATCGCTCTCCTAATCACTCATTGAGATATAGTCTGACACATTCAATATACATCCATTTACTATGGTTTTACTATTAGATATTTCCACATCGGGGTATTTACAAGCTGGACTACTTTCTCAGTAATTTGATTGGGGAGACTAACATATTTTTCCGGGTTCATGGCTTCTTCGACAGATTTAATTTGCTGTTCGATTGCCCCCATAGCTCCCTTTAAATAATTCAACAGCGTCAAACGCGGTTCACCCCCTACTTTTTGCTGTGGTTTGGACTGAGAGGTTGTTGATTTCCTTTTATCCATCCTGCCTGACGGTCCAAAGCACTACCTTTAATCAGGCTGAATCGGTTAGCAACACAGGAGTCCGGTATTTTTATCGTCCACAAAAAGTAAGTAATCAAGCAGGCGGCGAGGTCCACAAGGTATTTAGTCCATTCTAAGTAAATATTAAGACAAAACTATCTCCTGTTATCCAGTAATTAAAAATAGTCCACTTTTCTTTGACATCCAATATCACGGTGTCCGGGCTTGTACAGACTAAGTCAACATAACAAAAACAAATACAAAAAGGGCTCACCCGCACTTTAAGGCTGAGACTTAATACTTAACGTGGCTCCGTAACTCAGAACCAAGAGAGTAGGCCCAGCCCGGCCTTGTCTTCGCCCGCGCGCGTCCCGCGCTGCGGGACCGGCTCTGTGCCTTTATAAGGTCCGCCCGCCTCCAGGGGCAGAGGTAAAGTGCGTGGTGCAGCTCCGGTGGTCAGGGCAGGGACAAGCAGGAAAGTGCAAAACACGAGCGTTGCAGAGCGGTCATTGGGTAACTCAGTCTTAGGCTTTTCAGTTTCATTTTGTACCTTCCCCACCCTCAAAGAGGCCCTGCCGCCCCCATCCTCTCCTGTGCAATTCAACCGTGGGAGACATGCAGATCTCGCCCGATGTGTGTTCCATGCTGCCCACTTACGATCCCATTTTTTGGGGCAACCTCTATTTTTGAAGACGTCTTTTTCCGCTATCATGTATTTGTCCATGTCGCTTCCCACCTTCCCATTGAAGGCAGTTCCCCATCTCCCCATTTTTGTGCAATGTTACGTTTGGCGAGGGTCAACCCCAAGGAGACCCAGGATTGTTCCATGTGGGCTAGGTCAGTGGCCTCCCATATATTAAGTATGCAAAGTTTCGTGGAGGCGGTGTGTTTTTTCCCCCTCACCTCCTCCTGTCTGGATGTGACTCCCGCCCAGAATGGCTTAATGGCGGGGAAGTCCCAGAGCGTGTGAAAGAAGGTTCCCTCCTGGGAGCAGTGGCGGAGACAGTCTGTCTGTTCTCTTCCCCATTTTGACTAGAGTTCCCGCTGAGAGGTAGGCTCTGTGCAGGATTTTAAGTTGCATCAATTTTAGTCTCATGGAGATAGCTACTTCACGTGGGGAAGCCAGCGCATCCCGCCAGTCTTAGTCTTCTAGGTCTCCCACATCTGCTTCCCATTGTTGTCGGAGGCGAATTAGTAGGTCAAGTCAGTTATTAATCAATTTTCGATAGGATATGGCTTTCTTGGGTATAGGGTCTAGTAGCAGTCGGTCTTCAAGTGGGGATGCCTCTGGGAGAACCCCCCATCGGGAATGGCAGCCTTAATGGCGTGACTGATCTGCAGATATCTAAAAGTTTCGGATTGTGCCAGTTGATATTCCATCTGCAGTTTGGCAAATGAGATCAGCCCATCCCTCTTCCACAGGTCCCCCACTGACGAAATACCAATTAAATCCCATTTGTCAAAGCCGGGGCAGGAGCTCAGTCTGCCAAGCCATTCTGATTCCCAGAGTGGTGTTGCTTGTTTTATTCTCCTGTTGCAGCCTAGTTTTTTGTTGACTTGGTGCCAGATTTCTATGGTGTGGGCCGTGGGGCCTGTGAGGTGTTGGTGCTTGGGGTTGGAATAGAGGGCTCTACGGTATCCACCCTGTCCCATTAGCCATCTATCCGACAGCTTGGTTCTGTTTGTGGGCCGTGAACCAACCGATTGACTACAGTCAGTTGAGACGCCCAGTAATATAGTTTAAGATCAGGCAGGGCAATCACCCCCATCATACCATCCCCTCGTCGGTTTCTGTAGTGCGATGCGCAGTGTCTTTCCGTCCCATAACAGATTCCGCACTGCGCTCTCAACATTAATTAAATAGGAGTCTGGGACCTTAAAGGGGGTATTTTGCAATGCGTACAAGAAACAAGGCAGTGCCAGCATTTTTAAAAGGACAGCCCTTCCCAGAAGGGTCAGGGGGATGGTCTGCCAATGACGTACATCGGCGTGAAGGCGGTTCAAGGGGCCCTGCAGTTTGGTGTTATAGAAGAGCGATAGGTCAGGGGTCACATAAATCCCCAAGTATCTGAATTCCTCGGATTCCACGGGGACCTCGCAGCCTGGTGGTAGTTTTGGCATAGGTCTGTAGATTAGAAATAATACGGACTTAGTCCAATTTATGGTATATCCCGAGTGGTTACCAAAAATCCGGAATATATGAAGGATGCGATGGATCGATTTGGTTGGGGCTGCTATATATAGTAGTATATCGTCCACATAAAGGGAAATTCTGTCTTCGTGGTGTTCTGTCCATTTTAACCCCCGGATCAGGGAGTCCCACCTCACCCATGCCGCCAACGGCTCCAAAACCAGAGCAAAGATAAGGGGCGACAAGGGACAACCCTGACTGGTTCCCCTACCCAGATGGATTTGTCGGGACGTGTTTTTATTTTATTTATAAAGTTTTATATAGCGCTGGCTAGACCCGGAGGTATCAGAACGCTTTACATAAGGATCAGTGCGTTACAGGTTACATAGTTACAGGATCAGGGAGTTACAGGTTACATAGTTACATCAATTAGATTAACGAATAACGGAGGGGGAGGGGAGGAAAAACAGCGGGGGACGAGGAAAACAATGTCAGATGTCCGGCTGGGTAGGTGATGGCCAAGGGGGTGAACCAGAGCCAGACTCCTCTATAGCTGCAAAGAACAGCTCCACCGGGCAATTGACTACTATTTGTACTTTTGGGTCTGTATAGAGGAGTTTAATCCATTTTATGTAGTTAGGGCCGAAACCCATGCGTTCCAAAACTGCGAATAGGTAGGATCATTCGATGGTGTCGAATGCCATCCTGGCATCGTGTGACAGTAGAGCAGAGTCCTCTTGGATCCTTCCCGTCCTCCCCAACACTCCATGCAGACGGAGATTGAGGGCAGTGTTTCGACCCAGTATAAAGCCTGATTGGTCGGGGTGTACTATTTTGTTAATTATGGGGATAAGTCTGTTTGCCAGTGCTTTAGCAAGGATTTTTGCCTCTGCGGTGAGCAGTGAGATAGGTTGGTATGAACTACACTCTTCCGTTGGTTTGCCTTGTTTGTGTATCACCACTATCGAGGCCAGTCTAATCTCGCTTGGAAGGGCACCTGTCCGATAGCTATCCAAATACATGTCCCGGAGGAAGGGTGTTAAATTGGAGGCCGTTACATATAACATATAAAGTAAAATACATAACACTAATAAAAAAATAAAAAAGAAAAAGAAAAAAATTAAAAAAAATTATCGATATTTTAAACAACTATTTTTGCAAACAATATTAATGACTTCTATATTTTTTAAACCGATATTTACCTTAAATTACATATTCTTGAACACGATATTCTTGCGGTCGATATTTCTGAATCACATTTCCAACTCAATATTCTGTCTCAACCCCCTCCAGGGAAGTCGCCTCGCTCAGCCACATCTCCCTCCATAAGGCAGTCTACAATGTAAGTTTGGAGTCCCAAACCGTGTAGCAGAGGGTCAACCCAACCGTGCTGAGAAAAGCCATCCTTGTCACCTCGGGAAGTGCCTGAGGAATTGGGCGCCATAGAGCATCCCCATCACGGCATCAACGCCCAACGAGGTCAGCTCCACCTTGTATGCCTGACCTGACTAGCCCCCATCAAACCAATCATTTATGACAAGGGTGTGAGAGACCAGGTAGTACAGATAGAGGTTAGCCATACACAGTCACCCGTCGAATGGTGTGCATGCTAATATTTGCATAGTGCTAGTCTCGGCCTGGATTTATGCCATAGGAACGACATCGCCAGGGAGTCCATTTCCCTGAACCACTGGAGGGGCACCACCTGTGGGAAGTTTTGAAAGAGGTAAAAAAAAAAAAAAATTTTAAAGTGGTAAAATCATTTTAACCCTTTCGCTGCTAGATCTTCTCCCCCCGCCCCCGCCCCCTAAGCCTTTTTTTGGCTATTTGGGGTAGTTCGCGCTTAGGCCCCTGTAACTTTTTGACCGCATAAGGTATCCACGCTAAATTTGCGTCCTTTTCTTCCATCATGGGGATTTTAAAGGTCCAACAAAAACAATGATTCAGCACTCCAACATGTGCAAAGATTAGTATATTCTACAAGTACAAGCAAAGTGAAGAGAAGCACATCAATTCAGCAGGTTCTTGTTTCTTTATTGAAAAAAATCTTCTTAAAAACGACCGTAGCCAACGCGTTTCGACCCAAAAGGTCTTCATCAGGGCAATAACAATAACAGTAGTCGATCTTAGTTCATTAAGATCCTTTTCTGGAGTACAACTTGGTCCCTCACTCTAGCTAGGAGTGCCAGTTGGACCTCTTATTCCTTAAGTACACCAACAAAGTAAATATCGCTTGTTGAGTGACTTCATAGTGGACTATTCCAAATGATTCATATCAATGTAGACATGGGTTTTTTAGCCCATGTATGTCTCGCCGTACTGGGTGTATGTAAACCACGCGGCCATCTTGCAAGATGGTTTACGTACACCCATATTATGGACACGCTACATAGACGACCTGTTCCTAATTTGGAATGGAAATAAGGAGGAGTTCATGGAATACTTTGAAACTCTAAATGAGAACAACATTAGACTCTCATTTACTTGCACCAACAGTCACAAAGTAGACTTTTTGAATACCACAGTCTACATTGACAATGGGCAAATACAGACGAATCTTTATAGAAAGAAAACTGCAACCAATAGCATCCTTCGTGCAGATAGCTTCCATCCTAACCCCCTGCTGAGAAGCATCCTATTTGGGGAATTTATCAGGATGCGACGCAATTGCTCCAAAGATGAGGAAGCAGAAAAAGAAATTTTGAAAAGTGCAAGTAGACTCAAAAAGAGAGGATGTAAAGAAAGAGACCTCAATAAAAGTATGAAGAAAGTTCAAGAAACCACACGAACAGAAATTCTTGTCAAAAACACAGAGAAAAAAGAAAAACTTAAATGAGGGTGAAAAGCAGACAGCTCCGAGACTCATACTGACATTCAGTGACGAAGCACAGAAAATCAGAAAGTATCCAAAAATACTGGCCACTACTAAAACAAGATCAAGACCTTGTTAAAATCATTGGTGAAAGACCACAAATTACCTTTAGAAAGGCATCATCTCTTAAGGATACAATAGTACAGAGTCATTTCCAATCCGAAACAAAAAAGAAAAATTGGCTAGAACAACAAACTGGTTTCAAAAGGTGCAACAATTGCAAAGCCTGTAAGATCGGAATCAACAAAAAGATATAAGAGATCCGGAAGGAAGAATCATCCATATCAACCAAAGAATAACATGTTCATCGCAATATGTGGTCTATGCCATTCAATGCAATTGCGGCCTGATGTATATAGGCAGTACCATCTGCATGTTGAAAAAACGGATTTTGGAACACATCCGGGCAGTTAAAAATAAAGATCAAACATATGCAACTGCCAAACATCTACTTGCCTGCCAAAATGGTGACTGGCGAAAGATGAATTTCTTTGGTATAGACATGGTGGAAAACAATGAAAGAATGGGCGACAGGAAAAAGAAACTTAGACAGCTAGAACCGAAGTATATAATCAGACTACGCACAAAAAATCCGAAAGGGATGAACTTTGATGAAGAACTTTACGTTCATCTATAAACGGATGAGAACTATGAATAATAAATCGGATGAATACTAACAATGATACAGGTCGACAAGGGAAGCAATTGCCAAGAAACAAGAACACATTAACATCGTTCAACAAGCATCAATCTAAACACAAATGAATAAAAAATGGTAAAAAATTTGAAAAAATGATTGTTGTATCAAGACAGCCTTTAAGATAGGTCTCGAACAAAATGTGGGGTACTATACCCATCAAGTCTCGCTAGTACTATTACATGAAATCATGATTAATATCACTGCGAATGTACTATACACGTTGATACTATTACTGTTTTGATTACAAACCTGGGTTTGGTGTGTGATAAAAGTGAAAAACACCACCATTTCTTAAATTGTGTGAAATGCAAATTGCAAATTATGTGATCACCGGTAAAATGCGGAGCGAAACAAAATGTCTACTAAATGAAAAGGATTGTCACGAGGTTATCTGTAAATATTTTAAAATTGAACTACAAATCCCAGAATTCAATGGGAATGTATACTTACAGGAAATTACATAAAACAGATGTAATAGTAGTGCCCCCTACCGTGAGAAAGGCCGTGCTGGCCGAAACGCGTCGGTGTGACAGACTGGCTCTGTGAATAAAGCATAAATTCCAAGATTCCAGAGTGCGGCGTCCTTTGTTGCAACAATTTTTTTTAAATATATATATATATATATATATATATATTCACTGAAAAAACCATAGGTTTCAGGGACGTTATAGTTACAAATTAGCATTTTAAAAACCTTTGAAATTCACTGAAAAACCATAGGTTTTAGGGACAGTTATAGTTAGTTGGACATTGCACTCGTACAAAACCCGTGAAATTCCCCGTTATAGTTAGTCCAGCTAACTATAACTCGCGCCCGCAATGCACTGCTGATGACGTCACATATTACATCACTCATGACATGGTCAGTGACATCACTGATGACATCACTGATGACATCTCAAATGACATCACTGATGACATCATCCATGTGATAATTTCATGCATCTTCTCACACCCTAATATAACTTTTGATACACCCACTCTAAATTACAGACTGCCATTCGCAAAACCATAGACACTCCAACACCAAAAACTACATACCAACTCACTGATTCTTAGGTCTACACACACATCCACTCACTCACATGTACAGTCACTCATACTTACAGTCACTCAGTACAGGACTTAGAAGGGACTACCGCCCTGGAATTTGGCGATTTATCAAGCTTAGGGTTCAACACTATGTTAAAATCACCCATCCAAATAACAGTATTATTTAGGCCAAAAGTCTAGCAAGATGCTCAGAGAAGAAAGCTTGGAGGCCGTGTGGGTTCAGAGAGGGCTAGAAATAGGTGGCTGGAGCCGCTTGACCTGCAGCTCTGT
This sequence comes from Calotriton arnoldi, assembly GCA_963921515.1. Lineage (NCBI taxonomy): Eukaryota > Metazoa > Chordata > Amphibia > Caudata > Salamandridae > Calotriton > Calotriton arnoldi. The sequence goes on from CAWUFW010000725.1 coordinate 315,747, forward strand.
TGTGGAAGTGAAGGAAGAACCACCATGACCTCACTCCAGTTTATGTCCTGGAATGTCAATGGCCTGCGTACGAAGAGTAGAAGAGCTAGAATTTTACAATATCTACGAGACTCTCCGGCGCAGGTCATTGCCATCCAGGAAACACATCTTTTGAAACTGGAGATCAAAGAAATCATAAAAATCATAAATGGGTAGATCTTTTTATTTGTACTGATCAGACGGCAAATATTAGAGGGGTGCTGTTTCTATTTAAAAACAAGCTAAAGCCCAGCTATTGGGCTATAGGGAAGATCAAAGTGGTAGATGGCTCATTTTGAGGATATCTTTAGGAGGTATACTTCTTTGTTTAGTGGGTTACTACGGTCCGAATCGGGATGATCCCTCCTGTTTAAATATTATTCGCCGTCACCTCACAGACTGCCCAGAACCGGCATAATACATACTCAGCCCATGGGAGACCTCTGGGGTACCTATGCCCTGGGTACCTTAGTACCATATACAAGGGACTTATAAGGGTACCCCAGTATCCAATCTGGGATGTACCCAAGTACTGAACATAACAATTTAGGGAGAAAGCAGATAGACTGGGGTCCTGATCAGCAGGATCCCAGTCAGACTAGTCATTAACATCTTAGCACCAGGGAAAAAAGGGGGGGGGGGGTTACCATAGAAGCAGATCCTACTTTACAACACTTGCCCTAGTGGCATTACTCAGATTTATGGGAATTGGGTCTTTTGCAACTCACTGCACTAAATTATAACTGTACAAGTGTTTTTTTTGTTTTGCCGTTTTAAGAAAATATCTGGGCCGTGGGTTTCAGTGAATTACAAAGATTTGTGACTTGCATTATGCTCCCTCCTTTGTTAAGCAAGATTAGATCTCTGCTAGGTAGATGGGTATCACTTCCGCTTTCAACTGTTTATTTTTTCTGCTTTTTCTTGAACGATATACAATTTTTTAAATAAGATTTAGGCCCTACTGAGGAGATTTATATGGCATAAATGCCAGCCAAAAACGAGCATAAAAATAATCTTTGTTATGAGGATGGATGTCTGGCCTTCCTGGCCTTCCATGCCCATCAGTTATCACCCCATTTATTGACTAGTACTAGACTAAATAATGAGTACTCTTCACAGTTTCACAATTTGTTCGATTTGATGACAGAAGATAAAGCACAAAGCTACATCCTAAATGACAAGTACTAAGCAGTACCAAATTGATTCATTATTAAACTTTAAAATCATACACTACCTATCAAAGTCAGTTATGTAGACAATTGCACATTACGATGATTGATGCCAACTACTCATTATGGAAAATTTGCACTTCTACATAGACGATGGAGGGAAGAATCTTCGTTTTGGGAAAATTGAGGATTGTTTTGTTTCTGAAGACAATCAAATGGGAATATGTTTGACAATATAAAAAGCCATATTCATTGGTTTAAATTTTTCTATTGTCAAATTAGGAGTTCTATCTGTAACTTTATTCCCAGCAAGACAGAGTAATCTAGGCCCAGAGGAGAAATCTTTGATTCAGGTATTTGCTATGAGCGAATTAGCCAGTGGCCTAAACACACAGAAAATATTTAATGAAACAATGCCCGCCTCTTGATGGGGTTTTAGAAAAAAGGAAGGACAGCACTGGTTTAGAAACCAATCTAGTGACCTGCGTCGAAGCATGCAATCATAATCACAAGGCGTTAAGGGGTGTGTACTCAGAAAAATGCAGCTATCTTCAGCATATCTTTATATAGCAGCCAAATGACTTGCCCTAGATGTCAAGGTTACAAGGACTGAATGCACATGAGCTGTGCCTACTCTGCTCTTCAAGAACATTGGCATATGGTTTTCAACATAGCTGCATGGATATTTACTTGACCTAGGGGGGCCTTTCAGTACTATTAGGCAGCTCTTAGCACTTGGGGATCCGATCGAGGTGGGCTTGTAGATGGTCTTACAAATAACTATTTAATCTTAGTTAGCTTCTGATATAGTGGGTTTATTCTAGGTAAACTAACTAAATCCACTCTAATTCTAAGATTGTCTCAGTGTTTAAGCCTCCTTGTCTATAACACCTGATGGAGGAAGAGTGACATTTAACTCTCAGCCTGTGCCGGGAGACTCACCAAGGCTATGAAGGGTTCATCTCTAGATACTTTCGCATCCAAGGACTTACAAAAAGGCATTCAACGATTTGGTCTGTAGCACAAAACAATATATCGAGTCATTTGCGAAATCTCCATATAAAGAAAAGCAGGTAGTCTACCAGAAGGTGACAACTTCAAAAAGGCTTGGAAACGGGATTTGAAAAGGAAGCAAATCCAATACTTTCTTTGCCTTTGACATGACAGTGTGGAAATGTTTTGTTTTTATGATGTAAGCTTCCTAGTCTGAAATCTGAATTCATGGTCTGTTTTTCATATGGGGAGGACATGATAGTTTATCATCACCAGAAAATGTTAGCATAAATAAGAAGCTCTGGTCCATATGAACTGCAATGAAACATGGTCCGGCGCATTAACTTTCTCCTTTAACAGACGGGCCAAATATGAAGAATGTGATCTGAAAATAGACATGGTGGTGATGCTTGTCAAAAACAGTCAGATCATCAGGAGGTCCACCTTTTCTTCAAATGAAGACACCAGTGATGTTGTAAAATCTGTTGTAAAATGTCTTGTAGGTACTGATGGGGTGTTGGTAAACAAATACCGTACATTCATTAAGAATAGAGGTAGAACTAAACTAGAATTTGATGAATGAGAAAAGGTACAGATGGGGTTCCCTAGTTTTTGTAAAAGAACCCTCACCCATTGGTAATACTAGTGGCATGCTTCTTCATTGGGTCCCCATTGCATATGCAGAGCTTAGAGGACACTCTTTAGGTCCTGCGTGGGAGTGACACCTTGACGAAAGTGACAATAGGGTCCGCACGACAGACTATGGAGAGATAAATCATCAAATAAGATTCTTAAACAAAGATTTATCTTTAATAAGAGAACCATAAGGCATTAAATTAGCATGAAGTAATGCAGTTTGATATGTGTCACAGGTGCACAAATTGTGTTCTTAGCAGACAACTTTAGGATAGGGATCTTAAATTTTAAAAAAACCACTGGTTGAAGAAAGTCACCTGACCCAAAAAAGCACTAATACATGGCTGAAACATGTAGACCCTTGCTTTGATGTGGGAGCTCATAATTACTCCAGGCACATCAAAAACCTTTTCTGCTTTTAACATTACCAAAGGTTCCCCCCAATAAAACTTCAAATCAAGAAGAGATGCCTGCAGGTGGTTTTAACTTATAATGGATCCCTCAATAACATCCAGGTACGCTATAATTTAAGCATAGAAGCATAACCAGATACGTTAGGTATGCTGGGCGGGAACCCAATGATGAAGCATGCCACTAGTATTACTAGTGGGCGAGGGTTCTTTGACAAAAACTAAGGAACCCCATCCGACCTTACTGATCAGGGAGACGATATAAGACCGATATATCTACGAGTTCCCTCTCATGTGATGTGTGTTTGATGTATGGTGGAAGTGAAGAGAACCAGCACACTTCTTACTCCCCTCTTTCCAATTAAAAGAGGAGTAAAGGCAGCGCTGTTGGACCCGGCACTTTCTGCAGGGTCATCCCCAAAAGTTGTGCCTTCCTCATCCCTTTTTTCTGACATCGTTTTTGTTGGCTTGAGGATTTTGGGCACTTTACCACTGCTAACTACTGCTAGAGTGCATATGCTTTGTACTCTAAACATGGGTCAGGGTGACAGCTGGGCCTTCTGCATTCCTTGTAGACAGTCGCACAAAGGGGGCTGGGGTGAGATATCTGCAACCTGATGGCCCATCACCAGGCTGATGGGCCTTCCTGAGGTAGATTGGGAGGGAGGAGCGGACACTTGCACCTGAATAGGGCTGTGCCTGTCCCCACACAAAGAGCTGCATACTCCTCTGGAGTGCATCTTGAGCCAGGGAAGGAAAGGCAGGGACCAGTTCTGGTTTTTGGGGGTACCACTTCACAGTGGAGGGTACAGAGGCCCAGATGGAGGGACAGGAGGTGGAAACAGTCCATAGTGGGAGGACTAGTGGGTTAGGGGTTGCCAGCTCTGCGATCAGAGCTCCCCAACACTGACCCTGGTGAGGCCACGGGGGTATCCATGCACTCAGAGGGCTGGGGACCTGCGCCACGCAGACTCTTACATGACACACCCAGAGTGCCTCTCCCTTGAGAGGGGTAGGGGTACTCCCCTGGAAGTCCTGGCTTGCCAGGCACATGTTCAGCCTAAGGGAACAAACCCTGGTTTGAAGGACCAGTGTCAGGATATCACCCCTGAAAAGGTGGGAGGGAGAGTGGAAAAGGGGTGCCAATCAACCTGGAGCTACTGCACTCCCACCCACTCTGAGAAACCACAGAGGTTAGAAAACCGTAGATGGCCTGGGGCCTGGCTCTTGTCACTAACAGCTGTCAGTGGCCCCTGTTAGTTATTGTCCTTGTGGCCAGAGTCTTCCCTGGGTTGGGGATAGAAGTCAGACCCAAGGAGTGGAATGGGCCACATCACACTGTTGGCCATGCTGGTACTGTCTGCCTACTGGGATGCATCTGTGAGAAACGTACGGTTAAGTGCTGCACAAATGGGGTCCACAGGTGATGAGTGGGGGAGTCAGTTCAGTGGGCCCTGAGAGTATAGACATCAAGGGATTGTTTAGTCTACCCTGGCTTTAGGCTGGAGGGGGCTGTGCTGGACCTGGCCCTTTCTGCAGGGTCATCCCCAAACGTTTTGCCTTCCTCCTCTCTTTTTCTGACCTTGTTGTTGTTGGCTTTTGTATTCTGGGCATTTTACCACTGCTAACCAGTGTTAAAGTGCATATGCTCTGTACTCTAAACATAACATTGGCTTTTCCACAATTGGCATATTTAATTTCCTTTTAAGTCCCTAGTAAACTGCACTAAGTGTGCCCAGGGCTAGTAAATTAAATGCTACTAGTGAGCTTGCAGCACTGTGCCATCCACTCAGTAGCCCTTTAAACATGGCTTAGGACTGCCATTGCAGAGCCTTTTCGGTGCAGTTTTAAACTGCCATTTCGACTAGGCAAGTTAAACTACTTGCCAGGCCCAAACCTTCCCTTTTATTACATATAAGTAGGGCGCCCGGTTTTATGGTATTTTTTTTTTTTTTTAACTTTTTGGGGGAAATTGTATCTGTATTTATCCACATTTATTTTTGTCGCAAGCAAAAGAAGACTCTGCAGCTAGTATTTTTTTCACATTTTTCGCCATATTGAATCAGAGCCATTATTTAGGAAGGCTGTGAAAACTTAGCTCTTTAGTTTAGGTTAGTGTTCTTAGGGTCTTCTTTTCTGGTCACCGCTGCGTGCCGCCCACTGCTAGAGCGCCGGGACACCTCTGTTTGAGGTAGTTGTTCGCGCTTTATAAAATGTCGGTATTATTATTATATTATTATTTATTTAAACAGACAATGCACTTACATTCAGTTGTTATAGGTTTAGATGTATTTATATATAAATGCCAAATTAAGTAAACAATAGATTCATGTGAAAAGTTTGCCATTGTAGAAGGACATGTGCATTTCAAGAAACTTTGAAGACATTGAGGGTCTTTCTGATTTCTTAATGAAAGCAAGGCCACTGAAACCCCATTCAATATTTGCCGACGATACTGGAATGGCTATAAGATTCAAGCAAATATTATATAGTGTTGGCAATTCTTGCTTCTGAGAATGCCAGTATGCCATTGCACTGATCTTTTTGTGGAATATTTTGCATTAAATATTTTTGAATTCTTCTTTAACAACATTCATTATGTCATCAGTAGCTGCAACCAACGAATAAATCTTTGCAATCATTACAATCCTGACGTTACTGAACTTTCTTGAATGGATCCAGGATTGAAACCAGTTTCCAAAAAGAGCTGCATCTCATTTGCCCGGTTATGTTCCTAGCTAGGACAGCATCCCACTTGTTATTTAGTTTTTCTTTAAAAGTAATCATCTATTTTATTAGGGCATTTGCTTTTTTTTGTGGTAACATTTGCAATAAGTGGTGATCATTTAGTCTTGCGTACAGTCTTGCTCCTATGCCAAAGTCATGTCAACATCTATGGCTGAATATATTTGGTGAACATTTGTTTCTTTGGACTCCAGCTTCTTCTTAATTTTGAAGATACCAATAAGAGAGTTTTAACAATTAACTGTAACTTCATGTAGAAAGATTGGTGGTTTGTAGTATTTGGGCCAAATACTTTTCGTAGGTGATCCATTTAGGATCCAGTGGCTTCTTCATGGTTTACAAAAGCAAGGGAGTAGTGGCATATTTCCAAAAGTCTTACCGCTCCCTCATACCAGCTGAACCATCGATCACAACAACCGGCCTTGGATATTTCATTCTCCCATCTTTTCCTTGAGAATAAATGCATTTTAGGTTTCGTGCATACTTAAAAACTGCTCCAGCTTTTATTACAAAATCAAACAGGTCCTGATTCTCAGACTGAGACAGAGCATAGGAAACTGCAGCATGGATAAGATGACATTGATTTTTTACACGAATGACATTAACCCTCTGAGCAGCGTGCAAATCATTTACTGCCTTTGTCGTGTAGGATGCACAATCAGAACATATAGCAGCAAGGTCATGCCATGATTTACCCAACTTCTGAAGCACATTGTTTACAATTGAGGCAACTGTAGCAGAATTACACCCAAACACAGTGATGTCAACTAAGGCTGAGTGGTGACCTTTTTCTTCATCATCAGTGTAATATGTGACCAATGTTCGAATGACTGGGTCACCAGGCACCTCTGTAGTTTCGTCAATTGTTAGAGATGGGGACATTTGCTGCAGCCTTGCATATGTTTCCATGCTGTGCTTCAAACACTTCGGGAAGATATTTCTCATACATTTGGCTGGATTTGCACATTCTCCTTGCTGCAGGGCACAGCAGGCTAATCAGCTCTCCATCTTAATCCATCAGTCTGGTGAAGTGGATCACCACCTTCACAGAGAGCTTTCACAATCTTGTTTGGGATATCCGCAGACTCATCAATATTTTGGCCTGCACGAGTTGTGCATTGCTCCATGGTCATTTGCTCCGTACGGGCCTTCTTTACACCTGGAGAAGAAAGTCTCTCATGGGTTTTATTCCTCAGGTGAGCTTTGATATTATCCGCTGCCCTGTTTTTAATGTCACCAGTTGTTCGAATGACTTGCAGGTGAACATTTTCATCCCTTAAGGGACAGCTTCAAATTTTGAATACTCCAGTTTGTAATCATCAATGTCCTTACGTCTGTGGATCATTTCTATAAACGTAAGGATTTAACAATTAAGCAGCCATCGAGTTGATGTTTAAAATACTGTATGTGACCAGGACAAAACACTCAATCATTATCAGCACTGCAGTATTGGCTAGAGATACGTAGAAATTTTAACCCAAAGAAATTCAAATCTATAAATGTTTGTTGATTTAGGTCTGTACATTTTTAGTTGTGAATAATTTCGTGAGATCAGGTACGCAGTTTATGGCTATTTATTGTGTAAATTATTGCTATTGCTTTCATACCCTATACAAACATATATATATATATATATATATATATATATATATACATATACACACACACACACACACAAGCATACATATATACCCACATATACACTCATGTAGGAAAGTAGGATCTGCTTCTTATGGTTACCCCCACTTTTTGCTATATGTGATACTGTTTTTGACTAGTCTGACTGGGATCCTGCTAATCAGGACCCCAGTCCATCTGCTTTCTCCCTAAACTGTTATGTTATGTACTTGGGTACACTCCAGATTGGATACTGGGGTACCCTTGTCAGTCCCTAGTATATGATACCCATGTACCCAGAGTATAGGTACCCCAGAGGCCTCCCATGGGCTGAAGCATGTATTATGCCACCCTTGAGAGGCCATACAAAATGGAACTACAGGCCTGCCATTGCAGCCTGTGTAAGTTGGTGCATGCACCACTTACTTAAGATATAGGTTTACTATATCTAAGGGTCACTGCACTTAGAACCAAGCACCCTGCCTTCAGGATTGTTAAGGCCTGCTATAGGGGTGACTTATAGGTTTTAAGTGAGAGGGTACCACTGCATGAGCAGCACACCCCTGCAGCCTACAGAGTCCATTCTCCCGGGTTGTCAGTGAGACAGCCATTTATGACATATAGAGTGGCATTATGCCACTGCGTGATGACCAACTCTAAAACGGCTGAAACAAACTATCGTGTTTGGTGTCAAACATGTTGGAATCATACCCCCACACCGGTAAACGGTGTGGGAGGTATGATTCCACTCCTCAGAAGCGGGCTTCGTTGGGTCCCTGGTGTTCCCAATACCAGCCTTCTAGTCCCGGGCAGCGCAAAATGGTTGCTGCCGACCTGAGACACATTTCTGCCCTCCTGCTGCTGAGCCAAGCTCGAGCAGGGGAAGGCAGAATAGGCATCCTGTCACAGGGAGGTGTGACCACCTGCCAGACAGGATTTAGTGTATTAGGGCTGGGTGGGTGTGCTTGCCAGAGACTGAAAGTCTGCATGAGGGGCACATTTGGTGTCCCTGTGCATAGTCCAGTTCAAACCAGTCCTGGGAGCCGTTGGCTCCTGCTCTGGCGCGAAACTGGACAAAGGACATGGGAGTAACCTCCCCACTGTCCAGACCCTCCCCTGAATCTGTCCAACCCTCTCCCGTGGGTACAAAAGGGCTTACCTGGCTGTAGGACCTTAGATTCGACGTGGACAAGATTCTGAACCAGAAACCACTGAACTTCGACCGTCTGGACACTCTGGACTTCGCTGGACTTCGTTTGGGCCCGACTTCGTCTCCCTCTCAGTCTGAAGCATCTGTGCCCGTGCACCATACAGGATCCGTGCAGGACCTGTGGAGCATCAAGGACAACCGAAGATATCTTCCTTGGAGTGAAGGAGTCACTCCCCTGCATTTGCAGGCACCGCAACACTGCTGTCCGGTCTGCTGACCCTGAGCTCCTACGGACTCCAAAGGCTTCAGCAACACAGAAGGTGGGTTTCTACGTCCCTCGAGGTCCGAGCTGCCCTCTCACCAAGTTTGAGGTCAGAATCCCTCGTGGGGGCTGCAATACCCGAACCCTGTGCACCGCGTACATTTGCAAGTGCATATGCTTGTTGGCGTTTCCCGAACAAGTGCATTGGGCTACGAGTAGCCCCAACCTCTGGCACCATTTCTTACCAAGAACTTCGGCCTCCTCGCACCGAGTGCTCCGTGGGCTGTTTGGTGAAATCACTCAAGGTCCCCTCGAGACTCCTGTGCCTCCGGCATGTGGGTCCACTTGAGGGTCAACTTTGCTTTTCCTGGGCTCCCCTGGTTGCTCCAGGCCTGCCCTGACACCCCTTGCTTTGGTGAGTCTCCTGGACCTTGCTGGTCCGAACCGTACACATCCTTGACCTTCTGCGTGGGTTGCAGTTGCCAAGGCTTGTTGGTGCTCCCGCCGTACACCGACCCCATAGCACTAGACATCCTTCGTGGGACAGCTCGTATCCGGCTCCTGGTCATCCTCGACACTTTTCCTCCTTCCAGCAGAGGCTCTTCTCCGAAGTCCTTCATTGGGTTCAACAGCGGTTTCCGACGCCACTTCAGACCTATGCACCTGGCTTCCCTGGGATAGCTAACTTGGGTACCTCAGTATCCACGGGTGGGGTGGCTCTCCAACCTCCTATCTTCCACAGGGTTTCTTCGAAGTCCACTGGAAAGGGTCCTTAAACTCTAAAACTTCAACCGTGACTTTTCCATAGAATTGTACGGAGCACGCGGTTGTGTTTCCACAGCACCTGTCCTCCGTGGGGTCCCTACTTACTCACCTTGGGTGGTTCCTTGGGGTCCCAGCGATTCTACGTCCTCTCAACACTGTCTTGACTCGAGGCGTGGTTCTTATACCACTATTTTAGTATATGGTTTGGTCCCCCCCTGGGGCCCACTGTGTATTAGTACTATTTACTGTCATTTCTGTGCTTAAGTATTGTGTGCTTAGTGATTATCTGCATGTAGGAGTTACTGTGTCGTACTAGATAGTGTTATATTAATAAATACATATTTTTATAACTACTGTGTGGTTTTCCTTTCATTTAACCAATACTATAAGGTTGCATTCTGGTAAAGCAAGCTGTTTAACATTCCTTCAAGACTAAGCCTGAAGGCTGCTCTCCACAGCTACCACTTGGATAGCTTTCTAAGGTTATCTTTAACCTCTTAAATCACCAGAAGGGTTGTTTGGAGTGGTGCAAGGTGCCCACTTTAATTAGTGGACAGCATATACCAGACACACACACACACACACGCACACGCACACGCTCTCCAAGTGGTAGCTGTGGAGAGCAGTCTTCAGGCTTAGTCCAGAAGGAGTGTAAAGCAGCTTGTTTTACCAGAACATAATCTTATTGATATAGATTAAGTAAAAAAAGAACTACACAGTGTAGTTACAAAAATATGTATTTATTATAAGACACTCACTAACACATACAGAGATCTCCCAGCCGGAGATATACACAATGCACACAATACAATACTGGAAACTACAACAGCAAGATACCAATCCCGCTACACTCTCTACCTTCCATGGTATAAACCCAGAACGTCTCACAGAATTAACAAATAATGTATAATCAGGTTCACCTAAAGACCCATGCCCCCCTGGAATACAAAGACATTTATCAGCTTCCCAGATAGCACCCTTTCACGCTCAATCTGTCGCTTGAGCAAGGTGTGGTTCCGCGTGCTTTTAAAGACGCAGTCCTAATCCCGCTTCAAAAGAAAGCCGGTATGGATCCCTGACAATTGTGCAACTATAGACCCATCTCGCTTCTCCCGTACCCAGCAAAAATTCTTGAGGCACATGTAGCTAAAAGTCTCTGTGCCTTCATCGAAGAGACCAATTTCCTAGACCCCCACCAAGCAGGCTTTCGGCCATCTCATTCAACTGAATCAGTCATCCTAAGCGTTGTGGACGACCTGAAGGAGGGGTTCAGACAGGGGGTGCACGCAGCCATTGGTCCTGCTCGACCTGTCGGCGGCATTCCATACCGGTGATCATACAATATGAACGGATAGAATGGCGGCGGCAGGTCTTACAGGAACTGCCTTAGAACGGATGAAATCCTTTCTGAAGGATCGCACCCAATAAGTCAGGCTTGCACCCTACAGCTCTGCCATTGTCACCACTACCTGCGTGGTACCACAGGGCTCTTCCCTGTCCCCCCACCTGTTTAACCTCTATATTCGCCCCTTGATCCATTCCCTCCAACAAAGGAAGGTTAAGATCTACAATTACTTTTAGGTACTTGGGAATCCACATCACACCGCTACCGGAGGAATTTATAGAAAAAAACCTCATGCCACCTCTGAAAAGACTTCAACGAGATGCGAAATATTGGCAGTCCCTGCCATTAACACTGCTTGGGAAAGCGGCACTTTTTAAGATGATGGCGCTTCCCAGGTTTCTCTATGCCCTGCAGAATACCCCGTTCCTTGTTCCACCAAGCTACTTCAAAGCAATAATGGTAGAAGTGTCCAATTTACTCTGGGTAAAAAAACCGGCCCGTATCGCCATGAATAAATTGGTAAAGAGCTGGTACGATGGTGGAATAGAACTTCCAAACATACAACTATATTATTGGGCATCCCAGTTGATGGTATTTAATCAATGGATTCACGCCCCACAAACAGACCCCGCGTTTAGATCAGACAGACATGGGTTGGGGGAAGGAGGAGTAATGAGGGCACTATACACCAAAAAGTGGATTACACCACTGATTGGACCCACGAAACACACAGTCCAAATTTGGCAAATAGCACTCCGAAACTAGGATGGGATGGTGTCATAACCCAACTCACCCCACTCTGGGAATCACAACGACTAGGACGACTAAGTAATAGTAAAGGTTTCGAACGATGGGACTATCGGAATATCAACGGTAGGCGATTTGTGGGTCAAGGGAGAGGTGGCTACCTTCGCTCACCTCCAGGAACAGTACAAACTGGCGCCCTCCGAAATATTCAGATCCACACAGATCAGACATGCACTCATGGGTTTTGGGGGACGGGCTCTGGCCTGGTTAGCCTCCTATCTGGAAGATAGAGAGCAGGTGATTTGGACTCCCCCGTTCTCATCCCCCCTGCCATGCTTACAAGTAGGAGTCCCTCAGGGTTCCTGCCTTAGTCCAACGCTTTTTAAATTTGTATATGTCCCCTTTGGCAACACTGGTGGAGTCGTACGGAGTAAAGATAATTTCATACGCCGACGACACGCAGCTGGTTTTCTCCTGCAACAGAGGTAACTAGTTTGATGGGGATATGATTAGATCTTGCCTCACCGACGCTTTTGGGTGGCTGGAGGAAAACCAGCTGAAGTGTAATTCTGATAAGTCAGAAATAGTCCTCTTTGGCCAGCACACAGTGCAGGATTGGAGTCAATGGTGGCCAGAGGAATTTTCTCCTCCCAGTGTGGCCCAGCCTATAGTTAGAAACTTGGGAATTCGGATTGATGCCGCTCTTTCTATGCGTGCCCAAGTTCAGGCCTTAGTTGGGACCTGTATTGGATTACTTAGGATGGTGAGGAAGTTTCTTCCACTGGATTGTAGGAGGACCGTGGTCCAGGCACTGATTACATCGAGACTGGACTACGGGAACATCCTCTATCTAGGAGTGTCGGAGTGTCTCCTACAACGCCTCCAGGTGGCGCAAAACGCCGCAGCCAGGGCCATTCTTCGCCTTAAACCGAGGTCCCATATGGCACCTCATCTCAAAGCCCTCCACTGGCTTCCCAGCAGGAAGAGGATACAGTTTAAGGCATTAGTAATGTTCTTCAAAGCCCTTCATGGTAAGGGGCCTCGTTACCTTAGAAGACGGGTTGGCTGGTACACTCCGACAAGGGCACTCAGATCAAGCTCGGGGGCGTATGCACGTGTCCCTAAGGTGCGTTTGGCACGCAGGGGAGGTAAATCCTTCAGCCTACTGGGGACACAGGCATGGAACAAACTCCCGGTGCCCCTCAGACTCTCTCAGGACCTGACGAGTTTCAAGAAACTGTTGAAAACATGGCTTTTTGGAAGGTAATCCATCTTTAGGTCAACAGTCACGTGATTCTGCAGCGCCGGGACACTCCTTTTGGAGTAGCTGAGCCCTATATAAACTTTCTCATTCATTCATTCATTCATTCATTGCAGCTATACCTGCTGGTACCACACTTCCGGAGGCTTCCCCATTAGAGGATAGGCTATTGACAGAATACATGGACAAGAAGGCCATTTCCCTCACCTACCGCAAAATTATTAACAATCTCCCAGAACCCACGAAAATGCTCCGCGAAAAATGGTCCAACGAACTTGGGGAATTAGACGACGACAGACTGGCAGGAAGCGCTCTCGTCCCCGCGCGAAGTAGCGATATCCTCAAAATTAAGACTGGTACAACTGAAAATACTTCATCGTACTTATTACACCAGAGTGACCCTACACAGAATAGGTGGGGGCGAAAATGCGCTTTGTCTGAGGAAATGTGGGGCAGAGGGTACTTTTTATCACACACTATGGGAGTGCCCACAGATAGAGTCCTACTGGGCAACAGTCATGCGAACCATTACTCAAGTAGGTGGAGTTTCAGTCCTGCCAGAACCCAAAAGATGTCTCCTGAATATTTGGGAGCCCACTGATCTCAATCACGCAACACAGGACTGGGCAACGCTAGGAATGATGTTCGCCAAGCGTAATATAGCTAAATACTGGGGCTCACAATCCTCTCCGACACACCATGACTGGCGCAGGGACATGGATGGTGGCAGAAAAGGCGACGTACGTGCACCGAGGGTGCCCCAAAAAGTGGGAGCGAGTATGGGGAGCCTGGAACAAGTATAGAGGGAACATTTGTACTCCGCCTCTGACCGCGTCAGACACAAACTCTGACTGAGGTGGATGAGTGAGGGATAATTGATTGCAACTTTCTGCCAAAAGTAATGTACTGAATGTACTGGTATCATGACTATATCAATGTGCTGTGTGACGTGAGATGTATATTACGATTCAATTTGTAACCGCAGTTTTTCAATTTTGCCCAGTAATCAATAAAAAGAATTTATAAAAAAAAGATCTACAATTACGCAGATGACATGCAATTGATTTTCTCAATTGACGAGACTGAACTCCAAGGAATTCTTTCAAAACACTGTTATTCATCAAAGACTGGATGAATCACAACCACCTTAAATTGAACTCTGATAAAACAGAGATAGTCATTTCCAACAACAGACTACACCATTGGACTCCAACTCACTAGCCGGACACTTTAGGAGCTCCACCAATCTCTAAGAATGCTGTAAAGAGTCTCGGCATCCAAATTGACGCGAACCCCTCTATGCAATCCCAGATAAACATGGTTACGTCATCCTACTTTTATCAACTAAGGAACTTCAAAAAGATCAGGAGATTTTTCACTAGGGAAGCAAGTATGGTGATCATGATGGCCATGATTCTGTCTAGGATTGACTATGCCAATGCTATCTACCTAGGTCTCCCCATCAACCAACTCTACAAGCTTCAGCTGTTACAAAATCAAGCTGCCAGAATCATCAACCAACAACCCAGGCACTGCCATACGAAGCCACTGATGAAGGAGCTCCACTGGCTTCCTGTAGTACAGCGGTCTATGTTTAAGACAGGCTGTATTATCTTTAAAGCAATCAACGACACAGGCCTCAAATTTATCTCTATGAAGATCCACCCTTACCTCCAAAAACGGAATCTCAGATCGGCACAAATGAACCTGTTGACGGTCCCAAGATTTAAGCGCAAAAGAATAGGCGGCTCACGATTCTCTATGTTGGGCCCCCAACTCTGGAACTCCTTGCCGATTGAGATCAGACAGAGGACTGATTATATGTGCTTTAGGAAAAAATTGAAAACCTGGCTCTTCACTCAGGCCTATTGCCAGATACAACTTCTGTGGTGGCTCTTAACTTAGCCCCAAGAGACCTTTGGTGTACGTGCGCTTAATAAATTCCCTATAACATAATACTTTTCAATAGAAACAGGTAAATACCACGTAATACACAGTTGTCACCAGGGGGAGACCAAATCATATACTAAAATAGTGATATGCGAACTACGATTCGAGTCAAGACTATACCCAGAAGACGTAGAAGTGCCGGGGACCCAAGGAACCACCCGAGATAAGTAACCAGGAACCCCACAGAGGCCGTGTGCAGAGTGGGAACACGACCACGGGCTCAATACAAGTCAATGGGTATGTCGCGGTTGCAATTTTAAAGAAGGACCCTTCCCAGTGGACCCTAAAGAAACACAGTGGACGACAGAACGTTGGAGAGCCACCCCACCCATGGATACCTTAGGAACCAGGATACCTGCACCAGGGAAGCCCGGTGCATAGGTGTGAAGTGGCGTCGGAAACCGCCATCGAACCCAATGGAGTACTTCAGGAAGATGCCCCTGCTGGAGAAGCTGTAAGTGTCCGGTGGAACCCAAAGGTCGATTCAAGTCGAGAAGTACCTGCAAGCAGAGGGGACAGAGTCTATGCCACTTGGAAGTGACCAGGAGGCACGAAAGACGAATGCCCACCGATGTCGGGTGTTGCAGGAGAGTCAACGGTGACCTTGGAGCTGCAGCAGTGAGGACCAAGCGATGCTGTGGAAGACCAGGAGCCGGTCACGAGCTGTCCCACGTCGGATGTCGAGAGTTGAGGGGTTGGTGTCCGTCGGGAGCACCAACAAGCCTTGGCAACTGCAACCAACGTGGAGAGCGAAGAAGGTGCAATGTCGGGACCAACAAGGTCCAGGTGACTGACCACAAACAGGGGAGTCAGGGCAGGCCCCGAGCAATCAGCGGAGCCCACAGAAATCAAAGGAGACCCTCGAGAGGACCCACAGGCCGGAGGCGCTGGAGTCGCAAGAGGACCTCGTGCAGCTCACCAAAGATGCAAGCCCATGATACAAGTGATGCGATGAGGACAAAGATCTTGGTCACAGGAGATGCTTGAAGTTGGGGCTACTTGGAGCCCAAAGATCTTGTTGGAAGGAAGCCAACAAGCCTTTGCAATTGCAAGTCGACGCAGTGCACAGGGGTTTGATTCCTGCGGCTCCGACGAGGGATACTGGCCTCAAACTTGGTGAGAGGACAGGGCAGGCCTCTAGGGATGTGAAGAAACACCACCTGTGTTGCTGAGCCTTTCGGAGTCCGTGGGAGCCCAGGATCAGCAGACCGGTCAGCTTAGTTGCGGTGCCTGTAGATGCAGGAAAGTGACTCCTTCACATCAAGGGAGATTCCTTCTGGTGTCTTGGATGCCCACAGGCCTTGGAAGGTTCCTGTATGGAGCACAGGCATGGACGTTGCAGCAGACGAGCAAGGCGATGAGATTAGGGGCAGCAGGAGTCTTCCCAGTTGCAGCCTTGATGCCCAGAGCGAAGTCCAGCGTGCCCAGACAGTTTAAAGAAGTAGTGGTGTCTGAAATTAATCTTGTCCCACGACAAATCTAGGGACCCCACCCTCGGGTAAGCCCTTAAACACCCTAAAGAAAGGGTTGGGATGATTCAAGGTTCCCTCCCAGGGCAGAGGTCGGACAGTGTGGAGGATACTCCCATGTCCTTTGTCCAGTTTCGCGCCAGAGTGGGAGCCAACAGCTCCCTGAGCTTGTTTGCCCTGGACTATGCAAGGAGTGCACCAAATGTCCCCTTTAAGCAGACTGAGTGGCGCTGGCCAGTGCCCCTACCCTATCCCAATACACTAAACCCTGTCTGAGAGGTGGTCACACCTCCCTGTGACAGGATACCTATGGTTCTGTCTTCTCCTGCTCGAGCCTGGCTCAGAAGCAGGAGGGCAGAATCCTGTCTCTGGCCAGCAGCATCCATGTTGTGCTGTAGGGGTCTGGAAGACTGGTACCGGGAGCAGTGAGGGCCTCCCGGAGGAGCTTTACAGTGCATGGAATCATACCTCCCACACCATTTAAGGTGTGGGGGTAGGATTCCAACATATTTGATACCAAACATGATAGGGTACGTTACAGCCAGTTTCGAGATGGTCATCGCGTAATGACGCGGTGCCCCTCTATATGTCATATGGCGGTCTCCCTTAAAACCCGGGAGAATGGACTCCGTAGGCTGTCCTGCTCATGCAGGGTCACCCTCACACTTAGAACCGAGCACCCTGCCTTCAGGTTTAAAAAGGCCTGCCTTAGGGGCGACTTAAAGGTTTTAAGTGCAGTGACCTTAGATATAGGGAAACCTATATCTTTCAAACGTGGTGCTATCACCAGCTTACGCAGGCTGCAATGGCAAGCCTGTAGTTCTAGTTTGAGTGGTCCCTCATGGGTGGCATAATACATGCTTCAGTCCATGGGGGACCCCTGGTGTACCCATGTCCTGGGTACCTTAATAGCATATACTAGGGACTGATAAGGGTACACCAGTGTCCAATCTGGGATCGACCCAAGTACTTACCATACCAATTTAGGGGAGAAAGCACAGAGACTGGGGTCCTGATTAGCAGGATCCCAGTCAGACTAGTCAGAAACAGTGTTACATCAAGCAAAAACTGGGGGTAACCATAAAAGCAGATACTACTTTCCTACACATATATACACACACGTGCACATATAAACACACAGATATGTATATAGGGCGAGGAGAACCTGTAGCAATCTCAGAGTATGAGAAAATAGAGAAGGAGATGACTGAGCGCTTTATCCAAAGGGGCTATTCACAGACTATGATACGAATGGCATCAGATAAGGCTAGGAAATTAAATAGGGATAAGATTACTATTTGAGCCATCGAGAACACTGATTAAGAAGAAGGAGCAAAAAAATGGCACAGGGAGTCGTAGATTCATCACGACATACAATACTAAACACAATGAAGTGAGCTATCTTGAAGAAGCATTGGTACCCAATTAAAGGAGATCCGATAATAGGACCAGATAGCAGAAAATACCCTGAGATTACGTACAAGAAAGGCAGATCCATTGGGGACCATCTAGTTAAAAGTGATTATCAAGTAAGAACACGCACCCAGACATGGC
The DNA here is from genome assembly GCA_963921515.1 of Calotriton arnoldi. NCBI lineage: Eukaryota > Metazoa > Chordata > Amphibia > Caudata > Salamandridae > Calotriton > Calotriton arnoldi. The sequence continues at coordinate 333,838 of CAWUFW010000725.1, forward strand.
TAACAGTGAAAGATGGTTTTAAAAGGTGCTTTAAATGTAAAGCGTGCCAAAACGGAGAAAATATAGTGGATTTTAAAACACCTTTTAATAGAACCATGAAAATAAGAGGCCACCTAACTTGCAAATCTAGCTATGTAGTATATATGTTGAAGTGTCCATGTAAAAAGATTTATATAGGCAGCACTACCCTGCCGGCACACAAAAGGATCCTACAACAGACGTGCAATCATTAATAAGGACAGGAACTATCCTGTTGCCAGACACTTTGAAAGTGCACACAATAGTGACCCGAATTTGATGAAATACAGCTGTATAGCTGAGGTTCCTAGAAAAAAACGGGGAGGCAACAGGGAGAAAGAACTTCGTAAGTTGGAAACATTTTATATACTAGAGCTGGATAGTAAGGAGCCGAATGGGCTAAATATTGATGAAGATCTGTTTACCTGCTTGTATTAAAATTAAGAAAGAAGCTGCACATTCATAAGAACCGCCCTTTTTTTAAACCGACAGAGTAAAATTTATGAGGAGAAGGACAGGGAACATATGCACTTTAGTAGTATACGTTTGGGTGTTAAGCACTAGCACTTTAAAATATATTTTTAGATATTCTTTTTAGTCAAATGAATTTTAAATAAAATTGTATATGAATTTTAATATACTAAAAAAATAACTTTATAAAAATTCTTTTTATTGAGAAAATATAAAAAATAAATATAAAGAAAAATTAGTGGAGCACTAGCACTTTAGAAAATGAGTACTGTAAAAAGAAATTAGCACTAAGCACTTTAACAAAGCCGAATTGTTTATTAAGGGTTATGAAGGGTGACCAATACAGATCTTGTTGTCTGGTATGAAGCATTGTTGAAATCCAGTTGATAAGTACTAGCGATTAAAAGTCGAATATAGAGATGTCATACATTATTGAAAATTTAGGCAAGCTGCTTACAATGTATTTGCTTATGAGAGAATTAAAAATTGTGAGGTGTACAATGTTTTGAATAAGGCGCACATGTTAACTAAAAAAGCACTAGCACTTTAAATAAATGTATTGTGAAAAGAAATGAGCATCATGCACTTTGACAAAGTCGAGATGTTTATTTAAGGTTACGAAGAGTAACTAAAATATATCTTCAAGCCAGATATGAAGCACTGTTGGGATCTAACTTACATCTGTCAGAGAGTAGAAATTGAATGCAGTGTTGTAATCTATTGCTAAAAAAAAATCTATGCTAGTTTCTTTTAAGGCACTTGCTTGAGAAGGAATGGAATAACTGAGAACTGTACAATGTTCTAAAATGGCGCCCACGTTTACCCAAACAAACGGTAGAGATGTGCACTGGGACTGTCCTTTGTCTGTTTTTATGTTATGGAAAACTGTATATAGTTGTTTTTTAAAATGGCGTTCCGCATCGTGATCAAGGCTGCGTTGACAGCCGGAACGCGTGGATGCTACCACTCAGAAAAAAAGATTGAGTGAATTAAATCCCCACGGAGTGCTGGATTACTTTTTCGTAAAAGGAAGAGTTGCTGTTTGGATATATATATATATAACTGCTCCAAGGTTGTCCACCTGTAAGTAGCACTCGAGCAACAGCTTGATTCATGTGTAGGTAAGGATGGGGAACCGCCCGCAGGAGCCGCTCCATAGTGGTATTGCCTGACGCGATTCGAATCACCATATGATTCTCTTCAGAGGCTTTAATGGAGCGGAGTGCGCAACCGCTGACCCACTTCTGACACACACACCCCCATTGGGAGGCTCGAATGAAACTGTGCCTTCTGGGAAGTGTAGTGCGGGGGCACATAATCAAGTCCTGTATGGACCCCACAGGTGGGCCCGTCCACGATCCTGTATACAGCTGCTGTTCCACTTTCGTGGCCCCCAATCTTACGGGGTGGTGCACACTCCGCGGCTGGACTGCCGCGTTAAAATCACTGCTCCAAGGTTGTCCACCTGCAAGTAGCACTCGAGCAACAGCTTGATTCATGTGTAGGTAAGGACGGGGAACCACCCGCAGGAGCCGCTCCATAGTGGTATTGCCTGACGCGTTTCGAATCACCATATGATTCTCTTCAGAGGCTTTAATGGAACGGAGTGTGCAACCGCTGACCCACTTCTGACACACCCCCCCCCCAATGGGAGGCAGCTGTGTATAGGATCGTGGACGGGCCCACCTGTGGGGTCCATACAGGACCTAATAAATGCTACCCGCACTACACTTCCCAGAAGGCACAGTTTCATTTGAACCTCCCATTGGGGGGGTGTGTCAGAAGTGGGTCAGCGGTTGCGCACACCGTTCCATTAAAGCCTCTGAAGAGAATCATATGGTGATTCGAAACGCGTCAGGCAATACCACTATGGAGCGGCTCCTACGGGCGGTTCCCCGTCCTTACCTACACATGAATCAAGCTGGTGCTCGAGTGCTACTTACAGGTGGACAACCTTGGAGCAGTGATTTTAACGCGGCAGTCCAGCCGCGGAGTGTGCACCACCCCGTAAGATTGGGGGCCACGAAAGTGGAACAGCAGCTGTATATAGGATCGTGGACGGGCCCACCTGTGGGGTCCATACAGGACCTAATTATGTGCTACCCGCACTACACTTCCCAGAAGGCACAGTTTCATTTGAACCTCCCATTGGGGGGGTGTCAGAAGTGGGTCAGCGGTTGCGCACACCGTTCCATTAAAGCCTCTGAAGAGAATCATATGGTGATTCGAAACGCGTCAGGCAATACCACTATGGAGCGGCTCCTACGGGCGGTTCCCCGTCCTTACCTACACATGAATCAAGCTGGTGCTCGAGTGCTACTTACAGGTGGACAACCTTGGAGCAGTGATATATATATATATATATATATATAATATTCAATCCTGCTTCCACAGAAGAAGGCACGTACACAAAGCTGCTGGAATATGGCACCTTTATTTTTCTGGGTCTCCCACGACCCCGAGATCAGAGAGACGCGTTTCGGCTTCGCAGAAGCCTTCGTCAATCTAATTGTCGCCAAAATTATGTAAGTATATATAGCCCTTCCCATTAAAGGCACAGATAGACATGGAAAAAATACTGTTGCGTTAATGTAATGCACTAATGTAGACCCATTGCAATGTTAACTGTTCTATTTACATAAACACATGCAATATGGCTGATACGACTTTAAATTATACGATGTTTTAAAAGTTGCGCAGTACAGCAAATTGATTGATATATGTACCTCATAGTTAATGCGGAACCAGCCAACATGATACGCCACTGCACCCAATGAGCATATAAACGTGCATATACATACAATGTGAATATCACCCGCCTAAATGGGAAAATCTCAAGCATATACAATAGGCCGCCAATTTCTCAAAAATATTTGCCTAAATACATAAAGAAAATAAACACATGATAAAAACGTGCTGCATAATATCACCAAATTATTAAAACGAGACCGCTTCTGACCCGAAATGTTCGGAAAAGCTGGGACACGGGTTTATCAGTGTTCGACCTGTGTCTTCTACTACGGGAGTATTGTTCTCATGTGCCCTATTGTATTCACATCAACCACACTAACAGCCACAAGAGGCAGTGGTACGTATTGATTGCAACCGCATCCCGGGGCCAAACTGAACACAAATTGTGAATTTCCAACATAAATGATGGCCACCAGGTGCATGCTCTTGTCCCCACAGGACTACATGTCCCATAATTCATTTTGGCAAACAAGTGAATACCGATAGTCCGTGGGCTGTAACCCTTATGTAAGTCAATTTCATTAATCCATTTCGTCGGGGCCAAAAACCAAAGTAATAGAAAGGTCAGTAAAATAAAGTCTCTTTACAAAGAAAAGTCTCGAAGTCATTGTTGGCGAGCAGCACTAAATATGGATTCAAACCAGGCACAAACCCGGGGTTGAAGGAGACCAATGAATAAAACTGAATATGCCAAACGGTCCTCAACGCATCCGCGTAGGCGTCCGCGGTGCCCAGTCACCAGACTCCTGGGCAAGGCCTTTCTAGCTGGGGAAATGCCAACCCCGTGCTGGCAGTCGCGAATATATATATATATATATATATATATATATATATATATATAGATATATATATATATACATACACTTATATGCACAGAGCCATACACCAGCACTTTAATATGGGCAATGGAAACTGATGACTCCTACCCAGTATAAGTAATAGGAGTAAGTCTTACATAAAGTATATATGAAGTAGAATGTTTTAACAATTCACAATTATATAATTTTGATGTCGAAATGAGAAATGAAATTTACAAAAACGAATTGAAATGTCATTTTAAATAACATGCTCAAAGATGGTGCTGAAGGAAAATACTGTGCACAGTCACCTTTATTTGTACTCCTTTTTCAACTTTGATGATTGTACAATGCATTTAAATAACTAATCATGTGGTGTTTGTTTGTCATCATGAACAAGGCTACGGAGGTAGCTGGAACGCGTGGATTCAGCTTTACGTTTCCTGAACAAACTATTTTTGAAAATCCTACCGAGTGCCGCTAACGTCCTTTTCTAGAATTGTTGTTCGAGTGAGAGATATATATATATATATATATATATATATACACATACACACGCACACACACGCACATATACATACACACACACATATATACATACATGTACACAAACCTCATATGCAGATGCGCAGAATACATTATGCTGTTTATTACAATTGGGGAGGGTCCTGGACTCACAAGAGGCTATGCCCGGACCCTCCATCAACACTGGTAATAGCAATTGTGTGGTAAAAGGTAAATGGTGTGGGCTGCCTGCAACACTCTTTTCCCCTTTGACGCTTCTGAACTAAACTAACATCACTTGCGGTCTTAAAACGTCTGGCCTCCCTGAAACTAGCTTCATTGATGCTAGCTTAAGCTAACCTGGAGGATGCAGAGGCCAGAAGGGCTACGTAGCCTACAATGACAGCCTCCAAGTCTAATAAAAAAAGAGCAAACCTGCGAGCCTCCAAGATGCTCTTCAAAAGAAAACGGGTGAAAAAGTTTCCCTTTAGGCCAAAAGGGTGGGGAGCACAGCTTTAGAAAGTGAATGGCTACTTTGTGGGGAAAGCTGTCAGGAAAGCGTTCAGGTTGCAATGTGCCATTATGTTTCTATGTGCATTAATTGCTACCATTGTATTCTCTGCTGAACGGGAGATTGAGGAGGGAGAATTAGGAAAACACTCTGGAGGAACACTGCGGCCGGTACCAAAGTGCTACTGAAACCAAAAGAATTGCACGCTTTGAGCTGGAATTTTACACCCATGCAGACACTGGTGCCTTTCACCCAGAGAAAGCTTAACAGGTCATAAAGCTGTGCGTGTCACTCTTCCTGCCATATCCCCAGCATCAAAACGTATAACCCTTTAATTTCACAAATACTCACCTCTTTACTACATGCACAAAACATTACACACAAAGTCTGCTTTTGACACACACAAAAAAAAAAAAAAAAAAGTTTCTTAGGAAACGCATATCAGCACTAAACAAATATACCAGCATACCATTTCTAGTAAATCCTAAAACTGTTCTTGACCCAGCCCCTCCGGCCTCCTTGAAATTATCCCCATTCATGTCCCCTTTCACCAGCCACACTAATTTCTGTCAAGTGCTGGGGCTCACAGCATCCCAAAAGTATTCTTGAAACTTTGTTGGGCACATTTCGAAAGCTCCCTCTGCTTCTAAATGAGCCTTGAGGCCACCCCAAGCCACCTCACAGCTTCTCTCCCCGTGAATGAACAGGGGATGGGTGTGTTCCTGCCTCCAAAGAAAGAAAATGCAGACAGCCCCCATTAGCCACACCTAGTTACCCTGCCACTTTCTCGCTTTGCAGCAGCTTCTGGCTCCTGACACTTCTGAGCACTCCACTTCTCCTTTGTTCTTGTGACCCCCCACTCGGCTACTGTCATTTTATGGACACTGATGGGGAGGAGAGAAGTCTTCACAGTCAAAGCCAACTAGAGAAGACCTGCTCAAGTTTGTTAGTATTTTACCTTTTATATTTATAAATACAAAGGAAAATTAGTTTTCTGTCTGTATTTATGTGTAAAAATCTGTTTAAACAGAAAACCAGGAGGCCTTAGGCAGCCCCATGGGCAGGGTGCAGTGTATTTTAAAGGTAGGACATGTACTACTGAGTTTTACATGTCCCAGTAGTGAAAAACTGCTAAATTCGTTTTTTCGCTACTGCGAGGCCTACCTACTTCTTTTAAGTGTAATTTCCCATTGGGAGCAGATAGAAACTTGGAGTTTGGTGTCTCTGGACAATTTAAAAACATTTTTTAGAACAGTTGGGTTTTAAATTGGAGGTCTGAAAATGCCACTTTAAGAAAGTTTGTTTAGCAAAACAGGCTTGGGTCCTTATACTACCTGGACTAGACCACACAACTAGTGTTAAACAAACATAGTGTCCAGATAGACCATGCGTGGTAAATGAATATTGAAACGAAACCTTGGATGGCACTTCCAAAGTACGTGTGATTTATTTCACTTTTCTTTAGAAATTTTTAAGAAACAGCATGTCCTAACATTTTTTTCATGTCATATGTCGGACAACACTTTTTGTTTTGACACAAACAAAATCATATGGTGTAATATTCAAAGCATCAAACATAGATTAAATAGTGAAACACAGTGAAACACATTAAGACACATTTACATTTAACATCCAAAATATACAATGTGAACAGAGCGACCAGTCCTGGCTTGAACTACCACTAGGCGGACATTTAATTATTTGTGGACTGAAGCTACAGCCTAAAGTCCTGCCTGTGTACAAAGCTAAGGGTATGTTGAATTGGGAAGGGTGTTGTCTAAAAAGGGAAAATTACATCAAGAACATTCCCTCGTGGCACACCCAAAATCGCTTAACCCATTAGCATGAGCCAACGCGTTTCTGACCCCATGTCATTCTGGGGTTCTCCTCAGGACTAGGACTTGGTCTTGGGAACTGTAAGTTTGTCAAGGAGACAGCTGTTATATGAATCAGGAACGCATGGTTCTCGTAAGTAAAACACTTATTTTGGAAGTGCCATCCAAGGTTTCGTTTCAATATTCATTTACCACGAATGGTCTATCTGGACACTCTAAGAAAGTTGGCATTTTCTTTAACCATCCTCTGCCTCTGCCTGTCTCTGAATACATGTCTGGGTCAGGGTGACAGACAGTCACACAAAGGGGGTTGGGGTATGATATCTGCATCCTGATCGCCCATCACCAGGCTGATGGGCCTTCCTGAGGTAGATTGGGAGGGAGGAGCAGACACTTGCATCTAAATAGGGCTGTGCCTGTCCCCACACAAAGAGCTGCATACTCCCCTGTAGGGAGTCTGGAGCCACGGAAGGAAGGGCAGGGACCTTGTGAGGTTCAAAGACCTCTTTTGATGTCTCTCCCACTTCAAAGATACATTTTGGTATGAGTATTGGACCTCTGACACCCCCAATTTAGTTCATTTTGGAGTCCTGAGGAGACTCTGCAACCAAGAGGAGCTACGCTGCCAGGAGGGACTGCCACTTTGCACTGTGCTCTGCTGTGTTGGTCTGCTGCATCCTACCTCTGCAGTGGGGGGAGTCAGGGTGGGGGGGGGGACTGAACCTGCCGCTACAACCTCTACTCCAGTCTGAGTGACTCCAAGTTGCTTGCTGGCTTGCCCCCTCTCCTCTCCGACATCTCAGGGACATCAAAGACCGTGTGGTCTAGCTCACTGCACCCTGTGACCAGTACTAGCGCTACAAGTTTCAAGAGCATGCCTGTTCATCGCTGGTACAGCTAAGAGATCGAGCGCGGTGCTTCATTTGAGCCCTACACCATTCTACCTACAGTGAGCCTACCTTTATTATTTCCTGCTTGCCCTAGCGATCCCGTTTTCTGAGTGCCAGGGAGCAGTGCCTCTTTCTGGGGCTAAGCACCAAGGATTAGCGCTTCCCGCCACAGCCAGCGCTGGGAGCCTCGAGCGGCATGGGTGCCCCCCAGTTGCATAGCAACAGGAACATGCTGGCAGGCACTCGCCAGACTCCTCAGGGCCGACGAACTGCACGATTCACCAGACATTGCCGTGCCCAGCCCTGCCTGCACCTGTGAGCTGTGCAGCAGAGCGACTCCTCTTTTACCAACATGGGCTCAGAGTGTGAGGCTCACTGACATCGCCGTAACTAACCACAATCCCTCCTGTGTTTCTGGAGCCATGCCAGAGCACAACTTCTCTGCCAGCAACATGGGCCCCGTGTGCAAGGCCACCAACATCTAGAGCGATTCCTCTGGTTTCAAGGTACTGTGCCACAGAGTCCACCCTGTCTGCTCTCAATCTCTACGGCATCCACGACAGTTGGGGGAAATTACTCTGCCGCATTCCAGTCTCCTTGTTTCCGAGGCCAAGACAGCCGGTGTGTTGAACCTGAGAATTACCCAAAAGGTCTATAAAGAGCACAATTTTAAAGCACTTTTTTGAAGGTCTTGAAAAGCGATTAACTCTCTATACGGATTAGATTTTTGTCGTTTTAGTCTGGCTTTAATTAGATAAACGTTCTATATTTTTCTAAAACTGATTTGGAGTCCTTTTTGTGGTGTATTCACTGTGTGATTGTACTTAATGTGCTACACATATACTTTACACATTGCCTCTTTGATAAGCCTGCCTGCGCCAAGCTACCGGAGGGTGAGCACAGGTTATCTTATGTGTGTATCTGACTTACCCTGACTAGAGTGGTGTGTTCTGCCTGGCTTAGGTGTATACCCTAACCAACCAGTAACCCCATTTCTAACAGGCGCCAAAAGAGAACACAAATCAGCAAGAGGAAAAAGATCGGATTACCCTGAAGTGTCTAGAACCATTCTATGGTAATTGTTCATTATATGTTTTACTCCTCCCAGTCCTTCTTCCCAGTTTACCATATGAGTGTATTGTAATTGCATTTATATAGCGCTTACTACCCCATACGAGGCGTGAAGCGCTTTTTCGGCAAGTAGCACGCTACTCCGGGACCCATAAAGGATTAGTGTTGAATTAGTATAGTGAAATATGAAAGTAATTAAAGTGGTGTGCGTGTCCCAGCATGCAATACTGTGTGAATAGGTGGTTGACAGTTATATTAATTTGTTGTGAAGCACTGCTTCAGGAAGAAAAAGTGTTTCCACTTACTCGTGCCTCATCACTACAAAAGAATTAACTGGTGATTACGGAGAACAAGGTTTCCCTGCAGCCAGTCCAGTTCCTCAAGCATTGAGGCGCAGGGGGAACAATCTACGAAAAACACTGCGCACCCGAGGTGTGTTATACGCATTGCTCCCAGAGTGCCGCTATTCCTCCCTGTGCAATCAGTCTTTCCTCTATGACTCTTACATGTGCATCACTTCAAGAGGGAGAACCAAGATCTCCTCCCATCCCCATAGCCTTCAGGAAGATCCATACTCTCGGCTACAAATGACCAACTGTCCTGTGAAAGAATTAACAGTTTCCCTTCAAGGAAGTCGTACAGCTGCCATTGCACATTACCCACAACGTAGCCGTGAGGGGGGCATTTATTTTGGTTCATAAATGCTGAAAATGATTTTTAGCATAATTCCAGTACAAATAAACCTAACACTTTCAATCCACTTGTGAACTTGACACTATTCCTCGGTGACCAAGCATAGCTCCATGCCTCAAGACTACCTACCTCTCCCAAGGTGCATAAGAACACTGCCAGAAATAGCTTTTTCTCTTCTCATCTTTCAATCTATTCATCAATATTCTTAATTTTACATTAAATACACCACGGCAGGTGTTATGAACGCAGTGTCAATGCCTAATGCTTTCACTGATACTCCTGGCAGTACAATAGAAAGATGGTCCCAGTAGATTAAGTGCTTCAAAAACCATCAGGAGGATATATATGTAGTGAGCGCGTTTCAACTCCATACAGAAAACAAGCACTCCCTTACAACTGCTTAGGAGTAGAGGGAAGAAGGCTTTTTGATAATATCGCACCAGTAGAAAAAGAGAAAAATAAAGTTGAATGGGATATGTTAGAGAGCCTAAGAAAAGAATACAATCCTAATTGGCCCCACTATGAGTAATATAATGAAAAGATACAATTTTGATTACTGTTACGAAGCACCTGGAGAACCCATCGAGGTTCATGCAGAAGCATTCAGAATGTTGGCCGGTACTTGCTCATTCAACAAAATGATAGGGATGATCTGGGACCAGGTTGTAATGCAAAGAACAGGTTCCAAAGCAAAAGAAATCTTATGCTACAAAAATCCTGCACTAGAAAAGATTGTTTCAACTTTAATAAGTGTGGAGAGATCCAGTAAAAGGGTCAAATTACTGCACAAACTGATGGCCAACATCCTGAAGTCAACTTGGTGCATAGAAGCAATGAAAACAGTAGGAGTGGTAATATCAAGAGCCATAAGGATGGAGAAAGTAATCGAACAAAAGTTCCATGCCGGGGGGGGGATGTTCAACTTTCCATTTATTTTCCAACAAAACTTCTCGAATAACTGGAAAAGCTTCTAAAGATTGTGTCAAGATAGGTCATTTGACGGTGTGTCGTCTGACCCTCAACAGAAAGATGTATACAATGAAGGTAGAAGATACACCAGATCCACTAAACAACTTTGTACTCTGTGCAGCTATCATTTGCAAGGAAAATTATGAAAACTTGCCTGTATGCGATATAGAGGTGAATGGAAGCAAGACAATCTTTTAGTGGACAGTGGCTCAAGAATCACCATAATTTCCAAAAACACTTACCAATCAGAGTCCTTCTTGGAGCCTATGGTGGTCATAAGACCAAAACCAAGGGTGTATCTAAGCCCAATTGACATTCAATAACCCAAAAGTGGTCTCCAAGGTATAGGTTATTGATTATGAAGTCAACATTCTAGGTTGGGCTGAACAAAACCACTTGAAGATGATAATCAACCTATGCAAAGCACCACACGCTTTCAGCATCCATGATTTTGATGTCATGACCCTACTTGAAAAGACTTCTTCAGCAACAATCTGGGATGCTTAAAAAAACTTTGAGCTCAAGATTGTATTTTGGAAAGATGCACTGGATGCCAGACCAAAAAAATAAAAAAAATAACACATAGCATACTTCTCTCTGCTCGTTCAGGAAAGTCAAACCCATCCTGGAAGAATGATGCAAGGAAGGTGTTATTACACCAAATGACATCTAATGGTTGCCTCTGGCGATCGCTACAATAGAAGACAGGAAGAAATAAGTTACTTATCTGTAACTGCAGTTATCCAGTATTGGTATCTTTCATAGATTCAACTGCTTGAATCATTCCCCGTCGAAGTGGGAGTCCCACGGTAATATAAATAATGCAGTAATTAAAGAACTTCCATAGGCTATCATGGAGGCAACCATGCATTTAATAGCCCATCTACCTCCTTTCCTAAAAAAAGGACCAAACTTAAATACAACCAATCAGTAACCAGCACCCTCTAGAACCTTCCCCAAGAGAGGCCGAGTCCCTCATATTTTCCAGCACAAGTGTGGATAGTAATACTGGAGTGCAAGGGGAGCCTCTCCGGGAGGGTGGGTTGCATGTGAATCTATGAAAGATACCAATACTGGATAACTGCAGTTACAGGTAAGTAACTTATTCTCTTATCCAGTATTGGGGTATCTTTCATAGATTCACATGCTTGAATCAGAATAGCAAGCAGTAATGTAAAATAAGTAAGCACCCTTAGTGGATGGTGGGTAGTGCCAATAATATTTCAAAATATATTCACAAAAGGAGTGTCTTGTGAAAGTGTTGGTGTAAAAATAAATGCATATAAAGGCGTTGACATGTGAAATAAACATCTCCATTATCAACAAACAAATATACCAACTTTTATAACCAATAAAGATACATTTTCAAATGCAGATCAATACTGACAACAGAAAATAAATCCTCTAATTAAAGATGCTCACCTTACTGAAATAAATGATGTAGAACTGCCTGTCCCACATTTGCATCAGCACGCTGTGTCGACTCCAGGAAGTAGTGCTGCATGAACTTAAGCGTCGTTTTCCACATCGCAGCTTTGCATATTTTTTCCAGTGGAACCCCAGCGAACATGGCAGTCGATGTAGAGACTGCTCTTGTGGAGTGCACTTTCACTGTTCTTGTCAAAGGTTTGCCTATCTTATCGTGGCAAAACTGAACTGTGGCTGTTATCCATCTTGCGATGGTAGCTTTAGAAACCGCAGTGCCCGGACGACCTTGTCCATAGGCTACGAACAATTTACCTGTCTTGCGGATAGACTTAGTCTTTTGCAGGTAGAATTTAAGACACCTCTTGATGTCTAGTGTGTGTAGTGTTCGTTTTGCAGGTGTAGACGGATCCGGGAAGAAAGTCCTGAGAATGACAGGTTCGTTTAAGTGGAACTGTGAAGGAACCTTGGGGATGAATTTGGGATTCGTCCCGAGGATAACCATTTAATCTGTAAAACGAAGGAAAGGATGTTTTATGGTGAAAACTTGTATTTTGCTAATCCTTCTAGTTAATGTTAGGGCGAGCAAGAGAGCTACTATCCACGTCAGGTACTTGATATCCGCCCTATGGATGGGCTCAAAGGGTTGCTTCATCAATTGTGATAGGACTACGTTCAAGTCCCACTCAGGGGGTGGGGCTTGAACAGGAGGACAAGTACGAAATAGGCCTTTCATGAATTGCTGTACAACTGTTAAAGCAGAGAGATAGACGTTTTAGGGAGCGTCTATATCGAGAGATAGCTGCGAGGTGAACCTTAATTGAAGAGTATACCAGCCCAGTTTTAGCCAACGACAGTAAGTATGGTAGGATTTGCTCTGGAGCAGAGAGGTACGGATGGATTTTGCTTTGCAGACAAAGGCAGAACCGTTTGCATTTCAGTCTGTACATCTTGTTGGTGCTGTCCACACGAGATCTGACGATATTGTCTTTACACTCTTGCACAATTGCCAAATCCTTAAATTCAAAGAATTCATGAGCCACGCATGCTACCGAAGAGATGCTGGCTCCAGGTGACACATCTGACCTGGGTTCCTGGTCAACAGGGCTGGTGTTGGTAGCAGACGGATGGGCTGGGCTTCCGAGAGGAGGAGAAGCTTCGTGAACCACTGCTGCCTGGGCCATCTGGGGGCTATCAGAAGGCGGCAGTGTTCCATTTTCATCAGGACTTTGGGTATCAGTGGAATGGAAGGAAAGGCGTAAGCATATATTCCTGACCAACGCATTGAAACAGCATTCCCCCTTGAGTTTGGGAGAGAGAATCTGCTTGCGAAGAACCGGCATTTGGGGTTGGTGTGAGTTGCAAACAGGTCCAGCGTTGGTTTCCCCCAATGTGAAAAAATCCTGTTGAGTTGGTCTTGTTCAGCTCCCACTCGTGGCAGTTGTCTTTGGTCCTGCTGAGGGTGTCTGCAAGAGTATTCCGAAGCCCTGGAACATGTTCCGCTTTTAGGGATATCCTGTGAAATGCAAGCTAGCTCCAGAGTTGCTGGGCATCCTGAGAGATAGTCAGAGCCTTGGTTCCTCCTTGTTTTGTTGATATAAAACATGCTTGTTGTGTTGTCCGTACGGACCAACAAAGATAAACCTTTTATCCGAGGGAGGAAAGCTTGCAGGGAGAGAAAAATGGCCTTCAACTCTAGCCTGTTGATATGCATCTGGCGCTGAGACGAGGACCATTTTCCCTGAATCTGAAGGTCTTGAAGATGACCTCCCCAACCTTCCATGAACGCATCGGTGGTGACTATGAATTTTGGGATCAAAGGCAGAAAGGAGAGGCCCTGCGAGAGGTGTGACTTCAAAGTCCACCATTCGAACGCCTCTCTCAGGCATAGAGTGATAGTTATCACGTCACCGAAGGATCCCGTAGTTTGAATTCATTGACATTGGAGTTCCTCTTGCAAAGGCCTCATGTGAAGACGAGCTAGTGGCAATAGGTTGATTGCGGAGGAGAGCATGCCCAGTAGAGATTTGTATGTCCTCACAGAGGTGCACTTTCTTTTTGATAGTCTGAGAGCCAAGGTTTGCAACCGTTCCTGCCTTTCTTCCGAAAGGAAAGCTTTGTTCTGAATGGTATCCAAGTCGGCCTGGGAACGTCATTGTCTGGCTTGGAAAAAAAGATGATTTTCGTTAGTTTATAGAAAGGCCTAATCTGCGGAACAGATCTATGCAATCTGTTGTAGCTGCAGCCACTAGACGAGCCTATGGAGCTTTCAGGAGCCAATCGTCCAAAAATGGAAATACTTGGTGACCCTGGTTCCGCAAAGCGGCTGCTACTGGGGCCAGAAACTTGGTGAAAATCCAATGAGCAGATTTGAGGTCGAAAGGTAGGACTCGGAACGGATAGTGGGTACCAGCCACTGTGAATAGGAGGAACTTTGTGTTTGGGGTGTATACGAACATGGAAATAAGCATCCTCTAAATCCAGCGATGTCATGTAGTCCCCGCTGTTGAGGCGCCGCAGGATGTCGGAGAGTGTAACCATGCAAAGGTTCGATTTTTGTTGAATTTGTTCAGCCGTCTGAGGTCTAAAATAGGTTTCCACTCCTCGATTTCTTACGTATCAGGAAGAAGCGGGAGTAAAAGCCTTTTCTTCTTTGTACGACTAGAACCCTCTTTATTGCCCCATTCAGTAGCATAAACTTCGCTTCTTGTTTGAGTAAGTGAAGACGAGGGAGGTGCGATCCCCAGGGTGGAGTGTTTGGTGGGTGCTGGATGAATTCTAGAGTGTGGATATGAGATCCAAGACCCATCTGTCCGTTGTAATATTGCGCCATTGATGGATATGACTGGAAACGTTCACAGCGGTTGGGGGGAGGGGGGAGGGGGGTTAGTAGTAACTGGTACCCTGATGTGGTCACTGCTTGCAACCAGAGTCGCGCGCTTGTGACGTTGGTTTCCTGCGTGAGCCTTGCCTGGAGAAACCAGCTGCTGTTGGCTGTCGATAGGATTGCTGCTGGTAACCCTGACGATATTGCAGCTGAGAGGACTGATAGTTTTGGGTGCGCTGGAAAGTACCTCTATAGCCTGAAAATCCACGTCCTCGTGCACCCCGAAAGGGCACTTTACGATACTGTAGGGTACCTAATGCTGTGTCTGTATCCGTTTTGATGGCTAGTAGAACTTCGTCTATATGTTTTCCAAATAGACTGTCTCCATCGTACACCATGTCCAGCATTTTTGATTGCACTTCTGGACGGAAGGATGTTGCCCTAAGCCATCCTTGGCGTCTTAAAACAGCTGCACCAGCTAGTTGACGAAAACCAGTTGTGGCTATGTCCATGGCACAGTCTATAATTTCGGCCGCTGTGCGCTCTCCCTCAGCCAGTATAAACTCCAGCATGGCTCCGATATCGGACCACATTTGCCGATCGTAGCAGCCCAGAATGGCTAGTGCATTAGCAGCCCTGACATATTGTGGACATGGACGAGAATCTTAAAACAGAACGGGGGTAATCTTAAACACAGGGTATGTTTAGGCGCTAACCAGATATCATGAGTATCACAAGTGGAGGTAATCTGTGCGGTGCAACAGGTGAGGGACAAACCCCTAGGCCCTCAAAACAAGGACAAAGTCCGTTTTACACAAATTACAACAAATCCTGTGCACACGCTTAAAAGTATTAATATAATCAGTAATTATCAGCTGGTGATAATTCCGACCCAGCAGGTCTTAGATGCCACTTTTAGAGACCAATAAATTTCTTCGTGATTGGCAATCTCTAATAGTTCAAATGTTATGGCCAGTGTTAAATTTCAATTCCGGACTTCGTATATCAAACCACTTCCTCTTCCGGTTTACTCGGTGCCGGTGTATCGAACCACGAGGTGTACTCGCCTAAGCTGGTTAATGACGGATGGTGCTGCGGTCTCTGTGGCCATATTGAGGTTAACTTACCTCTTTGATATACGAAGTCCGGAATTGAAATTTAACACTGGCCATAACATTTGAACTATTAGAGATTGCCAATCACAAAGAAATTTATTGGTCTCTAAAAGTGGCATCTAAGACCCGCTGGGTCGGAATTATCACCAGCTGATAGGTCTGCAATATGACTATTTAATGTGAAAGCCCTGAAGAAGTCTTGGGTTTGACACCCACTGACGAAACACGTGTTGGCTGGCCGCTGAAGTAATTTACATTAAATCAACACTTGAAGGACAAGAACTACTCTTCATTGCTTTCTGTCAACAATAATTACTGATTATATTAATACTTTTAAGCGTGTGCACAGGATTTGTTGTAATGGACGAGAATCTCTTCCCATTGGAATCCAAACGGCTTTCTAACTTGTCCGGTGGAGACGTGATGGGGTTGAAGGAATTTTTGATCTTTTCTGAGCCGCTTGGTAAATCACAGAGTCCGGTTTGGGATGACCTGTAAGGCATGCAGGGGAATCCTTGGGCGCCCTGTATTTTGTATCTAATCTTGGCAGTACCAGCACTACAGTGGAAAGGAATTTCATTACTTTAAGTCCTTCCTACCAGATATGGTCTAACGAGTATAGATCTTACTGATTTACTTGACTGTTCTTTAAAGTCATAAAGGAAACTATTTGATTGCTTGACTATTGTGGGCAGATTAAATCTGGACATGGCCCTGTCCATCAGAACATGAAAACCTCCAATGTCCTCTGGAGGTGAGTCAGAAGGAGGACAAGGAGGAGGAGATGGTGTAGGTATAATATAGTTATCCCATTCATCGGTGGGTGGAAGAGGATCGTGAATTTCTCCCACTTCAGGCTCTTCTTCAAAAGAGGATAGATCCTCTCTAGGAGAAACAGGGATGATGGGAGGTGGCCTCATCCTAGGAGCAGCAGGAGGAGGCAGGATTGGTGTAAGCGGTGCTACAGGTGGTGCTGATTGAGGCGGCGGCACAGTAATGTGTTCCTCTTGGGGCGGGAACCTTTTTCTGTAGTCCGTGAGCATGGCCTGTAAGTCTTGAATTAAAAAAGAGGGTAATTGAGCAGGTTCTTGCCTTGGTGGATCAACATAATATCTAAAATGCTGATATTGTGTAGGAGTAACTGGATAGTGTTGGTAGTACTGCTCCTCGTCATAATAGTCCTCATCCTCCTCTTGACACTTGACATTAAGTTTAGAAGGACTATGAGCAGTCCCAAAGGGACCATCATCATCAGTTTCCTCTGTGTCTAGAAGTGGACTTGGGAGTAAAGGTGAAATCTTGCCTGGCGACTGAAATCCAGGCCGTAGCGATGTTCTGGAAAATCTGGATGGTGTGGACTGCATTTGTAGCGACTGTCGATGGGAGAGACGTCAATGGGACTGTCGGCAACCCTGATTTTCTTGTTGAAGGCAAAATCGTAGTCGACGTCGAAGAAGCCGTAAATGGTGTGCTCGTCAACGGTGGAGCCTTCGTCGACGGTGATGGGGTTGTTGTCGCCGCCGATGATGATGATGATGGCAACCTAGTCGCCGAGGTCTTCGACGATAAGGATAGTGTTGACGATATCGGGGCGTTGATGCTTGATGTCGTAGGCGCCGAAGGTCTCGACGACGAGAGAGTAGTCGTCGGCATTGCTGAAGGAACAGGCGTCGACAGTGAAACTGACAAGGATCTGTGGCTGGATTTATGCCTGGAAGGTCCTGAAAATTCCAATTTTGCCTTAGAAGTCCCAGAATGATGTGGCAAGACTAGCTCTGAGGAGACTAGATTCTTTCTCCTTTTTTCGAGCTTCTTTGGTCAGATGAGAGGTTTTAGGGTGTTTCTTGACCTCCTTCGGCTGACCCTCAGGCGACCTGGGCCTCTTATGAGATTTAGAGAAAGTGTCACTCGTCAGAAGACGCTCCTTGCTGTCTCTAGCCACAACAAAAGTCTGCTCTCTCTATATCTAAGAGTCTTAGATGAAAAGGTGCAGCAGATTTTACAGTGTTTTGCCTCATGATGAGGATAGAGGCAATAGATGCAATCCTTCTGGGCAACATCAATATGAACCCTTTTTTCCCCCCACAGTATTTGCAAGGGCAAAAATAGTCCTTTCCTATCAGACCTTGTCTAGTAAGAAAAATTAGACTTATCTGAGAGAAATGTTGAAGAACTGAGCAGAGCTCAGGGAGACTCCCTGCACACACGATGTGTGGTGAAAATCTGAGGGACTCAGCCTCTCTTGGGGAAAGTTCTAGAGGGTGCTGGTTACCGATTGGTTGTATTTAAGTTTGGTTCTTTTTTAGAAAAGGAGGTAGATAGGCTATTAAATGCATGGTTGCCTCCATGATAGCCTATGGAAGTTCTTTAAATACTGCTTTATTTATATTATCGTGGGACTCCCACTTCGACGACGGGGAATGATTCAAGCATGTGAATCTATGAAAGATACCCCATTACTGGATAAGGATTAGACTATGCATCAATCTTTGACAGCTTAATTGTTGTGTGGTGGTTGACTGCCAACCACTACCCTTCATCAAAGAGATGGTCACAACGCTGAGCAATGCCAAGATTTTTCCTACACTGGATTTCAGCTATGCATACAATAACCATTTTATAGTAAAAATACTCAAGTAAATACACTGCATTCATAACCTGTGCAGGGGCATACCTTCTTCTGCAGATTTTTGTCCAGGCTCAGCATCCACTGTTTTCCAAAAGGTAATGAATGAATTATTCGAAGGTATGCATGGTGTTAAAGCCTTTCAAGCTGACATTTTAATGTAAAATGAAACAATTGATGAGCATGTTACTATATTCAGGAGATTTCTGCATGAAAGCCAGGGGAGTTGTTCAACTTTACAAAAAGAAAAATGCTATTGTTTTAGGGTAAGCGTGGAGTATCTTGATCATGTGATTTAAGGAAGTGGTATATTACCCAAACCTTCTCTTGAATCTGCAACATCCAAATCACCTTTTCCCTGCAAAAAGGATGAGCTTGCAACCGTCCTAGGGATGTGTGAATATCATTCTAAATGTATTTAGAACTAAGCAGATAAAATTGAAACTATGCGCAAATTAAAAAATATTATATGGAGCAATGAGTGTCAAACAAGCACGAAATAATTAAACAAAGAATTAGTGAAAAAGCACAATTACTCAAATCCTTCAAGGGACACTTGTATTGTCAACATGTAATGCCAGCCAAATTGGTCTAGAGGTGGCACTAAGTAAATTCACTGCTGAAACCAATAATACAATTGCTTTTGCATACTTGAGGGAGCTG
Organism: Calotriton arnoldi; assembly: GCA_963921515.1. Lineage (NCBI taxonomy): Eukaryota > Metazoa > Chordata > Amphibia > Caudata > Salamandridae > Calotriton > Calotriton arnoldi. Next base: position 353,004 of record CAWUFW010000725.1, read on the forward strand.
AAACCAAATAGTTTGTTACCTACCTGGACACAAGCTGAAAGTTCACACTCAATTACAATCTAAACTTTTCCTTTGTGGTAAGGAATTCTTGATTCATACCAAACACAAACCATTAGTTCGCATATCAGAAGGAAGAGGGACAGATAAAACCTCTCCCAGGATTGCCAAATTGGAAAGTCAATTACAAGAAAATCAGTTCAAAGTTTATTTCATTACAGGACGACAAAATGTTCCCACAGATTTTTCTCCTGAGCTTCATGTAAAGAGGTTAAAAATAAGGATGATTGAAATGAAAAAAAAACGATTTGATTGTGGACTGGTGGTCTGACGATAGTATTTCCTCATTTACTAGCTCAAGAGAATGTGGTCTTAAAAATATGGAGAATGATGCTTTGCTCCGAAACAAAGATATTGTGGTAAAGGGGTGGCCCAACCATTAGAGCGTTCTTGACTCTAGTCTCCAACTTCTTTGGAAAGCGAAAGAGGAACTCTACAGAAGATGAAGGGCTGTTACAAAGAGATGTCTTAGTACCCCTAAGAACTCTGAGATCAACTTATCACCCTCGCTCATGACAGCGACGTGAGAATGATGGGTACTTAGAAAAAAATCTGCATGGATTATTGGTGGTCATTTATGGCTCTTAATGTGGAGATGCATGTTGGGAGGTATGCGTGTACAGTGTTGGTACAAAACTATCAAGACACGCAAATGTCTTATGACATCTGTGTCATGGCCAGAAGGTCCATGGATAAAACCAGGCATGGACTTCATTGGACCCATGGGTTCTACCTCTTAATATGTGCAATGCTATAATACTAATCAACTACTTTAGCAAATGGATGGAGGTGACGTTTAATTTCTGCTCAACACCAAAAAGATGGTTGATCTCCTTAAAGATTTTGTCACAAAGGATTTCCACATAAATTAGTCAGCAATAATAGAGTACAATTCGCTTCCCATGAAATGATCATTTCTTGAAATGAATAGCATTAAACATGCAAGTCTTCCCTTTACCAACCCCACAGTAATGGACAGGTGGAAAGAGACAATCAACTTGTTAAGGAAACCATTCAGTTTTCTATAAAATCAAGAGGCTGTGTACTTGCAGCACTCAGGACCAGGTTATGGTCATATCGCACTACGCCACACAACACCACAGGTAAAAACCCATTCGACCAGGAAACTAGCCATCATTAAATTGCAACCCTAATGGTTCAAGGTGTGCGAGAGATGGGTAAAAAAGTATAGTATAAAAAGTAATATTGATGTGAGATAAGGGAAAATGCTTTGCGACTACAATACTAGCAATGCGGTCAGGAATTCATGTGTTCAAGAATGGGTAAGATTAAGAATGCATGTAGCAAATCTCTTGAAATCAAGTATAGTGAACTTTTGCATGTGATTCGGAGAAAGGGCACCACTCTTGTTTGAGAATGACCAGTGGTGGAATGGTTCTCATATGGCTATAGGCAAAACTACTAACTAACAACAAAAGAGCGAAGAAAATCTCTACGATAACACGAGGAGAAACCTCTTTCTTTAAAAGAACCCTCACTCACCAACCTAGTTGGTGACATGCTTCATCATTGGGTTCCCACCAGAGGGACCGAGTGTCCCCCCGGTGTGCTACGACGCCTGGAATTCCAGCGGAGCAGGTTTATTGGAAGGGTAGTGAAAGTGTGCAGGATGTGCAAATTAAAAGAACACTGGTTGCTTCCCAAAACAATTTTTAATGGTGGAGAACCAGTGGTCGATTAAAACTAGTGAGACGGACCCGAGCTGGCTAATTAAGTAAACCAGGAGAGTCCGATTTAAAAGTGAAACTTGGTCAACATGTTTCTGCTTATATATGCACCATTAGCTAAGCATTCTTCAGGACCTAACAACCCATGGCGGTATACGCACGCTAAGGCGTATCCTAACCTATGGGGAGTGTGCGTAAGGCAAAACTCACGGTTTTACCAATGCGGCCTTGTGGAACTTCCAAAAAGCCGCTGTACTCTGAAAGAAAGAGAACAAATATAAAACAACACACGACCACTATGTGACCACTGTGATACTCATCAACAGGTGCAACAGAGGATTAAAGTGCTATAACACCTCGTGCTTAAAAGAGCCTGGGTATATGACGCGGCCCAAAATACGTTTAGCCCAAAACTCAGGCGAACGTGCCAATCGGACAACCAATTCGTCCATTTACATTGAAAGACAGGTCTTGACACATTGTGACTTTCGCTCATACAACCATATCAAGCAGGCTACTACTCCGTATCCGAGTATAGACGGAGGAGTCCTAAATCCGGGTCATTCACCGTAACACTTCGACTTCAATGTAATTCGAAATTGACACTTAATTCTAGATAAATCAAATTGCTCAGTGATAGTGCCCTAACACAGCGCAAAGCGAACGCGCTATGCAGAAAAACGTAAAAGCATGGAGAAATCAGCGCTTACGTGAAGGTTAAATTGGCTTCACTTCATGGATTCCGGGAAAAGGGTAGAGCTACCTATAAGAGCAATCTGGTTAGAATCAGGAAATCACATATCTTTTGACAGACATCGGTGCGCGCCCTGACTGCCCAATTCACTTACTTATTACTCGGAGCTCACCCACTACAGACCTGCTTGTTGCCTGCCACGGACCCGAATATTACCGTTACGTCGCAGTAACGATCCAGAAATAGCGGAGCTCCATCACGTGACCCGGAAAAGGATTGAAAATGTTCCGGTCACGTGATGGGGAAACAACTAAACCGCTAACCTGCACCCTCAACCAATAAAACTTTATTAAATTGGTCGATCCAAACACAGTACAGAGACCTCGAAACAGAGGGAAAGTAATGTCTAAAAAACCTTCAAGTATAAGTGAGTCAAAACGATAGATTCACAACTAACAACAGGTTTCAAAAGGTGTAAGGCAAGGGGGGGGGGGGGGGGGGGCATTTCAGACACTGTTTTTACAGGGGAAAAAAACTAAATCCCATACTTAAATCCGAATGTAGGTAAGAACCTAAACCCATGATCCCATCAGGCTCATTACATATCAAGTAACTATAATCAGTGCAGTAGAACCAGGAAAGAATTTTTTGGCGTTGGAATACAAGGGAAAATAACCCAAACGAAGTGGAGAGTGGTCAAAAAGGAGTGTACAAATATCAACGCTTCAACACTGTACCCCACGGAATATTATCATTCAGGCCTTGCTTGTGGGTGGACAGACGATAAACCCAACGTTGCTCTTTTTCAAACAGTAATTGTTGTGTATTAGGACCCAATTTCATTTGTTCAATAATAGTCCAGCTCAAGTCATTAGCAGTGTGCCCTATCTGCAAGAAATGTTCAGCGAGTTTCGTCACGTTCTTCTTACATCGGATATTACTGCGATGTTCGCAAATTCGCTGCTTCACCTTACGTGAAGTCATTCCAACATATCTGAGCCCACATGGGCAAGTAATCATATAAACCACGTTGGTAGAGTTACAATTGGTGTGCGTCCTTTGTGTCCATAGTTTCCCTGTTTCCAAACTTAATTGCTTTGTAGGAGTTGTAAGATGGCAAACACTACACGCTCCACATGGGAAGTGGCCTATTACTGGTGGAAGGCCCCAAGCATTAAGGACCGACTGATTGGGGTCCCTATTCATATTCCTGGGTCGAGTGTGAACAACAGAATCCTTAATGCTCCTAGCTCGTTTAAAGGAAAAAAGAGGTTTTTCCCAATTGTGATTGTTGCTCTCAAGTATTCTCCAATGTTTCCTAATGGATTTACTGACAGCGTTAGAAGCTACATTATACGTTGTTACGCACGTCAAAGGTATCTCATCTACAGGTTTCGAAATGTCTTCAAGCAGGGCTTCTCTATGCTGATTCCTAGCCCTCTTACAACTTTTATTGAGTATTTTTCTTGGATAACCCCGTCTCTGGAGTTTATTTGTCAAATCCTTAGCCTGTGTTCGATAGTCCTGTAATTCACTACAATTCCGTCTAAGGCGCAAATATTGGCCGAAAGGGAGATTCTCCCGTAGTGGACGGGGGTGGAAACTAGAAAAGTGTAGCAAGTTGTTCTTTGCTATAGGTTTGTGGTGCGTTAGTGTCTGTAGATGACTCCCAACTTTCTTAATAACCACATCAAGAAATACCATCTCATCCTTGCTGTAGATATGGGTGAAACGTAAGTTAGGGTCACACATGTTGATCCAGTCACAGAAGGCTAGGAGTGTTTCCTCCGTACCTTGCCACACAATGAAAATATCATCTATGTACCTTTTCCAAAAGGATACATAGGGCGCATAGGGGTTGCGTGACGAGAGTATATATTTACACTCAAAATCGTACACATACAACCCGGCAACACTTGGGGCAAAAGTACTGCCCATCGAAGTCCCAGTGGTTTGTAGATACAGTTCGCCTTTATATTCAAAAAGTTTTTCTTCAAAGCGATGGTGGCACACTCCACCACAAACTCTTGAGGTGTAATAAAATCCCATTGCGCTTTTTCCAAGGTGTCCTTGACGACCTTAACGGTATCGTCTTGCGGAATACAGGTATAGAGGCTCTCTATATCTAACGAGACCAGAAAAATAGGTTCTCCTGGAAGTTCCAGTTCGTATAGTGAGGCTAAAAGACTCTTAGTATCCTTAAGATAAGTGCTGGTAGCTTGAACCAAAGGTTTCAGGAAGAAATCACAATATTTAGACAAAGGTTCCAACAAAGAACCTATGCCCGACACAATGGGCCTTCCAGGCGGAGGCATTATGTTTTTGTGAGTTTTTGGCAGAGTATAGAAGTACGGAATAATGCCCTTGCTGGAGGTCAGAAAATCCGCCTCATGTTTCGAAATAAATCCATTGGTCTCTGCATGATCCACTAGTTCTTTAATCATCAATCGAAGTTCCATAGAGGGATCAGAATCAAGGCGTGTGTAGTTAGTCTGATTGTTCAAAAGGCGCCTACATTCCTTATCGTAGTCATCTGCATCCTGTATCACGATGCCACCCCCTTGTCAGCAGACTTGATGATGATGTCAGTATTCGACTGAAGGGATTGAAGTGCCTGAAACTCAGTGGCACTCATATTCTTAAAAGTAGACGTCTCCTGAAACTTTTCAATATCATTGAATACAGCCTGCTCAAAAGCTGTGATTTCCGGAGGTACTGTGTATGGAGGGGGTGAAAGATGATTTTACTCTCAAGCCGGAATCACCGGCAGATATTGGTATTCCCTCGGTTGTATGTTTCTCAAAGAAACTCTTCAATTTCAGTTTCCGGAAAAAATCAGAAAGTTCACAATGAAGTTTGAAACGGTCTAGTCTTGCCGTTGGGACAAATCCCAGACCCTTCTCCAGGACTGCCATTTCGTCCATCGTGAGCAAAATCGATGAGAGATTGGTGACTAGACTCTCTGATTGCTCGGGCCCGCTTGTTGCTCCCGGGCCTTGCTCCGTGTATTGTCCCCCACTGCGTCCTCGTGTTCCCAGTGTACCTGGTTCGATCCTCTTCTTTTGCCGCGTCCTCTCCGACCCCTCTCTAAAAAAGGCGGACGATACATGTTCTGATGGAACTGCGGTTGGGGCATCATGTTGGGATTCCACCCCATCATCTGGTGGAAATGAGGTGGTTGAAAGGGGATAGGATAACCTGGACCTCCTGTTGGTGGGAAAGGTTGCCAAGGTTGCTGGTAATATTGTCGTCTATTCCTACCTCTCCCTCGCTGTCTGGATTTAAAACTATCCCCACTTGACCCACTCGTAGTGGATGTGTCATCTCCTGAGCCATCTGTATTGTATTCACTCCTTGAAAGTGGAATATAATCTGGGTTGGCGTACGGATACGTTTTCGTATACGAGAAACGCTTCAGATCTTTCTGAAACTTTTGTGCTTTAGATTGTGTTAAAGTGTCCTTATATTCATTAACCTCTCTGTTCAATTCATCTAGCCTCTTCTTGTAGCCTGTGAGTGTGGTTCTGAAATGGGTTTCTGTCAACTGAATTTCCACTAAGAGTGCCTCGGATAAACGGAGAGCTGTTTTTATTATAAGAACTAACCAGTCGCGGGTACAATGCCACGCGATCTGGGCCCATTCCTTTCTAAAGAGTGCATCATCTAAAAAAATTCTTGGGGCATTGGTCACCAAAAGGCCTTTGGGTGCCACATTGTTTCTTAGATACTCGGTGAGTATGGTACCATGAAGGATGGTGCGGATTCGATTCCGTTTCTGTTCTGTAAGTTTATCCCACTCTGTTGTTTGGGATATTGTCTGGGATATAGAAGGATCTGAAAATAGGGAAGGATCTGCCAAGAGAGCATCTACTTCATCCTTCGAATATGAAAGGCCTAAGTTCTCCATGCTTACGAAAAAGGGGGGAGGGGGGCCACTAAAAGAGCAAGAATGGGGTAAGAAAATCTCTTGCAGCTGTACGCTGCTAAATCTATATTAACAACTAAAGAGAGAGGGAAAGTTCACTCTTCGTCCCCCTGACGAAACTACTAACTAACAACAAAAGAGCGAAGAAAATCTCTACGATAACACGAGGAGAAACCTCTTTCTTTAAAAGAACCCTCACTCACCAACCTAGTTGGTGACATGCTTCATCATTGGGTTCCCACCAGAGGGACCGAGTGTCCCCCCGGTGTGCTACGACGCCTGGAATTCCAGCGGAGCAGGTTTATTGGAAGGGTAGTGAAAGTGTGCAGGATGTGCAAATTAAAAGAACACTGGTTGCTTCCCAAAACAATTTTTAATGGTGGAGAACCAGTGGTCGATTAAAACTAGTGAGACGGACCCGAGCTGGCTAATTAAGTAAACCAGGAGAGTCCGATTTAAAAGTGAAACTTGGTCAACATGTTTCTGCTTATATATGCACCATTAGCTAAGCATTCTTCAGGACCTAACAACCCATGGCGGTATACGCACGCTAAGGCGTATCCTAACCTATGGGGAGTGTGCGTAAGGCAAAACTCACGGTTTTACCAATGCGGCCTTGTGGAACTTCCAAAAAGCCGCTGTACTCTGAAAGAAAGAGAACAAATATAAAACAACACACGACCACTATGTGACCACTGTGATACTCATCAACAGGTGCAACAGAGGATTAAAGTGCTATAACACCTCGTGCTTAAAAGAGCCTGGGTATATGACGCGGCCCAAAATACGTTTAGCCCAAAACTCAGGCGAACGTGCCAATCGGACAACCAATTCGTCCATTTACATTGAAAGACAGGTCTTGACACATTGTGACTTTCGCTCATACAACCATATCAAGCAGGCTACTACTCCGTATCCGAGTATAGACGGAGGAGTCCTAAATCCGGGTCATTCACCGTAACACTTCGACTTCAATGTAATTCGAAATTGACACTTAATTCTAGATAAATCAAATTGCTCAGTGATAGTGCCCTAACACAGCGCAAAGCGAACGCGCTATGCAGAAAAACGTAAAAGCATGGAGAAATCAGCGCTTACGTGAAGGTTAAATTGGCTTCACTTCATGGATTCCGGGAAAAGGGTAGAGCTACCTATAAGAGCAATCTGGTTAGAATCAGGAAATCACATATCTTTTGACAGACATCGGTGCGCGCCCTGACTGCCCAATTCACTTACTTATTACTCGGAGCTCACCCACTACAGACCTGCTTGTTGCCTGCCACGGACCCGAATATTACCGTTACGTCGCAGTAACGATCCAGAAATAGCGGAGCTCCATCACGTGACCCGGAAAAGGATTGAAAATGTTCCGGTCACGTGATGGGAAACAACTAAACCGCTAACCTGCACCCTCAACCAATAAAACTTTATTAAATTGGTCGATCCAAACACAGTACAGAGACCTCGAAACAGAGGGAAAGTAATGTCTAAAAAACCTTCAAGTATAAGTGAGTCAAAACGATAGATTCACAACTAACAACAGGTTTCAAAAGGTGTAAGGCAAGGGGGGGGGGGGCATTTCAGACACTGTTTTTACAGGGGAAAAAAACTAAATCCCATACTTAAATCCGAATGTAGGTAAGAACCTAAACCCATGATCCCATCAGGCTCATTACATATCAAGTAACTATAATCAGTGCAGTAGAACCAGGAAAGAATTTTTTGGCGTTGGAATACAAGGGAAAATAACCCAAACGAAGTGGAGAGTGGTCAAAAAGGAGTGTACAAATATCAACGCTTCAACACTGTACCCCACGGAATATTATCATTCAGGCCTTGCTTGTGGGTGGACAGACGATAAACCCAACGTTGCTCTTTTTCAAACAGTAATTGTTGTGTATTAGGACCCAATTTCATTTGTTCAATAATAGTCCAGCTCAAGTCATTAGCAGTGTGCCCTATCTGCAAGAAATGTTCAGCGAGTTTCGTCACGTTCTTCTTACATCGGATATTACTGCGATGTTCGCAAATTCGCTGCTTCACCTTACGTGAAGTCATTCCAACATATCTGAGCCCACATGGGCAAGTAATCATATAAACCACGTTGGTAGAGTTACAATTGGTGTGCGTCCTTTGTGTCCATAGTTTCCCTGTTTCCAAACTTAATTGCTTTGTAGGAGTTGTAAGATGGCAAACACTACACGCTCCACATGGGAAGTGGCCTATTACTGGTGGAAGGCCCCAAGCATTAAGGACCGACTGATTGGGGTCCCTATTCATATTCCTGGGTCGAGTGTGAACAACAGAATCCTTAATGCTCCTAGCTCGTTTAAAGGAAAAAAGAGGTTTTTCCCAATTGTGATTGTTGCTCTCAAGTATTCTCCAATGTTTCCTAATGGATTTACTGACAGCGTTAGAAGCTACATTATACGTTGTTACGCACGTCAAAGGTATCTCATCTACAGGTTTCGAAATGTCTTCAAGCAGGGCTTCTCTATGCTGATTCCTAGCCCTCTTACAACTTTTATTGAGTATTTTTCTTGGATAACCCCGTCTCTGGAGTTTATTTGTCAAATCCTTAGCCTGTGTTCGATAGTCCTGTAATTCACTACAATTCCGTCTAAGGCGCAAATATTGGCCGAAAGGGAGATTCTCCCGTAGTGGACGGGGGTGGAAACTAGAAAAGTGTAGCAAGTTGTTCTTTGCTATAGGTTTGTGGTGCGTTAGTGTCTGTAGATGACTCCCAACTTTCTTAATAACCACATCAAGAAATACCATCTCATCCTTGCTGTAGATATGGGTGAAACGTAAGTTAGGGTCACACATGTTGATCCAGTCACAGAAGGCTAGGAGTGTTTCCTCCGTACCTTGCCACACAATGAAAATATCATCTATGTACCTTTTCCAAAAGGATACATAGGGCGCATAGGGGTTGCGTGACGAGAGTATATATTTACACTCAAAATCGTACACATACAACCCGGCAACACTTGGGGCAAAAGTACTGCCCATCGAAGTCCCAGTGGTTTGTAGATACAGTTCGCCTTTATATTCAAAAAGTTTTTCTTCAAAGCGATGGTGGCACACTCCACCACAAACTCTTGAGGTGTAATAAAATCCCATTGCGCTTTTTCCAAGGTGTCCTTGACGACCTTAACGGTATCGTCTTGCGGAATACAGGTATAGAGGCTCTCTATATCTAACGAGACCAGAAAAATAGGTTCTCCTGGAAGTTCCAGTTCGTATAGTGAGGCTAAAAGACTCTTAGTATCCTTAAGATAAGTGCTGGTAGCTTGAACCAAAGGTTTCAGGAAGAAATCACAATATTTAGACAAAGGTTCCAACAAAGAACCTATGCCCGACACAATGGGCCTTCCAGGCGGAGGCATTATGTTTTTGTGAGTTTTTGGCAGAGTATAGAAGTACGGAATAATGCCCTTGCTGGAGGTCAGAAAATCCGCCTCATGTTTCGAAATAAATCCATTGGTCTCTGCATGATCCACTAGTTCTTTAATCATCAATCGAAGTTCCATAGAGGGATCAGAATCAAGGCGTGTGTAGTTAGTCTGATTGTTCAAAAGGCGCCTACATTCCTTATCGTAGTCATCTGCATCCTGTATCACGATGCCACCCCCTTGTCAGCAGACTTGATGATGATGTCAGTATTCGACTGAAGGGATTGAAGTGCCTGAAACTCAGTGGCACTCATATTCTTAAAAGTAGACGTCTCCTGAAACTTTTCAATATCATTGAATACAGCCTGCTCAAAAGCTGTGATTTCCGGAGGTACTGTGTATGGAGGGGGGTGAAAGATGATTTTACTCTCAAGCCGGAATCACCGGCAGATATTGGTATTCCCTCGGTTGTATGTTTCTCAAAGAAACTCTTCAATTTCAGTTTCCGGAAAAAATCAGAAAGTTCACAATGAAGTTTGAAACGGTCTAGTCTTGCCGTTGGGACAAATCCCAGACCCTTCTCCAGGACTGCCATTTCGTCCATCGTGAGCAAAATCGATGAGAGATTGGTGACTAGACTCTCTGATTGCTCGGGCCCGCTTGTTGCTCCCGGGCCTTGCTCCGTGTATTGTCCCCCACTGCGTCCTCGTGTTCCCAGTGTACCTGGTTCGATCCTCTTCTTTTGCCGCGTCCTCTCCGACCCCTCTCTAAAAAAGGCGGACGATACATGTTCTGATGGAACTGCGGTTGGGGCATCATGTTGGGATTCCACCCCATCATCTGGTGGAAATGAGGTGGTTGAAAGGGGATAGGATAACCTGGACCTCCTGTTGGTGGGAAAGGTTGCCAAGGTTGCTGGTAATATTGTCGTCTATTCCTACCTCTCCCTCGCTGTCTGGATTTAAAACTATCCCCACTTGACCCACTCGTAGTGGATGTGTCATCTCCTGAGCCATCTGTATTGTATTCACTCCTTGAAAGTGGAATATAATCTGGGTTGGCGTACGGATACGTTTTCGTATACGAGAAACGCTTCAGATCTTTCTGAAACTTTTGTGCTTTAGATTGTGTTAAAGTGTCCTTATATTCATTAACCTCTCTGTTCAATTCATCTAGCCTCTTCTTGTAGCCTGTGAGTGTGGTTCTGAAATGGGTTTCTGTCAACTGAATTTCCACTAAGAGTGCCTCGGATAAACGGAGAGCTGTTTTTATTATAAGAACTAACCAGTCGCGGGTACAATGCCACGCGATCTGGGCCCATTCCTTTCTAAAGAGTGCATCATCTAAAAAATTCTTGGGGCATTGGTCACCAAAAGGCCTTTGGGTGCCACATTGTTTCTTAGATACTCGGTGAGTATGGTACCATGAAGGATGGTGCGGATTCGATTCCGTTTCTGTTCTGTAAGTTTATCCCACTCTGTTGTTTGGGATATTGTCTGGGATATAGAAGGATCTGAAAATAGGGAAGGATCTGCCAAGAGAGCATCTACTTCATCCTTCGAATATGAAAGGCCTAAGTTCTCCATGCTTACGAAAAAGGGGGGAGGGGGGCCACTAAAAGAGCAAGAATGGGGTAAGAAAATCTCTTGCAGCTGTACGCTGCTAAATCTATATTAACAACTAAAGAGAGAGGAAAGTTCACTCTTCGTCCCCCTGACGAAACTACTAACTAACAACAAAAGAGCGAAGAAAATCTCTACGATAACACGAGGAGAAACCTCTTTCTTTAAAAGAACCCTCACTCACCAACCTAGTTGGTGACATGCTTCATCATTGGGTTCCCACCAGAGGGACCGAGTGTCCCCCCGGTGTGCTACGATGCCTGGAATTCCAGCGGAGCAGGTTTATTGGAAGGGTAGTGAAAGTGTGCAGGATGTGCAAATTAAAAGAACACTGGTTGCTTCCCAAAACAATTTTTAATGGTGGAGAACCAGTGGTCGATTAAAACTAGTGAGACGGACCCGAGCTGGCTAATTAAGTAAACCAGGAGAGTCCGATTTAAAAGTGAAACTTGGTCAACATGTTTCTGCTTATATATGCACCATTAGCTAAGCATTCTTCAGGACCTAACAACCCATGGCGGTATACGCACGCTAAGGCGTATCCTAACCTATGGGGAGTGTGCGTAAGGCAAAACTCACGGTTTTACCAATGCGGCCTTGTGGAACTTCCAAAAAGCCGCTGTACTCTGAAAGAAAGAGAACAAATATAAAACAACACACGACCACTATGTGACCACTGTGATACTCATCAACAGGTGCAACAGAGGATTAAAGTGCTATAACACCTCGTGCTTAAAAGAGCCTGGGTATATGACGCGGCCCAAAATACGTTTAGCCCAAAACTCAGGCGAACGTGCCAATCGGACAACCAATTCGTCCATTTACATTGAAAGACAGGTCTTGACACATTGTGACTTTCGCTCATACAACCATATCAAGCAGGCTACTACTCCGTATCCGAGTATAGACGGAGGAGTCCTAAATCCGGGTCATTCACCGTAACACTTCGACTTCAATGTAATTCGAAATTGACACTTAATTCTAGATAAATCAAATTGCTCAGTGATAGTGCCCTAACACAGCGCAAAGCGAACGCGCTATGCAGAAAAACGTAAAAGCATGGAGAAATCAGCGCTTACGTGAAGGTTAAATTGGCTTCACTTCATGGATTCCGGGAAAAGGGTAGAGCTACCTATAAGAGCAATCTGGTTAGAATCAGGAAATCACATATCTTTTGACAGACATCGGTGCGCGCCCTGACTGCCCAATTCACTTACTTATTACTCGGAGCTCACCCACTACAGACCTGCTTGTTGCCTGCCACGGACCCGAATATTACCGTTACGTCGCAGTAACGATCCAGAAATAGCGGAGCTCCATCACGTGACCCGGAAAAGGATTGAAAATGTTCCGGTCACGTGATGGGAAACAACTAAACCGCTAACCTGCACCCTCAACCAATAAAACTTTATTAAATTGGTCGATCCAAACACAGTACAGAGACCTCGAAACAGAGGGAAAGTAATGTCTAAAAAACCTTCAAGTATAAGTGAGTCAAAACGATAGATTCACAACTAACAACAGGTTTCAAAAGGTGTAAGGCAAGGGGGGGGGGCATTTCAGACACTGTTTTTACAGGGGAAAAAACTAAATCCCATACTTAAATCCGAATGTAGGTAAGAACCTAAACCCATGATCCCATCAGGCTCATTACATATCAAGTAACTATAATCAGTGCAGTAGAACCAGGAAAGAATTTTTTGGCGTTGGAATACAAGGGAAAATAACCCAAACGAAGTGGAGAGTGGTCAAAAGGAGTGTACAAATATCAACGCTTCAACACTGTACCCCACGGAATATTATCATTCAGGCCTTGCTTGTGGGTGGACAGACGATAAACCCAACGTTGCTCTTTTTCAAACAGTAATTGTTGTGTATTAGGACCCAATTTCATTTGTTCAATAATAGTCCAGCTCAAGTCATTAGCAGTGTGCCCTATCTGCAAGAAATGTTCAGCGAGTTTCGTCACGTTCTTCTTACATCGGATATTACTGCGATGTTCGCAAATTCGCTGCTTCACCTTACGTGAAGTCATTCCAACATATCTGAGCCCACATGGGCAAGTAATCATATAAACCACGTTGGTAGAGTTACAATTGGTGTGCGTCCTTTGTGTCCATAGTTTCCCTGTTTCCAAACTTAATTGCTTTGTAGGAGTTGTAAGATGGCAAACACTACACGCTCCACATGGGAAGTGGCCTATTACTGGTGGAAGGCCCCAAGCATTAAGGACCGACTGATTGGGGTCCCTATTCATATTCCTGGGTCGAGTGTGAACAACAGAATCCTAGTCTATCTGAAGCACAAGTTACTAACTTGTGTAACGATATATCTGTAAGAGACAGTAGTTAGTGACAGATTCCTTACCTTAGAATATCCCCAGGCGTCAGGCTGGATCCGGAAAGTTTTTGCGTAGCAGTACCCTTGCGCGTCGGTAGGCGGCGTCGTGCGGCTCCGCGTCCGTCGTCGGCGTCGTGATCGCCGGGATGACGTCGCGGGCAGTACTTAGGCGCCGCCCCTGCGCGCTGACGTCAGTTCTGTACACGACTTTCCGCGCCAGGAACGCAGAGCCATGCAAGAAGCTGACATAGGTGTCTGAAAAATACTAGGGCCCTGAAAGGGATGTCCTTAACTCTAGAAATCAGTTCGCAGAACGGGGAGGATGGGTGGGCGGTAGGAATCGGTCACTAACTACTGTCTCTTACAGATATATCGTTACACAAGTTAGTAACTTGTGCATCTGAAAGAGACACGTTAGTGACAGATTCCTTACCTTAGAATAGATACCCCAGCAATACCAACCCCGGTGGTGGGTCTGCGAACAAAGATCAGACAAGGAAGTCCTGGAGGACAGAACGGCCAAAGAAGCCGTCCCTCCGGACCCGACTGTCAAGGCAGTAATGCTTTGTAAACGTGTGCAGCGAGGCCCACGTAGCTGCCTGACAGATAACCGGCAGCGGAACACCGCGGCCCAAGGCCGTGGTAGCAGCCGTTGCCCTGGTGAAATGGGCACGCAGCCCAACAGGAGGCTCCTTCTTAGCCAAAGAATAGCAGGTCTTGATGCACAAGGTAACCCAGCGGGAGATGGTTCTCTTGTGCACCGCCCGACCTTTTTGGCGCCCACGTAGCCAACAAAGAGCTGGTCATCCACCCGGAAGTGTTTTGTGCGGTCAATATAGAAGGAGAGCGCACGTTTTGGGTCCAGACGGTGGAGCCTCTCTTCCTCTCTGGAAGGATGCGGAGGCGGAAAGAAGGTGGGCAAAGTGATGGTCTGCCCAATGTGGAAAGCAGTAACCACCTTTGGCAAGAAGGACGGACGCGTCCGAAGAACAACCTTGTCTGAATGAACAGACAGAAAGGGAGGTTTGCAAGATAGAGCCTGGAGCTCACTCACCCGCCGAGCGGAGGTGATGGCCACCAGAAAGGCTGTCTTCAGAGCCAGAAGACGAAGAGGACAGTTATGTAGAGGCTCAAAGGGAGAGCACATTAAAAAGGTAAGAACCAAGTTCAAGTCCCACTGAGGCATCACAAACGGAACAGGAGGGAAGAGGTGAGTAATGCCTTTTAAGAACCTGTTAACAGGGGACTTGAAAAGGGAGGGCTGATCAGGGAGCCTGAGGAAGGCCGAGATAGCACAAAGATAACCCTTGATGGTACCCAGGGCAGAACCCTGTTGGGCCAGAGAGAGAAGGAACAGAAGGACCTCAGAAAGAGGGGCAGAAAGGGGATTCACAGCCTTTGCTGTGCACCATGCCACAAATTTGTTCCACCTGCAGGCGTATACCACCTTAGTGGAGGGACGCCTGGCTGCCAGAATCACATCATAAACTTCGGGAGGCAAGTCGAAAGGAATCAACTGCCGCCGCTCAATCTCCACGCAAGCAGGTGTAGACTGGACAGGTTCGGGTGGAGGACCGTCCCCTGCTGCTGCGACAGAAGATCCTCCCGAAGAGGCAGACGGATCGGGGATCTACGCTCATATTGAGTAGCTCGGGATACCAAACTCTTCGAGCCCAGTCCGGAGCCACAAGAATGACTTGGGCCCGGTCGTGCCGAATCTTCTTCAACACTCTGGGTAGAAGTGGTATAGGCGGAAAGGCGTACAATAGACCGCAACTCCACTCGTGACGAAAAGCGTCGCCGAGCGAGTGCCGCCTTGGAAATTCCAACGCGCAGAACTGATGACATTGCGCGTTCTCTTCGGTGGCGAATAGATCTAACCAAGGCTCTCCCCACTGTAGAAAGAGTCCTTGCGCCACTTCCGAGTGAAGACGCCATTCGTGATCCATCATGCACCTTCGGCTGAGTTCGTCCGCCCTGGCGTTTAGGGAACCTGCCAGGTGTTGAACCATCAGGAACATGCCCTGATGTTCCAGCCATGTCCAGAGGCGCAGAGCCTCCTGACAAAGGGTCCACGACCCCACCCCGCCCTGTTTGTTGCAGTACCACATGGCGGTGGTGTTGTCTGTGAACACCTGCACTACCTTCCCTTTGACAGAGGGAAGGAATGCCTTGAGTGCAAGTCGGATCGCCCGGAGCTCCAGAAGGTTGATATGGAGCCGGGACTCCACCGGAGACCAGAGGCCTCTGATCTCCGCCTCTCCCATGTGACCGCCCCATCCCAGAAGGGACGCGTCCGTCACAACTGTGTGCTCTGGCTGGGGAAGGGAGAGGGATCTGCCCATGACCCATTGCCGGTTCGAGAGCCACCACTGCAACTGTATTGCAGTCCCCTCCGAGATCTGGACGTGATCGGACAGGTTGCCCTGGTGCTGCGCCCACTGGAACTTCAGGTCCCACTGCAGAGCCCGCATATACCATCTGGCATGATTGACCAGCAGGATGCAGGAGGCCATGAGGCCCAGCAGCCTCAGGGTCATCCGTACCGAAACCCAGGATAAAGGCTGAAAGATCGGAATCATAGCCTGAATATCCCGGACTCGCCGTTCGGGAGGATAGGCCCGAAACTGCGTCGTGTCCAGAACTGCTCCGATGAAAAGGAGCTGTGGAGAAGGAATCAGATGCGACTTCGGCACATTGATGGAGAACCCCAGCGAGTGCAGGAGTTCGGCCGTAGTCTGGAGGTGGGAGACGACTGCCTGGGACGAGCCCGCCTTCAGCAGCCAGTCGTCGAGGTAGGGGAAGACTGAAACCCCTGCCCGGCGCAGATGAGCTGCGACCACCGCCATCACTTTCGTGAACACCCGAGGGGCACTGGTAAGGCCAAAGGGGAGCACGGTGAACTGAAAATGCTCGGGGCCTACCGTGAACCGAAGGTAACGCCGGTGGGCCGGCAGGACGGGGATGTGGAAATATGCGTCCTGCAAGTCCAACGCTACCAACCAGTCTCCAGGGTCGAGGGCAGTCAAGACCTGAGCTAGGGTGAGCATCTTGAACTTCTCCTTCCGGAGGAAGCGATTGACGTTCCGGAGGTCCAAGATAGGACGCATGTCCTCCTTGTCCTTTTTGGGCACCAGGAAGTAGTGGGAGTAGCAACCACGCCCTACTTCTGGGGTCGGAACATGCTCGATGGCCCTCTTGGCCAAGAGGGCCGTGACTTCCTTCTGCAGAAGTACCAAGTGATCCCCTGACATGCGGTGGAATTGAGGTGGCATGGCTGGGGGGTGGACTCGAAGGGGAGGGAGTAGCCCCTTCGGACAATGTCCAAGACACACCTGTCCAAGGTGATGGTACGCCAGTGGGGAAGGTGATGGCGGACCCTGCCCTCTACTGGCGTGCTGTGCACCTGAAAGGAGGGACTAGGAGGGTTTGGAGGCCGCGGACGGGTTGGAGGTGGTGGCCTGACCCGCACGCTGGTTGCCCGATCCGCCACGGCGGAATCCACGTCCTCGGCCACGCGAAGACGCCTGCTGCGCGGGCCGGTGGCTGGGCTGCTGACGTGAAGGGGCGCCCCTACCGTGGCCACGATAGGGGCGAAAAGCAGAAGTCAGCGGAGGGCGTGTAGCAGAAAGGCCCAGGGACTTGGCAGTAGCCCGTGAGTCCTTAAAGCGCTCCAACGCATGGTCTGCTTTGGACCCAAAGCACAAGTTACTAACTTGTGTAACGATATATCTGTAAGAGACAGTAGTTAGTGATAGATTCCTTACCTTAGAACATCCCCAGGCGTCAGGCTGGATCCGGAAAGTTTTGCGTAGCAGTACCCTTGCGCGTCGGTAGGCGGCGTCGTGCGGCTCCGCGTCCGTCGTCGGCGTCGTGATCGCCGGGATGACGTCGCGGGCAGTACTTAGGCGCCGCCCTGCGCGCTGACGTCAGTTCTGTACACGACTTTCCGCGCCAGGAACGCAGAGCCATGCAAGAAGCTGACACAGGTGTCTGAAAAATACTAGGGCCCTGAAAGGGATGTCCTTAACCCTAGAAATCAGTTCGCAGAACGGGGAGGATGGGTGGGGCGGTAAGGAATCTATCACTAACTACTGTCTCTTACAGATATATCGTTACACAAGTTAGTAACTTGTGCATCTGAAAGAGACACGTTAGTGATAGATTCCTTACCTTAGAATAGATACCCCAGCAATACCAACCCCGGTGGTGGGTCTGCGAACAAAGATCAGACAAGGAAGTCCTGGAGGACAGAACGGCCAAAGAAGCCGTCCCTCCGGACCTGACTGTCAAGGCAGTAATGCTTAGTAAACGTGTGCAGCGAGGCCCACGTAGCTGCCTGACAGATAACCGGCAGCGGAACACCGCGGCCCAAGGCCGTGGTAGCAGCCGTTGCCCTGGTGGAATGGGCACGCAGCCCAACAGGAGGCTCCTTCTTGGCCAAAGAATAGCAGGTCTTGATGCACAAGGTAACCCAGCGGGAGACGGTCCTCTTGTGCACCGCCCGACCTTTTTGGCGCCCACGTAGCCAACAAAGAGCTGGTCATCCACCCGGAAGTGTTTTGTGCGGTCGATATAGAAGGAGAGCGCACGTTTTGGGTCCAGGCGGTGGAGCCTATCTTCCTCTCTGGAAGGATGCGGAGGCGGAAAGAAGGTGGGCAAAGTGATGGTCTGCCCAATGTGGAAAGCAGTAACCACCTTCGGCAAGAAGGACGGACGCGTCCGAAGAACAACCTTGTCTGGATGAACAGACAGAAAGGGAGGTTTGCAAGATAGAGCCTGGAGCTCACTCACCCGCCGAGCGGAGGTGATGGCCACCAGAAAGGCAGTCTTCAGAGTCAGAAGACGAAGAGGACAGTTATGCAGAGGCTCAAAGGGAGCGCACATTAAAAAGGTAAGAACCAAGTTCAAGTCCCACTGAGGCATTACAAACGGAACAGGAGGGAAGAGGTGAGTAATGCCTTTTAAGAACCTGTTAACAACAGGGGACTTGAAAAGGGAGGGCTGATCAGGGAGCCTGAGGAAGGCCGAGATAGCACAAAGATAACACTTGATGGTACCCAGGGCAGAACCCTGTTGGGCCAGAGAGAGAAGGAACAGAAGGACCTCAGAAAGAGGGGCAGAAAGGGGATCCACAGCCTTTGCTGTGCACCATGCCACAAATTTGTTCCACCTGCAGGCGTATACCACCTTAGTGGAGGGACGCCTGGCTGCCAGAATCACATCACAAACTTCGGGAGGCAAGTCGAAAGGAATCAACTGCCGCCGCTCAATCTCCACGCAAGCAGGTGTAGACTGGACAGGTTCGGGTGGAGGACCGTCCCCTGCTGCTGCGACAGAAGATCCTCCCGAAGAGGCAGACGGATCGGGGGATCTATGCTCATACTGAGTAGCTCGGGATACCAAACTCTTCGAGCCCAGTCCGGAGCCACAAGAATGACTTGGGCCCGGTCGTGCCGAATCTTCTTCAACACTCTGGGTAGAAGTGGTATAGGCGGAAAGGCGTACAACAGACCGCAACTCCACTCGCGACGAAAAGCGTCGCCGAGCGAGTGCCGCCTTGGAAATTCCAACGCGCAGAACTGATGACATTGCGCGTTCTCTTCGGTGGCGAATAGATCTAACCAAGGCTCTCCCCACTGCAGAAAGAGACCTTGCGCCACTTCCGAGTGAAGACGCCATTCGTGATCCATCATGCACCTGCGGCTGAGTTCGTCCGCCCTGGCGTTCAGAGAACCTGCCAGGTGTTGAACCATCAGGAACATGCCCTGATGTTCCAGCCATGTCCAGAGGCGCAGAGCCTCCTGACAAAGGGTCCAAGACCCCACCCCGCCCTGTTTGTTGCAGTACCACATGGCGGTGGTGTTGTCTGTGAACACCTGCACTACCTTCCCTTTGACAGAGGGAAGGAATGCCTTGAGTGCAAGCCGGATCGCCCGGAGCTCCAGAAGGTTGATATGGAGCCGGGACTCCGCCCGGAGACCAGAGGCCTCTGATCTCCGCCTCTCCCATGTGACCGCCCCATCCCAGA
The DNA here is from genome assembly GCA_963921515.1 of Calotriton arnoldi. Taxonomy (NCBI): domain Eukaryota; kingdom Metazoa; phylum Chordata; class Amphibia; order Caudata; family Salamandridae; genus Calotriton; species Calotriton arnoldi. The sequence continues at coordinate 372,756 of CAWUFW010000725.1, forward strand.
AGGGACGCGTCCGTCACAACTGTATGCTCTGGCTGGGGAAGGGAGAGGGATCTGCCCATGACCCATTGCCGGTTCGAGAGCCACCACTGCAACTGTTTTGCAGTCCCCTCCGAGATCTGGACGTGATCGGACAGGTTGCCCTGGTGCTCCGCCCACTGGAACTTCAGGTCCCACTGCAGAGCCCGCATATGCCATCTGGCATGATTGACCAGCAGGATGCAGGAGGCCATGAGGCCCAGCAGCCTCAGGGTCATCCGTACCGAAACCCAGGATAAAGGCCGAAAGATCGGAATCATAGCCTGAATATCCCGGACTCGCCGTTCGGGAGGATAGGCCCGAAACTGCGTCGTGTCCAGAACTGCTCCGATGAAAAGGAGCTGTGGAGAAGGAATCAGATGAGACTTCGGCACATTGATGGAGAACCCCAGCGAGTGCAGGAGTTCGGCCGTAGTCTGGAGGTGGGAGACGACTGCCTGGGACGAGCCCGCCTTCAGCAGCCAGTCGTCGAGGTAGGGGAAGACTGAAACCCCTGCCCGGCGCAGATGAGCTGCGACCACCGCCATCACTTTCGTGAACACCCGAGGGGCACTGGTAAGGCCAAAGGGGAGCACGGTGAACTGAAAATGCTCGGGCCTACCGTGAACCGAAGGTAACGCCGGTGGGCCGGCAGGACGGGGATGTGGAAATACGCGTCCTGCAAGTCCAACGCTACCAACCAGTCTCCAGGGTCGAGGGCAGTCAAGACCTGAGCTAGGGTGAGCATCTTGAACTTCTCCTTCCGGAGGAAGCGATTGACGTTCCGGAGGTCCAAGATAGGACGCATGTCCTCCTTGTCCTTTTTGGGCACCAGAAAGTAGTGGGAGTAGCAACCACGCCCTACTTCTGGGGTCGGAACATGCTCGATGGCCCTCTTGGTCAAGAGGGCCGTGACTTCCTTCTGTAGAAGCACCAAGTGATCCCCTGACATGCGGTGGAATTGAGGTGGCATGGCTGGGGGTGGTCTCGAAGGGGAGGGAGTAGCCCCTTCGGACAATGTCCAAGACCCACCTGTCCGAGGTGATGGTGCGCCAGTGGGGAAGGTGATGGCGGACCCTGCCCCCTACTGGCGTGCCGTGCACCTGAAAGGAGGGACTAGGAGGGCTTGGAGGCCGCGGACGGGTTGGAGGTGGTGGCCTGACCCGCACGCTGGTTGCCCGATCCGCCACGGCGGAATCCACGTCCTCGGCCACGCGAAGACGCCTGCTGCGCGGGCCGGTGGCTGGGCTGCTGACGTGAAGGGGCGCCCCTACCGTGGCCACGATAGGGGCGAAAAGCAGAAGGCAGCGGAGGGCGTGTAGCAGAAAGGCCCAGGGACTTGGCAGTAGCCCGTGAGTCCTTAAAGCGCTCCAACGCATGGTCTGCTTTGGACCCAAAAAGACCGACTCCATCAAAGGGCATGTCCATGAGAGTATTCTGGACATCCCCTGAAAAACCAGTGGTTCTCAGCCAGGCGTGGCGTCGGAGCGCCACCGTCGTTGCAATCGACCTGCCCAGTGAGTCGGCGGTGTCAAGGCCACAACGGATAGTGTATTTGGCCGCATCCCTTCCTTCCGCAATGGCGCGGGAAAGCAGTGCCTGGACCTCCTCAGGGCACTGGGGCAAAACATCCGCCACCGAATCCCACAGGGAGTGGGTATATCGGCCCAAAAGACAAGCGGTGTTAACGGACCGCAAGCCAGCACTGGAGGAAGAAAAACCTTTCTTCCCAAACTGATCCAGGCGTTTGGATTCCCTATCCGGAGGAGCGGTAGGGAAGGCGGTTTGGGAAGCGGAGGCTTGGACAACCAAGCTCTCAGGAGTGGGGTGGACAGAAAGAAACAGGGGGTCGCCCGGAGCGGGGCGATGGCGTCGTGACACGTTCCGATCCACAGGAGCCCCTGTGTTGGGCTTGGACCAGGCGCCCAAAAGAACGTCAGTGAGGGCGTCGTTAAACGGCAGCACAGTCTCCGCAGAGGAGGCTGCCGGCTGAAGCACCTCTGTCAAGATGTTAGGCTTGACTGTCAAAGTAGGGAGCTGGAGACGTAAGGCCCCAGCAGCCCTACGCAACACCGTACCAAAATTGGCCCCCCTCCTCCGTAGCCACGGGAGGAGACAGCATGCCAGTGTCAGGGGAAGTATCCAGACCACTGGCCTCCCCTAGACTCTCTGTCCAGTCCTCATCATACTGACAGTTGCGCGTCAGAGGGTCATCAGACCCCTCCCAGTCCTCCTGGTCCTCCTCTGGTTCAAAATAAGGAGGAGGAGGGACATTTGGGACCCAAGGTCCCATCGGGCGCCGGAGCCGGCGTCGAGCGACGTCGCTCCGGGTCCATGTCCGGAGCCGGAAGGAACTGGGGGACGACGCCGCCCGGAGCCCAGGGCGGCGTCGAGAACGGCACCGGAGACATCGGCGCCGGCGGAGGTGTCGTGAGGTCGACCGGCGTCGATGGGGGTTGTGGAGCCGGGATCGAGGCCGGGGCCGAAGCCGGAGCCGGGATCGAGGCTGGAGGCACGGGCGACGCCGGGGCCGGAGCCGCCGGCGACGCCGGAGCAACCCCATCAGGGCCCGCGGGGCCCGAAGGCGCACCGGAGGGGCCTGAAGGCCCGAAGAGGCGGGCCATGGCCGACAGGAACTCCTGTACCTTGGCCGGATCCGCCCCCGAACCCGGGAAGGGCGGGTATGTCGGGGGCGACTCCACAGGCAAGTCCGGGGCGGCGGGGACGGTGCCGGGAGGGGCCTCAGCCGAGTCGCGAGACCGGCGAGGCGAAGTCCGAGAGCGACGATGCTTCTTGGACTTCTTGTGCTTAGACTTACCGGACGAAGAAGACTTCGACGCCGACGACCGGTGTGCACTCCGCGAGCGACCCCTGGACCTCTCACGCGACCGGGGCCTCCGTGGAGCCGAATGCCGGGCCTCGAGGAGCTTTCGAGACCGCTCTCGCAAAGCTTTCGGGTTGAGGGCCTGGCATTCGGGACAAGACTCGGTGTCGTGGCCTCGGCCGAGGCAGAAGAGACACTCCCAATGCGGGTCGGTGACGGACATCATCCGCGCACAGGCGCCGCATCGCTTGAAGCCGGGCATCCCTACGACACCTTAAAGTCGGAAAAAACAGTGAAAAAATCACCAAAAAGTATGGTCAAAAATTGACCAGGGCACTGCTCTTCCCGGATCTGCGCTTGCTGGCGCGGAAAAAGAAGAACTGACGTCAGCGCGCAGGGGCGGCGCCTAAGTACTGCCCGCGACGTCATCCCGGCGATCACGACGCCGACGACGGACGCGGAGCCGCACGACGCCGCCTACCGACGCGCAAGGGTACTGCTACGCAAAACTTTCCGGATCCAGCCTGACGCCTGGGGATATTCTAAGGTAAGGAATCTATCACTAACGTGTCTCTTTCAGATAAGACCGACTCCATCAAAGGGCATGTCCATGAGAGTATTCTGGACATCCCCTGAAAAACCAGTGGTTCTCAGCCAGGCGTGGCGTCGCAGCGCCACCGTCGTTGCAATAGACCTGCCCAGCGAGTCGGCGGTATCAAGGCCACATCGTATCGTGTATTTGGCCGCATCCCTTCCTTCCGCAATGGCGCGGGAAAGCAGTGTCTGGACCTCCTCAGAACACTGGGGCAAAACATTCGCCACCGAATCCCACAAGGAGTGGGTATATCGGCCCAAAAGACAAGCGGTGTTGATGGACCGCAAGCCAGCACTGGAGGTAGAAAAACCCTTCTTCCCAAATTGATCCAGGCGTTTGGATTCCCTATCCGGAGGGGCGGTAGGGAAGGCGGTTTGGGAAGCGGAGGCTTGGACAACCAAGCTCTCAGGAGTGGGGTGGACAGAGATAAACAGGGGGTCGCCCGGAGCTGGGCGATGGCGTCTGGACACGTTCCTATCCACAGGAGCCCCTGTGTTGGGCTTGGACCAGGCGCCCAAAAGAACGTCAGTGAGGGCGTCGTTAAACGGCAGCACAGTCTCCGTAGAGGAGGCTGCCGGCTGAAGCACCTCTGTCAAGAGATTAGTCTTGACCGCCACAGTAGGGAGTTGGAGATGTAAGGCTCCAGCCGCCCTACGCAACACCGTTGCAAAATTGGCTCCCTCCTCCGTAGCCATGGGAGGAGACAGCATGCCAGTGTCAGGGGAAGTATCTAGACCACTGGCATCCCCTAGACCCTCTGTCCAGTCCTCATCGTACTGACACTGTTGTGCCAGAGGGTCATCAGACCCCTCCCAGTCCTCCTGGTCCTCCTCTGGTTCAAAATAAGGGGGAGGAGGGACATTTGGGACCCAAGGTCTCATTGGCGCCGGAACCGGCGCCGAGCGACGTCGGTCCGGGTCCATGTCCGGAGCCGGAAGGAACTGGGGAACGACGCCGCCCGGAGCCCCAGGCGGCGTCGAGAACGGCACCGGAGACATCGGCGCCGGCGGAGGTGTCGTTAGGTCGACCGGCGTCGATGGGGGTTGTGGAGCCGGGATCGAGGCCGGAGCCAGGGATCGAGGCTGGAGGCACGGGCGACGCCGGGGCCGGAGCCGCCGGCGACGCCGGAGCAACCCTATCAGGGCCCGCGGGGCCCGAAGGCGCACCGGAGGGACCTGGAGGCCCGAAGAGGCGGGCCATGGCCGACAGGAATTCCTGTACTTGGGCCGGATCCGCCCCCGAACCCGGGAAGGACGGGTATTGCGGGGGCGACTCCACAGGCATGTCCGGGGCCGCGGGGACGGTGCCGGGAGGGGCTTCAGCCGAGTCGCGAGACCGGCGAGGCGAAGTCCTAGAGCGACGATGCTTTTGGACTTTTTGTGTTTGGACTTACCGGACGAAGAAGACTTCGATGCCGACGACCGGTGTGGACTCCGCGATCGACCCCTGGACCTCTCACGCGACCGGGGCTTGCGCGGAGCCGAATGCCGGGCCTCTAGGAGCTTTCGAGACCGCTCTCGCAAAGCTTTCGGGTTGAGGGCCCGGCAGTCGGAACAAGACTCCGTGTCGTGGCCTCGGCCGAGGCAGAAGAGACACTCCCGATGCGGGTCTGTGATGGACATCATCCGAGCACAGGCGCCGCAACGTTTAAACCCGGGCATCCCTACGACACCTTGAAGTCGATTGGAGAAAAACTGTGAAAAATTCACCCAAAAAGTTTGGTCAAAAAATGACCAGGGCACTGCTCTTCCCGGATCTGCGCTTGCTGGCGCGGAAAAAGAAGAACTGACGTCAGCGCGCAGGGACGGCGCCCAAGTACTGCCCGCGACGTCATCCCGGCGATCACGACGCCGACGACGGACGCGGAGCCGCACGACGCCGCCTACCGACGCGCAAGGGTACTGCTACGCAAAAACTTTCCGGATCCAGCCTGACGCCTGGGGATATTCTAAGGTAAGGAATCTGTCACTAACGGGTCTCTTTCAGATTACCTTATACCTTCTTCACCTGGAACAAATTCCTCCAAGAGAGACTTTCAATATTACCCCTATCTCTGATGCGCCTGTCTTGGTCAATAATATGTCCGGTGGAGGTGAAACTCAAGCACAAAACCAACTTCCATCTTGAGAAAATCATTGCAGAAGGGATGCTGCACCACCATTCTGATTAAAGAGTATGCTTTGGACTAACAAGTTTTTTCCTATGGGTAGGAGAAGTAGTGACTAGAACTATTCTATAGCAATCATTCATTATATGTTTTATCCCTTATGTCTTATTCTCTCCCAGGCCTCCTTTCCCGTTTATGTGTGTACATGTCCCCAGCACGTGGTGCTGTGTGAACATTCTATTATGACAGTTGAATGTACACAAACATGCCCACCGCCTCCCCGGCAGAAGCTGGAACAAAGTCATCGAAGACCAGCTCACATTCACCCTCGTCAGCACCCTACCACCGACCATGTTCGATGCAAACACTGCAGCACGGAACCTCCACCGCTGGATCACGAACTGCGCCGACACACTCGCCTCCGCCCCCCCAAGAGAGCCACCAGAAGACATCAGGAAAGCAAGCTGGTTCATTCCTGCACTCCAAGAATCCAGACGCTTCTGCAGAGGACTCGAAAAGACATGGAGGAACAACAAAACCCCGGAAACCCACGACGCCTACAAAGCAGCCACCACCGCACACCACCAACTCATCAAATCCACAAGGAAGAAATCCCTCCAAGACAAAATCCTAACCAACGCACATAACACCAAAGAGCTCTGCTCCATCATCGAGCTCGCCAAACCTTGCAGCGAAGCAACAGACACCCCCCCTCCCAAGACCTCAGCAACAGACTCTGCACCTTCTTCCGCCACAAGATTAAGATGATCTACGACAAATTCGACAACCAAGACCTCACCGCTCCAGATCCCCCCTCATGCAACGTCACCCAACAGACCCTGCTCAAATGGATCCCGCTCACGACAGAAGACACCCTGAAGACCATGAAAAGCTCCACTCCGGAGCACCATCAGACCCCTGCCCACACCACATCTTCCAGAGAGCTGCCTCGGCTATCACACCCAAACTACGTCGGACGATCAACTGCTCCTTCGAGACCGCCACCTTCCCCGACGATGCCGAAGTCAACTCCCTCCTGAAGAAACCCTCTGCAGACCCGACGGACTTCAAGCCCATCTCCCTGCTTCCCTTCACAGCCAAGATCGAAAGGGCTGTCAACACCCAGCTAGCAAACTTCGAGGCCAACAACATCCTGGACATATCCCAATCCGGATTCCGAAGCAACCACAAGCACAGAGACAGCCCTACTCGCCGCCACCGACATCCGGTCCCTCCTCGACCAGGGTGGAACGGCAGCCCTCATCCTCCTGGACCTCTCAGTGGCATTCAACACAGTCTCCCACCGCACCCAAGCAACCAGACTCCACGACGCCGACATCCGCGGCAAGGCCCTAAAATGGACACGTTCCTTCCTCACCGGCAGAACTCAGCGCGTTAGACTCCCTCCCTACCTCTCGGAACAAACAGAGACCAACTGTGGAGTGCCCCAGGGCTCCTCCCTCAGCCCCACTCTCTCCAACACCTACATGGCCCCCCTCGCAACCATAGTCATGAACCAGAGGCTCAACATAGTCTCTTACGCCGACACCCAGCTGATCCTCTCCCTTACCAACGAGCCAAACATCGCCATACACAACTTCCAAGAAGGGATGAAAGTCGTTGCCACCTGGATGAAGAACAGCTGCCTGAAACTCAACTCAGAAAAGATAGAAGTCCTCATCCTTGGCTCCACCCCCTCCGCATGGAAAGACTCCTAGTGGCCTTCCGCCCTCGGAAATCCCCCCCCCACCCTGACGGACTACGCTCGAAGCCTCAGCATCACACAAGACTCATCTCTCACAATGAACCGCCAGATCAACGCTGTATCCTCGACCTGCTTCAACACCCTAGGCATGCTCTGAAAGACTTTCAAATGGATCCCAACCAAATCCAGAAAAACAGTCAGGCATGCACTCATCAGCAGCAGACTGGACTACGGCAACGCTCTCTACACCAGAATCAATAAGAAACTCCTTTGCAAACTCCAGACTGTCCAGAACGCCACAGCTAGAGTGATCTGCGACATCCCCTGCCGCAGTCACATCACCCAACACCCGTGTGATCTCCACTGGCTTTGTCGAAAGAAGAATAACCTTCAAACTCCTCACCCACACATACAAGGCCCTTCACAACACCGGACCTGCATACCTCAACAGTTGCCTCTCCTTCCACGCACCCAAAAGACACTGCGATCAGCCCAGCTCTCTCTGGCCACTGCCCCTCGTATCAACAAGACTAGAACAGGAGGAAAGTCCTTTGCCTACCTCGCAGCCAAAGCCTGGAACACCCTACCCATCCACCTCCGGCAATCTCCCACATTGCCCCAGTTCAAGAAGGACCTCAAGACCTGGCTCTTCGTATGACCCCAGCACTCTGCTGAGCCGTTCCCCAGTGCCTTGAGACCCTCACGGGTGAGTAGTTGTGCTTTACCAACCCTGATTGGAGTGTTGCTTAAGGAATTAAGGGGTTCCACTTACTCATGCCTCATTACTAGACCCCCCCTAAGGTAACTGAGCAATAGGTTTGAAGGTACTTTAAAAAATGATTTTTCACCGAATGCCATACCTGAAGAAATATTTATAGCATCAACAGGATGAAATGCAGTCTGGGGCTCGGTGCCACTTCCTAGGTGCAAGCAGCAGGTTGTACGCCTACATTTGTTTCCTAAAATCAATGCAGATGCTGGAATCTCCTCTTTTCTTTTTAATGCTTATGACATTTGCTATAGGAGGAAGAACAATACTCCATAGCAGGCTCTAGACAATAAGGTGGTGCCCACCAACTTTAAGATGCGAATTTAGCAGATCAAGGACAGAAGGGATGTTTTTGGTAGATCCAGTAAAACCCTGCTCTGGCGTAGCCCCAATACCAATGTACTGGTACCCAGACCCTGAAGGGAGCCAGACTCAAATTTCAAAATATGACATTTTGACATGGGTGTGTGTGTGTGTCTATCTCTGCAGGATTTGCTTCCAGGAGCTTGCTCAACCCCAGGATGTTGCATCACCTTGTGTTTGTGTGTATAATATAAATATATATATATATATATATATACACACACACACACACACACACACACACACACACACACACACACACACACACACACACACACACACACACACACACACACACACACACACACACACACACACACACACACACACACACACACACACACACACACACACACACACACACACACACACACACACACACACACACACACACACACACACACACACGGCTTTGCACAGCCCTAGGAAATGAGCTTTACATGGACAATTCAAATTTAGACTGAGGTCATACAGAATTTCCCATGAAAATATCCTAGTCCAGTAGGAGCGAGTAAAAAGCTTCTCAAACTTCTCTGGGATCTGATGCAGACCTAATGAAAAATCTGAGGAATTCACATTGTAATTTCTTTGCACCTACATCATTATGTGTGTGACCTTTATGCTACATCTGCTAGATCCAAAGGTCTTGTAGGTATTTGCACTGGTCAATTTAGTTATGAACCATCACAGCAGGGTATCTTTCAAGTCTACCTGGGGGCTGTCACAGAAGGCTGGAGGTCTGCAGGTAGGTGCTGTGATGAACGTAGCAGTGCTCATAAAATACTAGTGGTCCTACCACAACAGCAATGGTGTTAAATTTACACCTTTGCTGTTAGTGCTATGAGGCCCTGTGTCTTTGAGCATACAGCACACTTACCTTCGTTTCTGAGGATGTGCAGGAATGAGTAGAAGAAGCCTTTCTGCTTTCCCGCCATGGACAGAACTTGGATACGAGACTTCACTGAATCAATAGGATACACAGAAAGCCAAAAACATGCCCCACCAATACCACCACTCACTGTCAACGGAACAGCACCTACAAGGAAAGGAAAGAGACTAAGGATGCCACCAAACCATGAAAATCACAAGTACGGCATTCATGTCCCACTACTGATTGTATTGTAGAAGCATACTCAGCAACGGAGGGATGGACAACGCAACATGAACCTTTCTTCCTTTTTCAACAGTCTTTCATGCTATGGCCACCTCTCAAGCCCATTGTAGCACTCTCAAACACACCTACTTTGACCGTTGACACCACCTTCAATAGGGATGTACATAGAGACCGAAGGAGGCCAGCAATAGAGCTAAGCTCACACCGAGTCTCTCTCTACTGCACAAGCAATCGGAAAATGCCCAAGTGGGAAATCAGGCTCCTAGTGTCCTGCTCATGAGGCCTTGGCAGGAAAATTGCCTGGATAAGCTGAATAAGCAGATCGCATGATCTAAATCTCCCCGGACCCACACACTGATTCAATATTTCTAAGACTGTTCCCCTTGCAGGATTAACATTCAAGTGGCTATCCCTCTGCATAGCACCAAGAGAAGGAGGCCTCGTGACTCAACCAAACCCATAGCTTATGTTATCCTGGACATGCCTGAAGCATACTACAGAAGAGGCTTTTGCAATCTCTCCTTAAAGTCAGTCAGTCAGTCAGTCAGTCAGTCAGTCAGTCAGTCAGTCAGTCAGTCAGTCAGTCTCTCTCTCTCTCTCTCTCTCTCTCTCTCTCTCTCTCTCTCTCTCTCTCTCTCTCTCTCTCTCTCTCTCTCTCTCTCTCTCTCTCTCTCTCTCTCTCTCTCTCTCTCTCTCTCTCTCTCTCTCTCTCTCTCTCTCTCTCTCTCTCTCTCTCTCTCTCTCTCTCTCCATTCACTCTCTCTCTCTCTCTCCATTCACTCTTAACCAAGCTACACTTACCAAGACTTTCTTTAGTTTGGCCGGTGTAGGTGAGGAGAGTTCTGCTCAATTCGTAGCCCCCAAAAAAGAAGAAATATCCAGGCACCTCACGCAGCCACGTGCTGGTCATTCCCTGGAAGAAGCCTGGCAAACCTTCAGTCTTGAATATTGTACTCACAACAGACCATGTGGAGCTAAAGGAAATAAGAGTAGGGAATCACCTAAAACATGGCATTGTACTACCCTGCTGGTTACACAAGAGCTTGGATGTATGTAGACCTTGCGAAGCAAGGTCTGTGACCTACACTACCAGGATAACAGGTATGCTGCCTTTGCAGCCAGTGGAGCAGGTTCCACTACCTTCACTGCCATAGGGAAAAGTACACTTCCACAACTTTGATGGCAGGTAAGCGAATTGTGTGACCTTCCCTACTGGGGGCAAAGTTGGAATCTTTGGTTGCCAGGGAGGGAAGATCAGTCACCTTCACTGCTATGGAGACAAAGTCTGCCAAATGTTCTGCTAGAGAAGCACACCCTGCTACATTTGATACAAGAGAGGCTAACTACTACATTTGCCGAGGCTAGCTCTGCCACATTTAGTGCTAGAAAAGCAGGCAATGACACCTTTTTTAGAGAGTGAAGCTGTGCTGCCTTCACTACATATGAAGCAGCCTCCATGTCCTTCACTGCAAGGGCATGAAGCTCTGGGATTTTCAGGGAAGGCAGCAAGCTCTAACTTTTACTGCATGGAAAGCATGCTGAGAAATCTTCAAGTGACACAAACTACATGGACTTCTTTTTTGGATAAGCCTACTGTCTCCTACAATCATGCTCAGTAAGTGGCAATTTCTGGGTAGTTCAGTTAAACGCAAACAGGCTCCTTTAACTAAAAGGAAGCAAGCTCTTTAATGTTCTCTGCCTCAAAGTTTAAAGAAAAAGATTCTCACCTGTAACATTAGTTCTCAATCATGAGTATCTTTATTACATTCAAAAAGAGCTAACGGTCCCGCTCATTTAAGGAATGCCAGAATACTTTTAAATGGAGAAAACACTCTTTGTAATCTTTTAAAACAAATCTATAGGAACAATATTAAGAAATCCATTATAAAATTAAAAATTGGCATACAAATTAAAAAAAAAAAAAAAAAAAAAGAAAGAAACAAAAGTCTTATTGTCCAAAAAAACAAATCCTTTGGTTTCTCTTCTTCCCCATTAAAAGGGAAAGAACTTAAAGGGAAATATGCTTAAGGGCATTATTTTAGTGAAAAGAAAAAAACAGTGCTATTATTTTGAGGGCTGCCCAGGGACCAGTGCAATCTCAGCATGCAGCACAGCAACAGCCCCTCATTTCATTTGCCGGCTCTGTGAAAAGAATGCCAAAAGACAGGGCTCTGCGCTTCTACAGTTTTCTTCAAAGAAATGCTATTTTTCCTCTATATTTGTTTTAAAGGCAAAAGATGGAAAATAAATGCCGTCTTTACATATGCATTCTGTTCTGCTTTATGCTGAGAGATCCATCTGTTTTATAAGTGTTACGGGGCTAGTGCATGGATAGGACTAGTCAGTCTTTATGGATCTTATAAAGCCCCTATGAGAAATAACGTGGTGGGCTTTGTCAGCCCCTAACAAGAGAGGAGAGCAGGAGCCCTCGCCTTTCACAAGGCCAGAAACTTAACTTGCAATCACTCAGCCCTCACTGGAAGAGCCAAAAGCCCCTACAGTAAAACGCACCTCTGGTGGTCACACTCTTCCTGCAAAAAGGTGGCGCCATATGCCTTGAGCCAATCAGTGCATAATGTGAAATGTTTGAAAGACCACCAGCATAGCCATGCAAGCAACCACCCAAGATATTTGAAGATGTGGAAGAAGGCTATAAAGTATCCTGTTGATAAATAAAAACTCTTCAACGTACATCTCCTGTAAGGTATTAGTAAGCTATGTAAACCTCACTAAACAAGGTCAAGTGACTTTCATTTGTGAAACACCCACAATTTCTACACATGCTTTGCCCGAATGGCTTAAACATATACACCTATCACACCTTCAATCAGAGCTCCAAGCACTCTCTCCAACACATTACACAACATAAATCCACCCCACTACGCCCACATTAAAAGCACTATGAACAGCTCACCTCTGAAACGATATCTCCGTCTTCCCTGAGAGTTTCATCTCATGCAAGGCTTGCAGGCGGCACTTCACTAACTCAGTGGGACACAGCACCATGGAGGAGAATATGGAGGAAATGGAGCCAGCTGTGGCATTGTGCACGTCACTGAAGAGAAAAAGCACACAGCTGATTGGCCACATGAAAGGAGATGTGGGTGCAAACATTCAACTGTGACCATTCCTTGGCCACAGCCCAAGCTAATTTCTGACACATTAGCAAGCTGCAAAAACACAACAGTTGTTAATGTATATAATATACATTGTCACATACGTCACAATCACAGATTCAATTATATATCAAATGCACACAATTATGTATAGGATATTGTAGTAATGAAGGAAAGTCCATTCCATGTTGTATGGTAGTCATTCCAAGTATTTATTTAAGTATAGAAGACATGTAGAGGAGAACCCCACCAGGAGCAGCCTCCCATACATATCTAGAGGTCTGGCATACAATGAACACAAAGCGCAATAGTATGAAGTACATTACTGTATGCAATGAGGTATACAATTGCATTATTATTTCGAATTATGGAATTCATAAAGCACATATGGCCTACGGGGGCACTTTAGATGTCTGACAAATACAATGAGGTTTGTATATAGGACACATGATTGCATGCAGAATACACTATACTTGCACGTCTGCCAGTACTTAATTAGAAATTAGGTGTCTACAATTCTTGTTGATAGGGTTCAAAGATTTGTATTTTGCATAGTTCTACGACCTGCAGAAAACTGAAGTTCTCTACGATGACAGAGCAAACTGGGCAAGTGAACACGCATTCATTCAAGTAATATGGCTATATGAAGCTTTAAGATCACAATACAAAACCATCTAGTCTTCATAAATCATTAACAAATTCCCTTCACCCCACCATACCTCTTTATTTTATATATTTAAGGAGCACAGACACAATCCCATTGGCTGTATATCACTTTAAAGAGAACAATTTACGAATGACGTAGCATCAAGCACCATAACAACCAATTACACCATCAAACAATTCAGCATTAGAACCAGATGCCAAGTATCTAACCACAACAGAAATAAGATTTGGAAAGATACGTTTTCAGTGTTCTCCAAAAGATTGAAAACTGTTTCATAACGTCCTCTCAGTGTGGGTTTCACTTTATAGGGGCCACAGAGGTCAAGTCTCAAATCAAAGTTTTCAGTTTTCTAGCCTGAGAAATTTCCGGGATCAGTCAATCTCAGTTCCTCATACATTGGAAACCACCATCGGTGGGGAATTTGATGTGAAGTAGTGATCTTCTCAAAGTGAAGACCCTTATAGGTGATGTACGAAGAGCTACAGAAAGCCGTTCAGCATGAACCAGAGGTAGTCAGTAAGAGTTTCTTCCCCTCACCAGGGACAGTAGCTAAACAGAAGAGCAATAATATCTGTTACAGAGTGGATTTAGGACAAGCTGCCAAGATAGCACCAGCCCAGTCAAAAAGCACGCAACTATACTACCATTCTAAAACTGTCCTTGGAAAACAGAAGCTTCATCGTCCTTTGACAATCAAATCACTCAACAGTAACCTTTCCCAAGATTACAAAATATTCAATTTTCAAGGCTCTTTTCCCCAATAAGTATTTTGGTAGAAGGTGTTTACTAAGATGGGCCACTAAACAGTAAATTAAGAGTATCCTTTACAGTGTCCGGAATTTGATGTTGTAACTTATAAAGTTCGTTGTTTAAGAAGAGGTGCTCTACGTTTCGAAAGCAGAGTGCCGGGATGCTGGGGCAGTGAGAGGGTATTTGAAGTATCTGCTGTGAGTAATGGTGACACACTGCGTAGAGACCCATACACGTTAACTGGATAACCAAGCTGCCCTCTGTAGACTTGATGCTCCAAGGGTAACAGGGGCAAGCAGCCATGGCTAACTCTAGAATGTGGTAGAATTCAGACATTAGATGATACCAGAGATTACATACAATAACTCAGCGAACAGTCAGCACAACAGCTTTTAAAAAGAATAGGAGCTTCATTTATACATGGGCATGTAGCAAAGTTTAAGTAAGACCACCACAAAAACTAAAGATCCTAAAACCTTCCAGGGGTGAGAAACGAGCTCACACACAACTATAGCCCCTTAAGGCAAGGTGCTACAATACAATAAAAGGTGCTCCAATGTGAATATTATCCTATGGGGAAAACCATTCGGATAACTTTTAGATCACAGTTCTTTTTTTACATCAGGGGGGGGTTTCAAAAAGGTGTATGGGGTGAAGGTGTCAGACTGCATGTTACAATGTATCAGGCTTGCTATGATCCTGTGTCTACCTTCTCTGGGGCCATGTATGGAAGGAGGAATAACTCAAAGGGTTTGCACCCAGGCTGCTGAGAATGAATAGCACTCGTTACTTAGCATGCGTTTAGTACGCATGCCATTACAACGCGGTTGTTAGAACGACCGCGTTGTTAGTTCGCATACCTTTACTACGCAATTGGAACAACGAATTGCAGTAAGGAGCGCTGGATGTTGGAATAGTATAATTTACTATTCCAACTCCAGTCTGTGCGGACTCTAGGGAAGGTGTTGGATTTTAAATCCAACACCTTCTCCCCTAACGCAAGTCGTTGTTCCGGCTTGCATAGTAAAGGTATGCGAACTAACAACGTGGTCGTTGTAACGACCGCGTTGTAATGGCATGCGAAGTATCGCATGCGAAGTAAACGCTGTTTACCGCTGAGAATTCGTAAAAATAGCCAAAAATCAAGTCGCCCATAATCTCACCACTCAGATAGAACATGATGTTTTCAGGGGGCTACAGGGCTCTTAATGAAGTACGCGAGCCCACTTGGGGCTACTAGGATCTGACAGACTGTACTTGCCATGAACTCAGGTCAGGGAAGACCATTTCCAAGAATAACCTGTCTAAATATGGTTAAAAGGCAGAGGGTCACTGATGCTGGAGATAGGCTAGTACATCAATCTACACAATTTTACATAAGTAGGAAGGAAATACCAAACTTCTTGTGCCTGTACCACGAAACTGTTCATGCGTAGTCAGGCTTTCAGTTGGCAGGAGTCACAGGACAGAGAATACCACTTGGACCCATGTGATAAACTAGGATTTGTGGTTCAAATTGCAATCTCTCTGGAATCGAAAGGACTAGGTAGTTTAAAACGGATTGGAAGCAGGTTGGCCAATCACAACCAACAGGACACTAGTTTAACATCTAGGACGAACAATAAAACCCTCTGAGGACGACTGGTAGATATATACACACACAAAGTCAGAGAGGTGTGGGGGATTCTGAGAATGCAGTTTCACTAGCCTTCAGGTACTAGAATGCTCTATAGGGCGACTATCTTTTGTGCCTAGAGTCCCTACATGGGCTCTAGCCAGCTGGACAGTCGGGTGTTTTGACTCCAGGATCTCTTTTACTCAAGACAGCCTTGATAACGGCATCAGTGAGATGGGATATACACGTTGTGCGCCTCTCCTAAGCATGCAGTATAGATTCCTTGTCATTTACGAAAGATTGCAGCAACAGGGATGTCTCTAGAGTCCAAGGTCTGGAACCCACCTCCTTGAGTTATCAACATGCATAGCTCTGTTGCATAATCATCACCCTAAGCTCATGTAGTTGGGCCAAAGTACAGTTACAGGCTAGAGGAGGTTAGTATTTATCTGTCCAGGCGGAAGACAACCGGTCATCCATAGTGACATATTCCTCCAAAATGTAAACTTTCCCCCATTCTGGGCACAGTTCATCTTCCAGCGATTTCTTCCTAGGCTTTGTAGGGTAAGGATTCAATAATGGTTCAGCATGTGGATTCAGAAAGGCACTACAGGCAAGGGGAATGGAGCTATTAGGGGAAATAAACTCAAGTACTGTGATGTGGATGTAGACTGGACTGTTCACCACATATCAACAGAGTTTCTGGGATAGAGCAACAGGGATGGCGGCAGACAGGCTGCACATATCTACAAGGACTAAGACAACCCAAAGGAAAATAACTAGATTGTGCTGCTTTCCTGTGATCAGAAGGTAGCATTTAGAGAATCCTTCAGTCCTTAAACAAAAAAAAAAGCCCAAGCAAATGGGGATTAATTTATTCAAATATGGCTGTCTCCCACTCGTCGAGATTAGCTTTTCCAAGGCTTGTACAACTGCAGTAAATGCAATGTCAAATTTAATAGCCAGCAGGCGGCCATCTTGGAATGGAATCCTGTACTTTTATTGTTGTAGCATTGGAAAATTCCCATCACATTGACAGGAGTTGGTAATACTACAGATCCTACCAACCCAATATGGAGTAGTGACTACATCTCTTCTTCCTGATAAAGGAACAGGTGGAGAAGTAGCAGGACAGGTGGAATAGTCCAAAATGGAAAGAGCTTCTCTGCCTCCTCTCAAACTTCAATAATCAGTGAATAAGGCAGGAGATGCTTTGATGGCGACGGCTGTGCAAAACGTAACACAGCAATTTCTAACCATTTACAGCTCTCAGGAGCTTGTGAAGGTCTGGGTTCTCCTCAGATCACCACATGGGTGTTTCGGCTTCAAACAAGTACCTAGAAAGACAACAAGAGTGGTTTTTAAACTTCTTTCGATCTTCTCTTGAGCTGCAAGATTGATGAAGACAGCAATGTCAAGAGGTCTGGGCACAAATGGTCTCTTGCCTTGACAATCTGGAAAGCCCAATGTGATCTGAAGGAGAGCGGTGATCTAATCTGTTACGCTTGGGAAAACTCAGCAGTTTGGCTGCAACTCCGTCCGTTTCATACTTCTGCGGTACCTCGTCCACTTTATGCTCAAAAAGGACCTTCCCATCAAACAGAGTTGAGAACACTCTTCTCGGGATCATTATTCAGTCTCAAGACTACAACTATGCTAGGTATCGCCTGGAGAGAGAAGCGTTCATGGACCACATTGTGGTGTCAGTGATGTACACGGACACCATCAGCTTCTGTTGAGCCCAAATTTACAATCCTCCAAGACATGCTTAAGAAGCAGCAAGGCAGAGAGAGCAAATAAACTGATTGTGTGATCGCACTAGGAATAGTTGGTCTGGGACCAATGGATAGGTAATTGTTGTTCTTGTAATTAGAGACATTGGGTCTTATTGTCCACGTGGAAGAACAAAGGTTTTTTTTTACCCACTCTGAGGGACAGCCATCAGCATCAATCTGTTGGATAGAAATGAATTTACCTAAAAAAAAATTTTTTTTAAAAAAGACAACAGGCATTTGGCAAAACAGGAACAAGTTGGTTTAATTAAACGCAGTGGTCGGGAGAATACTGACTGTAGCATCTGAAGAAAGTCTTTCATTGTACAGATGTTTTGGCCGACCATTTATACCACTCGTGAGGTACAATAAACCGATCTAGCATTCTTGGCCTAGTCATAAACAACAAGTACAACTATCTGATCAGGATGACACAGGTGGCTCTCGACCTCAGGGAGAGCTAGTGTAGGCCAGTGTGTGTGCGTCCAGATGTCCGACAGGTGAGCGTGTGATCACTGCATATGGTGTGTATGCTGTGTCCTGATTGACTGAGTCTTCCCAACTTTGTGGCATCTATCTTGTGTTATTTTTGGAATGCGCACCTTTGGCCAAACGTGTTTATTGGGGCCAATTTCCTCAAACCTGCTTGTGGTGCAACTGCCTATCTGTGGGATCGATCAGGGTTTTCCCTGGGTGCGCGTTTGTCTATGGGCTTAGTGTAATCCCACCTGTGACATGCCAATCGGTGGACTCAAGTTTGGGTCGCAGGGCCTGTCTGACTACGTATCTCTGACTCGGGGTTGATGGGAAAGTCACCTTGGGTGAATCAGGCAGCAATGATATGAGTTTGTTAAAATGTTTACAATTAACATGGCGGTCATTGATATTTTTACCGACATCCACAGTATTGTGTGTACAACTGTCATAGCGTACATCGATATTTTCTTTACTGATATAAACATTGTAATGCGTGCATAGACTATAGCATACATTGATATTGTTTTCTACTGATATCAACATTGTTATGAGAGCACATTTTATGTCATGCATCGACATTGTCATTATTGGTATTGCCCTGGTCGGGCCTGTATATATCATGGTGTATAATGACATCATGTTCACGGATATTAACATTCCTCCCCCACCCCCCTCTTGAATTTTCAACTACTTCATCCTCCTCATATGTCATGACAGTTACATTATTCGAGGCTGTGTGTGTTGCTGTAGTGTCTGTTACCTAATTTGAGGCTTGCATTTTTACAGCAGAAAACCCCCATTTGTAGGAAACCACACAACAGTAGTACACCAACGAAAACTGGAAGTAGTGATGTGAATAGTTTGGACACCCATAGGGGGGATCCAAGAAAACAAATACTATGAAATCAGTCCTGCTCAGAAGCAACTCCCTTCTCCTTCATGTCCGCTTGTAGACAATGCAATGATTGGATGGCAAGTGCAAGAGTTCCATTCTCGAGATTATTTCCGGGAATAAAAGTACAACAGGAAGCACCAATCTTGGCACACACCCCGCCTTCTATCGCAGTGATCAAGTCCAAAATGTACCGATGTTGCATCACCATGAGGCGGATGGCTCTGTTCTTCCTTGATAGCGTTTAGGCCAAGCTCAGTGTTAATCATTTTTAACATCTCCCACCTGGTTATTTGTAACCAGCAGGCATTCGCCTTCGTTTGAATGGTGAAGAAGGGTATTGACCCTCCTGCGTTTACTTGAGTCTCTGAAAACAGTCTAAACTCTTCCGGAAAGTCTGTGTACTGAGCCTAACCAAAATAATAAGCAGTTCTTCTAGCCTGATGCAACAGTGTTCTTTTGTTCTGTAGCAGATGTTGAGACAACTCAGACTGATCTTCACCAGAGATGACCAGCGTTGGGATGTGTATAGTCACAAGGGTGCAGCGGCCCCGCCATCCAGGGGCTAGCTGGGTGTAGGCAAGCTCACTACACTGCCAGTAGAAATCCATCAATGTGGAGGTGCCACACTGCAGGTCCGTTGTATGCAGTACTTCACAGGTCTCTTTATAGCCAAGCAGTATGGTTCCTTTGCCTCTGAAACACAAGGAATACAGTGCAAGTTTCTGTACAATTAAGGCTTCCCTCTTCCCCCTCCAACCATGTGTACCTATTAATCTCACTATCCCAGATTTCCTGACACGGGGCGTCTCTACTGGCGTTTGACCCCCTCCCATGAGACTCATTTCTCCCAGCATGATCGAGGTGAGCATCCCTGCACTGGAATTCCATGTTCAGGGTCCACTTGTCATTAAAAAAAAAAAGTTGGCCCCAAATACGTTAAGGGCAACCAGGAACCACAGACAGAGGAGGGGCAGACGTATTTGCATTGCATTGAAGCATTTTTCTACAAATTCCCAGTGCCAAACCAGTCCCCCTCCCCCCAAACTGCCTCTTCTGTGCATCCTGTGTGCCTGGGTTTGGATGTCGCTAGGTTCGGTAAAAAGGTACAGTGCTGTGGGGTTGGTCTCATACCAGGTGATGTTTACTATTGCATTACAGGGCTCTACACCATTGGGCTGAATCCTGGCCCTGATCCTGCATAGGCACAGGTGGAGGAGGCATTTTGCTTTTTTGGGGGCTATCGCTTGGGATAAGTAAAGCCAGTCTGCGCCTACAGCGTGAGGTATCAGTGAACATATGTAACATACCTGCTCGTGGTTTGTGTGTCCACAGAGGCCATATATTGATACCAGGTGTTGTGTAAGAGTACGCTGTGTAGTGCGTGAAGAATGATAGCATTTGGTTCAGCATAGGTGTAAGTGAGGTGAGAGGTTCCTGCGCATGCATTGCAAAAATGTCAAAGTGTATTTCATGAGACTAGGCACATTTCTGGCTCCGGAGGGGCGCGAAAGCACCTAGGCTAAACAGAGCGTGTACAAGAATACATAAATTCATAACTTAAAAAACATTTGTAGGCTGTGGATAGGTCTTCAGGGGAGATATTGGTCGTCTGGGCACACAGGGTGTTGTGTCTTGTCTTGGGGCAGTGCAAAAAGAGTCTTTATATAAAAAAATAAAAAAAGGTTATTGTTAAGTCAATTTGTAGTCTGTGTTCTTGAGTGGTTGGCCTTGTTGAAGTCCTTTTGGATGCTTTGATTGAAGGGGCAGCGGACTGCAGCAATGTTGGTGAACGTGCAGCTCAATCTCAGAACTGTAGGATAAGAGCTGTGGGTTGTAGGTTAGGCAGTATTTCGGGAAAATTCCTGCGCTTACTTTTTACCAATACACTATGGCTCCACTGTGAGTGATATTTTCTAGTGGGGTACTGGAAAGAGGTGCTAGCATTGTCATAAGGTTTCTGCACATACACAGAGCTATGCACAGGATAATGGGACCCCGGAATACAGTGGTTTGCCTACCATATACCGTAGCACCCAAAAACCCCAACCCAACTAGCTTAGCATCCCATTAGCACCCAAGTACCAATGATTGGACAACCCAGAACACGGTATCTATATCTCAGGACTCGCAGAAGCAAGAACACTCTTTCGTCACTCACTCGTACTTGTCCACAAAGGGCGTAGGAAGAGACACTGGATAGGTTAAAATGTTTATTCCAACTTACGTGCTCTAATGTACAGTACACGTGTCAGTACTAATAGCATAATGCATATGAATAATATAAGCAGCATGGTTACAATTCCATAGAATACAAACGGGGAAAGCATCTCATAACTCAGTGGATAAATGTATAAATAACATTACCACCCTCCCCTTGCAGTAAGATTGTTTATTATAAAAATAGAAGACCTCTGGGCTTTGACTAGCGAACCCTCATACCTCGGTCTCTAGATGCAGAACTACATCAGCAGACAATCACAGCTCTTCTCCCTGGAAAGGATTCCTCCAAGTGTGTTAAGCGCCAGTAAAACTGCAGTATTAAAGGCACACCAAGTTCCATGGCATTTGCGCCTAATGTTATGTCTGGGTGCGCGAGACTGGCCATATCAGGAAGAACCAAAATACATTGTTATGTGACCTTGTACATGTTGTGCAGTCTGAGCCCAAATCGAACAAGAGAAAAGGTGAAAGACAGAAAATGCAGACAGCGCAAAAGAACTTAGCAAGAGCAAAGGGCGAGGGAGCCCTGGCTCAATGTAACGTGCGCAAAGAAAAGCAGCATGGCAGCTAGGCCTAGGCCAACATAACAAGGCAGGCAACAATCCACAAGACACCCTCCCCTGGACAGTCCGGCGGCCAGGACAGAGGGCCAAAAAAATCCAGTAGAGTACAGGGAGCGCCCAAACGGCGGAGGACAAGTCAATCCATGAAAGTGTAAGTGCAGAAAAAAGCCATACCCTCCAAGAGGACATCATTGGAATCGTCAAAAAACATAGATGCCATCCAATCCATGAGATCAAAAGAGCAGGAATGCTCCTCAGCAGAGGGAGCATCCAAAAGCAATGCGGGACAACTTGCGTGATAATCGAAATAGCTTTGATGTAGGAGATCCTGGGCAGCCGCCCAGATATCCCATTGCGCCAAAATCCCCAGTGCAGCCGCACGCGCCATACAGCCGGCAACGGAACAGTCCTGCTCATGGGCCTCTAAGGGACCCATCAACTGAACAAAATCCGGAACAGACAATGACGAATTGGAGAGGCAATAATCCAAAGTCCAGGTGAAAGGACAGCGGACACAAGTCATTACAGGTTGCACGCAAGTGAAATACGCAAAGCGAAAAGAAAGAGTATATGACACACTCAGTGTCGCCAATGGCAAGACATCAAAACCAGCCAAAAGGCGCTCACGGAGCAGCTGGAGGCGGGCCGGATCGAGCAGGTCCCATCGGGGAGCAGCCATTGCGCAGAAAACAAATTAATAGCAGGACACCAGCCGCCAAAGCGATGATCAACGGGAAACCGCCAAAGACGCTGGAAAAAAATAGAATGAATAAATGCCGGGATGACACCAAAAATAGTTTGGAAGGAGGACACCAAACCAGACCCTACGACCTTAAAAAAGTGTACCAGACCCTCAGTGTTAGATGCGTTAAAAATACGATGAATTAACTCCCCAAAATGTTGGGGGAGATTAGTGTTCAAAAGGGCCTGTATTTCACTGTGGGTACTCGCCACCTGGAGAATGAATGTCTCCCGGGCGGACGTGAGCATAACTTCCTCGTTCAATAATAGTGCCTTTATTCTGCTCAGTCTATTGAAATCTGCCTCCATGGTAGGGATGGAAGGCCAAATAGAAATATCAACCTTGCCATGAGGGGGAGGAAAAGCACATTTTTGCAGCAGACAACCCTGTGCGAAACTGTTACAATGTAAGGAATGCCAGCCTGCAGGCCACAACAGTTTTCGTTATTTAAAAGTAAATAACTACCATTGGAAAGGAGAGTGAAAGTAGGAGAAATAACAGGAGCAGGAATACCTTTCAGCACACAAGCAAGATTAGGAGCGGAAACGCTACATGAGCCATGCAATTTAATGTGTTTACAAATAAGCGAATGACCCATAGTCGAGTCGCAGGACTCCCCGTGAGAAAGACTTCCTTGCCGTCCCGAAGGCATTTATACATGAAAGGCAAGGACCAGAGTTCATGCAGGAAAGCACTGCCCAAGGGCTGGTAACGGCCCACAGGATAATGTTTCATGCACGAGTCAAATTCAAACAAAGAAAAAGGTAAAGCGATAACCCCATGAACTAGCCACACAGCAGAATCGAGTTCTGCAACAGAGAACGGCAAAGGATCCATCTTTTCGATATGTAATAAGGTGTAAGTTGCATCTTTCATGGACATGAATTGCTGTTTGTCAGTTAAATTAAAAGGTAGAAACAAGGCAGAGGCGTTCAAAAAATGCCAAGGAACTTTACCTAACTTGAGCGTTTGTAAAGTCCATGCAAACTGCATAACTGAACGCAATTGATTCTGACCATGATATAACACAGAAACATCATCTTGTACAATATCAACAACAGAGGACACAATATTCTCTAAAGTATAAATGCGAGAAGACAGGGTATTAATACTATTGTCAACAACAGCAAGCACCTTTTCCAAATTTGCTTGATCTATTTCCCGAAGACGGGAAGCAGCTTCCATTTGTGATAGCTTCCAGAGTTCATTATATGTCTCATAAATGAATCTTTTAGGTCGGGGACCACGAGGTCCCAAAACAAAGTCGGACAGATCAATATTGCCTGAAAGGAGGGACAAATGTTGTTTAACAGAATCAAGGGACGAATGTTGCAGCCATTGTTTGCATAATTTACCAACAGAATATGTAGTGACAGTACGAGAAGCAGTAAATCTCGGATCAGGCCTATCCTGTGTGTATCTAGTACCTGAGTCGTGAAAACGCATTTGACATGCATTAGATGATATAGGCCATACCAACCAGGGTGACGGATCCAGTCCGGAAACATTAAATGAATTATTCTGTAATAGAGCCTGTAGGGTCGTCAGGGACAGGTTAAAACGTGAGCTATCATTGGAAAAACTCGACAGGGATGGAATTGAGGGCGAGTTCAATTGTTTAGTGGTAGCTAAGCCCCAACACGTAGTTTGATAGATGGAAACATTTAGGAACATAATTTGGGTAGGGATGAGGCAAGCACGATGCAACGCCTCGGTTCCCTGTACCTGCCATGGCTTGGAGCCCCAAATAGATTTCAAATCTATTGTATCCTCCCAGTACTCATAACCACCCACTGCTAGGGCACTTAAAAAGGAACCCGAATAAAGCAATTTGGTGTGTGTTAACATAATTTTCTGAGTTGATGTGGTATGAAGTCTAAAATAATAGGATGCAGGGTTTGACCGATTAAAATCAGTAAAATAGGTAAACTTATTTCGAAGAGTTTGTGAGCTACCTGGCAAGGGGTTTGGACAATGTTCCCATTGGGTGTAGTTAACAGAACTACGCAGGGCACTTGGCTTATGGAGAAAATGATTACCCCAATGTTGGTAACAATACAAATCGGCATAATTCGCAGAATTCATATATAAATCTTCAGCATTAAAAGATGCATAATATTTTAAATCGGCAAACAATGCTTCAACGGCATGCACATCCCAATCATCAGAATGAATATTATTTTGTACTACATCACCCATTGAAACACGAAGGACATTAGGTACATTAATAATTTCCGTCGGACCATGGATTTGATAGTTCACTGCATCCCATACGATGCCATCAGCAACTGGAAAAGCTGAAATGTTCACAAATGTGTGGTCACGCTTCATGATGTGAGACGAGGAATGAGGAGCCAAAGTTCCAGAAACATAGTCTACAGCAGAGCGTTCAGGTAAATAGTGACCGTTGATTAGTAGAAAAAACACTGTGACAAAGCCAATGGACATGAACAAAAAAATCAAGAAAAGTACCAACCAGATGTATGTCCAGGGTGGAATCAAAAAATTGTCTCTAAACCAGGATACAAAAATACTGAACTTGGATGGGACTTTTGAAGAAGTGGAATCCGAATCAAAGGAATAACGAGTCGGGCCAAGTGGCGTTGTTGGTTGATGCGCCACCGATTCAGATGCAGGATAGGTATACTCGTCCTCGTCGATGTTGGTGGAGAGTTGGGGATCAATTATAGTTTCAGGCAAATCAACCATCTCAATTACATCAGCGACCGTTCGTGTAGATGGGCCACGAACATATGTCCGATAAATGGCAGGACAAGAGACCGCTGGTGTGACACTATTCAGGATCGGCCAGGCGCTGTAGCTTGACATTTTCCACTGAGATGTATCTGTTCTCCTTGCGACCAGGAAGCGGTGGTAAAATGACTGTACGTGTTCCCTTCAAGCCCAGAACTGGAACCGGTGCACGAAAAGAGGGGCCGAATTCTTTTTGTTTTCAACCTTCTCTCGAACCAGTTCTCCAACCTTTGGAAGCCAGCCGGCTACCGGAATCTGCAACGCAGGATCTGTGGCTGAAGGCAAATGTGTAGTTGCAAGTTTGTCTCGGGCTTCTTGTAAGTCCTGTAACATAGCAGAATGATTATCTACATCAAACTTGGCGGATTGCGCCGCAATGTCTGGACCCTCAAGGTCAGGCACAAACATTCTTATGCCAAAGAGCATTTCGTATGGGGTCCGCCCACCCAGAGGTCTTCTAGGGAGATTATTAAGTGCACGTTGAACGGTATACAAGTGGGCCAGCCAGTTCCTGCCAGTACCTATAACTCTAGCTGTTAAGGATTGCTTTAAGTCACGGTTCATTCGTTCAACGATAGAGTTGCCCTCAGGCCTATACGGAGACGAAAATTTCACCCGCACCCCAAGCAAAGCCATAGCATCCTTGTAAGCCCTAGAGGCAAACGCTGGACCTTGGTCCGAATGGAAGGTGCCGCATGCGAAAATTCCCACAAAGACACACAAATCCCTGATTACATTTCGAGCGTCAGCACTACGTTGTGGCCAGACCCAGAGGAACCGTGTGCACGAGTCCACTGCTACTAAGATGTATTTATAGGCAGTGTCTGATGAGAATGGACCGCAGTGATCCAAGTAAACACACCCAAAGGGTCTGTTAGCAATGCAGAGCGGGGTTTGTGGAGGGCGTGTTACCGTGGAAGGCTTAATCTGTTGACAAACGTCGCAGGAAAGCACGAAAGCACGGGTGTCTTTATACAATCCACGCCACCAATAACGCTGCTGCAAGATGGAAACTGTAGCTGACACACCTGCATGAGCAGAA
Organism: Calotriton arnoldi; assembly: GCA_963921515.1. NCBI lineage: Eukaryota > Metazoa > Chordata > Amphibia > Caudata > Salamandridae > Calotriton > Calotriton arnoldi. The sequence goes on from CAWUFW010000725.1 coordinate 398,861, forward strand.
GCCATGCCTTCGTGTGCAGCTGATATCAAGGCACTCCTGCGGTCCGCGTTGGGGATCAGCCGATCTCCAACGTCAGGTATTGTTACATAAGGAACCTGTTCGGGACTTAACTTGTAAGAATACTTGGAAGGGAAACCTGTAGGGTAATTATCACCTTCCTTGGTTGCAGCAATAGCTGCTAGAATAACAGAGTCAATTTTAGACATGGACCTGGTAACCGCTGCTACTGAACACGTGACTACTGCCGAACGTGCAGCTTCATCTGCCAGATCGTTACCAATAGCGTGTGCGCCCACCCGCTGATGGCCTAAGGTGTGAACCACCTGTGTGAGGGGCAGACGTTGTTGCAATTCTGCCACTCGAACCCAAAGCATTTTATGCTTAATTGTGCTCCCTTTTGCGTCCTTGTAGTCATTTTTCGACCAGAAAAACAGATTGTCATTGTAAGACTGTACACAGTAGAAGGGATAACATACAATAAGAGTGGTCTCATCCTGAGAAGCGAACTCAAGCGCAAGTAGCAATGCATGCAGCTCGGCCAATTGTGCGGTACTATCTCCAAGTGTGCGAGTGTGCACTACAGAGGATTTGAACGTTCCATTTACAAAGGAACCCGCAACAATAGCACATGCAGCTGAATAAGCGTGCTTGGACCCAGTGGCCGGTTGCGCCGAACCATCTGTGTAGATCACACATTTGTAATCCTCAAGCGGTAGTAAAAACAAAGGAGGAGGATGAACGAATTCATACTGCAAAAACTCCTGAGTCTGAAGAGAAGAATCAAAAACAAAAGTGACGTCCGAAGATGTCAAGGATGTAGCCCATTGTATCCAACGGGGATGCATTGCTTTTGAGTTCGGTACACTTGCCTTTGTTACTGCCTCTAGGGCAGGACAGGGTGTCACCACTAGAATCCGCTTTCCCTGTGCCAGTGCGCGTTCTTTTAGAATCGCCATTTGCACTGCAGTTAGAACTTTTTCGACAGATGTAAAGCGCAATTCAGCGGAAGTGTACAGATGCGACTTGTATGCGATGGGTACTGTATCACCTTCATTAAAGGTTAAGTATGTGAATCCCACCGCCCCGGAATTATTCTAATCACCAGGTTTGTGTGGTTATCACGAGTCAAAAGATATTTAGACTCCAAAAGGTCTGTCTGCAAAGACTGCAGAATTAAGGTATGCTCAGGCAGCCAGCAAGACCTTGAATAGGTAGGTTGTATCAAAGCATACAAAGGCTTGATACGCTGGGCATATTCGGGAATGTAAGTACGCCCGAAATTCAGGAAACCCAGCAAAGACTGAAGTTTCTTCAGAGTATTTGGGGGCACAAATGTGCACATTTTTCCAAGAAATGGGGGCTAAGCCCTTCCCTTCGTTGTTGAGCTCATAGCCCAAGAACAGAACGGTAAATTCAGCAATGTGTGACTTAGCAAAGTTAAATTTGTAACCCTGCTCCGCAAATTCAAGAATAATGCGGTCCACACGGGACAGATGCTGATATAACTCGTCGTCTGTCAGATAGATGTCATCTACGTACGAACATGCGTCTTGATCAATGTCATTTAACAAAGAAACAACACGGGCGGCGAATATACCCGGACAATTTTTGTAGCCCATGGGTAAACGCCGGAACTGGAATAATTTACCACCGGAAGTGAATGCGGTCCATTGACCACTCTCCGGGGCTAGGTTGTGCGTGTAGAAACCGTTTGAAAGGTCAAGTGTCGTTTTGTATTTTTTACGAACAAGACTGTCTACAAGCGCAGAACTGTGTGTATTCTGTACCGCAAAGTTCCGACAATGGGAATTTAAATGCCGGTAATCCAAAACTAAGCGGTACGATCCATCGGGTTTAGAAACCACGAAAAGGGGATTGTTCATAGGTGATACGCATGGTTCGATTACTCCCTGATATTCCAACTGTGTCAGAATTTCGGAGACAGGGCCTTTTGCCTGCCGTTTGATGGGATATTGGGATTGTGGCTGCGGTAGTGACCGCAAAGGTATTGCATGGGGAGGTGATTCTTCATCCCATCCCACATGGTTGCGGTATAATGCCGGTGCCAGGTACACAGCCCACTCAGCTGCAAGTGCTTCAGTTTTGTCTTTTGGGACATGCCTTGAAAAGCTTGGAAGGATTACCTCCTCTCCTTTATGTGCAGCTAAAACGAATGGGGGTGGCCAATCCACCTCTGCTAACAAAATGTCATATGAAGAGGTTAGATTTTCCCCAAAAATCCCTTTTATTTCACGCGGTATGTCACCTTCAATTTGTATGACTATGTTGTAAAGTCTGTCAGGGGTGCCACTCTCGTGTCAGCTGTCTCTACAGTAACGAATGTTTCAGTTGCTGTCGCCTCCATATGAGGACGTAGCGCCTCCCGCACTATGGTAACTTCCGCGGCGCTGTCTAGGAGGGTCACTGCCCACGTCCAATTCTGGAGTCTCGTTCTCACGGTCTGTGGCATATTTCGCTGTTACAGCGGCAACTCTTTTCTTCTGAAATTGCGGTCGAGGAAGGTGAAAGTCTTCTGCTTTCCCTCTGACTTGTTGTCGAGGTTGGTCTCGCTCCTGGGGAGCCTCTCGGCCCCTTCCTCTTTCTTGCCGTCCTCCTCCACCAGCCTGTGACGAAGTCTGGGCCTGTGAAGAACGAGGAGAACGCGTATCAGAGCTCTGAAACCTTTCTGGTGATTTAATTCTCGACCTATCACGTAAATCATAAGTACGTTCAGAAGAAACCGAAACTGGGGAAGCGCCTCTCGACCCCGGCTTCTTTTGTTGCTTACCCTGTTTTTTCTGTCTCCAACTCTTTTTAGTGAAGACTGGTCTATCATCTTTCTCAGATGTACTTTTTGTTTGTGTAATTTGTGGTTGCGATTGAGTTTGCATTTTTACAAAAGGCTTGTTGCCTAGGCTATTTCTTCCAATTGTTTTATAAGCCCGAGGTATAATTTTCGGTAATTCGCGAGGCCTGTCCAACTCTGGGACCAAAGCCAAAGCATTCGCTACTTGAAAGTTCATTGCATCGCCCTTGACATTTCCAAGGATCAGTTCAGCTACTACATCAAACACTCCCACTAGTCTCATCCCTAATTCCACAGCCGCTTCAGGGCCATGCTCATCCTGTACTTTTTTAATTACAGAGGGTAGAACCGTCATGGAAGGAGTACCAAAACATTTTGAATAAACTGCTGCGAATACCTTACCCCAGTTTTCACATGATGTCAAATCGGGGATTAAGTCTTTTGGCAAACTTATCGTAAGGATGCGGTGTTTATCCACCGGGGATGTATGTGGAAACACCGCTTCTATCTGATCAAACTTTTCTGCAAGCCAGTAAGGATAATCGTCCTTATTTTGTGGACGTTTGCCCATCACAGAATTTACCATGACAGGACTTATGGTCACTCCAGCTGCAATAGCTGGTTGGCCAGCGACTACAGGAGCAGCTCCATGGAGACTACCTGTAACGTATGTCACTAAGGCTCGATGCACTCGCACCAGTTCTGTATGCATAGTGCGCAGATCCGCAATCGGTAATGCCAGATAATTTGGATGCGGGGTATACCCGGCCAATACAGGCCAAGTGGCCCCCTCAATGGATAAGGGGCCTAAACGAACTGCGGTATTTGGTTGTGGGAGGGCGCCATTAAACCAAACACGGTGCTGCCAAGCCGTGAGAGGCACTTCAAGATTAGTATAGGGTCGATAGGCAGCAGGAATAGCGGTGAGTTTATATTCATGAAACAGATTATCACCTGCATCCACCGCCTCAAAAGTGATCCAAGTGTAAAACACTTCAAAGTGATAAGCCGGATCGGCTTGAACCACAAAGACCAACTCGACCCCAGTATCGGGCACTCCGTATACACCTAGGTGTTCTCGGAGTGGTCCTCGGCTATGTGCAGCTATCGCCACACCAGCCATAACTAAACAATTGTATTCGACAACCTAACAGGGAGCACAAAATGGGTTTTTTATGTAACCTTTTTAATAACTTCAAGCTTGAAAGAACCTATAAAACGTTCAATATAGGAGGTATCACCGTCACTTACGCCTCCGGAAGCGTACGTGAGGGTTTTGTGGACAAGCACAAGTACTACTCAAGCGTCTCGCAGATAAGCAGCCCCACGGTGGTCGCGCCATGTCATAAGGTTTCTGCACATACATAGAGCTATGCACAGGATAATGGGACCCCGGAATACAGTGGTTTGCCTACCATATACCGTAGCACCCAAAAACCCCAACCCAACTAGCTTAGCATCCCATTAGCACCCAAGTACCAATGATTGGACAACCCAGAACACGGTATCTATATCTCAGGACTCGCAGAAGCAAGAACACTCTTTCGTCACTCACTCGTACTTGTCCACAAGGTGCGTAGGAAGAGACACTGGATAGGTTAAAATGTTTATTCCAACTTACGTGCTCTAATGTACAGTACACGTGTCAGTACTAATAGCATAATGCATATGAATAATATAAGCAGCATGGTTACAATTCCATAGAATACAAACGGGGAAAGCATCTCATAACTCAGTGGATAAATGTATAAATAACATTACCACCCTCCCCTTGCAGTAAGATTGTTTATTATAAAAATAGAAGACCTCTGGGCTTTGACTAGCGAACCCTCATACCTCGGTCTCTAGATGCAGAACTACATCAGCAGACAATCACAGCTCTTCTCCCTGGAAAGGATTCCTCCAAGTGTGTTAAGCGCCAGTAAAACTGCAGTATTAAAGGCACACCAAGTTCCATGGCATTTGCGCCTAATGTTATGTCTGGGTGCGCGAGACTGGCCATATCAGGAAGAACCGAAATACATTGTTATGTGACCTTGTACATGTTGTGCAGTCTGAGCCCAAATCGAACAAGAGAAAAGGTGAAAGACAGAAAATGCAGACAGCGCAAAAGAACTTAGCAAGAGCAAAGGGCGAGGGAGCCCTGGCTCAATGTAACGTGCGCAAAGAAAAGCAGCATGGCAGCTAGGCCTAGGCCAACATAACAAGGCAGGCAACAATCCACAAGACAGCATTTTTAGAGAATGGTGGTTTTAAGCTAGTTTAGTGCTATTTACACTTTGGTTTCCCCTTGCTACGGTGGGGACAGTAATTTTCCTCTGTGGGCTACTCCATTTAAAGGTGTGTTTAACTGGTGTGGGCGGGGGGGATCCTTTTGACCTGCATGGGCTATGTGAAACTGCAAGGGGAAGTGGATGTTTGATTTTTAGGTTGATGTTTCCGTTGACACATGAGCGTCCCTTGGGGCTCTGCATGTGCCATGTAATAAGATTTTCTCTAATGGGGTTTGTGCGGGTTCCGTTGGGCATTTACCTTTGTTTGGGTGATGCTGCTTCTAACACAGCATATCAGAGGGGGTGGGGGCGTTTGTGGCCCCCATACAGTACTGCAGGGGAATGGCTGGAATCGTGTTTGTTTCCTGTGTTTTCGCGTGCTTAGCCAGATGTGGGTAACGCCAATGGACCTGATGGATTTTTCCCTATAAACTGGGGTTATGTGATCGCTGAGAAGCTGTTCTGTGGCCCCCATGATTTGGATATAGCCATGACTGAAATCGGACCTATTGCTTCCTTGAACGATGTTTCATAAGGCCTTGTGTATTCTACTGGACAAGCTGGGTGAGGTGGTGAGCCTATCCATGCACCTTGTGCAGGGATCTGCAATGGTCATCTATGGAAACCCTTTCCCTCCTGTCGTTCTCTTCCTCAGATCTGGGATGCTTTTGGGTCTGCCGCCCTCGGCGGGAATCAGGGGCTTTTTATCCAGTGACACGCTACTCCTGCTGCTTTGGAGGGGCATGATCCAATGAGCAGACTTTGGATGTGTTTGGAGGCATTAGGGGACAGAAGGAGGCAGTGTCCTGCTTTCGATGGGAGACAGGTGCACGGCTTGGACTTGTGCTGTGAGTAATGAACTGAGACAGCTGATTGCCTGGGTGAATTTCTATAATGGCTTGGTGCCAAATTTGTGCATGGATTAAGGAGTTCTACAGGTCACCTTAACACCCTAAGTGCACAGACAACCTAGCTTCCAGTACTGGAGCCTTATCTTGCTTTGGAACCAAAAAGGGGGCCATATGCTGGAGGCCTGAAAATGTTGAAGAATGAATAGGGTCTTTTCGATATGGGGCACGCCCTAGTGACTTAGGCGAAGGGACCTGGGTGCCTGCTTTTATGAACCAGTTGGGGCCGCCCTGCTCCCTCGTCAGACTGTCTTCCCCTTGGGGGGAGTGGTCAGCCAACCCCACCCTGGGAGATCAACAACAATGGGAGTCCAGGCCCCCGCGGGCATCTGGGCAGCGAACTCTACGTGAATTCCCGGTTGACATAGCAAAACGGCCCTAATGTTGGTTGTGAATGCAGGTAAAGAAATATAACTGGGAGCGGTGTGATGGGGATAGGTTGCTTTGCAGAATGGTTTTGGACTTACTGCATGATTGTACTCCGATTGCGCTAGGGCACTGCCACCCCCGACAGTCACCCTTCTTTACTGTGAGCTCCCTGGGCTGCGCTCCCCGTCTCCTGCTGTTGCCAACCATCTGGTCCTTGTCATGGTAGTGTGTTTGCGGACTGATTTCCTCTTGTCTGAATGTGCTGTGTGCTCAGGTTGATCTGGGCTTGGTTTTGTAGATGGGTATTCTGTGGGGGTTGTCCTGGGACTATTCTTTTCTGCTTGTGGTATATTTTTAGGCGAAAATGGCTGATCCTGTGCTTTTCTTCGGTAACAATAGTGGCATTCTCTACAATTTGGAGGTTGCCAGCCTTTTTGCCCTCTGGTCGGGCACTCTGTTGGAACCCTCTGGGGTTCCGTGGCAGAGTCTTCTTCCAGCCAGACGCCACTTGCAAGCTTTTGGAAGCCGCGGCCCCTTTGGAGGCGCTCTCGCCTGCTTCTTGGTCATTCCAAGGAGTCCCCTGTGTGGACGGCAGTCTGCCCACTCAAGGCCCAAGGACGTTTCCCATGTGGCAGGCAGGGACATATCCTTCAGATGTTTCTCTGGTAGGTCGGAATTGCAGAGTTTTCTCCAGAGGTCACTAGTCCAGGTAGCGCATTTGGTAACCAGCACAGGGCCACCATGTCTGTGCCACTTCCTCAGTCAGGGAGGTGCCAGGGTGGTGACAGAGCCTGAACAGGGTAACCCCAGTGACACACATGGTCTGGTTGCTACCGCCATTGTCCCTATACGCCTTGGGCCATCTCCCCACTTAGCCTCGGGAGATGCAGTGGGCATGAGCGTGTCGTGATAGTCTGTCTCCAGCTCACTGTGCACCCTACATGCTATCCTTTTGGCAGTTTCTACCAAGAGGTGGTGTGTGCGGCCTCTCCACTGCTGGGCTAGTCTGTACAACTCTAAGAGGCTTCCGGTATAGTCCAGGACTACCCTCTTGAAGGGGGCTCAACGGACCGGGACCATCCTGACTGGCATCGGAGAGGTTTCCTGGTTTGTACTCTAGGGGGGAGGAGCAGGCTATAGTCCCATTCTCGGTGAACTGGATGGACATTCTTAGCTTGGACAGTATGTCCCGTCCGAGAATATTGGTCGGGGAGAAAGGATAGTACAAAAATTGCTCCTTTATCCTATTCTCCCCCATTTCCAGCTCGAGGAGTTCCGTGAGGGGACCTCGGCCACGGAATCAGAGATTCCTTGTATTTTGGCAGTAGGCTTTATAGGAAAGTAGGATCTTTCCGACATTTTGCCCCACTTTTTGCCTGGTGTCAGTAGGTTTAGACTGTAGTACACTGGGATCCTGCTAACCAGGACCCCAGTGTTAGTGCGCTCTCCCCTAAATTGGTTCGGCAAGTACTTTGTACACCACATAATTGGCATACTAGTGTACCCCTGTAAGTCCCTAGTGTATGGTGCTAAGGTACCCAGGGCAGTGGTACACCAGGGGTCTCCCATGGGCTGCAGCATGTATTATGCCACCCATGGGAGCCCATGCAAACTGTCTACAGGCCTGCCATTGCAGCCTGTGTGAAATGATGCATGCACCTTTCACCACAGATATAAGGTTTACCTTATATCCCGGTCACTGCACTTAAACCCTACAAGTCACCTGTAAGGTAGGGACCCCTACAAAACACCGGATTCCATTCTCTGGGCTTTGCAAGTGCGGGAAAGCCATCTTAAGGTATGTAGTGGACACTGGTCAACGCGAGATGTCCAACTACATAATCGTTTCCCCGAACAGAGTCATGTTTGGTACCAAACATGTTGGAATCCTACAATACACCGATTGCAGTGTTCGTTACATGATACCATGTACTGGGGGCTCCTTAGAGGACCCCCCCATACCTACCTCGGTAGCCTTGTAGGGTCTGCGTACAAGCCAGTTTTGCTGCCATCCCTAAACACAGTTCTGCCCTCCTGCTGATGAGCCTTACTCAGGCAGGGGAATGCCGAACAATTTTTTTCCGGTAGCCACCTCTCCTTTAGAAATAAGTGTCTCTGGGCAAGGGTGGGGGTGCTCTGCGTGCCTCCACACTGCTTTGAAGGGCACATTTGGTGCTCTACTTGCATAAACCAGGTTGCCCCAGTCCAGGAGCCCTTGTCTCCCGCTCTGGCACGAATGCCACACAAAGGACAGGGGAGGGACTGGTCAGTCCACCAGAGTAGCGTCCCTGACTCCCCCTGAAAGGAGTGTCACTGCAGAAGCGGTCCAACCCTCTTCCTGTGTTACTTAAGGAGCTCCCCTGAGGGTCAGACACTTGATTAGTTTGGACAAGGATTCTGCTACAAGACCCGTCTTCAGGATCCTCCACAAGACTCTTCTACTGCTGGACACTAGACTCTGCTTTTGGGCTGGGCCGGACCCAAGACAAGAGTGCTTCTGGTAGGAAGGCTACTACTGCAAATTAGTCTCCATGCTTTTCAACCATCCTGCAACATCCGTGGCAGTGAATCCTCCAGAGTCACAAGGACTCTGTAAGCATTAAGGACAGCTGGAAGGATTCTCCCTTGGAGTGAAGGAGTCACTCCCCTGCAGCTGCAGGCACCTAGACAACAACCGGCTTGTGGATCCTGCTGTCCCACGGACTCTTCAAGGTTCTATAACACAGGTGGTGGTTTGGTGACTCTCCCATGGCCTGAACTGCCTTCTGTGCAATTTGGAAGACTGGAATCCCTTGTGGAGCTGCTGGAACCTTACCCCTGTGCACAGCGTCTGTTTGCAGTTACCAAGGCTTGTTGGTTCTCCAGTGTGGAAGTCTCCAAGAAGCCCCAGCCTCAAGCATCACTCTGCTGCAAAATCGACGTCCTCACTGCATCTCCTGCGACGTGGGCCTCCATTTTGCTGTGCTGCTGAGACTCCCTGTGCCTGCTGACAGAGGGTCACTTTGGGGTCTTTGATCGATTCCTGCTGGCTCTCCTGCTTGCTGAGGTCCAGTCCTAACTTACATGTGGTGTGTGAGCTCCCTGGACCTTGCTGGTCCGCCTTTCTGCAACTCTTCCTGCAGCGTGTCTGCTATATTTGTCAAGGCTTGTTAGTGGTCCTGCTGGCCACGGACACTCCTGGAATTCGGCAACCGTTGTGGGACAGCTCGTGGTCAGCTCCTGTGCTTCTCCATCATCGCCTGGTCTCCACAGTTGCAACTACAAGACCTCCATTCTACCGTGAAGTACCCCCAAGAAGGGTGGGCATTGTGCTCCTGCACCTCCTGGACTCCGAGTGGCTTGGACTCTCGCTTCTCTCCTCTCAGGTGCTCCTCATCCGGAATCCACATCTGGGTTCCACCAACCTGGTCATCCAAAGATCCCCATTGTCCTTAACAGGTGGTTGCGACACCACTTCACACCTATGCACCAGGGCTCTCTGGTGTAGGTATCCTGCTTCTCTGGGTATCCAGCGATGGGGTTCTCTCTAACCTCCCTGGTTCCAAAGGTCTTCCTCGGGGTCTTGAAAATCCTAACCACAACTTACCCATGTTATCCTATGACACTGACCCGGGGTATCACCTCTGCACCCGGATAAGTCTTAGCTGCTCTCCACAGCTACCCCTTAAGAGCTTTGGTTATCGGGGACCTCTTACACTATCACTAAGGGTTGCCTGGACTCGGTGCAGGATGCATCACCAATAGGTGTAGACCATATACTGAGCCAGCCTCCTACATTGGTGGTGCAATGGTTGGGATAAAGTCTATCATTGCTTTACCACTTATTCATAAATGAGGTTTCCACAGGAAACCACTACTAACTTAGGTATACACTATATCTGTAACAGAGTAGGCTTTTTTGCTAAGCTTTTTGGATGGCATGTGAAGGGTCTAACACAACCCTTTTTCCAATCCCTTTGATGTTTAGAACACTAGGGTAGGGTAGATACACTTACACTACACTAGCACCATGTCTTCAAATAGGGAATCTAGTCAGACTCGGGTGTCTGCGTACAGTGTCCTTAGGTTACAAAAATTTAGGACATTGTGTAAGGATAGGAAACTAAAGACATCTAGTAATCCTACTAAGTCTTACCTCATAGAGGTACTCCTTCAGGGTGACCCACAGAATCCTGATAGGCAGGTGGACCTTGGTTAGGGAGGTGACACCCAGAGAACTGGGGCAAGAGGTACCTAGTACTTCTGGCTCTGGACATTGCCATGAGGATTCAGAGGAGATCCCCGTAGTAACCCTAGGCCTGAAGAGGGAGGTCCTGGCAGTACAGAAGGTGTTCACAGCAGTAGGCCCACATTTTCTCCCCATGGGTTGGCAAAAAGGGTTACAAGGAGGAATAGGTCCTCATCCTCTCTCCTCAAACTTCTGCTGGGTCCCCTCACTCTAGCACAAAAGGGGAAAAGACTTAGATAGAGAGTACAGCTTGCGCAAACCTGAAAAGGCAAAGCTCAAGTTGATGAGGGAGCAGCTGGCTCTTGAAAGGGAAGCCCTAAAGGTGGAGATAAAGGAATAATTGGGGGTGAGATCCCCATGGAGGTAGCAATACAGACTGCAGGGTCAGGGAGGAACTTACTCCAGGAATATCAACAGGATAGTCCCTCCTTACAAAACTGGGGCTCACATCCACAAGTCAGTTGCTGTTCTGGGGAGGGCCTGTAAAGTCCAAAAGGTCCCTCAGAAGCAGTGGGCAACTATCATGTGGCTCTCCTTTCCAGACAAAGGCAGAGAAACCTTCCACAGAAGAGGATGCAGACAACTATTAGGTCCTGAAAGAGGCATTCATTGATGGGTTTGGGCTTACTTCTGAGGAATACAGGGTTAAGTTTAGAGAAACCCAGAAAGAGTCCTCACAAGACTGGGTTGACTTTGTAGACTGTGCAGTTAAGGCTCTGGAAGGCTGGTTACATGGTAGTTATGTACATGACTAAGAAGGGCTGTACAATTTGATCATGAGAGAGCACATCCTTAATACCTGCAGGTCTGAAAATCAGCACCAATACCTGGTGAACTCTGAGCTGATCTCTACCCAAGAGAAGGAAAAGGCAAAATCTAAAGACAAAAAGAAAGAGGCTTCTTCAGGTCCACAAACATCTTCCTCTGGGGATGGGTCCAAATCCTCCTCTTCCTCCAATAAGAAACCTTGGTGCTTTAATTGTAAAACAAAAGGCCATAAGTCATACCTTCAAGGGTGTAGCTTGGTACACCTTGGGTCCAGAAGTGGAATCTGATACTAGGACAGCCTCAGTGGTTACCCTGATTAGGCCAAAGGGTGGCACTGACCTTGCCACTTTAGCTGCCTGGCCTCCTGATAGGAGATAATACAGACAGCATCCTCATAAATGGCATTGAAGCAGAGGCTTAGAGAGACACTCGTGCCAGTGTCACTATGGTGGCTGAGAAATTGGTGTCACCTGAGCAGATTCTACTTGGGAGAACTTAACAAGTGACCAACGCAGATAACATCACTAAGTGCCACCCCATGGTAGTGGTTAATCTCAGCAAGGGGGCAGAGGGGTACTGGCCCTAAAAAAGTTGTGGTATCCTCATCTATTCCTGTAGAGTGTCTTATGGGCAAGGGTTTGGAGACTTCAGCCTGGGCTGAAGTGGAGTTACAGACCCAGGCAGCCATGCTGAGTCTCCCTGAAAGAGTTTTTGTGGCAACTAGAACACATGTCAAGAAGCAGGGAAATCAAGGAGCACTGGAGCCTGAAATAATGGCCCAGCCAGCTCCTAACAAGAAAGGTAGAAAGGGTAAGAAATTATCCTCTCCCCAGACTTCCAGTGAGGATCAGTCTCCCCAGGGAGATGATCCTGCCCCTTCTTAGGGAACTCCCCCAGAGTAACTTTGTCCCGACACGGCAGAGCCTCTGGGAGCAGGGGGACCCTCCAGGGAGGAATGGAGTCTGGAGCAGAAATCCTGCCCCTCTCTCTCAAGAGCCTCAGACAGCAAGCTGCTGCAGAAGAGGCAGGGGATGTCTGTGGATCCCATAAGATTTACTGGGAAGATGGACTCTTTTATTCGCAGGCTAGAGACCCCAAGCCGGATGCTACCAGGAGGTTGGTTGTTCCTCTGAAGTTTAGAGAATTCCTCTTAACCCTAGCATATGACATACCCCTTGCAGAACATCTTGGGCAAAGTAAGACTTGGGACAGATGTGTTCCACACTTTACTGGCCCCACATGTCTGAAGACACCAAGAAGTTTTGTCGCTCCTGTGTCACCTGCTAAGCTAGTGGCAAGTCAGGTGGCACTACAAAAGCCCCCTTAATCCCACTACCAGTGGTTGGGGGTTCCCTTTGAGAGGGTAGGCATTGACATAGTTGGTCCCCTAGACCCTCCAGTAGCCTTAGGGAAGTTATATCCTGGTGGTGGTGGACCATGTCAACAGATACCCAGAAGCTATTACCCTTAGGACCACTACAGATCCTGCAGTGGCCAAAGCCCTCTTATGAATCTTTTTCAGAGTGGGTTTTCCTAAGGAGGTGGTGTCAGAGAGATGCAAACTTCATGTCTGGCTACCTGAAAGCTAAGTGGAAAGAGTGTGGTGCAACTTATAAAATCATCACACCCTACCATCCACAGGGCAATGGGTTAGTGGAAAGATTCAACAAGACCCTCAAAGGTATGATTATGGAACTATCTGAAAAACTCAGGAGATGTGATGTCCTACCACCTTGCCTTCTTTTTGCCTACCGAGAGGTTCCACAGAAGGGAGTGGGTTGTAATCCATTTGAACTTCTGTTTGAACATCCAGTTAGGGGTCCACGTTGTCTGGTGAAGGAGGGATGGAAGCAGCCTCTCAACCCTCCCAAGCAGGACATTGTAGACTATGTATTGGGCCTATGGTCACGTATGGCTGAGTATATGAAGAAGGCCACTAAAAACCTGGAGGCCAACCAAGAACTGCAGAAGTTATGACATGAGCAAAAGGCTGTTCTGGCTGTTTACCAGCCAGGGCAGAAGGTGTGTGTTGGAGCCTGTGGCCCCAAAAGCACTCCAAGACAAGCGGAGTGGCCGGCATACAATTGTGGAGAAGAAAGGTGAGGTCACCTACTTGGTGGACCTAGGCACTTCAAAAAGCCCCCACAAGGTGCTTCATGTGAACCGCCTGAAGCCTTACTTTGACAGGGCTGACATGAGCTTGCTCATGGCCACTGATGAGGGACAGGAGGAAGAGAGTGACCTTCTCCCTGATTTCGCTTCACACAACCCAGTTGATGGTTCAGTTGATGGTGTAGTCTTTGCTGGCAGCCTCACTGACCAGCAATAAACTGATTGCAGACAAGTACTCAGTCAGTTCCCAGAACTCTTCTCTCTGACACCCAGCCAGACTCCCTTGTGTGCCCATGAGGTGGACACAGGTGACAGTATGCCTGTATAGAGCAAAATCTACAGACAACCTGACTATGTTAGAGATTGAATCAGGAAAGAAGTACAGAAGATGCTAGAGTTGGGCATAATTGAGCCTTCAGACAGCCCATGAGCTGCTCCAGTAGTCTTTGTACCCAAAACTCATACCCAGGGTGGAAAGAGAGAAATGAGGTTCTGTGTAGACTACAGAGGTCTCAATGCAGTTACCAAGACTGATGCCCATCCTATCCCTAGGGCAGATGAGCTAGTGGATACTCTGGCTGCCGCCAAATATCTCAGCACCTTTGACGTGACTGCAGGCTATTGGCAAATCAGGCTCACAGATTATGCCAAACCCAAAACTGCATTTTCAACTCTTGGTGGGCACTATCAGTTCTCAGTAATGTCCTTTTAGTTGACAAATGCACCTGCCACATTCCAGAGGTTGGTGAATCAAGTTCTGGCAGGTCTGGTAGACTTCAGTGCAACATATCTAGATTATATCACGGTCTTTATTCCCACCTGGCAGGGTCACATGGTCCACCTCAGGAGTGTACTTGAGGCCTTGAAAAAGGCAGGCCTCACTATCAAGGCAAGTAAGTGCCAGATAGGGAAGAGCAAATTTGTATAATTGGGCCACCTGGTAGGTGGGGACAAATTCAACGTTTACAGAGACAAATCTAAACCATTATGGATTTGGTTGCTCCCACTACTCAGACTCCGGTCAAAGCTTTTCTGGGCCTGACGAACAAGTTACTTACCTTCGGTAACACTTTCTGGTGGATACAGTATCTTCCTGTGGATTCCTCACCTTTTGAATTACCCCCATGTGCAGCATTCCACGGAAACTTTTCTTCTCAGCTCTCCCTTGTCGACGACAGTTAGCTGTCAAGAGGCCTTTGACACCCTGAAGAAGTCCTTGTGCTCAGCACCAATTCAGAAGAGTCCCAACTTTTCCAAACCATTTATTGTCCAGACAGATGCATCGGAGATAGGAATAGGAGCAGTGTTATCACTACTTAATGAAGAGGGACAGGATCAACTAGTATCTTTTATAAGCAGATGGTTGACTCCCAGAGAGAAACGGTGGTCAGCCATAGAGAGGGAGGCCTTTGCTGTGGTTTGGGCCTAGAAGAAGTGGAGGCCAAACCCATTTGGCACTCACTTCATTGTTCAGACAGACCACAAGCCCCTCTTATGGCTTAAACAGATGAAAGGTGAAAACCCCAAACTTTTAATGTGGTCCATTCCCCTACAGGGGATGGACTTCAGTGGAACACAGTAACTATGACAACGCAAATGGTCTTTCCAGATATGTCCATTTAGAAAATGAAGACTTACCTGGACAAGGTTAGTCTTATCTTCTTTCATATGGGGGGGGAAGGGGGTTATGTAGGAAAATAGGATCTTTCTGACATGGTTGCTCCCACTTTTTGCCTGGTGTCAGTATGTTTAGACTGTAGTACACTGGGATCCTGCTAACTAAGACCCCAATGTTGGTGCTCTCCCCCCTAAATTGGTTTGGTAAGTACCTTGTACACCCCACAATTGGCATACTGGTGTACACCTGTAAGTTCCTAGTATATGGTACTAAGGTACCCAGGGCATTGGTTCATCAGGGGTCTCCCATGGGCTGCAGCATGTATTATTCCACCCATGGGAGCACATGAAAACTGGGTCTACAGGCCTGCCATTGCAGCCTGTGTGAAATGGTGCATGCGCCTTTCACCACAGATACAAGGTTTACCTTATATCCTGGTCACTGCACTTAAACCCTATAAGTCACCCCTAAGGTAGGCACTTCAGCCCAAAGGCAGGGTGCATGGTTTTAAGTGAGAGGGTGCCCTGCATGATCAGAGGCACCCCATATAAACCCCGGATTCCATTCTCTGTGCTTTGTAAGTGTGGGGAAGCCATCTTAAGGTATGTAGTGTACTCTGGTCAACACGAGATGTCCAACTACATAATCGCTTCCCTGAACTTAGTCCTGTCTGGTATTAAACATGTTGGAATCATGCAACTACACCGATTCCAGAGTTAGTTGCATGATGCCATGTACCGGGGGCTCCTTAGAGGACCCCCCCCCGCACCTACCTGTGTCGCCTTGCAGGGTCTGTGTACAAGCCAGTGCTGCCGCCGAACCCAGACACTGTTCTGCCCTCCTGCTGAGGAGCCTAACGCGGGAAGGAAAACAAAGAATTTCCTGTAGAGGAGAGATGTAGCCATCTCCATTTTAGAAATGGGTGTCTTCGGGCTAGGGTGGGGGTGCTCTGCGTGCCTCCAGACTGCTTTGAAGAGCACATTTGGTGCCCTCCTTCCATAAACCTTTATGTCCCTGTGAGAAGTTGGCCTGGTATATGATGTCCACTAATTAAAGTGGGCAACCTGTACCAGTCCAAACAACCCTAATGGTGATTTAAGAGGTCAAAGATAACCTTAGAAAGCTATCCAAGTGGTAGCTGTGGAGAGCAGCCTTCAGGCTTAGTCTTGACGGAATGTTAAGCAGCTTGTTTTACCGGAATTCAATCTTATTGTATTGGTTAAATGAAAGGAGAACCACACAGTAGTTCTAAAAATATGTATTTATTGTTACAACACTCTAAATACCTCACAGTATCTGCTATACGCAGATAAACACAAAGTACACAATACAGTAGCACAGAAACAATCGTAAGTAGCACTAATACACAGTGGGCTCCAGGGGGAGACCAAACCATATACTAAAATAGTGGAATAAGAACCATGACTCGAGTCAAGACAGTGTCTAGAGGATGTAGAATCGCTGGGACCCCCAAGGAACCACCCAAGGTGGGTGAGTAAGTAGGGACCCCACGGAGGACGGGTGCAGAGTGGAAACACGACCGTGGGCGCCGTACAATTCTATGGGAGAGTCGCGGATGCAGTTTTAAAGTTTAAGGACCATTCCCAGTGGATTACGAGGAAACCCTTTGGATCATAGAAGGTTGGAGAGCCACCCCACCCATGGATACCGTAATACCAGAGTTACCTATCCCAGGGAAGCTGGGTGCATAGGGCTGAAGTGGTGTCGGAAACCGCCGATCTCAATGGAGGACTTCAAGGAAACGCCACTGTGGGAAAGAAGAAAATTGTCCGATGGAATCCAAAGGTGGATTCTTGATGAAAAGTACCTGAAAGCAGATGGGACAGAGTCTGGGTCACTCAGGAGTGACAAGGGGCTCGGTAGACGCATGCACACCGATGTCGGGTGCTTCAGGTGCCTTGAGGAGGTTCTGGACTCTGCAGCCACTGGGACCAGGAGACGTCGAGGACGACCAGGAGCCAGATTCGAGCTGTGCCATGAAGGATGTCGAGTGCTGAGGAGTCGGTATCCGGCTGGAGCACCAACAAGCCTTGGCAGCGGCAACCCACGAAGATGGTCAAGAAAGGTTACGGTTCGGACCAGCAAGGTCCAGGAGACTCGCCAAACACAGGGCAGGTAGGGCAGGCCTGGAGCAACCAGGGGAGCCCAAGAAAAGCAGTGTTGACCCTCTAGAGGGCCCACAGGCCAGAGGCACAGGAGTCGCGAGGGGACCTAGAGCAGATTTACAAAGCAACAGCCCACGGAGCACTCAGTGCGAAGAGGCCAAAGTTCTTTGGTGGAAATCGTGCCAGAGATTGGGGCTACTCTGAGCCCAGTGCACTCATTTTGTGAACGCCAACAAGCATATGCACTTGCAAAAACTTGGTGAGAGGGCAGCTCGGACCTCGAGGGACGTAGAACCCACCTCATGTGTTGCTGGAGCCTTCGGAGTCCGCAGGAGCTCAGGATCAGCAGACCGGTCAGTTGCGTTATGGTGCCTGCGATTGCAGGGGAGTGACTACTTCACTCCAAGAGAGATGTCTTTGGTTGTCCTTGATGCTCCACAGGTCCTGCACAGAGCCTGTATGGTGCACGGGCACAGACGATGCTTCAGACGGAGATGGAGACGAAGTCGGGCCCAAACGAAGTCCAGAGTGTCCAGACGGTCGAAGGTCAGTGGTTTCTTGTTCAGAATCTTGTCCAAGTCGAATCTAGGGTCCTACAGCCAGGTAAGCCCTTTTGTACCCACGGGAGAGGGTTGGACAGATTCAAGGGACCCTCCCAGGGGAGGGTCAGGACAGTGGGGAGGTTACTCCCATGTCCTGTTTCGCACCAGAGCAGGAGCCAACGGCTCCCAGGACTGGCTTGAACTGGACTATGCACAGGGACACCAAATGTGCCCGTTATGCATACTTTCGGTCGCTGGCAAGTGCACCCACCCTTACCTAATACACAAAATCCTGTCTGGGAGGTGGTCACACCTCCCTGTGACAGGATGCCTATTGTTCTGCCTTCCCCTGCTCGAGCTTGGCTCAGCAGCAGGAGGGCAAAAGTGTGTGTCTGGTCGGCAGCAACCCTTTTGGGCTGCCCGGGACTAGAAGGCTGGTACTGGGAACACCAGGGACCTCACAAAGCTAGTTTCCGAGGGGTGGAATCATACCTCCCACACCGGTTACCGGTGTGTGGGTATGATTCCACAATGTTTGATACCAAACACGATAGGGTTACTTTCAGCCGTTTTAGAGTTGGTCATCACGTGGTCGCATAATCCCATTCTATATGTCGTAAATGGCTGCAGCACTAACAACCCAGGAGAATGGACTCCATATGCTGCAGGTGTGTCCTGCTCATGCAGTGGCACCCTCTCACTTAGAACCAAGCACCCTGCCTTCAGGATTGTCAAGGCCTGCTATAGGGGTGACATAGGTTTTAAGTGTAGTGACCCTTAGATATAGTAAACCTATATCTTAAGTAAGTGGTGCATACACCAACTTACACAGGCTGCAATGGCGGGCCTGTAGATCCATTTTGCATGGTCTCTCATGGGTGGCATAATACATGCCTCAGCCCATGGGAGGCCTCGGAGGTACCTATGCCCTGGGTACCATATACTAGGGACTGACAAGGGTACCCCAGTATCCAATCTGGAGTGTACCCAAGTACATGAAATAACATTTTAGGGAGAAAGCAGAAAGACTGGGGTCCTGATTAGCAGGATCCCAGTCAGACTAGTCAAAAACAGTGCAACATGAAGCAAAAAGTGGGGGTAACCATAAGAAGCAGATCCTACTTTCCTACAGTCCCAGTCCTGGAGACCTTGGCTCCTGCTCTGGCACAAAACCGCACAAAGGACAGGGGAGTGACCACCCTATAAGCAGAGGCCACTGGGAACATCGGACTGGTCAGTCCACAAGAGTAGCGTCCCTGACCTTCCACCTCACCCCCCCCTCCACCCCCGCCCCCGATAGGTGGGTCACGCAGAAGTTGTCAAACTCCCTTCCTGGGTTACTTAGGGGCTCATCTGAGGGTGGGACCTTAGATTAGTCTGGACAAGGATTCCACTGCAAGACTCATCTTCAGGATCCTCCACATGACTATTCTGCTGCTGGACACTGGACTCCGCTGTTGGGCTAGGACAGACTCAAGACAAGACTGCTTCTGGTAGGAAGGCTCCTACTGCAACTTAGTCTCCATGCTTTGCAACCATCCTGCAACATGCGTGGCCGTGCATCCTCCAGAGTCACAAGGACTCTGTATGCATTGACAGCTGGAAAGAATCTTACTTGGAGTGAAGGAGTTGCTCCCCTGCGGCCGCAGGTACCTAGACGGCTGGGTTGTGGATCCTGCTGTCCCACGGACTCTTCAAGGTTCTACAAAATAGGATGTGGTTTAGTGACTCTCCCGAGGCCTGACCTGTCTTCTGTGCAATTTGGAAGACCATAATTCCTCGTGGAGCTGCTGGAACCGAACCCCTGTGCACCGTGTCTGTTTGCCATTACCAAGGCTTGATGGTTTTCCAGTCCAGGAGTCTCCAAGCTCCAAGAAGCCCCAGCCTTAAGCATCACTCTGCTGCAAAAGCGACGCCCCCACTGCATCTCTTGAGACGTGGGCCTCCATCTTTGCTGTGCTGCTAAGGCCTCCCTGCGACTCCCTGTGCCTGCTGCCAGTGGGTCCCTTCGGGGTCTTCCATCCATTCCTGCTGGCTCTCCTGCTTGCTGAGGTCCAGCAGGTGAGTTACCTGATCCTTGCTGGTCCTCCTTTCTGCAACTCTTCCTGCAACGCGTCTGCTGCATTTGCCAAAGCTTGTTGGTGGTCCTGCTGGCAACTGACCCTCCTGCAGTTCGTCGACTGTCGTGGGACAGCTCATGGGCGGCTCCTGTGCTCCTCCATTATTGCCTGGTCTCCACAGCTGCAACTTGAAGACATCCATCCTACCGTGAAGTACCTCCAAGAAGGGGAGAGGAGTTGGCCTAACGGCTAGGGCGGTCGACCTCGAATCTGGGGAACCGGGTTCGAGTCTTGGCAATGACACTGAACATCCTGTGATTCTGGGCAAATAACTTAATCTCCCTGTGCCTAACAAAAATGAATGTGTCCTCATGTAACGCAACTGGTGCTATGTAAAGCGCTCTGATACCCGATACCTTCGGGTCAAGTTCGCGCTATATAAAACTCCATAAAATAAAAAGGGTGGGCATTGTACTCCTGCCCCACCTGGATCACTCGGGTGGCTTGGACTCTCGCTCCGCTCAGGTACTCCTCATCTGGAATCCACATCTGGGTTCCACCAACCTGGTCCATAGGTCACGATAGTAACTCTCCAACCTCCCTGGTTCCAAAGGGTTTCCTCGAGGCCCTCCGGGAAGGGTCCTGAATCCTGAAAATCCTAACCACAACTTCACCATGTTATCAAATGGACACTGACCCGGGGTATCACCTCTGCACCCGGACGCCTAGGGACTCCTATTTACTTCCCTTTGGTGGTTCCGTCCTTACCCTGGCCCTTCCGTATTCCACCTACTTAGTATAGGGGCCCACGTGTTTGTGTTTACTCAACTATTTTGCTGATATATTTGTTGTGTATAGGAGATATACCAAAGTAGTTTAGTGACTGGTGGTGTAATAAATAGTACCTATTTTTCTAACACTGGTGTGGTTCTTTTTTGTGTGACTCACTGACTGACTTGTATGGTAAATGCACCAACTTAACACCCTCCTGGATAAGCCTTAGCTGCAATCCACAGCTACACCTTGAGAGCTTTGGTTATCAGGGACCTCTTACACTTTCACTAAGGTTTGCCTTGACTCGATAGAAGGAATATCACCAATAGATGTACACCATATACTGAGTCAGCCTCCTTCAGTCTTTGATATAGGGGCTGATCCTTCCCGCAAGCATGACCTTGCCACCCCTGTATCCACCAGAAAGTGGTATGGTGTCTCACCTATTAACATCGTGACCATAGGGCCCTCCTCAGGGCAGCCTGTGGCAGTCAGTGGGGTGAGTGCGTATTTAAGTACCTGGTGGTCTTTGGCGTGGGTTCCCTGTCTTCCCCCTGGGTTGGCAGGCCCTAGCCCTATGCTCTCCCCCTCGCTGTTTGATTCTGAGGAGCTAGCTCTGTAGTCATGTATGTTGCGTTTTAGGGCCACCCTGTGGTTGGCCCATAGTCTTAACAGAGCCATTCTCATGGCCCACTCTTAGACCGTATGTCTGATATGATTGTAAGTTCTTCTCTGATGTTGGTATCGATTGTCTCCCCCTCCCCCTCCCTCAGGCCAGGGAATGTGTTCCCTTTGGTATGGGAGTCTCATTCGCTGCAGAGGTTCTCTAGTTTCCGAGCCTGTGTGGGGAACCTAGCTTGCATTTGGTCTAATGGAGCCTCCATGATGGATTAGGGAACTTGTTTAAGGATTTTACTAATTTTTGATTGTCTCGAGATTTTTAAATAATTGCAAATTCTACTCTGATTGTGGGAATACTATGTGCACAGGATTGTACCGAAAATAATCTACTGGTTATGAGCTCTATAAAAATTAATACCAAAAAAACATTTAACAATTTGACAGACAAATGCAATGAAATAACCTGTAACAAAGTGCAATGGTTAGTTCAGAACAGTAAAAGTTGATTTTTAGCAGTGAAATGGCAAATATGGAATTCTGATTTGTGGAATAGTTACTTCATAAAATCATAAACTCACTAACATAACATTTAAACATGAAGCACAACTGCAAAGTTTTAACATCACCACAACATCAACAATGCATAAATGGAAAATCTATAAGATACTAGAAGAGAAAAGGTCGACAGAAAAAAAAAAGGAGTATTTTGTAAAAAAAACCTTAGCCCTCTCCTAGCGCCTACAGCCTGAGGAGAGGAGATGCTCTGCGTAATACACGGAGCTAGGTGAGCCCGACAGTTTGTCAATATCGGCTCGGTGGACAAAAATAGCAATGATTTGTGCAGAGAGAATAACCTGACAATTATCATCCCTTTGGTCAGACACAAGCTACACCTTATTCATCAAGGTCCAAATTTTTCCCTAACATCCGAATTATACGGTCTATCACACCCAGGGGTCGTGCATACCATCTGCCCGACGCCCAGAGGTCCAAGAGAAAAAATCCACCTCTCCACTTCTTTGACACTGCCAGTGTTAAGAAACCAGCAGTCCCTAAGAAAACTCCTTTAACTAAAAAATATGATCAAGGTGGTGACCCTATATAACACACCAAGGGCCTAAGTGTACCAGCTGTGTCACGCGCAACGGTTCAAGTGAAATAAACAAGTGTCCCTATATAACACACCAAGTGTCCGGGATGTACCAGTTGCTTTACGCTCAAAGGTTCAAGCAAAAAAACTGTAGCTACCATCACCTTCTCTAGCATGCTGACTAAAGAAAGAGTAAAAGTGATCTACGCGCCACATGCTGGGACTAAGGATCAGATGCAGTCTCTTACCCTGTGATGGCAGCCTCCAAACGGACCTCCGCCCGGTGGATTCAGCACAACTTTTAATCAATGATGGCATCTGCTCACCATTCTTACTGCGCAGATATGAATCTGTTCGGGCAGGGGGTCATTTTCCTTCGGCAGCAGTCGAGCAGGAAAGTTTGCTTGCCAAAATGTTGCTAGGATATGAATTTACCGTAAGAAATTAAGACAAGAGGCGTTTGCCCAAACAGGAACAAGTTGGTTTAATTAAGCGCAGTGGCCAGGAGAGTATGGACAAAGTAGAGCCTGAAGAAAGTCTCATTTTACAGACGTTTTGGCAGACCATTTATACAGTTTGTGAGGTACAATAAACCAATCTGGCATTCCTGGCCTAGTCATAAACAACAAGTACAACCATCTAATAAGGGGACACAAATGGCTCTCTACCTTGGGGAGAGCTAGAGTGGGCCAGTGTTTATGTGTTCAGATGTCCAGCATGGGGAGCATGTGATCACTACCTGTGGTGTGTATGCTGTGTCCTGACTGGCTGAGTGTTCTTAACTTTATGTGGCATCTATCTTTGTGGTATTTTGGGAACGCACGCCTTTGACAAAACGTGTTTTATTGGGGCAGATTTCCTCAGACCTATTTGTGGTGTAAATGCCCATCTGTGGGATCGATCAGGGTATTCCCTGGGTGTGTGTTTGTCTTTGGGCTAAGTGTGATCCCACCTGTGACCTGTCAATCTGTAGGCTCGGGTTTGGGTTGCAGGGCCTGTCGGACCACATATCTCTGACTAGGGGTTGATGGGGGGCGGTCACCTTGGGTGAATCCGACAGCAATGATACGAGTTTTTTTTTTTTTTTTAAATGTGTACAATTAACATGGCGGTCATTTATATTAGTTTTACCGACATCCTCAGTATTGGGTGTACAGTTGTCATAGCGTACATCGATATTATCTTTACTGATATTGACATGGTTATGCGTGCATAGATTATGGCATACATTCTTATGCAAGCACATTTTATGGCATGCATCAACATTGCCTTTATTGGTATTGCCGAGGATGGGCCTGCATATATAATGGTGTGTAATGACATTGTTTTCACGGATATTAACAATTCACGGATTCCTAGTTAAAAAGATACTGCCATCCCTTGGAGGACCAGTTTCTTCCAAAGCGTCTGCTTGAGGACATGGGACTCCAATGAGAAAGGTTTCGCAAGGAAACCCAAGATGTTGGGAGAGAATAAATATTTTCATTCCTGGCAGATGGGTCCATGCTTCGATGGACAGCAAATCAAGTATTTTTGGATGCAAAATTCATTTTATTAGGGCGCAAGTGCTCTGCCTCGGATGGAGTCAGTGTCCACCAACCACAACCGACTGCGCAGAAGCAGTTTAGCAGTCGGGTCAGCGGTGTTGCTCCAGGTTCCAATGTTCTACTGGACAGATCGGAAATGGCCCAACGACTATTACAGGGACTGCTGCCAAGAGAGCTGGTACAGAGTCAGGGCACACTGGTCTGGAAACCTATAGTGAAGGTAGAGACCAGAGATACAATGACCTGGATAATAATCAAAACTGCCCACAGCATTTCAGAAGGGCAGAGACAGAATAGTTGGCACTCAGATTGGCACTTAATGTGTCCCCATGGAAAGAAAGTTTGGTCATGCACATCTCAGTCTGTGAAAGCAGGAAACACATCCAGATCTGTTCAAGTAGGTACGTCAGATGGATGAGCCTGATCATAATCCTCAATTGCATTTCTTACCGAGTTGTGAGGTGGTACCGGAGTAGTGGCATTACACAGTGCAAGGTAACTCCTGCACTGAGCAAGAGTGCGACACAAGTGCAGGAAAGAAGTAGTATAGAGCATGGCAGGCCTTGTCAGAGTTGAAATGGCCTGAAGGGTACTCGCAAGAAGTGGCTAGCCTAAGCCAATCCTAGAGTCGTCAGAACATGGTACCAGAATGCCCAGGAAAGGGGC
The DNA here is from genome assembly GCA_963921515.1 of Calotriton arnoldi. Classification (NCBI taxonomy): domain Eukaryota; kingdom Metazoa; phylum Chordata; class Amphibia; order Caudata; family Salamandridae; genus Calotriton; species Calotriton arnoldi. The sequence goes on from CAWUFW010000725.1 coordinate 423,369, forward strand.
CTCTTGGTATAAACTACTAGTGGTACAGCACTCCCAATGACGTACAAGCTTCACCCAACAGCAGGCCTACAAGCTTCACCCAGCTGTAACAGTTAAAGTCTGTGCCCAGAGTGAGGTTTCACCCAACGACTGGAATCTTGAAATCAAGTGAATGTTTTATCCCAGCGAGTCACCTTTCTAGCCAATGAACACAAGTTGCCCCAGACCATGATAACTTGATCCAGTTTAGAGAGATCATGAAGTATTGGAGGGAAAATATGTTTGGGCAACCATTTGTTTTCATCCTTTCAGAGGTCACGAGCACATAGACAGCAAATTAATATTGCCAAAGAAAGACTCAGAAGGAAGGAGGCACAAACTGAACCTATAGCATTGTGGCCTAAACGGTTTGAAGTGTTGAAGAAAAGGAAAAGAGTATATCAAAAAAATGTTATAGTTAAGACAGGTGCTCCTCAGTTCTAGTAGACAGCAACTGACAAAGTCTGCACATACTTGCGGTAAAAGACTTTCAAGTGCTGCTGGTACTTATAGGCAGAAAATAGAAGCAAACGTACAGACGCTATTCGAAAGAGGAGATGCCCGGTAAGAAAATTACCAAAATAGAAATCTGCAAGCCTGGTGCACAGTCTTCACTGCAGAGAGCAAATAGTCCGAAAAGTTTGAAAAATGGGCTAGAAAATGACAAATAAATTGGATTACAGAGACCATGACTCCCCCAATACACACTGCTACAAATAATTGCCCCCAGCTGTTAAGCTTGGAGTACAAGCAAAAAGATCACACCAGTGATAGTACAGCATTTACTGTGGAGGAATCTAGCATGGGAAAAAAAAAAGATGATGTTTTTTAACCATAACTGCCGATAGGGACTTAAAGTACTTTGACAATCCTCTTCTACTACTCTTGCTGTGTTCATTTTCAGCCATCAACCTGCAGAGAAAGCCAAAAGAACATTAAATCACTGATGCCTCCATGGAACCACAGGTCAGTGCACTGATGAGCAGCTTAAGCAGTTTAGAAAATGATGAACTATCCTCCCATTGCTCTCTGTAAAAAGGGAGCATTAGTAGACTGGTCTAAATTCTTGTCAAGACTACTGTAACACTTTATACTATGGAATGTTATGTTATATTGATTTGTACAGCGCACTAATCACCCGAGAGGGTATCCAGGCACTTGGGCAGGTGTGTAGACTTGTGGTCCCCAAAGTGCTTTTATGAATAGACAGGCCTTCCGCTTCTTGCGGAACTCAAGAAGTGAGGAGGCAGCCCTGATGTGTTGAGGGAGGTCAATCCATGTCTTGGGTGCGATGTAGGAGAATGAAAGACATCCTGTTTTGCGGATTAGGGGAATGTGTGCGAGTCAGTGAGGCCCCTATGCTTTGTAGGTGTCTGGTGGGTTGGTGAAAGTGTATGCAGCTGTTCAGATATTCTGCTCCTGTGTTGTGTAGGGCTTTGTATGTGTGGGTGAGAAGTTTAAATTGGCTGCGCTTGTGAAGGGGAAGCAGTGAAGCTTCGCGTTATGCGGTGTGATGTGGGTGCTGCATAGAAGGTAGAGTATGAGTCTTGCAGAGGTGTGTGTTCTGGATGGTCTGGAGCCTGTGTAACAGTTGTCTGGAGATTCGGGCATAGAGTCTGTTGCTGTAGTCCAGCTGCTGGTGACGAGTGCTTGCATGACGGTCTGTCTGGTGTTCTGAGGCAACCATTTGAAGATTTTTCACACGATGCGCAGGATTGGGAAGCAGGAGGTGCACACTGCGTTGACTTGAGCAGTCATGTTGAGCTTGTCATCTAGGATGATCCCTAGATTTCTTGCGTGGTCCGTGGGTGTTGGTCCTAGCTCTGACAGCTATCAGGTGGAGTTCCATGGGGAGGTCTTGTTGCCGAGGACCAGTACTTCCATCTTGTCACAGTTGAGCTGCAGGCAGTTGGTCCGCATCCAGTCCGCTACCATGATCATGCAGTTGGTTCTGGCGGTGATTCTTTTGTCTGTCAGGGAGAGGAGGAGTTGGGTGTCATCGGCGTAGGAGAGGACAGTGATGTCTAGTGATCGGTTTCATGTATATGTTGAAAAGGGTGTTGCTGAGGGACAATCCCTGTGGGACTGCGCATATCAATTTCTTGGTCTCAGTTGAGAAATGTGGCAGCCTGACCCTTTCGGTTCTTCCCAGGCAGCTTCAAGGAGCCCAAAACACAGCTGTTAGAGCCATCACAAGCCTTAGAAAAAGAATTCACATGTCTGTGGCACAATGATCTCTAGTAGGCTATGTTCACTTAAAAATTGCCTGTAGAAATCACCTGGCATGGAATGAGGGGGCTGCAATTTAGGGGTATGGACTTTGAGGGGAGAACTGCACTCACTTCGCAGATGTGTATGTGCATTGCATTTCTTAATGAAAATTAAATAAGAACTATTGAAACTAAAATAACTTGTCCTTCCTTTAAATGCCAAAGCATCCGGCCCTTTATAACTCACCTCAAGGCCGTAATTCCATAGCCATGATCTCCAGAACAAATACAACACCCTCCCGAAAATTCAGAAGTTTAATTTCTCCATCTGTGTTGGCAACTTATTTTCTGTACAGGCTCCTTTGGTCTGGAATGCTCCGCCAGTGGACATCGGGCTCTGGGTCACCAATTCACAAAAAAGCTGAAGTTTAGTCTGTTTATCTGGGTAGGTTTTATAGAGACCTAGAAGGTAGTGTGCTTTTCACTAATGTCATCCTTCAACCAACAACCCAACATAACTGATTTACCCCACATCTACAGATGAATCAAGTTATTTATAGTTATCACAGAGCAAAGTGGGAAGCCCCATCTGCCTAAAAGCAATTCCTTACCTGAGATCAGATACGCTTTGAAGGCCAAACAGATGTGTGACAAGCTGCTGGCTGAACCCATAGCAGGCAAAGAGGACAGCATTCTCTGCCACATTTGCCAACAGTGCTGGTGTGGTGCCTTGATAGAGACCTCGTATCCCCTCATGGTGATAGGTGCTGACCGCACAGTCCATGAATCCACGGTACATTGTAGGAAATGTCTGCATCTTCACCTTTACTGTGTCAAAGGGCTGACCACTGACCACACAAGCCACGCCACCTTTGAAAATCAAAGCCAGAAGCTGTTATTCAACTGTGCCTGGACTCCTCACACCACCAAGAATTGACTAAGACATAGGAAACGGACTTCAAACCACTTACCACAAATATATATTTACACAACAGAACCAGAGACAGGCCGCACAAGCTACATTGATAGGACAGAAAAGTAATTCCGTAATGCTGAAGAAAGATGCCTTAGACTGATGCAATTAGCACATGCTTACAGAGACGAAGGTCACCCTTGTTAGTCAATATCAGGACTTTTACCCACAAACTCAGGAGTTTACATGGGGTCACCATCGATGACCCGTCACACTTTTTTTGCTTTAACCCTGATCTGCGTGGGCAGTGTTTCCTGATCCAGAAGGGGATAAGACTATGGTGGCAGCTGAAAAACATAATACCTGTTTGAGAAGAACATGTGGTGCAGAGTCTGGAATGGGATTCAAAGTGCTGGACAAATTGGAACTGCAGCTAGCCAGTGTATCAGCAACTGACAGTGAAAATAAAAGCCACATACACTGCTTACCTGCAACTCCTGTGCTTGTAGCGGTTACAAAACCACTGCCTCTACTGAGATTCGGGCAGCGCCATACTGCTGCTGACTGACCACAACAGTGCCAGACCCTTCTCTTCTGAAAAGCTTAAGCAGCAAGTCTGAAATGAGGCTAGCTACCATGTATACTTCGGTTCAGTAAAAGAAAGCAAGGTTTCATGGAGACTCAGACAAAAGACACTATAGCTATGCTCTGTGCAGTAGGCGCTCCCAGGGTATGCAGGTATGACAGATGAAATCTTACTCCTCAGCTGTCCCTCTTATCAAGAAAGCAATACATTAAGGCTTGACTGTAAGAACAAGAGATGGAATCTGTAGAACTATCATCAGATATAAAGAACTAACCCCAAGGATGAAGCTGTGATCACTCAGGAAATAGCAAAAATGCTGTGTAACTCCCATAATGGTAGCTGTGTAAACAGGCACTCTTGACCAAGAGGATTTCATGGTTGGAATGTATTTTGTTCTTCCTTCAGCCATAGAATTTATGCAAGTTGAACTCAAGGTTAATCAAGACAGCTCCACACAGACCACAATGGGTCAGTCCATCCTGATCTAGTGCTGTGTTTCGGCTAAATTGGAACACTTAAGTTCAAATGACCTATATGTTTGATTCGAAGCTAGTTAATTATTTGGACCTCACAGAGGATTTTATTACTGCACAAGTAGCTACTGGAGACACAAGGGGCCACTAGACCATGAAAGTCCACTGTAAGCATGGAGGGTAATAAAACCAGAGTGGCCACTGGAGGTAGGCTAGGGGTGGATGCAGGAAAGGCAATTGGGGATATGAGGGGGGGGAAAGGAGAGGAGATGGCCAATGGATTTCTAGATTCATTAAAGACAAATGCTAATATTTCTGGTATAATTAAAGTTGTTGAGTCTCACCTGGTTAAAAAAAAGTTAATTGCTTTATGTCAGTGTTATAAAGATTTCTATCAGTAATACACTTCCTTTTTTGCAGGTTGACCGAAGGAGAAACACCACATACATTCCGCAAGTTTGCAGGCAGTTTAAGAAGCTAAGGAGTGTTAATGAACCAATAAGCATTCAGGGGCGATTGCTGCAAATTCATGTTCTTCAGTTTCAAAAACAGTTGGAGACAGCCAATCATAAAAAGGATGGAAGCAGTTCCAATATTAGTTGAGGCTTGAAGAGTAGTGATAATTACATTGGCAAAAACCTCCGTAGTCACCTTAGAGCAACGCCTGACAAAGGCCTCACCAACGTTAGAGTGTATATTATCAGAAATAGGCAGTGCTTAATTTGAGCTGGCGGTTCAGGTGGGGCCAAGGGCACTCATTTTTGGGGGCCAGTACTTAGTTTTTCTTTGAGCACAATATAAAACACTGTAAGTGTAAGCTGTGCAGAAACGTATTGCACAATGAACAGAGACAGAAAAATATATCATTTATTAGATTTAAACATATATAAAGAAATAAACAAACTTTATACATACATTAAAGTACACAGCATACAATTAGACGGCAAGACAATCCATCAAATTAAAACGTAAGTAAGCACTGATTTTGTTAGCATTCGATGTCACATCCGATATTAAAGATATATATATATATTCTTCACCAAACTGCCCAAAGCATATCTGGACGCACTCAACTGCTGCTGTAAACCAAGGTTCATTTGAATGTGGCGACCAGCATAATCACACCGGTAATTACAATCTTGATGCCGACGTGAGAAAACCAGCATACCTTATTTTATATTGTCCCCGCCCATAGTGACAATCGCTGCCAAAGTCGTCTATGGAACCCACTGAGGGTATGAACTATATATTCCAGCATGCTCCTGTGCACTAAGCAACACCCACTATGGGCGGGGACAATATAAAATAAGGTATGCTGGTTTTCTAAGTGACTTTTCAAGCAGCCGCCCATGAAGAAGAGGATAACACCTCGAAACGCGTCGGCATCAAGATTGTAATTACCGGTGTGATTATGCTGGTCGCCACATTCAAATAAACCTTGGTTTACAGCAGCAGTTGAGTGCGTCCAGGTATGCTTTGGGCAGTTTGGTGAAGAATATATATATATATATATTTTTTTTTATCCAACAAACGCCGAAGCTTCTCAAGATGCTCTTGACAGTGCGTCTGCCATTCGGCATCACGGTTCAGCCCGCCCCAGCCATCCAAGTTCGTTGTATTGCCTGACGCGTTTCTGTGGCCAACGTACCACTTCATCAGAGGTATATATATATATATATATATATATATATATATATATATATATATATATGTGAAAAAACAACAGTCCTATCCCTCCTTCTGCACTGAGGGGGGATTCGAAGCAGGTATGGACCTCAAAAAATGCCTCCACAACATCCAAAGTCTTTCGCAGTTTTTTATTTTCCTTAAGCACCACAAAGTAAAACAGACAAGTGTCCGCCCGGACGCGTTTTGATCGCTCCACGGCGATCTTGTTCACATGACGCGCCACTGACGAATCACTACTCAAATACTAAAAACAGCCAATCATTACAAAGGACTGGTCAAAAATAAGTGCATAGATATAAACAGACTATTTCATGTTACTATTTGAAAAGAACAGATTCAAAGTACACGATACACTTGGAAAATAAGCACAAAAATATATAAGTGCAATTAATGCGATAAATTAATATTGCCCTAGGTATAAAACATAGAACATAAAAAAGTTAAAAGGAGAAAGCGGATACTTATTTTATAAAAATATTTCATAAGACAACAGTCAGAGCACATAAACAGAATGAGATAGTGGTCAGTGCCACTTATTAATAAAGTGCAAATGCTAATGATGAAAACTGACATAGGTTTATCCAAAAACCTTAACTTCTCCTGTACTTGGCATGTTATAAAACAAACCAAATAGGCATAACAGACTGTAATAAATCGCATCAGATAAAACACTTATTTGTGCAAACAAGTGTAAATGTACTCAATTACTAGTCCATTGACAATTAAACAAAGCCGAAGCATATGTGCTAATGTGCAAATATGTGCAAAACAAACCCTAATCACCCTATATACAACTGTATATAAAAAGTAGTGAGGGCTGTGCAAAGGCGCAAAATTACTTCATGAAAACAACCAACAGGTTGTAGTCAAAGTGCTAAAAGTATAAAGTGCCTGTGCTGGAATCTACAGTACATATAAATTCAGTCTTGGAAGTAGAAATACGGAAAAATTTCATATATTAACTACAGACAGTGAATCCTTGAAAACGGAGACAATACAATGTATAAAAGAGAGGAAGAGACAGAGTCAATAAAACATAAGCAGGACATAGCACCGAGGAAAAAGAAACTGTGAATCCTACAGTGCTATAAAAAATTATGCAAGTCCTCGCTCGTGTTTAGCCCATTGGGCATCTTAGCATCGAGAGTCATGATGAAGAATGACTCTAGTTGTCGCAGCTTCCTCTCTCTGTTTCCCTCCCGAATAGAACTAGGGACTGCCACGATCACAGAGTATTTTAATTCACCGACTCTATTCTGGTGTACTGCTTTAAAGTGCCGGGCTACCGGGTAATTGGGGTCAGAGTTGATGATAGCTCGTAAGTGCTGTAAGATCCTGTTGAACACTGGGAGTTTCGTACTGCCAATGTATTTGAGATTGCAAGTGCATTCTAACAAATATACCGCGTATTCAGTATGGCAGGTATAATGTTCTTTTAAAGGTACCGGAATAGCACTGAAGGCAGTTAAGTACTCAGTTATATTGAACCCAAATTTACAAGCCCGGCAAGATGAATATTTTTTTTAAAAAAACAGATTTAGAAAGCCAGGTTGTTTTTGGTGTCAATTCGGGGCTGGATTTAACTAGAGCATCCCTCATAGAGGGGGCTCTTCTGAACGTAATAGCAGGAAGTGGCGGCAAGAGTGTTTTGAGAGTTAAATCTGTGAGCACAATGGGCCATTGAGCATATATAATTTTGCGAATTTGTTTTTCCTGCTTGCTGTAAGTTATTAATCTGATAGATTTAATTTCAGTATTGTCTTTGTTGGTTGTCCTATAGAATTAAGATTGCGTTCACTCTTCGGTATTAAATAAAACTCACGTGGTTGAGAATTAGCTTTATCCAAAGCTATCTGTAGGTTATGTTGCCTGTACCCACGCGCCAGGAAGCAGTCAAAGGCCTCTTGCTGGCATAGTTTTAAATCAGAATCGAGACTGCAGATACGACGTATGAGAAGAAATTCGCCATACGGTATACTGCAAATCAAATGCTGAGGGTGTGAGCTGGTGGCATGGAGTGTAGAATTTCCAGCAGTAATTTTTCTGTGTAATTTAGTTTGAATTTTGTTTTCATAAATATACACTTCTACATCAAGAAATTCTACCTTCTGTTCGCTGATGGTAGCGGTAAAACTATGATTGAGCTCATGGTCATTAATGGATGTCACAAACTGAGATGCTTCATCCTTTGTACCTTCCCATACAATGAACACATCATCGATATATCTACAGTAGTATTTGATATGGGTGTCCCAGATGTCCTTGTGATGTACCCTGAGAGCGTGCTCCTCCCAACAGCCCACCAGTAAACAGGCGTAGCTGGGAGAGAAACACGCCCCCATCGCCGACCCTCAGTTGTTGATACAAAATTTTGTTGAATAGGAACAAGTTGTTATTAAGGCACAAGTCAATCATAGTTAATAGCATACTGTTGTGATCATGCAAAGAAATAGCTATCATTCAGAAAATATTTGACTGCCTCAAGTCCATCAGTGTGGTGAATACTTGTATACAAAGAAGCTATGTCCATAGCAATCAACAAACAGTTTGGATGCCACTCAACTTCAATAATTTTCTTCAAGAAATCTCCTGTGTCCTTGATGAAGGAGGGCAATCTGGTCATGTGATCCTGAAGAAAAAAATCTACATATTTGGACATAGCTTCTAGAATGTTGTTCCTAGCTGAGATTATTGGTCTGCCTGGCACCGGAGAAGTGCCCTTATGCACTTTGGGTATAAAGTACAAAATTGGTAGGGTGATCATTCTTCAAGAACTGGTACTCATTCTTGGAAAGAAGGCCTTGTCTTTTCCATTGCTGGAGATGTTTGAAGACTGTCTTTTACTGTGCTAAGGTACGGACAAGGGACTATGCGATAGCAGCTAGTATCTGAAAGGTGGAGTTGTGCTTCAATTAGATAAGCAGATTTAGGCCATAAAACAATATTGCCTCCTTTATCAGCACTGCTCACAATAACCTCATGTTTGTTGCGAAGTTTCTTCATGAGGGCCCAGTAACTTTTTAAACGATAGTCACAATGATGGCGTTTGGAATTGATTGAATTTTTGAGTTGTTTCAATTCATTGATAACCATATTACTGAAAACGTCGATTGAATCCTTAGGCATGAGTGGATAAAAGGACGATGGAGGGCGGAAAGGACTAGAGGCAGCAACTCCCAGACTAATACCTTCTATAGACAATCCCTCATTAGCAGAACTATCAACTTCTGAGTCCTCATTCGCCAAGGACTGTAACAAGCGAATGGTTGATAAATCCTTGACTTGTAAACTACTAATGTTAGTAGCAGTTACTCCTGCATCTGTAGGTTTCGTAGAAAACTTATTCAATTGGAAAAATTTCCTTAATTTCAATTTCCGGATAAACTTATGTCTATTCGTGATTGCTTGTATGAAAAGTTAGATTCAGGGCAGAATGTTAAACCAAGTGTTAAAAGTTGCTGTTCTGCTTTAGTGAGTATAGTGTCTGTGAGGTTGATGATAGTGTTCACCTCTTGGTTAGTTAGCGTCTCCATTTTCTTGCTGCTCTTCCCCTGTTGGAAATGCTTGTGGTGTTGCCGGCGCCTCTCCCTCCGGCATTTGCTCCTGCTACCTCTGATTTGTTTTGAGGGTTCCGCGGGCGTAGCATGCATCTCCTGTCCAGGGTTAAAAAATTCAATTCCTCCGCTGGAGTATAGCTGGTTTCCACCCTGGACTGTGCTACGGGGGGTCAAAGCTCTGTTGTCATCCGAATCGCTGTTCGATGTAAGGGAACTTGCGTCAGACTCTTCATTTAGGATGGTATTGCTGTCAGAGGTAGATGGTTGTACGGAGGGCAACTTGTTGATTAGTCCTTGTCTTTTCACGTTGTCGAATTTCCGGGAGAAGGTGAACACCCTCCCCGATGCATAATCATCCCGGTCAAATTTGAAGATTTTACATGTTTTTATCGTGTCTTCATGCTTTCTCAGTTTGATTTCAATATCAGCTCGGCCTTTAGACACCCAATCCTTTTGGTCACATTCATCCAGGGAGGCATTTACTTGATCGATCTCCTTAAGGATGCTGTTACGATAAATCTCGGCATATTTTATAAGAATGTTCACCATATTCATTGATGCCTGTAAGTTATTGGCAGCCCACTCGCTAAGCATATCAGGATTATGGTTTTCAAAAGTAGGCGCGATTAATACCCGCAATCCCCGTGGCACTCTCCCGGCATCACGATATTTCTCCAATGATTTACGTTCCCACCATTTAGTGAGTTCATTTTTTAAAAATGTTTCCAAAGTTCTCAACAAGCTCTTAATGTCATTCGTATTTGTACTGCCAGACTGGCTCACTGGCTCTGAACTGGCAACAGGCAAATTAAAAAAAAGCGCCTCTGCTGCAGCCTCCCGGTCACGCAGCGCATCATTGGTTGACATTACGGTGGTTGAAATGTAATAACGTGCGAAACAAAATTGATATAGAATGTCTGATTGGAGGTAAGAAACCTCCCAACCCGTTAATACAGGAATTGTAATTAACGTTGCTCCTTAACAGCCATAGTCCTCGGTTCCGAGAGTCCTCTGACTACATAGGATCCGTAGACCAGCACCTACTAACACGGAGATACAACGATGAAAGTGCGTTGAGCAACGGGGGGCGTGGCCAGTTTACTCCTTCCGAGTCAAGTAGATACGCTTCCGTGATGTTTGGCTGAACACGGCCACGCCACTTTCCTGGGAGAGGGTCCGCAATCCGGAGTCAGCCAACTTCCAGAGTCAATTGAATGAAAAAACAACAGTCCTATCCCTCCTTCTGCACTGAGGGGGGGATTTGAAGCAGGTACGGACCTCAAAAACTGCCTCCACAACATCCAAAGTGTTTCACAGTTTTTTATTTTCCTTAAGCACCACAAAGTGAAGATTTCTAAAATCCAATGTGGCCAAAGATAGGACTCGTTTAATCGTTGAAGAGTTTCAGTGGATAATATTATAGAAACTACCTTCTTGAGGACAATTAATAAAGGATTATATTTCTTGCTTTAAAAATTATTGAATTAAAACTGTCTAGATACACGAATCTGCCTTCTATAGTGGATCTTCCATTGTTTTACCTGGACTGAACCCAGAATACCTTCCACACATTGCACATTTAGTCCTCCATTAAATTAGCTCTCCACTGTGTATAAACAAGAAAGAAAACCTGTATCAATCCAGGAACAGAAAGCATTAATTCAGATTCTTAAAACAAACTGGATTCTCCCCTTCACGAATGTCACTGCTCAACAACTCACTTTATTAGGATACATTTGATCATGCCGGAGGGGGGGAGGTGGGGGTATTCGATTCTGTAATTCACAAGTATAACTTAAATCGATGGAGACGGGCCCTCAAATTAAAAGGTGTTTATTCTTCAACGTCCTTCGTAAATGTCCAGCAGCATGGATAGAAAACAGAAAAGGGTTTTGTTCTCTCTATTCATGTTGCTGGACATTGATGAAGAAAAATTAAGATTCAAGGACATGCGGTTCCACACTGGGTCAAACAAACAGCACTCCATGGCTAAAGCAGCTAGCAATTCGCCGCACAACTCAACACCGCTGGAAAATAGCCCCAGGGATCGCCAATACCTCCAATAATAAGAAATTGTTCAACAGCCGGCGCAACAAATTTCAGGCCCTTAAAAGTGAGGTCCAACAAGATGGTCAAACACTTAAACAAGACCTCTTTGACGTCAGAGAATCTTCCTTTGAAAACACAAGAGACGCCTGAGAAGAAGTGGAGGTACTAAGGACTCTTGCTTAAAGGTCAAGTAGCAAACTCCAAACTTCTCCTGGAGGACTAAAAACCTTTCCCGGTGACATATCAGGATAAAAGCATCCCACAGAACGCAAAGAATGAAAACATCGAAGTTTATGTTAAAAGACTGTTTCAACAGATTGTACCAAACCTCAGAGAAGAAAAAAATGGTACTCTATTGTAACTCACTGCGCAGAAGAAAAAAAAAATCAGGGGCAGAGGAGATCAAACACAAGTCATCCTGACTTTCATACACTAATTTCAACAGAAGGAGGCTAGGTAGCAACCAGGAAAGCGAAACAGATCCCCTTTGAAGGGCCCAAACTGGCCCTATTCCATGTTTTCTCAGCTATCACCCTACAAAACAGATGTGAGTTTAAAGTAGTTTTAGACTGTCTAAGAAGCAAAGAGATCAAATGAAAATTCCTTACACCCCTTCCGCATCATCTTTACCTAGAAAGGCATCCAACATCAAATGCCATCAGTAGCAGAATTTTTCACAATCCTCAACCTCGCAGACATGAGACTAAACCATTGAAATCAGGAAGGGGCAACCCAGGTCACATAACCAGGTTCTACAAACCAAGAGAAATGGGTGCGAACGACAACGTACAGCAAAGCCGTCCAGGGAGACATCGACAGGGGAGCAGCATGCTCTACTGTTTCATTACGAGGTGGCAAAGACTTTCAGGAAACCTAGTGGAGATGAAACATGCAATAAAGACTCTAATTGAACCAAGACAAGGTTCTCAAGGAGAGGGCACAGGAGCCTTAAGCAACTGACCCATGGGTAAGATCGGAGAAGCAGCCAGAGATCGGGGGATGAAAAGAGATAATCCTACACACAACTAGGTCAATTACTGGCATATTACCCTCAAATGGCCGCATATGGGGGGGGACATAGCTCAATTGTGTGTTATAAGGTTTTTTGTTAAATGCGGAGAGCTCGAGGGTTCGTAGATACACTCATCTAAGTCACTCAACCAAAAACTCACTGCAATTGTTTGAGATCGAGTTGCAAAATTCGACACTGTGTGGCGACCCTGTACCACTTACATGCAGAGACAGCAGATTACAGAGGGGTTACACTTAATGTCCAAGACTTTGCAGGCTTCAGAGGTATGTGCAGTGGCTTCCTCGGATGCAGAGTGCGACTCACCACAAGCTGCACATTCGGATTGAATGTCACCGTTTGCTATGTGCCTCATGGGACAGGGGTCAAGAGCTCAAAATGGGACTGTGTTGTCGGGGCATGTTTCAGCTGTTAGTACGAATTTAAGAATGTGCATCAGTTCCATCACGCATTGTGTGGTATTAATCGCTGACCAAAGTGAAACTTTACTGTGTCTTGTTTCTCCCAAAAATCCCAAATAAAGTTGTTATAAAAAAAAAAATATATATATATATAAATAAATAAATAAATAAATAAAGGACCACCACAAGCAGACAGGATTCTATAAAATCTGGCGTAGACTTATGGCATGAACAGTTCAGCTCAAAGCACTGGATACAGAGTATGCCCTACTACAGACCAAACAAAAATAATACCAAGAGGGAAACAAAGCGTGGAAACTTCTTGCCTGCAAACTCAGGGTACGAGAGGCACAGAGCCACACTGTGACCATTAAAACAGAAACAGGAAAGTCATCTTCAGATGAAGTGCATATCAAATGCACATTTAAACACTTCAAAGAAAACCTATATATGACAGCACTATGACAGCAAACATTTCCAAAAAGGACATTGCTTCCTTCTTAGAAGGGGGGACCACTCCCTAGGCTGACAGACTCCCATGCTCAGACACTAGAGAACCCAATTACACTGCAAGAGGTGATTGATGTAAAGCCCCTAAGGTCCGACTCATCTGACTTTATTTTAGGCAAGTCCCATCGTCATTTTAGATCATAGAGGTCGCCATCTTTCTTCCTGTATGCAGAATCATTGTCACGTCTGCCATTTGACGCAGATGTTGTCTGACCGTATTTGTCTAAGAACTTTTAAAGTGTCAGGTTGTCCGACTGATGGACTAGATAGGACACATGCTGCGACATATGTCTGGGTCAAGTATCTACTTATCACCATGTCTAGGTCAAACAAGAACAAGTCTAGACATAGTCAAAATAGTGTAGTCTGAATTGACATTCTCATACGTTAGGAGTTCAAATCTCTGATGAGATTTAGTATACAAGGACCACTGTTTTACCACTTAATAGAGACGTCCTTCACCCAGATGATCGCCTGAGATTCTGCTACAAGACAGTCTCATCTACTGCCGGCGCACTTCGAAGATGCTACATCTCACTCAGCGCTGATAAAGCAGAGTCCGGGATGAAGGACGCTACCACTGCACATGTGCGCCCTTCGCAGGGAACAATGCCTTCATTGATAACGACAGCCGTTGCTGTCAACAAGGTATGCTGTGCGTCGCTTCTCCCCAAGGAACTCTAGGTCGCAAGCTGCTCTGCTTTCCATGCTTAGTGTAGAGCAATAAAGTAGGTTTTCAGGGTGTTAGGCTTGACATGACATTTTAACCATGTTAGAGATGTTCATTTTATTCTCGTTACTCATAACGTACCTTTGTTATTTTTATGATTTTCTGTGTAGTTGCTTTAGATGTACTGAGAAATGGGTGTTTCCCGTTGTAATAAAAGCTTTTACTTAAAAGTGCCCATTCTTCTTAGTACAGTGTAGGTGGGTGTGTGAGATACTGTGTATAACGAACTAGGTTTGTTTCTATTACTGCTGTGCCCCCGATCCTTTTACAGGGATTATTAGTAACCCAAATGCAATAACTATTTCAACAATGTATTGGATATGGTTCTGCGGGGCTACAACAACCTGTCTTTCATATTCAGAGCTGGTGCATTGAACGGAGTTCACTTGTGTCACTGATGGGTGAGAACGCGAACCTTTTAGAACTATGCCAAAGTTGTAGTTTACGCAACAGTTGGCGCCCAACGTGGGACTCATATCTTACAGTTAAACCTGGAATCTTTTTTTTTTTTTTTTGACTATTCACATATATGTGAACTACTACTACACCATTACGGAGACCCCCGTAGTAGTCATGGTTACCGCCTAATGGGGATAAGCGAGCACCTATTTCTGTAGGTTTGTCAAGCTTGACTTCGAAAACTCACATTATGGGGGAAAATCTTTTATAATTCTTTGATTCTATTTTCAGTTGAATCCATTCACTATAGCAGTACCTACTGTGATAGGAGCCAATTACATCTCAACGCTTGTGTCCCCGATGGGGAGAGGGTGGAGGCACTTACTTTTGTAATAGCTGTAATGCCTTTGAAACATTTTACTCATGGGTGAAGTTCGAGCCGATCTATGCTCCCACAGGGCAGTTTCATACCTGCATAGAAGTAGACCCGCTGGCACTTTATAGGGCTTAGCAAGATTTGTAAATCCCTCTGACCTACAATGAACGTCAGAACTGGTTTGCTGGTCGATTTCCTCACACACACAGAAATATCTGCTTGGGGCTTCTGAGCAATGAAGTGGCTGCGTGGCCGGTCTTGGCTGGCTACATGCCTGTTCCTCATCCCGACAACCTAACACTTGCTGAGGTGATCGGGGTTTTGAATTATACCGTTGCCTCATACACAAGACCAGTACAATTCATACAATGTACTTTGAACTCCAGACCTACCTTTGTAGCAGGACCCACTGCTCCTACACAAGTACACACCATTAGCCCCCAGACTTCATAGGCGCCATAATGGGAAAAGCACCCACCACGAGGAATGTAACACCCGGGCAAGTATCTTTGCATGCATTTATACTTGCAAGCATGGCACGCCAACATTGGCAGTTCTCCATGATGTACTTAGGCAGGTACAGAATGAGTACGGAGTTGCACAGGTTCTGGATTTGGGAATTAAACTAATGGGGACGTTTTCCTCTATCGTTCTGAGCAATATTAATGGAGAAGCTTGGTTCTGATCATCTGCCAGAGACTAGAAGCAGTTCCATTTCAAGAACGTGAAATACCAAAAATAATCGCAGACATTTATACCTCGGTGGCGAGAGAAACCTTAGATACTCGACCCGTTAAACCACATTTAAAACCCAAAGGTGGACACCGAGGGTTCTGTTAAGGAGAAATCTGCAATGGAAAGGAAGAAGAAACAGAGGGACAAAGAAAAATAGACTGGATAACCCGCTTCTCTGGGATCCAGTAGGAGTGGTTATAACTTAAGACAGCGGTTCCCAAACTGTGCGCCGCGGCGCCCCGGTGCGCCGTTATGAGTTGCCAGGGGCGCCGCGCACGATGTGGGAAAATAGCGTCTGGTCGTGTGCTGAGCAAGACGCTCTACCAGGGCCTGAATGCAGCGAGCAATTGAAGGTTATTCCAGCCGCAGCGCAACATAAGGGGAGAGTTAGAAATGCCACCTGCATAATCCAGGAACAAGAGCGCACTGCCGCCATACGTGCATATGTACGTGCTTTCCTTCACAGACGTAGCCTCAGCATACGCCGGCATACGCAGCAGTGTTGAGCGTTATTGCTGCCCGCCGTGTTCTGCCGTGCCTCGTGGGACCCTCTTCTCAAGTTACATAGGTAAGAGGGCAGAATCACTGCTCGCTCATGATTAACTCATTTATTTTGTCAAGTCGAGTTTGAAAGGGACAAGTGTTAAATAAATGTGCAGTGGCCCACAGTATCGTCGGAAAACAGGACAGCATCTTAAAGAACACGTAGGGCAGGCTCCTCGCAGAACAAGAAACTTTAAAGATTTCAAATATTGCTACTTCACACAGCCCATGTATAATTATATGCTGGCTGCTGTTCCCGCACTTTATCTGAACTTGAAACACCGCGCCTGATTTTATAAATCCGAAATTCCAGTGGGCAAACTCGTGGCTGTGGAAATAGGCAGCATTGCAGCCAGGATTAATTTCCCGGCCCCACTCTTGGCCCCAGTCTGACCCTCCGTACATTTTTCCATGTTTCAAAACTTTTTCTGAGACTGGTACTACCCGTCCCTATTTCTGACACTTGACTAGCCTAGCGCTTCAACCTCGGACGAGACATCGCAGCGCTGATATTTATGGTCATTCTCCCTGCTCAAGGAGGGTGAAAGGATTGTTTCCTCGCTGTTAACAGGCACGCACTGTGTCTTGTATGTACCGGAGCAGCCTGTGACCCAGAATTGAAGGACACAAGCCTCTCTGATTAAAAAGACAGGGATATATCAGTGCCCTCCGTACCCAATGCACATGAATAGAGAGCAATCCAGAGATGTGGAGTGTAATGAATATTCTTTAATTAGGGCTCTTGTATTGCAGGATATAATGCACAATTTGGCTGGCTGGTTCTACTCCCGGAAGCAACTGGCAGAAGCCCAGGCCTGCATCCACTCCTACTGTACTAGCCTCTCATGCCACTTGTTCGTCTGCTGCCCTGCTGTCTTGCCATGTGACTTGCTCGGTTGAGATGTACTGGCCGGTGTGCAAAGTGACTTTCTCTCCCACCGTCCAGCAGACTTGGCATGTGACAGGCTCGCCACATGAACTTGCTTTGTGCCTGGCTGTAACCCAGACCTACTTGTGTGCCCTGCAAACAGAATTAGCTTGGTCCCCCGACTGACTTTGGCCAAGTCCTTCTTGTTTGTCATGCAATCGGTCTCAGTCTCAGTCCAACTGGCATGCCATGCATATCTTAACCTGGCCACCACTGACCTGGGATGTAACTGGGTCTACCACCTCCACCTTGTGCAACGGACTCTACCTTATCCATACCAGCATGCTACAAAACTGCCTCTTGCCCGTCCATTCTTCCTGCCATGAGACTGGCTCTACCCCAGCCCCACTGAGCTGGCTGGATCTTACGCAGCCCTGTCTTCTGCCATTCATCTCGTTCTGCACCCAACCTTACTGTCCTGCTCTGCCTCAGCCCCTGTTACCTGGAGTGTGTCTACTAGCTCTGCCAATGCTCGCTGACCTGGCCCCACTGACAGTATATTACTTGCTGTTCACCAGCCCTCCCAGTCTGCCATCCAACTGACTGCCCCATCCCTACTGTACTAACTTTACTAGGAGACTGCCTCTGCCCGTGCACAGTGACATGGCATGCGACTGTCACTGCATCACCCGGCGTACTGGCATAAACCCATCTTTGTGGTAACTTGACCTGACCTGTTTTGGCCTGCCAGGGAACCTTTAATGATCACAAAATGCTCCAAAACATGACTTCCTCTGCTTGTCATCAATTGGAAAATCAAAAGCGTACTCACAGAAATATTCAGAGTTGCCAGCAGAACAAAAAAGTTAGTGCTCTCTATTTCCTAGTCTTCCCTTGAAAAAAATGATGATTCTATTACCGATTTTACCCTGTTTCCAAATTAAGAAAGTACATATTCGACAACAATTTGAAAAATGAAATAAAGTCAACAGGTGATTGTATCGTTTCTCACTTAACGAGTTCTTATTGAACAACTGTTATATTTTTATTTTGTTACAAATATGATTATAATACATTCATCGCATCCCAATTAATTTCAGGAAGACAACTGGAAGTACTCCCGAGGTCGGGCTTACATCCCCCACTGGTAAAAAAATGGTGGGGAGCCACGGCCAACTGCCAATTAGGTCAAGGGAGCCACTGGTCAAAAAAGTTTGGGAACCACTGACTTAAGAGATAATGAAAAAGTTTTTAAAAACCTGAGCGGTATCAGTATTCTGATAGCCACTCTGTTCTTTTCAGAACACTAACGGTAAAAGAACAGAAATGGGGAGACGATCCAAGTACCAAAGAAAAGAGAAGTACAGTAGGAAAAGTGAAGCAGGACGCGAGACTGACGTCAGCGTAAAAAGGGAGGAGAAAGTATTGGACTCTAAAACAAGAAGAAAGTAGCAGTACTTCATAAAAAACATGTTGATACAGCTGGAGTCCTCCTGCAAAACAGAACTTGGGTGAGAGCACTTCCAAACAGCGCAGCAGAAGTCACGATGGTGCATTAGACGCTTCAGAGGTTTCTGGATGCAAATCCAACTGATGAATATATACAAGTCGAGACTACAGATACACACTTAAATCCTCCCTATAGGATTTATAGTTTAAGCATACAAATTGAAGGGGATATACCATGTAAGCAGTCTTCGGGGCACAATATCCTATGATTATGATACCCTAGCAGAAGAATGGCCTCCAGTCTTTATTAGGGAAGCACTCTGGGTGTGTGAGGAAGTCATTAGGGTAGGTTTCTCTCATACAGCACCTCAAGACATAAGGGAAAGTTACACGATTGAATAGGCTGTAAGACAGGCTCTGGCCTTATACAGAAAACAAGTGCGGTGGGACAAACACTCAAATCCACATATCATTCCATTCTGCAGTCAACCTCAAGCACGATACCCTTTAAAGCCAGAAGCAAAAAGTGGTATAAAAGCAATATTAGATGAATTGTAATATCATGGCATAATAGCACCTGGTCTTTCACCAATGAACACGCCCATTTTCCCCGTCTCCAAACCAGACAGCTCCTATAAGATAGTGTAAGACTATATGAACCTGAATTCGCATACGCGAACCTATGCAGTACAAGGCATATTTAGAACTGGTATAATGACCAACCTGGTGCGGAAAAAAACAAAACCACCCTCGATAGTTCCAATAGGTTTGTTAGTCAAAATATAGTGCCTGAAAGTGACTAACCCACTGAAGCTTCGACTGGGTATAGTTCTCATTTCGATGATTGCCCATGGGCCACAAGAACAGTCCTGGTTTATTTTCTGCACGCAACCTAGAGATCTTACAACCAGATCCAGAGGTATTGTCATAAATTAATGATATCTATTTTACTGATGAGGATGACTATGATCTAGATCTACACCTAACTACGGCGGACACAGTGGTGACTGCATTATCATCATATGGTTACAAAACAAAATTGAAACTCGCCTACCTGACAATGACCTTCCTAGGATACAGGTTTTACAGCAAAGGCAAGGGTCTAGTTCCAGACTTCCTTCAGAAGTGTGCTACCTTGCAGCCTCCCAATACACAAACGTTGCAATCCCTGCTGGGGTTTCTCATCATTGGACGTACTTACTTGCCTGATTAAATTGAGCGAGTTAAGGCGTTGTATGACACAATTTCTCCTATGTTTCCGTTAAACAATGGCTGAGCGTGCACAAGCAGACATGCTAGAGACTAAATATTTACAGACTAGGGATAATAAAACTAACCTAGTTATCAGAGTCATACCCAGTCACTCCTGTTAAACCTATGTGACTTACAACAAAGGACAGACCGTTCCTATTGCTTACAAGACCCACCTGTATTCTTTAGCTGAAGCACACTTTGAATCTATTGAAAAAATTCTTACAGCTGTACAAACCGCTATTTTGAAGTAGCTCCCCCTGGCTCAGTGTAAACATAAATGGGATCCTTCCGTACCAGCACTTAAAGTGGCCCTCAAGGCAGGGTTTCCCAATGCCTGTACACTATACCCAAGGCGGATGCACTGGGCCTCTTCTTTAAGTGCTGTGGATGTAAAGTTTCAGTATGAGCCCACTCTTTGTACACAAGCTTTTCTCTAATCTGAACACCACATTGCTCCAACTCCCTTGCCTATTGAGTCTTACCAGAGCGTATTCTATATAGATGGCTCTGCCCAACTAGCGGAAGGAACAAAATATAAGTACTCTAAAGCTTGTGCAGCAGTGCAAGGTGTAGTGAAGGATGGAGAATTCCTTCCACAGCATACACACACTAAAATCTTAGGTGACAGCACTGCACAACATGCAGAATTACATGCGCTGTTTGCACTACACAACGCGGACTCATCAGTTCCCACACTTATTGTGTCAGAGTCCTACTTCTTTGTGCTGGGTTACAATGTTGACTGGCAGCATTGGTGCTTGAATGGATTCAAGGAAAAACCTACAAAAAATAAACCGCTTTGGGGAAAGGTAGCTGTCTAACAAGATGAGCTTCCATTGGTCCATGTGGGGAACACTTTGGGCCATCAGCGTGATGGCATTCACGCCAAAGGGAACCTTAAAGTAAAGGCTGCAATTTGGACTGTCCCAGGAGCAATCCTAACGTGATCTCAAAGATTGACACAGATATCTTAATAGCCATAAATGCAACCAAGCAAGGTGGGAAACCTTCTGCAGGCTTTCCTCTAAAATACTCCGAACACCTATAATTCATAGAACACTCGTGTAGTCACACTACGAGGAGTGGGAGAAAGGAAAATAACAAATAATCTGTCAAGATTAGACCTATTCAAATAAGACCATGAGGGATTGGCATCTGCACATGAAGGTGTCAGCGCAACTGTAGCAATGCGTCTGGAGGTCTGGTTTATATAAACAGACTAAATGTTATAATAGGCAGTGTGACATTTGTTAGCAGATTAAACCCTCCACTGTCAAAAGACAGTCACCAACTCCCCTCACAATCTCCAATATCGCCTTTCCGGTGATTTATTTGTGCCATATTGGCCCCCTCCACTCACCCAACCAATATAAGTATGTATTGGTGGCAGTTGATTTGTGCTCTCAATTCCTATGGGTGTGGCCACAGAGAAACAAGTGGTGCAGCAGGAGTACTGGATTTGCAGTGCCTGCTAGCGATTGAGGCAGTTCATTAGTTTCATTCAGGAAACGGTCCTGCGTTTGCCTCCAAGCCTTACAGGAATTCAATGTCTGCTTTGGGAGTTTGCCTGTAATTCAGCAACATATTCAAAGCTGAATCGAACAGTGTTGAAAGCAGTTGCGGCTCCTCCTCGGCGTCGCCCCACTGCTTTTGAGCAGTGCCAAGTAGAAACATAAAATGATAACTTATCATTTTATGCTTTGTGTCATGCGGCTTTGCGGGCGGGGCTGCTCTGCTCTAGGAGCAGGAGAGGAGTGGTTTGCCCACTCCTAAGTGCGCAATGACTGTTTGTTCAGCCCTCTCGGGCCGCCCAAACTAGTCATGCGCACTTTCCCCGTTCTCCATGCAGGCTGCATTACAGCCTGGATGGAGAACACTCCCACCCTTCCTCCAGCCCCTGGCTGAGCACCGCCGTGTTACGGCGATCAGACCAATCACAAAGCTGCATTGCAGCGTTGATTGGCTTGGAGGAGGAAGCCTGGCTGCTTCCTGTACCTAGAGTATGAGGCAGGAGAGCAGGAGCAGAGACGCGGGAACGAGCCTCAAGGTAAGTTTATTTAATTTTTTTTATCCCCCGCGTGACCCCCAACCCTTCCCTGACAGCCATGCCGGGCGCCACTGACAAGCCTCGACTGCTAGGGTACTAAGATCAGGCCTTAGTTGGTACCACAATCTGCATGGAGTTCAGAGAGCATTGAATAACTTGCCTAGACAAGTACTGGGAGGACGCACTCCATACAAGGTTCTCTTCGGAGATCTAATATATGAGCCTGGCTTGGATAATCTTGGGAAGGTGGCAGATAAAGAAAAGCTCGACTTGGAGAAACGTTTAAATGTTTTGCAGAGTATCCAAGATGTCCGAGACAAGCTGACTAATGTGAATCACTCGGACGCCACCACCTATGAAGAGTAGGTTATAACTGCTGCTGACGGGTGGGTTCCCATAGTTGGGGACCTAGTTTGTGAAAAAAATCCACAACAAACAAGCTTTCAAACCCTCCTGCAGACCACCCATCACTGTTCTTGGGGTAAAAGGTAATAGAACTGTTATTCTGCCTCCTTTGCCTGGCTCAAGGAGAAACAGACAGCCATAGTACGCATGAAGCTACAAAATTCACCAGTGATATGGGTATTCCTCTTTATTCTTTAAAACATCCTGCCAGATTATAGCACTTTTACTCACTGTCACTTTAATGCAATAGGGGACACGTCCTCCATCACTCCAACAATGCAAGAGACAGCCATTAAGGTAATACCCAAATCTGGGAGAGACCTCCTACTCTGAGCCTCATACAGACATATCTCATTACTAAAAGTGGCTGTCAATACATGCAGATAATACTAAACAACTACTGCTTATTATTGTTTAAGTGTGCTGAAAAAGCGCTTGCTCGTGTCTATTTGCCCTTCTGGCGCACCACGACGTAACGTTTAAAGATAGGCCCCAAGTTCATGACATTGACCTTAAGTAACTACACAAATCCTCAGGTAACGGTCAGAATAAATGGATCCTCCTCATGTCCCATCGTGATGCGGCGGAGACGAGACGGCAGGTCATTGTCGCCTCTCCTATACACTATCTATATGGAGCTACTAGCTATCGCAATTAGGCAAACCGATTCAGTCAAAGGCAATAAAATTGGCAAGACCAAACACAAAATTAGCACTAAGCTGATGATTGTATTATGACTATCTTATGCTGTAACATCACTCCCTATAGTGGTAATGCTCATACAACAAAATAGAAAGGCCTCAGGGTTTTCATTGAACTTCCAAAAATCTCAGATCTTGATTATCTGCGAGCACACCCAATGAGATCAAGCTGCAAGAGCAATACCCAATGCAGTGGGCCAAGGAAACTATCCTCCATCTAGCGATAACAATGACCCGATCCTTCACTAAAACAGGGTGTATAAACTATGGTCTCTTAATAAAACAGCTGCTTTTAAGATTACTGCACTCCCTTGGTTCCTCTACATAATACAGAAACAGCCTATGCCATCAGCTAGAGGTACTACATATAGATGTGGTGAAGCAAATGCATCAATTTGCGGAGGAGGGGGCGACTGGGTATGCTGAATATTTTGAAATACTATTATGCAGCACAGATCCACTACATAGTGAAGTGACACCATTACAAAAGTGGCATTAGTTCCTTATGGAGTAGGTGGTTGCGAGAGTGCCCCTGAGGAGGGCGCCCTGGTTACCCAAGGGGCACAGACCATAGGGTCTACACTCTTCCCCTGTGACTAAGGCAATCTTGAAAGCATGGGACATGGCAAATATAAAGTTAGGCCTATCCTTCCCCCTCATATAATCCTTTTATGGGCAACCCAGAAATCGCTCTGGTGGGCGACAGCCTGGGCTTCTCCATATGGCAAAAACAGATTTGCCAGAGACTATCGGATTTCTTTTTCATAGAGGGGCTCAAGTCATTCGAACAGATTAGGGAGGATTACGGCATACTGGAACACGAGTGGAATAGATACCTGCAGAGTAGGCACTGGACGTCCCATGGAACCATTAAAAGAGCAGCGAGCTGTGTTAAAAAACCCTTTGAGAGGTGGCTGATCACTAAAAAAGGTGACAAATGCATACTGTCTGAGATGTATCAATTTCTGAGAGGAAAGCACTCAGAAAGGAGAACACAGTCAGACACGATGGGAGTCAGAGCTAGGATGCACCCTCACAAAAACACAGAATTGACTTCCTTCTCCCACAGGACAAAGACTTCCTCCCCATACGGGAAACACTCATTAAGATGCAAGTACATTGGTAGTACAGTCCAGAGACTTCACACATGGGTCAACAGTAGATCTAAGGAGTGCCGGCACAGCTGCGGTGGCACGGTTAAACTGCTCCACCAACTCTGCCACTGCACAAAACACACAAGATTCTGGTCAGAGATACTGGATTACATTGACGCTATGTCTGAAACCAAACTATTGAGATTAACCACACATAGGATTGAGAGTAGTGGATGGCCTCAGTGCTTCTAGCCGCAGCTAAACAACCCATCTTGGCAGCATGGGGGGACGTGGAAGGATCAAGTACGCGACCACAGAATCTGGATATACAGGGTTTGGTAGGTCCTGGCAATGGAAAGACTAACCATGGCCCTAGAACAACAAGGTAAGGAGTTTGAAACACGCTGGCATGTCCATCATTCCATTCAACTGAATTTAGAGAAGTCTTATGCCCCAAATATCTTAGGGTAATCAGACTATCAGCACAGACAACGGAAACTGTGGTGGGGGCATTGACTGACGGACCATGCAGCAGTGTTACCACACAGTTAGTGTCATATGCAACACAACTTTGCACAGGTGGTCACACTAGAACAGGGTTGATCCAGCACAAACAGAAAGCAATTGTGACTGACTAGGAAGAGCGGAATCCAGGAGGGGGGTAAAGGGTTTTTCTTGTGCTTGTTTATTAACATAATAATATGCTTCCCTGTCAGCTATTGGTTATAGGCAGCACTGTGTGTCTTGAATACTCTAATAAAAAAAATAAAAAAAGAATTGTTTCTAAAATCAGCCAATTGTTTCTAGGCTTCCAAATACTCGTGACTGTGCAGTATTTTCATCTTTCAGAACATTCCCAATATAAGGTATTAAAGAGGGGCGTGGGCAAGATGGGAGTTAAGTGAAACGTGCCACATCTCAGTTCCGAATCCCCATAGGCCTCAAACGTTGTGTATGTGCATCGGGGCCACCTGAAACGCCTCCTCTCATCGGGACAGGAACTCAGGAGCCCCACGGAGGCAGCTGCGGGCCCAAAGAACAAGTTACTTACCTTCGGTAACGATATATCTGTAAGAAAAATTAGTTAGTTATAGATTCCTTACCTTAGAATTACCCCCAGGCGTTGGACTGGATCCGGAAAGTTTTTTCGTCAGCAGTACCTCTGCGCGTCGGAAGGTGGTGTCGGTCGGCTCCGCGTCCGTCGTCGGCGTCGTGGTCGCCGGGATGACGTCGCGGCAGCTACTTAGACGCCGCCCTCGCGCGCTGACGTCAGTTCTGTACACGACTTTCCGCGCCAGAAACGCAGAGCCATGCAAGACACTGGCCACTGGTGCACAAAACTAGGGCCCTGAAAGGAAGTCCTTAACCCTAGAAATCATTTCTCAGAACGGGGAGGATGGGTGGGGCGGTAAGGAATCTATAACTAACGTTTCTTACAGATATATCGTTACCGAAGGTAAGTAACTTATTCATCTGAAAGAAACACGTTAGTTATAGATTCCTTACCTTAGAATAGATACCCCAGCAATACCAACCCCGGTGGTGGGTCTGCGAACCAAGATCACACCAGAAAGTCCTGGAGAACAGAACGGCCAAAGAAGCCGTCTCTCCGGACTTGGCTGTCCAGGCAGTAGTGTTTTGTAAACGTGTGCAGCGATGCCCACGTGGCCGCCTGACAGATGTCATTTAGAGGAACTCCTCTTCCCAAGGCAGTAGTAGCCGCCGTCGCCCTGGTGGAATGGGCGCGTAGCCCGACCGGAGGCTCTTTTTTAGCCAGAGAATAACATGCCTTAATACACAAAACGACCCATCGAGAAATGGTGCGTTTGTGTACGGCCCGACCTTTCTTGGCGCCCAAGTAGCCAACAAAGTTGATCATCCATCCAGAACCGTTTTGTGCGATCCAGACAGAAAGATAGCGCACGTTTTGGGTCCAGACGGTGGAGCCTCTCCTCCTCCTTTGAAGGATGCGGAGGCAGAAAGAAGGTGGGCAAAGTAATGGTCTGCCCGATGTGGAAGGCAGTGACCACCTTAGGAAGGAAGGACGGACGGGTCTGAGAACCACCTTGTCCAGATGGACAGACAGGAAAGGAGGTTTAGAAGAAAGGGCCTGGAGCTCACTCACCCTTCTAGCAGAAGTGATGGCTAACAGGAAAGCAGTCTTAAGAGTCAAGAGTCTTAAAGGACAGTGATGAAGCAGCTCAAAGGGAGCGCACATTAAATAGGTAAGAACAAGATTCAAGTCCCACTGAGGCATAACGAAGGGGATTGGAGGAAAAAGATGCGTTCAGCCTTTTAAGAAACGGTTAACTACCGGGGACTTGAAAAGACAAGGTTGATCTGGCAGCCGAAGGAAGGCAGAGATGGCTGAAAGATAGCCCTTGATAGTGCCCAGAGCAGAGCACTGCTGGGCTAAAGAAAGAAGGAACAAGAGAACTTCAGAAAGAGGGGCAGAAAGGGGATCCACAGCCTTTGCTGTGCACCATGCCACAAAGTTGTTCCACCGGCAGGCGTATACCGTCTTAGTGGAGGGACGCCTGGCTGCCAAGATTATGTCACAGACTTCGGGAGGCAGGTCGAAAGACGTCAACTGCCGCCACTCAATCTCCACGCAAGGAGGTGGAGACTGGACAGGTTCGGGTGGAGGACCATCTCCTGCTGGTGCGACAGAAGATCCTCCCGAAGAGGCAGTCTGATTGGAGGATCGATGGCCATGTTGAGCAGCTCGGGATACCAGACTCTCCGTGCCCAATCCGGAGCCACAAGAATGACTTGGGCCTGGTCGCGCCTGATCATCTTCAGCACTCTGGGCAGTAGTGGTATAGGCGGAAAGGCGTACAACAGACCGCAACTCCACTCGCGACAAAAAGCGTCGCCGAGCGAGCGCCACCTTGAAAATTCCAACGCGCAGAATTGCTGACATTGCGTGTTCTCTTCGGTGGCGAATAGATCTAACCAAGGCTCTCCCCACTGTCGAAAGAGACCTTGCACCGCCTCAGAGTGAAGACGCCATTCGTGATCCATCATGCACCTGCGGCTGAGTTAGTCAGCCCTGGCGTTCAGAGAACCTGCCAGGTGTTGAACCACCAGGGATATGCCCTGATGTTTCAGCCATGTCCAGAGGCGAAGGGCCTCCTGACAGAGGGGCCACGACCCCACCCTGTTTGTTGCAGTACCACATGGCGGTGGTGTTGTCCGTGAACACCTGCACTACTCTTCCCCGGACAGAGGGAAGGAATGCTTTCAGTGCAAGACGAATCGCCCGGAGCTCCAGAAGGTTGATGTGAAGCCTGGACTCCGCCGGAGACCAGAGGCCTCTGATCTCCGCCTCTCCCATGTGGCCGCCCCATCCCAGAAGGGATGCGTCCGTCACCACAGTGTGGTCTGGTTGGGGAAGGGAGAGGGATCTGCCATTGACCCAATCCTGGTTCGTGAGCCACCAATGCAGTTGTCGTGCAGTGCCCTCCGAGATCTGGACGCAATCGGACAGATTCCCCCGATGCTGCGCCCACTGGAACTTCAGGTCCCACTGCAGAGCCCGCATATGCCACCTGGCATGATCGACCAGCAGGATGCAGGAGGCCATGAGGCCCAGCAGCCTCAGTCCTTCTGACGGAAACCCGGGATAGAGGCTGAAAGATCAGAATCATAGCCCAAATAACCCAGACTCACTGTTCGGGAGGATAGACCCGAAACCGCGTCGTGTCCAGAACTGCTCCGATGAGGAGGAGCTTCTGAGAGGGAATCAGGTGCGACTTCGGCACATTGACGGAGAACCCCAGCGAATGCAGGAGGTCGGCCATAGTCTGGAGGTGGGAGACGACTGCCTGGGGCGAGCCCGCCTTCAACAGCCAGTCGTCGAGATAGGGGAAGACTGAAACCCCTGATCTGCGTAGATGAGCTGCGACCACCGCCATCACTTTTGTGAACACCCGAGGGGCGCTGGTAAGGCCAAAGGGGAGCACGGTAAATTGAAAATGCTCATGGCCTACCATGAACCGTAGGTAACGCCGGTGGGCCGGCAGAACGGGGATGTGAAAATAAGCGTCCTGCAAGTCCAACCCCACCATCCAGTCTTCTGGGTCGAGGGCAGACCAGACCTGAGCAAGCGTCAACATCTTCAACTTCTCCTTCCGGAGGAAGCGATTGACATCCCCGAGGTCCAAGATCGGACGCAGGCCCTTGTCCTTCTTGGGAACCAGAAAGTAGTGGGAGTAACAACCACGACCTACTTCTGGGACAGGAACGCGCTCGATGGCTCCCTTGGCCAAGAGAGCCGTAACTTCCTGCTGGAGAAGGGCCAGATGATCCTCCGACATGCGGTGGTATCTCGGTGGCATGGCTGGAGGGGTAGTCTCGAAGGGGAGGGAGTAGCCCCTTCGGACTATTTGCAAAACCCACCTGTCCGACGTGATGGTGCGCCAGTGGGGGAGGTGATAGCGAATCCTGCCGCCCACTGGCGTTTGATGGGCCTGAAAGGTCGGACTAGGAGGCTGCTGCAGAGGGGGGGGGGTGTTGGTGTACTGGCCCGCCCGCTGGCCCCCGGAACCACAACGGTTGTTCCCACGTCCCCGGCCGCGCGAAGGTTGGGTAACTTGCTGCGGCCTGTGGCTCTGGGCGGGACGTAGCGGGGCACCCCTTCCGTAGCAACAAAAGGGGCGAAAAGCAGACTGCGCAGGGCGGGTGGAGAGGCCCAAGGGCTTGGCCGTAGCCCGCGAGTCCTTTAAACGCTCTACAGCATTGTCTGCTTTGTCGCCAAAAAGGCGACGGCCATCAAAGGGCATGTCCATCAATGTGTTCTGGACATCCCTTGAAAAGCCAGTGGACCTCATCCAGGTGTAGCGACGAAGCGCTACTGATGTGGAAATAGTTCTGCTCAGAGAGTCGGCGGTCTCCAGCCCACAACGTATTGTAAACTTCGCTGCATCCCTCCCGGTGGCAACAGCCTGGGAGAGCACTGCCCGGGCCTCCTCCGGGCACTGAGGCAGCACCTGCGTCACCGTATCCCACACCGAGTGGGAATAACGGCCCAAGAGACATGCAGTGTTTACGGACCACAGTCCTAAGCTGGCGGAAGAGAAAATTTTCTTAGCAAGGTGGTCCAGCTTCTTGGATTCCCTTTCCGGTGGTGGAGCAGTAGGGAAGGCGCTTTTGGAAGTGGAGGCTTGGACTACCAAGCTCTCCGGGGTGGGGTGTTGGGAGAGGAAAGTGGGGTCGCCCGGAGCAGGGCGGTGGCGTCGGGCAATCATCCTGTCCACGGGAGCCCCCGTGTTGGGCCCGGACCACGTGCCCAAAAGGACGTCGGTGAGGGCCTCATTAAACGGTAGCAAGGGCTCCGAAGAGATTGCAGCCAATTGAAGCACCTCTGTCAGGAGGTTAGTCCTGACCGCCACCGTAGGAAGCTCGAGGTTGAGAGCCTCGGCAGCCCTACGCAACACCACTGCGTACGACGCTCCCTCCTCCGTTGCCACGGTAGGAGACAACATGCCAAGGTCCGGGGACGTGTCCAAACCACTGGCATCCCCCAGTTCCTCTCTCCAGTCCTGTTCACTGTCCAACTGGTCAGTCAGAGGGTCACCTGACCCCTCCCAGTCCTCCTCCTGATCCTCTGGGTGCCATTCTGGTTGAAAAGGGACCCCAGGAGTTTACAGGGGCATAAAACCCCCTCTCGGCGCCGGATCCGGCATCGGATGACGCCGGTCCAGCTCCGTGTCCACTTCGAGATGGAGGCCGGGGTCGACGCCGGCTGGGGGGCCGACCGGCGTCGAGCGCGGTAGTGGTGCCGTCGGAAGCGGCGCCGGTGGAGGTGTAACGAGGTCAACCGGCGCCGATCCGGATCCAGGCCCGGAGCTGCCGGCAGCGAAGACCTAGGCCCCCCAACCGAGTCTGCGGGGCCCGAAGGCGCGCGGGCGGGTCGGTCCGCCTAAAGATGGCATGCATCGCCTCGTAGAACGTACGAAGCTGGGCGGGAGTCGCTCCGGGTCCCGGAAAGGGAGGGAAACTCGGAGTAGACTCTTCGGGCTCCACGCGCGGAGGGGCACCACCCGCGTGCCTCGTCGGATCGGCCGGCCGACGAGGAGAAGTCGAAGAGAGACGATGCTTCTTCGACTTCTTGTTATGCTTCGACTTACCCGACCCAGAGTGCGAAGATTTGGAACCGAAATGGTGATGGCTCCGCGACCGGTCCCTCTCGACCTCCCTCTCGACCGGGACCTCGAACGGCGAGGAGCCGACTGCCGGTGCTCAAGCAGCTTTCGGGACCACTCCAGCAAAGCCTTCGGCGCCATCGACTGGCAGTCGGAGCACGACTTGGGGTCGTGGTCGCGCTCCAGGCAAAAAAGACGCGGTGCGGATCCGTCACCGACATCATGCGATGACAGGAACCGCAGGCCTTGAAACCGGGCATCCCTCGTGCACCTTCGGAGTCGAAGACTCGAAAAAGAAGTCGACAAAAAGTTAGTCAAAAAATGACTGAGGTACCGCTCTTCCCGGATCTGCGCTGGCTGGGGCGTGACATCAGCACGCGAGGGCGGCGTCTAAGTAGCTGCTGCAACGTCATCCCGGCGACCGCGACGCCGACGGACGCGAAGCCGACTGACGCCACGTTCTGACGCGCAGAGGTACTGCTGACGAAAAAACTTTCCGGATCCAGTCTGACACCTGGGGGTAATTCTAAGGTAAGGAATCTATAACTAACGTGTTTCTTTCAGATTGTTTGAATTTCTCCATCTCTGAGGCGGTACAGCACTCCAGTCATTAAGCGAGGACCCACTAGTCCGCCATCTTGGACGCCTGGTGCAAAACTACGCACTACGGTGCCTTTCTCCTTGTTTCCACTGAAGGCCTACACCACCCAGCCAACCCACCAACTTCAGCCGCAGTTTGAGTCCTGTGCAGCCCCGGGCCAGCTGCCCCGACTTGTTACTGACGGCGGGGACCCCCTTAGCAGGCGGTGGACACTCAGTCAGCCCAGCATCTTGAATACTCAGCGCAGCAGTGGAGTTCATCTGGGACTCTCCCTCCCCTTCACTATCCAGCCACGGAATTAGCTGGGGACCGCCATCCGGATCTAGTGCAGCCATCCTCGACAGTCAGCATCTTGGGCAGCCCCTTAACAGTTGGCCCGGACCTCACGTGTCCCTGCAATCACTCTGGAGGTCAGTGGAGCTGGACCCTGGAGTGCCCCGTGCCACGGTTGGTGAGTCGGGCAGTCTATAGCACGACGAAGGGGGGGTGCACACTCAGGCCCCCTGGGCTCCAACAGCTGCAGCCAATTACTGATTTTGGGGTTGAGAACCACGCAGAGTACTTACTTCCTGGGGCTGAGCCGGGAGTAGGCCGTGGATAGCAACTGAGGGCCTGCACCGCGTTTCGCCCTTCATCAACTGCTCCGGGCCACTGAGCGCGAGGTCCCCACTCACCTGCACTGTGAAGTGCCCCTCTGATTAGTGTGACTGTTCGGACCCTCCTATGACGGCACACCCCTCTGGCCGGAACCCTCTACGAGGCATCAGTGACCTTGAATTGTGGCCTCTGTGTGGTACCCCCAGCTGGCAGCCTTCTATTCTGCGCCATCGGAGTAACCCTAATTCCTCACCTAACCAAGCAGCAGTCCGATGGCGAGCCGACTTGGCCTCAGAGGACCCCCCCACAACCCCCTGCTACAGCTGGTGAGCCCTGTGGGGCTGGGGGGATCCCGGTTGGGTGGGGTGGGGGGGGGGGGGAAGAGGGGAGAGTAAGTCTGCCTCCTTGCGCCTGATCCTACTGGAGGCTACTAAAGGACATACTGGGAGCTATGCTTGGCCGAGGTGCCCCTGGGACTATTCTGACAACATTCTGTGGCCTACGCTTCGGCACATGCGTATTGTAACTTGAACCATCACTGTGTCCCCTCTCATCTGGACTACCCAGAGACCATCACTTGCTTCCATTTCCTAGGCACCTTGTGCAGGACGCCGGCTGGGAAAGAGGTGCTCCCACCTGCGCTGGCAGTATGCCCCCGCCACAGACCAAAGCAGTATGCCATGACGTAAACCCGCCAAGGAAATCTGAGTAACCGCATTTTGGCACAAGGCTGCGACACTGGACATAGATGCTAAGGAGAGAGGCCCCTCAGTGGGTGGCGGGAAGCTTGGCTCCCGTGCCCATCTCTCAAGACTACATGGAGCAGCAATTCCTTAAGGACATCCGCTCAGAAATAGAATCCCTCAAAGCAGACTTCAAATCCTGTCTCTAAGATCTGTGCCACGACATCTATGAAATAGTGACGCGTAGACGACCTGGATCAAACGGCTGACTCCAGAGCGGAAGATCAGGAGATGCTGTGGCACAGAGTGGTGATGCTAGGAGAACAACAGGTAGAACTACAGGCCAAGCAGGAGGACCTAGAAAACAGGAGCCACGTAACATCTGGAATTCGGTGCTTTCCACTAGGCGCTGAAGGAGACATGACATTCACAACAGAACTCCTCCAGACGATCTAAGGCAACGCCAGAGATTCCCTGTCAACCCTTGCCAGGGCTCATAGAGTGTCCCTGATCACGGGTCATACAGACACAGTGCCAGATATTGTCACATTAGTCCACTTCTTCACAGAAAAGGAGGCCATTCTGCGAACATCGAGGGAGAAAGACGACCTAATTTTCATAGCCACACTATGCAGCTCTTCCAAGACCCTTCCTCGGACACGTTGCGCAAGAGGCCTAACTTCAAACCAGTCACTGAAAAACAGAGGGCGTTAGACATTCGATATCAATGAGGTCATCCATTAGCCCTTCTGGTCCAATGGAAGGGGAAGCAACGCATTATACCATCCCTGGCAGAAGCAAAAAAACCTGTTTAATATTCCAGACAACACGCCTAGCAGAGAATCATCTCAACCTCGGATGATGGCTGAGGACAAGTAGCATTTGACCTGGCAGACTGTTCTCAGTCAACACTATGAAAAGCATTCGAAGGAGTGGGCCCTTCGGGAGACCAAAGAAGATAATCACTCGCCTCCAGAACATGAAGAAGGAATCCTCACAGATGGCTTTCATTTGTGGCTGACATCTACACCGGCTCACTACTGCCTTATATCGAGCGAAAGCTCTCTATCTTGTTTTGCTGTAGACTGTGCCTAAGCCCTGGGGCCCGGCAGAAGAGGGCCATGGGGATCCTGGAGAAAAAACGTGTTACCGGACTTTGTCAGCCTGTGCGTCTCATCACTGGACACTCTTCCCTGAGGACCATCCACCATGATTCGCAATAAAGGAGGGTGACACCTCCAGTGGGATCAGAGCGTTTTCGCGCGTATCACCGCTTGAGCTGGATTTCACCGCTGGGTCCTCTTGGCTCATTGTTATATGTTATGTTTCTTTATTCTCTTTTGTTCCAGCCATGTGCTCCTGAGAGGGAGTGGGGGGCAGCCCCTGTTCGCAACACATTGAGACTTGTGCCAACATACGAGAGACATTGCGGCACCACATGCCCGACTACCCCACCAACCGGACACACTATTAGACTCCCCCCAGCTACATCCATCCCCTTACCGCCTACCGTAAGGGGTTACCAACGTACACTTCGTGGGTCATCCCGATTGTGTCGCACCAATTACTAGCCCCAGTAAGCCCAAAAGCTTAACCACCATTATTCTCCATGACACCTATGGGCACCACAGAATGCACTAAACTGCTCTCCCGAAATATACAGGGCCTAATTCGCCCGAGTGTAAACAAGTTTGGAGTTACCTTCTGCAAGAAGATTCCAATGTTATCTTTCTACAAGAGACACTTCCTGGGGGAGGATTGTCACTGTATGGCAGACCCCAAATATCCCCACCACTTTTGGGCTTGTGTCCCTACCAAGACCCTAGGAGTAGCTATTATGTGCAAAGCGTGTTTCTACTCTAAGATCTACAAGGTCACCATGGACAAAGCGGGCGCTTTCTTGGATTGCACGTTCTAAAGGGTACTTGCACTCTACACAGCTTAACATTTATGCTCCCAATCAGACACAGGATACCTACATATGGGATACACTTAGGAAACACCCTACTGTAGAGTGTGACGTCATCAAGTGTGGGAAGCTTAACCTTGTATGGGACCCAGACTTATGTCGCAGCGCAGTCTCGTACCAAGGCACTGGTGCAATGTCTGCCCAACTCAAACAAGAGCTTACGGAGCTGTGCCCTGGTAGACGCCTGGCATTATAGACACCTTGACTGCAGGTATTACTCTTTCTACTCCCACGTACATACTTCCTACTCCAGTATTGATTTTATCTTCCTAACGCACTCTCTGCTCCTCGACCTTGAATCTGTGGCAATCTCCAACATCACAATCTCGGATCATGCCCATGTGGAACTGGTCTGAGCCAGAAACACAGTTTCACGGCGGGGCCCCCCTGCGCTGGCGCTTTCCCCCCCACACCTTCTCAGGGACCAGGTAGATGTGAAAATTTCAGAGTGCAATTGTAGAACACTTCAAATTGAATTCCTTTCCAAATACAGCCCCCATATACTCTGTGGCGGGTACAAGGCCTCAATCAGAGGTGCAATTTCAACAATTTCCATTGCCAGAGCAAGGGAATCTAGATTGGTGGAGAAAGGCCTCACGGTAGAGATTAAAGCCCTAGAACAACTTGACTAGGCTGCTTCAACCAAACGCATCAGGCACCAGCTTGCGATCCTGCACAGACAATTGCAAGCACAGAACTAATAAAGTGAAACGCGCCCCCATAGCCCTAAAGCACAAATACTAATTTGGTGGGGGGACAAGGTTGGCTCATTATTTGTGCGCACAGACTGCGCCACCAAAGCTCCAAAACCCACATCTCCTGAAGGGGCCAAGCAAACCGCTTTCCATAACTACCTCTAAACTCTACATGCGGGACGAGGGGCCAAGCAAACAGCTTTCCATAACTACCCCCAAACTCTCTACATGCGGGACGAGATCCCCCAGGCTCTGATAGACGCTTAATTGGGTGAATGTGATTGGGCTCCCATTGATCCTCGTCATGTCGATCTCCTCAACGCCCCCATCACCCTAGAAGTGCTCCGCTGGGCACTCAGGGAGCTGCCCATTGAAAAGACCCAGGTCCCAGATGGTCTCCCGTTCTCTTTTATAGAGCATTTCTCGCCAGCCTACAGGATCACATGCTAACATTGTTCAATTCATTCAACCAGCACACTGGCCTCACATCCACCATGTCCGCTGCCGAAATTACCCTTATGCCCAAGCCGGGCAAGGACCACACATTATGCTCCTATCACCCCATATCACTCCTAAACCCGGATGCCAAATTCTTCATGAAAACCTTTGCTAACAGGCTTAATTTGCAACTTCCCAGTCTGGTCTCAAAGACCGTTCTGGTAGGTGTAGCAATGTATGCACTTCTGGGCTGGGTGTGTTTGGGGAGCTTGGCTAGGTCCCATAGGGACCGACCTACCCCTGATCCAGACCATGTTGGCTTCATTCGCAATCGGCAAGGTACAGACAATGTGCACTGGATTGCCCACCTGGTTGAAAAGTCATAACATCTCAGCTCGCCTGTTTTTTTACTTGACGCGGAGAAGGCATTCGACAGGATAAGCTAGTCCTTTCTTTGCACAGTCTTGGGCAAGACTGGCCTCTCCCCAGGAATGACAGCCAAAACCATGGCGTCAAATGTCACCCAAACAGCCTCTATTGTCTAAACGAACAGCCCACGAAGCCCATCACACTCACTAGGGCACCCGCCAGGGCGGCGCACTATCACCCCTGCTCTTCACCCCGGTAGTCGAACCCCTAGCCATTACCATGTTCCGCAGTGCCGCCATCATGAGCATTCCTTTTGGCGGGCAATCCCATAAAATCAGTATCTTCATGGATGACCTGCTCCTTGCTCTCACCCAATCTGCTACCTCTTTACCCGCGGTAGTACACTGCCTCGCTGCCGTTGAAGCGGTGTCGGGCTTTAAAGTGAATATGACAAAATGATAAGCATTGAATCTCACCATACCCTGACAACACGTCCTTCTTACAAACTCTAGCCCTCTTCCAATGGGAGAAACGCTCCATACGATACTTGGGCCTTAACCTAACCCCCACATTGCATTCCTAGACTCAAGCTAATTGGCCAGAGTACAGGAGGTCCATCTTAGAGGATCTCCGTCGCTGGCAACCACTACACATCTTTTGGCTGGGTCGAATTAATGTCATAAAAATGAATGTTCTCCTCAGAATACTTTGCCTCTTACAAACCTTGCCTACAGAAATTCCGCTAGGTGACATTAAGTGTATACAAAGAGACATACGCAGTTTCATCTGGGGAGGTAAACAACCCCGTATTTCCAACCAACTCTTTGCTAATGCTCTCTGAAGGGAGGAGGGGAAGGGGGGCGGAGGCAGCGATTGGCCTGCCCCAATCTAGTGGAATAGTACTGGGCAGCCCATCTCCGCTAGATCTCTGAATGGGTCGTTCATGAAAGCAATAAACACTGGCTACATATGGACTGTGCAGTGGTCGGTCGGCCCCTATGGGATCTAGCCTAGCTCCTCAAATACGCCCAGCACAGAAGCACATACATTGATACAACTACCAGAACGGTCCTTGATATCTGGGATAAAATAGCACTTAAGAGGGTTCTTACCACCTTCCCATCTCCCAACATCCCGATTGTGAGAAACCCTGACTTCACCCCAGCCCTCCAACCTCACACACTTTACCAATGGGAGGCCAGCAAATGAGCTCTGTGTGACAGCTTTGTGGGGGGGGGCACTATCAAACCCTAGACTTCAGGATTTCTGAAACAATAGCACCAATTCAGACACTGGGCACTACCCCCCCCCCCCCCAACCCTAATGCATGCGAAACCACATGGGCTTTCACACCCTTTGAGAAGTCTCAATCCCTGCATCCTATCTCGCTGTTATACTAGGCATAAGCCCCCTTACACTTGAGGCTATGACACATGCAGACTGGCGGCTTATTAACCATATGTTAGGTGCGCGAAACAGCTCATAGCCCATGCATGGGAGACATCTACAGCCCCTTCCATAGACCTCTGGTTTACGTGTCTCTAGACTGTATTAGCAATGGAGTAGTTATCTCACAAATTGGCCTACACTGATAAAATGTTCACACGTCTGGCAGCCGTTGATTATCTCTACTGAATTGAGCACACCTGCTACACCCCGCCCAAGCTCAAAGCACTACAACTCTTTGATTAGAAGGCTCATTCCACAATGTGACAAGAACTCTAGAGCTGGACCTTTGCCCATTGCACAACCTTCAGGGCGACTCTGCTCGTGTCCCTGAGGTGGAGAGTGGTAAGATTAGTCCTTCCGTGGATGCACACTTGGCTTGTACTTGTTACTTCCTTATTTTTGTTATTAATTGTTCTGAGACATGTATACTTGTTGGCTGTCCATGCCAGTAATCTGTTCCACACCAGCTGTACCTATTCCAACATTGTTGCATTCCTGTTACGCTGATCACTGCGAGATGCGGTGTACAAGCATTGTTTGGACTAACGCAACCACTGTAGGGGCCTGTGTTTGACCTCATGCTCACAGGTTTAAATCCCGGCAGTTCCACTCAGCCTTTCATCCTTCTGAGGTCGATAAAATGATTACCATCTAGTTGGGTAAAAATAAACAACTGTTATTCAGGGCCAAGAGGCCCTTCTGGGTGAATGTGCGGTTTACAAATACACGTTATGTTGTAGAATGGACTCTGCAACCATGTGGCCTGTTATTTCATGATGAAACTTTAATAAACCGATTTCTAGACAAAAAGGTGTGGTGCTGAAAGTCCGCCTCCCGTGTGGATGAACGAGGCAGACAGCATGGAAGGTGTGACGTCACCTTTATTCAAATATGTTCTATCCGGTAGGGGAGAGCGCGTCCTTTGCCGAGTCGCTCTCTCGATCCGATCTCGCCCCCGCGTCACATCCGGCCGCGGGGCTGCCGCCCGGTCACGTGACGCGGAGAACGAGAGAGAAAGAGAAAGAGAGAGAGATTTACAACTGGTAGTCCTTGAGGTGTTTCGGTAGCTTCACCGCACGGCCCTTCCGGGTGTGCGTTCCAGTCACTTGTTCATTTCCTCCGCAGGGTCGTCTGACCCTGTGTTCTGTTCCCGGTCGTTGCAGGAGACGTTTGACTCCTCACTCGGGCTGCTTCCTTCGTCCACTTCCGGGTTGGGTGTGTGCTGCGTCGATTGTGTAGGTGATTGTCTCTCCACGCTGGGTGGTCCGGCTGCGCTCCCGTAGTCTATGGGGGATGCTGGTGTGTCCATGTCGTTGGTGCAATCCCCTACTCCGCTGTTGCCCGTGCCCCACTGTAAGATCTTGTTGCACTTGGCCATTCTGGATTGGGCCCACACCTTTCCATCACTTAGTAAGGCAGAGCGGTTGTATGCCTCTATTACCCGCAGGGGTTCACTGAACTTGCTGTCTCCTTTGAGTCCAAGTTGGCCCTTCTTGACTCTGACCCACTCGCCTTCCTGCAAGGTATTGTTCTGCACGCTGTTCCGTTTGTCATAGTGTGCTTTGTATATGCTTTGCGCCTTCGCGATGTTGCTACGGACAATGGCGGGAGACCATTTGCTTTGGAGTCTCATGGTCATCCAGGCTGTGTTGTCCCTGGTGAAGGGTTCTCTGCCTCAAGATTTTGAATGGGCTGTAGCCTGTTAAGGTGGGTGTGATGCGGTAGGCCCACACTGTTTTCCGGACTTCCGCCTCCCAGTTCTTGCCGGCACGGATTGCTGCTTGTATCGAGCCCATGATCACCCGGTTAAAGCGTTCCACTTGGCCATTTCCTGCTGGGTGGTACACCGGTGTGCGCTTTGTTTGGATGCCATTTCTGTTGGTGAAGGCTGTCCATTTGGCATAAGTGAACTGGGGTCCATTGTCGCTGGTGATGGACTTGGGGATGCCCTCCCTCAAGAAGATGTTGGTGAGGAGGGCGATGATGGCGTCGGAGTCCGCCGCTTCGCAGACTTCCACTTCCGGCCACTTGGAGTAGCGATCCACAATCACGATAAGGTGTTTGGGTGTGCCCCATGTGTCGAGGACAGGGCCTACAATGTCTATAGATAAGTCTTCCCATGGGTTGTTGGGAGTGGGAAACTCACCCATGGGGGGCCTCATGGTAACGAGGGTTTTGTCCGCCCTGGCACAGTGGGCGCAGCTCCTCACAAACCTTTCAACTTGGATGTCCAGGGCTGGCCACCAATACAGCGATTTAATCGGCTTTTTAGCCTTCACGATGCCCAGATGGCCTTCATGGTTGATTTGAAGGATGTGGTCCAGCAGGGCCTTCGGGGGCACCACTTTATCCCCTCGTAGAAGGAAGACGGAGTCCTCGCTGATAGAGAGTTCATCGCGGACCTCCCAGAATTTCCTGAGGTCGCTGTCGACGTGCTTTTTTTCCGGCCAGCCCCGCGTGACGTATTCTTTGACCTGGGACAGTACCGGGTCCTGCAGGTATGCTTCTGCCCACTCTTGAGCACTGATGGTGTGTTCGTGGTCTGTCAGGAAGGCCACGCTGTAGTCCTCCCATTCTGATGATGTGGCTGATGCTTCCATGGCAGCGGCCCTGCTCAGGAAATCCGCCACTCTGTTCTGTGGGCCAGGGATGTATTCTACATCGTACACGAAGTCCAACAGGCGCAATGTCATTTTGGCGATACGCGGGGTGGCTGTTGCGTTGCTGCTGGAGGTGAGGACTTTGACCAAGGGCTTGTGGTCGGTCCGGAGCGTGAAGCGGGATCCCCATAGGTACTGTCGGAATGTCTCCATCGCCCAGGTGACTGCCAGCATTTCTTTCTCGATGACACTATTTTTCTTCGCTGGGGGTGAGGGAGCGTGAGGCGAACCCCACTGTGGTGATGGTGCCCTTGGTGGCCTGCTGGGAGAGAACTGCTCCCAGTCCTTTTTCGCTGGCGTCGGTGGTCAGGATGCTGGGTGCGGCTCCGTCGAAGCCCTGTAGGGGGACTGCCGTGCAGATGTCGCGTTTGATGGCTGTGAAATCCGCTTCCGTCTCTTCTGTCCAGGCAAAGCGGTTCTTCTCCTTGAGTAGCTGGCGGAGGCTGTGGGTCTTCGTTGCAAAGTTCTTCACGAACTTACTGTAGAACTCCGCTAGCCCCAAGAATGAGCGAACGTCATCTTTGGTTTTCGGGGAGGGCGCTGCCCTGATGGCTTCTATGTTGGCTGTTTTGGGGGTGATCCCCACGTGGCTGATCTCATGCCCCAGGTACGTGACCTTGTTGAGACCGAATTTACACTTCTCTAGTTCCGCTGTGAGGCCGTTGGCTGCCAGGGTTTTGAGGACGGTGCGAAGGATGTCATCGTGTTCTGTTCGGGTTTTCCCCATGACGAGGATGTCATCCTGAAAATAGAGGACTCCGTGGACACCTTGGAACAGCTTGTGCATACGTTTTTGAAAGACGGCTGCCGCCGATGCAAGCCCGAAGGGTAGGCGTTTGAACCTGTAGCACCCGAAGGGTGTGATGAACGACGTGAGTGTCTTGCATGACGGGTGGAGGGAGATCTGGTGGTAGGCAGCCTTGAGGTCAATGGTGGAGAACCACTTGATCCCTTTGGTCTGGGCGAGTAGTTCGCTGATCCTGGGCAGCGGAAACTTTTCCACGACGATGTTTTTGTTGAGCTCGCGGAGATCAATACAGAGGCGGATCTTCCCACTTGGTTTGCGTGCCACGACCACAGGTGCGAGCCATTCGGGGCATTCGACAGGTTCAATTATGCCACTGTCTTCTAGCCTCTGAAGTTCCAATTGTACTGCTTCTCGGCAGTTGAACGGGATGTTCCGTACTTTGTGCACGACTGGAACCGCCCCGTCCTTGAGGACGATCTTGTGGATGTATTTGCACAGTTTTCCGATGTGGTCGCTGAATACGGTGGGAAATTCTGTTTGGAGGGCGGTCGGCAGGGAAGTGTCCTGAGTCAAGAGTACCTGTGTCTTGCTTCCGGGGTGGCGTTGAATGCAGAGTGCTCCCTGGTCAGCCCAGCCCAAGACTGATGGACCCTTGTGTGCCACATACAGTTTCGCCCTGGTGCGTCGTCCGTTAAACTGAAACAGGAGTTCCCGGTAGCCTACCATGGGGATCCTTTCTCCTGTGTATGTGACCGGTTGGATATCCGCTGGGCACAGTTGGTCGCCCACCACAGGGGCGAAGTCTTGGTCCCATATCTGTTTCTGTATGATGGTGTAGGGCGATCCGGAGTCCGCCACCATGATAACTTGGACGCCACCGATCAGCACTTTGCAGGAGGGCCGTTTGGCCGCGACGTCACCGATGCCCAAAATGTGATCCTCAATGCAGAGAATGCTATCTGGATCCGAGAGATCTGCTTCTTCCGGAGCCTCCGAGGCGTCTTGCACGTACTTTACGGCCGCGGTCCTGGCCCTCCGACGGCAGACTTTGCTGAAGTGTCCTGTGATGTTGCAGAAGGAACATTTAACGTGGAATGCCGGGCATTTCTT
The DNA here is from genome assembly GCA_963921515.1 of Calotriton arnoldi. Classification (NCBI taxonomy): domain Eukaryota; kingdom Metazoa; phylum Chordata; class Amphibia; order Caudata; family Salamandridae; genus Calotriton; species Calotriton arnoldi. The sequence goes on from CAWUFW010000725.1 coordinate 464,871, forward strand.
GTCATTGCCCATGTGGGATTGGCTGCCGCATCTATAACAAGTTCCTTGTCTGCCCTGGGGGGCGCGGCTGGACCTGAACGCGGCTTGGCGAGGTGGGTCGGGGGCCGGCGAGGGTCTTGGCGGTGGGGCTGGGCGGTCGGAGAATTTGCACATTGTAGCCGGCGGCGTGTCTTTCTTGGCAGCGAGGGCGCAACGTTTGGATAGCTCAGCTCGTTTGACGATGATCTCAGGAAGAGGCGCTTCGCCGCTGACCCATAGTTTTTCCTGGATGCTTGACTGGGTGGAGTGCATGATGATTTGGTCCCTTATGAAGTCGTCGTGGAGGACGCCAAATTTGCAGTTGATGGCCAGGCGCTTCAGGGCCGCTACGTAATCCTCCACCGATTCCGCTTCCGCCTGTTTCCGTTGGAAGAAGTTATAGCGGTCAATGGCGGTGCACACCACGGGCTGGTAGTGGGTGTCCAGGTCGTCGAGGGCGTGTTGGAAGACGTCGACATCATCTGGAGCCCTCGTCTTTGTTACCATTTGCACGTACACCCGCAGACCTTCCGGGCCTAGATTATGAAGGAGGATCTTTTTGCGCCGTTTGCTCGAAAATTCTTCTTCGCCTTTGTCTTCTAACGCTGAGAGGTAGTTCAGAAAGTACGCCTTTCAGTCAGCCCACTTCATGGCGGGTTCGCCAGGCTTGGGTAGGAAGGGCACCGGGTTGGTTAGGGAGAAGGTCTGTGCGCACATGGTGCGGGTGGCGTGGGCAGTCGCGGCACTGGTGGTGCTCCGATGGGGGCTCGTTGGGGTGGAGTCTCCGTTCCTCGGGCCAGGGGGAGGCCGCTGCCTGTTCGCGGGTGGGTCCGAGGTGTCCAGGGCGTGATGGTATTGATGGCGGTGTCCTGCAGGGTCTGGTGGACACAGAGGCCGCTTGGAGTGGGGGCCAGAGGCCCTGTTAAGGAGCAGGTGTGAAAGAGTGCTGCCGTGCCCCCTTCCTGACGGTGGTGGGGCCTGCACTGGTTGGTGCTGGGGCCTCGTGGAGCAGGGACTGTGCCAGTGCAGTGTAGGGCCTACTGAGTGTGCGCGCCGATATGCGCGCCGAGCTGGTCGTGGGTGCGGTTGTAGGGCATGCCTTGAGGCAGGCTGCGCCGCACCGAGGTGGGAGTGCTGGTGGCTGGAGCACAAGGTGCGCGGGAAGTGGGGCGCCCTGAACCTGGCGGGCCGCGTTTGCTCTCCTTTGCCGAGTCGCTCTCTCGATCCGATCTCGCCCCCCGCGTCACGTCCGGCCGCGGGGCTGCCGCCCGGTCACGTGACGCGGAGAACTAGACCGCGACTCTACAAAAGGCTGTTAGCAAATAGGGTCAAAGCTACAAGAGACAGCAGAGTCACGATATGGAATTTGTTTTGTTGTTAAGTAGCGCTGGAACTACTGTATTTTTTTTTTTGGTACATAATTTTTATTAGCATTTCAAGGACAAAAACATACATTATCAGGGAGCAGTTTTGCTAAATCTCGACTTATTAGTGGATTTACACAATATATAGTCTCTCCTCCCACCACCCCCGGCTCAGATCTCCATATATGAGGGAAGAATAATTCCGTACAGTATTGCATTAGGGTCATGAATAGAGGGCCGGATAGACCATAATCACACAAGGTCGGAATGGGTTATAGGAGTCAGTCTCCCTGCATCAATAGATATCCATATCACCTGAATCAGGTTTTCACCGCCCCTTCGATCTAAGGAAGCAACTCATCTGGCAGCGTCAATAATTCTGTGAGCATTGCCGCCCATGCCCTCATATCTTTATTTTTTATCCCAGCGCGTCTTTTTCATGTAGCACCCCTCCACATTTATCCATTCAGCCATATCTCTCAGCCACTCCTCAATCATCGGGTGCCTCTGGGACAACCTTGCGATCACGATCCTGCGTTTAGCCATGGGCAACCCCCGAATAAGGAACTTCCTGCTCAGTTTTCTCTTCTTGCGGAACAGGATGTGTCCTAACAAACACTGGGCTATCTCCCTAGGGATCCCTCACCCTGTGACCAAGTTGAGCCTCGGTATGACCGCCTGCCAGAATCAGTCTACACCAGGGCAATACCAGAGCATGTGCAAGAAATTAGCAGACGGTCCCCTGCATTTAGGACAGTCCGTCGACCGCTCCGGGTTCATGATCCGCAGACTACTTGGAGTTAAATATACCTGATGGATCACATTATATTGAAGTAGCTTGAATAGCGGATTGGTGGTGGAGGAGGCTTTCACCCCCTTGTGGATTGTTTCCCAAGCACTTGCCGTGAGAGGCGCCTCAAAGTATGCTTCCCATTTACTCTGCACTGTTCGTGATAACGTGGGGGCATCCTCCCTCAGAGCCCTATAAATGTGTAAAATCAGTCTCCTGTCCCCGACATTACCACTAGGATTTCCAGTGCCCGGGAAGTAGGTGGCGTCTCTGGGAACGTCGGCCAATTTGCAAATTGTAAAAATTGCCCGGTCGGGAGCTAAAACGCATCCGGGGCGTCTGCCGGAGTTATAAACTGATTGTTGGGGTATAGATCCTCCAGTCTCTCGCAGCCGCCCTCGCGCCATTTACGTAGGGACATGGATCTTTCGATATTTTTTTAATGGGCGCAGTGCCCAAAAAATCATTTTCCGGCGCAAACAGAGCCGTCTTTAGTACCGTTTGGACTACAGCTCCCATGCCCCGCAGACCATTCGCACTATGTATGGCAAACACGCCGGTGCCCCCAACCCCCATCATCAAGACCTCAGGTAAGGAGTATTTGCCGCACATGCCCTGCAGCAGTCTACGTTCCCAATTGTTGTGATCGTCCAACCAATGTATCGCATGTTGGAGTTGCGCAGCTAGGTAGTAATATTCTAAGCATGGTATTTCCAGTCCACCCCTCCGGCATGTCCACTTTAACGTTACCAGGCTGACTCTTTTCCTCCCAGTATCCCAGAGTATTTCTACAATCAGTTTATCCAGACCTGTGAAGACCCGCTTATGTATGGCGAACAGGGTTCCCTGGAAGAGGTACAAACACCTGGGAAGGATTACCATCTTGACTAGGTCAATTTTACCCATCAATGATAGTCAGAGTGTTCCAGAATCTTAGGTTGTGTTTCAAGCCGTCTACTATTCTGCCCATGTTTGCCTCCTCAGAGTCCTCTGCTCCGTGCGTGACTTGGATACCCAAATATCTAACCACTTTGGCCTCACAGAGCAAGAGGCGGTAGATCTATTTCAGACCTTCCCACCAGTGCACCTAAGGGAAACATATTGGACTTTGTGCGGCTGACGTGCAGCCAGTGTATTCGTCAAATTCTGCCAAAATCGCCAGCATGATGGGGACAGAGTATCTGGGGCTCCAGAGATATTCCAATGCATTGTCTGCATAAAGGGACACCACATGGGTGGCATCCCTATCCTCATGCCCCACCCCTGTAGCATCGTTATGAGGCGGCAGGCTAGTGGCTCCATGGCCACTGCGAAAACCAATGGCGACAGGGGGGCATCCTTGGCAGGTCCCCCGACAACACAAAGCTCTGCGATACTGTCCTACCTACTCGCACTCTGGCCAAAGGGCCTCCATAAAGCAATTGCACCCATTTGATTTAGCGGTCCCCGATGCCCACTTTACATTGCACCTCCCACAAAAATTCCCATGATAAATCGAAAGCTTGTTCGATGTCCATTAACGCAAGCACATACTGATTGTCTTGCAACGTGGGGGAGTGAAGCACTAATGACAGCAGTCTCAGATTGTACTGAGTATTCCTGTTTGGGATAAACCTGCATTTGTCATCTACTATTAATTGAGGTAGATACGTTGATAATCTGGTAGCCAGGACTTTGCTCAGAATTTTCAGGTCAACGGGGGCAGTAGGAGGACACCGCCAAGCTGTCTCTATCGGGCTTTGGCAGCATCACTATTATCGTTTCTCTCAGACTCTGGAAGCAACCCCCTCACATAAGCCTCTTCATAGACTTCCAACAGTGGCTCAGCCAGGTCTCCCCGTCTAGTGTGGTAAAATTCAGCTGGTAAGCCGTCCCCGCCCGGGGCCTTTGCCATGTTCAGTGTTTTAATAGCCGCCATTATTCATCCTTCGTTATGGGGGCGTCCAGGGTATCCCTTTCCTCTCCCAACAACACTGGCATTTGTATCGTGTCTAGGTATGACTGTACTGCATGGGAGCTTGTGAGTTCTGGAGCAGTGTACACTTCTTGAAAGTGTTCTGTGAATACCTCCACTATAGCTTGTTGTGAGGATACTAGTCTACCTATCCAATTGCGGAGCCCCGCTATCAGTGCACTTCTGCTCTCGCCTTGGATAAGCATGGCAAGCATTCGGCTCGCTTCATCACCCTCCCTATGCAGCCTCTTCCTGTAATTGGAGCGCGCAAACTTATCTAGCCTGTCCGATGTGTCTAACAGTTTTTTCTTACAATCTTGCCAGGCTTGTAGTTCCTTTTCTAGTAAACCTAGTTGCTTCTCAAGGCTATCTAACCTTCTGGTGAGTTGCCATTTAACCCCATATGTTATCTTCAAGCACTCCCCTCTCAATACGGCCTTCATTGCGTCCCAATCCATAGCCCTAGTGGAGGCACTGCCCCAGTTTTCACTAAAGTAACCATATAGCACTATGGACATCTCATGTGAGAACTGGAACTACTGTATTTTGCCAGTACCTGCAGGTAACACTCCTATTGCAAAGGTACTTTATCCAGCATAGCCATATCTTATATTACAGTAAATATATTACTTTTTAAAAAGATAGGTTGGCAGTGTCTTCACACAATGGAAATTTTCAGAGAATGTACCCTTTGCACCAGGTCATAGCCACAGAGTGAATACTCTGGACTGGCCATTGGTAAGTACACAGTAGTGCGCTTTAAAGTGCCTTCGGCCTTGATTACTTGCACCATACCTAATAAAAGGTGATGATGGAGAGCAATTCTGAAACACGCTAATACCCTAAAAAGGGTGTTATGGTGGAGGGACAGAAGCCTATTTTCCACAGGTGTTAATGCTGTGCAAAAGCCAGGCTTTAAGGCCCTTCAACATGTTATGTGATTCTGCTCAAAACTGAAGAAAACAGGGAGAGGATTCCAATGTTTAGCTGCAAGGTGGGAAAAGGATCTGCCACCAAATCTGTTGTAACTGATCTTAGAAGCAAAGAGAGGCCTGGCAGAGGCAGCCGCAAGGCTCTGGGATGGAAAATTATGAATCACTTGTGAACCCATGGGCCTTATGATGTAGAGCTCGATGACGGATACAAAGTGGTTAAAGACAAAACGTTTGGCAACAGTACACAAGTGAAGGACAAGGAGTGAATGGATTACGGATGATCAGGATGGGAGGCTTAAAGCCTAGCTGCCAGGTTTTGCGTGCACTGCAGCTTTTGGAAGAGACCATTAGAAAGAACTCAATACAGTGAAATACTATAATCAATACAACAGAAAAATCATGGAATGGATCACCATTTTTCTGCAATTAATCAGGAGAACAGGAAAAATGTAATGAGGATTCTACTATAGGAGGAGGATGACACTTGTTTGAACTGTTCAGCAAACGAAAATTGGTATCAAAGAGGATACCCATATCCCTAGCAGAACAGAAGGTGGGAGCACACGTTGAGAAGGCTACTAGTTCGGAGACCATGGTGTAGGTGATCCTTCAAAAATACAACTTTGGTTTTGTCTCCATTACGAGCTTATGTGAGTTGACATACATCCAAGGGGGAACAGCTGCAGAACTGATGCTGGAGTTGACCAAGATCATCAAAAAGGAGACCCTAATCTCCTTGTCGTTGGCATATGAGATTAGAGAAAAGTGAAAGGGTGTGAGAGAAGCCAACAGGATTAAATAAAATTAATGGGAACTTAATGAGGAGCCCTGTGGGATCCCACCTGAGATGGCACTTATTCGCAGAGTGGGGAGTTATGGGAGGGTCAGTCAGGAATCAGCGCCTACATGGAGTCTCTACCAGATATGGTGTTACCAAAGGAAAGTATCTGGTTTATGTGATAGAGACTTCTAGCAGCAGATTCCTCATCTTAGAATAGATACCAAAGCAATACCTCCCTGAAGGTGGGTCTGCTAACAGATTAGACAAGGAGTCCTGGAGCACCAAATGGGCAAAGTGCCTATCACGACAGACCCGACTGTCCAGGCAGTAGTGCTTGGTAAACTTGTGCAGAGACTCCCACATTCCAGCCTGGCAGATCTCCCGGACAGGGACTCGGCGAGCTAACGCAGCAGTCGCAGCCTTGGCTCTAGTGAAATGAGCGTGCAATCCCTCCAGGGCAGATTTTAATAAAGAGTACAATTATCTTGAGATGGTCAGTTTCCACACAGCTTCTCTTTCTTTGGCCGGATGTACCAATGAATATTCAATCATCTACCCGGCACTATCTGGCGTGATCTGTGTAGAACGACAATGCTCTTTTTTAGTCCAGGCAATGAAGTCTCTTCCTCTTTGGAAGGGTGAGGCGGAGAAAAGGCGGCAGGCAGTGCGATGGTCTGGCCTACATGAAAGGTATTACCACTTTTGGAAGGAAGGAAGCATGTGTTCTAAAAAAACAATTTCTCTGGGGAAAACGTTGTACTTTAAGAAGATGTTAAAGACCTGGCTCTTCACCCAAGCTTACAGCTAGACCTGGACCATCCTTACCAGTAACTCTTTTGGAAAGTAACTCCTCCAGCGCCAAGAAACCTGTTGGTGAACGAGCGCTATAAAAGTTCTTATTAACATAACATAAGGAGGATGCACAGAAAATGCCTGAAGTTCACTAACCCTCCTGGCCTATGTAATGGCCACTAGAAAGGCTGGTTTAATGGTCAACACTGTAGAAAGGTCAAAACTAGGTTCAGGTTCCATTGGGGCATGATAAAGTGAAGATGTGGCAGACCTTTTAGGAACTGGGCAACAGGTGACTTAAACAAGGAGGGCTAATCCGGCAACCGCAGGAATGCCAATATGGCCAAAATGTACCCTTTAACTGTCCACAGAGCAATGAGAGAACAAACAACAAAATTTCAGACAAGGGTGAAGAGAGCGAGCAACATTCTTGGAAATGCACCAAGCCACAAATTTGACCCAATAGCAGGCGTATTCTGTCTTGGTGGGACATCTGGCCTCCAGAATGACATCACAGACTTCTGTTGGGAGGTCAAAACTGTCAGCTGCCTCACTTTATCTCTATGCATAAGGGCAGAGTTTGCGCAGGTTCAGGACCCTACCCTGTTGCTATGAAATTTTGATTTTTTTTATTGTTTTAGACCTCATCTGAGATCCACAATATAGTAAAACATGTACAAATTACCAATCTCATATTACAATATATCATTTAAAAAAACTTTATAAGCAAACTTTATTATTGTTCTTAGCTTGTATATCTCTAAAATAGCAGAAGAAATACTTTTAAAAAAATTAAAAACTTTATAGCATACAAATTCATCAGGAGGGTTTCTTATGATCACAATCAAATCCGTATTTCTAAGAATATTATGTTTTATACAGATAGGTTTTAAAAATCGTGAACGCGCCTCAACCAGACTACTATTTGGACAGACAAATAAAACATGTGCCAAGTCTTGGATTCCTTTATTACATAAATCACATTTGCCTGTTTTATTAAAGTTGCCACCCCAATTTATTGTTACATCTTTTAACGGGAGAATCCTCAGCCTTAACATCAGAATGCAACGCCTGACCTTATGGTCCAGTGTGAAATTCAAATATTTTGGGCACTCTTTAAACTCCACACTAGCTAACGCTAACTTGCAGTGCGATAACTGATGACAGTAAAGTTTATCCATTTCGAAGCTCAACCTCGGGGTAGATTTTTTCAGAAAGAACTTCAGAAGTTCTGGGGACCAGCTCTGTAAAAGGCTTTCTGAGCATTGAAAGTGTTCTAGAGCGAACTCTAAATTTTCCTTAAAAGTATATACTCCTGAATCCGCCTTAAAAGTTTCCTGATGTAAAATTGCTCTTAATGTACCGTCGGGTGCATGTGGTATATTATATGCCCATCTAACAAGATTTGCCATAGCGCTCACGTATGCACTCACCACCCCCAATTCCAGTCGAAGTGCCTGCACGGGAGTGGCTTGGCTTGTAGTCGTAAGCATGCGCAAGAGTTTTCCCTCCCTGAGATTTAAAAAGCCCCAACGGCTTATTGGAATATACTCCAAGCCATATGTTAGAATCGGGGTAATCTTTGTTCGATAAACTTCGAGGAGAGCTGAAAAATGTCGCCTCCCGGTGGAATAATAAAACTTTTTTATAGTACTTGCGTGGGATACTGTTTTTTGTTCCATCTGCTGAAAGTGCGAGGCAGTACCAGTGGACTGAGAGAAAACTCTCCCCAAATAGATGTAAGTAGATGCTATTTCTACTATTCTTCCTCCAAGTTTCCAGGAAAAAGGTATAGCTTTTTTCCTTCCCCTGAATGGTACTATTTTTGTTTTTGAAATATTTATTTTTAAAAAGTGACTCCGTATAATTAAAAAGAGGCTCCATGTTACGCTGCAGTCCAATTGGGGTTAGATCGAATAAAACCACATCTGCATACAATAAAAGGTGAATTTTTTGTGATAATTGTGGTGGGAAATTATTTACCTCTTGGAAACAGTCTGGTAAATCACAAAGGAATAGTGAGAAAAGGAGGGGGGCAAGTAAACATCCTTGTTTAAGACCGTTTTGCATGGATATCTCTTAGGTTAAGCCCTTATCTCCTCCCATTTGTATCTTACACCATGTGGTTGTATGAAGTGCAACTATTATTCTTAGCAAACTTATAGGAACGCCTAACTTCAGTAATTTCCTCCACAGGGAAGGCCTATCTACTTTGTCAAAAGCTGTAGAGAAATCTACAAATAAGCTATAGACTACCTGTGCTCTATTAATCACATATTTATCAATAATAGTTTGAAGGATGGCAATATTGTCAATTACAGAATGTTTTTGACGAAAACCTGCTTGTACCATAGGTATTGCCCCCCCTAGATTTGGCCCAATCGTTCAGATGTTCCAAAATGCTAGCCGCAAATATTTTTCCTGTGGCATCAAGGAGGGCAATCTGGCGATAATTACTCGGAGAGAAGCGAGAACCTTTTTTCAGAAGGGGAACTACTATACTGCCCTTCCATGAGTTCAGAATTTTTCCAGTCTGATAGCAGTACATAAATAGGGAAGCCAAGAGTTTACGCCAGCCTTCGATATTTTTTTTTATGACCTTAGCCGAAATCCTGTCTGGTCCCATTGCTGCTGTGTCTCTTGCTTTCCTAATGTACACGGCAATTTGCTGATCAGTAGGTGGCTTTATCTGCAGGTCGATCTCACCGTCGATTCCATCACATAGGGATTTCCCGATGTCAGTAGAAGGTATATTTTCCTCATAGTTTGGATAAATAAATGGCCCATTCTTTTTGAGGGACAGGAGTAGCTCTCGGTGGTATTTTATTTCCACTAGCTTCTGCAACTATACCCCAAAAAGGCTTTAGAATTTTTTGAACGCACCGCTTCTTGCAGGTCCACCCAGCATCTATCCATTTTTATTCTAATCTTTCCTGCTCAGCCTTTTTCGCCTTTTCTTCAAGGTGGAAATTTCAGCCTTCCTAGCCGTAGAGATGTTCATAAATTGTAACCTAATCAACTGGTTTAATTTCTTAGACAGGAGATTTATTGTCGGGTCATTTGTCCTTAGTGGGCTGACTTTGCTGGGAAGAGGTTTATTTTCCAAAATCGTAGATATTGATATTTTTAAGATTTCAAAACTAGAGATTGGGTTGACTCTTGTTGGTTTGTTCATACATTTGGGACTCCATAATCTTATTGATTTCATTACAAATTTGCTTATGGTTCTTGCTGCTCCACAGTATTCGAGCTGGCTTTCGTTTAATTTTTACCTCCCCCCCCTACCAGATGATAGGGACAATGTGGAAGTTGGTTGAAGGTGGAGGTCTATCACAAGACGAAGTATTGCGTGGTCACTACTTTGGACAAATTCTATAGAGAGGCTGCAAAAGTTATTAAACAAATCATAGCTGCTGATGGCATAGTCCAATATAGATAACCCTGTTGGACCTTTTCGGGTATATGAACCTGGCACATCTCCTCTCGTTCTCCCATTTAAAATTAATCAGTTGAATTCATTAATTTGTTCCAATATAATTTTCCCCCTTTTATTTGCTCTAATATGATCTGGAAATACTGCCGCTGGAATAGAGAAAGATTCTTCAAGTTCTGAATTCCGAAATGCATTGAGTAAGGAAGTAGAGATTTTTGCATTGAAATCCCCCATTAGGAGTACCTGCATATTTTCATTTGAACCTATGGAGATATCTATTTGGTCAAATAAATTTAAAAGTATTGTATCATGTTCAGACCCAGGGGGAACAAACATTAAAGAGAAGGATTAGCTGAACGCTAAGATTTTTATCTAGATTTTATATTTTAAGACATTGAACATTAGGACTAGTTAGATGAATTATTTCAAAGTCCCAGTTTAAGTCTTCTAATAGCAGGATAGCCAAGCCTCCATTAGCATGGCCCCGTCTGGTCCTTATAGCTGGAGTATTAAAGACAAAGTAATTTTTTTGATCAAAGTTGTCAACTAACCAAGTTTCCTGTAAGCAGACTATGGAAGGTTGAGTATCTAACAAACGAGATATTTTGTCCCGATTTAGACCCGCTAGATTCCATGAGATAACGATGAAGTTCTTGTTAAAAAGGAAGTTTAGCAGACTTATCTTGCTTTTTCCCGTTTAGTTGTTTGATAACCATGACCATGCATTATCATTGAGAGTTACTTATGGAATGATCTTGATCATCTTCTTGATTCCATATCTGTCTACCTCCATCCTCGATACTTATTAATTTATCCGGATGTCCCAAGTTGCCTTGTTCTTTTGGCATTTTTATGTTCTGGTAGTTGATTTTAGACCTCATTCGGGTCTCCGACGCTGGTTTTTTCCCTACCATTATTACATCAAACCCTTTTTTATGCAATTCTTCACTTTCTTTCACGACGATGGCTGGGATCACGTTAGACCAGAATTCTACTCTGGTTCTATTTTTGTCCAGATTATCGGGGAATGACACTAATTTTATCTCCGTTGAAGTAAGCGTTGGTAAGGAGGGGAGGCTTTTTAATAATTTCAAAATCTTCTGCCGATTTAGTGAGTCACGGGATGTGTCAAAGAGGTCAGTTATCTTGAACATATTTGAGAAAATCGAAAAATCAGATTGTGGTGTCAAATCTAAGCTTGTGCCATTTTTACTTGTGGGCTGCAGCGGCCAATGGTTGTTCTCGATTGAGCCAATAATTTTAAATTCAGGTGCCAGAGGATTTAATTCCTGTGAGGGATCATGACCAGTAGATAGATCTTTGATGGTATGCTCTGGGGTATATCTAAGGGAACATATATCCCTCTTCCAGTCACTCGTTTTTCAATTTTTTTGTCACTAGTCAAGTTATTAAGTCCCTCAAATTTTATTTCCCGCATTTTTTTTCTTTGCAAATCTTAGTTTGCACCTTTTCTTTCTCTTTATGGTCGTTGTATTCATTCCGATACAGGTTTTTTTTTATTGGAGATGGCTTTTGTTCTAATTCCCTCTTTGTCTTTTTCTCCATTGATGGATCCGTTATATTTGGTTCTTGATAGTTTGACTTCTTTTTAAAATTAAAAATTGGATAGTTTGGGAGAGTTTTCCCTCCCGAGTCATTCGTCAACGCCGTTTTTTGTTCTTGGTTTACCATTTCTTCCTTGAATAGTTTCCGTAGAGAGTATATTATCTCTGTCTTTTCCTTTCTCAACTTTCTAGTTGATTTATCTACTTTGAAGTCAGTATTTGTTGTTTTATTATTTAGAGTACTTATTTCCTTGGTGTTTGGAGTTATTTTTTGTATCTCTAGCTCTTCCTTTAATTTCGTTTTTGATTGCAGGCTTCCGCCAGGTAGGCTAGTTTGGTGATCCACTAGGTATTGCAACACCGTTGACTGCATTTCTAGTAGATGGTCTATATTTATTGTAGATTTCTCTAGCAGAAGTAAAATGGATTCAAGCATCTTTTAGAAGGTAAAGAAGGCATCCGATAGATTTTCTTGTTTACAATAAGAATCAATTTGGACAGGAGACAAACGGAAGAACTGGAGAGTGGGATAGATTATCTTCTGCATTTGCAGGGGTACTTAGGGTGCTGTTAAACAATTCCAGCGTCTTTTTAGGGCGCTTAACCTCACTTTTATGTGAGTTTTGGTTTAAGCTTATATCCGGTAGTGTAAAGTCATGGATGTAAATTCCTTTCCCAAGATCCGATTGAGGTGGTCTTATTGGGTCCTTTGGAGTGGAAATGACTAACTGGTTATTTCCTCCATTTGAATCCGTCTGAGCCTTCTGTTGATGTTCCTTATTTTCCGTTTTTTCCTCTACGCCATTTTGTTTTCCTTTTTCTTCAATTTCCAAATTGATTAGCTTGGTGCATGTTGATATTGAGGGAGGAAAAAAAGTCTGTAATTGTATGAGATTTTGATAATGCTCCGATATGTGCTGATCTCATTTTGCATTTCCTCAGTGATTGTTCTGTTCCTAACCTTTTCATAAATATTATTCGGCTCCTTAGTTTTTTATATGCCATTCTTCAGGTATTGTACGAAACTACGCTTCTTTCCCTACTGACTGCCCACCACCGCTTTTAAGGGTAGTAGGGAAACGTATCTGAAATCACACGATACACATTCAAGGATCTTCAGTGTGGTTCAACAGGTTAAGCAGCAGTTAGTATTGATGGGTTGCTGGAGGGTTAAAAAGTAGAGGGGTTGAGGGAGGGCTGAAATGAGAAAAAGAACAAAAAGGCTACTGTTCTAAAACTGTTCTGACATTCTGAGGCTTCCACTCTGCCTCATACTGCTCATATCACTCAATTCGACCTCTCCCCCTGCCTTATGCCCCCCCCCCACGTGCTGCAAGCGGTGCCGTTAAAACCACTGGTAGAATATGAAAATTTAAAATTTGGAAGATTCAGAGTTTGAGGGCACTGTTTCCGAGAAAACACTCACGCCCCCTCCCCCATTGACGGCAGGGCAATCAAGATTTGCAGGCGGGTGGGCAGGATTTTTAGGACCACACCGACTCGCAAGCCGCACCGGCCTAACGCCAGCCGCTTCCGCGAAGACGGGTGGTTACCGCGGCTCTAAGCTCCGGCTGCCACTACACCGCTTCGTACCTTGGTGCCTCTCAGGATGGGGACTGTTGCCGCTATCTCGCTGGCACTATCCCGGTCTCCAGCGGTCCAATGACTGAGCGGTAACTGGGCAGCCAACACCGCAAATCTTCCGCAGGCGGTGGGCAGGGCAGCGTCCCCCTCGGCCCCCTTGGCTGCCGCTCTCTTCACCGCCGCACTGCTTCGTCCTCCCGCGCTGTCTCAGATGAAGTCGGATCAAACGGAAAATCGGGCGATGGTAGCTGGTAGGCCAACACTTCACCGCCGCACTGCTTCGTCCTCCCACGCTGTCTCGGATCAAACGGAAAACCCGGACCGGCAGTCTATGCACTAAAGCTTCCAACAAACTTCAGCAGGAACAAATTGCTACAAAATGAGATCCTCCTGAAAAGGTAGCCTGATCGGAGGACCGATGCTCAGGAGTTCAGGATACCATACTCTCTGGGCCCAATTCAGAACCACAAGAATGGCTTGGGCTGGGTCGTTCTTGATCTTCTGAGAACTCTGGGAAGCAGCAGTATCAGCAGAAAGGCATACAAAAGTACCAATTTCCACTATAGACTAAAGCGTCTCAAAGTGAGAGTGCCTTAGAAACTCCTGCGTGCAGAAGTGCTGACATTGCGTGCTCTCTTCATTGGCGAATAGATCTAATCAAGGTTCACTCCAATCTCTGAAGTGACCTTGCACCATCTCCGGGTGAAGACGACATTTGTGATCCGCTAAGCATCTACAGCGGAGTTATTCCACTCTGTCGTTCAGTGTTAGACTTGGCATCTTTTGGCATGTTTCCCCTGAGTTTTTGCTTTCTGACCTCCCGGTTTTGACTCTGTATGTGCTGGCTTAGTGTTTCTGCGCACTTTTCTCACTGCTGATCAGTGGTAAAGTGCAAGTGCTCCTGTGGTAAAATGTGTTATGGATTGGTGTTTCCATGATTGGATATTTGATTTACTGGTTAGTCCCCAGTAAAGTGCACTGAGTGTGCCAGGGCCTGTAAATCGAATGCTACTAGTGGGCCTGCAGCACTGATTGTGTCACCCACGTGAGTAGCCCTGAAAAGGTACCTCAGACCTGCCATTGCAGAGTCTGCGCGCCGTTTGTAACTGCCATGTCGACTTGGCCAGTGCGCACACTGGCCGGTCCCTAACCTTCCCTTTTCTTGCATGTCAGACACCCCTCAGGTAGGCCCAAGGTACCCCTGTGGGCAGGGTGCAGTGTAAGTGAAAGGTGGGACATGCCTTGGTGTGTGTGTGTGTGTGGCATGTCCTGATAGTGAATTACAGCCAATTTCGTTTTTCACTATTGTAAGGCTACCAGTTCCCCATAGGATAGAATGGGAGGTTTGTTTAGAACATCTTATAAACATCACTGGCCCAGGGAATTCGGTAAGAAAATAGAATTTAGTATGCCTGAACTCAGAATCTAAAGATGCATCTTTTAGTGAAGGTGATTTTTACATTATTTGTTTGAAAATACCACTTTTAGAAAGTAGGTATTTTCTTGCTCAGTCATCCTGTGTGCCTCTGCTGGAATGTGCATGGCCTGTCTGGGTTTTGGATGACAGAAGGCTGGGGAGCAGGAGGGCTCCAGATAGTCTAGGTGGGTCAGGAAAGGGCTGAATAGACCTGGGCTACAATGGGGGAAGTGGGAAGGAGGTTTCCTTGCACCTCAAAGGGCCTGGTCTGCCTCCGACAATGCCGTCTCCACCTCCTGCCAGGAAATCACACCAGAGAAGGCAGAACTGGTTCTGGCTGGGCACAGACACCCTCTGCCTAGAGGATCAAAGGATTTTTGGATACAAATACTGGGGCCCAGACCCCTGAACTTTAGAACTCGTTTGGATTAAGAAGACTGCCAAGAAGAAGAGCCGGAGAAGCTGTGAGGAGGAACTACCACTTTGCTGTGTGCTTTGCGGTGTTGGCCTGCAGTGGCTGCTTCAGTCTTGGGCAGTGAAAGGCCTGGACTGGACTTTCCGCAATCTACTTTTGTGAGTTTCTCCAAGGGCTGGAGGTAGAGCTTTCCCCCTGTTCAAGAAGTCTCAGGCACAACAAAGACTTCCAGCTCTTCTGCCCTCAGCACTGGGGACTGTGTGTTTTGTGCTGCAACAGAAGAAAAGCCACTCGACGACACTGCTGACTCCGTGTCCCGAAGGCACCGCAGAGGGCAACGCCGCACCGTGACCCTGGTCTCACCGACGACGCCTGCTGACGCCGCTGCTCGCACCGCGACCTGTGGGCACCGCACTCCGCACCGCTTCACGACGACGCCTTGGCACCGCAGAGGGTACCTCCGCAACGCGACCCTGGTCTCACCGACGACGCCTGCTGATGCCGTCACCGAGCCGCTGCTCGCACCGCAACCTGTGGGCACCGCACTCCGCACCGCCTTGCTTCACGACAACCCCTTGGTATCCCCGACGCCGCTCCACACCGAAATCTACGCCGCTGCTTGCACCGTGGTTCGAGGGCACCACTCAAAGTTACACGACGCACCGCCCTCATCCCGCACCGCAGCCTTGGCCTACCGACGCCATCGACTCCAGTCCGTCAGCCGACGATAGCGCTTTAGCAACGACGACGCCGCCGCTGCTGCTTGCACCGTGACCTGCCAGCACCGTGACGAGCACCGCCTTCATCTCGCCCCGCGACCCTGGTCTCACCGACGATGCCATCCAACACCGCCACCGAGCTGCTGCTTGCACCGCGACCTGAGGGCACCGCACGCCGCACCGCTGCACTTCGCACCGCAGCACCCGGCGCCTGCCGACGCCAGCGCTCCCGACTTCAACAGAGGGGAGATCGATCTGCAACGCGTGTGACTTCGAGGGCCCCGACGACTCCTGCACCGACCTCCGGAACCGACGCCTTGCTTTCGGAAGCCCAACGAGAGGTCGCCGACGCCCTGCATTTCTAAAAGGTACTGTTTGCAGGTCTTCCCGACACCGTAGCTGGCCCGCGACGCCGGGGTCAGCCAGAACTGTTTGGATTTGTTTGCTCACGACGCCGTGATAGCCCCGGACGGAGCTATCGACATCAAGGAACTGTTTTTAAAGCATATTTTGATAACACAAGATTTTGAAGTACTGTATGGTGGATTTTTATCGTTTTTGGTCTTGTCTTGAGTATATAAAAATATTGGATATTTTTCTAAACTGGTGTGGTGTCCTTTTGTAGTGCTTACGCTGTATTACTGTTGGTTATGTGCAAATGCTTTACACACTGCCTCTAAGATAAGCCTGACTGCTTGTGCCAAGCTACCAAGGGGGTGAGCAGGGGTTATTTTAGGAGTGTAACTCCCTTATCCTGACTAGGGTGGTGGTCTTTGCCTGGCTTTGGCCCTCGCCCAAGCCTACCAAAAATCCAATTTCTAACATTGGTTGTCAGCGGTGAGGATAGGACTTGCGTTTGCACTTGACTTACAGTGATTGGTGTGCACTACTACCATATCGCAGACCATTACGTACCACATACTATCCCGTTTTCTTTTTGGCCGATTTTTGTGATCTTGCCCGGTGAACTTTCTACTTCACCATGCCAGAATCAATAGCATCATCCGTTGCATCCATGGACATTGCCTTTGAGGAGGATAGGTTGGAGCTCTACACTGTGAGAGAATTGAAGTCCGTTTGCAAAAAGCTAAAAGTCCAAGTCAGGCCTCACTAGGAAGGACGAGCTACAAAAGGCACTGAGGGCCTGGGTAGCAGCCAGAGACGCAAGTGGGCAATCTGGTGACCTTAGTGGAGAGGCGGGGGAGCCTAGTCCTAGGGTGGATGTGCTTTTGGGATGGGGGGAACCCTTCCGAACAGGCAGCAGTGGCCTGTCCCCAGAGGAGTTGGAGGACAGGCGGGAAGCAAGGAAGTTTGAGTTGGAGAAACTCAGGATGGACAGTGAAAGGGAGGATAAAAGAATAGCCATGGAGGAAAGGAAGATGATCTTAGATCATGAGCGAAGTCTTAAAGAACTGGAGCTAAGGAATAGAGCCAGTTCAGATGGTGGCAGCAACTCGTCAAGACAGGCAGACAGAATTGTGCACATCCCTAAAAATGTAGGCAAAGTATTCAAAAAGGGGGATGACATACAGAGGTGGTTTCAGGGGTACAAGGCAGCAATTCACATGAATGGGGTCCCCGAGGAGAATTGGGGAGCAGGATTGTGGACTCTTCCCAGAAGAAGCAAGGGATACGTTAATAGCTTTGGGTAAGGGGTATCACCTCACCTATCCAGACATGAAGGACGGCCTTCTCACCAAGTATGGTCTTACTCCTGAAAAGTACAGGGATCAGTTCAGGTCCAGTAAGAAGTCTGATGCCAACACTTGGTTGGAATGTGTGGATGTGTTTTGCCGGTCACTGGATGGCTGGGTGAAGGGCAGTAATGTGACAGATTTTCAGGGGCTCTACAATTTGATTGCATGGGAGCACTTGTCTAGTCTATGTTTTGCAGATCTGCGCCAGCACCTAGTTGATAGTAAGCTGACTGACCCCAGGAAGCTTGCTATGGAGGCGGACCAGTGGGTGAGTACCAGGGTCCACAAGAAAGCGTTTGGGGGAGACTCAGCCAAAGGTGGGCAGGGTCCCCAGTAGAAAAGTGGGGGGGACAAAGGCAAAACACAGGAGTTCTCTAAAGGGCCCCAAATTAACACCCAGGGTAAAGGTTCCCATCCCCCCCGGAGATAAGCCAGTGGTCTCATCAGGAAAGCCTGCTGAGACCGGCCCCCGCAGGTGTTTTGCATGTGACCAGGTGGGCCACATGAAGGGGGACCCCAAGTGTCCAAAGGGGGCTCAGCCACCCACCGGTGGGCAGTCCAAGGTGTTGGCTAGTGTAGTGCTTGGGGAGGAGGAGTACCCACAGGAGGATGGGGATCCCGCAGAAATGACCCTCGTCTCACTAGGGGACAGTGAGATGGTCCCAGGACACCAGGTGCACCCTAACACAAAGAAATACAGCACCTGGGTGACCATCAATGGGAAAAGGGTAGAGGCTCTCAGAGATACTGGAGCCAGTGTGACCTCAGTCCGGTGTCACCTGGTCTCGGAGGAGCAGGTAGTCCCAGGGGCATTCCACCAAGTAATTGCTGTAGAGAATTCAGAGCGCCAGTGTCTGGTGGCGCAGGTTCCCTTCGGGGGGGGGGGGGTCTCAAGACCCTTGAGGGTGGTTGTGAGCCCTTCCATGCCTGTAGATTGTCTGCTAGGTAACGACCTGGAGCAGTCCTTATGGAAGGATGTTGAGCTCAGTTCTCACTTGGAGATGCTTGGGTTGCCAGAGTGGGCATGCGTGTCTACTCGGTCAATGGCG
Source organism: Calotriton arnoldi (assembly GCA_963921515.1). Taxonomy (NCBI): domain Eukaryota; kingdom Metazoa; phylum Chordata; class Amphibia; order Caudata; family Salamandridae; genus Calotriton; species Calotriton arnoldi. Next base: position 483,384 of record CAWUFW010000725.1, read on the forward strand.
GCCAGAAAGGGTGATCAAGAGGACTTGAAGCCTGAAACAGTGGCCCAAGTCCCTGCCAAGAGAAAGGGCAAGGGGCGCGGGAAACCGGCCCCTGAAGTTCCCACGGACCGGGAGGAGGCGGACCTTGAGGGGGACGCCCCGGTGCCTACCGGGGAACAGGTAGCTGAACTGGGGGACATCTCTGAGCTGACCCATTGGCAGCAAGATGGGGGTCCCACCAGGGAGGAATTCTGCCAAGAGCAGAAAGAGTGCCCTTCTCTGGAGGGTCTGCGGCGGCAGGCAGCAGGTGATCAGTCCGGATCACATTGGATCTACTGGGAGAATGGTCTCCTGTACAGTGAGCCTAAGGGCGCTGAGCCTGGGTCAGCCCGTGTGCTGGTGGTACCCCAGCGCTTCAGGACCTTCCTACTAGGTCTGGCTCATGACGTGCCTTTGGCAGGACATTTGGGGCAGGACAAGACCTTTGACAGGCTTGTCACCCACTTCTTCTGGCCCCAAATGCGAAGGCAGTCAGATGGACATTGCAGGTCTTGCCAAACTTGCCAGGCAAGTGGTAAGAGTGGGAGGAAGGTCAAAGCTCCTCTCCAGCCTTTTCCAGTTGTTGGAACACCCTTTGAAAGGGTAGGGATGGACATTGTGGGGCCACTGGATCCCAAGACAGCCCTGGGCAGCAGGTACATCCTGGTCTTGGTGGACCATGCCACCCGGTACCCGGAGGCAATCCCTCTCAGGACAACGACGGCGCCAGTGGTGGGCCGGGCGTTAATGGGGATCTTTTCCTGCGTGGGGTTCCCCAGAGAGGTGGTTTCTGACAGAGGGACCAACTTCATATCCAAGTATATGACATCCCTGTGGAAGGAGTGTGGTGTAACTTACAAGTTCACCACCCCTTACCACCCACACGGTAACGGTCTGGTGGAGAGATTCAACCAGACCTTGAAGGGCATGATTAAGGGTCTAACAGAACCCATGAGGCGTAAGTGGGACGTCCTCTTGCCGTGCCTTCTCTTTGCGTACAGGGAGGTGCCACAGAAGTCTCTTGGGTTCAGTCCCTTTGAGCTCCTGTATGGTCACCCTGTGAGAGGACCTCGGAGTTTGGTCAAGGAAGGCTGGGAGGCAGCTCCCAGGAAAACTCCCCAGGATGTGTTTAGTTACATGCTGGCCTTCAGAAACCAAACTGCCCGCTTCAGGAAACTCACTCAGGCGAACCTGGAAGCAAGCCAGGAAGAAATGAAGAAGTGGTATGACCAGAATGCCACTCTGGTCAAATTTCAACCTGGGCAGAAAGGGTGGGTCATGGCCCCCGTGGAACCTTGTGCCTTGCAGGACAAGTGGACTGGGCCATTTGAGGTGGTGGAGCGCAAAAGTGACGTCACCTACCTGGTGGATTTGCAGGCTCCAAGGAACCCTTTGAGGGTCCTCCACGTGAACCGCCTCAAACCCCACTTTGAGAGGTCCGAAGTGAGCATGCGCTTGGCGACAGAGGATGGAACGGAAGAGGAAAGTGAACCTCTCCCTGACCTGTCTACCAAGGAGCACGATGGGTCAGTGGAAGGTGTGATCCTCTCCCCTACACTGAGCCCAGAACAGCAGAGCGATTGTCACCAGTTGTTGGGACAGTTTGCCCCCCTGTTCTCCCTGACCCCAGGTGTCACTCACTGGTGTACCCATGACGTGGACACTGGTGACAGCCCTCCTGTGAAACACAAGATTTACAGGTTGACTGACCGGGTCAAGGCCAGCATTAAAGAGGAGGTCTCTAAGATGTTGGCGTTAGGGGTGATCGAGCCTTCCAACAGTCCTTGGGCCAGCCCAGTGGTCTTGGTCCCAAAGGCTGCTGCACCCGGTGCCGCTCCAGAACTGCGGTTCTGTGTGGACTACCGTGGGCTCAATGCCGTCACCAGGACTGACGCACACCCCATCCCCAGAGCTGATGAGCTCATTGATCGGTTGGGAGCTGCCAAGTTCCTCAGCACGTTTGATTTAACGTCTGGGTACTGGCAGATCGCCTTAACCGATGGGGCCAAGGAGAGGTCAGCCTTTTCAACCCCAGAAGGACATTACCAGTTCCAGGTGATGCCCTTTGGGTTGAAGAATGCCCCTGCCACCTTCCAGAGGTTGGTCAACCAGGTGTTGGCTGGGCTGGAAGACTTCAGTGCCGCCTACCTGGATGACATTGCAGTGTTCAGTTCCAGCTGGGAAGAACACTTGCAGCACCTCGGTGAAGTGTTGAAGGCGCTGCGGAGGGCAGGCCTCACGATCAAGGCCAGTAAGTGCCAGATCGGGCAGGGTTCGGTGGTGTACTTGGGACACCAGGTAGGAAGCGGCCAGGTGGCGCCCCTACAGCCCAAGATTGACACCATTCTGGCTTGGGAGCCCCCCCAAGACCCAGACAGAGGTGAGGGCCTTCCTAGGACTCACCGGGTACTACCGGAGATTTGTGAAGGGGTATGGCACCATTGTTGCCCCCTTAACAGAGCTGACTTCCAGGAAGCAGCCCAAGAAGGTGATCTGGACTGAGTCCTGCCAGAAGGCTTTTGATGCCCTGAAGGCCGCCATGTGCACGGCCCCCGTGCTCAAGGCACCCGACTTCTCCAAGGAATTCGTTGTGCAGACTGACGCTTCAGAGCATGGAGTGAGAGCGGTGCTCTCACAACTGAACGAAGAGGGCCTAGATCAGCCTGTAGTCTTCCTTAGCCGGAGACTACTCCTCAGGGAGCAGAGGTGGAGTGCCAAAGAAAGGGAAGCTTTCGCTGTGGTCTGGGCACTGAAGAAGCTGAGGCCCTACCTGTTTGGGACTCACTTCCGGGTTCAGACAGACCACAGGCCCCTCAAATGGTTGATGCAAATGAGGGGTGAGAATCCAAAACTGCTGAGGTGGTCCATCTCCCTACAGGGAATGGACTTTACGGTGGAACACCGCCCTGGCACAGAACACGCCAATGCAGATGGTCTGTCCAGGTTCTTCCGCCTTAGTGAAGAGAACTCCCAGGAGGTTGGGTAGTTCTCCCTACTTTCAGCTGGAGGGGACATGTGTTAGACTTGGCATGTTTCCCCTGAGTTTTTGCTTTCTGACCTCCCTGTTTTGACTCTGTATGTGCTGGCTTAGTGTTTCTGCGCACTTTTCTCACTGCTGATCAGTGGTAAAGTGCAAGTGCTCCTGTGGTAAAATGTGTTCTGGATTGGCGTTTCCATGATTGGATATTTGATTTACTTGTTAGTCCCCAGTAAAGTGCACTGAGTATGCCAGGGCCTGTAAATCGAATGCTACTAGTGGGCCTGCAGCACCGATTGTGCCACCCACGTGAGTAGCCCTGAAAAGGTACCTCAGACCTGCAATTGCAGAGTCTGCGCGCAGTTTGTAACTGCCATGTCGACTTGGCCAGTGCGCACACTGGCCGGTCCCTAACCTTCCCTTTTCTTGCATGTCAGACACCCCTCAGGTAGGCCCAAGGTACCCCTGTGGGCAGGGTGCAGTGTAAGTGAAAGGTGGGACATGCCCTGGTGTGTGTGTCATGTCCTGATAGTGAATTACAGCCAATTTCGTTTTTCACTATTGTATGGCTACCAGTTCCCCATAGGATAGAATGGGAGGTTTGTTTATAACATCTTATAAACATAACTGGCCCAGGGAATTCGGTAAGAAAATAGAATTTAGTATGCCTGAACTCAGAATCTAAAGATGCATCTTTTAGTGAAGGTGATTTTTAGGTCGAGCCTAGAGTAGCGCGCAAGCGCTGCTTCTGGCGAAGACTTTATGTAGTGGGCATTTAAAAGCTGACCACACGCTCGTGCACAATGGCCTTTTCCCTGCGGTTACCCGCACGTTTCAGGCACGATGCACGAGCGGGTGGTCAGCTCAGCAGGCTGCCGCGCTCGCTCGCCCCCGCTCCGCTCTTTAAAGCTGTGTTGTAGTTGCTTTCACTTTCGCGGCCGCCGCATTCTTACAGCGCGCGCACCACTCGCGTGCTTGTTTTATCGATGCTGACGTCCACAGGGCTTGTGGCACCAAGCCTCAACACGTGATCTGACAGTAAAGTCCAGTAGTGAATGTTAGACCTGTAGTAATCATTCACACTTTATAAAATCAACAGTGCACAAGCCATTGAAATTTGCTCAACGTATAGCAAGCACTTATCTTGTAACGTAGGCACTGGCACCCTTTCCCGGTCCGTTGTGACTTTCACATTCGAGTCGTTTGTTTTTAGTACATTCGCTGGGTACTGTGTCCCCTTTCTACCTTCATATATCCTACCACCCTTTCAGACCCGGCTCTGAGGGAGGGACGGAATTAGCTGGGGATGGGTTCCATCTTAGTTGCCCTCTCAGACCTTCCACTGCGTCTGGCAGTCCTTGTGGTCCTAACGCCGCCGGCTGCTACTGCCCTCACCCGGCATCGCACCCGTCTGCTCTTTCGCCTCCATTCTCTCTGTTCTAGTCCCAGCGGCAGCATGTCCAACTCTAGGGTGGAGGCTGGTGGAGCAGCTCAAGATGGAGGTGGGCATGGAGCGGATCAAGGTGTGCAGGGTCTGGGTTTACTCACACACTTTTACTATATATTCCTGTACAAGGACGCAGCCTTTGTCGTGCTGTTAGCGGGCGCCTCTTTGTACAAAATAGTGATCTCGGTCTTCTCACCTACTGCTGTAGTGGAGTGCATCAGTGGGATGGTTGTCAGCTGCTTCTCCGGTGTATGGGACAGAATGTGAACTACTTAGCTAATATTCAAATATACCTAAAGTGGGTAGAGGAAGCACAGTCCTCTTTTTATAGCGAGCTCCAGGTATACGCAGTACACCCGTGCTTTATTTCAATCCAGCGCTCCTCAAGGATCAGCTCTGTTTACCTACCACGCCATATCCAGAATGAATCGACCTGCCACAGTTGGCTTGCCCAGGTGCTGTGAGGGGACAAGGCAAGATGACGTCTTGGATATATGTCCATAATGGTGCAGTCAGCTTTCATCTTGGTTCATGGGTGCTGGCGAACTCTCCCGGTTCTCCACTGCCCTCTGCAGAACATCTATAATGTATATATCTCTCCATGACACACACACACACACACACACACACACACACACACATAGCATACATCTCTCCTTGGGGAGCTCTTTACTTTCTCTTTGGGTAACACAATCCACACAAATACACTCCACACCCTACCACATAATTACGATTAGCATAATTTCACTCAGCAACACACACTTTCATGCCACACAATTCAACTCTGCACATTTCCATTCCACACTACATAATTCGACAATAAACCACATATTTAAACTCAACACAATTTCTACAACACACCACACACATCCAATTCATACCACACAATTCCACATCATGACGCTCCTCCGTCCAAGCGGAGGACCCGTCACTGCTGAGAATGCTGGCTTGCTGTTGCGTGTGACTAGTTGGGCTAGCGTGGATGCTGAGCTCTCCCTCCTGTTCTCTTGTGTTCACTCTCAACCCGTTTTCAGCATTCTTTCCTCAGAATCCTGCCTTTCTTTCTCCTCTCTTCCCCTGTTCTCTTTTCCCTTCAACTCTACATCTGGCTATAAGTCAAATGCTTTGTACATCTGTCTGGACCCTTTCTTTCTCCCTCGTCTCTCTTTAATTTCAAAAAATCGAGGCCATGAATTTTTCAGAGTACGTAAGCATACACAGACCTTTGTTTATATTATAAACACCCTGCTGACTGTGCACATACGTACGTGCTTGGCGTGTAGCTGAGGGATGCAGGCGAACAACACTTACAATTTGTCAACTAGTGAAAAATAGCCACATTTCGGCAAATTACATCATGGGTCTCTAAGAGGTGCGGCACCACAGACTGCATAAGGTGTGAGCAGGCAGCGTCATAACGCTCAGAGTGTCATCGACTGCATACATGTATATTAGTGTGGGTTAAAATGATCCTCCACGGAGTCACACCTGCATCTGCATCACGTGTATCTCTCAGCTTTACTCTGTGTGGTTAGCTGCTTATTTCTCCTCTACGTTGGTTTTCGCTGCTACTTGAAGACTGTTACAGGAAAAGCTATTTCTGTGCTTTTCTTTCTTTTGGTTTTGTCTCAAGAAACTGCTTCATTTATTTTTTAAAGAATGCTAGCCATTTTCTTCCTGTGGTTTTAGAGCAGGGATGTTTATATAGGCTCTGAATGTCCCCATGAACAGTTTGCCTTTCGACTGAATCAAAATGTTGGACACATGCCTTCGGATGTAATAACATACTCTGTGCTAACTTTGTACTAGCCAATTTAGCCCGGGATGCTATACATCAGAGTTTTGTTTAGTAATTTCGAAGGCTGAGTAAAATTTGTTTTCTGTCGCTAATTTTAAGACACAAGGAAGGGCACGGGGGGGGGCAGTGGAGGTGAGGAAGGATTCTTTCTGTGAAGCATCTTAAAAGAGGTCACACAACTAATTAGAACCAAGCGAAAGTAACAAGCATCTGAATTGCTGGGTTGAAAGTGCATTGAAAATCAAAGTGTGGGATTTGGTCATCTTTTATTTTAGATTGTGGAATTTCATATATTTCTAATGTAAGGTGCACATAATCTAAAACTGATTTCCCATGGCTACAGGTTTAGTAATTTATTCATCCTACGATGCTATCCTACCGGCAACATTGTCTGTGCTGGTCCAGTCCCTCCCAATATAAGCACAGCACCATCTCAGCATCAACACAGCACCACCTCCTCATCAGTGCACCACCAAATCAGCATTAGCGCAACACCATGTCTGCAGCATCACCTCTGCACCAGTGCATCAACTTTGCACTAACGCAGCACCAACTCAGCATCACTGAGCACCACTCAACACTACCTGAGCACCAGCACAGCACCACCCGAACACCACCACATTATCACTTGGCATCATCTCCGCACCAACACGGCACCACCTCAGTATCATTCAGCATCACCTCTGCACCAGCACATCACTACTTCAGCATTACTCCGCACCACCTCAGCCTGCCCTCGGAATCTGGCATCTATTGATTCTCCCCTAGTGTCCATCCGCTGCTCGTGTTGTAATTCAGGTACTATTTCCCAACCTCCACCCTCCCAATGTTTATATTCCCCCCCCCCCCCCCACGTAACAAAAATTAGTTATAACAAGCATTAGAAAAGGCAAGAAGACGTTGCAAGCATTGGAAAGAAAAAAAAAAATAGACGACATTTTTAATGTTCATTCTTTTTTTAATTGGGTTATTTAGTTGTACATGTCTTCTGTGTTATATCTACAGTAACAAAAATACTTATAACACTTTTTATTGCAACTTTTTAACATGCTGCACAGCAGCCACACTGCTCTACAACAAATCTTAAAAACATTGGCAGAGCCAATAGCTCTGGCTAAACACTTGAGGACCTAAACGCGAGACCTATTGGCTATGCCAATGCTTGTTACATTCTGTGTTTGAAAATACCACTTTTAGAAAGTAGGTATTTTCTTGCTCAGTCATCCCGTGTGCCTCTGCTGGAATGTGGATTGCCTGTCTGGGTTTTGGATGACAGAAGGCTGGGGAGCAGGAGGGCTCCAGATAGTCTAGGTAGGTCAGGAAAGGGCTGAATAGACCTGGGCTACAATGGGGGCAGGGGGGGATGATTTCCTTGCACCTCAAAGGGCCTGGTCTGCCTCTGACAATGCCGTCTCCACCTCCTGCCAGGAAATCACACCAGAGAAGGCAGAACTGGTTCTGGCTGGGCACAGACACCCTCTGCCTAGAGGATCAAAGGATTTTTGGATACAAATACTGGGGCCCAGACCCCTGAACTTTAGAACTCGTTTGGATAAAGAAGACTGCCAAGAAGAAGAGCCGGAGAAGCTGTGAGGAGGAACTACCAGTTTGCTGTGTGCTTTGCTGTGTTGGCCTGCAGTGGCTGCTTCTGTCTTGGGCATTGAAAGGCCTGGACTGGACTTTCTGCAATCTACTTTTGTGAGTTTCTCCAAGGGCTTGAGGTAGAGCTTTCCCCCTGTTCAAGAAGTCTCAGGCACAACAAAGACTTCCAGCTCTTCTGCCCTCAGCACTGGGGACTGTGTGTTTTGTGCTGCAACAGAAGAAAAGCCACTCGACGACGCCGCTGCCGACTCCATGTCCCGGTGGCACCGCAGAGGGCACCGCCGAAACGCGACCCTGGTCTCACCGACGCCTGCTGATGCAGTCACCAAGCCGCTGCTCGCACCGCGACCTGTGGGCACCGCACTCCGCACCACCTCGCTTCACGACGACGCCTTGGTATCCCCAACGCCGCTCCACACCGAAATCTACGCCGCTGCTTGCACCATGGTTCGAGGGCACCGCTCAAAGTTACATGACGCACCGCCCTCATCCCGCACCGCAGCCTTGGCCTACCGACGCCAGCGCCATCGACTCCAGTCCGTCAGCCGACGACGGAGCTTCAGCAACGACGACGCCGCTGCTTGCACCGTGACCTGCCAGCACCGTGACGAGCACCGCCTTCATCTCGCCCCGCGACCCTGGTCTCACCGATGACGCCATCCGACACTGCCACCGAGCTGCTGCTCGCACCGCGACCTGAGGGCACCGCACGCCGCACCGCTGCACTTCGCACCGCAGCACCCGGCGCCTGCCGACGCCAGCGCTCCTGACTTCAACAGAGAGGAGATCGATCTGCAACGCGTGTGACTTCGAGGGCCCCGACGACTCCTGCACCGTCCTCCGGAACCGACGCCTGCGGACGTCGTGCTTTCGGAAGCCCAACGAGAGGTCGCCGACGCCCTGCATTTCTAAAAGGTACTGTTTGCAGGTCTTCCCGACACCGTAGCTGGCCCGCAACACCGGGGTCAGCCAGAACTGTTTGGATTTGTTTGCTCACGACGCCGTGATAGCCCCGGACGGAGCTATCGACATCAAGGAACTGTTTTTAAAGCATATTTTGATAACTGAAGATTTTGAAGTACTGTATGGTGGATTTTTATCGTTTTTGGTCTTGTCTTAAGTATATAAAAATATTGGATATTTTTCTAAACTGGTGTGGTGTCCTTTTGTAGTGCTTACGCTGTATTACTGTTGGTTATGTGCAAATGCTTTACACACTGCCTCTAAGATAAGCCGGACTGCTCGTGCCAAGCTACCAAGGGGGTGAGCAGGGGTTATTTTAGGAGTGTAACTCCCTTATCCTGACTAGGGTGGTGGTTTTTGCCTGGCTTTGGCCCACGCCCAAGCCTACCAAAAATCCCATTTCTAACATTCAGAGAGCCTGCCAGATGTCGAACCACCAGGAATAGGTCCTGACTTATCAGCCATGTCCAGAGAGGAAGGGCCACTTGACACAGGGTCCATGACCCCACCCGCCCCATTTGTTGTTATACCACATGGCAGTGATTTTGTCCGTGACTACCTGAACCAGCCTTCCCTTGATGGAAGGAAGAAAGACTATAAATGCCAGTCAGATCGCGCTCAGCTCCAAAAGGTAGATGAAGAGCAGAGGCTCCACCAGAGTCCTCTGATTTCCACCTCTCCCAGATGGCCATGCCAACCCCAGAGTGATGCCTCTGTCACCAGTCAGCTCTGGGTGGGGAAGGGAGAGGTGCCTGCCGCTCACCCAACAGTGCTTTGTCAGCTACCACTGCAGATCTTTTGCAGTTCCCTCCTCCCTCCGTTATTGAGTTGGGCTAATTTTACATTGCTGGGTGAAATTAAACTTCACACTGACGATCTGTCGGATCAGCCAGCGACTACTTTGAGACCATGCTTTCGTTCAATCTGCCTCCGCTGGTAACTCTACCGATTCTCTCTGCAGGACACCCTATTGACTTGGTATTTTCCAACTGCCCTTTGAAGAACAGCCTACCAAGCCTATTCTATGGTCAGATCACTTCTTGATTCCTTTTAAATGAAAGGAATAAGTTAAATCAGCATGCTTTTCCCACTGACTACGCTGTCTTTCGGGCCTGGAAGAAGGTAAAGGCTGCTGAATGGGTGGAACTTCTAGCCAACACCTGCTGCCCACCCCAAAACCAATGATGTTGATCAGGATGCAGAGACTCAACTCTTGGCTTGAGGATGCAGCAGACTTGTTGGCCCCTTATCAAGTGGAGAGGGAGAGAAAAGGTAGGCAGTCTGCTCCTTGGTTCTCCGATTCTCTGGCTACTGAAAGGAAAGCCTGCAAATAAATGTGAGCGATTTAGCACAGGTATTGCTCTTAGAGCGCATCATGCCTCCATTAAACAGGCCCAAACTACCTAGTTTCAGTATAAAATAAACTCCGCTCTGCATAGCTGTCGCACCATCTTTCAGATTGCCAAATCCTCTCTTTCGCTGAGATCCAGCCATAGGGCGACCGTACCCTCTCAGGATTTGTGTAACGGGCTGGCGGCGTTCTTTGAAACCAAGTTCGTCAATATCCAAAAGAATCTTCCTGCTTTACAGGAGGGCCTATCTCTTGCTAGACCCGACGCTATGGGCTGTAAGTCCGACCAATTCGGGCCTATCTCCCTTTAGCAATCGGCTGAGGCCATTCTAATGTGTGAATCGGGTTTCCCTTTGGATGCATGCCCCCTGCTTTGTTGGGAGCAGCAGAAGCCATCATCAACCTGGTGATCAACAGAATCTTTAACCTCTCTCCATCCTCTGGGGTCATGCCTGCTGCTTGGAAACTTGCCAAAGTGATCCCTCTCCTCAAGAAACCCTCTCTCAATCCTAACATTTTTAGTAACTACAGGCCTATCTCTTGTCATGCCATGATTGATGTAATATGTGAGGTAATAAGCAGTGCATTGCGGAGGCGTAAGTTATAGGTAGCTCAGGTAACTGCCAAATAACACTGGTTTTGTCCAAGTGAAATTTGAGACTAACTATAACGTCCCTGTAACCTTTGGTTTTTTAAGTGAATTTCAAATTTTTTTTTTACTAGTAGTTGCGTTTGCAGAGTGTTGGAATAAGGTGGCAGGGCCTCCGAAGTACTCTCAGCAATCGCGCTCTATGGGACTTACTGGAGGTAACAGCAGAGTTTGTTGGCCCCCATGGACCCTGTAGAGCCAAGGGGGACTTCATCCCCCAACCAGAAGTGCACCAGGAGGCGCGTTTGCAGAGCGGTGGTATAAGGGGGCAGGCCTCTGGTGATTTGCCAGTCCCTTTTTTTATTACATGGGGAGGGGGGCACGCATCCTCTGGCATATTCGGCCTTGGGGACCCCATCCCCCGGGGCCCGGCATCTAGTGTGGGTGCCCTTGTCCCACCCAGGGCACCGACTTGTAGTGTTGGGGGCCGTGGGGCGAGCCTGAAGGCACTGCGGTCCCCATCGGCACTGCTTTTACACATATGGAGCGGCTAACATGCAGCTCCCTGTGCGTGAAAGCAATTGTGCTCTGCTTTGAGCAAGTGAGAGCATAATGCTCTCGCTTGCTCAAAGCAGAGCATTGTTTGCTATGGCTTGGCGGGAGCTGTAAAGCTCCCACCAAGCCACAGCAAACCGGTATGTCCCAGGGGCGGGCACCGCAGGGCATAGCAGGAGCCGGCCCTGGGGGGTGGCAGTCCACAGGGCCATCTATGACTTCAGGAAGTGCCTCCCTCCCCTTAATTGCAGGATACAGCCCCAGGGTGGTGGTGGGCCCAGGGGCTGCGAGAGGTCCCCCCACTTTCATTAACATTTGCCCCGGGATGGTGGCGGTCACCAGGACTGTGGGGAGGGGGGCGACACGCTGAACCCTCCACATTAATATTACATTTTGCCCAGGGGAGGTGGCGCCCCCTGTGGCTGCGTGGCTCCCACATTTGTCATATTTAGCCCCAGGGTGGTGGTGGTCCCGGTGGCGGCGGTGGGGGAGGGCACACAAGCCCCCCCCCCCCCCCATATTCATGAATGTGTTCTGAGACCCCCTCAAAGTCTATGTGCAATTGGCTAATCTCGGATTGGCATATTTAACTTACCTTTAAGTCCCTAGTATATGGTACAAAGTGTCCATAGAGTTAGTAAGTTAAATGTCACTAGTGGACTGCAGCACTTAGTGCCACCACTGAATTTACATAGTGAAAACATGGCTTTCTGCTTGCCACTGTAGCCTAATCGAGCAGTTTTTAAACTGCCAACCCGAAATGGCAAAATAAACCCTTTAGCCAGGTCAACACCTCCTTTTTAGGTCTCGCCTAGAGCGCAGCGCGAATGCGCTGCTCTAGGAGGGGGCCTCTTGGAATCACTCCAGACATTCAGAAAGCATTCAGAAAGCTTGTGCATGTGGTTGTCACATTAATTGGCCTTTGCGTGTGTGTAGGAAAGTGGCTCTGTATATACTGCACCAAAGTAAGGTTCAGTGTGCACAGAGTCCCCAGAGGTTTGGCAGAGGCTAAAGTTAGATATAACCTTACTCTCTAAAGTGGTAGCTTGGTCGAGCAGTAAGGCAGTATCAGAGGACAGTGTAAAGCATTTGTTGTACACACTCAGTCAGCAAATGAAGCCACACACTCAAGAACTGAACTCTAGGCCAATGGTTTGTATATAAAAAATATATGCTGGTTTTATTTTAGAACCAACAATAGGATCAAAATATACTTTCTCAGTATGAGATGCTTTGGTTAACCACCTTACAAATAGGCAATAGACTTTTTGATGGTAATAATCACAGTTGGTGCAAGAGGCAACACAGGGTCAAATACAATGCAACATTGAGCTCAATGGAAAATTGTGATTAATTACAATTAATTACTTTGTAGATTACTTTTCTAACCACAGGACTGGATCCTGGATTCAGTCCTGGGACACTTCCTGTAAACAGGTAAGAAAAAGCGTTTGTTAATGTAGTGATTTTTGAGAAATATTACTGTATTTCAAAAGTTGACACTTAGAAACTTTTCTGGGTAAAACTACCAATGTTATCCTATGGAAGGAAATGCAGTTTGTAAGCAAAGTGGGTTTACGTTACTTTTGTAATCCAGTGCTGGGTTCTACGGTTCAGCACTGGGGTATCTATCTAAAACAGGCAAGTAATTACGTTTGTATCGTTGGCACGATTTTTAAAGAATATTTGTAAAATGCAGAAATCGACACTTAGAAACTTTTTCAACAAAAGCAGGCAATGATATCCTATGAGAGGAATTTCGAGTTACTGGTAAGTACGGTAAAAATTACTTTTCATGGTTGGTACTAGACTAAAAGAGGCAGTACTGACGTCTCTCCTGAGAGCAGGTGAGTAGTTCGGAATTCGTTACTGTTGTGATTTTTAAACAATATTTTAGTATTTCAAAAGTAGACAGAAGAAATTTCACAGAAAACCAGTCAATGGATCCCTATGGAAGAAAATGGAGTTAGCGGTAAGTAACGTTGGGATTACTTTTTAGGGCCAGTGTTGGGCACCGCGGTCCAGCACTGGGGCCTCCTCTAATACCAGGTGAGTATTTTCGTTTTCGTGACTCGGTTGATTTTAGGTGAATATTTTAAAGTTTCAAAACTTCACACTTAGAAGAAATTCCAGGCGGGAGCCAGTCAGTGTTACCCTATAGAAGAAAAGTGAGTTATCGGTCTTTGGGTAAGTACTCGACTGGCAGAATTAAGGTTCTGGGCATAGACTCAGGGGTCCCCGAGTATCAGGTAAGTACAGTTGTTACACCCTCAGCGGCACAGGGGCGGCCGGGTGCAGAGTGAGTAGGCCCAATGTTATCCTATGGCAGGCAGGGGGCCTCGGGTTTGTGGCTGCTGGCAAGCAGGCCACGCGGCTGTGGGAGCTGGGCTCCTGGTCACTTGCTCAGGGCAAATGGGGAAGTAGGTTAGGGTAGAGGTTGCGCTTCCAGGGGCACTCGGGCGGCTGGGTGCAGGGTGCTTTTGAGCCGTCGGGCGCTCAATGTTAACCAATGGAGATCTTGGATGGTGGAAAAAGGCTGCAGGCTCGGGGACGGTGACTCTCCAGGGGCGACCAACACTTCGGGAGGTAAGTTGGGGTCTTGGAGGATAGGTAGACACCCAGGAGTTGGGCACAGGGGGCCGTGGGGCGCCGGGGTGTCTTTTGAGGTCGGGAAATCTTACCCCCTGCTGGTCGCGGTTGGAGGGGTCCCTTGTCCTGAGGCTGCAGGCGTCGTCTGGGTCGTCGAGGAGGGTCCTTGGGCACTGGATTCCAGGTCAGAATCGCCGGGGGACGTCCTCAAAGTCTTGGTTCACTCAGGCACAGGCCGGGCTCGGCGGGTGCAGAGGGTGCAGGTTTCGCGGTTCCGTGCCAGGGCTGGGTCTTTTGGAGTTTGTTCTTTTGAGCAGTACCACTGCTCGTGGGAGTCCCTGGGTTGAAGGCTGTGGCACAGAAGTCAGGTCCTCCGGGGTTTTTGAGGTTGCTGAGGCCGGGGTTCCGCAGGAGCAGGTTCAGAGGTCGACAGGCCGGTAGGGCTGGGACCAAGTCAGTTGTCGTCGCCTCCTTGTTAGCAGCTGCACGGCTGGTCTTCTTGCTTCGTCTTCTCTTCTTGTTTTCGGATTCGGGAACTGAGGAAGGAAGGTTCAGGGAGCCCCTAAATACTAAATTTAGGGGTGGTTACAGGTAGGTAAGGGCAGGGACCAATGAGTCCCTTCCCTGGGGTGGGTACACCCCCTATTCTGCTCCTCTCCAGTGGGAGGGGGCAGGAGCCTGTCCCTGGTTGGCTGGGTCCCCCCATCCTCAAGATAGCGGGGACTCGAGTTTGTGCTTCACCTCGCCTCCCCACCTTAGGGGTGGAGTTGGCAGAGGTGGGCACAACCCATTTCCTGCCTCTGGTTTTCCCGCCGGTTCTCCCGCCAGAAGTGGGGGTAGAACCAGTGGGGACCAGTTTGCTGGAAGCAGCAAATGGTCTGGGGAAGCTCAAAAGGCGGCAGGCCTTTGAAGCCTCCTCTGCCCATCCTGGGGAGGCGGCTTTGGCACCTCGCCCCAGGATGCGCATTGTTTCAGGCCCCTGAGAGCAGAGGCTCTCGACCCAGGGGTCCAGAAACATGTCTGGTGGTGGCAGCCTGGGCAGCCACTCAATCCGGACACTGGAGGTCGGGTTGGTTTCAGGGGGCATCTCTAAGATGCCCTCTGGAGTGCGTTTACATTAAATCCCACACTGGCATCAGTGGGGGTTTAATGTGCTGAGAAGTTTGATACCAAACTTCTTAGTTTTCAGTGGGGCCATTATGGTGCTGTGGAGTTCGTAATGACAGACTCCCAGCACCATATACTCTTAATGGCAGCACTGCACTTACAATGCCCAAGAATGGACTTGGGCACTGTAGGGGCACAGGGCTCATGCCTCTATGCCCTCACCACTGGCATAGTGCACCCAGCTAGAGGGGTGGCTGACCTAGGCCAGGGCAGTGGCTTGTAGGCATGGCACACAGGGATGTGAGCCATGTCGACGCTTCACTTTTGTTCTGCACCAAGACACGCAGCCTGCAAAGGCAGTGTGTGTGTGTAAAGGTGCAGGGTCCCTAAGGGTGGCACAACAAGTGCTGCAGCCCTTAGGGGCCTTCCCTGGTCACAGTGCCCTGGGTACCCATGGTACCATTTACCAGGGGCTGACCTGTGGCCAGGGATGCCAATTGGGTGTAGGTATCAATGCAGTTTTAGGGAAGGAACACAGGCCCTGGGTACCTGGTTGGCAGGAGCCCAGGGCACACTCAGTCAAAGCACATCAGCAATTCAGCAAAAAGTGGGGGCATACCATGCAAGAAAGATGGCACTTTCTCACAGTGTGGCTTTCAAGAAATGAAAGCACGCAATTGGCCAAAGGCGGGTGCATGTCCCACCTCTTCTAAAAATGTTCACTCCCATGGCCTATGGGTCTCGGGAGCGAGCAGGCAGGCAGATGCATTCCTCCTGGGTCACGTGCTTTCGCTTGTCACTGCTAAAGCAATTTATTGCCTTTCCGGCCAGCTATAGCTTTCATTGCATGTTTGGCTATTCCTGTATCCTGTATCAGGTTACTAATTGATGTTAACGCGCCGCCCTGCTTTTCTTTGAAATGCTTGTTCTTTGCTTGCATTCCGAAACTTGGCATCTTTGCTACCCACAACAATCTGTGGTTTCGAATCCGTGCTACGACTGGCAACAATTCTCGAATGGCCACGCCAATGGTGTTCTCACTTGTACAATGTTCCAGTGAGAGGCCTGGAGACAGCCGTCCATCACAGACAAGTCACGGGGCGGTGTGGGCATCGGCACAGAGGGGAGGCGAGGGATTCAACACCCGCCGGGACAGCGTCTGCTCTGCAGGGACACACAAACACACACACCGGGGAGCTGTGCAAACTTCCAAACCCCAGAGTGTATTATTCAACGGGACCTGAAGCTTCAAGCCAGAAAAACGTAGCCTATGAAGTAATTCAAAGCACGCTCCTTAAAGGTTTCTCGTTTTTTTGTTACTTTTCTTTTACCAGCATAACTTGTACCACTGAAACATCAGAGGCAGAAATGAGAAGTTGCTGGTGACTTGCAGCAGTACGTTAGCAGCGGGTGCAGCCAGTTCATTTCTGTATCTACCCCCTAATCATGGGCCTCATTTGATGTCGGATGTTGCTTATCTGTTACTCGTCTTTGGGTTGTATGTTTCGGGACAGTCCCTTGCCCACCTGTAGCTGCGGGCCCGGCTTGAGTGGGCTGGGTGAAGGAGCCATCTATAACCGCGTCTACACGCTGTACGCATTTGAGGTGATTGTTTGTCGGCACCTTTTTATTGGGCACTAATAGTCTACCTCAGCCTATTTTAAATATAGAGTGAATGGGGCACATGCGTGGCTGCTGAGACTTGTGATCTTCTGCACCCCAGCCCTTTCTCTCAGAGACAGAGCAGCATCTGCAATATCGGCCCTTCACATGCCCCAGACATTTCCCTTGGCAGGGCCCCTTGCAAGCAAGGCCAGCAACGTGAATGGTGAAGCATGTTACAATGAATTGGAACATTACAGCCACCAGTTGTGCTTTGCCCGTCTGTGTGTGCCTGGTTTAGCAAACATATGGAAATGCAAGCAATTATCCTGATCTTACCTTGCAATGGGCACAACGCAATTTATGGGAGATGGGGCTGCACACTGCCGTCACTACTACCCCCCTCTCCCCCCCCCCCCATTAGATCACAGCTCAAAAACTATACGCTTTTTGTTAGGGCTGTTGTGTTAGACAGGTTGCTGGCTCCACGGCCAGTGTAGAAATGTAACAGACAATTGCTTCGGACGTGTATTGATCTGCAAGTCACAAACAAGTCTGCATGCCAAAAAAAGGCCAACTGAGCAGTCTGTCGTTCCGAGGTTGGTAAACGGAGTATCATTAAACCAGGCAATATTATCACCTGTTAATTACAGCACCTAGAAACGGCATAAGTGCAGCACGAAGCACTACATATGAAACATGCATCATGAAACTGCCACCTTCCCATTCTGAATTGACAAAAATCCGGGACGCCTGGTCACCCTACTTGAGTTGAGCTGCACATAAGTATACTGCGTTATAATAAGAAGTGAATACATGCGTGTTCTCTGCCTCATGCGGTGTGGCTTGAAAACCATGCGGTGTATGCAGCCTGCAGCGTTTCTGGGCACCAGGGATGTGCCATGGTGTAATATTTTGCTTCCATCCTGAAGAAGCGTGGCTGGCACCAAGCCTTGGAAGAAGATCTGAGACTTCTGTCCGGCCGAACTCAAATTGTGATAAGGAAGGCAGTGTGTGGGGGCGCCCCTGGCTTGGAGGTAAACGTCACACTGCAAATAGCCAAGAATGGCAGACTCACAAAGCTTGAGCCAGGCGGAAATTACAGAGGATGAAGGAGAAGGAAGCCTTTAATAATGAAATCAAAAAGACGTGCGAAATATACCACTTGTGTCTTTAAATGAGATTTCGGAACAGATTGGAGAAGAGAGGAACCAGAAGGAAACAGAAAATCTTACCAATAAAACTGACCTGTCTGCCTTTGGGCCCTAGGGGATGACTGACAGGGGTCAGGGCTGGGCGCCAAAAGCAACCCTGGCCCGTTTTACCATAAGGGCGCACTTTCCCTGTTTGAGCCAGGGCATACAAACGTGCGCCAAGTGCAAACAGAGAAAGTGCGCCCTATTATGATGAATGTGCTGCCCTCAGGACAGCCACAAACTCGTGCTGCCCCAGGGGCAGCGCATCCACCTGAAACAAGCATTGGCATAGCCATAGTCTCGCCTTTGGGACCTTATAAGTGTTTAGCCATGCAACAGTTGATGTTGTTGCACCAAGGATATTGTACTGCATAACTAAATACTTATAAGGTCCCAAAGGCGAGACCTATTGGCTATGCCAATGCTTGTTAATATTTATAAGTCCCCCCTATGTAAAGCCTTAGGAACCCACAAAACAGGGTGCTAAATATCAAAGTGAAGGATATATTTCTTTTATAACTTACATGCCCTGACAGTTAAAACTTGAAATAGTCACTGTAGCAAGGCCAGTGGCCTAGCTGGCTAATATGGAGTTTCACTAGCCCACGCGTTTAAGTGCCAACTGTCATTCAGGACCATCAAACATTGTACTCTAAGGTATCAAATTATCGGTACATTAAACTCAACAATGATGAAGTTGGATTCAAGGTAACTTTCAATACAAAGGTGAATTTTGAAAGTTACCACTTTCCTTCACCAACCTTCTACTAGCTGCTTCTGTTTAATTGCGATACAAAAGGGGATGATGGACGGAACGTTTGAGCCAATCAAACACTCACCCCCAGTCAACTGATCTGGGTTTAATCCATCATCATTCTTTAGCTCACTCCACCACCCCAGTTCAGACATGGCCATATGCAAATCAGTCTGACCCTGTGCCTCATGGGAACAGTCCAGCCCGAACTGCCAAGCCATGTCTTCCCTGGACCGGAAACAAGCATCCTAGGACCGGTTTCTGGCATTTCAGCCGTCATCAGCCAGGCTTGCTTGAATCCAGTGGCAAAGTGAGCAAGGGACCCACGTCTGGGCATACCCCCGCCAACTTAGGGCGACCAAAGCGATACAAAAGGGGATGATGGACGGAACGCTTGAGCCAATCAAACACTCACCCCCAGTCAACTGATCTGGGTTTAATCCATCATCATTCTTTAGCTCACTCCACCACCCCAGTTCAGACATGGCCATATGCAAATCAGTCTGACCCTGTGCCTCATGGGAACAGTCCAGCCCGAACTGCCAAGCCATGTCTTCCCTGGACCGGAAACAAGCATCCTAGGACCGGTTTCTGGCATTCCAGCCGTCATCAGCCAGGCTTGCTTGAATCCAGTGGGAAAGTGAGCAAGGGACCCACGTCTGGGCATACCCCCGCCAACTTAGGGCGAACAAAGCAATACAAAAGGGGATGATGGACGGAACGTTTGAGCCAATCAAACACTCACCCCCAGTCAACTGATCTGGGTTTAATCCATCATCATTCTTTAGCTCACTCCACCACCCCAGTTCAGACATGGCCATATGCAAATCAGTCTGACCCTGTGCCTCATGGGAACAGTCCAGCCCGAACTGCCAAGCCATGTCTTCCCTGGACCGGAAACAAGCATCCTAGGACCGGTTTCTGGCATTCCAGCCGTCATCAGCCAGGCTTGCTTGAATCCAGTGGGAAAGTGAGCAAGGGACCCACGTCTGGGCATACCCACGCCAACTTAGGGCGAACAAAGCGATACAAAAGGGGATGATGGACGGAACGTTTGAGCCAATCAAACACTCACCCCCAGTCAACTGATCTGGGTTTAATCCATCATCATTCTTTAGCTCACTCCACCACCCCAGTTCAGACATGGCCATATGCAAATCAGTCTGACCCTGTGCCTCATGGGAACAGTCCAGCCCGAACTGCCAAGCCATGTCTTCCCTGGACCGGAAACAAGCATCCTAGGACCGGTTTCTGGCATTCCAGCCGTCATCAGCCAGGCTTGCTTGAATCCAGTGGGAAAGTGAGCAAGGGACCCACGTCTGGGCATACCCCCGCCAACTTAGGGCGAACAAAGCGATACAAAAGGGGATGATGGACGGAACGTTTGAGCCAATCAAACACTCACCCCCAGTCAACTGATCTGGGTTTAATCCATCATCATTCTTTAGCTCACTCCACCACCCCAGTTCAGACATGGCCATATGCAAATCAGTCTGACCCTGTGCCTCATGGGAACAGTCCAGCCCGAACTGCCAAGCCATGTCTTCCCTGGACCGGAAACAAGCATCCTAGGACCGGTTTCTGGCATTCCAGCCGTCATCAGCCAGGCTTGCTTGAATCCAGTGGGAAAGTGAGCAAGGGACCCACGTCTGGGCATACCCCCGCCAACTTAGGGCGAACAAAGCGATACAAAAGGGGATGATGGACGGAACGTGGCTATGTCTGAACTGGGGTGGCGTGGTGAAGCAAAATAACGATGGATTAAACCCAGATCTGTGACTGGGGGTGAATGTTTGCCAATGTGCAGCATTCCGTCCATCATCTTCTGTGTTTTGCATTTCGCCCTAAGTGGGAAGGGTATGCCCAGACGTGGGTCCCGTGCTCACTACGCCACTGGAGTCAAGCTATCCTGGCTGATGAAGGCTGATAGCCTGAAACCGGTCCTAGGATGCTTGATTCCGGTCCAGGGAAGACATGGCTTGGCAGTTCGGTCTGGACTGTTCCCATGAGGCACAGGGTCAAGACTGATTTGCATATGGCTATGTCTGAACTGGGGTGGCGTGGTGAAGCAAAATAACGATGGATTAAACCCAGATCTGTGACTGGGGGTGAATGTTTGCCAATGTGCAGCATTCCGTCCATCATCTTCTGTTTAATTGCAGCAGTTGTCATCAGAGACAGCATGCTGCCCTCCTGCTAAGAAGGGTGAAGAGCTCCCAGGAAGGGAACAAAGGGTCTGCTGGAGGGAGGAGGAGTGACCTCCTACTGCCAGGATGGCCCCGAGGGCAATGGCTACAGATGGCCCAGCTTCAAAGGGTTTACAGCCTCGGACAGGCAAAGTGAGCCCACCTTGGCTTGACCGCTCATTTGTATAGGTAGGCAGGCTGGCATCTCCTCCAGAGGGGTGAAATCCTATTGCAGAACCGGTTTGCCGGGAGGGGTGGCTCATTATACTTGACATACCTCAGGGGCGTGCCAATGGCTCCATCCCATGGAAGAAGGGTCCTGACATCTTTGATTTGGACAAAAATGCACTGTGCGATTGTTTAGTGCCAACTTCACAGGAAATTATGTAAAAGTGAGTATGGTTTGCCCTGTGGGAGCTGCAGTCCCATTAGCTAGTGTGTCCTTCCCACTAAGCAACTCAAAATTGACATAAAAGTGGGTACGCCGGGCTTTAAGCCACAAAATACCGCTGGACTCAGAGAACAGAAGGACTGCACATGCTGAACCTGTGGACCTCAGAAAGAAAAGCTGTACCAAGGAAGACTGCACCTACTGGATCAAGACAGGACTTAAGAGTACTGCTCCTGCTGTTGAACCCATTGAAAGCCCCCAAGGGCTGGACCTGCGCCCACTCATGTCAAGGACCAGCGAGTGGACTCCAAGGGCCAGTTGTCTACCTTCATCTGATTTTTGTTACATTAATGTCCAATTAAAGATAAATATACTTTATTTTTATAAATTGTAATTTTTATTGTATTTTGTTTCTAACTTAATACCTACTTTGGTACTGATGAATGCTTTACACTTGTTTATCCTTGGAGTTAAGCCTGTCCTGTGTTTCCTATGAGGCCCATTGTGGTTTTCCCTATGTTAGCATAACTGTGGACGTTGTAGGCCTCATTTTCCTTTGCATACATTACTAGATAAACATGCTTGCCTTTGTGCCACATTGTACTTTCACATGGAACCTGCATATATTTTCGCATTCTGTTCTTTTCCTGGGATTTAGTCTGAACACCATAGATAAGGTCAAACAATGTCCCTTGTTATTCTTTCTGGACAGACACTAGGACCTGGACATAACACAAGAATGCAGCTCTTGTTTATGTGCACACGTCCCATCATAAATGAGCACAGGAACCAAATACACACAAAAATGCAAAGAGTTCTGAGACAAGAGCACTGCATCTGCTGAGATGTAAAACATCCATCTGTGAATTTTAAGGTACAGGGTCTGCCAGTAATCCCAAAGATCTTTGATATATAATCATTTAGCCTCCTTAGCAAGAGAGAGGGGTTTAGGTTATGCTGTCCTATGAAATGACAGAGCTTTTTATGGTATATGGATAATTAACAATGCTAACATTTTTAGCATGCAGTAGTTTTCTAATTGTGGCACGTATACTGCAGTTCACAGCACAATAGTTTAAATAAATATTCTAAGCTTCCTTAAGTGTCTTCTGGTTACCTTATTGTGGACAAGTGAGAGAGCAAAAGGATGTGCCCAGTTACCACGATCCCTGAGAAGGTAGAGTGTTGTGTTCTGGGGTGCCAAATCACTTGTTTCTCTGGTAAGGTTAGGAGGGCAAGTGAGGCACTATAGCTGGTTGGACTCTGGCGACACAGAGAAGGTACATAATTACTCAGGATTTGGAGATGAGCCGTAGACTTAAGTAGTATGAAAACTCTTTCTAACAGTAAAGAACTATGGTACATCTATAGAAGGATAGCAAAGATCAGTAATGAACGTCGTACTATGCTTGAAGCTTTAGAGACAAATAAGGCAAGAGCAGGATCATATGGAGATCCAGACTTGATGGATGAGGCAAGAACAGACAGTCTCTTTATACAAAAAACGTAAATTGAGTTAAGAGTTTAGGGAGAAAATGCTCTCAGATGACAGAGTAGGGCTGGAACATGTCTAAGGATTGGGAGACTTTTTTAATCTGGTCATCAAAACACATCGCACACACAAATACATTGTGCTACATAATCTTACAGACTTTATATAGCAACCTAAGGAATACTGGATACTATCCTCTTATGAAGGAGACAAACAAATAGCAGTTTTGTGATCTTCCTTCCCAAACTGCACAGGAAGACTGCCAGCAACAGCAGCGCAAACATCACTCGTCAGCCCCAAAAAGAGTAGTGTACACATCACTCCATATTTTAAAAGACAGGAAGTAACTGTGAGAACTTCTTTCAGACACAGAGGAGCCATCGCCACTGAATAATTCTCTCACATACTTGGGGAAACAGTAAAGAACAAGTCTGCAAAGTCCTATCACAGCACCTCATAGCAATATGGGCAGCAGCACTGAAAGTGTTCCTCACACACAGAAGATGCATCCAGAGTTTTTGCATCCTCACACACAGCAGGCAGCAGCAAAAGCAAACCTCACTCACACAGATGACATCACAGGCTGCAGCACTGCAAGCTACCTTCACATGCAGAGCTAGTTCTGTACACTGACAGCATTAAGCAAGCTTTCTTCACGCAATGGGACAAAGGCTGAACAAATAGAGCAGAGCAGCTGTGCATCCCTCCTGCTTGCAGGCCGAAGGAGGGCTGAATGTGTTAGTCTTTCCTTGTAGGACTATGCTGTAGAAAATGTAACATACACAAAGGTGCTCTCAGAATTTAATTTTGATCGGCAGCTCTTCTGGCAGAAGACACATTGTGCCATTTTATTAATGTTTAAATATGCTGAAGCATGAAATACATGGTAAATAGCAAAAGAAAACATTAGAATTGTGCCACACACTAGTTTGTGTTTCAAATATTTTTACATCTAATCTTCAGAATACATGTTGCAGTAGGCAAAACAGTAACATTTGAGTTATTAGAAAGTTTTTTAGCCCCCTCCCTTTACTCATGAGTGAGATATTGTTTGACTCCAAATTAGCATTTTATGGGTGTCACATAGGAAAAGAAACATAAGTACAAAATGTCTATAATGGGAGCCCACACCACCCAGTCTACCCCTCAATAAAAAAATAAATGAAAAGACATTGTACTGAAAGTAATCACTTTCAAGCATAATTCTAAGTTATCAGGGCAGAACTGATAGAATAAGAAAGACGACTCTGGCAGACAGTGGAGAAGACTCTATTAAGGACAGCCTCTGGAAGGTGGAGCCCCTGAGCTAGAGCACACTTGGTCCATGCCTTACAACGTCTCTATAAAGTGAACGTATTACTTGAACAACCATTCCATCAACATAAAAGTATTTCGGTACCATCTCCTACCATTATCTCGCCCCTAGCTCTAACCCCTGTGCCTAACAAAAAATTATCTAGGTTCCCACTGTTATTTCCCGAAACATGTAACAATTGGCAAAACTTCAGCTACTCCTATAAGTCCCTAGCAAATTGTACCCCTAGTACCTAGGGCATGGGTACTGAAGAGGGTCCTCTGGGGCTGCAGCACTGGTTGTGCCACCCCAGGGACCCCTCACAAAGGCTATGCACTCTGCCACTGCATGATGGCTGTCTTGGTGCAGGAAAATTCGAAGGGTCGACATAGCACACAGCTCTGTGTGCCATTCCAACCATACACTGCATAAGATATAGGTAGGCCACCCCTACTGCAGGTCTTTAGCCCCAAGGCAGGGAGCACTATAACCTATGTGTGGGCGTATCAGCAGGAGCAGATATGCCCCTACAACGTCCAGCCCACTCTGTGATGCAAGTGAACAGGGAAGCCATAAAGAGTACATGGGCTGGATATTTGTCATTACATGTTTCCTAGCTCTCTTATGGCTTAACTGATTTCTAAGTTGTTTGGTACCAAACATCTGGTCTTAAAAAATCCTCACTGATGCCAGCGTTGGATGTCTTAATAAATTCACACAGGAGACCCTTTCAGAGGGTACCCTGAAACCGAAAGTACTTCAGTCATGCTCTAAAGCACAGAGCGCCACATTACCCTTTACAGCTAGTTATGTGCAGGACTACCTCTAGTACTGTCAGAGACCAGGAAAGATTTGGCTATACTTGCATTACTGAAACTAAACAAAAGAAATCTGAAATCACTCACCACTTCCAGGGATTGGTGCACATCTAGCATAAATGATTTCAAGCAGGTGGTCCAAGCGCTTGTCTTGCCGAGGCTAGACTACGGCAGTGCTACCCTCTGTGGCCTTCTCAAATACGCCCTGGCTCCACTAAGGGCATCACTAAACGCTGCGGCGAGACTGGTTACAGATACCAAACGTAACGAGCATATATCCCCAGTACTAAAATCTCTCAAATGGCTGCCCTACGAAGCACGAATTCAGTTAAAGATTGCTGTTCTGACCCACAAAGCCCTTCACTTCAATACTCCCATGTACCTGGCTCAAAAACTTGAACTATCCTGTGGGGTAAGAGCCTCAAGAAGCGCCTCTACCTTCCTCTTGAAACCACTCATCCTTAACAAAAAGAGAACTTGTCACAGAGCTTTCTCCGGCGCTGCCCCAAAGATATGGAACTCTCTTCCACCGGAAGTACGCAGAATCTCCTCAGTGACGGCGTTCAAATTGGAAGCCAAAAGATTCCTAATGAACAAATTCTTACCCTAAGAGGGATAGGCTCACTTGCCTGTTGTCATTGTTCCTACTACCATTGTACCACCATTTGTTACGGCTCTTTTCTACCTCCAGCGAAACCTTCCCCTCCGCCGAACACCTGCACTTCAAGATCCAGACCACCCCCAAAGCCACACTCCGAGGAACCCTCGTCTACTGACCCCCCCCAGCCCCCGAACACCCTTCGCCGCCACCATCACTGACTTCATCGCACCCCACGCGATCGCCTCAACAAACTACATACTCATTGGAGACCTGAACTTCCACCTCGACAACCCCAGCGACCCCAACTCCACTATCCTTCGTGGACAACCTCGCCAGCATCGGACTTAAACAACTCGTCAACACACCGACCCACAGAGCAGGACACACCCTCGACCCCATCTTCGCGGCAGGAAACAGCGTCCATTTCAGCCACACAACGCAGCCGCCATGGACCGACCACCACTGCGTACACTTCGCCATCAACAAACCCAAGGAACCCACGCCCACCACGAAGGAACTGGAGCAAGGTTACCGACGAGCAACTTAACTCCACCCTCAACCGAGACAACCACACCTGGGCACCCGACGCAAACTCCACACCTGGATCTCCAACTGCGCAGATGAGCTCGCCCCGCTACGCAACCCCGACAGACAACGCCCCAGGAAAGCCGCCTGGTTCACAACCGCTCTCCAAGAAGCCAGACGCACCTGGAGAAGAACTGGAGAAACACCAAGACAACCGAAAACCACACCACCTACAAGGACGCCATGACGGACTACCACAACCAGATCAGAGCCACCAAAAGGAACTTCATCCACAACAAAATCCTGGCCAACTCCACCAACTCCAAGGAACTTTTCAATGTCATTCAAGAATTCACCAACCCACGCAGCGAAGCCACAGACATCACCCCATCCCAAGACCTCTGCGACAAGCTTGGAACCTATTTCCACCTCAAGATCAAAAACCTCTACGACAACTTCATCGACCATCCACCAGGCGCCACAGACGGCCCCCCGCCCCCCAGAAACACCAGCCAGCCCACCATCTCCAACTGGACACTGATCACGGCCGAAGACACCGCCTCGACCATGAAAAGCATCCACTCGGGGGGCCCCCACCGACCCCTGCCCCCCTCACATCTACCACAGAGCTGTGGCCGCCACCGCACCCGAACTACAACGCACCATCAACACCACCTTCAAAACAGGCACCTTCCCAGACGACTGGAAGCGCGCACAAGTCAGACCCCTGCTCAAGAAGCCCACAGCTGACCCCACCGACCTCAAGAACTATCGGCCCATCTCGCTCCTTCCCTTCGCAGCCAAGGTTGCAGAGAAAACAGTCAACAGGAAACTGACACGATTCATTGAAGAGAACGCCGTCCTCGACCCGTCCCAATCCGGATTCCGAAGCAACCACAGCACAGAGACCGCCCTACTCGCCGCCACAGACGACATCCGCACCCTCCTGGACCAAGGCCACTCCGCAGCCCTCATCCTACTCGACCTATCAGCGGCCTTCGACACCGTCTCCCATCGCACACTAGTCGACAGACTACACGACGCAGGCATACAAGGAACAGCCCTGGACTGGATCCGATCATTCCTCACCGGAAGAAGCCAAAGGATCAGACTCCCACCCTTCCTCTCCGACCCCACGAAAATCACCTGCGGAGTCCCACAGGGTTCATCACTGAGCCCCACCCTCTTCAACATTTACATGGCCCCCCTCGCAGCCATCTTCTGACAACACGGCCTTAACATCGTATCCTACGCCGACAACACCCAGCTCATCCTCTCCCTCACCAAAGACCCCACCACTGCCAAACTCAACTTCCAGAAAGGAATGCAAGACGTCGCAGTCTGGATGACCAACAGCTGCCTGAAGCTCAACGCCGAGAAGACAGAAGTCCTCGTCATCGGTACCACCCCTTCTGCATGTGACAGCACCTGGTGGCCGACCGCCCTCGGAAGCCCACCTACCCCCTCAGACCACGCCAAGAACCTTGGCATCGTACTCGACTCATCACTCTCCATGAACCGACAGGTCAACGCCGTCACCTCCACCTCCAGCTGCTTCAACACCCTCCGCATCCTCCGCAAGACCTTCAAGTGGATCCCCCCTGAGTCAAGGAAGACAGTCACCCACGCACTCATCACCAGCAGACTGGACTATGGAAACGCACTCTACGCCGGCATCAACAAGTCCCTACTCTGCAAACTCCAGACAGTACAGAACACCGCCGCCAGACTCGTCCTCGGCATCCCCCGACACGAACACATCAGCCAACACCTACGAAGTCTCCACTGGCTCCCCGTGGAGAAAAGAATCACTTTCAAAATACTCACTCACGCCTACAAATGCCTACACAACAACGGACCCAAATACCTCAACGACAGAATCAACTTCCACGTACCCAAAAGAAACCTCTGATCTTCCAACCTCGCACTGGCCGAAACCCCGCGCATCCACAGAGCCAGAGCAGGCGGAAGATCCTTCTCTCACATTGCAGCCAAGACCTGTAACGAGCTACCGGCAGACATCAGACGCGCCCTCCCTGAACACCTTCAGGAAGACCCTCAAGACCTGGCTCTTCGGCTAAACAGATCTGCGGACCCCCCCCCCCCCTCAGCGCCTTGAGACCCTCACGGGTGAGTAGCGCGCTTACAATTCCCTGATTGATTGATATACTGCATACTGTTGACCCCCACCTCGTTGCCCGCCTACACCTGTTTATTGTATTACCCTCCTGGGTGCAATTGTCCTGTAATCTGCGAATATGCCTGTATTTTTTTTTTTTTTTTCCCTACTTGATGTGGATTTTGCATTTATGTCCTTCCTTCCATCATACTGTAAAGCGCTCTGATATCCCTCGGGATCTTGTTTGCGCTATATAAAACTTTATAAAATAAATAAATAAATACCACAAAACTATGTCCAGGAACATAAACCCTGAAAGCCTGTGTGTCAATTCACAGTCCAGCATTGAGAGACTATAAAGGACAGATGCAGGAAATGCTTTTTCACTCCTTACATGAGCTACATCAAGCAACAACAATACCCCTGTAGTCAATTTTTTCAAAGGCTTTTCATACATACCCATGGCTCCGGCAGCAAGATTTATCAACGTTTGCACCACTGGGTGTAGAGGTTGTCTTTCAGAGGTCATCGCAGGTGGCTGGCATGAAGAGAACCTAATTGGCAAACCCAGCTGGCAACATTATAAAAAAAACTGGGAAAGAAAGGGGGAAAACAGTTAAATCAGTCAAATTAAGCCAAACAGTTTTCAGGGGATTAACGCTTCAGTATTGATTAACAACATACAGCAATAAGCTAAAGAACGAAACACAGATTTGGTGGAAACCGAGCTGGGAAAGAATATTAAAACAAACCCTGGCTGACTAACCTGATTCCCACTAAATTGCTTGATCTAACCCATCGCTGGGTAGTTAATCTACAGCAACTTGAGCACCATAAAAAATACCAGAAGCTCAGGAGAAACTAGAGACGATGAGGAGGGTTGACAGAGAGGCTAGACCAATTGCACCTAGATGTGGGGGTTACATTTTAAGCACTTATTAGCACAGTAACACCGCAAACATTATGCCAAATTTAAATTTAAAGTTGCCATATGGTTTTCTGTTATGATTGCAATACAAAATATTACAAAAGCTATGCCTTTGCCGCAGGCCATACTTGCTCAACACTTCTAGCCGTGCACTTATGTCTTACTTCAGGTAGAAGAAGCATTTGTTGTGGTTACAATTATGCAAGTTAAACAGAAGATATGGTGTTCATAAGCCACCTCCAACTATACCGCTACCAACAGGAGAAATAAATTGAAGGAGTTGTGTTGCTAAGAGATTAACACATTTACAGGCCATGTCACCATTACCACTGAACTTGAGGCATCAACAGGATCTTGCTGTCAAGACTGATAGAAATACACAGAAGAGTCTGTTCTCCAGAGAGAACAGTAGTAGAAATATAACAATAATTGGTTGCCTATCTACATGGTACCACAGTTCTGCGGTACTGTAACAAATGAAAATACTGTTACACAACTCAGTATTACTCATTTTATCGACCCCAAAAGAGTACCACAAGTCACACCGTTGACCTTCAGCCATGGCATAGAACACTGCAGTAAGTGCTTCGATCTTAAGTTATCTTAATGAGTGAAATAACCAGACTCACACCAGCAGTATGCAAAACAGAAACAGGCATGCTACCACCGCAGTTAGATAAACACACTTTAACAGCTGTGTCTGGGTATAAGTTGATGTCTACCTGACAGCCAGCTTCCCATAGGCGAGAGGAGTCTTCCCTTGCTGGAAGAAGCTGTTCCCCTGACGTGAAATGTCTAGAATTTAGCCTGCTATGCCTGCAAAAGCAGAGACAGTTCAAAAGGAGCGAGGTGCAACGAAACTCCTGTGCTGGTGGGTTCTGCCAGAGAAAGGCAGAGGAGGTGTGCCATCTGCATGCCCCAAGTGTCAGCAGACACCACCCTCCTATTTGTGGATCCAGACAAACAGTATGATCAGGACTGTTCAATGCTGTCGCAATGAGGAAAAAGAGCTCAGCTGACCCTGTGCCACTGTGACCGTGTCTTAGTCTGTGTTGCTTTAAGACAAAGAACTGTGCTGCTGTGATCCAAATAATTCTTGTAGCTTCCCTGCTGAACCTGAAGACAGAGGCCCAACCCACCTTCGCCAAGGGGCTGTGTGCTGAAGTGGGGCCTCTGCAAAGCCTAGCACCCAAAAGCTAGCCAGAGTGTGGCTGCGACAAGATCAACACACATGGGGCCACACCCACTTCAAGTTTCCTGTTTTTCCAACTCTGAGGCCTCCGTCATCTGCAGTGACCACCACACTAGTCGCAACCTCCCCGAAGTTCAAAGAGGCTGCATCAGAACCACAGAATGCAAGCCCTCCCAGAAGCGGGAGATGGGCAGCACGATGTCACCAACTGGCTACCACCCGACAACTGCCGGTCTTAAGGACTTACTGTGATGAGAGAAATACTGCCCGAATTATGAAA
Organism: Calotriton arnoldi; assembly: GCA_963921515.1. Classification (NCBI taxonomy): domain Eukaryota; kingdom Metazoa; phylum Chordata; class Amphibia; order Caudata; family Salamandridae; genus Calotriton; species Calotriton arnoldi. The sequence continues at coordinate 513,758 of CAWUFW010000725.1, forward strand.
TACTGAGCACACTGACAATTCACAATGGTGGAGGCTCTGCACCCAAGCTAAAATTCACACTGTTACCAACATTCATGCAAGGAGTGGAACCCCCTAAACCAGAAAGGAAGAGAACCCAAGGGTGAATAGGATAGTTGATTGAGACGCTCAGAGCCCCAGTTCACTAAATTGAACATGACCATTACTGTATTTGTAATGCTTTGATGTTCATTAGGAGTACTTCTCTTTTTAAAAGTACAGCACTGGGTTGGACAGTGAGTTATCGCTGCTGTGCGATTGTTGAGTTCTGAGCTCCAATAGTCCCTCACAAGCTTCCTGAAAGAACTTGCTACTGCTTGCGATCGCTATCACTCAAAGTCAAGTGCTGAAGGTGTTGTGCTTGGCCCAGTTTATAGATTCAAAGGAGGACGGACCCTGGGACATCAGAGGCAAACAACCCCAATGTTGAGGCCAAGTGGCACCTGCTTGCCAGGGGGCCCCCCCAACGGGAGGTCTGGCAGTCCGTGTGCACCTATCTCGGACAAAGTCACAGCAGTGCTAAAGCACCAGCTGCATGCAGTGGTGATGCCAGGTTTGGGCATGCCACTGCCCAAATGGCTCAGATCAGAATTTAAAAGTCCCGTTTGGGAATTCAGTAATGTGAAAAATTCTTTAACACCTTATTGAACTGTCTCAAAGACAGAAGACATTGAAGAAAATATTGGCTTGCAGAATTAGCACAGGCTTAGGTGAACATAGAGAGCTGTGCAACTCCAAAGAACACATTGTAAACTGCATGGGAACCCAGCATGAACAGCTCATGGCCTGCAAACCGCAACAAGATCCTTGCATACCCTCAACACTTCTAGCAGCTGTGTTAGGGACTAAAATCTCTCAAGTAGTACAGAATAAAAATGAGTAACAGCAATTTATGTATTACATCGCCATTACATCTGCTGGGCCTGGTGCTACACATACAACATTGCTCAGAAACATCTGGCATGTTTAACTTACTATTGCTGATATCATTTACTGATTCAGTCTTACGACTGTGGGGAATGTTCATCTAAGAAACCTGCATAAGCTGAATCATCCATCAAAAATTAAGTTGCAGGAGTAGCTTCTTAAAGCAGACTTGAAAAACCTCTGCAAATAACTAAGCTTCCAGATACAAGAGTCTACAAGGAGGAAATGGCCACCTTCCTCATCAGAAGGCATGTGACTCCAGACCATGCAACCCTGTAGAGGTCAAGGTAAATGGGGGGTGGAGAAAGAAACACCCAAAAGTCAATTCAAAGTGATACCGAGAACTTAACACATGCAGCCTATTTGATAGCGGTTCAAAGGTTAAAAATATTGATATAAGCAATTTAGAAGTTACCAGCAACACCTAGAATATTTCCACAAACACTGGTGGGAACATTTACTCCCTTTCTATACAAGAAACAGGCTACAGAGCAAGCTTTGCTACTAAGGCATTCTGTTGCTCGTAGATTAGTAAAGTCAAAATCAGAAATGTTTGCGTTTATGGGCTACCAAAAAGAGCAAGTACAATGTTTAGCTGGAGTTGCGTGCATGAGATTACTTCAATGCTAGTAGCATTGAGCAGCAGCTGGATGGAGCTCATCCAAGATGCGCTGGGATGTCTCCAAGCTCACACTGGAGCATGAGTGTGTGGGGGCGAGGTGTGAGGATGTCCTGTCTAAAGCAGTTCGACCTCTCCGGGTGTTGCCTACCATGGGGGTGGGTCAGATATGTGCAGTCGGCAGAGGGGCTGCCACCGGCCCCGGAGGACTGGTGCAACCTCTGCACCTCGGTGCTAGTATTCACGACAGGGTCGGATTGGTAACCCGGGCACTTGGGAAATGGACGGTAGCCGAGTTCCAGCTGTGGGCTGCTTTTTGGGCAACCTGGGGGCTGTCTGTGCGGTCAGGATGGAACCAGCGGCCCAGTGGGTGCCTGAGTGGCCTTTCTAGAGGCAGATGGGCGGGGGTATCAATCCCTTTCTCTCGCTGGGCCGGCCCATGAACGTTTGCTGATTGAGCGGGGGCAGGGGGCCTGAGGCTGATTGAGCGGGGGCAGGGGGCCTGAGGCTGATTGAGCGGGGGCAGGGGGCGGCAGGGGGCCTGAGGCTGATTGAGCGGGAGGGGGGGCAGCAGGGGGCCTGAGGCTGATTGAGGGGGGGCCGAGGCTGATTGAGCGGGGGGCAGGGGGCCCGAGGCTGATTGAGCGGGGGGGGTAGGGGGCTGATTGAGCGGAGGCAGGGGGCCTGAGGCCGATTGAGGGGGGGCAGGGGCCTGAGGCCGATTGAGCGGGGGCAGGGGCCTGAGGCCGATTGAGCGGGGGCAGGGGCCTGAGGCCGATTGAGCGGGGGCAGGGGCCTGAGGCCGATTGAGCGGGGGCAGGGAGGGGGGGGCCTGAGGCTGATTGGGCGGGGGGGGGCAGGGGGCCGGAGGTTGATTGAGCGGGGGCAGCAGGGGGCCGGAGGTTGATTGAGCGGGGGCAGCAGGGGGCCGGAGGTTGATTGAGCGGGGGCAGCAGGGGGCCGGAGCCTGATTGGGGGGGGGGGCCGAGGCTGATTGGGCGGGGGCAGCAGGGGGCCGGAGGTTGATTGAGCGGGGGCAGCAGGGGGCCGGAGGTTGATTGAGCGGGGGCAGCAGGGGGCCGGAGGTTGATTGAGCGGGGGCAGCAGGGGGCCGGAGGTTGATTGAGCGGGGGCAGCAGGGGGCCGGAGCCTGATTGGGGGGGGGGCCGAGGCTGATTGGGCGGGGGACCGAGGCTGATTGAGCGGGGGCAGCAGGGGGCCTGAGCCTGATTGAGCGGGGGCAGCAGGGGCCTGAGCCTGATTGAGCGGGGGCAGCAGGGGGCCTGAGCCTGATTGAGCGGGGGCGAGCAGGGGGCCGGAGCCTGATTGAGCGGGGGCAGCAGGGGGCCGGAGCCTGATTGAGCGGGGGCGAGCAGAAGTGGTCTCACTTGCATTCATGTGTGGCTCAGCAGCGTGAACTAATCTGGGCATTTTTTGTTTAATCTAAGTGAAGTTAATAAAAGCATGCCCCCCACCCCCTTTCTTCTCATAAAACTTCGCTGAATCAGTGCTTTGCGGAAAGGCAATACGCCACTTTTTTTTGGGTGTGCCCGGGCCGATTTTTTATCCCAATCCAACCCTGATTCACGGGCGTTACTGGCAATGTTTGCCGCCAGCCCATGTTCAACCGTTTGTGGCAGGCCTCGTTTGTAAACAGCGCTGCTAAACTCTTCGAAACACTTAAGGCGCTATGTCGGCTCGTCATGGTTTATGGAAAGCCCGCTCTGTTTCCTGAAGCGTGGGGTGTATTCGCATCTGCAGCAGCTCCTGCCCGGTCTTCGGGGGCCGCCGCTGGTCAGGGCCCTCTCACCGCCGCCGTGAGTGACAAACGCGCGGTTACCGGCCGGTGTGAGGCGCTCTACTTTTGCGGCACTTTGGCTTCTACCAGCGACGGGTTCTTCACGGTTGAAGGGGGGCCGCGTGGGCTCCCCTCCTCTTCAAGACGTGTGAAGAATATTCAAGCTCTGAAGTATTCCGTCAGCCTACGGGTGCATTACTACAGACTGAGGGTAAGGGCGCTCTAGTGGTGCTGACGGGGGGTCGGTAGGCCGGCGAGGACAGACCGCGGCCCCTCACGCGCCTCCGGCTCCACATCGCACCGGCTCCCTCAGGACCTCCGATCCCGCTCACTCACCAGCTCCGCCTCTCTTGACGTCCACGACCAGCACACACCTAATTGGCTGCGGACACCGGCAGCTCCAGCCAATCTACAACGGCGCATTCAAGAATCGTTGTATAACCCAACGTTTCAAGCACCACGTGACCTGTCTAGGGGGCGAAAGAATCGCAGAAAGGGCGGGGGCAACGCAGAAACTTGTAAGGCGTGGTACATAGAGAAGGCGGAGCCAAGAGTTGCAGCGAGGAGGGCTAATCCACGGGGCCTATCAAAGCGCGAGGGCGGGGCCGGAGTTGAGACGGGCCACGCCCCTGTAGCCGCGTGCAGCAACACAACAGAGAGCTTCACTCGTGGAGACCAAGAGGGGAGGCGGAAGCGACCTATAACAGGTAGAGGGGTGTACGAGATCGGAAAGGGGTCGGGATGTACCAATTCCTGCAGGATGAAGGTGGGCGCGATTCCGCGACAGATAGTGAGCAGAAGAATCATGGGGAGCGGCTAGACCGAGAGGGGGGGGGTATTACGTGAGCCGGCGCTGGGCAGGCCTACCGAGCTGGTGGCGGGCGAGCAGGCCGAAGCGTGAGATCCGCGCATTTTTTTATTTTATTTAATGCATTTTTATATAGCGCAGACTTTACCCGAAGGTGTCAGAGCGCTGTACAATATAACCAGTTACGTTACTGTAGTATTTTACACCTTTGTCCATACTTGCCCTTCTCCTCTTTCATCACATGCAATGCCTCTACTCTAGAATGTTAGTGTGATGATGCTCAGTGGAATGTTAGGTGTCTCTCAAGAAAGGCACAGTTGAGATGGGCTGAGCTGCCTGCTGGCTGCTCCTGGTGGGGCTTGTACGTTATTACTTCTGGACTCAACTACTTATCTTCAATAAACCAACCTGAAACTTCTCAACGTGTCCGGCTTCATTACTACATTTTATTGGCGATGATTTGATCTTACCTACGTGCTCAACATAAACTATCAAGATCTTCAATAAGCTCATCTATCTTCAAGCAAAGTCTCTGGCGTCAGAGCCCCACCAGTGACCCCCACACCGGTCGCCCCAACCTGCACATGCCAGATTCTTCTTCAATATTTCATCAACTCTAGTGTATTCTCAAAATCTTCAACTTCAAGGGAAGCAGAGTTCTTGTACAATCTCTCTACCGCCTTCAGTGATGTTCTTTCCAGTTTTTCCTGCCTGCCAATATCAAAGCATCAAGAATCAGGGTCACTGAGGGTAAGCATGACTCAATGTGCCCTCTCACAAATCCACTGAGCCCTCCTCTCAGTTCCTGCTAATTATACAGCACCTCAAGAATCGAATCTGCCAGCTTTGCTCTATCTGCCAGTGGAGAGTGCCTTATAATACATCAAAACATCTGGGGAAGAGTTATCTAGGACCTTCCTTTCCAGTCTATGGCGTCTATCTGGATGTTTGTTTCACTCAAGATTTCCTGGCATTCCACAAACTGGGCCTTCATACCTGCCTGCCTCTCCGCATTTGTAAGGCCTTCTAGAGCGGTGAAACTATTTGCTACACAGCGTGTGAAGTTTGTGGGCAATTCAATTGTTCTATGTGTGACCGGTGCTACACTCTGGGACCTGCCGGGTTTTGCCGGGAGCAAGTGTGGTCTACAGTTCATGTGGAGCGCAGTGGCCGTTTACTGAAGTGTTGTTTTGGTATGTTTCTATGGGGTAAGTCTATTTTATTCAATTACGGGCCCCAACCATTCTTCCACATTTGGCAGTTCAACCGCCTGTTTCAACATTCCTCACGAGGGACGCACGGCACGCTCTTTCCCACGTGCATCCTTTTAAAACATAATTCAAGTAAGCCGCTGTGTGTACAGCTCTTTACCTTATTTCCTGTATCCAGTGAAGACTGAAGTGATCTATGTGACATCTTCCCTTCGTTGGATCGACTTCTGCTCCAGTGGTGTCTTTAGCTCCCATGTTTGCTGGGTGACGCTTGGTGACATGAACGCGCCGTCCCGCCATTTTGATGTTCGTCTTTCTCATTTCCATTTGCCAACCACCCTATTTTGCCAACCACGTTCTACGTGTCTACACAGATGGGCGAGGTGCGGGGCGTAAGAGTGTTACTGACGCACAACGTGGTTTCTGTCAATTACAAGATTTGTTCTCTACCTCATATATGACTCTACGTACAGTGGACTTATGGCACCAGTTCGAGTTCAAGTAGTCAGTAGACTTTGCACTTTCCTGGCAAACCAGTTTTCCAGATTGCCTACGGACTTCTGCCCTTCCTCTGGCTCGACTCTTCTTCAACTATCTACGTCCACGTCACATGCTGTCTTCTTCTACTGCTCCAATCGTCGAGTCTAGCGCAAGAACATGGTGAGAATGTCACCTCTGGGATTCTTGTCGATATACCCCGCAACGTTATGCGAGTCAAAGAACAATCCAAGTGATATGTAGGCGAATGCTAATATTTATGTTACTGTTTTCTCAATCGTATTCTTTTGTAAGATTGCATGTGTGTATTTTCGCCTTAACTCAATCATGTGCATTTTTTTTTTTTTGCACCTCAGTTACACACTTTCAATGCTCAATTATTCTACTTTCATGCTCTCAAGAATTCAAATACTCAGTAATTTCAATGTATGTGCATGTCATAGTTCAAATACTGTGTGATCCAGCTCAGTGGGGTACACACATGGGCCCTATTTACACGTTCTCAATAGTTCAATTTCTCAATTTCAATTTGTGCAGCATTCCCTAGTGGGATTGCACTATTCAATTTTTCTATTTCTCAATTTCAATTTGTGGATGTCAAGTGATCTCTGCTTGAGGTTGCACTTGCATGCGTGCACTACTCCCTCGAGGGATTGCATGTTTCAATATTTGTCAATTTGAGAACACTCGTCAAGTCACCTCTGCACGAGGTTGTCCAGAGTGTGTGTTCTTAATAGTCTCAATTTCAATTTTGCAGTACTCCCTAGCTAGTATTACAGTTCAATCTATTTTGAAGTCTAATGTATGAGTTTTTACTCTTCTAGTCAAGTTGTTTTACATTATCCATTCTTTTCCCTGTATCACCTCCCTTGCTGTGTTTTGCCTCCTGTCGCACCTGTCTGTCTATGCTGCCATGCTGTTCCACGGTTTAGCTACATCTATTTGACGTTCCAATGTTTCACTGTATGCGAGTTCTATTTTGCTCAAAGTGCTCAATTTCAAATGCTATTTTTTTTTTGCTCGTGGATGGTTTGTCCAGTGCTTGTTTTATTCAAAAACGGCAGTTTAGCATTTGCACATCTCAATGCATGTCAATTTGGGCACGCTTGTCAACGCTCCAACGCTATGTCAATTAAGTTTACAAGGGGCATGCTGTTATATCTCAATGTCATTCTGGTGTTTATCCAAGCCAGTGGTCACACGTATTTACATGAGTGCAACTTCCACGTTCTGGAGGTACTTTTCTATTGTGCTCACCATACGGTATCTTTCTAACGTTATGCGAGCCAAAGTACAACCTAAGTGATATGTAGGCGAATGCAAATGTTTATGTTACTGTTTTTTTTAACAATGTTTTCTTCACAGGATTCTACATTGTGTTATTTCTATTCAACTCAATTCTATTGCTCTTTTGTCTCTATGTTCTTGCTTGCATGCAGTTTTCTCTTGTTGGGATTGCCTAATTCCATTTACATGCATTCACTTACTCTCAATAATTCAACTTAAACATTCTCTATTATTCAACTTCTCATTTATTTCAATGTACATGGATGTGTACAATTACTCAATCTCAGAGTTCATGCTGTCCTGCAGTATTCCCTAGTTGTGATTATATACACTTTCAACATTTCTAGTGCTCTATTATGTCTAGCATTTCTGTGTGCATGCGTGGGAATCCTAGCTGGGATTGCACACCTCTATTCTCGTTCATTCTACTAGTATTCTCTAGCTGAGATTACAATGGTCAAATCTATCCTCGAATGTTATGTTTCTCATGTTTCTAGAGCTGCTTTCCTGCATTTGTTTTTCCAGCCATGCTGTTTCTCACCTTTGCTATTCCTTCTTTCCATTCCAATCTCTTTTTAGTTCAAAATGCTCAATTTCAAATGCTATTTTTTTTGTTTGTGTGTGTTTTCTCCAGTGGTGTTTTGTTCTCAAAAATGGAAATTCAAGGTTAACCTTTACATAAGGTTGTTCTCAAATGTCCGCTGTGTGATATGTATATAGTTGAATTTTAGTTCAATGGTGTATATACATGTATATGACCGTACTTACATGCTCTCACGATTTCAATTACTCAATTTTCTCTATTTGTCGATTGTCAATGTACATGAATGTGTTCAGTTACTTTATTTCCTCAATGTACGTGCATGTCTGCAGTATTCCACGTTCGAGATTGCACATCTCAATTTGTATACATTCCAGTAATATTTCCTAGTTGGAATTATATTGTGTTGTACTTTCCACGGTACTACTCTACATGCATGCGTGCAGTATTCCTTAGAGCGATTGCCTCCTGTCGCACCTGTCTGTCTATGCTGCCACGCTTTAGCTACATCTATTTTACGTTCCAATGTTTCACTGCGTGCAGGATTCCTTAGAGCGAATGCGTTTATCAATTCATTTTATCAATTTGCATGCATTCCAGTTGTATTCCCTAGTTGGGAGTACATTGTGTTGTATCTACCACGATACTCATGGTTCAAATGGTCACCTTCAACAGATTTTTTCAATGTGTGACTTTTATGAGGTTGTCAATTTGTGTTGCTGCCTCTCAACATTTCAATGTTTTTTTTCAATGTTTGACCTTTTACGAGGTTGTTCATCCCTCTCAATTCTTCAATGTTTCTTCAATATAACATTCACTAGGTTGTGGAGTTATTCCCCTCAATTTTGAATGTTTTCAAATGGTCACCTTCAACAGTTCAATTACTCGTTTTTTTTTCCCAATGTTTTTTCAATGTGTGACTTTTATGAGGTTGTTGATATGGGGGTTCATCCCTCTCAATTTTTCAATGTTTCTTCAATATAACCTTCACTAGGTTGTGGGGTTATTCTCCTCAATTTTTCAATGTGTGACCCTTTACGAGGTTGTCTCGATTTGGGTTTTCCAAAGCTGTCTACATTATATTTTATTGCTGTTTTTACAGGGTAGTATGAAAGATCTTTGATGTTCTTTCTTCTGCTTCTCTGTTTGCTATTTCCTTTACTCAATGCCTGTCTCCTTTCTTGCCTTTCCTGCCAGTGGGTGTGTCTGGAGTAGTTCTTGGTTTTTTTTCTCCATTTTCTTTCTCGTTGTTTTATGGAGAAGGGAGGATGAGTTTGGTGGTTTCCTGAGTACTTATGTGTTCGAACCCTTCGGTGGTTTCCTCCCACTCTTTCTACCTTCCTCTTCCTTCCATGCAGTTTTTCTCTTTTGCCAGTTCCTGTTGTTCCAGTGTTTTACTTCTCTACTGTTCTATCCGTTGTTGGGTCAGGGAAGAAAGGGAGATATGTAGTATTTTACACCTTTGTCCATAATTGTCCTTCTCCTCTTTCATCACATGCAATGCCTCTAGAATGTTACAGTGTGATGATGCTCAGTGGAATGTTAGGTGTCTCTCAAGAAAGGCACAGTTGAGATGGGCTGAGCTGGCTGCTCCTGGTGGGGCTTGTACATTATTATTTCTGGACTCAACTACTTATCTTCAATAAACCAACCTGAAACTTCTCAACGTGTCCGGCTTCATTACTACAGTTACATGAGAGAAATGGTACAAAATAGAACGTTACAAAAATAAACAGGAGAGGTAGAGTAAAACCATATAGGCAGTAACACAATATCAGACACAGCAATCAAGGGTGGGGAATGAACAAGAAGATGTTACAAATTTACAATGATGAACTAGCTTCCTGGAGGGGTCTGAGAATGAGGGTATTAGTTCTGAAAGTGTCTTTGGAAGAGAAGAGATTTGAGGTCCCCTTGAAAATCTGGATGGAGGTGGTGGCACGGAGCAATGGCGAAGCGAGTTCCAGATTCTCACCGCATTACCTGAGAACGATTGAGCCATCGATCTTTCCATTTTGAAGGAGGGGGGCTCAAGCAGAAACTTTTCTGCATTCCGAGAAGGTCTCGAACCTCCTGACATTTTCAGTTTATTCGCCAGGTAACGAGGGGAAGAAGTGTGCAAGGCTTTATGGGTGATGCAGGCAGTTTTATAAATGGATCTTGCCTCGATGGGAAGCCATCGAAGAGAAGACAGGATAGGAGTAATGTGGTCACTACGTTTGGATCCTGAAATAAAGCGAGCTGCTGAATGGAGGACGGATTTGAGGGGGGAGAGGTGAGATTTGGGTAAGCCAGTCAGGAGAGAATTGCAGTAATCCAGTCTAGAGAGAACTAGCGATTGGACCAGTGTTTTTAGGTCTTTCTCTGGGAAGAACCGACGGATCCCCCACAGAAGTCGCAGCTGGTAACATGCGTTCTTAGCAATGGAGTTGATGTGGGAGATTAGGTTGAGTCTTTTGTCAAGTATGACACCTAGGGATTTAGCGCTGTCGACAATGATGGGTTTATTGTTGAGTAAATTCAGCTGATCCATCCAGGATTGAACCGGAGGAGGGGAGAGAGAGGTAGATAGGAGGAGGAATTCAGTTTTGGTGGGATTGAGAATGAGTTGGTGAACTAACATCCAGTTGTGAATAGAGTTGAGAGTAGAGTTGAGTAGTGAAAGATCGTGTGCGGAAGACACCTTGAGTTAGATTTGGGTGTCATCCGCATAGAGATGGCATAGCTGCCATCATAGCTGCCGAGTTTCCCCCGTCCATGCCTGATATGTGCTTCAGTCCATTGTTTTTCCTGGAGTGCTGCTGGTACTTGTAGTCCGTCAACAATGAAATAAGACTACAAGTCCCGCAGCAGCCAGTCGGGCACGGACCTGGGACACTCGGCAAGGTTGTACGTGGAGCCCCCGGGCCTTGGTTCAAAACACTTGAGGGGTGCCGGCAGGATGGGGCTTCAGGGAAGTGAAATTGGATCTCTATATGGCTTGCTACCCCTCACAAGGCATTGAAAGGCATGCTGCTCAAAAATAGCTCACCTCAGTGTTAGTGGTCAATCTATTGGGTAATGGAATTAGTCTTCTGATCTCAAAGAAACTGGTCTGTGCATTTACTTCAGTTACCATTTGGCAATGGTCATTAGAGGGGGCTATGTAAGAAGCAAACGTTGATGGAACAAATAGGTACTGTTGGGTTGTGTAAAGCCTGCCTCGCACACTTGCTTTGGTCCTGCAGCAGCGAGAGAAACCAGCCACACCACACACAGGTACTGCTGATAATCGCAGAGCGACCACTCCGCCCTTTATTTATAACTTCGGACCACACCCGGTCCTCGGGTTTGAGGATTGTTGACAATGTATATTAGAACATTGGAATGTTGGGAGCTCCATTGAAGACAATGGAGTTTTCCGGGCTTCTAATGGCCGGTAGAAGCCCGGAGCTCCAGCATTCCAATGTTTGCTCACACCTGTTGCCTCGCGCTCCGTGAGGCCTTTGTTTTACAAATTAGAACATTCTTCCCTCTGGGGGCGGAATGTTGTAATAGCCTTAGAGCCCTCCGTAGTTGGTGTAGGAGAGTAGGATCTGCCTCTTATGGGTGCCCCCACTTTTTGCTGATGTATCACTGTTTTTGACTTAGACTGACTGGGATCCTGCTATTCAGGACCCCAGTCTATCTGCTTTCTCCTATAAATTGATTGCATGTACTTTAGGTACACTCCAGATTGGATTCTGGGGTACCCTTATCAGTCCCTAGTATATGGTACACCATGTACCCAGGGCCTCGGTACCCCAGAGGCCTCCCAGGGGCTGAAGCATGTATTGTGCCACCCCTGAGAGGCCATTCAAAATGACACCACAGGTCTGCTACTGCAACCTGTGTAAGGTGGTGCATGCACCCCTTACTTAGATATAGGTTACCTATATCTATTCTAAATGTAATGTAATGTAAATGAATCTTATATAGCGCATACTGTCACCCTACGGGTATCCTGGCGCTGTGACTGGCAAAATCAACATTGGAGCCTGTGAGCATCTTACCCAGGAAAACATTTCCTGGATAAATCACTACACATATAAACCTATCAGTCACCCCTATGGCAGGCCTTATCAATCCTGAAGGCAGGGTGCTAGGTTTTGTGTGAGAGGGTGCTCCTGCATGAGCAGAGCCCTCTGCAGCCTTCGGAATCTATTCTCCGGGTTGTCTGTGATGCAGCCAACCATATATACTTAAGTGCATTATAACCTCGCGGTAAATGCCAACTTTAAAACGGCTGCTTAGAAACATGTCGTGTTTGGTGTCAAACACCTTGAATCATACCTCCACACCAGTAACTGGTGTGGAGGTATGATTCCTCCCTTGTAGTACCACTACTATGGGTCACCGGTCTACCCGGTACCAGCTTTCTCGACCTGGGCAGCACAAAATGGATGTTGCCAGCCACAGACACGAGTCTGCCCTCCTGCTGCTGAGCCAAGCTCGAGCAGAGGAAGGCCTGACCATAGGTTTCCTGTCACAGGCAGGGAGGTGTGACCACCTCCCAGACAGGCTTTAGTGTATTGAGGCTGGGTGGGTGCACTCTTAGAGTGCCAGAAAGTCTGCACTGGGGGCACATTTGGTGTCCCCGTGCTCAAACCGGTTGCAGGAGCCATTTGCTCCTTCTCTGGCGCGAAACTGGACAAAGGACATGGGTGTAGCTACCCCTCTGTCCTGACCCTCCCCTAGGTGGATCCCCAGAGTTAGTCAAACCCCTTCCTTGGGTATAAAGTAGGAAACCTGACTACCGGACTTTAGATTTTACCTGGACTAAACTCTGCTACAGAAACCAAGTACTTCGACGGTCTACACTTCGCTGGACGACAGACGAATCTCCCTTGGAGTAAAGGAGTTACTCCCCTGCAGCAGCAGGCACCTAAATGCATCTGATCGGTTTGCATCTCCCGAGCTCCTGAGAACTCCGAAGATTTCTGCAACACAGGAGGTGGGTTCCCGAGTGTCCCTGAGGTCGATCTACTCTCTCAGCAAGCCTGAGACCAGTATCCCTCGGTGGGACCGTGCAACCCGAACCCCTGTGCACCGTGTACTTTTGCAGCTGCATATGCTTTTTGGCGATCCCTGAGGCTGTGCTTTGGACTCCGTGTAGTTCCGACCCCGAGCAGCATCTCCACCAAAGATCTCCGACCTCCACTCCACGAGTGCTCTGTGGGCTGGTGCTTTGTGATTCAGCTCAAGGTCCCTTTGCGATCCCTGGTCCGTTGGCCTGTGGGTCCTGGCGAGGGTCACTTTGATTTTCCTTGGGCTTCCCTGGTTGCTCCAGACGTGCCCTGACTGCCCATAGCTTGGAGAGTCTCCTGGACCTTGCTGGTCCATACTGTCACTTGTTTCCTCTGCCCGCGTGGGTTGCCTTTGCCAAGGCTTGTTGGTGTTCAATCCGGACACTGACCCCTCAGCACTCGACATCCTACGTGGGACAGCTCACCTCCGGACTTTGGTCGTTGTCGACGTCTCCTGGTCCCCGTGGCTGCAGAGTCAAGCATCCTATCTTCACACCTGAAGCACCCAACATCGGTGGGCATTCGTCTATCGAGCCCCTGGTCACCCTGAAGTGACCCAGACTCTGTCCCCTCTGCTTTCAGGTTCTTCTCACCTCGGATCCAGGCTTGGATTCCACCGGACACTTTTCATCTTCCCGGCAGCAGTACTTCTTTGCATCACACCATTGAAAACGACGAGGGTTTCCGACACCACTTGACCCCTATGCACCCGGCTCCTCTGGGATAGGTAACACGGGTACCTCGGTACTCACAAGGGCGCTGGCCTTAGAACTTTCTATGTTCCAAATGGTTTGCTTGAAGTCCTCTCCGAAGTGTCCTTAACTTGTAATTTTCCAACCGCGACTTTCCCATAGAGTTGTACGGAGCTCGCGTCTGTGTTCCCACACTGCACCCGTCCTCTGTGGGCTCCCTGTGTCACTCCTTTGGGTGGTTCCTTGGGGTCCCAGCGATTCTACGTGCTCTAGGCACTGTGTCTAGTGAAGTCGTGGTTGTTATACCACTTTCTTAGTATATGGTTCGGTCTCCCCCTGGAGCCCGCTGTGTATTGTGCTATTTACTGTCGTTCTATTGATTAAGTATTGTGTGCTTTATGTTCTAATCTCACCTAGAGATTAGTAGAGAGTGTTTAGTAATAAATACATATTTGTTATATAACACTTGTGTGGTTCTCCTTTCATTTGGTCACTTAGGAGGTTCTGTTCTGGTAAAACAAGCTGCTTTACATTCCTTCAAGATTAAGTCTGTAGGCTGCTCTCCATAGCTACCACTAGGATAGCTTTCATAAAGGTCATCTTTGACCTAATCATCAATAAGGGTCGTTTGGACTGGTGCAAGGTGCCCACTTTAATTAGTGGACAGCATATACCAGACAAACTTCTCACAGTTGGCTCTACCGGCCACACTTCCTTCTTGAAGAGAGTGCAGAATTGCCACTCTGGGTGTTTGTCCCGCATGATCACCCTGTCCCCTACTGTCCGACCAGAGACCATTGCTTTGTGGGCGTGGTTCGCTCAGTCATTTGTGGACTTCCTCTTGCCTGTGCGGACTGTACATTAATGATGGTTGGGCTTTAGCTGGGACCAACTGGAATGATGTCTCTGGCAGGTCTTCGCATTAGCAGATCACTCAGAGCACAGTTCTTGGTACTGTCCGGTGTTTGCCAGCATGCTGTAAAGAACCAGTGCAGGCAACACTCTGCTTCTTCCCCATGTTCAACTTCGAATCGCAGAACCCTGTTCAGCGCGCGCATAAAGCGATCCACTTCCCCGTTGGATTGCGACCATTGTGGGGTCACTTTACAGTGTCTGTTGTTGAGACTCTCTAAATATAACTGGAAGTCTTGCCCTTGGGACGGGGATCATTATCAGTTTTGATCTGTTCTGGAAACCCCAGTAACGCAAAGATCTTTTAAAAACACAAAAATTAGCCTCCGCCAATCCGAAAGGAGATGGAGACGTAGCCCAACTTAAACTATACAAAAATCATTCTCTATAGCCAAGGCTACCTATTTTTCTTCAAAAATCCTTAGCTCTTCCAATAGGTCAAAGGAAATATTCTCTATTGTCAATGAATTATCCAACCCTGACAGTCACAGTAAAACCAACACCATCTCAAGCACTTTGTAATTCCTTTAACACCTTCTTTATTGATAGATTTACCACGATTAAAGCCAGCATCCCCACCTGTAATACCTCTAAGGCACCTCCATCTACTCCGAAAAATTCCTATTCCCTTGACCAGTTCCCGGCAATAGACAGTCCAATATTTCTGGACCTTCTGTCCAAAGTAAAATCTGGGTCACCCACGGACAGCTGTCCGCCCTACATTTTAAGAGAAGTTTTCTCTTTACTCCCTAGGCCTGCCCTCTCCTTGCTAAATGAGTCACTGGCTCAGGGCTTCGTTCCAAGAGCCTTTGAAGAAGCAATCATTGTTCCCCTCTTTAAAAAACCAGGGGCTGACCCTCAGACCATGACTAACTACCGCCCAATTTCTCTGCTCCCCTACTTGGCCAAGTTATTAGAATCCCATGTGGCTAAATGCCTTTGTGCCTTTATTGAACATTCGGAATATCTTGACCCCCACCAAGCAGGATTTCGTCCAGCTCATTCAACAGAGGCAGTGATACTGACCGTACTGGACACACTTCGGAAAGAAGCCAATAATGAATCTCCCCAAGCCCTGGTGCTGTTGGATCTTTCCGTGGCATTTGACACGGTCGACCATGGTATTCTGATCGATTGTGTCCGGGACGCTGGCCTCCAGGGGTCAGCTCTTGGCTGGATACGGTCGTTCTTGGAGGATCGTTCCCAGTCAGTCGGCCTAGCTCAGTTCACAGCACCTAAAATGAGTATAACATGTGGAGTACCCCAGGGTTCATCGTTGTCACCTCACCTGTTCAACCTATATCTCCTTCCATTGATTCGGTCCTTAAAAGAAAGGACGGTGTGTACGTACAATTACGCTGACGATCTACAATTAATGTTTACCATCAGCAACACACCCGATTCTGTGTCCGAATTCCAAACTACTATGCTGTACATCCGTGACTGGATGAACAGCAACCATCTAAAACTCAATTCGGACAAGACCGAACTCATTTTGATAGGGGGCATTCAGAACCCATGGAACTCCCATTTTTGCCCAACTGAGATGGGCTCCTCCCCCATTCCTTCCCCCTCAGCCAAGAGCCTCAGGGTGATAAACAACAGCGACCTGACCATGAAAACCCAGATTGGATCAGTTACCTCGACCTGCTTCCTTCAGTTGAGAAAGATAAGGAAGATCAGTAGACTCCTTACTATAGAGGCATTGATACAGGCTGTCCTAGCCATGGTCATATCACATATAAATTATGCCAACTCTCTATATTTTGGCATCCCGTTATATCTCACTAAAAGACTGCAACTGGTGCAGAACCAGGCAGCAAGATTGATCTTTCAGCAGCCTAGATGGCAACACGTCTCCCCTCTTATGAGGAAGCTGCATTGGCTCCCCATCCCACAACGATCAGCATTCAAAGTTGGGTGCCTTTAAGTCCTTGCACAGCACAAGCCCAAAATTCATCTCCAGCCTTATTCAAAGGCACATACCTACTCGCAACTTGTGCTCATCCTATATGAACCGTCTGGCCACACCCTCGTACAAACTGAAGCGCCAAGGTGGATGCAGGTTTCCAGCCGATATTCAAGCCTGCACGGACCCTCTGAGATTCAGAAAGCTCCTTAAGACATGGTTATTTACCCAAGCCTATGACTGAAACTTAAGCACACGATAAATTAACAGGGCTTCAGCAGATCCCATAATCGGCGCCAAGAAACCAATCAGTGTATGTGCGCTTTACAAGACGCTTTAACATAACAGTAACGGCTTCACTTTTGAAAATACTGTCGAGGATACCAACTCCACGATGGGGGGATGTTTAGAATGGTTGTCAATCATCAAGGCCGTGAGACAGCCATCTGGGAAACTGCCAAAAGGCCATACTGACACAGGACCGCGGTGTCAGACACAGCTCCTCTGTGATTACCAGAACAAGCGGGGCAGCTCTGCTCATTATCATGCACGAGTGACAGCCTCTGACTTTATCATCCACTCATGTGTCTAGGCCAGGGAACCATACCTTGTCCCTTAGCCTGGCTTTTGTCTTCACAACACCTTGATGACCCTGGTGGACCAGATCAACAACACATGCCCAAAGTCTCTGGGGAATAACGATCTACCTTCCTTGGAGGCAGGCCCTCCACACTTGTACTTAGCTCGTCTCCTTAGCAACCATAGTTGGCCCATTGTCACTTGTTCAACGGCATATAGGAAGTTGTGCTTCTGTTTCTTGAAAAGCAATTCTTACGCCTTGCACTTTATTTTCTAGCACTTTAAATAAGAAGCACTAGCACTTTATGAAATAATGATATTATGCACTAGCACTTTGTTACCTTCCCCCTGTTGGTTCAAAGAAATACAAGGACAATTAAATTGAGAGTATATGAAGTGTAATTTTCAAAAATATAAGATTGTTGAATTGAGAGAAACATCTTATGAATTTAGGAAGGAATGGCTTGTTTTTATAGAAAAGAGAGAAAAATATTTTTAAATATAAAAATGTTTTCTTTATGCACTAGCACTTTGGAAATGTACTGTAGCACTTAGCACTTTAACTAAGCCATTATCACATTGGAATGAAATGTATTTACATTTTTAGTCAGCGTATAAAGAGAGGGTATAAAAGTAGTTTATAAAGCATTCTACATAAAAACTATAGATGTTTACAAATGTATTTATTTACGTTTTGGACAAATCTGTAAAGCAGTGAAAATTATACACTGTATTGAAAAAGTTTAATGAAATGCTTATATAACTGCACTTGCATGAAAAATAAGATGAAATGCAATAGTAAAAAACCACTCCAAAATGGCGCTCACTTTTACTGTGAAAATAAGGCTTAGATGTGCATTGGAATTGTCCTTTGTTAATGTCTATGTTTTATCAGGATGTGTATTTAAAGTTTTTAAAAAATGGCACTATGCATCGTGAACAAGGCTGCGTGAGATAGCCGGAACGCATGGATGCCATCCTTTAAATATTTATGGAGTAAACTGACCCCCTTTGGAGTGCTGGATTATTTCCGTGTGTGAAAAGGGAAATTGGTAATGAAATACGCAAAAGACGCGGCTGGCGTCTTGGAGCCAGCACCCTCGACGGTTAGGCAGCACGCCAGTGAAAACCGTTCAGTGGAGAAATTATATATATATATATATATTCTCACCAGATTCACAATTTGCTGCTAAAACCTTAAAGCAGCTACAAATTCCTCCACAGTTTCTTCCCCATATTGTTTCCTCTTATAAAAAAAAACATGACATTTAATCATTACATTTGTTTCACGTGCACGCTCCAGGTAATTGTTTTTAGGTAGAATACACAGAAGCAAAGCAAGTCAGCTGCTGCAAACTGCCTGCAACAGTTGGCATCATTTGAACCCTGAATGTTGCAGCAAAGCCTTCTGAGTCAAAGACTGACGAGGCAGCAAGTAATTAGAAGAAAATGTGTGCCAGTGACCCACAATAAGAACTCACACTTGGTGTGATACTGAATGACACCGCAGAAATCTTCTGCAATGGAACCACGTGTTATGTCCAAGACCTTTTGTGTCTGGAGTTACAGCAGCATTTCTGTTTAATTTGGAAAAACAAGATGTCTCGAAAGGGAAACTGGCAGGATGGATTCAGCAATGAAGAAGTGCTTTGAAATCAAGGTATTCTAGAAGCGCATTTCCTTTCGTCTTTTATCACTGTCAAAGTTCTAAGATGTGGTTGCCACGGAGGAGACACATTTCCAACTTGGCCACTAATGTGAATTCCATGTAACGCCCAAGTCCTGCAATGAAAAGTACCTTACTGCAGCCGTTTTTGTTGGGCTGTAAATCAGTTGCGAATGGTTGTTGCATGCAGATTTGTCATAGAAGGCACCCCAGTGCTTCCACGTGACTGTGCGAGGCACAGATTAAGTTACAAGAGATGTTTGATGCCACCAAGGCTCGCTGAGGGCTCCCCCACTGGTGGCCTTCTCTCCCTACTCCAGTGTTGCACTGGATAGTGGTATTACTGTAGCTGGTGACTCATTGACTCACATCGTCTGTACATCGGGCAAGTCTAGATATTGTTTTTAAATCGTAGTGCTCATTTGTTATCAAGCACATTCATCACTGTTGTCGTCACTGATAAACCATTGTGTCGAAATCGAATAACTGTATTTCTGATGAAACCATCACAACCCTATCCCCCCCAATTAAAAACACTATATCTAATACCAGTAACGTTTATTAATATTTCACTGCCTTGATCTCCCATCTTGTTAGATTGCCACCAGCCACCGTTTGAGCAGTCCGAGGTCTTGGACTGTTAGCATACACCTCACGGCTCTAGATAACAGAAGACACATGAAACAGCCGGCCTCTTTGGCGCCGTACAGTGTCGTTAGACTGCCTTGAGTCCAAGTCCTCATCTGTCTCGACAGGCGCCTCTGCTGACGTCCCTCTGTCCTCCTTTGCTGTCACCCATTCTGTCCGTTTTGGCTCTCCATTCATTCGAGCTCTGTGGTCTGAAGAGCACATCTAAGAGCTTTGAGCTGTCCCCTTCTGACTGGAAGCAGGTGAGTGTCAGCCACTACATGGCTGGCCGTTCTTACACAACTTTCACCCAGCAGCATGGTATGCTCGAAAACTATATTGATTTCTGAAAGATCATTCCAGCTGTTTTCCCTGTCTACTGTTGGTATATGGTTGCATTTCAGAATTGTTTATTTACATTTGAAAAACTTATGATTTATTAATCACACTAATCTGGTCCAGCTCCATGAGTGTTGTGGCTACTCAACTGTACTGTCGTTGGTTGACATTGTAATGCTTTCCTATACATGTAGCGAGCAGTCTGCTTTGTGCATTTGCCCAGCTGTCTTGTTTATAGTCTGTCTCCTAATCTCATTTTTGTCACACGCATGTATATGCTTTTTGGTTACCACGCGAGCTGCTGTGCAACATAAAAGCAGTATCCGAGACTGAGAACTACAGAAACGCCATTGCAGTTAGCAGCATTTGTACTTACTAAGAAAGTACATGGCATTGAAATCATGTCCACATAACTGTATGAAGGCAAGAAGGCGACACGGAAGTAGACAGACTTTATAGGGAGAGTAGGTGAGCCCGGTTCTCCCAATAAGCTCTTTTTAATGCTCAAAGCATCCAGAGAATGTATTTTTGCGTGCAGCTCTCAAATATTCTGGCCCTCCAAGTATATTAACTTGAAGTAGAAGTCTTGCCTGCTATAAAAACAAGCATTTGCAATGCAATAGGTCTCGCACTACTTAAAGTTTGAGCTATTGGCGTTGGAAATTATACTACAACGCCAATAGCTCAAACTTTCACTAATGCTATACCTATTGCATTGCAAATGCTTGTTATTTTTTTGCTAATGTTCTCCGTATTTAGCCATATTTCTTTTGGATTTTGTGAATACATGAAGTTCAAACTAATATATTCCCACAGTTATAAAACATATAAATGTACATTCATGCTGAAACGCCTGATAGGTCCCAACAACAGGAACACCCACAGACGATAAATCAATGCACTTATATGAAAACATGAACATTTTATTAGCAAGGTTGTGCATATCTACTGCTGTTTAACCCACTTTATTAAAATTCCATTCTTTTTTTAACCCTTTACTTTTCAATACGCACAGCTATTGGCCTGGCAGTCATGACTGACAGCATTTAAAATCTTTCAGAAAAGAATACAATTTCCGCTTTTATCCACAGTTAAAAATAAATACAGACATGAAAATACATGTTTTTCTGTCTGTATTTATCTGTAAAAATCAGTAAAAACGGAAAACGGGGAGCCTTAGTTGTGATGTACTCTTCATTAAACTCGCACCTGATTCTCTTTAGAAGATTGTGGTAATTGTCTCATTGTCTGAGTGACTGGACCCTGATAAGTAAGTGTCATTCTCTAGGTGAAGGGGGGAACTCTTAAGTCGCTTGACCCCCCCCACTCCAACATCCCCATCAAATTGTGATGACTGAGTGCCACAACACTTATAAAAGAATTGAATTATTGTAAATGTAATAATATAGCGGTTACTACCCCTGATGATATATATTTATAAACATAATTACTATACATATTTATAATAAGGAATACACATATCTAGATAAACACATATATATATATATATATATATATATATATATATATATATTCACTGAAAAAACCATAGGTTTTAGGGACAGTTATAGTTACTTGGACATTGCACTCGTACAAAACCCGTGAAATTCCCCCGTTATAGTTAGTCCAGCTAACTATAACTCGCGCCCCCGCAATGCACTGCTGATGACGTCACATATTACATCACTCATGACATGGTCAGTGACATCACTGATGACATCACTGATGACATCTCAAATGACATCACTGATGACATCATCCAGTGACTGTGTGTTTCTGTAAAGTTTAAATATTTTTAATATATATAGGAAAAGACGTATTGAAGAATGAGTGGGTGTGTAAGTGTCTGTATGGATGATTTAGTAGGTGCGTGACTGACTGTATAAGTGAGTGATTTAACGTATCTTACTGAATGCATGGGTTAGTGACTAAACTGGGTGAATGTCTGTATCCGTCTGTCTGTTGCTGTGTAAGTGGCTGCATGTGTTTGAGAATAGCTACATGAGTGTCTATATGAGTTATTGAATGCTTGTGTGAGTATCTGTATGGGTGCCTGAGTGTTTGTGTGGGAGGGGTGTGTGCGACTCTGTGCATAGATGTGTGAGTGGGTGATTCACTGGGTGGATGGTTTCAAGAGTGCATCTGTGATAGACTGTATGGGTGGGTAAGTGTGTGTAAGAGTGTGTTAGTGAGTGAATGTATGTCCCAGTGGTACATGTGTGAGTAACTACATATGTGAAAGGCAGTATATATGTGTGTTGGAGTATATAAATAGCTATAAGCAAGAGTGACTGATTGTGATAGTGGCTGTATGGATGAGTGTGTGCTTGTATCAGTGATTGTATAAGAGCGTAAGAATGTGCTAGTATTTGTATGAGTAAGTGAGCTGGTGTGTGTATAACTGTATAGGTGAGTAAATGGTAGTGTGTTTAATTATTTGCATGACTGACTAGGTGTGTGAGTACCTCTATGGATGAGTGGCGGTGTTTGAGTGTCTATATAGGAGTATGAGTGCATATGATAGTCCTGTACTGAGTGACCGTAAATATGAGTGACTGTTCGGGTGAGTGAGTGGATGTGTGCGTAGACCTAAGAATCAGTGAGTGGGTATGTAGTTATTGGTGTTGGAGTGTCTATGGTTTTGCGAATGGCAGTCTGTACTTTAGAGTGGGTGTATCAAAGGTTATATTAGGGTGTGAGAAGATGCATGAAATTATCACATGGATGATGTCATCAGTGATGTCATCAGTGATGTCATTTGAGATGTCATCAGTGATGTCATCAGTGATGTCACTGACCATGTCATGAGTGATGTAATATGTGACGTCATCAGCAGTGCATTGTGGGGCGCGAGTTATAGTTAGCTGGACTAACTATAACGGGGAATTTCACGGGTTTTGTACGAGTGCAATGTCCAACTAACTATAACGTCCCTGAAACCTATGGTTTTTTCAGTGAATTTCAAAGGTTTTTTAAATGCTAATTTCTAACTATAACGTCCCTGAAACCTATGGTTTTTTCAGTGAATTTCAAAGGTTTTTTAAATGCTAATTTGTAACTATAACATGTCTGAAACCTACGGTTTTTTCAGTGAATTTCAAAGGTTTTGTAAATGACAATTTTTAAATGTATTAATTGTTATATAAATTTTTAAAATACTGATTTACTACATTTTTAGAAACAATTTTTTTTAACATATTTTATTATTTAAATTACATTGTAATTACATTATACATTACATTACAAAAAATACTTTCTCTTAATGAATTACTTTAGTTTAAATACTTAGCACATAGGCAATAGACTTTTAAGTACAGTAGTTACAGTTGTTGCAATGGGCAACACATTTTCAAACACAATGCAACATTCAGCTCAATGTGAATTTCTAGTTAAATGTAATTAGTTACTTTATGGATTACTTTTGTAACCACAGGACTGGATCCTAGATTCAGTCCTGGGACATCTCCTGTAAACAGTTGAGTAAAAGCGTTTTGGTTACAGTCGTGATTTTTAAGGAATATTATTGTATTTTAAAAGTTGACACTTTGAAACTTTTTCTCATAGAATCACCAATGTTATCCTATGGAAGGAAATTCACTTAGCAGGTAAAAACTGTTATCAGTTACTTTTTCTTACTCAGTGTTGGATCCTGGATCCAGCACTGGTGCATCTCCTGTAAACAGTTGAAAGAATGCGTTTAAGTCATACAGGCGATTTTTAAGGAATATTTGTAGTTTGTGAAAATCAACACTTTGAAACTTTTTGCTGAAAACCAGTCAATGTTAGCCTATGAAGGAAATTCAAGTTACCGGTAAGTACGGTTAAAATTACTTTTGAGGATCAGTACTGAGCTGAAACATGCAGCACTGAGGTCTCTCCTGATAACAGGTGAGTAAATCGGAATTCGTATTTCGGCTGATTTTAGAGGAATATTTTAAAGTTCCAAAACTCCACACTTAGAAGAATTTCCAAGTGAAACCAGTCAATGTTAGCCTATGGAAGGAAATTCAAGTTACTGGTAAGTACGGTTAAAATTACTTTTCAGGACCAGTACTGGGCTGAAAGATGCAGCACTGAGGTCTCTCCTGATAACAGGTGAGTAAATCGGAATTCGTATTTCGGCTGATTTTAGAGGAATCTTTTAAAGTTCCAAAACTCCACACTTAGAAGAATTTCCAAGTGGAACCAGTCAATGTTAGCCTATGAAGGAAATTCAAGTTACCGGTAAGTATGGTTAAAATTACTTTTCAGGATCAGTACTGGGCTTAAAGATGCAGCACTGAGGTCTCTCCTGATAACAGGTGAGTAAATCGGAATTCGTATTTCGGCTGATTTTAGAGGAATATTTTAAAGTTCCAAAACTCCACACTTAGAAGAATTTCCAAGTGAAACCAGTCAATGTTAGCCTATGAAGGAAATTCAAGTTACCGGTAAGTACGGTTAAAATTACTTTTCAGGATCAGTACTGGGCTGAAAGATGCAGCACTGAGGTCTCTCCTGATAACAGGTGAGTAAATCGGAATTCGTATTTCGGCTGATTTTAGAGGAATATTTTAAAGTTCCAAAACTCCACACTTAGAAGAATTTCCAAGTGAAACCAGTCAATGTTAGCCTATGAAGGAAATTCAAGTTACCGGTAAGTACGGTTAAAATTACTTTTCAGGACCAGTACTGGGCTGAAAGATGCAGCACTGAGGTCTCTCCTGATAACAGGTGAGTAAATCGGAATTCGTATTTCGGCTGATTTTAGAGGAATATTTTAAAGTTCCAAAACTCCACACTTAGAAGAATTTCCAAGTGAAACCAGTCAATGTTAGCCTATGGAAGGAAATTCAAGTTACTGGTAAGTACGGTTAAAATTACTTTTCAGGACCAGTACTGGGCTGAAAGATACAGCACTGAGGTCTCTCCTTATAACAGGTGAGTAAATCGGAATTCCTATTTCGGCTGATTTTAGAGGAATATTTGCACAATGGTGAAGGAGGGGGCGGGGCCTGAGGTGACATCTTTGCAAACGCGCCCCGTGGCGCGTTTTAGGTTGGGGGATTAAGTCCCCTTGAATCCTGAGGGTCCCTAGGGGCCAACTAGACCACCAGGAACCTCCAATATGCGACAGGGGGCTGCGTTGCAGAGACGTGTAGAGAGGCCACACCCCTTTTACACCTCTCTGCAACGCAGCTCTGTGGCGCATTCTGGATGTACCTGTTGGGCTAGTTGGCCCCCAGGGACCCTCAGGATTGAAGGGGATTTAATTCCCCATCTTAAAACGCGCCACAGGCCTGTTTGCACACGTCACCTGAAGCCCCGCACCCTCCCTTCACCACTGTGCAAACGCGCCCCGTGGCGCGTTTTAAGTTGGGGGATTAAGTCCCCTTGAATCCTGAGGGTCCCCGGAGTCCAACTAGCCCACCATATACCTCCAAAAGCGCCACAGAGCTGCGTTGCAGAGAGGTGTAAAAGGGGGCGTGGCCTCTGTACACCTCTCTGCAAGGCAGCCCCTGGCGCATACTGGAGGTACCTGGTGGGCTAGTTGGCCCCAGGGACCCCCAGTATTCAAGGGGAGTCGTTCCCCTCTCTGCAAACGCGCCAGGGCGCGTTTGCAGAGTGGTGAAGGAAGGGGCGGGGCCTGCGGGCCCGATCGTTTTTTGGGTTTTCTCCCCTGAAGGGGGGCTGTGTGGCCCCCTTCCTTTTTCTTTTTTGGGCCCTGGGGACCCCATCCCCCAGGGCCTTACCCCTTTTTTAAATTACCTTAAAAAAAAAAAAACTGGAAGGGGGCCGCGTGGCTCCCCTTCCCTGGGCCTGTATTGGCCCCGGGGACCCCATCCCCGGGGCATGGCCTCTATATTTATTTTTTGAGGGGGCAGCGTGGCCCCCCTCCTCTGGCCATTTTAAGGCCCCGGGGACCCCATCTCCCGGGGCCGGCCTTTCCATTTTTTTTTTTTTAATTTTTCTCTTTTTGGGGAGGGGGCCGCGTGGCCCCCTCCCGGGCCACTACTTGCCCCGGGGACCCCATCCCCGGGGCTGGCCTCTCCGTTGGGGACTGTGGGGGGTCCCCAATCCCCCACAGTCCCGCCGGCTCCCCACGTCCCTTGGGAGCCGGCATTGCTGTTCCACATGGGGAGCAGCTGACATGCTGCTCCCCATGTGGAAAAGCAATCGCTTTGGATATTGGAAGAGAGAGCAGGTTTCCTGCTCTCTCTTCCAATATCCAAAGCAGTTTGCTATGACAGGACGGGAGCCGCGAGGCTCCCGTCCTGCCATAGCAAACTACAGTGTCCCGGGGTAGGCACCCGGGACACTGCAGGAGCCGGCCCTGGGGGTGGTGGTCCCCAGGGCCATCAAGGGACTCCAGGAGGGGGCCGCGCGGCCCCCTCCCATTCATTACACAGCCCGGGAGGTGGTGGTCCCGGGGCTCTGGAGGTCCGTAACGGACCCCCATATTAAAATGTTTAGTGCCCCGGGAGGTGGTGGTCCCGGGCGTGTGGGGGCTGGAGCCCCCCACACAGGTTTAATAATTATTAAAAAAAGCCCGGGGAGGTGGTGGTCCCCGGGGCTGCGGGAGGGCTCAGAGCCCTCCCGCACCATTTTTAAAAAGCCCGCGGGGTGGCGGTCCCCGGGGCTTGGGGGGCCCTTTGAGGCCCCACACATTAAATTATCCCCCACCATGCCCCCGGGACTTGGGCCACCCGGGGCCAATTGACATCGAAGCGCGGGAGACCGCGCTTCGATTTTCGGCAGGATTCGCGCACCCTGAGCGCATCCTGCCGATTTTTAAAAAAATTTTTTTTTTGCCCAGGGGTCCTTGTGGGACCCCCTGAGCAAACCTAGGGGGTCAGGGTGTTTCTACCCTGCCCCCTTTGTGCGCTTTGCGCACTTGTTTCTGTCCCTCGGTTCTACCGAGGGACAAAATGGCTGCCAACATTTCCTGAATCGGAATGTTGACAGCCAGCTGACAGCCAATTAACATGCAGCTCGTGATCGGGAGGGTACGCGGACCCTACTCGGCCATAGATATCACTAACTTTTTACTTTTCATTTTCTCAGCAACTACTGAACGGATTTACACCATTTAACAAAAGGGTTCTTTCTGAACCAAGAACTACCTCTTTGCCAAATTTGGTGTAATTCCGTTCAGCAGTTCGAGGCTGTAGCCGTGTCTAAAGTTTCCTATGGGAAAATGCATGGGGAAAACACGTTTTGGGACCCCCCTTTTTCTCGGCCCCGCTTGACGAATCCCCCGAGACTTTCAGGGTAGGAGCGGACCGGAGCGGGCCACAAAGTTTGAAAATTTCGCGAAGATACGTCAACCGGCAAGAGAGTTATTTCAAATAGAATGTCACGGATTTCCTATGGATAATAGGTTGTAACTATAACTATCTACTGGCGACGCCAGTAGATATATATATATATATATATATATATATATATATATATATATATATATATATATATATATATATATATATATTCAAAATAAATGCTTATATACACAGGGATATGCTGTACATTTATATTTGAGTATGGTAGTTATGTGGGGAAGGGCCAACTATTGAGTAGTCTTCTGAAGGTAAGATAGTTATCAGTGGATTTTATGTTTGGGGGGAAATGAGTTCCATAGTTTGGCTTCTTGAACAGAGAAGGATGTGATAGCAGTATAATCGAGATTCAAGGATTGGGTATCAGGGGCTAGATTAGCGAGAAATATCAACATACTTAGACACCAGACTGGCACAGAAGCATGTGAGGCCATTTTGAAATAGAGAAGTGCCAGCAATAACAGATTAATGGAGTCTGTTAGACTTGGCACCATTGGCGTGGGTCTCCCCTGCATTTTTTGCCTTTGACTCCTAGGTTTTTGCTGTATGTTGGACTTCGTTTTGCTGGTCTAGATGCTTTGGGCACTTTGCCACTGCTGTTCAGTGCCAAAGTGCAAGTGCTCCCTTTGTAAATTGTTGGTATGGATTGGTGTTTCCATAATTGGCTATTTGATTTACTAGTCAGTCCCTAGTACAGTACACCGTGTGTGCCCGGGGCCTGTAAATCAAATGCTGCTAGTGGGCTTGCAACACTGAGTGTGCCACCCACATAAGCAGCCTGTAAATGTAACTCAGATCTGCCACTGCAGTATCTGTGTGCAGTCCAGTACTGCCATGTCGACTTGGCAAGTGCATCCACTTGCCAGGCCCTACCCATCCCTTTTCTTACATGTTAGTCTCCCCTAAGGTAGGCCCAAGGTACCCCTGTGGGCAGGGTGCAGTGTATGTGAAAGGTAGGGCATGCCCTGGAGTGTGTGGCATGTCCTAAAAGTGAAATACTGCCAATTTCGTTTTTCACTATTGCAAGGTTATCTGTTCCCATAGGATTGAATGGGGAGTTTGCTTACAACTTCTTATAAGCCTTACTACCCCTGGGAACAAGGTAGGAAATTAAAGTTTAGTATGGCTAAACTCAGAATGTTAAAATGCATCTTTTAGTGAGGGTGATTTTTACATTCTGTGTTTGAAAATACCACTTTTAGAAAGTAGGTATTTTCTTGCTTAGCCATCCAGTGTGCCTCTGCTGGGATGTAGATTGACTGTCTGGGTTTGGAGTGTCAGGGGCTGGGGAGGTCTCCGGGAAGTCTGATGAGTCAGGGCTGGGCTGAATAGACCTGGGCTGCATTTAGAGTAGGGGGAAGAGATTTCCTTTCACCTGAATGGGCCTGGTCTGCATTTCACAATGTTGTCTCCACCTCCTGCCAGGAAGCTGCACCAGAGAGGACAGAATTGGTTTTGCCATGGGTGGGCAGGGTCCCCAGCAGAAGAGTGGGGGGACAAAGGTAAACAGAAGGAGTTCCAAAAAGGGCCCCAAAGTAATTCCCAAGGGAACTAAGGGAAAGGTTCCCAGCCTCCCACTGAGAAAAAGGCATGGGTCCATACAGGTAAGCCTGGTCAGAAGGGCCCCAGGACTTGTTGTGGTCAGGTGGGCCACTTCCAGGGGGGCCCTAGGTGTCCCAAAAAAATTACCACCGCACCCACTGGTGCAATGCCCCGGGAAATGGCTAGTGCAGCCTTGGGGGAGGAGTTGGGTGCCCAAGAGGGGTGGGGTCCCGGAGAGATGACCCTAGTCTCTTTAGGAGACAGTGAGATGGTCCCAAGAGCTCATTTGCCTGATAATACTGGAAAAGTACAGGCAATGGGTGACCATCAATGGCCATAGTGTGGAAGCTCTGAGAGACACAGGAGCCAGTGTGACCGCTGTCAATTGTCGGCTAGTGTCTGAAAAGCAGGTGGTCCCCAACACATTCTACCCAGTAGTTGCAGCTGACAACTCAGAGTGCCTCTGCAAAGTGGCACAGGTTCCCTTTGAGTGGGAGGTGGGGGGGGGGGGTCTCGGGTACCTTGAAAGTTGCTGTGATGCCAGCCATGCCTGTTGACTGTCTGCTAGACAGTGATTCGGAGAGCTCCCCTTGGGAAAAGGTGGAGTGGAAGTCTTATTTGGAGATGTTGGGTCTGCCTGAGTGGGCGTGTGTGACCACTCTGTCTATGGCAGCCGGTAAGGGCAATCAAGAGGACCTGGAGCCTGAAAGAGTGGCCCAGGTGACTGCCAGAAAGAGAAGAGGCAGTGGGCGTGGGAAACCAGCCCGAAGTTCCCACGGTCCAGGAGGAAGCAAACCCTGAGGGAGATGCCCAGGAGCCTACTGGGGAGCAAGTGTCTGAACTGGGGGACCTGCCTGAGCTGACCCATTGGCAGCAGGAAGGAGGCCCCTCCAGGGAGGAATTCTGCTAGGAGCAGCAGACGTGCCCTTCTCTTGTTGGTTTGCGGCAACCGGCTGCAAACCAGGCAGCAGGTGATCAGTCTGGATTTACTGGGAGAACGGTCTCCTGTATAGCGAGCCTAAGGTTGCTGAGCCTGGGTCAGCACGTGTGCTTGTGGTACCCCAGCACTTCAGAGCCTTCCTACTGGGTCTGGCTCATGATGTGCCGTTGGCAGGGCATTTGGGGCAAGACAAGACCTTTGAAAGGCTTGTCACCCTCTTTTACTGGCTCTAAATGTGGAAGAACTCTGATACTCATTGCAGGTCTTGCCAGACTTGCCAGGCAAGTGGCAAGAGTGGGAGGAAGTGCAAGGCTCCTCCCCAACCTTTCTCGGTTTTTAGCACCCCCTTTGAGAGAGTGGGTATTGACATTGTGGGGCCTATGGATCCCAAGACAGCAATGGGCAACAGGTTCATCCTGGTCTTGGTGGACCATGCAACCCGGAAGCCATCCTTCTCCGGACTGTGACGGCCCCCGTGGTGAGTCGTGCGTTGATGGGGATTTTCTCACGTGTGGGGTTCCCCAGAGAGGTGGTGTCTGACCGTGGTACCAACTTCATATCTAAGTATATGAAATCCCAGTGGCAGGAGTGCGGTGTTACCTTCAAGTTCACCACTCCTTACCACCCCCAAAGTAATGGCCTGGTTGAGAGATTCAACCGGACCCTGAAGGGCATGATTATGGGTCTTGGTGAACCCATGAGGCGTAAGTGGGACGTCCTCTTACCATGCCTTTTGTTTGCTTACAGACGGGTACCGCAGAAGTCCTTAGAGTTCATTCCCTTTGAGCTCCTGTATTGGCAGCCTGTAAGAGGACCTCTAAGTCTCGTCAAAGAAGGCTGAGAGAAAGCTCCCAGTTAACCTCCCCAGGATGTATATAGCTACATGCTGGCCTTCAGGAACCAGACTATACGCTTCAGGCAACTCGCTCAGTCGAATCTGGAAGCCAGCCAGGAGGAGATGAAACAGTGGTATGATCAGAATGCCACTGATAGAGTTTCAGCCTGACCAGAAAGTGTGGGTCATGGCCCCAGTGGAGCCTTGCGCGCTCCAAGATAAGTGAACTGGGCCATTTGATGTGGTGGAGCGCAAGAGTAAAGTCACCTACCTGGTGGACTTGCAGTCTCCAAGGAACCCTTTTGCGGGTCCTGCACGTGAACCACCTTAAGCCCCACTTGGAGAGGTCCGAAGTGGGTATGCTCCTAGCGACAGATGCTGGAATGGAGGAGGAGACTGAGCCTCTTCCTGACCTTTTGTCTGCCAAGGAACATGATGGGTCAGTGGACAGTGTAACCCTCTCCCCCGCCCTGACTCCTGAACAGGAGTCAGGGCGGGGGAGACGCGCACCGCAGTCCTGACTTCATCAACGGCGGTGCTTTATCAACGCGGAGCCCGTACTCGACATGGGTGACTCCGAATCCATCGACACCGCACCGAAAGGAACCGCTGCCTCGCCGCCACCATGACGTCACCTCCCCGACACAGTAAGGAACTGACGTCTCACCTCCCCTGCATCGCAGTAAGGAACCGAGGCTTCACCTCCCCTGGTTTCGTAAAGAACCGACGCCGCCCGGCGACAACGAAGCATCAGCTCCCCGACGCCGTGCACCGTCTTTGCTTTCATCGTTTCCAAGGTTCTGTTCTTTGGGGGTCTGCTTGACTCCGCGCCTGACGCCGCGCACTTCGCGGTCGGCGCTGTACTTTGTTTTTTTTTTTTATCTGTCATGATGTCGTAATAACTCCAGGTGGCGTTATTTGTTGCTACAAACTTTATTTGAGTGGATCACCTATTGTTAAGGATATCTTGATAACTGTATTGTGGATTTTTGTCATTTTGGTCTTGTTTGGTTTAGGTAAAGATTACTTATTTTTCTAAACTGGTGTGGTGTCCATTTGTACTGTTTTCACTGTATTACTGTATGTGTTCACAAATGCTTTACACACTGCCTCTGAGATAAGCCTGTCTGCTCGTGCCAAGCTACCAAGGGGGTGAGCAGGGTTTTTTTTAGAAGTGTATCCCCCTTACCCTGACTAGGAAGAAGGGTCCCTACTTGGACAGAGGTACCTACCTCTGCCAACTAGAGACCCCCATTTCTAACAGAGTCAAATACATTTAATTGTTTACCCGTATCAGAAGCTTAGCATGATCTGAGTGGATGAAGGAGGAACAGTTTGCAAGTAGTTTATTTCAAATATGTATTTCTGTATATGCTTGCATTGATTTCTTAGGTGTTTATTTCTAGTTATTTTTATGTATTCGTTTAACTTGAAACTGTCCATTCATCAACATAACAAAGCAGAAATACAGTTTATCTGGGTAATATTCTAGCTTCCCAACCCCAGTGTAGGACAGCGATTACATTGCAGCTACTGATCAGGTCATCCGTTGGCTACGGCCCTTTTCCTAAGGAGTTGTGGAGACGTGTGTCATGTAGTGCTGGATTCGTGCACCCAGAACTCCAGGTAAAGGTTTGGAGTGGGAGCATTTTACACAGAACTTGAGAAAGCTAGGAATAAAATTATTTCTTAAGCCTTTAAAAAAAAAACGTTCACGTCACTGATGGGGTGTTTCAGTGGAGTAAAAAGTATATATATATTTCCAATTTTAAATCCTGTTTATTTTACATAATTAACGTAAAATGTCATGTAGTGCTAGAAATTCACGTTAGGAAAGAACATGTTTGTCACATGAAACCCTCCTTCAGATCAGGCAGCACCGTCTTTCGGCATGTCGTAGCTGATATGCCCTGCCTGGACATATCACTAGGGTAGGGCAGGGCAGTGGGAACTTGGGTAGAGTTCTGTGTGTTCTTAATCTGTTTGGTTTATTTGTCTCGTGAAACGGATCAGAGGTGGTTCATCCAATGGGCTGTTTATAGTGCTCTGTGGACACTGGAACGTGGTTATAAAAGGGTGATGGACGTAAAACCCTCTCCAATTTAATATGTGACTGTTTGTGATTTTAGGCCAAGCTTTGGAGAGCCCAATGTCCAGTCTTCCATAAAGGCCAAGATGCTTGCATTCATCACAGCGTGATGTTCTCCCACACAGTATCCCACATAATCTCAAGCAGCGTGACATCACACCTGCAGTGACGGAGACCCTGCACCTGGTGGGACACCATCATTGATTGCTTCTATAGAAGCAAAGCAACAATTTTGAAATAACTCAAAGAAAAACAGATATGGCACCAAGAACGTCCAAGCCAATAAGTGGCAAAGCGACCCCAGCACCAGTGGTCCGGCAAAAGGGAACCCCAGCAAAGAAACGCATTGGAAAGGGGACCCCACAGAAGATCACATCTGTCTTGGTGCAAGATGGGAAAGGTGGTGCCATGACAGCCAAGGTTAGGAAGATGGCCGCGAGTATGAATAAGGAAAAAGCAGTGAAGGTGAAGAGTGCTGCAAAACGGAAAGCAGAAGGGATGCCAGAGGAGTCGGGCTCTGGAAAGAAGGTCAGAGCAAATGAAGGGAACCCAATGACATTCCAGGCTTCTCTTCCATTACGCAATAAGAAAGGAGAACTGGTGTTTGAAGGTAATGAGATCCCATTCTGCCATGGTGGAAGAGTGTGTGTGTGTCCTCTGGGGGTATTCCTCTCATTTCTGTTTTTACAATATTTGTATGTTTCCACTCTAGCACATACACATCTTACAGCCCGTCCCCCATCAAATGGTATCAGACAACACTTAAATCCACTTTGACTTGATAACGCCACGCCCCGAGCCACTAGGAGCCAGACAAACCTCATCAAATGTCTAGCCCTAGCATCACTGCATGAAAGTCGATGTCTGGGGTTGGAATTCTGTCTTCAGCACTTGACCAAAACATGTTTGTAGAGAGACAGCTTTAACATTTGCAGTATTCAGATGTTGTCCTCAAGTGAGATCTCGGTGTATTCTGGTACTTGCAGTGCTATTACTTTGTGTATGGTTCTAGAGCTTTTACTTGAATATTGGAATCTGAATCAAGTTTTTTATTGCTATCCTGTGACAATCCTGGAAAAACAAAAGTTGTCTTCAAGAGAAACACTCAGGTCTCCTTTGTTTCCCTGCATAGCTCAGGTCTCCGTAGACCTTTGAAAGTGCAAGTGCCGGAATGGCAGATGATGGCATTCCATCTGACCCTCCTTCTGCTTTTCTCTGGTCTCCACAGACAGGAGGGAGGAGGGGGAGCATGGTTGGTGGTCTGCAGGAGACATCCATCATCTTCCCTGCCAGTCGCAGCTTCTGCACACACCCATTGCTGAAGGGGCGATTCCAGGCCATGCAGACTCAGCTCACAGAGCCACTGCCAGCTTGTCTCTGCAGAGCTTGGTGGGGTTGGGTGGCAGGGTGCCAGTTAATACTTTTTTTCATGCAATTTCAAAGACAGAACATTGACACTTTAAAAATTTTTTGTTAGAGTGATGTGATATATCACCGGTCAGTGCATGATTATTTTTTACAGGCAAATGTTGAAATGTGATGTTTAGATGTTTTGACATTCCATGGGGGATTGTATAACATTTCTTGTCGAAGACGGGTGAATGCTTTTTTCATTTTGTTTTGACTTCCATTTTCATGACTTTTCAATCTTTTTTTTAACAATCGTTGTAGTATATTTAATAGCGATAGAGCCGTTTAGTTTAAGTAAAGTTATTTTTAGAATAGTGCCTAACGCTGTAATTAAAGATGGAGAGAGTCGAGTCCACAGTCTTTTGTGGTAAGACAGGTTGGCGGATGTACCTGGGAGAGGTGGCTTGGAAAAGAGTTACCTTGAAACCTCGTAAATATGCTAAAACGAGTAAATGAAATTGTTGTAATTGGAGCAGTACTACTCCTTACTGATAAAAAGAGTTTATTGCAAATACAAGGAAATGCAGTGCAAGGTAGGAGTAGGGCCGGTTTGTGTTACCCGTATAATTGAGAGTCCAAATTGTCTGGCTAACAACATAGAGACATGCTGCTGGTTATCGGATCCATCTGCCAGAGAAAAAATTAAACGACCCGCAGGGGCTTCTTGCATCGACATCCCCAAAGACTGGTAGGCGTGCATCAGTAGAGTCAGGTTCATTTGTCTGGCCAGGGTAAAATGTGGTCCCCATATTTGGTGTTTTATTAGTGAAGTAGATGGGTCGACATTCCAATATAGTTTTGGACCATAATGGTTAGCACACTAAGTAGTGTTATCATTTAAGTGTGACATGAGATACTGGACCATTTGCAATATTAGGTCGATGTCCCAACACTACATTGTACCATAGGAGTCAAGTCATTAACAATATGCCGTAAAATATAGGCGTACAAACTTCTCCTCAGAAAAATGTACATTCCAGGATTTTTATCTGTCTACCAGTTAGTGCTGCAGATTTTGGAAAAAAAAGTGAGTAAAACCTGCGACTGGCCTCAAATAATATGATACTCCATGTAATTGAAGTAGCAGAAAGTGAATTTGAAAAATACAAAGAAACAGCAGACAACATAACCAAAAACAATTTTTAAAACAACTGGTGGGGATATTCTGAAGAAAAATTCCCTAATCTTAAATTGAGTCATTGAGTAATATGAAGACAATCAAAAGGAAAGGAACACCACTGTGACCTCTTCGGCTGTGAGCTAGGTCCCGTGTGTGTGTATAGTATACCTTTTCCAAGAGATGTAACAACATTACCAAATCCAGACATTATCCTCAACCAAGAACCTCTTCCCTCTCGTCATGTGCAGAGTCACCAGGTAATGCAATGGAGGCAGCATAAACCTCGAAAATACAAGCGAAGTCTTAAGAAATACACAGGCACAGCCTGAGTACATCTCAGACATTTAGTCAAGACAACAAAGGACCAGATACCACAGTTGAAAACAGACCAGAAAAGTTTCGGGATCCACCCTTGGGACCAGACCAGGACATACAGAGGGAAACAGGAACAACCTTTCTGGAAGAAAAAAACAAATTGTAAACTTTGCGATTACTGATTGCCACACTACTGTAAAGAAATCTGGGCATCCTGGAACACAGTAAAGTCTTTTTATATATTAATTAGAAAATTAATATTCCTTGTATAGTTAAAATTAATATCTTCCTTCAAGGACAAAGCAATGACAAAAGCATTGCTACCCAAGTTAGAACTATAATATTGACTTCCATTAAGTAGGCGGATGTCCATACAGTAACTTCAACAACGTATAATGTAATAAGCGGCGCATGCATTGAAACCATAGCTATTGAACTTGAAACTAACATCTCACTTTCCAAAGAATGTACACTCAAATTAAAATGTATTTACTCTAGTAGTGCCAGCAGGCAATTGAAGTCAATATATTTTGTGCAGCGATTATGCAAGACCTTGAATTGAATTTCTCACAAAAAATGACTTTCCCAAAAATAGTTTTTGCCAAACAATCCACCACCTAGCAATAAAGGAAGCAGACAAGAGAGGAAGCCTCCAAGTACAATTTAGACTGCTTGTGTTCTTGGAAACTTAACCATAAGCCAAACAAGAGAGTTCAGCGATAACTCGATGCCAAAATGGACATTTGGTACTGAAAAGGACTTGTTACTACAGACAAGAAACAATACCTCCAAGTTAAACAGCAGAGATTAACCAAAAACAGATTAGGGAGGTTTCCCACCATAAGGATGACTAATCATCTCTGCTGTTAGCTCAGTCTGCTCCAGATTGAGGGAGTGTATATTGATCTACATTTAAAATCCCTTAGGAAGGATCTTCCAACAAACAAACACTTTAATCCAGAGCCGCACACTACAGAGAATAAACCACATGCTAATACAGATGTTGCAGTTCTGATTTTGCAACCATTTATTTTTGTTCACCAACAGCATTTTTCTCCGTCTAAGGGGAATCACAATGGGGGCAAGTTGACACATCTATATGCCTTTATTTTCAGGGGTCAAGCGGCAAGGAAGTGGCCATGACAAACTCTTGTATTACGCACCATGTGTAATATACAAGACTTCGGATTTGATTAAAATGAATCTGAACAACCTCAACATTAGACAATCTCTCAAAACTACAGTGGACTTTGTGGACCTCTCCATCCACATCAAAGATAATAAAATCCATACAAAATTCCACAGAAAATAGACAGCAGCCAGTGCTACCCTCCAAACTTCAAGTGGCCAATGAGGATGCCACTTCCAAGTAAAAGTTGAGGGAGCCGTTCATCACTTAATGTGGATATCAATGTGAGAAGTTAAATAACAAAGTTCAATAAATAGACCTGATATCATTACCCAGAAAGCAAACAAAAATCTACAGATGGAGGTAATGTTTATTTATTGATGGATATCATGAAGAACACAATCCTATCAGAAAAAGAATGAAAAACACTGATGGGGGCTATTCACTAACTGCATTCTGATGGACGTTTAGTAGTTCTACAAAGGTACTACAAAATGTTATTCATAAACCTACATGCGGAGGTCTCTGCCTCGCTTGTCTTTTCTGTGAGGAGATCTCCACCCTAGTGTAGAGTCGCTGCACATGTACACATACCTTTTTGTAGTATATGTGGGAGGGAATGGGAGTGGACGGAAAATGGGGAATGCCTATGAATGAACTGGAGGAGTTCATTGAGGAGTAAGGAGGCATTAACGAGGGGGCTTGAGGAGGGATTTAGGATAGGGCATGCACGTATCCACTAATGAGTACGCATATTCCTATCCACAAACGGAATTTCTAAAGTTACTGCAGTCAAGGAGGAACTAAAATCGCTATAAAGTTAGTCCAGATGATCCACTGGTACTGCAACACCCTCCCATAGAAATAATGAAGGTAAAGACTTAAAATAGAACCCCATAGGAAATAATGTTAAAAATAAATTATTTAATTTCTACTTTTAAAAAATATAAATACATTTAATGTTAAAATGAATCTATACATTAAAAATACATATTTTAGTTTTCAATATTGTAATAACTTTTTAAATTTAAAAATGTAGCTTTAGTTTTGTGAAAAAAAGAATGAATTTAAATTCTATACATAACATTTAGTAATCCTTTATACAAAATAAATTAATGCTAACATTTTAAATGCATCTTTAAACAATATTATTAATTTAATACATTTGAATTAACTACATATTTCAAATTTAAGTTGATAGCGCTAACGCACTTTTTGATTTGTACATGTAAAATAAATATATAAATGAACTTAACATTTAAGGTAAAAAAAAATTTTTTAAAAAGTTTCATAAATGCTTTTACTTTTCTTTACACTTTATTATAGAGAGATCTCTGCCTAGCGGTAAGTTTACACTCATACATTTTCTTTTCACTTTGTTTCAGATGATGAGGAGTCTTCATAGTAAATTTATACTTGTAAATGTATACTCAGAAGTAGTAGATTTACGACACGGTGTAAGAGTGAATTTACATGTGTAGATTTACTTAAGTGTAAGTTTACCTTTGTGAACAGCCCTCTGGTATCTGGTTCTATCGAGGAGAAACCACAGCTATCATTCAAAAAGGAGGACAATCTTTAAAAAAAACTCCTATGTAGGTATGGATTCGTAGACCACAGGAAGAACACAACAACATTCCTTTCAGAACTACACGGATTCTATACATGCTACAACTGCAACATTTACAAATTGGGATGGGGGAGACACAAAAAATAGCATTCACAGAATAGTGAACATGCATGCATTAGTTACGCAACTGCAATTGCAACCAAATTAATTATCTTGCACAACACGACCCTTAAAGGATAGAATACAGGAACATTTTAGAAGCATCCACTTAGCTGATTACTAACAATGTTGTCAAAACACTTCAGTCTGCATTATACTCATTCCTGCGATTTCAAGTTCTTAGCTGGTGTCCACATCAAGCAATGCTCAAGAGATGCTGACCAGGAATTCCACCTATGACCGTGGCAAAGCAAGTGGCTGTTATTACATGTTGAGACAGTGAAGCAAGGACTCTGTAAAGAAGCAGAGATTCGCTCGTGGGTAATATAGGACCCAGCAGTGCCTACTGAATAATCCTCTCTAAATACTGTTGTACTTGCCAACAAGGAAGCATGCCATGAAATCCTAAAAGGAAAGCAAATAGTCTTCCACAGTCGTTGTCAACTTCTCAACCTAGTTAAAGTGCACAATCACATTTCCATATGATCATTGCTTAATAACTGTTGCTCTAGCCTCTTATGTGGAACATATGACATGATTCTGACTTGCCTCAAACACAAGCAACTGCTGATGGTCTTACAGATTACATTATGTACTCAAGTCTCCCTTTCTTTAGAACTTTTCATGTGGGCCAAATTCGACCAGGCCATGTAACAGTTTTGAAAATTCACATTATTTTTTCTGAACAATAATTTTTATCATCTGTAATTTCAGGTAGTTTATGTGAGTTCATGACTCATAATGCCATCGAACTATGCCTGTAATTTCCAGCTTTTGTTCTCAATAGTAATGTCAATGATCCAAGGTACTTATCTCGCTTTATAACCTTATACCGCATATAGTATTCTCGAATCCCTTACCTGTTTACTGGTCCAAACAGGACGAACCTTGTCAGGTATGATGGGCCATTGGGACACAATACAGAGTTAGGATATCTATCCATCTGCTTTACAGACCAAGCACAATATACCCAATGTGGCTAGTCTTTTATACACATTGCTAGCTTTTCAATGTCTTATTCTCTTTAACAACTTTTAATGACTTCTTGAACTCTCACAGTGCCAAGTCTCTATGTTGATAAAGTAACCATTTGTTTCTAATATTATCGCAAATCATTCAATGTACTCTGACACGCTTTTATAATATCTTGTTACTGTCCCGACTGTTGTGGCACAATGTAAGGTTGTGGTATAGACCCAGTATACTCTGTCACACTTTTCCGATCACCCCTAACTGTTTTAGCATGCTGCTTTTTTTGGGGCATGGGCCCAGCTGCTTTACTGTTAACTTCTACATATTTCTTTGGGGTAGCAGCTTCCAACCATTTGACAGTTTTTCCTTTTTCTTTCCTTTCTCTGGAGCATGGAATGTACTTCTGCTGACGAGAAGCTTGTACGCCTATTACTTGTGTTCAGAGTATGTAGCTGCTAATGATTCTGTGTACTGTGAGGAACGATGTAATGTAGGAATATAAACCCAACTTTGCAGATGAAACCATGTATCCTGTCACACTTTTATGATCACCTCTCCATGCTCTGACCATTATAACTCCATTCTTTATTGGGATATCGACCCATCGGACTTACTAGCTACACTCCTAATATGATGAACCTTTTTACATACCACTAGCTTGACAAACCTACACATCATGGCGCTCCAGTGTTTTCACATCACAGTGCCATTGACGTGTCGCAACCGGATCTCACGACCACAGAACTCCAAGAGTTTATCCAGTAGTTTACTTGAGTACTTATGGAAGAAGCCACTGCAGGTCTTTCGATTCCTTTCTTGACAGGCGGGTGAGACACACCGCATACCGTCTCTATACTTTGAAGCCAAGCGGTCTTCAGACTCACAATTGAACAGGTAAGACAGACCCTGCCTCCTCCGCAGCATTTCCTCATATTTCAAATACACTGTGTTTTCCATAACGAGTAGAACCTCTCCAATAACAATTTTATTTACTCATTTTACGAACTTTTAACAAAAGTCAAGGCAACTCTTTTACCGGTCCCCTCTGCCCTGTAAAGCTGCCAAAGTTGCTTACCACAGCTAACTGTGGACTTAACTCTTTCCATCTTTAAATGTTGCTTTTGTCACTATTCTAAAAATAATGTGTCATTATCATAATATATTACAGAGATTTGTTTAGGCTCGATTGTATGTTTCACATTCTTTTCTCCTGTTCATTTAGTGTGCAGTGTTGTTTTTTTTCCGTTCATGAATTCCTTTAACTAGTTCCAGAAACATAGAGGTATGTGAATCAGGTGACACTATTGTGATTCTCAGCTTTGAACGAGCTCAGGCTGTCCGGCCATACAGAGTGATACACCTATTGGCCCACTCAAGTGTTCCACTGCCTACAACAAGAAATGTCTTGAAAAGCCTCATGGGATACTACAACATTAAAAAGAACACATTTCAGAACTGGCCAGTCAATAATTGTCATGAACCCCCATTTAATATTGTGTCACACTAACAGTTTTTGTGCCAGGTGTGACTATTCTGTCTAATTTTTCATAGATAATTTCAAGGGATTTAAGGGGCAACCCAATATAGAACAGGTTGACACAGTGTTAGAAATGGGATTCTTGGTAGGCTAGGGCGCGGGCCAAAGCTAGGTAAAA
Source organism: Calotriton arnoldi (assembly GCA_963921515.1). Classification (NCBI taxonomy): domain Eukaryota; kingdom Metazoa; phylum Chordata; class Amphibia; order Caudata; family Salamandridae; genus Calotriton; species Calotriton arnoldi. The sequence goes on from CAWUFW010000725.1 coordinate 554,286, forward strand.
ACCACCACTCTAGTCAGGATAAGGGAGTTACACTTCTAAAATAACCCCTGCTCACCCCCTTGGTAGCTTGGCACGAGCAGTCAGGCCTATCTTAGAGGCAGTGTGTAAAGCATTTGCACATAACCAACAGTAATACAGTGTACGCACTACAAAAGGACACCACACCAGTTTAGAAAAATATCCAATATTTTTATATAATTAAAACAAGACCAAAACGATAAAAAAATCCACAATACTAGACTTAAAAGTTCACAGTTCAAAAATACGCTGATTAAAAGGGGTTCCTTGTGTTTAATAGCCACGTCCGGGCTACCACGGCGTCGTGAACACACAAATCCAAAACAGTTCTGGCTGGCTGCGGCGTCGCAGGCCCGCTACGGTGTCGGGAAGACCCGCAAACAGTACCTTTCAGAGATGCAGGGCGATGGGGCCCTTGAAGTCACTCGCGTTACAGGTCGATCTCCTCTCGGTTGGGATCAGGAGCGCTGGCGTCGGCAGGCGCCACGTGCTGCGGTGCGGTGCCCCCCAGGTCGCGGTGCGAGCAGCGGCTCGGTGGCGGCGTCAGATGACGTCGCCGGTGAGACCAGGGTCGCGGTGCGAGATGAGGGCGGTGCCTGTCACGGTGCTAGCAGGTCATGGTGCAAGCAGCGGCGTCGTGGTTGCTGAAGCGCTGTCGTCGACTGACGAACTGGAGTCGATGGCGCCGGCATCGGTAGGCCAAGGCTGCAGTGCGGAATGAGGGTGGTGCGTCGTGTGACTTACGAGCGGTGCCCTCGAACCACGGTGCAAGCGGCGGCGTCGATTTCGGCAGGAAGTGGCGGCGTCAGGCAGGCCAAGGCATCCTCGTAAAGCAAAGCGGTGCGGAGTGCGGTGCCCACAGGTCGCGGTGCGAGCAGCGGCTCGGTGGCGGCGTCAACAGGCGTCGTCGGTGAGACCAGGGTCGCGGTGCTCTCTGCGGTGCCAAAGCTTCGGCGCGAGGCGGTGCGGAGTGCGGTGCCCACAGGTCGCGGTGCACGCAGCGGCTCGGTGGCGGCGTCCACAGGCGTGGTCGGTGAGACCAGGGCGGCGGTGCCCTCTGCGTTGCCTTCAGGACACGGAGTCGGCAGTGGCGTCGTAGACGTCGTCGAGTTGGTGTTCTTCGGGTTGCAGCACAAAACACACAGTCCCCAGTGCTGCGGGTCGAAGAACTTGAAGTCTTTGCTGTTCCTGAGACTTCGTGAACATGGGGCAAGCTCTACCTCAAGCCCTTGGAGAGACTCACAAATTTAGGTTGCAGAAAGTCCAGTCCAGGCCTTTCACTACCCAAGACAAAAGCAGCCACTGCATGTCAGCCCAGCAAAGCACCCAGCAAAGCAGTCGTTCCTTTTCGCAGCTTCTCCGGCTCTTTTTCTTGGCAGTCTTCTTGTCCAAATGCTTGTCTGGGACCCAGCATTTATGTCCAAAAATCCTTTGATCTCTTAGGCAGAGAGGGCCTGTGCCCGGTCAGGACCAGTTCTGCCTTCTCTGGTGTGAATTCCTGGCAGGAGGTGGAGACTGCATTTGTCAGAGGCAGAGCAGGCCCTTTGAGGTGCAAGGAAATCTCCTCCCCCTTCCCCCATCGTAACCCAGGTCTCTTCAGCCCTTTCCTGACCTACCTAGACCATCTGGCGCCCCTCCTGCTCCCCCAGCCTTCTGTCATCCAAAACCCAGACAGGCAATCCACATTCCAGCAGAGGCACACGGGATGACGGAGCAAGAAAATATCCACTTTCCAAAAGTGGTATTTTCAAACACAGAATGTAAAAATCACCTTCACTAAAAGAGGCATCTTTAGATTCTGAGTTCAGGCATACTAAACTTTATTTTCCTACCTAATTCCCTGGGCCAGTTATGTTCATAAGATGTTATGAACAAACCTCCCATTCTGTCCTAAGGGGAACTGGTAACCTTGCAATAGTGAAAAACGAAATTGGCTGTAATTCACTATTGGGACATGCCACACACACCGGGGCATGTCCTACCTTTCACATACATTGCACCCTGCCCACAGCGGTACCTTGGGCCTACCTGAGGGGTGCCTGACATGTAAGAAAAGGGAAGGTTAGGGACCGGCCAGTGTGTGCACTGGCCAAGTCGACATGGCAGTTACAAACTGCGCGCAGACTCTGCAATGGCAGGTCTGAGTTACCGTTTTCAGGGCTACTCACGGGGGTGGCACAACCAGTGCTGCAGGCCCCTGGGTAGCATTTGATTCACCGGCCCTGGCACACGTAGTGCACTTTACTAGGGGCTAACAGGTAAATCAAATATCCAATCATGGAAACACCAATCCATAACACAATTTACCATAGGAGCACCTGCGCTTTACCACTGATCAGCAGTGCGAAAAGCGCGCAGAACCGTTACACCAGCAAAACAGAGTAAAAACCGGGAGGTCAGAAAGCAAAAACTCAGGGGAAACACGCCAAAAGATGCCAAGTCTAACACACAGTGACCGCTCAAGTTGCACCAAAAATGGATAATGCCAGGGAACACCAGATGTCTGTATCCTTTAGCTTCTTCATACATTACCGTTTCATATTTGAGTGGAAGGGGCAATGGGGTGGGTGGTGGGGTAGGTAGCAGAACACCAGGTATCTTATTTTTAATTATTACAGAGTCGTAAGAGAGTGCTGCGGGCGGTGTGGGAAGTTATTCATGGGGGTGACCGAGGGAAGGGAAAAGGTGGTCAGAGGCTGGTGAGGGGCACCAGGTATTGGTAATTTTGCCTGTGTGTACAGCAGGGAGCTAAGAAGGTGGGGTCTTGTTGTGTCTCCCAATGACTCTTTAAACCCTGCACTGCATATATGAGCAGGGGAAGAGGATTTGGGTGTGAGAGGGCGCACAAATAATATAGACTTCTAGATAGGTGCCTGTGAGTAAATAAGATGTTTGTCACCTCTGGGTTCTGAGTGACATCGTAGACTCTTCAAGCTTTGCTTCAGTCGCTCTGTCTGAGGTCCCTGGTAAAAAGCATCCCTGTCAGCCATGGCTACCCATCCTTAATTTGAATAATTCCTGTACCGCACGTTGTAAATATGTGTAAAGTGTGATGACTACAGTAACTTTACAGAGTACTCTCCCAGTTAGATGTATCCACCACCCCTCCAGTCCAATGGGTAACAGACCCAGTTGCAGAGCGATGTGTCAGAAGCAGCACCAGATGACAGGGCATGCCCACCCCAAACCATTCCCATCGCCTCCAACAGCCACACTAAGGGACAAACAAGACCTCCCCTCCCCCCTTGAGAAGCAGCACCAGGTGACCAGGCATGTCCACCCCGATCCATTCCCAGAGCCCCCCACAGCCCCACTAAGGGACAAACAGGACCACCCTTGAAAAGCAGCACCGCAGGACAGGGCATGCCCACTTCCAAACCATTCCCACCGCCTCCCACAGCAACACTAAGGAACAAGCAAGACCACCCTTGGGAAGCACACCAGAGGACAGGGCATGCCCACCCCAAACCATTCCCAGCGCCTTCCACAGTCACACTAAGGAACAAATAAGACCACCCATGGGAAGCAGCACCGAAGGACAGGACATGCCCATCCCAAACCATTCCTAGCTCCTCCCACAGTCACACTAAGAGGCAAACAAGACTACCCTTGCGAAGCAGCACCAGAGGATAGGGCATGCCCACTCCCAAGCCATTCCCATCACCTCTCACAGCCACACTAAGGGACAAACAAGACATCCCTTGCGAAGCAGCACCAGAAGATAGGGCATGCCCACTCCCAAGCCATTCCCAGCACCTCCCACAGTCACACTAAGGAGCAAACAAGACCACCCTTGTGAAGCAGCACCAGAAGACAGGGCATGCCCACTCCCAAACCATTCCCAGCGCCTCCCACAGCAACACTAAGGAACAAGCAAGACCACCCTTGGGAAGCACACCAGAGGACAGGGCATGCCCACCCCAAACCATTCCCAGCGCCTTCCACAGTCACACTAAGGAACAAACAAGACCACCCATGGGAAGCAGCACCAGAAGACAGGGCATGCCCACCCCAAACCATTCCCAGCGCCTTCCACAGTCACACTAAGGAACAAACAAGACCACCCATGGGAAGCAGCACCAGAAGACAGGGCATGCCCACTCCCAAACCATTCCCAGCGCCTCCCACAGCAACACTAAGGAACAAGCAAGACCACCCTTGGGAAGCACACCAGAGGACAGGGCATGCCCACCCCAAACCATTCCCAGCGCCTTCCACAGTCACACTAAGGAACAAACAAGACCACCCATGGGAAGCAGCACCAGAAGACAGGGCATGCCCACCCCAAACCATTCCCAGCGCCTTCCACAGTCACACTAAGGAACAAACAAGACCACCCATGGGAAGCAGCACCAGAAGACAGGGCATGCCCACTCCCAAGCCATTCCCAGCGCCTCCCACAGCCACACTAAGGAGCAAACAAGACCACCCTTGTGAAGCAGGACCAGAAGACAGGGCATGCCCACTCCCAAACCATTCCCAGCGCCTCCCACAGCCACACTAAGGAGCAAACAAGCATTTGCAATGCAATAGGTCTCGCAACTGCGAGTTTTGGAGCTATTGGTATTGTAAATGGTATTGTAAATGACAATGCCTTTAATTTATGTTGTACAAACCAAAACATAAATAAAAGGCATTGTCATTTACAATGCCAATAGTTTAAACTTGCGTAAATGCAAGACCTATTGCTTTGCAAATGCTTGTTTCAGGAGGATTCCTCCTCGCAGGCCCCCAAATCCTGTTTCGTTTCTTCACTGTGCCAGTTTGTTGTCCCGCTCCCACATGCACTCCTGACGTTTTATTCGCACCCTCCCAACTGTGAAGCATTGTTCGCTTCCTGTCCAAAAAGTGCTTGCAAAGGTGCATCAGGCATCCACAGGCATCAGGCATCCACAGGCATCAGACATCCACAGGCATCAGACATCCACAGGCATCAGACATCCACAGGCATCAGACATCCACAGGCATCAGACATCCACCAGCATCAGACATCAGGCATCAGACATCCACAGGTATCAGACATCCACAGGCATCAGGCATCCACAGGCATCAGGCATCCACAGGAATCAGGCATCCACAGGCATCAGACATCCACAGGCATCAGGCATCCACAGGCATCAGACATCCACAGGCATCAGACATGCATCAGGCATCCACAAGCATCAGACATCCACAAGCATCAGGCATCAGACATCCACAAGCATCAGGCATCAGACATCCACAAGCATCAGGCATCCACAGGCATCAGACATCCACAAGCATCAGGCATCAGACATCCACAAGCATCAGGCATCATACATCCACAAGCATCAGACATCAGGCATCATACATCCACAAGCATCAGGCATCAGACATCATACATCCACCAGCATCATACATCCACCAGCATCAGACATCCACCAGCATCAGGCATCAGACATCCACAAGCATCAGACATCCACAAGCATCAGACATCCACAGGCATCAGACATCCACAGGCATCAGACATCCACAGGCATCAGACATCCACAGGCATCAGACATCCACAGGCATCAGACATCCACAGGCATCAGACATCCACAGCCATCCACAGGCATCAGGCATCCACAGGCATCAGACATCCACAAGCATCAGACATCAGGCATCCACAAGCATCAGGCATCAGACATCCACAAGCATCAGACATCCACAAGCATCAGGCATCATACATCCACAAGCATCAGACATCAGGCATCATACATCCACAAGCATCAGACATCATACATCCACCAGCATCAGACATCATACATCCACCAGCATCAGGCATCCACCAGCATCAGACATCAGGCATCAGACATCCACAAGCATCAGACATCCACAAGCATCAGACATCCACAATCATCAGACATCCACAATCATCAGACATCCACAGGCATCAGACATCCAAAGGCATCAGACATCCACAGGCATCAGACATCCATCAGGCATCAGGCATCCAGCAGGCATCAGACATCCAGCAGGCATCAGACATCCAGCAGGCATCAGACATCCAGCAGGCATCAGGCATCCATCAGGCATCAGACATCCATCAGGCATCCATCAGGCATCAGACATCCATCAGGCATCAGACATCCATCAGACATAAGGCATCAGACATCCACAAGCATCAGAGATCAGGCATCCACAAGCATCAGGCATCAGACATCCACAATCATAAGCATCAGGCATCAGACATCCACAAGCATCAGGCATCAGACATCCACAAGCATCAGGCATCAGACATCCACAAGCATCAGACATCCACAAGCATCAGGCATCAGACATCCACAAGCATCAGACATCAGGCATCCACAAGCATCAGCCATCCACAAGCATCAAACCTCAGGCATCAGACATCCACAAGCATCAGGCATCAGACATCCACAAGCATCAGGCATCCACAAGCATCAGACATCCACAATCATCAGGCATCAGACATCCACAATCATCAGACATCCACAAGCATCAGACATCAGGCATCCACAAGCATCAGACATCAGACATCCACAAGCATCAGGCATCCACAAGCATCAGGCATCAGACATCAGGCATCCACAAGCATCAGACATCCACAAGCATCAGACATCAATCATCATACATCAGGCATCCACCAGCCACGTGTGCACACACTACTGTCACAGAGTACACGGCGTGCACGACATCGCAGCCGAAGAGGGAAACGTGTTGCGGGACATGTTCAAATACCATCAGCGCGTCTTAAAGCGTCTAAACCGTTTTACTCAAATCTATTGTTCTTCAGAATGCAGGAAAACACCGATATATGTTTTGGCGGGATATATATACTCTTTAACTACAATGATGAAAATACTGAGTCCCTTTTACATTCCCACACACACGGCATGTCTGCCTTCACACACGGCACAGACTTCCCTGGATAAAAGCATGGGTAATTATAAACTTGGCTTGTCATTTAAAAAGGCGGGCGAGGGCTTTTGAGCGTGCAGCAGCAGTCCTTATGCTGATGTGAACTCCGGTGACAGACCTGGCCGCGAGGACGAGTCGCTGGCAGACGGAGCCGTGAATCACCGGAAACCGGGGCTGCCTCGGGGGCGGGTGACACGAAGCAGCTCTGGGGGCTATTCCGCAGGGGCGCGGGGAGTGGGGGCACATGAGGCTTTACAGGTACTAAGTGGCCCCCATCCTTTCTCTCCACGCACACGTGCTTCCTGTCTCAGGGAGACAGTGGAACATGTAAAACCCTCGCCCACAGCGAACAAGTAGCCTGAGCATAATATTCACCTTCCAGAGCTCCCTGCGGCACCTCCAATGCTGTACTGCTGAATTTGGCCAAAGAGAATGGCAGCAGGGGTGCTCCCTGTCAGCTGCAAGATAAAGCAACGAGGAAGCACAGAAGTGGATGCCTGCTTGTGCCCTGGGGGACTACTGAGTGCACGCTCGAGCCCGAGCGTATGAATGCTTTTACCGAGGCAAGTTAATCGCACTTAGCCCAGCATCCATAAACGGTGTGAGAAATACTGAATGCCTCCAAATGAACTCCAGTAGAGTGAATGCTTAGAGGAAATAAAGTGAACAGAGGCAGAAACACTACAACAGACCCCGAGCCAAATTAACAAGCCCTGTCGAGTGCGCCGTGAGCAAGAGACGCCGTGCGCGTGCACATCGGCTGTCCGGGCAGCTGAAATTGTCTGAGCGACGTCAGTTGCGTGGCGCATGGGCGGCGCATGGAGCGCGCGGCCGGAGGTGTCCGGGGCTCCCGTGAGCTGAGGGAGCCCCGTGTGTTGGAGAAGTGAGGCGGGAGCCCACCCCGCAGAGGGAAGTCCGGCGGGAGCCCACCCCGTAGAGGGAAGTCCGGCGGGAGCCCACCCCGCCTTCGTGAATGCCGCATGGTGCGGCCGGAGCAAGATTCAGCGCTGAGTCCCCACAAGAGCCGGTGAGTGGGGTTGAGCGGGAGGCATGCTGGACGCCGCGCCTGGACAGGACATGTGCACGCGTATGGTGCGAGCAGGAGTTGTAAAAGACGCGAGCCGTACGCGTGCACATCTCCTGTCTGTTAAGTTTGAGCACAGACAGACTATGTGCACGCGTACGGCTTGCGCATTATTACAACTTCTGCTCGCACCATACGCGTGCACATCTCCTGTCCAGGACTTGCCGTACGCGTGCACCTGTCCTGTCCCGCATCGGAGCAAAAGTCGGCAACAATAGATCTCGCATAGCGAGCAGCGGTTTGCGCTGCATCGCTAGGCTAGACCTAACAAGACCACCCTTGCGAAGCATCACCAGAAGACAGGGCATGCCCACTCCCAAACCATTCCCAGCACCTCCCACAGTCACACTAAGGAGCAAACAAGACCACCCTTGTGAAGCAGCACCAGAAGACAGGGCATGCCCACTCCCAAACCATTCCTAGCACCTCCCACAGCCACACTAAGGGACAAACAAGACATCCCTTGCGAAGCAGCACCAGAAGACAGGGCATGCCCACTCCCAAACCGTTCCCAGCGCCTCCCACAGCCACACTAAGGAGCAAACAAGACCACCCTTGTGAAGCAGCACCAGAAGAGGGGGCATGCCCACTCCCAAACCATTCCCAGCGCCTCCCACAGCCACACTAAGGGACAAACAAGTCCTCCCTTGCGAAGCAGCACCGGAGGACAGGGCATGCCCACTCCCAAACCATTCCCAGCGCCTCCCACAGCCACACTAAGGGACAAACAAGTCCTCCCTTGCGAAGCAGCACCAGAAGACAGGGCATGCCCACTCCCAAGCCATTCCCAGCGCCTCCCACAGTCACACTAAGGAGCAAACAAGACCACCCTTGTGAAGCAGCACCAGAAGACAGGGCATGCCCACTCCCAAGCCATTCCCAGCACCTCCCACAGCCACACTAAGGAGCAAACAAGACCACCCTTGTGAAGCAGCACCAGAAGACAGGGCATGCCCACTCCCAAGCCATTCCCAGCGCCTCCCACAGTCACACTAAGAGGCAAACAAGACCACCCTTGTGAAGCAGCACCAGAAGACAGGGCATGCCCACTCCCAAGCCATTCCCAGCGCCTCCCACAGCCACACTAAGGAGCAAACAAGACCACCCTTGTGAAGCAGCACCAGAAGACAGGGTATGCCCACTCCCAAGCCATTCCCAGCACCTCCCACAGTCACACTAAGGAGCAAACAAGACCACCCTTGTGAAGCAGCACCAGAAGACAGGGCATGCCCACTCCCAAACCATTCCCAGCGCCTCCCACAGCAACACTAAGGAACAAGCAAGACCACCCTTGGGAAGCACACCAGAGGACAGGGCATGCCCACCCCAAACCATTCCCAGCGCCTTCCACAGTCACACTAAGGAACAAACAAGACCACCCATGGGAAGCAGCACCGAAGGACAGGACATGCCCATCCCAAACCATTCCTAGCTCCTCCCACAGTCACACTAAGAGGCAAACAAGTCTACCCTTGCGAAGCAGCACCAGAAGACAGGGCATGCCCACTCCCAAGCCATTCCCAGCACCTCCCACAGCCACACTAAGGAGCAAACAAGACCACCCTTGTGAAGCAGCACCAGAAGACAGGGCATGCCCACTCCCAAGCCATTCCCAGCACCTCCCACAGTCACACTAAGGAGCAAACAAGACCACCCTTGTGAAGCAGCACCAGAAGACAGGGCATGCCCACTCCCAAGCCATTCCCAGCGCCTCCCACAGCCACACTAAGGGACAAACAAGTCCTCCCTTGCGAAGCAGCACCGGAGGACAGGGCATGCCCACTCCCAAGCCATTCCCAGCGCCTCCCACAGCCACACTAAGGAGCAAACAAGACCACCCTTGTGAAGCAGCACCAGAAGACGGGGCATGCCCACTCCCAAGCCATTCCCAGCGCCTCCCACAGTCACACTAAGAGGCAAACAAGACCACCCTTGAGAAGCAGGACCAGAAGACAGGGCATGCCCACTCCCAAACCATTCCCAGCGCCTCCCACAGCCACACTAAGGAGCAAACAAGACCACCCTTGCGAAGCAGCACCAGAAGACAGGGCATGCCCACTCCCAAACCATTCCCAGCACCTCCCACAGTCACACTAAGGAGCAAACAAGACCACCCTTGTGAAGCAGCACCAGAAGATAGGGCATGCCCACTCCCAAACCATTCCCAGCGCCTCCCACAGCCACACTAAGGGACAAACAAGTCCTCCCTTGCGAAGCAGCACCGGAGGACAGGGCATGCCCACTCCCAAACCATTCCCAGCGCCTCCCACAGCCACACTAAGGGACAAACAAGACATCCCTTGCGAAGCAGCACCAGAAGACAGGGCATGCCCACTCCCAAACCATTCCCAGCGCCTCCCACAGCCACACTAAGGAGCAAACAAGCATTTGCAATGCAATAGGTCTCGCAACTGCGAGTTTTGGAGCTATTGGTATTGTAAATGGTATTGTAAATGACAATGCCTTTAATTTATGTTGTACAAACCAAAACATAAATAAAAGGCATTGTCAATTACAATGCCAATAGTTTAAACTTGCGTAAATGCAAGACCTATTGCTTTGCAAATGCTTGTTTCAGGAGGATTCCTCCTCGCAGGCCCCCAAATCCTGTTTCGTTTCTTCACTGTGCCAGTTTGTTGTCCCGCTCCCACATGCACTCCTGACGTTTTATTCGCACCCTCCCAACTGTGAAGCATTGTTCGCTTCCTGTCCAAAAAGTGCTTGCAAAGGTGCATCAGGCATCCACAGGCATCAGGCATCCACAGGCATCAGACATCCACCAGCATCAGGCATCAGACATCAGACATCCACAGGTATCAGACATCCACAGGCATCCACAGGCATCAGGCATCCACAGGCATCAGGAATCCACAGGCATCAGGCATCCACAGGCATCAGGCATCCACAGGCATCAGGCATCCACAGGCATCAGACATCCACAGGCATCAGACATGCATCAGGCATCCACAAGCATCAGGCATCAGACATCCACAAGCATCAGGCATCAGACATCCACAAGCATCAGGCATCAGACATCCAGAAGCATCAGGCATCCACAAGCATTAGGCATCAGACATCCACAAGCATCAGGCATCAGACATCCACAAGCATCAGGCATCAGACATCCACAAGCATCAGGCATCAGACATCCACAAGCATCAGGCATCATACATCCACAAGCATCAGGCATCAGACATCTTACATCATCCAGCATCAGACATCATACATCCACCAGCATCAGACATCCACCAGCATCAGACATCCACAAGCATCAGACATCCACAAGCATCAGACATCCACATGCATCAGACATCCACATGCATCAGACATCCACAGGCATCAGACATCCACAGGCATCCACAGGCATCAGGCATCCACAGGCATCAGACATCCACAAGCATCAGACATCAGGCATCCACAAGCATCAGGCATCAGACATCCACAAGCATCAGGCATCAGACATCCACAAGCATCAGACATCCACAAGCATCAGGCATCATACATCCACAAGCATCAGACATCAGGCATCATACATCCACAAGCATCAGCCATCAGACATCATACATCCACCAGCAATAGGCATCAGACATCATACATCCACCAGCATCAGGCATCCACCAGCATCAGGCATCCACCAGCATCAGACATCAGGCATCAGACATCCACAAGCATCAGACATCCACAAGCATCAGACATCCACAAACATCAGACATCCACAGGCATCAGACATCCAGCAGGCATCAGACATCCAGCAGGCATCAGACATCCATCAGGCATCAGACATCCATCAGGCATCAGACATCCATCAGGCATCAGACATCCATCAGGCATCAGACATGAGGCATCAGACATGAGGCATCAGACATCCACAAGCATCAGAGATCAGGCATCCACAAGCATCAGGCATCAGACATCCACAATCATCAGACATCAGGCATCAGACATCCACAAGCATCAGGCATCAGACATCCACAAGCATCAGGCATCAGACATCCACAGGCATCAGACATCCACAAGCATCAGACATCCATCAGACATCCACAAGCATCAGGCATCAGACATCCACAAGCATCAGACATCCACAAGCATCGGGCATCCACAAGCATCAGGCATCCACAAGCATCAAACCTCAGGCATCAGACATCCACAAGCATCAGACATCCACAAGCATCAGGCATCCACAATCATCAGGCATCAGACAGGCATCAGACATCCACAAGCATCAGGCATCAGACATCCACAATCATCAGGCATCAGACATCCACAATCATCAGACATCCACAAGCATCAGACATCAGGCATCCACAAGCATCAGACTTCAGACATCCACAAGCATCAGACATCCACAAGCATCAGGCATCAGACATCAGGCATCCACAAGCATCAGACATCCACAAGCATCAGACATCCACAGACATCAGGCATCAGACATCAATCATCATACATCAGGCATCCACCAGCCACGTGTGCACACACTACTGTCACAGAGTACGCGGCGTGCACGACATCGCAGCCGAAGAGGGAAACGTGTTGCAGGACATGTTCAAATACCATCAGCGCGTCTTAAAGCGTCTAAACCGTTTTACTCAAATCTATTGTTCTTCAGAATGCAGGAAAACACCGATATATGTTTTGGCGGGATATATATACTCTTTATCTACAATGATGAAAATACTGAGTCCCTTTTACATTCCCACACACACGGCATGTCTGCCTTCACACACGGCACAGACTTCCCTGGATAAAAGCATGGGTAATTATAAACTTGGCTTGTCATTTAAAAAGGCGGGCGAGGGCTTTTGAGCGTGCAGCAGCAGTCCTTATGCTGATGTGAACTCCGGTGACAGACCTGGCCGCGAGGACGAGTCGCTGGCAGACGGAGCCGTGAATCACCGGAAACCGGGGCTGGCTCGGGGGCGGGTGACACGAAGCAGCTCTGGGGGCTATTCCGCAGGGGCGCGGGGGCACATGAGGCTTTACAGGTACTAAGTGGCCCCCATCCTTTCTCTCCACGCACACGTGCTTCCTGTCTCAGGGAGACAGTGGAACATGTAAAAACCCTCGCCCACAGCGAACAAGTAGCCTGAGCATAATATTCACCTTCCAGAGCTCCCTGCGGCACCTCCAATGCTGTACTGCTGAATTTGGCCAAAGAGAATGGCAGCAGGGTGCTCCCTGTCAGCTGCAAGATAAAGCAACAAGGAAGCACAGAAGTGGATGCCTGCTTGTGCCCCGGGGGACTACTGAGTGCACGCTCGAGCCCGAGCGTATGAATGCTTTTACCGAGGCAAGTTAATCGCACTTAGCCCAGCATCCATAAATGGTGTGAGAAATACTGAATGCCTCCAAATGAACTCCAGTAGAGTGAATGCTTAGAGGAAATAAAGTGAACAGAGGCAGAAACACTACAACAGACCCCGAGCCAAATTAACAAGCCCTGTCGAGTGCGCCGTGAGCAAGAGACGCCGTGCGCGTGCACATCGGCTGTCCGGGCAGCTGAAATTGTCTGAGCGACGTCAGTTGCGTGGCGCATGGGCGGCGCATGGAGCGCGCGGCCGGAGGTGTCCGGGGCTCCCGTGAGCTGAGGGAGCCCCGTGTGTTGGAGAAGTGAGGCGGGAGCCCACCCCGTAGAGGGAAGTCCGGCGGGAGCCCACCCCGTAGAGGAAGTCCGGCGGGAGCCCACCCCGCCTTCGTGAATGCCGCATGGTGCGGCCGGAGCAAGATTCAGCGCTGAGTCCCCACAAGAGCCGGTGAGTGGGGTTGAGCGGGAGGCATGCTGGACGCCGCGCCTGGACAGGACATGTGCACGCGTATGGTGCGAGCAGGAGTTGTAAAAAGACGCGAGCCGTACGCGTGCACATCTCCTGTCTGTTAAGTTTGAGCACAGACAGACTATGTGCACGCGTACGGCTTGCGGCATTATTACAACTTCTGCTCGCACCATACGCGTGCACATCTCCTGTCCAGGACTTGCCGTACGCGTGCACCTGTCCTGTCCCGCATCGGAGCAAAAGTCGGCAACAATAGATCTCGCATAGCGGGCAGCGGTTTGCGCTGCATCGCTAGGCGAGACCTAACAAGACCACCCTTGCGAAGCAGCACCAGAAGACAGGGCATGCCCACTCCCAAACCATTCCCAGCACCTCCCACAGTCACAGTAAGGAGCAAACAAGACCACCCTTGTGAAGCAGCACCAGAAGATAGGGCATGCCCACTCCCAAACCATTCCCAGCACCTCCCACAGCCACACTAAGGGACAAACAAGACATCCCTTGCGAAGCAGCACCAGAAGACAGGGCATGCCCACTCCCAAACCATTCCCAGCGCCTCCCACAGCCACACTAAGGGACAAACAAGTCCTCCCTTGCGAAGCAGCACCGGAGGACAGGGCATGCCCACTCCCAAACCATTCCCAGCGCCTCCCACAGCCACACTAAGGGACAAACAAGTCCTCCCTTGCGAAGCAGCACCAGAAGACAGGGCATGCCCACTCCCAAGCCATTCCCAGCGCCTCCCACAGTCACACTAAGGAGCAAACAAGACCACCCTTGTGAAGCAGCACCAGAAGTCAGGGCATGCCCACTCCCAAGCCATTCCCAGCACCTCCCACAGTCACACTAAGGAGCAAACACGACCACCCTTGTGAAGCAGCACCAGAAGACAGGGCATGCCCACTCCCAAGCCATTCCCAGCACCTCCCACAGCCACACTAAGGAGCAAACAAGACCACCCTTGTGAAGCAGCACCAGAAGACCGGCCATGCCCACTCCCAAGCCATTCCCAGCGCCTCCCACAGCCACACTAAGGAGCAAACAAGACCACCCTTGTGAAGCAGCACCAGAAGTAGGGCATGCCCACTCCCAAGCCATTCCCAGCGCCTCCCACAGCCACACTAAGGAGCAAACAAGACCACCCTTGTGAAGCAGCACCAGAAGACAGGGCATGCCCACTCCCAAGCCATTCCCAGCACCTCCCACAGTCACACTAAGGAGCAAACAAGACCACCCTTGTGAAGCAGCACCAGAAGACCGGGCATGCCCACTCCCAAACCATTCCCAGCGCCTCCCACAGCAACACTAAGGAACAAGCAAGACCACCGTTGGGAAGCACACCAGAGGACAGGGCATGCCCACCCCAAACCATTCCCAGCGCCTTCCACAGTCACACTAAGGAACAAACAAGACCACCCATGGGAAGCAGCACCGAAGGACAGGACATGCCCATCCCAAACCATTTCTAGCTCCTCCCACAGTCACACTAAGAGGCAAACAAGTCTACCCTTGCGAAGCAGCACCAGAAGACAGGGCATGCCCACTCCCAAACCATTCCCAGCGCCTCCCACAGCAACACTAAGGAACAAGCAAGACCACCCTTGCGAAGCAGCACCAGAGGATAGGGCATGCTCATCCCAAACCATTCCCAGCGCCTCCCACAGCCACACTAAGGAGCAAACAAGTCCTCCCTTGCGAAGCAACACCAGAAGACAGGGCATGCCCACTCCCAAGCCATTCCCAGCACCTCCCACAGTCACACTAAGGAGCAAACAAGACCACCCTTGTGAAGCAGCACCAGAAGAGAGGGCATGCCCACTCCCAAGCCATTCCCAGCACCTCCCACAGCCACACTAAGGAGCAAACAAGACCACCCTTGTGAAGCAGCACCAGAAGACAGGGCATGCCCACTCCCAAGCCATTCCCAGCGCCTCCCACAGCCACACTAAGGGACAAACAAGACCACCCTTGTGAAGCAGGACCAGAAGACAGGGCATGCCCACTCCCAAACCATTCCCAGCGCCTCCCACAGCCACACTAAGGAGCAAACAAGACCACCCTTGCGAAGCAGCACCAGAAGACAGGGCATGCCCACTCCCAAACCATTCCAAGCACCTCCCACAGTCACACTAAGGAGCAAACAAGACCACCCTTGTGAAGCAGCACCAGAAGATAGGGCATGCCCACTCCCAAACCATTCCCAGCGCCTCCCACAGCCACACTAAGGGACAAACAAGTCCTCCCTTGCGAAGCAGCACCGGAGGACAGGGCATGCCCACTCCCAAACCATTCCCAGCGCCTCCCACAGCCACACTAAGGGACAAACAAGACATCCCTTGCGAAGCAGCACCAGAGGACAGGGCATGCTCATCCCAAACCATTCCCAGCGCCTCCCACAGCCACTCTAAGGGACAAACAAGACATCCCTTGCGAAGCAGCACCAGAAGACAGGGCATGCCCACTCCCAAACCATTCCCAGCGCCTCCCACAGCCACACTAAGGGACAAACAAGACATCCCTTGTGAAGCAGCACCAGAAGACAGGGCATGCCCACTCCCAAACCATTCCCAGCGCCTCCCACAGCCACACTAAGGAGCAAACAAGACCACCCTTGTGAAGCAGCACCAGAAGACAGGGCATGCCCACTCCCAAACCATTCCCAGCGCCTCCCACAGCCACACTAAGGGACAAACAAGTCCTCCCTTGCGAAGCAGCACCGGAGGACGGCATGCCCACTCCCAAACCATTCCCAGCGCCTCCCACAGCCACACTAAGGGACAAACAAGTCCTCCCTTGCGAAGCAGCACCAGAAGACAGGGCATGCCCACTCCCAAGCCATTCCCAGCGCCTCCCACAGTCACACTAAGGAGCAAACAAGACCACCCTTGTGAAGCAGCACCAGAAGACAGGGCATGCCCACTCCCAAGCCATTCCCAGCACCTCCCACAGCCACACTAAGGGACAAACAAGTCCTCCCTTGCGAAGCAGCACCAGAAGACAGGGCATGCCCACTCCCAAGCCATTCCCAGCGCCTCCCACAGTCACACTAAGGAGCAAACAAGACCACCCTTGTGAAGCAGCACCAGAAGACAGGGCATGCCCACTCCCAAGCCATTCCCAGCACCTCCCACAGTCACACTAAGGAGCAAACAAGACCACCCTTGTGAAGCAGCACCAGAAGACAGGGCATGCCCACTCCCAAGCCATTCCCAGCACCTCCCACAGCCACACTAAGGGACAAACAAGTCCTCCCTTGCGAAGCAGCACCGGAGGACAGGGCATGCCCACTCCCAAGCCATTCCCAGCGCCTCCCACAGCCACACTAAGGAGCAAACAAGACCACCCTTGTGAAGCAGCACCAGAAGCCAGGGCATGCCCACTCCCAAGCCATTCCCAGCGCCTCCCACAGTCACACTAAGAGGCAAACAAGACCACCCTTGTGAAGCAGCACCAGAAGACAGGGCATGCCCACTCCCAAACCATTCCCAGCGCCTCCCACAGCAACACTAAGGAACAAGCAAGACCACCCTTGGGAAGCACACCAGAGGACAGGGCATGCCCACCCCAAACCATTCCCAGCGCCTTCCACAGTCACACTAAGGAACAAACAAGACCACCCATGGGAAGCAGCACCGAAGGACAGGACATGCCCATCCCAAACCATTCCTAGCTCCTCCCACAGTCACACTAAGAGGCAAACAAGTCTACCCTTGCGAAGCAGCACCAGAAGACAGGGCATGCCCACTCCCAAGCCATTCCCAGCACCTCCCACAGCCACACTAAGGAGCAAACAAGACCACCCTTGTGAAGCAGCACCAGAAGACAGGGCATGCCCACTCCCAAGCCATTCCCAGCACCTCCCACAGCCACACTAAGGAGCAAACAAGACCACCCTTGTGAAGCAGCACCAGAAGACGGGGCATGCCCACTCCCAAGCCATTCCCAGCGCCTCCCACAGTCACACTAAGAGGCAAACAAGACCACCCTTGTGAAGCAGGACCAGAAGACAGGGCATGCCCACTCCCAAACCATTCCCAGCACCTCCCACAGTCACAGTGAGGAGCAAACAAGACCACCCTTGTGAAGCAGCACCAGAAGATAGGGCATGCCCACTCCCAAACCATTCCCAGCGCCTCCCACAGCCACACTAAGGGACAAACAAGTCCTCCCTTGCGAAGCAGCACCGGAGGACAGGGCATGCCCACTCCCAAACCATTCCCAGCGCCTCCCACAGCCACACTAAGGGACAAACAAGACATCCCTTGCGAAGCAGCACCAGAAGACAGGGCATGCCCACTCCCAAACCATTCCCAGCGCCTCCCACAGCCACACTAAGGAGCAAACAAGCATTTGCAATGCAATAGGTCTCGCAACTGCGAGTTTTGGAGCTATTGGTATTGTAAATGGTATTGTAAATGACAATGCCTTTAATTTATGTTGTACAAACCAAAACATAAATAAAAGGCATTGTCATTTACAATGCCAATAGTTTAAACTTGCGTAAATGCAAGACCTATTGCTTTGCAAATGCTTGTTTCAGGAGGATTCCTCCTCGCAGGCCCCCAAATCCTGTTTTGTTTCTTCACTGTGCCAGTTTGTTGTCCCGCTCCCACATGCACTCCTGACGTTTTATTCGCACCCTCCCAACTGTGAAGCATTGTTCGCTTCCTGTCCAAAAAGTGCTTGCAAAGGTGCATCAGGCATCCACAGGCATCAGGCATCCACAGGCATCAGACATCCACCAGCATCAGGCATCAGACATCCACAGGCATCCACAGGCATCAGGCATCCACAGGCATCAGGCATCCACAGGCATCCACAGGCATCAGACATCCACAGGCATCAGACATGCATCAGGCATCCACAAGCATCAGGCATCAGACATCCACAAGCATCAGGCATCAGACATCCACAAGCATCAGGCATCCACAAGCATTAGGCATCAGACATCCACAAGCATCAGGCATCAGACATCCACAAGCATCAGGCATCAGACATCCACAAGCATCAGACATCAGGCATCATACATCCACAAGCATCAGGCATCAGACATCTTACATCATCCAGCATCAGACATCATACATCCACCAGCATCAGACATCCACCAGCATCAGGCATCAGACATCCACAAGCATCAGACATCCACAAGCATCAGACATCCACATGCATCAGACATCCACATGCATCAGACATCCACATGCATCAGACATCCACATGCATCAGACATCCACAGGCATCAGACATCCACAGGCATCCACAGGCATCAGGCATCCACAGGCATCAGGCATCCACAGGCATCAGACATCCACAAGCATCAGACATCAGGCATCCACAAGCATCAGACATCAGGCATCCACAAGCATCAGGCATCAGACATCCACAAGCATCAGACATCCACAAGCATCAGGCATCATACATCCACAAGCATCAGACATCGGGCATCATACATCCACAAGCATCAGCCATCAGACATCATACATCCACCAGCAATAGGCATCAGACATCATACATCCACCAGCATCAGGCATCCACCAGCATCAGGCATCCACCAGCATCAGACATCAGGCATCAGACATCCACAAGCATCAGACATCCACAAGCATCAGACATCCACAAGCATCAGACATCCACAAACATCAGACATCCACAGGCATCAGACATCCACAGGCATCAGACATCCATCAGGCATCAGACATCCAGCAGGCATCAGACATCCAGCAGGCATCAGACATCCATCAGGCATCAGACATCCATCAGGCATCAGACATGAGGCATCAGACATGAGGCATCAAGACATGAGGCATCAGACATCCACAAGCATCAGAGATCAGGCATCAGACATCCACAATCATCAGGCATCAGACATCCACAAGCATCAGGCATCAGACATCCACAAGCATCAGGCATCAGACATCCACAGGCATCAGACATCCACAAGCATCAGACATCCACAAGCATCAGACATCCATCAGACATCCACAAGCATCGGGCATCCACAAGCATCAGGCATCCACAAGCATCAAACCTCAGGCATCAGACATCCACAAGCATCAGACATCCACAAGCATCAGGCATCCACAATCATCAGGCATCAGACATCCACAAGCATCAGATATCAGGCATCAGACATCCACAATCATCAGGCATCAGACATCCACAATCATCAGACATCCACAAGCATCAGACATCAGGCATCCACAAGCATCAGACTTCAGACATCCACAAGCATCAGACATCCACAAGCATCAGGCATCCACAAGCATCAGGCATCAGACATCAGGCATCCACAAGCATCAGACATCCACAGACATCAGGCATCAGACATCAATCATCATACATCAGGCATCCACCAGCCACGTGTGCACACACTACTGTCACAGAGTACACGGCGTGCACGACATCGCAGCCGAAGAGGGAAACGTGTTGCAGGACATGTTCAAATACCATCAGCGCGTCTTAAAGCGTCTAAACCGTTTTACTCAAATCTATTGTTCTTCAGAATGCAGGAAAACACCGATATATGTTTTGGCGGGATATATATACTCTTTATCTACAATGATGAAAATACTGAGTCCCTTTTACATTCCCACACACACGGCATGTCTGCCTTCACACACGGCACAGACTTCCCTGGATAAAAGCATGGGTAATTATAAACTTGGCTTGTCATTTAAAAAGGCGGGCGAGGGCTTTTGAGCGTGCAGCAGCAGTCCTTATGCTGATGTGAACTCCGGTGACAGACCTGGCCGCGAGGACGAGTCGCTGGCAGACGGAGCCGTGAATCACCGGAAACCGGGACTGCCTCGGGGGCGGGTGACACGAAGCAGCTCTGGGGGCTATTCCGCAGGGGCGCGGGGGCACATGAGGCTTTACAGGTACTAAGTGGCCCCCATCCTTTCTCTCCACGCACACGTGCTTCCTGTCTCAGGGAGACAGTGGAACATGTAAAAACCCTCGCCCACAGCGAACAAGTAGCCTGAGCATAATATTCACCTTCCAGAGCTCCCTGCGTCACCTCCAATGCTGTACTGCTGAATTTGGCCAAAGAGAATGGCAGCAGGGGTGCTCCCTGTCAGCTGCAAGATAAAGCAACGAGGAAGCACAGAAGTGGATGCCTGCTTGTGCCCCGGGGGACTACTGAGTGCACGCTCGAGCCCGAGCGTATGAATGCTTTTACCGAGGCAAGTTAATCGCACTTAGCCCAGCATCCATAAATGGTGTGAGAAATACTGAATGCCTCCAAATGAACTCCAGTAGAGTGAATGCTTAGAGGAAATAAAGTGAACAGAGGCAGAAACACTACAACAGACCCCGAGCCAAATTAACAAGCCCTGTCGAGTGCGCCGTGAGCAAGAGACGCCGTGCGCGTGCACATCGGCTGTCCGGGCAGCTGAAATTGTCTGAGCGACGTCAGTTGCGTGGCGCATGGGCGGCGCATGGAGCGCGCGGCCGGAGGTGTCCGGGGCTCCCGTGAGCTGAGGGAGCCCCGTGTGTTGGAGAAGTGAGGCGGGAGCCCACCCCGTAGAGGGAAGTCCGGCGGGAGCCCACCCCGTAGAGGGAAGTCCGGCGGGAGCCCACCCCGCCTTCGTGAATGCCGCTTGGTGCGGCCGGAGCAAGATTCAGCGCTGAGTCCCCACAAGAGCCGGTGAGTGGGGTTGAGCGGGAGGCATGCTGGACGCCGCGCCTGGACAGGACATGTGCACGCGTATGGTGCGAGCAGGAGTTGTAAAAAGACGCGAGCCGTACGCGTGCACATCTCCTGTCTGTTAAGTTTGAGCACAGACAGACTATGTGCACGCGTACGGCTTGCGGCATTATTACAACTTCTGCTCGCACCATACGCGTGCACATCTCCTGTCCAGGACTTGCCGTACGCGTGCACCTGTCCTGTCCCGCATCGGAGCAAAAGTCGGCAACAATAGATCTCGCATAGCGGGCAGCGGTTTGCGCTGCATCGCTAGGCGAGACCTAACAAGACCACCCTTGCGAAGCAGCACCAGAAGACAGGGCATGCCCACTCCCAAACCATTCCCAGCACCTCCCACAGTCAGAGTAAGGAGCAAACAAGACCACCCTTGTGAAGCAGCACCAGAAGATAGGGCATGCCCACTCCCAAACCATTCCCAGCACCTCCCACAGCCACACTAAGGGACAAACAAGACATCCCTTGCGAAGCAGCACCAGAAGACAGGGCATGCCCACTCCCAAACCATTCCCAGCGCCTCCCACAGCCACACTAAGGGACAAACAAGTCCTCCCTTGCGAAGCAGCACCGGAGGACAGGGCATGCCCACTCCCAAACCATTCCCAGCGCCTCCCACAGCCACACTAAGGGACAAACAAGTCCTCCCTTGCGAAGCAGCACCAGAAGACAGGGCATGCCCACTCCCAAGCCATTCCCAGCGCCTCCCACAGTCACACTAAGGAGCAAACAAGACCACCCTTGTGAAGCAGCACCAGAAGTCAGGGCATGCCCACTCCCAAGCCATTCCCAGCACCTCCCACAGTCACACTAAGGAGCAAACACGACCACCCTTGTGAAGCAGCACCAGAAGACAGGGCATGCCCACTCCCAAGCCATTCCCAGCACCTCCCACAGCCACACTAAGGAGCAAACAAGACCACCCTTGTGAAGCAGCACCAGAAGACCGGCCATGCCCACTCCCAAGCCATTCCCAGCGCCTCCCACAGCCACACTAAGGAGCAAACAAGACCACCCTTGTGAAGCAGCACCAGAAGTAGGGCATGCCCACTCCCAAGCCATTCCCAGCGCCTCCCATAGCCACACTAAGGAGCAAACAAGACCACCCTTGTGAAGCAGCACCAGAAGACAGGGCATGCCCACTCCCAAGCCATTCCCAGCACCTCCCACAGTCACACTAAGGAGCAAACAAGACCACCCTTGTGAAGCAGCACCAGAAGACCGGGCATGCCCACTCCCAAACCATTCCCAGCGCCTCCCACAGCAACACTAAGGAACAAGCAAGACCACCGTTGGGAAGCACACCAGAGGACAGGGCATGCCCACCCCAAAACATTCCCAGCGCCTTCCACAGTCACACTAAGGAACAAACAAGACCACCCATGGGAAGCAGCACCGAAGGACAGGACATGCCCATCCCAAACCATTTCTAGCTCCTCCCACAGTCACACTAAGAGGCAAACAAGTCTACCCTTGCGAAGCAGCACCAGAAGACAGGGCATGCCCACTCCCAAACCATTCCCAGCGCCTCCCACAGCAACACTAAGGAACAAGCAAGACCACCCTTGCGAAGCAGCACCAGAGGATAGGGCATGCTCATCCCAAACCATTCCCAGCGCCTCCCACAGCCACACTAAGGAGCAAACAAGTCCTCCCTTGCGAAGCAACACCAGAAGACAGGGCATGCCCACTCCCAAGCCATTCCCAGCACCTCCCACAGTCACACTAAGGAGCAAACAAGACCACCCTTGTGAAGCAGCACCAGAAGAGAGGGCATGCCCACTCCCAAGCCATTCCCAGCACCTCCCACAGCCACACTAAGGAGCAAACAAGACCACCCTTGTGAAGCAGCACCAGAAGACAGGGCATGCCCACTCCCAAGCCATTCCCGGCACCTCCCACAGTCACACTAAGGAGCAAACAAGACCACCCTTGTGAAGCAGCACCAGAAGACAGGGCATGCCCACTCCCAAGCCATTCCCAGCGCCTCCCACAGCCACACTAAGGGACAAACAAGACCACCCTTGTGAAGCAGGACCAGAAGACAGGGCATGCCCACTCCCAAACCATTCCCAGCGCCTCCCACAGCCACACTAAGGAGCAAACAAGACCACCCTTGCGAAGCAGCACCAGAAGACAGGGCATGCCCACTCCCAAACCATTCCAAGCACCTCCCACAGTCACACTAAGGAGCAAACAAGACCACCCTTGTGAAGCAGCACCAGAAGATAGGGCATGCCCACTCCCAAACCATTCCCAGCGCCTCCCACAGCCACACTAAGGGACAAACAAGTCCTCCCTTGCGAAGCAGCACCGGAGGACAGGGCATGCCCACTCCCAAACCATTCCCAGCGCCTCCCACAGCCACACTAAGGGACAAACAAGACATCCCTTGCGAAGCAGCACCAGAGGACAGGGCATGCTCATCCCAAACCATTCCCAGCGCCTCCCACAGCCACTCTAAGGGACAAACAAGACATCCCTTGCGAAGCAGCACCAGAAGACAGGGCATGCCCACTCCCAAACCATTCCCAGCGCCTCCCACAGCCACACTAAGGGACAAACAAGACATCCCTTGTGAAGCAGCACCAGAAGACAGGGCATGCCCACTCCCAAACCATTCCCAGCGCCTCCCACAGCCACACTAAGGAGCAAACAAGACCACCCTTGTGAAGCAGCACCAGAAGACAGGGCATGCCCACTCCCAAACCATTCCCAGCGCCTCCCACAGCCACACTAAGGGACAAACAAGTCCTCCCTTGCGAAGCAGCACCGGAGGACGGCATGCCCACTCCCAAACCATTCCCAGCGCCTCCCACAGCCACACTAAGGGACAAACAAGTCCTCCCTTGCGAAGCAGCACCAGAAGACAGGGCATGCCCACTCCCAAGCCATTCCCAGCGCCTCCCACAGTCACACTAAGGAGCAAACAAGACCACCCTTGTGAAGCAGCACCAGAAGACAGGGCATGCCCACTCCCAAGCCATTCCCAGCACCTCCCACAGCCACACTAAGGGACAAACAAGTCCTCCCTTGCGAAGCAGCACCAGAAGACAGGGCATGCCCACTCCCAAGCCATTCCCAGCGCCTCCCACAGTCACACTAAGGAGCAAACAAGACCACCCTTGTGAAGCAGCACCAGAAGACAGGGCATGCCCACTCCCAAGCCATTCCCAGCACCTCCCACAGTCACACTAAGGAGCAAACAAGACCACCCTTGTGAAGCAGCACCAGAAGACAGGGCATGCCCACTCCCAAGCCATTCCCAGCACCTCCCACAGCCACACTAAGGGACAAACAAGTCCTCCCTTGCGAAGCAGCACCGGAGGACAGGGCATGCCCACTCCCAAGCCATTCCCAGCGCCTCCCACAGCCACACTAAGGAGCAAACAAGACCACCCTTGTGAAGCAGCACCAGAAGCCAGGGCATGCCCACTCCCAAGCCATTCCCAGCGCCTCCCACAGTCACACTAAGAGGCAAACAAGACCACCCTTGTGAAGCAGCACCAGAAGACAGGGCATGCCCACTCCCAAACCATTCCCAGCGCCTCCCACAGCAACACTAAGGAACAAGCAAGACCACCCTTGGGAAGCACACCAGAGGACAGGGCATGCCCACCCCAAACCATTCCCAGCGCCTTCCACAGTCACACTAAGGAACAAACAAGACCACCCATGGGAAGCAGCACCGAAGGACAGGACATGCCCATCCCAAACCATTCCTAGCTCCTCCCACAGTCACACTAAGAGGCAAACAAGTCTACCCTTGCGAAGCAGCACCAGAAGACAGGGCATGCCCACTCCCAAGCCATTCCCAGCACCTCCCACAGCCACACTAAGGAGCAAACAAGACCACCCTTGTGAAGCAGCACCAGAAGACAGGGCATGCCCACTCCCAAGCCATTCCCAGCACCTCCCACAGCCACACTAAGGAGCAAACAAGACCACCCTTGTGAAGCAGCACCAGAAGCGTGGGCATGCCCACTCCCAAGCCATTCCCAGCGCCTCCCACAGTCACACTAAGAGGCAAACAAGACCACCCTTGTGAAGCAGGACCAGAAGACAGGGCATGCCCACTCCCAAACCATTCCCAGCGCCTCCCACAGCCACACTAAGGAGCAAACAAGACCACCCTTGCGAAGCAGCACCAGAAGACAGGGCATGCCCACTCCCAAACCATTCCCAGCACCTCCCACAGTCACAGTAAGGAGCAAACAAGACCACCCTTGTGAAGCAGCACCAGAAGATAGGGCATGCCCACTCCCAAACCATTCCCAGCGCCTCCCACAGCCACACTAAGGGACAAACAAGTCCTCCCTTGCGAAGCAGCACCGGAGGACAGGGCATGCCCACTCCCAAACCATTCCCAGCGCCTCCCACAGCCACACTAAGGGACAAACAAGACATCCCTTGCGAAGCAGCACCAGAAGACAGGGCATGCCCACTCCCAAACCATTCCCAGCGCCTCCCACAGCCACACTAAGGAGCAAACAAGCATTTGCAATGCAATAGGTCTCGCAACTGCGAGTTTTGGAGCTATTGGTATTGTAAATGGTATTGTAAATGACAATGCCTTTAATTTATGTTGTACAAACCAAAACATAAATAAAAGGCATTGTCATTTACAATGCCAATAGTTTAAACTTGCGTAAATGCAAGACCTATTGCTTTGCAAATGCTTGTTTCAGGAGGATTCCTCCTCGCAGGCCCCCAAATCCTGTTTTGTTTCTTCACTGTGCCAGTTTGTTGTCCCGCTCCCACATGCACTCCTGACGTTTTATTCGCACCCTCCCAACTGTGAAGCATTGTTCGCTTCCTGTCCAAAAAGTGCTTGCAAAGGTGCATCAGGCATCCACAGGCATCAGGCATCCACAGGCATCAGACATCCACCAGCATCAGGCATCAGACATCCACAGGCATCCACAGGCATCAGGCATCCACAGGCATCCACAGGCATCAGACATCCACAGGCATCAGACATGCATCAGGCATCCACAAGCATCAGGCATCAGACATCCACGAAGCATCAGACATCCACAAGCATCAGGCATCCACAAGCATTAGGCATCAGACATCCACAAGCATCAGGCATCAGACATCCACAAGCATCAGGCATCAGACATCCACAAGCATCAGACATCAGGCATCATACATCCACAAGCATCAGGCATCAGACATCTTACATCATCCAGCATCAGACATCATACATCCACCAGCATCAGACATCCACCAGCATCAGGCATCAGACATCCACAAGCATCAGACATCCACAAGCATCAGACATCCACATGCATCAGACATCCACATGCATCAGACATCCACATGCATCAGACATCCACATGCATCAGACATCCACAGGCATCAGACATCCACAGGCATCCTCAGGCATCAGGCATCCACAGGCATCAGGCATCCACAGGCATCAGACATCCACAAGCATCAGACATCAGGCATCCACAAGCATCAGACATCAGGCATCCACAAGCATCAGGCATCAGACATCCACAAGCATCAGACATCCACAAGCATCAGGCATCATACATCCACAAGCATCAGACATCGGGCATCATACATCCACAAGCATCAGACATCATACATCCACCAGCAATAGGCATCAGACATCATACATCCACCAGCATCAGGCATCCACCAGCATCAGGCATCCACCAGCATCAGGCATCAGACATCCACAAGCATCAGACATCCACAAGCATCAGACATCCACAAGCATCAGACATCCACAAACATCAGACATCCACAGGCATCAGACATCCACAGGCATCAGACATCCATCAGGCATCAGACATCCATCAGGCATCAGACATCCAGCAGGCATCAGACATCCAGCAGGCATCAGACATCCATCAGGCATCAGACATCCATCAGGCATCAGACATGAGGCATCAGACATGAGGCATCAAGACATGAGGCATCAGACATCCACAAGCATCAGAGATCAGGCATCAGACATCCACAATCATCAGGCATCAGACATCCACAAGCATCAGGCATCAGACATCCACAAGCATCAGGCATCAGACATCCACAGGCATCAGACATCCACAAGCATCAGACATCCACAAGCATCAGACATCCATCAGACATCCACAAGCATCGGGCATCCACAAGCATCAGGCATCCACAAGCATCAAACCTCAGGCATCAGACATCCACAAGCATCAGACATCCACAAGCATCAGGCATCCACAATCATCAGGCATCAGACATCCACAAGCATCAGATATCAGGCATCAGACATCCACAATCATCAGGCATCAGACATCCACAATCATCAGACATCCACAAGCATCAGACATCAGGCATCCACAAGCATCAGACTTCAGACATCCACAAGCATCAGACATCCACAAGCATCAGACATCCACAAGCATCAGGCATCCACAAGCATCAGGCATCAGACATCAGGCATCCACAAGCATCAGACATCCACAGACATCAGGCATCAGACATCAATCATCATACATCAGGCATCCACCAGCCACGTGTGCACACACTACTGTCACAGAGTACACGGCGTGCACGACATCGCAGCCGAAGAGGGAAACGTGTTGCAGGACATGTTCAAATACCATCAGCGCGTCTTAAAGCGTCTAAACCGTTTTACTCAAATCTATTGTTCTTCAGAATGCAGGAAAACACCGATATATGTTTTGGCGGGATATATATACTCTTTATCTACAATGATGAAAATACTGAGTCCCTTTTACATTCCCACACACACGGCATGTCTGCCTTCACACACGGCACAGACTTCCCTGGATAAAAGCATGGGTAATTATAAACTTGGCTTGTCATTTAAAAAGGCGGGCGAGGGCTTTTGAGCCGTGCAGCAGCAGTCCTTATGCTGATGTGAACTCCGGTGACAGACCTGGCCGCGAGGACGAGTCGCTGGCAGACGGAGCCGTGAATCACCGGAAACCGGGACTGCCTCGGGGGCGGGTGACACGAAGCAGCTCTGGGGGCTATTCCGCAGGGGCGCGGGGGCACATGAGGCTTTAAAGGTACTAAGTGGCCCCCATCCTTTCTCTCCACGCACACGTGCTTCCTGTCTCAGGGAGACAGTGGAACATGTAAAAACCCTCGCCCACAGCGAACAAGTAGCCTGAGCATAATATTCACCTTCCAGAGCTCCCTGCGTCACCTCCAATGCTGTACTGCTGAATTTGGCCAAAGAGAATGGCAGCAGGGGTGCTCCCTGTCAGCTGCAAGATAAAGCAACGAGGAAGCACAGAAGTGGATGCCTGCTTGTGCCCCGGGGGACTACTGAGTGCACGCTCGAGCCCGAGCGTATGAATGCTTTTACCGAGGCAAGTTAATCGCACTTAGCCCAGCATCCATAAATGGTGTGAGAAATACTGAATGCCTCCAAATGAACTCCAGTAGAGTGAATGCTTAGAGGAAATAAAGTGAACAGAGGCAGAAACACTACAACAGACCCCGAGCCAAATTAACAAGCCCTGTCGAGTGCGCCGTGAGCAAGAGACGCCGTGCGCGTGCACATCGGCTGTCCGGGCAGCTGAAATTGTCTGAGCGACGTCAGTTGCGTGGCGCATGGGCGGCGCATGGAGCGCGCGGCCGGAGGTGTCCGGGGCTCCCGTGAGCTGAGGGAGCCCCGTGTGTTGGAGAAGTGAGGCGGGAGCCCACCCCGTAGAGGGAAGTCCGGCGGAGCCCACCCCGTAGAGGGAAGTCCGGCGGGAGCCCACCCCGCCTTCGTGAATGCCGCATGGTGCGGCCGGAGCAAGATTCAGCGCTGAGTCCCCACAAGAGCCGGTGAGTGGGGTTGAGCGGGAGGCATGCTGGACGCCGCGCCTGGACAGGACATGTGCACGCGTATGGTGCGAGCAGGAGTTGTAAAAGACGCGAGCCGTACGCGTGCACATCTCCTGTCTGTTAAGTTTGAGCACAGACAGACTATGTGCACGCGTACGGCTTGCGGCATTATTACAACTTCTGCTCGCACCATACGCGTGCACATCTCCTGTCCAGGACTTGCCGTACGCGTGCACCTGTCCTGTCCCGCATCGGAGCAAAAGTCGGCAACAATAGATCTCGCATAGCGGGCAGCGGTTTGCGCTGCATCGCTAGGCGAGACCTAACAAAACCACCCTTGCGAAGCAGCACCAGAAGACAGGGCATGCCCACTCCCAAACCATTCCCAGCACCTCCCACAGTCACACTAAGGAGCAAACAAGACCACCCTTGTGAAGCAGCACCAGAAGATAGGGCATGCCCACTCCCAAACCATTCCCAGCACCTCCCACAGCCACACTAAGGGACAAACAAGACATCCCTTGCGAAGCAGCACCAGAAGACAGGGCATGCCCACTCCCAAACCATTCCCAGCGCCTCCCACAGCCACACTAAGGGACAAACAAGTCCTCCCTTGCGAAGCAGCACCGGAGGACAGGGCATGCCCACTCCCAAACCATTCCCAGCGCCTCCCACAGCCACACTAAGGGACAAACAAGTCCTCCCTTGCGAAGCAGCACCAGAAGACAGGGCATGCCCACTCCCAAGCCATTCCCAGCGCCTCCCACAGTCACACTAAGGAGCAAACAAGACCACCCTTGTGAAGCAGCACCAGAAGTCAGGGCATGCCCACTCCCAAGCCATTCCCAGCACCTCCCACAGTCACACTAAGGAGCAAACACGACCACCCTTGTGAAGCAGCACCAGAAGACATGGCATGCCCACTCCCAAGCCATTCCCAGCACCTCCCACAGCCACACTAAGGAGCAAACAAGACCACCCTTGTGAAGCAGCACCAGAAGACCGGGCATGCCCACTCCCAAGCCATTCCCAGCGCCTCCCACAGTCACACTAAGAGGCAAACAAGACCACCCTTGTGAAGCAGCACCAGAAGACAGGGCATGCCCACTCCCAAGCCATTCCCAGCGCCTCCCACAGCCACACTAAGGAGCAAACAAGACCACCCTTGTGAAGCAGCACCAGAAGACAGGGCATGCCCACTCCCAAGCCATTCCCAGCGCCTCCCACAGCCACACTAAGGAGCAAACAAGACCACCCTTGTGAAGCAGCACCAGAAGACAGGGCATGCCCACTCCCAAGCCATTCCCAGCACCTCCCACAGTCACACTAAGGAGCAAACAAGACCACCCTTGTGAAGCAGCACCAGAAGACAGGGCATGCCCACTCCCAAACCATTCCCAGCGCCTCCCACAGCAACACTAAGGAACAAGCAAGACCACCGTTGGGAAGCACACCAGAGGACAGGGCATGCCCACCCCAAACCATTCCCAGCGCCTTCCACAGTCACACTAAGGAACAAACAAGACCACCCATGGGAAGCAGCACCGAAGGACAGGACATGCCCATCCCAAACCATTTCTAGCTCCTCCCACAGTCACACTAAGAGGCAAACAAGTCTACCCTTGCGAAGCAGCACCAGAAGACAGGGCATGCCCACTCCCAAACCATTCCCAGCGCCTCCCACAGCAACACTAAGGAACAAGCAAGACCACCCTTGCGAAGCAGCACCAGAGGATAGGGCATGCTCATCCCAAACCATTCCCAGCGCCTCCCACAGCCACACTAAGGAGCAAACAAGTCCTCCCTTGCGAAGCAGCACCAGAAGACAGGGCATGCCCACTCCCAAGCCATTCCCAGCACCTCCCACAGTCACACTAAGGAGCAAACAAGACCACCCTTGTGAAGCAGCACCAGAAGAGAGGGCATGCCCACTCCCAAGCCATTCCCAGCACCTCCCACAGCCACACTAAGGAGCAAACAAGACCACCCTTGTGAAGCAGCACCAGAAGACAGGGCATGCACACTCCCAAGCCATTCCCAGCACCTCCCACAGTCACACTAAGGAGCAAACAAGACCACCCTTGTGAAGCAGCACCAGAAGACAGGGCATGCCCACTCCCAAGCCATTCCCAGCGCCTCCCACAGCCACACTAAGGGACAAACAAGTCCTCCCTTGCGAAGCAGCACCGGAGGACAGGGCATGCCCACTCCCAAGCCATTCCCAGCGCCTCCCACAGCCACACTAAGGAGCAAACAAGACCACCCTTGTGAAGCAGCACCAGAAGACCGGGCATGCCCACTCCCAAGCCATTCCCAGCGCCTCCCACAGTCACACTAAGAGGCAAACAAGACCACCCTTGTGAAGCAGGACCAGAAGACAGGGCATGCACACTCCCAAACCATTCCAAGCACCTCCCACAGTCACACTAAGGAGCAAACAAGACCACCCTTGTGAAGCAGCACCAGAAGATAGGGCATGCCCACTCCCAAACCATTCCCAGCGCCTCCCACAGCCACACTAAGGGACAAACAAGACATCCCTTGCGAAGCAGCACCAGAGGACAGGGCATGCTCATCCCAAACCATTCCCAGCGCCTCCCACAGCCACACTAAGGGACAAACAAGACATCCCTTGCGAAGCAGCACCAGAAGATAGGGCATGCCCACTCCCAAACCATTCCCAGCGCCTCCCACAGCCACACTAAGGGACAAACAAGACATCCCTTGTGAAGCAGCACCAGAAGACAGGGCATGCCCACTCCCAAACCATTCCCAGCGCCTCCCACAGCCACACTAAGGAGCAAACAAGACCACCCTTGTGAAGCAGCACCAGAAGACAGGGCATGCCCACTCCCAAACCATTCCCAGCGCCTCCCACAGCCACACTAAGGGACAAACAAGTCCTCCCTTGCGAAGCAGCACCGGAGGACAGGGCATGCCCACTCCCAAACCATTCCCAGCGCCTCCCACAGCCACACTAAGGGACAAACAAGTCCTCCCTTGCGAAGCAGCACCAGAAGACATGGCATGCCCACTCCCAAGCCATTCCCAGCGCCTCCCACAGTCACACTAAGGAGCAAACAAGACCACCCTTGTGAAGCAGCACCAGAAGACAGGGCATGCCCACTCCCAAGCCATTCCCAGCACCTCCCACAGCCACACTAAGGGACAAACAAGTCCTCCCTTGCGAAGCAGCACCAGATGACAGGGCATGCCCACTCCCAAGCCATTCCCAGCGCCTCCCACAGTCACACTAAGGAGCAAACAAGACCACCCTTGTGAAGCAGCACCAGAAGACAGGGCATGCCCACTCCGAAGCCATTCCCAGCACCTCCCACAGTCACACTAAGGAGCAAACAAGACCACCCTTGTGAAGCAGCACCAGAAGACAGGGCATGCCCACTCCCAAGCCATTCCCAGCACCTCCCACAGCCACACTAAGGGACAAACAAGTCCTCCCTTGCGAAGCAGCACCGGAGGACAGGGCATGCCCACTCCCAAGCCATTCCCAGCGCCTCCCACAGCCACACTAAGGAGCAAACAAGACCACCCTTGTGAAGCAGCACCAGAAGCCAGGGCATGCCCACTCCCAAGCCATTCCCAGCGCCTCCCACAGTCACACTAAGAGGCAAACAAGACCACCCTTGTGAAGCAGGACCAGAAGACAGGGCATGCCCACTCCCAAACCATTCCCAGCGCCTCCCACAGCCACACTAAGGAGCAAACAAGACCACCCTTGCGAAGCAGCACCAGAAGACAGGGCATGCCCACTCCCAAACCATTCCCAGCACCTCCCACAGTCACACTAAGGAGCAAACAAGACCACCCTTGTGAAGCAGCACCAGAAGACTGTGCATGCCCACTCCCAAGCCATTCCCAGCACCTCTCACAGTCACACTAAGGAGCAAACAAGACCACCCTTGTGAAGCAGCACCAGAAGACAGGGCATGCCCACTACCAAGCCATTCCCAGCGCCTCCCACAGTCACACTAAGGGACAAACAAGTCCTCCCTTGCGAAGCAGCAGCGGAGGACAGGGCATGCCCACTCCCAAGCCATTCCCAGCGCCTCCCACAGCCACACTAAGGAGCAAACAAGACCACCCTTGTGCAGCAGCACCAGAAGACAGGGCATGCCCACTCCCAAGCCATTCCCAGCGCCTCCCACAGTCACACTAAGAGGCAAACAAGACCACCCTTGTGAAGCAGGACCAGAAGACAGGGCATGCCCACTTCCAAACCATTCCCAGCGCCTCCCACAGCCACACTAAGGGACAAACAAGACCTCCCTTGCGAAGCAGCACAGGAGGACAGGGCATGCCCACTCCCAAGCCATTCCCAGCGCCTCCCACAGCCACACTAAGGAGCAAACAAGACCACCCTTGCGAAGCAGCACCAGAAGACAGGGCATGCCCACTCCCAAACCATTCCCAGCACCTCCCACAGTCACACTAAGGGACAAACAAGTCCTCCCTTGCGAAGCAGCACCGGAGGACGGGGCATGCCCACTCCCAAGCCATTCCCAGCGCCTCCCACAGCCACACTAAGGAGCAAACAAGACCACCCTTGTGAAGCAGCACCAGAAGACAGGGCATGCCCACTCCCAAGCCATTCCCAGCGCCTCCCACAGCCACACTAAGGAGCAAACAAGACCACCCTTGTGAAGCAGCACCAGAAGACAGGGCATGCCCACTCCCAAACCATTCCCAGCACCTCCCACAGCCACACTAAGGGACAAACAAGACATCCCTTGCGAAGCAGCACCAGAAGGCAGGGCATGCCCACTCCCAAACCGTTCCCAGCGCCTCCCACAGCCACACTAAGGAGCAAACAAGACCACCCTTGTGAAGCAGCACCAGAAGACAGGGCATGCCCACTCCCAAACCATTCCCAGCGCCTCCCACAGCCACACTAATGGACAAACAAGTCCTCCCTTGCGAAGCAGCACCGGAGGACAGGGCATGCCCACTCCCAAACCATTCCCAGCGCCTCCCACAGCCACACTAAGGGACAAACAAGTCCTCCCTTGCGAAGCAGCACCAGAAGATAGGGCATGCCCACTCCCAAGCCATTCCCAGCGCCTCCCACAGTCACACTAAGGAGCAAACAAGACCACCCTTGTGAAGCAGCACCAGACGACAGGGCATGCCCACTCCCAAGCCATTCCCAGCACCTCCCACAGCCACACTAAGGAGCAAACAAGACCACCCTTGTGAAGCAGCAACAGAAGACAGGGCATGCCCACTCCCAAGCCATTCCCAGCGCCTCCCACAGTCACACTAAGAGGCAAACAAGACCACCCTTGTGACGCAGCACCAGAAGACAGGGCATGCCCACTCCCAAGCCATTCCCAGCACCTCCCACAGCCACACTAAGGAGCAAACAAGACCACCCTTGTGAAGCAGCACCAGAAGACAGGGCATGCCCACTCCCAAGCCATTCCCAGCGCCTCCCACAGCCACACTAAGGAGCAAACAAGACCACCCTTGTGAAGCAGCACCAGAAGACAGGGCATGCCCACTCCCAAGCCATTCCCAGCACCTCCCACAGTCACACTAAGGAGCAAACAAGACCGCCCTTGTGAAGCAGCACCAGAAGACAGGGCATGCCCACTCCCAAACCATTCCCAGCGCCTCCCACAGCAACACTAAGGAACAAGCAAGACCACCCTTGGGAAGCACACCAGAGGACAGGGCATGCCCACCCCAAACCATTCCCAGCGCCTTCCACAGTCACACTAAGGAACAAACAAGACCACCCATGGGAAGCAGCACCGAAGGACAGGACATGCCCATCCCAAGCCATTCCTAGCTCCTCCCACAGTCACACTAAGAGGCAAACAAGTCTACCCTTGCGAAGCAGCACCAGAAGACAGGGCATGCCCACTCCCAAACCATTCCCAGCGCCTCCCACAGCAACACTAAGGAACAAGCAAGACCACCCTTGCGAAGCAGCACCAGAGGATAGGGCATGCTCATCCCAAACCATTCCCAGCGCCTCCCACAGCCACACTAAGGAGCAAACAAGTCCTCCCTTGCGAAGCAGCACCAGAAGCCAGGCAATGCCCACTCCCAAGCCATTCCCAGCACCTCCCACAGTCACACTAAGGAGCAAACAAGACCACCCTTGTGAAGCAGCACCAGAAGAGAGGGCATGCCCACTCCCAAGCCATTCCCAGCACCTCCCACAGCCACACTAAGGAGCAAACAAGACCACCCTTGTGAAGCAGCACCAGAAGGCAGGGCATGCCCACTCCCAAGCCATTCCCAGCACCTCCCACAGTCACACTAAGGAGCAAACAAGACCACCCTTGTGAAGCAGCACCAGAAGACAGGGCATGCCCACTCCCAAGCCATTCCCAGCGCCTCCCACAGCCACACTAAGGGACAAACAAGTCCTCCCTTGCGAAGCAGCACCGGAAGACAGGGCATGCCCACTCCCAAGCCATTCCCAGCGCCTCCCACAGCCACACTAAGGAGCAAACAAGACCACCCTTGTGAAGCAGCACCAGAAGACAGGGCATGCCCACTCCCAAGCCATTCCCAGCGCCTCCCACAGTCACACTAAGAGGCAAACAAGACCACCCTTGTGAAGCAGGACCAGAAGACAGGGCATGCCCACTCCCAAACCATTCCCAGCGCCTCCCACAGCCACACTAAGGAGCAAACAAGACCACCCTTGCGAAGCAGCACCAGAAGACAGGGCATGCCCACTCCCAAACCATTCCCAGCACCTCCC
Organism: Calotriton arnoldi; assembly: GCA_963921515.1. NCBI lineage: Eukaryota > Metazoa > Chordata > Amphibia > Caudata > Salamandridae > Calotriton > Calotriton arnoldi. The sequence goes on from CAWUFW010000725.1 coordinate 590,270, forward strand.
ACAGTCACACTAAGGAGCAAACAAGACCACCCTTGTGAAGCAGCACCAGAAGGCAGGGCATGCCCACTCCCAAACCATTCCCAGCGCCTCCCACAGCCACACTAAGGGACAAACAAGTCCTCCCTTGCGAAGCAGCACCGGAGGACAGGGCATGCCCACTCCCAAACCATTCCCAGCGCCTCCCACAGCCACACTAAGGGACAAACAAGACATCCCTTGCGAAGCAGCACCAGAGGACACGGCATGCTCATCCCAAACCATTCCCAGCGCCTCCCACAGCCACACTAAGGGACAAACAAGACATCCCTTGCGAAGCAGCACCAGAAGACAGGGCATGCCCACTCCCAAACCATTCCCAGCGCCTCCCACAGCCACACTAAGGGACAAACAAGACATCCCTTGTGAAGCAGCACCAGAAGACAGGGCATGCCCACTCCCAAACCATTCCCAGCGCCTCCCACAGCCACACTAAGGAGCAAACAAGACCACCCTTGTGAAGCAGCACCAGAGGACAGGGCATGCCCACTCCCAAGCCATTCCCAGCGCCTCCCACAGCCACACTAAGGAGCAAACAAGACCATCCCCAAGCCATTCCCAGCGCCTCCCACAGCCACACTAAGGAGCAAACAAGACCACCCTTGTGAAGCAGCACCAGAAGACAGGGCATGCCCACTCCCAAGCCATTCCCAGCGCCTCCCACAGTCACACTAAGAGGCAAACAAGACCACCCTTGTGAAGCAGGACCAGAAGACAGGGCATGCCCACTCCCAAACCATTCCCAGCGCCTCCCACAGCCACACTAAGGAGCAAACAAGACCACCCTTGCGAAGCAGCACCAGAAGACAGGGCATGCCCACTCCCAAACCATTCCCAGCACCTCCCACAGTCACACTAAGGAGCAAACAAGACCACCCTTGTGAAGCAGCACCAGAAGACAGGGCATGCCCACTCCCAAGCCATTCCCAGCACCTCCCACAGTCACACTAAGGAGCAAACAAGACCACCCTTGTGAAGCAGCACCAGAAGACAGGGCATGCCCACTCCCAAGCCATTCCCAGCGCCTCCCACAGTCACACTAAGGGACAAACAAGGCCTCCCTTGCGAAGCAGCACCGGAGGACAGGGCATGCCCACTCCCAAGCCATTCCCAGCGCCTCCCACAGCCACACTAAGGAGCAAACAAGACCACCCTTGTGAAGCAGCACCAGAAGACAGGGCATGCCCACTCCCAAGCCATTCCCAGCGCCTCCCACAGTCACACTAAGAGGCAAACAAGACCACCCTTGTGAAGCAGGACCAGAAGACAGGGCATGCCCACTCCCAAGCCATTCCCAGCGCCTCCCACAGCCACACTAAGGAGCAAACAAGACCACCCTTGTGAAGTAGGACCAGAAGACAGGGCATGCCCACTCCCAAACCATTCCCAGCACCTCCCACAGCCACACTAAGGAGCAAACAAGACCACCCTTGCGAAGCAGCACCAGAAGACAGGGCATGCCCACTCCCAAACCATTCCCAGCGCCTCCCACAGCCACACTAAGGGCAAACAAGTCCTCCCTTGCGAAGCAGCACCGTAGGACAGGGCATGCCCACTCCCAAGCCATTCCCAGCGCCTCCCACAGCCACACTAAGGAGCAAACAAGACCACCCTTGTGAAGCAGCACCAGAAGACAGGGCATGCCCACTCCCAAACCATTCCCAGCGCCTCCCACAGCCACACTAAGGGACAAACAAGTCCTCCCTTGCGAAGCAGCACCAGAAGACAGGGCATGCCCACTCCCAAACCATTCCCAGCACCTCCCACAGTCACACTAAGGAGCAAACAAGACCACCCTTGTGAAGCAGCACCAGAAGACAGGGCATGCCCACTCCCAAACCATTCCCAGCGCCTCCCACAGCCACACTAAGGGACAAACAAGACATCCCTTGCGAAGCAGCACCAGAGGACAGGGCATGCTCATCCCAAACCATTCCCAGCGCCTCCCACAGCCACACTAAGGGACAAACAAGACATCCCTTGCGAAGCAGCACCAGAAGACAGGGCATGCCCACTCCCAAACCATTCCCAGCGCCTCCCACAGCCACACTAAGGGACAAACAAGACATCCCTTGTGAAGCAGCACCAGAAGACAGGGCATGCCCACTCCCAAACCATTCCCAGCGCCTCCCACAGCCACACTAAGGAGCAAACAAGACCACCCTTGTGAAGCAGCACCGGAGGACAGGGCATGCCCACTCCCAAACCATTCCCAGCACCTCCCACAGTCACACTAAGGAGCAAACAAGACCACCCTTGCGAAGCAGCACCAGAAGACAGGGCATGCCCACTCCCAAACCATTCCCAGCACCTCCCACAGTCACACTAAGAAGCAAACAAGACCACCCTTGTGAAGCAGCACCAGAAGACAGGGCATGCCCACTCCCAAGCCATTCCCAGCACCTCCCACAGTCACACTAAGGAGCAAACAAGACCACCCTTGTGAAGCAGCACCAGAAGCCGGGCATGCCCACTCCCAAGCCATTCCCAGCGCCTCCCACAGTCACACTAAGAGGCAAACAAGTCTACCCTTGCGAAGCAGCACCAGAAGACAGGGCATGCCCACTCCCAAACCATTCCCAGCGCCTCCCACAGCAACACTAAGGAACAAGCAAGACCACCCTTGCGAAGCAGCACCAGAGGATAGGGCATGCTCATCCCAAACCATTCCCAGCGCCTCCCACAGCCACACTAAGGAGCAAACAAGTCCTCCCTTGCGAAGCAACACCAGAAGACAGGGCATGCCCACTCCCAAGCCATTCCCAGCACCTCCCACAGTCACACTAAGGAGCAAACAAGACCACCCTTGTGAAGCAGCACCAGAAGAGAGGGCATGCCCACTCCCAAGCCATTCCCAGCACCTCCCACAGCCACACTAAGGAGCAAACAAGACCACCCTTGTGAAGCAGCACCAGAAGACAGGGCATGCCCACTCCCAAGCCATTCCCGGCACCTCCCACAGTCACACTAAGGAGCAAACAAGACCACCCTTGTGAAGCAGCACCAGAAGACAGGGCATGCCCACTCCCAAGCCATTCCCAGCGCCTCCCACAGCCACACTAAGGGACAAACAAGACCACCCTTGTGAAGCAGGACCAGAAGACAGGGCATGCCCACTCCCAAACCATTCCCAGCGCCTCCCACAGCCACACTAAGGAGCAAACAAGACCACCCTTGCGAAGCAGCACCAGAAGACAGGGCATGCCCACTCCCAAACCATTCCAAGCACCTCCCACAGTCACACTAAGGAGCAAACAAGACCACCCTTGTGAAGCAGCACCAGAAGATAGGGCATGCCCACTCCCAAACCATTCCCAGCGCCTCCCACAGCCACACTAAGGGACAAACAAGTCCTCCCTTGCGAAGCAGCACCGGAGGACAGGGCATGCCCACTCCCAAACCATTCCCAGCGCCTCCCACAGCCACACTAAGGGACAAACAAGACATCCCTTGCGAAGCAGCACCAGAGGACAGGGCATGCTCATCCCAAACCATTCCCAGCGCCTCCCACAGCCACTCTAAGGGACAAACAAGACATCCCTTGCGAAGCAGCACCAGAAGACAGGGCATGCCCACTCCCAAACCATTCCCAGCGCCTCCCACAGCCACACTAAGGGACAAACAAGACATCCCTTGTGAAGCAGCACCAGAAGACAGGGCATGCCCACTCCCAAACCATTCCCAGCGCCTCCCACAGCCACACTAAGGAGCAAACAAGACCACCCTTGTGAAGCAGCACCAGAAGACAGGGCATGCCCACTCCCAAACCATTCCCAGCGCCTCCCACAGCCACACTAAGGGACAAACAAGTCCTCCCTTGCGAAGCAGCACCGGAGGACGGCATGCCCACTCCCAAACCATTCCCAGCGCCTCCCACAGCCACACTAAGGGACAAACAAGTCCTCCCTTGCGAAGCAGCACCAGAAGACAGGGCATGCCCACTCCCAAGCCATTCCCAGCGCCTCCCACAGTCACACTAAGGAGCAAACAAGACCACCCTTGTGAAGCAGCACCAGAAGACAGGGCATGCCCACTCCCAAGCCATTCCCAGCACCTCCCACAGCCACACTAAGGGACAAACAAGTCCTCCCTTGCGAAGCAGCACCAGAAGACAGGGCATGCCCACTCCCAAGCCATTCCCAGCGCCTCCCACAGTCACACTAAGGAGCAAACAAGACCACCCTTGTGAAGCAGCACCAGAAGACAGGGCATGCCCACTCCCAAGCCATTCCCAGCACCTCCCACAGTCACACTAAGGAGCAAACAAGACCACCCTTGTGAAGCAGCACCAGAAGACAGGGCATGCCCACTCCCAAGCCATTCCCAGCACCTCCCACAGCCACACTAAGGGACAAACAAGTCCTCCCTTGCGAAGCAGCACCGGAGGACAGGGCATGCCCACTCCCAAGCCATTCCCAGCGCCTCCCACAGCCACAGTAAGGAGCAAACAAGACCACCCTTGTGAAGCAGCACCAGAAGCCAGGGCATGCCCACTCCCAAGCCATTCCCAGCGCCTCCCACAGTCACACTAAGAGGCAAACAAGACCACCCTTGTGAAGCAGCACCAGAAGACAGGGCATGCCCACTCCCAAACCATTCCCAGCGCCTCCCACAGCAACACTAAGGAACAAGCAAGACCACCCTTGGGAAGCACACCAGAGGACAGGGCATGCCCACCCCAAACCATTCCCAGCGCCTTCCACAGTCACACTAAGGAACAAACAAGACCACCCATGGGAAGCAGCACCGAAGGACAGGACATGCCCATCCCAAACCATTCCTAGCTCCTCCCACAGTCACACTAAGAGGCAAACAAGTCTACCCTTGCGAAGCAGCACCAGAAGACAGGGCATGCCCACTCCCAAGCCATTCCCAGCACCTCCCACAGCCACACTAAGGAGCAAACAAGACCACCCTTGTGAAGCAGCACCAGAAGACAGGGCATGCCCACTCCCAAGCCATTCCCAGCACCTCCCACAGCCACACTAAGGAGCAAACAAGACCACCCTTGTGAAGCAGCACCAGAAGCGTGGGCATGCCCACTCCCAAGCCATTCCCAGCGCCTCCCACAGTCACACTAAGAGGCAAACAAGACCACCCTTGTGAAGCAGGACCAGAAGACAGGGCATGCCCACTCCCAAACCATTCCCAGCGCCTCCCACAGCCACACTAAGGAGCAAACAAGACCACCCTTGCGAAGCAGCACCAGAAGACAGGGCATGCCCACTCCCAAACCATTCCCAGCACCTCCCACAGTCACAGTAAGGAGCAAACAAGACCACCCTTGTGAAGCAGCACCAGAAGATAGGGCATGCCCACTCCCAAACCATTCCCAGCGCCTCCCACAGCCACACTAAGGGACAAACAAGTCCTCCCTTGCGAAGCAGCACCGGAGGACAGGGCATGCCCACTCCCAAACCATTCCCAGCGCCTCCCACAGCCACACTAAGGGACAAACAAGACATCCCTTGCGAAGCAGCACCAGAAGACAGGGCATGCCCACTCCCAAACCATTCCCAGCGCCTCCCACAGCCACACTAAGGAGCAAACAAGCATTTGCAATGCAATAGGTCTCGCAACTGCGAGTTTTGGAGCTATTGGTATTGTAAATGGTATTGTAAATGACAATGCCTTTAATTTATGTTGTACAAACCAAAACATAAATAAAAGGCATTGTCATTTACAATGCCAATAGTTTAAACTTGCGTAAATGCAAGACCTATTGCTTTGCAAATGCTTGTTTCAGGAGGATTCCTCCTCGCAGGCCCCCAAATCCTGTTTTGTTTCTTCACTGTGCCAGTTTGTTGTCCCGCTCCCACATGCACTCCTGACGTTTTATTCGCACCCTCCCAACTGTGAAGCATTGTTCGCTTCCTGTCCAAAAAGTGCTTGCAAAGGTGCATCAGGCATCCACAGGCATCAGGCATCCACAGGCATCAGACATCCACCAGCATCAGGCATCAGACATCCACAGGCATCCACAGGCATCAGGCATCCACAGGCATCCACAGGCATCAGACATCCACAGGCATCAGACATGCATCAGGCATCCACAAGCATCAGGCATCAGACATCCACAAGCATCAGGCATCAGACATCCACAAGCATCAGGCATCCACAAGCATTAGGCATCAGACATCCACAAGCATCAGGCATCAGACATCCACAAGCATCAGGCATCAGACATCCACAAGCATCAGACATCAGGCATCATACATCCACAAGCATCAGGCATCAGACATCTTACATCATCCAGCATCAGACATCATACATCCACCAGCATCAGACATCCACCAGCATCAGGCATCAGACATCCACAAGCATCAGACATCCACAAGGATCAGACATCCACATGCATCAGACATCCACATGCATCAGACATCCACATGCATCAGACATCCACATGCATCAGACATCCACAGGCATCAGACATCCACAGGCATCCACAGGCATCAGGCATCCACAGGCATCAGGCATCCACAGGCATCAGACATCCACAAGCATCAGACATCAGGCATCCACAAGCATCAGACATCAGGCATCCACAAGCATCAGGCATCAGACATCCACAAGCATCAGACATCCACAAGCATCAGGCATCATACATCCACAAGCATCAGACATCGGGCATCATACATCCACAAGCATCAGACATCATACATCCACCAGCAATAGGCATCAGACATCATACATCCACCAGCATCAGGCATCCACCAGCATCAGGCATCCACCAGCATCAGACATCAGGCATCAGACATCCACAAGCATCAGACATCCACAAGCATCAGACATCCACAAGCATCAGACATCCACAAACATCAGACATCCACAGGCATCAGACATCCACAGGCATCAGACATCCATCAGGCATCAGACATCCATCAGGCATCAGACATCCAGCAGGCATCAGACATCCAGCAGGCATCAGACATCCATCAGGCATCAGACATGAGGCATCAGACATGAGGCATCAAGACATGAGGCATCAGACATCCACAAGCATCAGAGATCAGGCATCAGACATCCACAATCATCAGGCATCAGACATCCACAAGCATCAGGCATCAGACATCCACAAGCATCAGGCATCAGACATCCACAGGCATCAGACATCCACAAGCATCAGACATCCACAAGCATCAGACATCCATCAGACATCCACAAGCATCGGGCATCCACAAGCATCAGGCATCCACAAGCATCAAACCTCAGGCATCAGACATCCACAAGCATCAGACATCCACAAGCATCAGGCATCCACAATCATCAGGCATCAGACATCCACAAGCATCAGATATCAGGCATCAGACATCCACAATCATCAGGCATCAGACATCCACAATCATCAGACATCCACAAGCATCAGACATCAGGCATCCACAAGCATCAGACTTCAGACATCCACAAGCATCAGACATCCACAAGCATCAGGCATCCACAAGCATCAGGCATCAGACATCAGGCATCCACAAGCATCAGACATCCACAGACATCAGGCATCAGACATCAATCATCATACATCAGGCATCCACCAGCCACGTGTGCACACACTACTGTCACAGAGTACACGGCGTGCACGACATCGCAGCCGAAGAGGGAAACGTGTTGCAGGACATGTTCAAATACCATCAGCGCGTCTTAAAGCGTCTAAACCGTTTTACTCAAATCTATTGTTCTTCAGAATGCAGGAAAACACCGATATATGTTTTGGCGGGATATATATACTCTTTATCTACAATGATGAAAATACTGAGTCCCTTTTACATTCCCACACACACGGCATGTCTGCCTTCACACACGGCACAGACTTCCCTGGATAAAAGCATGGGTAATTATAAACTTGGCTTGTCATTTAAAAAGGCGGGCGAGGGCTTTTGAGCCGTGCAGCAGCAGTCCTTATGCTGATGTGAACTCCGGTGACAGACCTGGCCGCGAGGACGAGTCGCTGGCAGACGGAGCCGTGAATCACCGGAAACCGGGACTGCCTCGGGGGCGGGTGACACGAAGCAGCTCTGGGGGCTATTCCGCAGGGGCGCGGGGGCACATGAGGCTTTACAGGTACTAAGTGGCCCCCATCCTTTCTCTCCACGCACACGTGCTTCCTGTCTCAGGGAGACAGTGGAACATGTAAAAACCCTCGCCCACAGCGAACAAGTAGCCTGAGCATAATATTCACCTTCCAGAGCTCCCTGCGTCACCTCCAATGCTGTACTGCTGAATTTGGCCAAAGAGAATGGCAGCAGGGGTGCTCCCTGTCAGCTGCAAGATAAAGCAACGAGGAAGCACAGAAGTGGATGCCTGCTTGTGCCCCGGGGGACTATTGAGTGCACGCTCGAGCCCGAGCGTATGAATGCTTTTACCGAGGCAAGTTAATCGCACTTAGCCCAGCATCCATAAATGGTGTGAGAAATACTGAATGCCTCCAAATGAACTCCAGTAGAGTGAATGCTTAGAGGAAATAAAGTGAACAGAGGCAGAAACACTACAACAGACCCCGAGCCAAATTAACAAGCCCTGTCGAGTGCGCCGTGAGCAAGAGACGCCGTGCGCGTGCACATCGGCTGTCCGGGCAGCTGAAATTGTCTGAGCGACGTCAGTTGCGTGGCGCATGGGCGGCGCATGGAGCGCGCGGCCGGAGGTGTCCGGGGCTCCCGTGAGCTGAGGGAGCCCCGTGTGTTGGAGAAGTGAGGCGGGAGCCCACCCCGTAGAGGGAAGTCCGGCGGGAGCCCACCCCGTAGAGGGAAGTCCGGCGGGAGCCCACCCCGCCTTCGTGAATGCCGCATGGTGCGGCCGGAGCAAGATTCAGCGCTGAGTCCCCACAAGAGCCGGTGAGTGGGGTTGAGCGGGAGGCATGCTGGACGCCGCGCCTGGACAGGACATGTGCACGCGTATGGTGCGAGCAGGAGTTGTAAAAGACGCGAGCCGTACGCGTGCACATCTCCTGTCTGTTAAGTTTGAGCACAGACAGACTATGTGCACGCGTACGGCTTGCGGCATTATTACAACTTCTGCTCGCACCATACGCGTGCACATCTCCTGTCCAGGACTTGCCGTACGCGTGCACCTGTCCTGTCCCGCATCGGAGCAAAAGTCGGCAACAATAGATCTCGCATAGCGGGCAGCGGTTTGCGCTGCATCGCTAGGCGAGACCTAACAAGACCACCCTTGCGAAGCAGCACCAGAAGACAGGGCATGCCCACTCCCAAACCATTCCCAGCACCTCCCACAGTCACACTAAGGAGCAAACAAGACCACCCTTGTGAAGCAGCACCAGAAGATAGGGCATGCCCACTCCCAAACCATTCCCAGCACCTCCCACAGCCACACTAAGGGACAAACAAGACATCCCTTGCGAAGCAGCACCAGAAGACGGCATGCCCACTCCCAAACCATTCCCAGCGCCTCCCACAGCCACACTAAGGGACAAACAAGTCCTCCCTTGCGAAGCAGCACCGGAGGACAGGGCATGCCCACTCCCAAACCATTCCCAGCGCCTCCCACAGCCACACTAAGGGACAAACAAGTCCTCCCTTGCGAAGCAGCACCAGAAGACAGGGCATGCCCACTCCCAAGCCATTCCCAGCGCCTCCCACAGTCACACTAAGGAGCAAACAAGACCACCCTTGTGAAGCAGCACCAGAAGTCAGGGCATGCCCACTCCCAAGCCATTCCCAGCACCTCCCACAGTCACACTAAGGAGCAAACACGACCACCCTTGTGAAGCAGCACCAGAAGACAGGGCATGCCCACTCCCAAGCCATTCCCAGCACCTCCCACAGCCACACTAAGGAGCAAACAAGACCACCCTTGTGAAGCAGCACCAGAAGACCGGGCATGCCCACTCCCAAGCCATTCCCAGCGCCTCCCACAGTCACACTAAGAGAGCAAACAAGACCACCCTTGTGAAGCAGCACCAGAAGACAGGGCATGCCCACTCCCAAGCCATTCCCAGCGCCTCCCACAGTCACACTAAGGCAAACAAGACCACCCTAGAAGCAGCACCAGAAGACAGCATGCCCATCACCATTCCACGCCTCCTACAGCAACACTAGGAACAAGCAAGACCACCGTGGGAAGCACCGAGGACAGGGCATGCCCACCCCAAGCCATTCCCAGCGCCTTCCACAGTCACACTAAGGAACAAACAAGACCACCCATGGAAGCAGCACCGAAGGACAGGACATGCCCATCCCAAACCATTTCTAGCTCCTCCCACAGTCACACTAAGAGGCAAACAAGTCTACCCTTGCGAAGCAGCACCAGAAGACAGGGCATGCCCACTCCCAAACCATTCCCAGCGCCTCCCACAGCAACACTAAGGAACAAGCAAGACCACCCTTGCGAAGCAGCACCAGAGGATAGGGCATGCTCATCCCAAACCATTCCCAGCGCCTCCCACAGCCACACTAAGGAGCAAACAAGTCCTCCCTTGCGAAGCAGCACCAGAAGACAGGGCATGCCCACTCCCAAGCCATTCCCAGCACCTCCCACAGTCACACTAAGGAGCAAACAAGACCACCCTTGTGAAGCAGCACCAGAAGAGAGGGCATGCCCACTCCCAAGCCATTCCCAGCACCTCCCACAGCCACACTAAGGAGCAAACAAGACCACCCTTGTGAAGCAGCACCAGAAGACAGGGCATGCACACTCCCAAGCCATTCCCAGCACCTCCCACAGTCACACTAAGGAGCAAACAAGACCACCCTTGTGAAGCAGCACCAGAAGACAGGGCATGCCCACTCCCAAGCCATTCCCAGCGCCTCCCACAGCCACACTAAGGGACAAACAAGTCCTCCCTTGCGAAGCAGCACCGGAGGACAGGGCATGCCCACTCCCAAGCCATTCCCAGCGCCTCCCACAGCCACACTAAGGAGCAAACAAGACCACCCTTGTGAAGCAGCACCAGAAGACCGGGCATGCCCACTCCCAAGCCATTCCCAGCGCCTCCCACAGTCACACTAAGAGGCAAACAAGACCACCCTTGTGAAGCAGGACCAGAAGACAGGGCATGCACACTCCCAAACCATTCCAAGCACCTCCCACAGTCACACTAAGGAGCAAACAAGACCACCCTTGTGAAGCAGCACCAGAAGATAGGGCATGCCCACTCCCAAACCATTCCCAGCGCCTCCCACAGCCACACCAAGGGACAAACAAGACATCCCTTGCGAAGCAGCACCAGAGGACAGGGCATGCTCATCCCAAACCATTCCCAGCGCCTCCCACAGCCACACTAAGGGACAAACAAGACATCCCTTGCGAAGCAGCACCAGAAGATAGGGCATGCCCACTCCCAAACCATTCCCAGCGCCTCCCACAGCCACACTAAGGGACAAACAAGACATCCCTTGTGAAGCAGCACCAGAAGACAGGGCATGCCCACTCCCAAACCATTCCCAGCGCCTCCCACAGCCACACTAAGGAGCAAACAAGACCACCCTTGTGAAGCAGCACCAGAAGACAGGGCATGCCCACTCCCAAACCATTCCCAGCGCCTCCCACAGCCACACTAAGGGACAAACAAGTCCTCCCTTGCGAAGCAGCACCGGAGGACAGGGCATGCCCACTCCCAAACCATTCCCAGCGCCTCCCACAGCCACACTAAGGGACAAACAAGTCCTCCCTTGCGAAGCAGCACCAGAAGACATGGCATGCCCACTCCCAAGCCATTCCCAGCGCCTCCCACAGTCACACTAAGGAGCAAACAAGACCACCCTTGTGAAGCAGCACCAGAAGACAGGGCATGCCCACTCCCAAGCCATTCCCAGCACCTCCCACAGCCACACTAAGGGACAAACAAGTCCTCCCTTGCGAAGCAGCACCAGATGACAGGGCATGCCCACTCCCAAGCCATTCCCAGCGCCTCCCACAGTCACACTAAGGAGCAAACAAGACCACCCTTGTGAAGCAGCACCAGAAGACAGGGCATGCCCACTCCGAAGCCATTCCCAGCACCTCCCACAGTCACACTAAGGAGCAAACAAGACCACCCTTGTGAAGCAGCACCAGAAGACAGGGCATGCCCACTCCCAAGCCATTCCCAGCACCTCCCACAGCCACACTAAGGGACAAACAAGTCCTCCCTTGCGAAGCAGCACCGGAGGACAGGGCATGCCCACTCCCAAGCCATTCCCAGCGCCTCCCACAGCCACACTAAGGAGCAAACAAGACCACCCTTGTGAAGCAGCACCAGAAGCCAGGGCATGCCCACTCCCAAGCCATTCCCAGCGCCTCCCACAGTCACACTAAGAGGCAAACAAGACCACCCTTGTGAAGCAGGACCAGAAGACAGGGCATGCCCACTCCCAAACCATTCCCAGCGCCTCCCACAGCCACACTAAGGAGCAAACAAGACCACCCTTGCGAAGCAGCACCAGAAGACAGGGCATGCCCACTCCCAAACCATTCCCAGCACCTCCCACAGTCACACTAAGGAGCAAACAAGACCACCCTTGTGAAGCAGCACCAGAAGACTGGGCATGCCCACTCCCAAGCCATTCCCAGCACCTCTCACAGTCACACTAAGGAGCAAACAAGACCACCCTTGTGAAGCAGCACCAGAAGACAGGGCATGCCCACTACCAAGCCATTCCCAGCGCCTCCCACAGTCACACTAAGGGACAAACAAGTCCTCCCTTGCGAAGCAGCAGCGGAGGACAGGGCATGCCCACTCCCAAGCCATTCCCAGCGCCTCCCACAGCCACACTAAGGAGCAAACAAGACCACCCTTGTGCAGCAGCACCAGAAGACAGGGCATGCCCACTCCCAAGCCATTCCCAGCGCCTCCCACAGTCACACTAAGAGGCAAACAAGACCACCCTTGTGAAGCAGGACCAGAAGACAGGGCATGCCCACTTCCAAACCATTCCCAGCGCCTCCCACAGCCACACTAAGGGACAAACAAGACCTCCTTGCGAAGCAGCACAGGAGGACAGGGCATGCCCACTCCCAAGCCATTCCCAGCGCCTCCCACAGCCACACTAAGGAGCAAACAAGACCACCCTTGCGAAGCAGCACCAGAAGACAGGGCATGCCCACTCCCAAACCATTCCCAGCACCTCCCACAGTCACACTAAGGGACAAACAAGTCCTCCCTTGCGAAGCAGCACCGGAGGACGGGGCATGCCCACTCCCAAGCCATTCCCAGCGCCTCCCACAGCCACACTAAGGAGCAAACAAGACCACCCTTGTGAAGCAGCACCAGAAGACAGGGCATGCCCACTCCCAAGCCATTCCCAGCGCCTCCCACAGCCACACTAAGGAGCAAACAAGACCACCCTTGTGAAGCAGCACCAGAAGACAGGGCATGCCCACTCCCAAACCATTCCCAGCACCTCCCACAGCCACACTAAGGGACAAACAAGACATCCCTTGCGAAGCAGCACCAGAAGGCAGGGCATGCCCACTCCCAAACCGTTCCCAGCGCCTCCCACAGCCACACTAAGGAGCAAACAAGACCACCCTTGTGAAGCAGCACCAGAAGACAGGGCATGCCCACTCCCAAACCATTCCCAGCGCCTCCCACAGCCACACTAAGGGACAAACAAGTCCTCCCTTGCGAAGCAGCACCGGAGGACAGGGCATGCCCACTCCCAAACCATTCCCAGCGCCTCCCACAGCCACACTAAGGGACAAACAAGTCCTCCCTTGCGAAGCAGCACCAGAAGATAGGGCATGCCCACTCCCAAGCCATTCCCAGCGCCTCCCACAGTCACACTAAGGAGCAAACAAGACCACCCTTGTGAAGCAGCACCAGACGACAGGGCATGCCCACTCCCAAGCCATTCCCAGCACCTCCCACAGCCACACTAAGGAGCAAACAAGACCACCCTTGTGAAGCAGCACCAGAAGACAGGGCATGCCCACTCCCAAGCCATTCCCAGCGCCTCCCACAGTCACACTAAGAGGCAAACAAGACCACCCTTGTGACGCAGCACCAGAAGACAGGGCATGCCCACTCCCAAGCCATTCCCAGCACCTCCCACAGCCACACTAAGGAGCAAACAAGACCACCCTTGTGAAGCAGCACCAGAAGACAGGGCATGCCCACTCCCAAGCCATTCCCAGCGCCTCCCACAGCCACACTAAGGAGCAAACAAGACCACCCTTGTGAAGCAGCACCAGAAGACAGGGCATGCCCACTCCCAAGCCATTCCCAGCACCTCCCACAGTCACACTAAGGAGCAAACAAGACCGCCCTTGTGAAGCAGCACCAGAAGACAGGGCATGCCCACTCCCAAACCATTCCCAGCGCCTCCCACAGCAACACTAAGGAACAAGCAAGACCACCCTTGGGAAGCACACCAGAGGACAGGGCATGCCCACCCCAAACCATTCCCAGCGCCTTCCACAGTCACACTAAGGAACAAACAAGACCACCCATGGGAAGCAGCACCGAAGGACAGGACATGCCCATCCCAAGCCATTCCTAGCTCCTCCCACAGTCACACTAAGAGGCAAACAAGTCTACCCTTGCGAAGCAGCACCAGAAGACAGGGCATGCCCACTCCCAAACCATTCCCAGCGCCTCCCACAGCAACACTAAGGAACAAGCAAGACCACCCTTGCGAAGCAGCACCAGAGGATAGGGCATGCTCATCCCAAACCATTCCCAGCGCCTCCCACAGCCACACTAAGGAGCAAACAAGTCCTCCCTTGCGAAGCAGCACCAGAAGCCAGGCAATGCCCACTCCCAAGCCATTCCCAGCACCTCCCACAGTCACACTAAGGAGCAAACAAGACCACCCTTGTGAAGCAGCACCAGAAGAGAGGGCATGCCCACTCCCAAGCCATTCCCAGCACCTCCCACAGCCACACTAAGGAGCAAACAAGACCACCCTTGTGAAGCAGCACCAGAAGGCAGGGCATGCCCACTCCCAAGCCATTCCCAGCACCTCCCACAGTCACACTAAGGAGCAAACAAGACCACCCTTGTGAAGCAGCACCAGAAGACAGGGCATGCCCACTCCCAAGCCATTCCCAGCGCCTCCCACAGCCACACTAAGGGACAAACAAGTCCTCCCTTGCGAAGCAGCACCGGAAGACAGGGCATGCCCACTCCCAAGCCATTCCCAGCGCCTCCCACAGCCACACTAAGGAGCAAACAAGACCACCCTTGTGAAGCAGCACCAGAAGACAGGGCATGCCCACTCCCAAGCCATTCCCAGCGCCTCCCACAGTCACACTAAGAGGCAAACAAGACCACCCTTGTGAAGCAGGACCAGAAGACAGGGCATGCCCACTCCCAAACCATTCCCAGCGCCTCCCACAGCCACACTAAGGAGCAAACAAGACCACCCTTGCGAAGCAGCACCAGAAGACAGGGCATGCCCACTCCCAAACCATTCCCAGCACCTCCCACAGTCACACTAAGGAGCAAACAAGACCACCCTTGTGAAGCAGCACCAGAAGGCAGGGCATGCCCACTCCCAAACCATTCCCAGCGCCTCCCACAGCCACACTAAGGGACAAACAAGTCCTCCCTTGCGAAGCAGCACCGGAGGACAGGGCATGCCCACTCCCAAACCATTCCCAGCGCCTCCCACAGCCACACTAAGGGACAAACAAGACATCCCTTGCGAAGCAGCACCAGAGGACACGGCATGCTCATCCCAAACCATTCCCAGCGCCTCCCACAGCCACACTAAGGGACAAACAAGACATCCCTTGCGAAGCAGCACCAGAAGACAGGGCATGCCCACTCCCAAACCATTCCCAGCGCCTCCCACAGCCACACTAAGGGACAAACAAGACATCCCTTGTGAAGCAGCACCAGAAGACAGGGCATGCCCACTCCCAAACCATTCCCAGCGCCTCCCACAGCCACACTAAGGAGCAAACAAGACCACCCTTGTGAAGCAGCACCAGAGGACAGGGCATGCCCACTCCCAAGCCATTCCCAGCGCCTCCCACAGCCACACTAAGGAGCAAACAAGACCATCCCCAAGCCATTCCCAGCGCCTCCCACAGCCACACTAAGGAGCAAACAAGACCACCCTTGTGAAGCAGCACCAGAAGACAGGGCATGCCCACTCCCAAGCCATTCCCAGCGCCTCCCACAGTCACACTAAGAGGCAAACAAGACCACCCTTGTGAAGCAGGACCAGAAGACAGGGCATGCCCACTCCCAAACCATTCCCAGCGCCTCCCACAGCCACACTAAGGAGCAAACAAGACCACCCTTGCGAAGCAGCACCAGAAGACAGGGCATGCCCACTCCCAAACCATTCCCAGCACCTCCCACAGTCACACTAAGGAGCAAACAAGACCACCCTTGTGAAGCAGCACCAGAAGACAGGGCATGCCCACTCCCAAGCCATTCCCAGCACCTCCCACAGTCACACTAAGGAGCAAACAAGACCACCCTTGTGAAGCAGCACCAGAAGACAGGGCATGCCCACTCCCAAGCCATTCCCAGCGCCTCCCACAGTCACACTAAGGGACAAACAAGGCCTCCCTTGCGAAGCAGCACCGGAGGACAGGGCATGCCCACTCCCAAGCCATTCCCAGCGCCTCCCACAGCCACACTAAGGAGCAAACAAGACCACCCTTGTGAAGCAGCACCAGAAGACAGGGCATGCCCACTCCCAAGCCATTCCCAGCGCCTCCCACAGTCACACTAAGAGGCAAACAAGACCACCCTTGTGAAGCAGGACCAGAAGACAGGGCATGCCCACTCCCAAGCCATTCCCAGCGCCTCCCACAGCCACACTAAGGAGCAAACAAGACCACCCTTGTGAAGTAGGACCAGAAGACAGGGCATGCCCACTCCCAAACCATTCCCAGCACCTCCCACAGCCACACTAAGGAGCAAACAAGACCACCCTTGCGAAGCAGCACCAGAAGACAGGGCATGCCCACTCCCAAACCATTCCCAGCGCCTCCCACAGCCACACTAAGGGCAAACAAGTCCTCCCTTGCGAAGCAGCACCGTAGGACAGGGCATGCCCACTCCCAAGCCATTCCCAGCGCCTCCCACAGCCACACTAAGGAGCAAACAAGACCACCCTTGTGAAGCAGCACCAGAAGACAGGGCATGCCCACTCCCAAACCATTCCCAGCGCCTCCCACAGCCACACTAAGGGACAAACAAGTCCTCCCTTGCGAAGCAGCACCAGAAGACAGGGCATGCCCACTCCCAAACCATTCCCAGCACCTCCCACAGTCACACTAAGGAGCAAACAAGACCACCCTTGTGAAGCAGCACCAGAAGACAGGGCATGCCCACTCCCAAACCATTCCCAGCGCCTCCCACAGCCACACTAAGGGACAAACAAGACATCCCTTGCGAAGCAGCACCAGAGGACAGGGCATGCTCATCCCAAACCATTCCCAGCGCCTCCCACAGCCACACTAAGGGACAAACAAGACATCCCTTGCGAAGCAGCACCAGAAGACAGGGCATGCCCACTCCCAAACCATTCCCAGCGCCTCCCACAGCCACACTAAGGGACAAACAAGACATCCCTTGTGAAGCAGCACCAGAAGACAGGGCATGCCCACTCCCAAACCATTCCCAGCGCCTCCCACAGCCACACTAAGGAGCAAACAAGACCACCCTTGTGAAGCAGCACCGGAGGACAGGGCATGCCCACTCCCAAACCATTCCCAGCACCTCCCACAGTCACACTAAGGAGCAAACAAGACCACCCTTGCGAAGCAGCACCAGAAGACAGGGCATGCCCACTCCCAAACCATTCCCAGCACCTCCCACAGTCACACTAAGAAGCAAACAAGACCACCCTTGTGAAGCAGCACCAGAAGACAGGGCATGCCCACTCCCAAGCCATTCCCAGCACCTCCCACAGTCACACTAAGGAGCAAACAAGACCACCCTTGTGAAGCAGCACCAGAAGCCGGGCATGCCCACTCCCAAGCCATTCCCAGCGCCTCCCACAGCCACACTAAGGAGCAAACAAGACCACCCTTGTGAAGCAGCACCAGAAGATAGGGCATGCCCACTCCCAAACCATTCCCAGCGCCTCCCACAGCCACACTAAGGGACAAACAAGTCCTCCCTTGCGAAGCAGCACCGGAGGACAGGGCATGCCCACTCCCAAGCCATTCCCAGCGCCTCCCACAGCCACACTAAGGAGCAAACAAGACCACCCTTGTGAAGCAGCACCAGAAGACAGGGCATACCCACTCCCAAGCCATTCCCAGCACCTCCCACAGCCACACTAAGGAGCAAACAAGACCACCCTTGTGAAGCAGCACCAGAAGACAGGGCATGCCCACTCCCAAACCATTCCCAGCGCCTCCCACAGCCACACTAAGGAGCAAACAAGACCACCCTTGTGAAGCAGCACCAGAAGACAGGGCATGCCCACTCCCAAACCATTCCCAGCGCCTCCCACAGCCACACTAAGGGACAAACAAGACATCCCTTGCGAAGCAGCACCAGAGGACAGGGCATGCTCATCCCAAACCATTCCCAGCGCCTCCCACAGCCACACTAAGGGACAAACAAGACATCCCTTGCGAAGCAGCACCAGAAGACAGGGCATGCCCACTCCCAAACCATTCCCAGCGCCTCCCACAGCCACACTAAGGGACAAACAAGACATCCCTTGTGAAGCAGCACCAGAAGACAGGGCATGCCCACTCCCAAACCATTCCCAGCGCCTCCCACAGCCACACTAAGGAGCAAACAAGACCACCCTTGTGAAGCAGGACCAGAAGACAGGGCATGCCCACTCCCAAACCATTCCCAGCGCCTCCCACAGCCATACTAAGGAGCAAACAAGACCACCCTTGCGAAGCAGCACCAGAAGACAGGGCATGCCCACTCCCAAACCATTCCCAGCACCTCCCACAGTCACACTAAGGAGCAAACAAGACCACCCTTGTGAAGCAGCACCAGAAGACAGGGCATGCCCACTCCCAAGCCATTCCCATCACCTCTCACAGCCACACTAAGGAACAAACAAGACCACCCTTGCGAAGCAGCACCAGAAGACAGGGCATGCCCACTCCCAAGCCATTCCCATCACCTCTCACAGCCACACTAAGGAACAAACAAGACCACCCTTGTGAAGCAGCACCAGAAGACTGGGCATGCCCACTCCCAAACCATTCCCAGCGCCTCCCACAGCCACACTAAGGAGCAAACAAGACTACTCTTGGGAAGCAGCACCAGAGGCAAACAGAACCTCCTTCGTAGAGGCAGCAGTATCAGCAGCAGGCCCAGATTGCTAAAATGAGATTAAAAGCGAATTGTAAAAAAACAAAGGTTATCAGAGAGAGACTTTAATAGGACCCTGCCGTCAGCTAGTCTAGAGAGGGGGACTTTAATAGGACCCTGCCCTCAGCAGAACACACACATGCCGATCCTTCAAATTAATAGTTTTGAGTCCATGGGCAGGGTTTGTGTTATTCTTAAACCACAGTTGTAATCAAGAAAAAAGATAGAAGGTGAGAATATCCCAAAGCAAAAAGAGTTCCTACCCTTCTGTAGAATATAGGGTTTGCAGGTTGTGAGTCCATAGGCCTTTTTATAAGAAGAACAATAAAATAACTGAAGGTGAGTTAGTCTTTAATGGCCGAAGAATGACCTCTGCCACCTTGGATAGGGGCCACCATCTTGGAATGGGACCAGGAATATAGCACAGCTTTTCAGGTGGTTCCAATCCTTCTTTCTGCAGCTGCTGCCCGCGACATGCCAGTCCCCGTACCATGCCTCTCCCCAGGGAAACTATAAGTATCAGCCACTGTGTGCGTATCACCCCACTGCTCCCCCCAAACCAGAACACAGAGCCTATGACTGATCCGTAATAGCACCTTCGTATTCAGGTCATGGTTTCGGCCATCTAGTTTCAGCTAAAGCATACACCTCCAACAGGGCCTCCTGTTTCAGCACCTCCTGTGCAATAAACATGTTCTTTCTGCTGCTCTTTGCCCCCACGTCAAGACGTCCATAACTAATGACTTCATGGTCGATAGATGGCATTTTTCCACATTCAGAGGAAGCTCTTGCCTCTGGCAAATGACTGCAAAACCCATTGACAACAGCCACAGAAACCAAATAATCTCCTTGTAACTAACTGTTTAATGTATTTCCAGATATTCCGAACTTTCGTCCAAATATGACGCCGAAGGATGTGCTGCAAGCAGGAAGTTTTGGAGGCACCTACTTTCGGCCAATCTATTCTGGAGTGACTAGTGAGTATCAGTCACTGTGTTGTAAACATATTTTATTATGAGAGGCTCTGGCTCCTGTGTATTTGTGTATATTGATGAGGGAGTCTGTAGACAGTGACGTGTTTGTGTTCACAGGAGATGTTATCCGCTCATAGTGAAAAGAATGTGTACGTTCTGTCTTGTGATTTTAAACCTTCTGTTAGTCTTTTAGCGATGAATTATACTCTTCCTCACATAAATATAGGTTATTATACTCTTCCTCACATAAATATAGGTTATTATACTCTTCCTCGCATAAATATAGGTTATTATACTCTTCCTCGCATAAATATAGGTTATTATACTCTTCCTCACATAAATATAGGTTATTATACTCTTCCTCACATAAATATAGGTTATTATACTCTTCCTCACATAAATATAGGTTATACTCTTCCTCACATAAATATAGGTTATACTCTTCCTCACATAAATATAGGTTATTATACTCTTCCTCACATAAATATAGGTTATTATACTCTTCCTCACATAAATATAGGTTATTATACTCTTCCTCACATAAATATAGGTTATTATACTCTTCCTCACATAAATATAGGTTATTATACTCTTCCTCACATAAATATAGGTTATTATACCTCTTCCTCACATAAATATAGGTTATTATACTCTTCCTCACATAAATATAGGTTATTATACTCTTCCTCACATAAATATAGGTTATACTCTTCCTCACATAAATATAGGTTATACTCTTCCTCACATAAATATAGGTTATTATACTCTTCCTCACATAAATATAGGTTATTATACTCTTCCTCACATAAATATAGGTTATTATACTCTTCCTCACATAAATATAGGTTATTATACTCTTCCTCACATAAATATAGGTTATTATACTCTTCCTCACATAAATATAGGTTATTATACTCTTCCTCACATAAATATAGGTTATACTCTTCCTCACATAAATATAGGTTATACTCTTCCTCACATAAATATAGGTTATTATACTCTTCCTCACATAAATATAGGTTATTATACTCTTCCTCACATAAATATAGGTTATTATACTCTTCCTCACATAAATATAGGTTATACTCTTCCTCACATAAATATAGGTTATACTCTTCCTCGCATAAATATAGGTTATTATACTCTTCCTCGCATAAATATAGGTTATTATACTCTTCCTCACATAAATATAGGTTATTATACTCTTCCTCACATAAATATAGGTTATTATACTCTTCCTCGCATAAATATAGGTTATTATACTCTTCCTCGCATAAATATAGGTTATTATACTCTTCCTCGCATAAATATAGGTTATACTCTTCCTCACATAAATATAGGTTATTATACTCTTCCTCGCATAAATATAGGTTATTATACTCTTCCTCACATAAATATAGGTTATTATACTCTTCCTCACATAAATATAGGTTATTATACTCTTCCTCGCATAAATATAGGTTATTATACTCTTCCTCGCATAAATATAGGTTATTATACTCTTCCTCGCATAAATATAGGTTATACTCTTCCTCACATAAATATAGGTTATACTCTTCCTCACATAAATATAGGTTATTATACTCTTCCTCACATAAATATAGGTTATTATACTCTTCCTCACATAAATATAGGTTATTATACTCTTCCTCGCATAAATATAGGTTATTATACTCTTCCTCGCATAAATATAGGTTATTATACTCTTCCTCGCATAAATATAGGTTATTATACTCTTCCTCGCATAAATATAGGTTATTATACTCTTCCTCGCATAAATATAGGTTATTATACCTCTTCCTCGCATAAATATAGGTTATTATACTCTTCCTCGCATAAATATAGGTTATTATACTCTTCCTCGCATAAATATAGGTTATTATACTCTTCCTCGCATAAATATAGGTTATTATACTCTTCCTCACATAAATATAGGTTATTATACTCTTCCTCACATAAATATAGGTTATTATACTCTTCCTCACATAAATATAGGTTATTATACTCTTCCTCACATAAATATAGGTTCACCAGTCTCAAACAACTCAAATGTGCCTCACCCTGAAACGCCTGACCCTCCAGTACCATCTTTGAAGATCTCAATCCAAACTGTTTTGTTCTCAATGGTCAAACTTCTTGCCAAGCAAATCTCAGCACAATAGAATTCCTTAAAAACGCTTATAAGAGTTTAGCATGCAAAGAGTGCCTCATTCTGATAAATCTACTCCGTCTGTGAGCTTTGATTCTCTATCAAGATTCCATCAAGGTCCTACAATAGTCCCCTCTACAATAACAGACGGGCGTCCTTTAGCACCTGCTCCGGTCCAGAAAAATCTTTGTTTTGGAGAAAATGAGACATTCTTAATTTGGAAAATTCATCTGCTCAAAGTCGGGAACATCCAGTGTCCATTGAAACCAAAGATGGGCAAGTCGAAGGCCAATAGGGTCACAGCGAATGCTGAAAGCTCCTCTTTCAGTATTCCATCAAAGCACCCCAAACGGCCTCAAAAAGAATAATCACCAAGAAGGGCTCGCTCAAAGAAAGTTTCCCCCTGCCATCGAGTAGAAAGTTCAACCAAATTCAGATCTTTCTGAAAATCTGTCATCTCACCTCAACCTAGCAGTAACTTCTTGTGTCCCTTCATTGGTTCTTCAGTCATTGCCAAAACTGTCTCCACTTCTTCAAGGACCAAGTTGGGTGATATGGGCCGTCTCAGATCTGCGAGGGATGAGCAGCAATGTTCTCTTCTTTTATGGGTTTCCCCATCTCTGCTATTTGAAAATGGATTTCCTGATGACGACTCTTTCTACCAATGAATTGAGCTCATATAGTGTCAATATTTCATCTTCTGATTATGTTAACTTTAAGTCATCCGACATCGCTGTTGTAGACCTTTTAGATCATGACTCCTCTGCTTGGAACCTAAATTTTGCACAAGATGCATTTTCTTATCTTACAGTTTGCGCCATGATCTGGGATTACGTTAATGATTTTCGTAGATGGGGTAGATGTTTATATCCCCTCCACAGAGTTTCTCAGTTTTTTCCTGTTTCTTCCCACCATCACATTGTGTCTGAGGCCATTCTCTTTTAATGCAAGTTTTTGAAGTTATAGTCTCCGAGGAATTCAGACAACTCATTCCAACTCCCAAGTCGGTTTCGGAGTGAGATCATGTTACATCTCCTCTCCGTTCTAGGAGTGTACCACTGAGATTGGCTCAATCTCGAAGTCAAGGTGATGAAAGGGTCCTGCAAGTTTCATTTCCACTGGGTTAAAATAATTTGTTTTCAATAAACTTGGCTAACTTCTGATTATGCTCCAAAAGATTGTATTTCTTTTTACAATCATGCTGTTGTGTTTAGGATAGATCATGTAAAGGGGGGACTGGCAATATTTTTTGAAGAAAGTATTAACAGGAATTGTGTGTAGATTGTAATTTAAATCCTCTGCTTGCTTTGAAAATGTATATGGTTTTAGCTAGTTCGCAGTCTACCATGTTTCTATTTAATATATCTAGTCCTTCGGTAAATTACATAATATTATTTGATGAGACTACGGCTACCATCACGGCTGCCATCCCAGGTATAAGTAATATTTATCCTAATTTATCTTGGGGAGGAGATGAAGCCTACCATCTCAGGCTTCCGCTTTTGCAACGTGGGGTCTTGGCTTCGAATCCCAGCCTCCGTGGCAGACTCAACATCATCAATTCTGGGCAATTCTCCCTGTACATACAAAATGTGAAATGTAATGTGTGTAAAATGTATATGTGTAATCCCCATGTGATGTACACAATCTATGATTTAGTTCATTTGCGAAGTTTTATATAGCGCTGGCTAGACCCGGAGGTATCAGAGCGCTTTACATGAGGATCAGAGCGTTACAGGTTACATAATTACATCAATTACAGGATTCCAGTAAAGACATAGGAGAAAATAAAAACAAGCAATGTGGGGGAAGGAAGGAAACACAACGGGGCGACGAGGAAAACCGTGTCAGATGTCCGGCTGGGTAGGTGACGGCCGAGGGGTGAGCCAGAGCCAGACTCCTCTATAGCTGCATAGGACAGCTCCACCGGGCATCGGCCAAAGTTGTTCGGGCTCCGCGGTAAGTAAAAACAGTTTTGGTATCCGCCCAGGGGGCATCGTCAAAGTACAATAGAAAGGCACCGGTCCTGGAGTCCCATGAGGATCAGTTGGCTTCAGCTGGGGATATTCACCTCCTCCACTCTTTTGGAAAGGATTTAGAGGATGGCTGCCATCTTAGGGTCAGACACGTTTCAAAGGTCAAGCTTCCGTATCCTTAATTCCGTCTGGCCCCAGGGCCTGCACCTCCTTACTCTCTGAGGCCTCTCTGCAAGTTCATGACATATATCCACCCCACAAGATGCCTGCTTCCCCCTCTCTGGTGAATCCAGATCATGAATCATGATTGTCTCCCAATCCCTCATGTAATGTACAGCGCTCTGGTGGTTCACAGCTAGGCTTGTACTATATAACAAAACGAAATTAAAATTCAATACCAGTGGCAACTCTCATTGTAGGTGAACTTAATGCTTGCATCACCACTTCCTTATATATTCAATCACCCTTGATGCAAGTGGATGTGATCTGGGAGTTACCAACTCCAGTTATAAGTAACACCGTTTTGACATTAGAAGCCAACTTCTACTTAACAAGGTGTTAAAGTTGAATCTTGTTCTCATGAATGGTCATGTAAGGGGAGAGAGCCCAGGTTCTAACACTTTGTCCTGAAGTACATCTCTTTCCACAATTGATTATGTATTTAGCTCATATGGGAGTGCGTATTTGCTAAGCCCTGACCCTATAGACAATCTTGTAAATGACCACAATTCCATTGAAATATTTTTAAGAGCGAGCATCACTCCCACATCCAAAGTTACATTGTGCGATTACCAGTATACAATTTTTCCTCTGCTTTCGACCAGTTCAATCATGCTAACCTCTGGTCCACGTTATTATGTGGGGATATTCCTCCAGTTCTGCTGTCCATATTGATCCAATTGCATTCTAGAGACGTCTAGCCCCAGATTCCTTACCTTTGAACTTCCAGGCATCGGGCTGGATCCAGAAGATTTGATAGCAGTACGCCTGCGCGCCGGTTGGTGGCGTCGGTCAACTCCGCGTGACGTCTTAGGCGTCGTGTTCGTCACATCCGCGTCGTCAATATAGCTGCCACTCCGGCGCGCTGACGTCCGTACTTTTCACGACTTTCCACGTCAGCCAGCACCAATCCGTCGAAGAGAGCTACCCCCCTGTCACCTTTTGGCAGAACTTTTGTTGACTCCTTTTGGTGTGTTAGGAATGTCCAGTAGGAAGATTTCGGGGTTCAAGCCGTGCGGCACCTGTCACCACGCCATTTAGGGAATGGACCCACACCTTGTGTGTCTCTGGTGCCTGCGCAACCACGACACAGTCATGCTCTGATTGCCGGGCCATGGCGCAAAAGGATTTGAGGGAGCGGCCACTGAAGCTGTTCATGGCCCGGCGCGCACCACGGAGGTCGCCTCACCGGTCCGGGGGCTCTAAGTCCCCTTTGTCGAATTTGTCAGATAAGAGGCACCACAAGAAGTCGAAGCGTGCTACGACTTCGCCCCGTCCACCACGCGGTGAGACGGAGGAGCCTCAGCGCTTCAGGCGCCGTCCGCGGAGTGGGCACCTGGGTCGACTCCGCGTCTCCCTCCCTTTCCAGGGACAGGCGCGACCCCCGCCCAACATAAGGAATTTTACAACGCAATGTGCGCTGTGTTTTGGTCAGCCTGACCCTGCCGGTGTCGCCTTCTGGCCCCGCAGGCCCAGGTGAAGGAGATCCCTTGGGTCCCGCGCCTTCGGCTCCGGCACCGTTTCTTGGTCTGAACCGGCGGCGGTCGCACCTCCACAGTGACCATCCCGGCGCCGTGTCCGACACCTCCTGCGCCGCCGGCACCCACCGGTGGCGCCTACCCCATTCTCATTCCAGACGATACGGAGCAGGTCTGGCGTCCACCGAGGCCGACGGAGCCATACGGCTTCATACCGTCTAACCAGCCCCTTTCTGAGGGTTGGAGGAAGAGGATTGGGAGGGGGAGCAGGATCCCTTAGAAATCCTGCAGCCCCAGGACATGAACTGGTATGAGGAGCTAGGTGATGCCAGTGGCCTTGACACCTCCCCAGACTCTGGCATGCTGTCTCCTCCTAACCTGGCTACGGAGAAGAGGGCATCTTTTGCTATGGTGTTGTGTAGGGCTGCGGAGGTCCTGGACCTGCAGCTTCCTACAATGGCGGTCAAGACAAATGTCTTGACGGAGGTCCTGCAGCCTGGTGTCTCCCCATAGAAACCCTTGCTGCCTTTTAACGAGGCCTTAACGGACGTTCTTCTGGGCACCTGGTCCAAACCCAGCACGGGCTCCTGCGAATAGAACTATTGCCTGCCGCCATCGCCCTGCACTGGGCGACCCAGTTTTCCTCACTGCCCACCCCACCCTCCAAAGCTTGGTGGTCCAGGCTTCCACTTCCCGTGGCCCATTCCCTTCCTCCCCTCCGTACACGGAATCCAAACGGCTGGAGACCTTTGGGAAGAAAATGTTCTCTTCTGCCAGCCTCGCATTGCGGTCGGTGAGCACCGCATGCCTTTTGGGCTGTTATTCCCATTCCATATGGGATACAGTTGCGCAGGTGCTGCCTAGGGTTTTAGGGGAGGACCGGATCCTGCTCTCCCAAGCAATATCAGACGGAAGAGATGCAGCAAAGTTCGCCAATCGCTGTGGCTTGGACATGACGTACTCGCTGGGCAGAGCGATTTCTTCAACGGTGGCCATCAGGCGCCACGCCTGGCTGAGGACGTCTGGCTTTTCAGGGGATGTCCAGGCAAACCTCATGGACATGCCGTTTGATGGCTCATGTCTCTCCGAAGACAAGGCTGAAGCAGTTCTTGAGCGATTCAAGGATTCGTGGGCTACGGACAAATCCTTGGGCCTCAGTACTAAACCCCGGCCTGCGTCTGCTTTTCACTCCATTCTTGGCTACGGAAGGGGCTTCCAACCACGCCAACCCTATTCCATCCAGTGGGTTCCGCAAGTTCAGAAACCTCTCATACCCGTGGCCACGGTTCATCCCGTCCTCGAGGGTCGGGAGGCCAGAAGTCGAGCCAAACCACCATCCCCTCCTTCACCGCAAAACCTTCCTACTCCAATCCTTCGGGGTCAGGAGCGTCCAGTGGGTGGCAGGATACGCCATCACCTCCACCACTGGTGAGACATCACCTCGAACAGGTGGGTGTTGCAGAGAGTCCGAAGGGGATACTCCCTCCCCTTCAAGACTACCCCTCCCTCTATGTCTCCAACTCCTGATCGGCTGACAGAGGATCATCTTGCGCTACTCGGCGAGAAAGTCAAGGCTCTCTTGTCCTAGGGAGCTATAGAGAGGGTTCCCGGGCCAGAATTAGGCTGTGGTTGCTATTCCCTGGTTCCAAAGAAGGACAGAGGCCTCCGTCCTATTCTCGACCTCAGAGCCCTCAACTACTTCCTCAAGAAGGAGAAATTCAAGATGCTCACTCTGGCTCTGGTACTGTCTGCCCTAGACCCGGGAGACTGGATGGT
Source organism: Calotriton arnoldi (assembly GCA_963921515.1). Lineage (NCBI taxonomy): Eukaryota > Metazoa > Chordata > Amphibia > Caudata > Salamandridae > Calotriton > Calotriton arnoldi. The sequence continues at coordinate 618,061 of CAWUFW010000725.1, forward strand.
ATCATTGGACTTGCAGGACGCTTATTTCCACATTCCCGTCCTGCCAGCCCATTGTCGCTATCTGTGGTTTACAGAGGGCCAGGAACACTTTCAGTTTGCTGTGCTCCCCTTTGGCCTCACCAGTGCCCCGAGGGCGGTGGTTGCAGCTCATCTGTGGAGATCAGGGGTTCCAGTCTTCCCCTATTCTGGGTGACTGGTTGTTATAGGCGGACTCGTCCCAGGCAGTCATCTCCTATCTCCAGACTACAGCGAAATTCTTGCATTCGCTGGGGATCACACCTGACTCCCTCTCAGACGCTCCCCTTCATCGGAGCAGTTCTGGACACAGTTCAGTTTCGTCCTTATCCTCCCGAGCAACGAGTCCAAGATATTCGGGCTATGATACTGATATTTCAGCCTCTATCCTGGGTTTCGGTGAGAATGACTCAGAGGCTTCTGGGCCTATGGCCTCTTGCATCCTTCTTGTGAACCATGCCAGATGGCACATATGGGCTCTGCAATAGGACCTGAAGTTCTAATGGGCGCAGCATCAGGGAAATCTCACCGACCTGGTCCAGATCTCGGAGGGCACTGCAAAAGACCTGCAGTGGTGGCGATCAAACCGCGATTGGGTCAGAGGCAGACCCCTCTCCCTTCCCCACTCAGACCTCACAGTAGTGACGGATGCGTACCTTCTGGGATGGGGCGGCCATTGGGGAGAGGTGGAGATCAGAGGACTTTGGTCTCCGGCGGAGGCCCGGCTCCAAATAAACCTGTTTGAGCTTTGGGCGATCCAGCTGGCACTAAAAGCCTTCTTACCGTTCATCAAGGGTAGTCTAGTTCAGGTGTTCATGGACAACATGACCGCCATGTGGTACTGCAACAAGCAAGGTGACGTGGGGTCGTGGACCCGGTATCAAGAGGCTTTGCGTCTCTGGACTTGGCTGGAACAGCAGGGCATTACCCTGGTGGTTCAGCATCTGGCCGGTTCTTTGAACGCCAGAGTGGACGAACTCAGCCGAAGGTGCCTAGCGGATCACAAGTTGGGCCTCAATGCGGAGGTGGCTCAAGAACTCTTTCATCGGTGGGGAGAGCCTTGGCTAGATTTGTTCGCCTCTGTAGAGAACGCGCGATGTCAGCAGTTTTGCCCACTGGAGTTTCCAAGCCGGCTCTCGCTCAGTGACGCTTTTCATCATGAGTGGAGCTCCGGCCTCCTGTACACCTTTCCGCCCATACCACTCCTACCCAGAGTGCTCAAAAAGATCAGGAGCAACCGGGCACATGTCATTATTGTGGCTCCGGACTGGGCACGGAGAGTCTGGTATCCAGAGGTTCTGGCAAAGAGCATCGATCCTCCGATCAGACTGCCTCTTCCAGAAGATCTCCTGTCGCAGCAGCAGGGGAGGGTTCTTCACCTGAACCTGCCCACTCTCTGCCTCCTTGTGTGGAGATTGAGCAGCGACAGCTGACAGCTTTCAACCTTCCTCCCGAAGTCTGTGAAGTTATTCTGGCAGCCAGGTATCCCTCCACACAATCGGTAAATGCCTGCCGATGGTCCAAATTTTGTAAATATTGTACAGACCGGTCTATTGACCCTCCATCTGCATCTTTATCTGATATCCTCCTGTTCATACTTTCCTTGGCCCAGCAGGGCTCTGCTCTGGGCACCTTGAAGGGCTATTTTTCAGCCCTTTCCTCTTTTCTTCAGCTGCCTGATCAGCCTTCTCTTTTCAAATCCCCTCTGGTGCAGAGATTCTTTAAGGGGTTAACCCACTTGTTTCCCCTTCACCCTTTATTATGCCACAGTGGGACCTTAATTTGGTTCTCACCTTTTAATGTGTGCACCGTTTGAGCCGCTGCACAACTGCCCTCTACGGCTGCTCACCATCAAAACAGCCTTCTTAGTGGCAATAATCTCTGCCAGGAGGGTGAGCGAACTGCAGGCACTGTCATCCCAGCCTCCTTACCTGACCATCTTTCCGGATAAAGTGGTGCTCCGCACAAGGGCAACTTTTTAACCTAAGGTGGTAACACCCTTTCATATGGGGCAGCCGGTTTCTCTACCCACCTTCTATGCACCTCCGCACCCTTCCAAGGAAGAGGAGCTTCTCCATCGTCTGGACCCAAAAAGAGCGTTATCAGTCTACCTCGATCGAACCAAAGAGTTCCGGGTGGATGACCAACTCTTTATAGGGTACGTGGGTGTAAAGAAAGCGCGTGCTGTCCAAAAAAGGACTATATCCCACTGAGTTATCCTCTGTCTCAAAATATGTTATGCCTTAGCAAAGAAGGATCCTCCTGAAGGGCTTAGAGCCCATTCCACCAGGGCAAAATCGGCCACCCCGACTCTCCAGCGAGGTGTTCCCGTTTCTGATATCTGCCAGACAGCCACGTGGGCATCGCTGCACACGTTTGCCAGACACTACTGCCTGGGTTCGCAGGTTCGCAGAGAAGGCCTGTTTGGTCGCTCTGTCTTGCAGGACTTCCTGGTCTAAACCTTTCCGCAGTCCCTCCTCCAGGGATGGCACTGCTTGGGTATCTGTTCAAAGGTAAGGAATCTGCAGCTAGATGTCTCTATCAAATGGACAAGTTACTGACCTTCGGTAACGCCTTATCTGGCAGAGACATGATCTAACCGCAGATTCCTTACCGACCGACCGACCCACCCATCCTCCCCTCACTGCGGATTGGTTCTAGTGTTGAGGGCTTTTTCCTTTCAGGCTCTTAGTTCCCTTTTTTAACACACTACCGTTGTCACTTCATGGCTCAGCGCTTCGGGTCTGGAAAGTCGTGAAAAGTACTGACGTCAGCACGCCGCAGTGGCGGTTATATTGACGATGCGACGAACACGACGCCTACGAAGTCACGACGAACACGACGCCTACGATGTCACACAAAGTCGACCGACGCCACCTACTGGCGTGCAGGGGTACTGCTATCAAAAATCTTCCAGATCCAGCCTGACACCTGGAAGTTCAAAGGTACGGAATCTGTGGCTAGATCATGTCTCTACCAGATAAGGCGTTACCAAAGGTAAGTAACTTGTCCATCCCTGTGTAGACAGAAGGTTGAGGTGCATCTAAAAGTTTATATTGCCAAGAGTCCTGGGATTTTATTATATGATTTCGAATATCTTAAAGAGTCAGATTTTCAAATATTGTCCTTGGTTGAAAGCATGGTTTGAAAGTACTTTTTGATGCTAAGGAGAAAGTGCTAGATGAAGCATTAAGACTAGAGCTAGCCATGGAGGGTATTTTGTATCGGAAATATGGACAGCTCATGCGTTTGGGGTAATACTTAAGTACATGTGATTCTACTTCCCAAGAACACCTTGTTTATGTCAATATATCATAGTAAGAGAGGAATCTGCTCTTTGTCTCACTGTAAAAAACGATGCAATTAATTTGGCACCTAACTGTGACTCGTTAAGTTATGACACAACTTTTAAACAATAGGTTAAAAGATGTATTAATTTCAGAGGCACATTCATAATTGTATTCTTTGTGTGAGAATTAAGAAGCTGAGTTTCCTCTCTAGGTTTGTAGTTTAATCTCCTGTTTTCAGCGGTTGGTCAAGCTGCATGTGGTGAGTGTTTGTCTGTGCATGTGTATGAGAATTAAACTATGGGGTAATGTTAATTCTTGCCAACCTGCAGCGGGCATTTTGATCTTAAAGCCAACTTAGATCTGCATGTCTGGAAGCTTACACCGATAACTTATGATAATCTTTCCTCTACTGTAGGAAGACATTGTACTCCGATTTAATGCATGCGTTTTTGTATGTCCTAGTTTGGCAACTGCACATCAGCAATGTATTTCACCAGTGTTGCTTAAACAGGGGCTACTAACATGTTCTGATGCAATTACATTATTTAAAGTGGCTGATTCTTTTAACATATGCTATCCTTTGTACATCTTTTTGAAATGTTTTATCGATATGTAAAATTATATTGTGAATTCCATTGAATATACAAGATTATAAATAAATAAATAAATACATAGGAAACCTCACAGAGAAGGGATTGCCTGTAAACAGGCTCTTAATACCCCCCACATAATGTACTTAGTGAGACACCTCGGGCAGAAGAGCAACCTTGAGTGATCACTGGGAAAATAAATATGTCCCTCTAATGATAATCTCAAAGCACAGACAAACACTCACCAAATCCAGCTTGACCAACCGCTGAAAACGGAGATTAAACTACAAACCAAGAGAGGAAACTCGGCTTCTTATTATGTCAGATAGATTTTGTAGAAATATTGGGTGCCCCACCACAGTATATTCTGCAGTCGGTCATTGGACAGGCAGAGTGAGCTTGACAGACTGTTCTTTCCTTCGGGATCCTTTGGGCAGTATGATGTGGACAGGCACAGATCACCAGAGGTGTTGTATTTAGCAGAGAGGCACCAGTGAGTTAGAAGCCCAGTGGATGACCCCCTCTCTTTCACCTTTAGCCGCCCTGTGCACACGAGCAGAGTAGCCCTAGAAGGCTCAAGAGTGCGACTGTCACAGATGACACGAAGTAGCAGGCCTGAGGGTGTTTGCATCTCCATGGAGCTGCCCCTGCAGCTAGGCTGAGGGCAATTCTACCCCTATCCCCAAGACCGAGACAGAAAGGTGAAAATGTGACGACAGAAGGACCCTGGATGTGGCAGGGAAAAGGGCTGAATTAGGGTCATTTCAGTCCATGATAGGCAGAGCTCTCTTCCTTGTATGCTGCATTTGGGAGTAAGTCATCCAGTCTAGACCTTTTACTCTGTAGACTGGTACTTGTAGTTCGTTACCCTGTTATACATTTAGGACTACAGAACTGCAATGGACAGAAACAATCTAACTTGGATCAGTTAATCACACATGAAGCAGGGGCATGTGAGTGCTCTGGACAGGCACACTCTTCTCCTGGAAGTCATCCACTGTGTCCATATATCATTGTGCACCTTTCCCTACACGTACCTGTTTCCGAAGCTTGTACTCGAGGTTTCTTGGTTGTGGTGGAACCTGGTGTTGAGGACCTTGCTCTGCTAATTGTGTCACAGGTATTATTGAGGGGTTGGAACGTCAAGATGATCCCATTGCAGTGCCCCCTACTTCTCCCATCTTTCAGTAAGTCAGATGAGCATGGAGCAGCTGCCTGGATCCCAAAGTGCACTTGGAGAGCAATGTGGGAGTTGTGGAAACACATCCAAGATTCACATCTCATTCCATCCATGGTCCCTACCCTCTTAGGCCAACCTCTTATTTCCATTCTATGCATTAGGATACTAGCTATGTATGTCTGGAAATCTCTTCGATACATGAAAACATCTGGGGCCCAAGACATGTTGAAAAACTGGGGTCCTTATTTTGCGACTTTCAGATGAGATTCCACCGCTTGGAGGTGGTTACTGAATAGGACCCAAATTGCTCATTTCCTGAACATTTTCAGAACCCTACCTACTGGAATAAAAGTAATTTCCCTGAAATTAGCACTGGATCGACCACCATTTAAAAGATTTTTATAATAATAGTAAAAATGTGCTTTCAGGATAGAGCCTCATTCCATTCTTCTGCTGTTTCTAAGCAATGCAAGTTACATTTGTTGCTATTAAATAATTTACTGGTTCTCAGTTTGCTGGCTAAGGAAGGAAGGCCGAGTTGGCCCTGCTGGGATTCGATGCCGGGACCTGCATAACACTGCAGGTGTTGCCTGCAAATGTATAACTCAGTGATCCTGTCTGGTCCTGCTCAGGAGGATGGAGTGACCTGCGTGTGTACATTAGCATGCAGTAAGGGTATGTCTCCCGGAAAAGGTAGATCCCCTTTATCAGGCTGGAGTGTAGGCACTGGTGATCTAAGCAGAGGTTGAAAAGTAGTAGCGCTCAGCAGATACCTCTGGGTGACCCTGATGCTTGTCCGCAGTTTTGCTGGCGCTGTTCATCAGCCAAACATTTTTGGTCTTATTCTGCAGGACAGACGGCTTCACGTTTGCAGATCAATGTGAGGGAAACCTCAGACACAGAAGCTGCAGAAAGAAGAAGGCGAAAAAGATAAAGAAGATGTAGAAGATGCAGAAGAGTGAAGAAGAATGAAGCAGAAGAGTGAAGAAGGATAGAGAAGAATGAAGAAGATGCAGAAGAATGAAGAAGGATAGAGAAGATGAAGAAGAGGCAGAAGAATGACGAAGATGCAGAAGAATGAAGAAGATGCAGAAGAATGAAGAAGATGCAGAAGAATGAAGAAGATGCAGAAGAATGAAGAAGATGCAGAAGAATGAAGAAGATGCAGAAGAATGAAGAAGAGGCAGAAGAATGACGAAGAGGCAGAAGAATGACGAAGAGGCAGAAGAATGAAGAAGATGCAGAAGAATGAAGAAGATGCAGAAGGATACAGAAGATGCAGAAGAATGACGAAGAGGCAGAAGAATGAAGAAGATGCAGAAGAATGAAGAAGATGCAGAAGAATGAAGAAGATGCAGAAGAATGAAGAAGGATAGAGAAGATGAAGAAGAGGCAGAAGATGCAGAAGAATGAAGAAGATGCAGAAGAATGAAGAAGATGCAGAAGAATGAAGAAGATGCAGAAGAATGAAGAAGGATAGAGAAGATGAAGAAGAGGCAGAAGATGCAGAAGAATGACGAAGATGCAGAAGAATGAAGAAGATGCAGAAGAATGAAGAAGATGCAGAAGAATGAAGAAGATGCAGAAGAATGAAGAAGATGCAGAAGAATGAAGAAGATGCAGAAGAATGAAGAAGATGCAGAAGAATGAAGAAGAGGCAGAAGAATGAAGAAGATGCAGAAGAATGAAGAAGATGCAGAAGAATGAAGAAGATGCAGAAGAATGAAGAAGATGCAGAAGAATGACGAAGAGGCAGAAGAATGACGAAGAGGCAGAAGAATGACGAAGAGGCAGAAGAATGACGAAGAGGCAGAAGAATGACGAAGAGGCAGAAGAATGACGAAGAGGCAGAAGAATGACGAAGAGGCAGAAGAATGACGAAGAGGCAGAAGAATGACGAAGAGGCAGAAGAATGACGAAGAGGCAGAAGAATGACGAAGAGGCAGAAGAATGACGAAGAGGCAGAAGAATGACGAAGAGGCAGAAGAATGACGAAGAGGCAGAAGAATGAAGAAGATGCAGAAGAATGAAGAAGATGCAGAAGAATGAAGAAGGATAGAGAAGATGAAGAGGCAGAAGATGCAGAAGAATGACGAAGATGCAGAAGAATGAAGAAGATGCAGAAGAATGAAGAAGATGCAGAAGAATGAAGAAGATGCAGAAGAATGAAGAAGAGGCAGAAGAATGAAGAAGAGGCAGAAGAATGAAGAAGAGGCAGAAGAATGAAGAAGAGGCAGAAGAATGAAGAAGAGGCAGAAGAATGAAGAAGAGGCAGAAGAATGAAGAAGAGGCAGAAGAATGAAGAAGAGGCAGAAGAATGAAGAAGATGCAGAAGAATGAAGAAGATGCAGAATAATGAAGAAGATGCAGAAGAATGACGAAGAGGCAGAAGAATGACGAAGAGGCAGAAGAATGACGAAGAGGCAGAAGAATGACGAAGAGGCAGAAGAATGAAGAAGATGCAGAAGAATGAAGAAGGAGAGTGAAGAGGCAGAAGATGCAGAAGAATGAAGAAGATGCAGAAGAATGAAGAAGATGCAGAAGAATGAAGAAGATGCAGAAGAATGAAGAAGAAGAAGAGGCAGAAGAATGAAGAAGATGCAGAAGAATGAAGAAGATGCAGAAGAATGAAGAAGATGCAGAAGAATGAAGAAGATGCAGAAGAATGAAGAAGAGGCAGAAGAATGAAGAAGAGGCAGAAGAATGACGAAGAGGCAGAAGAATGACGAAGAGGCAGAAGAATGACGAAGAGGCAGAAGAATGACGAAGAGGCAGAAGAATGAAGAAGATGCAGAAGAATGAAGAAGATGCAGAAGAATGAAGAAGATGCAGAAGAATGAAGAAGATGCAGAAGAATGAAGAAGAGGCAGAAGAATGAAGAAGAGGCAGAAGAATGAAGAAGAGGCAGAAGAATGAAGAAGAGGCAGAAGAATGAAGATGCAGAAGAATGAAGAAGATGCAGAAGAATGAAGAAGGATAGAGAAGATGAAGAAGAGGCAGAAGATGCAGAAGAATGACGAAGATGCAGAAGAATGACGAAGATGCAGAAGAATGACGAAGATGCAGAAGAATGAAGAAGATGCAGAAGAATGAAGAAGATGCAGAAGAATGAAGAAGATGCAGAAGAATGAAGAAGAGGCAGAAGAATGAAGAAGAGGCAGAAGAATGAAGAAGAGGCAGAAGAATGAAGAAGAGGCAGAAGAATGAAGAAGAGGCAGAAGAATGAAGAAGATGCAGAAGAATGAAGAAGATGCAGAAGAATGAAGAAGAGGCAGAAGAATGACGAAGAGGCAGAAGAATGACGAAGAGGCAGAAGAATGACGAAGAGGCAGAAGAATGAAGAAGAGGCAGAAGAATGAAGAAGGATAGAGAAGAGGCAGAAGATGCAGAAGAATGACGAAGATGCAGAAGAATGAAGAAGATGCAGAAGAATGAAGAAGATGCAGAAGAATGAAGAAGAAGAAGAGGCAGAAGAATGAAGAAGATGCAGAAGAATGAAGAAGATGCAGAAGAATGAAGAAGATGCAGAAGAATGAAGAAGAGGCAGAAGAATGACGAAGAGGCAGAAGAATGACGAAGAGGCAGAAGAATGACGAAGAGGCAGAAGAATGAAGAAGAGGCAGAAGAATGACGAAGAGGCAGAAGAATGACGAAGAGGCAGAAGAATGACGAAGAGGCAGAAGAATGACGAAGAGGCAGAAGAATGAAGAAGAGGCAGAAGAATGAAGAAGAGGCAGAAGAATGACGAAGAGGCAGAAGAATGAAGAAGATGCAGAAGAATGAAGAAGATGCAGAAGAATGAAGAAGATGCAGAAGAATGAAGAAGAGGCAGAAGAATGAAGAAGAGGCAGAAGAATGAAGAAGAGGCAGAAGAATGAAGAAGAGGCAGAAGAATGAAGAAGAGGCAGAAGAATGAAGAAGAGGCAGAAGAATGAAGAAGATGCAGAAGGATACAGAAGATGCAGAAGAACAGATAAGAGGCAGAAGAATGAAGAAGAGGCAGAAGACTTCCTGTATATGGCTTGCCTGTCATACCACAAAAGTGTTGGGGGTTTCAGTAATGCCCCTTTGCAACCTCATAAATATGTGTTCATTTAAGTGAAAATATGCTGTAAATCTCACCATTTGGCACATCTTTTCAAATTTCTCTCAATGCAGAACCCTCAAACCCAATAAATATGCTGGCTTGCTTTGTTTGCTGGCATACTAGTATTTAAAGGTTCAACGGCTGTCACTGCATGAGGGTGGGTCTGGTGCTGGCACCAATAACAGTGGGCAGTGCCAGTGGTGAAAGCAGGCCACACCAGCAATGGCAGGGGGCAGCATCCTCCTGACAAACATTTTGGGGCTGTGAACGTATGTTTTTAAGCAAAGTTAGCACTGATGTATACACTAATAAACTAACAAGCGAATATTAAATTGAATTAAACCAGTTATGTTAAATAAAATACATAAAATAAAATCTCTTTTTAAAAAGGGAACCGTACCTTTTTAAAAGTGATTAATTGAGGTATCTTTAAATAGTTTACTTTTAATTTGTATTTTAAAGCAAATATTGTCAATTTACATTAATTTTTCAATCCGAGTTAATGGTACATGTTTCAAGAAATATTGTAAATTTGATACAGTTTAAAATGCTCATTTAGTTCTTTTTTGACGTTCCTTTAAATCTGTTCTAAATCCAAGTTGTACGTGTTTGTGATGGTTCTTCCACGTGTTGATTTGTTGATGCAGTACTTTATTGATGTGATGGTCTTGTTGTGGCAATAAAGAGATGTTCTGTGGTCAGTCTGAAGAGGGTGCACCCACCCTTCATGTAATTATGTAGCAGTAATTCTTGTACTTGTCATACCAATGTAGTATCTTCAGTTGTATTGGTATACTGCCCCAGCGAGTGGACTGAGGCGGTGGAGTTGCTTAGGGTAGGGAGTTGGGGGGGGGAGGTTACTTAGCTCACAAGAGGAGCGAGGTCTAACATTCTCTGCTACGCAATTTTAAACAATTCCACTGTTTACAGAACAAAACTACAAGGACGTGTGGCGGGAGCTCCCGAAGGACTGGCTGGAGGGATTGGATATCCCTAAACAGGTAAGAGGGGTATGGAAGGGAGGGAGTGTTTCAGAGTATGTAGGAATATATTGTGCACATGAGGGAATACTTAAGAAGTGTCAAGAGACTCAGGAATGAGTCTGAAGGAGGGCATTTATGTGTAAGGGAACCAGTGATCAAATATATATCCTTTAATTATCAGTGTTATGGGGCACACAAGACAAACAGTAGGAGGAAGACAAGAAGGTTGAAGGAACTAGCAAGTGAGATTGCACTCCTTAAAAAATGAACAATAAATGAAAGGCCGAGAGAGCATTGAAACGGAGAGTATCAGGAGACAGGATGCAAGAAGAGCACAAATGGGAGAGACCAAGCTAGGTGGCGCACAGGGTGTTCGAGAGTAGAAGGTGGGGAGAGGACGAGAGGAGGGAAGTAAAGGGGTGTGGTGAAGTAGAGAGGGATTCTTGGATAGGCGGAGGTTGAGATGGAGTAGGCATCAGTATGTTGTTGTCACCTATACACTTCTCTGGTCAAAGAGGCCTGTGTACCCAAAGAAAACTGCAACGGGTTCTCTAAGATTAACCCAGACCCTTACTCTCTGCACTACTCTGATTCAGTGAGCTTCTTCAGAGCCGAGTCCATCCCACAAGACAGCAGGAACTATGAGTGATGGGCGTGATTCATCTGTGTGAACCCTGTGACCTCAGAAGAAAATAACCAGAACTCTAAAACAATACCCGTCCTGGGTTGTACGATGGAACAACACTGGTAAATATGTTGCAAGCCTTAACCACGCATTTTTTTATCACGCATTTTTTTACGTGTATGTTTTTACAACGGATGCCATTACCACCTATTGTTTATTTAAAACAATGTATTTGTGGGGGGGAGACCCCCCACACTCCACAACTTACCTTAAATGTGTGGTAAAGGCATCCATTGTAAAAACATACACGTTATAAAGACGTGTGCTTAAAAATGTGTGGTTAAGTCACAACGTGGTAAAAACCTTGTTGTAAAGGCTGTTTCCCCCGTCCTGTACTGAGTGCACCTAAACTAGTGATACAACATTCTTTCAGTTCTTTGAAGTGCAACAGTTCCACCCTCCTTCTGTAGGCAATAGTGTAAAAATAAACCACTAGTAGAGCCTATCATCCCTCTTCTCTTGTGCCCTCACTCTACTCTCCCTTAAAGGTGGCATCCACAGTGTACAGAGAAGAGGTCAATACCTACAAGGTGAAGTGTGGGGGCAGCTTGGACATGTGGGAGAGCCACGGCTGGATCACACCTCAAGACCCCTATGGATGGTTCCAGTGGTACTGCAGGTAATGTGAGATGCCCAAATCATGATTTTTTTTCTTGAATTTGCATACATCTGGAATAGTCTGTGAAATAGTTGTGATCCGACCACCATCCTCTGATTTTTCTTTTCTTCCTCTATGGACAAGAATGAACCTGTGTAGCATTTTATTTTTCTTTAGAATGCATATCTGAAGTGTTTTACTGTAATTCTGTTTGCAGATCTGTGCTCTGGTAAGTTGTGGAGTTTGATTTGTAGGAGAGATTAGACTTTATATCTTTGTACGGTTTTTTGTGTATTGGGTAAGACTTGGGTGACTGCGTGGAGCAGGCTGTTTAGATACTGCTGTTTGCGGAAGGTGTCTAGCAATGACAGTCATTGGCGATTTGTACACTGTTTGCCATTGGAACATGAGACGACTGGGTGTAAATTATGTAGGACCTTCAGGCTGAACTTTCTGAAGTCTGGTGAGGGTGGCACAAAGGCGAGGTGGGAGAAATGATAGGCATAGATTAGGTAAGGTGTTGAGATGAGTTTTTCTTCAGATGTTGATATGTTTGGTTACAGAGAGGTCAGTTGTAAGGACCAGCTGCCTTGAGAGCGGACTGATTAGACACATTGGTGGGATTCTGTTTTGGTTCCTTTGTTAGTTGTTCTAAGTAAGATGCTCAGTGTAAACTTATGTTGCTTGGCTTCTGTATAACCTGAGTAGAGTAGAAGGAGGCACTCAGCTGGGTTCAACATAGGTGCGTTCACACGGATCAGTAAAAGGTTCTTAAACACGATATGGGTTTGCTGCTATACCAGAAGTAGCTAGAGATTGATCGGAAAGGTTAGCATGAGTTCCAAAGGAAGAATGCCTTACGATGGCTGACAGGTAGGAGAAATACCAACTGCTCCTCTGGCCTCAGGAATCTTTTTTTCACACAAGCACTCATCTGCTAATTCGACTCCAAGGGGTACAGGAAGAGCTTTAACATACACCAATTGGAAAAAGATAGAAAAGAGTGAAAATTGAAGTCCGGTTCTGATCTAGCATTGGCCCTGGAGAACTAACCTTGTGGCTCCCTTATGATCACCTATGCCACTCAATCAATTAATTCTATATTTGGCCATAAAAGATTCATAAAAACTAATATAGTAGCAATAACAATATTTTATTAATACATAAAATACAAATTACCAAAAAAAGAACAATTCACAATATCATAATATTGTACAGAATGCTAAAATAGCAATTACTAAATGACCTATGCCACTCTTGAATGGGACACTGAGGGCACGTCCTGTGACAAGGAATACCAGGAAAGTCACTAGAAGGAAGATTGAGGAGATGATCTGACTGGGTCAGTGATCGCATTGTGGTCTGTGGTTCCTACACTCTTCTAATAGGGTACAGCGATTATGGACAGTCTGTTATGTGTGCCGTTGCTCGCCAAGCAACATCCTCAGTGCCACCACCACCCGGTCCCATGGTGTTAGTCAATAGTGGTTTTACTCTCTCCGAAGCATCACACTAGTAGCTTATATTACGGCTCGGGGCCATGCACCCGCCCTTTCAGCATTCAGCCAAGCCGGGGTCAACAACCACGGCGGCATGCACCCACCTGCAGGCTGGGGCAACACACGGCCACCACTCATCACAGCCAAGTCTCTGCGACTTCTACTCTACTTGGGCCATCCAATGCCGCCTTCAGGGGTAGCAGAGTCTGGAGTGGGTGGAGAAGTGTGGCTCAATGGTTAGAGCGGCAGACCCTGATGCAGATATCTGGCCCGGGACCAGGGTTCAATTCCCGCCTCAGCGGGTCTTGGGCTCAATTTCCTCGGACCTGATAATTCTCGCCTCGGTGCCTATTCTAATCATGGGTCCCACTCTGCAACTCTGGGCAATAGCTTGCTTAATCTCCACAACGGCCCCAACAGCGCTGGGATGCCTGGCTTCACCTTGGAGGTGCCCAGGAGTGGACATTTCACAGGGAAAAGCCAGGAAGGGTTCCACAGCGGTATGCGTACAGCGCCGGGACACCCCTTTGGGGGTATAAGTGCGCTTTACAAGTACAAATTTCATTTCATTTCAGAGTTGCACCGTCCACCCATTCGCCCACGGCCACCTCTCAGACTCGGTGCAGTTCAGATCCCTCGCTCATCCTGCTCCAGTCCCCAGAGTCCCGGCATCCTGCTTCCCCACGCATGCCTTGCCCTGGTCTGCCGCAGTAGCGAAAGGTAGAGGCCTCAGTAGTATGCTTTACTCAACAGGCCGCAATCCCTGATGAGAGTCGGTTCAGGCACCGCAAGGCCTATCAGTAAAATCCTCTGCTGCTGTTTGTGTTAGAACACCGCTGTATTGGGATTCTGCATCCTCGTCACATTTCCCCAGATAAGTCTGTGTGATTATGCGTCGGACCTCTGGAGGCCGCTTCAGTTTGCAGCCATCTTGTATTCTAGCTCTCTAGTGCCCCTCCCCCCCCTCCCTTGGTGCACGCTTATTTTTAAGGTGTTTCTTTGGGCTGTGTAAGGGAAGAAGGTCCCTGGCTGTGTTACAGGGATGAGAAGAAGTTGGCAGTGATGTGGTGGGAGAGCAGGAGATGAGTGCCATTTACCCTGTGCCATGTTTAGATCTGAGTGGAAGTGACACAGTACCTTAGTTGGGAATAGGTGGTGTTAGCCCCGTGGCCTGAATGGGGAGAGCAGGTGCACTGAGTAAGAAGAGATAGTAAGGGGTAGTAGTGTTTGTGCTTGGGTGGACAGCAGTGGTGTGACTTTTTCCTTATGCCCTGGGTGGGAAGCCATATGAGTATTTTGACCTTTATGGAAAGGGGTAGTATTGCACTGTGCTTGGAAAACGTAGGCATTAGGGGGTTGTAACCCATCTTGTGCTTGCAAGTGTATGGTTTTCTGTGGATGTGGTCGTGATTTAGTGTGGGTGCTGAATTAATTGAGTGTCTGTGTTATCTGTGCACCTTTTTTTGTCACCACCTTAAATGAAGAGAGGTGGGTTGTACGGCTCCTTCTCTATGCTTCTTTTCGTGCTCTGCTTAGCTTGTGCGTGCTAGGTCAGATGAAGGTTCTGTATGTGATAGTTTGTGGGGTCTTGCAGTTGGTTTAATGCCGGAGGGAGGCGGAGTTGGTTGGTTGCTGTGCATGGTGGGGTGTTCCTTGCTAAAATTTAATGTGTGTTTCTTAATAAAGAGCCCTCTCTATCTGGACGTGTCTTGACTCCTGATTAGTCAAGAGTCCATGGTCTTTTCTACAAAAAGTGGAGTTGTAAAACTAGTATTCCATACACAGAAGGTCTCTTGGTTTCATTACAGGTTTTATCAAGGACGCCGCACCTTGGATGACCAACGACAGATTGGCCGTTGGGACCGCTGCACAGGCAAGACTGGGAGATGGAGAGGAAATCTGATCTCCAAAATCGTTCAGTCTGGCTGTGCATATGATAACAAGACGGTGTCTCCTGTGGTCCGTCAGACTCTCCAGCATTGGGGCTACCGCTTGACTCCTGAAGACTATGAGCAGGGGGCCAAAAAAGCTAGGAAGAGGATGAAATAGAGGGAGTCATCACCCCGGTCCCTTTTGTAAGAGGAGCAAAAAGGCAGAATATTAAGCAAACATGGGGTGGGACGTTTCCCTACAGTAACACAGAATTTGCTGGCACTCTATGCTTTGTTTCTCGTGTTTAGCACCACAAGCTCTGTCTGTGTCCTGCCAAAGATATAGAGTAACGTCTAACTCTCTTTGAAAGGGCATGTCTCTATTTCTGTCTGACATCCACTTGCACATGGGGATACAACTGTGTATCTATACAGTGAGGCCACACATTCCCTTCAGGCAGTGTGTTGTAGCATTCTGACACAGATCTACCTCAGAAGGCTGCAAAGTGTCACCTAAAAGTGCTTTTTCATACACATTTGTTAGGAACTAAACAGTTGACATGAAGTGAAATCATGATATATGCTTTTTTCTAAAAGATGTTCTTCCTTGGGGTCTTCTGAACACATCTGGTTCCTCCATTTTGTTAGGGGGTAATGGTAATATGCAGGGCTTAAGGCTACTTCCCTCTTTCAACTTTGTCGCTACATCATCTTTTGTAGAATCTTTTTAGTTCTTCAGTATAATATTATCTCCCATCAGCTACCTTTCTATGTGCAAGTGACTTGATCTTGCAAGAGTAGCCTGTGTGATTGACAATGGCTAGTTACCCTATGAAACTTTCATATTTCGCTTGCTCATTGGTACTAGCCAAAGAATATGCATCAGTCTGTTTATAGGGAGCAATTCCCATGTGCTCAGAATTGACGCATGGTGGGAATATTTATACTTGTGTAGCATGTGTCTCTGTAGGTACACATGCTTTGAATACTGCTGTCATCTAATGTTGGGCTCAAACATTACAAGTCATTTATCTTCAAAGAAGCTACGAGTCACAGGATGTTGTGTGATGCCTCCCTTAGTATTCCAATAAGATTGGGCACCAACTCCACCGTCTCCAGTGCAGACATTGGAATAGGTAGAAGACATTTTTTGACAAAGCCATAATGCACTGTCAGGTTGCCAAATTGAGGCCTCCATCGAGACCGCCTGCCTTCAAACACAACTAACTAGATGTCCCCAGAAGTAGGCAGTGATAGCACGTTTTTCTTACACTAGTACATATAGCTTCTTCAACACAAAGCGCAAGGCATCCGCAATATTCACAGCTCTCAAACTTTCACCAGCTGAGCAAAAAACTATCTAATGGTGACTTAGTGCCTATGCGCATTAGGACACTAAGGGATGAGTCAAACAACATCCTGTGACTCCAAGCTTCTTCAAAGAAAAACAACTGTAGTGTCTGACCCCAGCACTAGATGGCATGAGTATGCAAAGCATGCGACTTTTCAGCATCTTAGGCTCCGAACAGATACTTGCAGAGTAGTAGCATTTTTCTTTCTGGATTTAGGAGTGGTAGGAGGTAGGGATGAATTCACTCTGTACTTCACATCCCCCATGTCCCTGACCTTCCTTTAGCAGGCTCAGCGGAGGCTACATACCCTGAGAGCAAAGTGATAGCTGAAGAGTAAATAAAGTAGATGTCATGACAACAGCTGGGGGGTAGGGACTCAAGATTGGACTAGAATTCTTTATCTACCTCCGTGTCAATCGATCTTTGCAACTCATCGAAAGACTTACCCTGATTTCACATAAAATCTTCTAAAAGTTGTAATTGATATATGAATTGATGTTTTTATATTATAATAAAAGACCTACATAGAAGGACAACTTCTCAAGATGCCGAACTACCTATGTACATTTATGTATATGTGTGTTTCTTCTTCCTATAGCACATAATGTTTCATAAAGAGGTCTCGGACTTGTGGAATCAACATGGCGAGCAGGGTCATAGGAGTTGAAAAGACAACATGATACTAATCTGCCCCTATAGGGTCTCTGAATGATTCTGGAACATGAGATGTGATCTATGGTAAACCATGTGGACCAGATACAGGCTCTCAAATTACACCCTAACATGCTCTAGTGACAGGTACAGCAGTCTTATTTTATGTGTCCACACCAGCAACTAGTCTAGAGGTGTGAAAACCAAGGCGATTGAGACTGATTGGGAGGATAAATCAATTGAGGATTTTCATAGCCTGTTCCGAGAGAACCTATATTTTCTTAAGGACAAGGAGGTATTTATATCTTCTACTGCTCCACGGGTTGGTTACAGGCTAATTTCTGGCACACCACGTTAGCCGTCCATGCTATTTTCAAAAAGCAAACATTATCGAGGCTCTGCTGTGTGTTAGATCTTAAAACCACCAAACCTAAGTATTGTGAGAAAACAAACCTATTCAAGGAAACAGTCCACACCATCCTAAAACCACAACTAAATGTGCATCCATGCAGGGAACAGGGCTAACAGAGCTATCAGCTGAGCCAAGGGTTGTCTGAACACCATGCATTCAAAATGTGTCCTTTCTGCTGTATGCGGAGAACGATCAAGTATTCTGCATCTTTTGTTTAAATCTCTTTTATTGAGTTTTTACATCAACAAGAATAATAACATTCACAATCACCAGGCTATGAGTAATGCCGGCAGGGCTTGGCAAGCAGTAGATACAGTGTGCATTATTAGTCCACAGTCTTGAGGCTTTATGGGATAATACATAAATCAAAACCTTGCGTTGCAACGGGCAAGCACAGATGTGTAAAACTTAGGACCTCTTTAAGGTTTTGTCCACATTGGCCTCCACGCCATCTAGGGTCGGTTACCCTGAACCCCCTGTTTATGGGAGGGCCAGATACTGCCAGTACGCAGGAGCCAGGGGCATGTCCCCTGTCGTCTGTTAGCCTGTCGAGAATTAACAATGGGGACGGGTGAAGTCCCAACATCAGAAGACATAAAGAGATAGAAGTAGGAAAGGATAGTACAGGAAGGAAAAGAGAGGAAGAGAAGGTGATTCCGTAGTTTCTTGGTGTAGGGGTGCCCCAGGTAAAGATGCTTACATATCATTGGCGTAGGACTGCCTCCACATTCTGCAGGAAGGAGTGTGGGTTCCCCCCCAACCCCTATCCCGCTTCCTCGTCACATGTTCCCCCCCCCTTGGAAGTATAGGGTCAGCAAATAGTTGGAGGGCTCTCAGGCGGGGTGGGACTGATCGGGCGTGCTCCAGTTTAGAGAGGTGTGTGATCAAGGGCTGCCATGTGCATTCAAATTTAGTGTCAGTGTGTGCTAGTCTGTGAGAGAGGAGCTCCATCGCCATGACGTGCCACAGACGAGTGAACCATATCGTGTAGGGTGGGGTGAAGGCTTTCTTCCAGTGGAGTGCAATGACCTGCTTCGCTGCCGTGAGCATGTGGAAGATCAGGCGCCAGTCCGAGTGCGTCATAGCTTTGAGGGACCTCGGGCGGATCCCTAGTAGTATTACCCCCGGGTCGCGCGGGAAGGGAAAGCCCACCACCTCCCTAATGTGCCTTAAGATCTCTTTCCAGTAGATAGTGATAAGGGGGCAGAACCACCATATATGCAAGAAGGATCCCGGGGAAGCCTGACAGCGCCAGCACAGGGGTGAGGAGTCCGGAAACATCTTTTGGAGGCGAAGAGGAGTATAATACCATCAGGTCATTATTTTGTATGCCGATTCCTGCTATGCTCTTAAGAATGCGGGGGATATCTCGCCAGAGCTGCTCCCACTGATCAGAGGGAATGTCTTTCTCAAGGTCCGTCTGCCAGCTAGTTTGATATAGGTGGGGAGGCCTTATTTGCGTGCGCTGGAGTACTTTATAGTTCCTAGAGATCAGCCCTCGGGAGCCATTGAACGATCGAACCAAGGTCTCAAACGGTGTAAGTTGCCGTGTCGCGCCCTCCGTGTAGGCAGGGGAGTGGAGCAAGTGGCGGATTTGGAAATATTCTAAACGTGTCGTTCTAGGTAGATGAAAGTCCGTCCTACATTGTTCAAAGGATTTGAATCGACCCTCTTGGAAGAGTTGCTGTCTGACCCGGCATTCACCAGCAGCCCACGCGGGGAAGGATGCTGGGGAGAGGGCCGGTGGGAATGCCTGGTTGCGTGCTAGTGGTGTGTTGGGGGAGGGAAAGGTGGTTAAGCCCCTAGACACCGCTATCCTGTCCCAGATCTCCAGGACCGTTTTCATCGGGTTGGCAATGTAGGCACTGCGATGTCGGGCTTCCCGCGGTAGCCAAGCTAGGTTCCAAAGCGGTCGACAGGCCACGGCCCTGTCCATGTGGAACCAGTGCTTCTCACTCTCCCAAACCGCCCACTCCGAGATGTATTGCAGGTGTGCCGCCCAGTAATAAGTTAGGAAGTCGGGGCATGCCATTCCCCCCCCCTGGTCCCGAGGCAGCAATAATACCTTTGTGGAGAAGCGGGGCCTTCCCCCTCCCCAAATGAAAGTAGTAACATCCCGCTGAAGGCTCTGGATGTCCCTTTGCGGTATTGGCGTCGGGAGTGCCTGAAAAAGGTAGAGAACCTTAGGAAGGAGTGACATTTTAACCGCATTAAGGTGGCCCAGCCAGGAAATGGGTAGTGGTTTCCATCGACGGAGGTCTTCTCTTATTGATTTTCGGCAGGCCGGCCAGTTTGCCAGGGTCCATGTGTCTAAAGTAGCTGTGACGTTAATGCCTAAGTATCGGATAGAGCGTGAGGCCCATTGGAAGGGAATAATGTCTCCCAAGGCTTCCAGCTGTTGTGGGGGAAGGGTAAGGTTAAGCGCCTGCGATTTTGTGAGGTTCATTTTTAGTCCCGAGATCATTTTGAATTGAGAAAGTATATCCAGGAGCGCAGGAAGCGAGGTCGCGGGGTCGGTGAGTGTCATAAGGAGGTCATCGGCGAAGAGGGCTATCTTATGGTCAACCCCTCCGAGGCGAAGGCCTCGTATTTCAGCCGATTGGCGAATGGCAATCGCCAGGGGCTCCACCGCAAGGGCAAAGAGGAGGGGTGACAATGGGCACCCCTGGCGCGTGCCCCGGCGAATAGAGTAGGGGGGGGTGAGGAGTACACTGACTCTGATCCGTGCTGATGGCGCCGCATAGGGGGCCATGATTCGTGCAATCATGACCGGCCCAGGCCTATTTTCTGTAGCACTGCTCTGAGATAGGACCAGTCGACCTGGTCAAAGGCCTTCTCAGCGTCAAGGGACAGGAGGAAGGCCGGGATGCCCCGATGTTGAACCTTCTCCACCAGGTGGGCTATTCTCCGGAGATTATCCGCCCCTTGGCGCTCCTGAATAAATCCCACCTGGTCAGGGTCAATTAAGCCTGGGAGATGAGGGGCAAGACGCTGGGTCAGAATTTTTGTATATAATTTGACGTCGACGTTTAGCAAAGATATTGGACGGTATGACGCGCACAGTATCGGATCTTTCCCAGGTTTTGGAATGAGCACTATCTCGGCTTCGGTCATCGACGGCGTGACAGCGTTCCGTTCTGAAAAGGAATTAAAAAGTTTTAACAGTGGATCCCGTAGTTCCGGGAAAAAGAGGCGATAGAACGTTAGGGTAAGGCCATCAGGGCCTGGAGATTTCCCAGTTGGAAAGCTTTTTGGAGCTCCTCAGCTGTGATGGGCTCCTCCAGTTGTTTCCTAGTCTGGGACCCGAACGGTGGCCAAGGGCAAGAGGTGAGAAAGGGATCGATCTGATCCGCACATATGTCCCCCCCGATCATATACGCCCATGCTTTTCAACATTTACATGAAGTCATTACCAGTACTGATCAATCAATTTCACCTCACGTGCTATAACTATGCAGATGACCCGCAAATACTCCTTCAACTGGAATGCCCCAAAGACATTGGAAAATCACCAATTTTCAGCTGTCTCAGAGCCGTGGATCAGTGGATGACTTGGAGCCATCTCAAATTGAATACTTCAAAAACGGAAATACTCACGTGTGGCGATTGGAAACATTACAACCCGCTTGTCGCATGGCCTAATGAACTGGGATCACCACCTAAAGTATCGAAGGAAGTAAGAAACCTCGGAATGACCATGGACTCCAAGCTGTCGATGAATGCCCAAGTGGACAAACTAGCAAGATCAAGCTTTGTCACTATAAAAACGCTGCGACGAATTTTCCCTCATTTGGGATTTCCACACAAGGTCCAAGCTACCATCTCCCTTGTTCTGTCCAAACTCGATTACGCCAATAGCCTCTACCACGGATCACCTTTAACAACCATGAAAAGACTACAACGGATTCAGAACTCGGCTGCCAGACTACTCTTGCATGTCAAACCGCGAGACCACATCTCCCCTGCCTTGAAAGCCCTGCATTGGTTACCGGTTGCCAGAAGATCCACGTTCAAGCTGCTTTGTATCACCCACAAAGCAATACATAGAATGGGACCGCTCTTCATCAGGAATAAAATCACCAAACACATTCAACAGAGGAACCTCCGCTCTAAAGGAGCATCTCGCCTCAAAATCCCAAGATACAAATCCTTTCAGGGCCTGGTGAGCGAGAAGGTGGCAGAAATTAAAGGACGGCTGTTGGCATACAAATTCTGGGTAGGAGGGGTCCCACTGGTGATAGGCTCCCTGTACGCCGCTAACGCGGGACAGGAGAAGTTCCTTACCACAGCACTTTCAGAGGCACTCGCCACGCAAAACAGGATGATGGTGGTAGGGGGGGACTTGAACCTAGTCATGGACACGGAGATAGATCGCTCCGGTCAGCGTTACGGACAGGAGGGTGCACTCTCTACTGCAGGGAAGGACTGGCTACGGGAGCGGGGTTTGACAGACATTTGGAGGACAAAGCATCCACACAATAAACAATATTCATTCTACTCTCACGCACACCGAACATATGCTAGACTCGACCATCTTTTAGGGTCGTCGGACCTGACAGCATTAGTGGACACGGTAAATATAATTCCTGCGGCGCTTTCCGACCATGATGCGGTGACACTGACTCTCTCTCTACCTACAACACACAGGACCCCGGGGAGATGGCGATTAAGGGAAACACTGCTTCAGAGACACGGGGTGGTAACAACGCTACACAAAAGCATCACTGACTATTTAACCCGCAATGACCTCGCAGATACTCCCATTACGGCCCTCTGGGGGGCATTGAAGGCAGTGGCACCGGCGAATTAATCGCCATTGCAGCGGCGGAGGCTAAAGAGCGTAGAGAGGTTAGGGAGAAGCTCACAAAGCAGGTAGTGGAAATGGAACGAATCCATAGTCGCACAGGGGCCCCTAGGATTTGGCGTCAGGTGAGAGCGGCAAGACTGCAGCTGGCTGCTCTTGATATCGATAGAGCGGAGTATGCGGCGCTGAGGCTTAAGCACTCGTATTATATTGGGGGGGATTCAACAGGCCGTATGCTGGCCAGCAAACTTAGAGCCCGCGTCCAACGGGATAGGGTACCCGCAATAATAAATGAGAAGGGAGTGAAGGTGGTCAAGGATGAGGAAATAGCAGACGCTTTCCGTGAGTTTTTTTCCTCTCTTTATAGGGAGTCGATACCCGACTCAACCGAGGGGGAGGATTATCTCAAGGGAGTATCTACCACGGCTTTAGATCAGACCGAGGCTGAGGCAATGGAGGCGCCGATTCGGATAGAAGAGGTGATTGGGGCCATTGCTCGCCTTAAATCACACAAATCACCGGGTCCAGACGGGTACTCCGCAGGTTTCTATAAGACCTTCTGTTCATTGATCGCCCCTATACTAACACGACTCTTCAATGCCTTCCAGGGGCGTGGGTCTATCCCCCCAGATATGTTAGCGGCAGACATTGTAGTTATCCCCAAACCCGGAAAAGAGAAGACAACATGCAGCTCTTACAGGCCGATTTCTCTTCTCAATCTCGACCTAAAATTGTTCACTGGAGTACTAGCGGCACGACTGGGACCGCGATTACCGGGCATTATAGACCCGGATCTGTCCGGTTTTATTTATAACCGACAGGGAGCGATCACACCAAGCGGGTATTACATTTGATAGATAAGGCGCACCGAACCAAGATGGAGGCTTTGCTACTGTCAGTGGACGCGGACAAAGCCTTTGACCGGGTCAACTGGAGCTTCCTGGACCATACCCTGGCTCATTTTGGAATCGGGAACGCTTCAGGGCTTGGGTGGCGAGCTGTTACGATGAGCCTAGGGCCATGGTTCGAGTCAACGGTACAACATCACGGCCGGTAGTGATTCAGAGGGGCACACGACAAGGGTGTCCGCTTTCCCCACTCCTATTCGCATTATACGTGGAACCGCTCGCCCAGAAAATTAGAGATAATCCGGACATAAGGGGGATTCCCTTTGGGGGGGAGAACCATACAGTGAGCTTATATGCGGATGATATTTTGGCCACGTTGGAGAAGCCGGAACGTTCGGTACCAGCCTTTTGGAGGAGCTGGCCTCCTTCGGCCGCGTCTCCGGGTTTAAAATTAATGTGGGAAAGTCCACATTATTACACCTGGGTCGATATGCAGAAGCCGCGGATCTAGATCGACCATCTTACGGAAACTTACGAGCAAGGGAATCCATCACATACCTGGGCATAGAATTAGCTCCCACGGTAACACAGACGGTCGACCGGAATTACGCAGGGCTCCTCTCCCAGATCCAGAGGTGTCTTCAACAATGGCGCAAGCAACCACTCTCGCTCCTAGGCCGAGTCGCGGCGATCAAGATGAGCATCTTGCCCAAAGCGCTATATATATTTCAAACCATACAGGCCAGACCGCCGGGGGGTGCCCTCCAGCAACTCCAGAAAGAAGTCAACCACTTTTGTTGGGCCGGAGCGCGACCCCGGATGCGTAGAGAGATATCCCATCGACCCCTAGGCCAGGGGGGGTTGGGTATCCCGAACTTCCTTGACTACTATAGGGCTTCCCAGCTCCGACACCTGGTGGAATGGAGCAGACCCGAATCGGAAAAGAAGTGGCTGTTTCAAGATAGGGCACTGGCAAAACTCTCGTTATGGAAGGTGCCGTTTTTAAAAAAACGTGACAGACCCCCGAATCTAAAGGGCTCGCCGATTACGAGTACAATTTTAAACATCTGGGATATAGTGGCAGTGAAACGGGGCCTTACCTCCTTCCCTTCCCCAATGACGCCGTTATTTGATAATCCGGAATTTGTCCCAGGGATGAACGAAAGAGCTTTCCCCCCATGGAGGAACGCGGGATGCAAATCAGCGGGTCACCTTTTTAACCTCGAGGGATTTTTGTCCCTGGCCGAGGCACAACACTCTTATGATATTATCGCTCCACAGCAGTTCCAATATTTTCAACTCCGGCACTGGCTCCTTCAACCGGAAGTGAAACCCCTCGTCGGTCGGAGGCTCACTAGATACGAAAGGTGGCTTCGTGATAAAACGTCAGATAAAAAAATAATCTCAGAAATATATGGTCTGCTTCGACCCTTGACCCCATTTACGCCCTCGGCAGGCCAGAGGCGATGGGCTAAGGAAATTGGTAGGGACCTTACGGAAACGGAATGGCGAGATATCTACTATCGGGCTGCACATACAGCTCGGAACGTGGCCAGCCGGGAGACGGCTGTAAAAGTAGCCACGTACTGGTACCTGACTCCGGTCCGACTGCATCGAGGGAACCCAGAGCGTAGCCCGACGTGCTGGCGGGGCTGCGATGAAGAAGGAACACTGACGCACATCCTATGGGAATGCACGGAAGTACGAGATTACTGGAGGGAGGTCTTAGATGATATAGACAGCTGCTTGGACACCGAAATCCCTAGATTCCCAGCTTACACGTTACTAGGCCTGCCTAATGGACTCACATATCCGTTGAAATCCATAAGGGGGAAGCAGATGGGGGTGGCACTGGGAGCGGCGGTACAGCATATACTTTCACTATGGGGCACACAGACCAGACCAACACATACAGGGTGGTTGCATAAACTCTGGTATATAGTGGGGATGGAACGCATTCAGGCGACACTTACAAACTCAATAGAATCCTTCCACACAATATGGAGCCCACTTCTGGCACTGTTGTCGAGGGAACTTAATGAGGTGACTTGCCCGAAGTACCTCCGCCTTCTACGTCTCACAGATAGGCCAGCTGAGGAGGGAGCCAATGGAGCAAATAACTGAGGTCCTGCAGAACATAAGACCCAATACTGGGAGTAATCAGCACATCGGTTCGGGGGGGAGGGAGGGGGGATAGTTATTATATTAGCTAATTTGTTGGGTGTTTTGTTTCTTTGGGAGAAAACGGAGGGGCAACCAGCCTTTCAGACGGATCACTCATCTACGCGGCCGGCCTCCGGGTTGTGGCATTAACGCTGTGTATCGACCTCCTAGAAATGCTCTGTCGGCCAACGGATGTAGGCAGTAAGCTGTGTAGTGCCAAAATGTTTCCTTCCAATAAACATGATTTAAACATAAAATCCCAAGATACAAGAAAAAAACCATGGGTGGCACATCCTTCTCTGTTCAAGCAGCCACACTATGGAACTCTTCACCCCCCAACATAAGATCCACCGACAACCACCTTATCTTCAGAAAACTACTCAAGAATTGGCTCTTCCCCACATAAGCACCATACGCAAACAGAAATTTACAGCATATCCCTCTGTATATAAGCATTTGTTCTCACTATAGACATGTACCTATCTTTGTGTATTGCTTTGTATAAACATGTAGAATGATTATGTTGAGAGGGGAAAAATAATAAATAAATAAATAAAAATCATCCTTGGTCTACATGTACTTACTTCCATTGTGCATCTATGTACCTTCCATGTACTTGGATCTGTGTCTCTGTTACTTTTCTCCTGAAAAAGCATATCCAATCCACTACTTCTCATCCTGTGCCTCTATCAATATCTTTAATCTACATATACTTACCTCCTTTATGTATCTATATACTTTCAATGTACTTATGGATCTATATATTTATCACTTTCTTCTAATTTAGCATTTCCAAGGCACTACCCTATTTCTCAGCCTATATTTCTCTCAATATATCTTGTAGCCCAACCTTCTGACTCATCTCAAACTTCTCTCTACTACTCTACTCTCGCTACTACACTAATACTTATGGGTTCCAGAGTAGCGTGCTACTTGCGCTACAAAACCCCATCAGGGGTATCAAGCGCTATATAAATGCAAACCTCTTTCCCTCTTCTATCCCGCCACCTACCCTTCTCTACCCAAATAACTGAATAACATATCCAATACTCAAATTACTTCATATTTTACTATACTAATTTTCAACACTAATCCTAATGGGTTCCGGAGTGGCGTGCTACTCGCCAGAAAAGCGCTTCAACACCCATCATGGGTAACAAGTGCTATATGAATGCAAACCTTTCTTCCCTTTTTATCCCTCCGCTATCCTTCTCACTCCAAATAACTGACTAATATCCACCACTGAAATTACTTTCATATTTCACCATATTAATTCACCACTAATCCTTTATGGGCTTCCGGAGTAGCGTGCTTCAACACCCCATCGGGGGTAACAAGCGCTATATAAATACAAACCTTTTTTCCTCCTCTATCCTTCTGCTATCATTCCAAATCCAAATAACTGACTAACCTACCCACCACTTAAAATGTACTTGCATGTTTCACTATACTAATTCAACACTAATCCTCTATGGGTCCCGGAGTAGCGTGCTACTCGCCGAAAAAGCGCTTCGACGCCTCGTCTGTGGTAGTAAGCGCTATATAAATGCAATTACAATATAGGGTAGAGAAAAACTCCCCAAATTCCTGTTGCTTAGCCTGTTCTGAAGTAGCCCATCCTCCTCCCGGCAGGGCAATTTTAGAGATGTGATTACGGGACACCTGGAGGCGGAGACGACGCGCCAGCATGGAGCCGACCTTGTTGCCTCCCCCATAGAATTTTTGTTTAAGGGCTAAGAGAGAGCGTTCCGCCTTATTAACTCTCAGGACTTTAAGTTGTCCCCATAGTGAGGCAAGCTGTTTCCGTACTTGCCTAGTGGGCACCCTGTGAGTCTGCCTTTTGAGGGCCTTAATATCGCTGGCAAGCTTATTTTCTACCAGGCGAGACTCCCTCGTGCGGGCAATAGAAATGGAGGTGATAGTGCCTCGAATTGTGGCCTTAAAGGCGTCCCACTGTACGTGTTCGTGGGTTTCTGGGAGATCGTTGGTGGCGAAGCACGTTTGTATCGTCTGACGCAGTTCTGCTACATCAACTGGGTCCCGGAGCACGTGGGGGGGTAGGCGCCACCTGGGAGTGGAGACGGGGTTCCTTCCCAGGCCCATCAGAGTAATTTCTAGGTGGGCATGATCAGATATGGATATATCAGAGATCTCCGCAGTTTCTAACATGCGAATAAGGGAGTGGGACAGAAAAAAGTGGTCAATGTGTGAATAAGATTGGTGCACAAAAGAGTAGAATGTGTAGTCCTGTGACCCAGGCTGTTTGTAGCGCCGGGCGTCCGTGAGACCCAAGGCTTCGAATTCTTGTTTTAGTGCCACCGACATGGCTCCCGTCCCCTGGAAAGACGAGGCAGTGCGATCGAGAACGGGATCCCACACTAAGTTAAAGTCCCCCCCCCAAGAATAATAGGGTTCAGCTCCCGAGAGAGTGTGCTCCGAAGCAGGTTCCGCAGAAATGCATCTTGTGCGTGGTTAGGTGCGTATACATTGAGAAGCGCAAGATGTTTACCTTGCATGAGAAGTGTCAGTTTTAGGAAACGTCCCTCTTTGTCGCGCACTGTTTGGGTGACTTGCATGGGAGTGCCTGCTTTGAAGAGAGTGGCTACCCCTGCTGTTTTGGTTTGTGCTGAGGCCCAGATTTGTGTGGGGAATTTAGGGTGGTACCTATCCTGAGTGTCCGCTTGCAAGAGATGAGTTTCTTGAATGAAAATGATATCTGGGTCCTGCATAAGGAGGTACCTCCATATTTGTCGCCTCGTTAGGGGCATTAAGGCCCTTTACGTTAAGGGACAAACACTTAAGGTGTGTCATGACTCACTACCCGGGGAGCAGCGCGCAAGCAGGAGTATGGATCCTCACCCTCCTTTCGGGCTACTCCCAGTTCCCACCAAGTGGCCCCTCCCAGCGTTGGGGCGAGGAGAGAGGAGCGCGATGAGAATAACCAGTAAGCGGTGTCCCCTCCTTCCCACGACCAGCGAAGTCCCAGCCCTAGACACCCCCTGGTGTGCTTGTTATCCCTTCCAAGAAGTCTAAAAGGGGAGATAGTAGGAGTAAGGAAAGAATTGGAAAAGAGAGAGAAAGATCGGGAGAAACAAGTCAAACATAAGAAAGGCCAACTGGGCCATAGGCTACCATTCCAGTCCAAGAGCGGCCCAGTGGTGTGAACCAGGGCGGCTCTGAGGAAGTCACTCCCCATCGGGACTAAAAATGGCGGGGTAGGCCGGTTGAAATATAGAAGTCGCCGCTGTCCGTCCCCCAGTGGCTGACCAGCCACTCGAGCATCCGTGGGGCACCAGGGAATTCCTCGGGCGCGACCGACGGCCCCCGTTTGCAGGTCAGGGAATTCCTTCGGGCCAAGTGTTAGTCTATAAAGATGAAGATCTCTGGTTGCCAGGGGAACTCGTCGGTTACTGCTGGACATTGGGATCCACTGTGGTTAGAGGTGTTGAGGCCCTTCCGTGTAAGGTTGACATGGAGCACAGGGGCGAGGGCGGCCCCCTTGACAGAAAGACCCTGATGGGTTGGACCACTAAGGAGATACAGGACTGTATTGAGACGAAGATGGTGTATAGCCCCTCTATCACCAAGGGGCCTCTGGTCATCAAGCAGCCTCCAGTTCTGGGTTTGAGCCGGGCGGAGAGGGGGGGCCCGACCCTGAGCCCCCTCCACTGAGCGTTGCGTGGCTTCAATTGACTTCAGGTGGTGGATGATGTTTTGTTTGGCGTGGAGAGCCATCGCTGCAGCCCTGGAGGAGCGTGTGCGGGCGGGTTGGACCTTGGACCACTCTGGCTGTAGAGCCGTCCGGGTCTCCGAGTCTGCAGAGGTAGGGGTGGACGGCCTAGGGTCAAGCGAGATGCCGAGCAATTGGCACGCCTCCTTGAGGGATCTCAGGGATCTACGTTTGCCCTCCCACTGGAAGATCAGGGCAAATGGGTGGCCCCATTGGTACTTGACGCTGGACTCTGAGTTTGTCTGTCGCCGGCTTAAAGTCCTTACGACGGCGTAGAGTGAGTGAGGAGAGGTCCTGGAAGATTTGGATGGGGTGTCCCCCGTATGACAGGTCTTCAGCGGCCCTTGATGCTCGAAGGATTGCCTCCTTCTCAGTGTAGAAATACACTCGGGTCAGGATGTCTGGGGTTAGGTCGGCTTTACCGCGCGGGTGTGCCACTCGGTGAGCTCTATCCAGTGTTGGAGGGGAGGCATCGTCATCTCCCCGCACCTCCTGCAGGAGATCTGCGACGTATGTCATGATATCTTGGCCCTCCGCCCCCCTAGGACACCCCTGATGCGGAGGTTATTCCGTCGGCTCCGCTTTTCCAAGTCTTCCTGCTTTACTTGGAGCTCGATATGCTGCTCCTCCAGTGCGGCAACACGGCGCCACAGTTCCTCTTGGTCCTCCGTTCTGGTGTCCAGGGTGCGTTCTAGGTCGTCCACCCTTGTGCCGATTTCGGTGACATCTCGCCGGATGTCCGCAAGGCAGGACTTGACCTCCGATTTGAGGGAACTTATCTCACTTTTTATCTCCTGGAGGAAGGAAGACATGAAGGCCTGAGTAATGGGGGCCGCCGCAGCAGTCTCCGGCTTGGCGGCCATCTTGGGATCCTCCGGGCCAGGGGCGGGGCAGACTTCGCCCACAGGTCGACCACGGACGTGTCCCTGGGCGTCGATTGTACCGCAGTTTTCCCCTGTCTGCCGCGTGTCATAACTTGAGTGAGGGGGCCTCCAGGTGATGGGCGTCGCTCTTGTCCGACCGTGGAGCACTCCCACCTCCGTCGGGGCGCTTCCCTGCCTAAGAGACCTCGAGAGGAAGAGTACGGTGAAGCGGTCACGGAGGTCGGGATCTGCGGTCTCCGTTTCAGGTCGCCAGCAGGCCCCAGGAGATACTCCGTGCGGCGGTCTAGGCCCCTCAGAGGTCCAGCGTCGGCCAGGGGCCCGGCCTCCCCGGGGCACCAGTTGCGAGCAAGGGCGCGGGATCCCCTCCGGGGGTAGATTCAGTGGAGCAAGCTTCCTGTAGGGACCCCTCCCTCCACGAAGGGGTCCGCCGGGGTAAGCGCCGAGGTAGATCAGTTCTGGTCAGCGCGGGCTGATCTCAGTCCATGCAGGCGGCTCCAGTGCCCAGCGATCGGTGTACGGCCCACAGATATTCCAACTTGGGTGCAGGCGTCACCCCCACAATGCAACGCTGTCGAGAGGGGCTCCGCTCCCCCCCCCCCCACGCAGGGCCCCACCGGCCAGGTCAGCCGTAGGCCCAAGGCCCCAGGAGTGCTTTGGTGTAGTGGTGGACTGCCGTTGATGGGTGCTCTCCCCTCTACCGCCAATCCAGGGGCCGGCGCGGGGGTGCAGACGCCCCCACCGCCTCTGCTTGTTTGGGCCCCTGGGGTTACCCTTTTCTCCAGGCAAGCGCCCCCGTTAGTTACTGTCCATGGTGGGGGATGGTTGGAGAGTGGGCCTCCAGTTCTCACGGGGGTGTCACGTGTCTATGCCCGCTCCCCCCTCTGCTAAATGCTCTCTGTCCAGGGGTGGGGGGGCGGTGAACTGTGTGTTGCCCCGCTTGATGGCGCGTGGCTAGGCCTCCGGCCGCAAGCGAGGCCCGCGCTCAGTGGGGGGGTGTCCCGGCCCGCTCCGATAGCAACTGCGCAGTTCCCGGGCCCTGGAGCCACCCCCGGCTCACCCGTCCAGCGCGCCTCCCGCCACTCTCACCCGCCTCAGCTCCAGGGCCGCCGCCCGGATCCTCAGCTGCTGGTCGCTCCGGTCACTTGTCCTCCACCCGGCCCAGGCCCGAGCGCGGCCCGCCACACGGGGCGGCCGCCGGGCCCTAGTTTGCCGTCCGGACCCTCCACGTGATGTCGGGCCAGCCGCGGGGGAGGCGGGAGGGAGAGAGCAGGTCGGGGAATCCTCGGCGGGCGGTCGAACAGCACCCTCGGAGATCTCGCTGGGCGCCGGCCGCGCCGGTCCCTCCGGAAAAGATGGCGGAGGAGCGCGCCTCTAGGGACCGTCCGTCCCGCTCTCGGGCGTCTGTTGCGATTAGGTCCCCGGTGCCCCCTGTCAATGCACACGGGGGGCACGCTCAGCAGCTGGGGGGGCTCGATCGCACCCCTTGGGCCTCCAATTAGCTATTTAAGCCCCCCGGCCGGCCTCTGGAGGACATAGCTCACGCGACCTGCGTCCTACTCCATCGAGGTCCTGGCCACGCCCCCCCCTGCATCTTTCAAAGTCTCAGACAGGATGTGGTTATGTGAAGGTGAGAGGTTAGTACAGTGGAAAAGCAAATACATGTACTTAATTGAACAGCACCCGAACAGCAGTTAATGTACAGCACAACAGGAGATATTGATGTAAAGCGGGTGATGCCTCTAAGACAGTTCCTAGGTGAGAGTAGTAAGAAAAGACAACATCTGCTCAACATTGTACATCAACAAGTCTGTCAATAAACCAGATACCGTCAGTACCCAGTCTGACGCTAAACAACAGAACCTCCAGGTTGCAGGCTACAAGCTTACCTCTGTCCCTGGCCGTCTCTGTCCCTAGCCACCTCTGTCCCTGGTCGCCTCTGTCCCCTGGCCACCTCTGTTCCCAGATGTTTGAATCCATCTGTAATTGTTTGGATGCTCTGTGTGTGGAGAGCCTCCTTGTATCACTCATCTAACATCAGGACAGTGTATTTGGCCTAATTAAACTAGTACCAGGAATAGTCACTGAAATCAGTTTCAGAATCTTCTGGAGAGGCTCTGCTGCATATAAAATATTGGTATTTGCATAAAGCAAAGCTCTATTGTCTCCAATTTCAAACCTTCTAACCAGGGATGTAGATCTAACCCAGATGACTAGGCTCAACTGTCGAAATAAATAGGAGTGAGAGTGGGCACACTTGCGCAGCGTGTCTCTCCTTAGCTTGAAGTAAAGGGAAGCATCCTGTTTGCTTTTCCCATAGCTGTAGGGGCTGGATTTAGGAGATCTAGCCAGGCTCCGCAGATGAGATCAAATCCAAAGTACTTCAGGGCCAGAAACGAGTATAGCCAATCAATATCAAATTTAGTCGCTTTTGTAAAGGAAAGTTTAAATTCTATTAAGGACACAGAGGCGAGGATTATTCTTTCTTTTCTTCGCTTTAATAAACAGCAGCCATGTAAAAAACATTTGAAAAACCACAAGTCCCATGAACATTAGGGATCAAGTTCATTGGAGTTCAGCAGAGGTCAACCAAGCAGGACATCACCAGGCCATTATAGTCCCCCAAAAGTTTCCTTTCTTCCTCCGAGCGACGAAATACCGGAATCAACCGTTACTGCTGCTTGCCAGAATCACTTCCTGTAATAGAGAAAAATGTTGAGCTCATATCCTGAAAAGTAACATTCGCCATTTATCACCGCATGAACTATTTGTCTAAGAGCGATAACGAGCAGTTAGAAACAATTTCAATCACAATGCAAACATACAAAACTAAGAATTTTTACTCCCGTTCATTACGAAGCATTACTTATAGATGGGGGTGGGGTGGGACTATGGTCAGTCCACGAGGTGGGATAATCCTTGCCTCCATGCCCTTACTAGAATTGAAACTTTCCTTTACGAAAGCTAGGAAATTCGATATACACTGTCAGGAGCGGAGGCCAGGATTATGCTAGCTTAATGCTTATCCACCAAGAATGGCATGCTATGAAGCGGCTTAAAATAAAAACTTTTGAAAACAGAGTCTGAGGATCAGTCAGCCGCGTTCATGATATCCTCTAACCTGGCTCCCAAGGAGAAGGCCTTTAATGCCATAGCTCCCCTGGTGAGTGAGCTTCGAATGTCTGCTTGTTGATGCCTGCCTCTCGCATTGCCCATCTGACCCAGCTAGCGATGGTAGGGGATGAAACTGATTTATGCGGCTTTGTGAGGGCAATAAGAAGTTGCTGCTCTCCACGGGTACGGAGATCCTCCGTCATAGCCCCATAAGCCCTAATGCATCACATAATTTGGGGGAATGCCGGGTATGAGATCACCCTGGAATTAGTCTTTGTCAGTGTTGAAACATGAAAAGTGACTCCATCTGGAATAAACACTCTGCCAGTGATGTCTAAAGACCTGACATCGGAAACCCACCTACTAGAGACCAGATAAGGAGGGATGCCAGTTTGGCAGACAATTGCTTTCTAGACAGGTACTTGCATCCCAAAGGCACGAATATTTTGGTTCTGGGGAGATAAATGGGCCTATTCCTCTAAGGAACTTTCATGTCAGACGGTGTTGGCCTACCGGAAGCCCATCAATTGGAGGGTGACCCGTCTAAATTGCAGAACGGAAGTTGTTGACTGTTCTGTAGGCCAAACCCTCTGAAGCCAGAGAGGCTAAGAAGTTCAGGATGTGGACAATGGCGGTCCCCACGTACCCAAGTGTCGTTGACAACACCAGCCCAACCATTTGGACCAAGCTGATCCATATTGTTTAATGGTATTGTTTGCCTATGCTTTGGAGGGGAGGTCTGCAACCTGGAGCGAAAGGTGCCATCGTCCCCGGTACTCCTCAATGCTATAAGCCGCAGAGAACCCTCCAGGACTAGATGATGGGGATTGCCGGAAGGATCTCAGAGGAGAGTCTGATACAGAGGTAGATGGATTGGAGAAGCCCAAGAAAGTTCCATCAGAACTGGAAACCATGCTTGAGATCTCCACAGGGTAGTGATTACCACCACCTCCACTTGCTGCCGCCGGACTTGAGCAGACAGCTGCATTATCATTGAGAAAGGAGACAAAGCATACCCCTTCTCTGTCTCCCATTTCTGTGTGAATGCATCCATCTCCTGAGCAGATGGATCCAGCCTCCAGCTGAAGTACTTGATGATGATCCGGTCTGGATGCAAAGAGGTCCACTGAGAAGGTGCCCCAGCGGAGGTTCAACTCCCGAAAGACAGAGGGGTCTAGCTTCCAAAGGCTGAGGTCTCTCAGATGGTGGGATTGCCAGTCCGCCACTTGATTATCCACACCTGGAAGATGTTGTGCTGTGCAGAGATCTGATTCTCTAGGCAATACTCCTAGAAGCTTCTGACCAGATCCAATAGGGGCTTGGATCGAGTCCCCCCAGGTGGTTGATTATTCTGACCACTGCGACATTTCCATCTTTAGGAGGATGTTGAATTGTATTCTTTCCTTCGTCCAACATTTGACCACAAACAAGCCTGCCATCAACTCTAAGCAAATGATGTGAAGAGAACTCTCTAGTTCGGACCATCTTCCTCCTCTGGAGAAATCGCCACGTTGCGCCCCCCAGCCTACTTAACTAGCGTCTGATTCTATTACCAAGTCTGGTTGTGACCCTAAGATTGTGCGGCCATTCCACGATTCCATATGCGCCAGCCACCTTTGGAGCTCTGCCTTCACTTCTTTTAGCAGCGGCTCGCTGTCTCAGTATATCAGACCTCTCCGTAAGTGAGCGGTCTTGAGTCTCCTGGAGGGCCCTGTAGTGCAAGGGACCTGGAAATATGTCCTGGATGGATGAGGAAAGCAGGCCGACTACTCTTGCCACCTGATGGAATGATGTGACCGGTTTCGCCAGGGTGTGAATCACTTTGTGTCGGATCTTGGCAATCTTGCAAGAGAGGTCGCTTGGACAGAGTCCCCCACGAAACCGAGGAAGACTATGGATTGTGTGTGGGCCAACACTGACTTTTTCTCATTGATGAGAAAGCCCAGAGATTGCAGGAGGGAAACTGCCTACTGGAGTTGGGTCTGTAAGACCCTCGAGTACTGGGTCAACAGGGGGATATCGTCCAAGTATATTATTAGGCAAACGCACCTAGCCTGAAGGTTGTTTGATCTTGGTGCAGCACCAAGGAGCCGAGGAGAGGCCGAATGGAAGGGTAGTGAACTCGTAAGTGGGGTGGAGCCATTGAAACTGGAGGAAGTGACGCTGAAGGGAGAATATGAGAACCATAAGGTAGGTGTCCTTTAAATCTAGAAAAACTAGCCAGTCGGTGAGGAGAAGGTCTCCGAGGAGGTGATTACCCTCCATTTTGAAGTGGCGGTAAAACAGCCACTCGTTAAATTGCTTGAGATTGATCACTGGGTATTTCCCACCATCGTTTTTGTCCACCAGAAAAGGTTGCTGAGGAAGCTGCAAGAATGTGGGGTTGTCTGGACAATGGCCCCTTTGGTTAAAAGGTCCTGAATCTCCGCTTTTGCCAAGAACTGATTGCTCTGCGGAAAAGTGAAGAGGGAGAGGAGGCTTGGATTGGACTGAGGATCTGTAAAACTCGATCTGAAAGCCTTGAATGGACTGTAGGACCCAAGCGTCAAATGTCAGGATTTTCAAATTGTGCACAAAATGTGCCAGTCTGCCCCCCAATTGTACCTGAGAGAATGGGATGACACTCACCATGGGAGGTGATCTGCTGGTGACCACCTCTTGATCCGCCTCTGGAACCGCAGTGTCTGGGATATGCGCTGGTGGGATAGAATCCTCCAAATCTAGACTTATCTTGAAACTGTCCCCTTCTAGAGGTTATGCCCCGGAAAGATGCTTGCTGTTGCCAAGCGCCCCCTTCCACGGCCAGTCCTGGTGCAAACCCAGGGGTAAAAGATCTTCTTATATTGAGGATTGGGCCTTGTCCAAAGAGTTAAATGTTGCGACAGATTTGCTGAGCTCTTTGATGAAGGGCTCACCAAACAAGCCGCCCTGTGCTATAGGGCCTGCTTTAGAAGTGGCTAGATTCCCTAACTTGGGGTCAATTTTAGTTAAGAGGGAATTCCTCCTGTCTGTAGATAGGGCGCAGTTAGCATTGCCAAGGAGGATTATAGCCCTTTGAGCCCATCCAGAAAGAATCTCAGGTGAAATAAGTGAACTGGAGGCCTTGGAATCTTCCGCCATGTCAAGTATTTTAGTAAGTGGGTCTGCTACATCAAGGAGTTTGTCCTGACAGGACAACCACGATCGGTCTATGCCCTTTTTGGGGTCACAAATGTATTTTGCCAGGAAGGTCGCCATGTGTAACCACAGTGCTCAAACTCCCAATTAGCAAGCATGGAATCCACAGGAGCTTAGATGGCTCTAGTATCTCCTTAAGGGGAAATGCCTGCATGTGAATCAGAGCAAAACCAAAGGGGATGATGGACGGAGTGTTGAACATTGCAAGCACTCACCCCCAGTCAACTGATCTGGATTTAATCCATCATCATTCTTTAGCTCACTCCGCCACCCCAGTTCAGACATGGCCATATGCAAATCAGTCTGACCCTATGCCTCTTGGGAACAGTCCAGCCCGAACTGCCAAGCCATGTCTTCCCTGGACCGGAAACAAGCATCCTGGGACCGGTTTCTGGCTTACAGCCGTTATCAGCCAGGCTATCTTGAATCCAGTGGCAAAGTGAGCAAGGGACCCACGTCTGGGCATACCCTGCCAACTTAGGGCGAACATAGCAAAACCAAAGGGGATGATGGACGGAGTGTTGAACATTGCAAGCACTCACCCCCAGTCAACTGATCTGGGTTTAATCCATCATCATTCTTTAGCTCACTCCCCCACCCCAGTTCAGACATGGCCATATGCAAATCAGTCTGACCCTGTGCCTCATGGGAACAGTCCAGAAACAGAAACACTAATGCAAGCTATTTCCCACCGGGAGATAGGAGGAAGTAGGACTGGAAGACCACATCAATTGGGGAACATGTATAGGTGTGTCTCAACCCAGGGCAACACTCGTCTCACTCCAAAAAAAAACCTTGTTTGTAGGGAAACCGGGTTCTAAAAGGAAAGAAAAAGAAAGGAACAACTATTAACCTTCTGGTCATTAATAATAGTAATCACCCCCTTCCCGCTGTGTAGTTCTCTTTGTGTCAATATCCCATCAACACTTACCCCAAATATTCATCCTATCCTCTCTCGTATGGTAAAGTCCAAAACAAAAACAAAGGTTTTGCAGCGTGAATCCTTTTCTGGATTCACATGCTGTGCATCATTCCGCCATCTAGTGATTGGGTCCGGAATTGTCTTTGTGTTTTTTTTTTTTCTGTTTTGGTCGCTGTCGACCACCATTTGGTGCCAGGTACGTCCCCTGTGTGACGTCAGACGGTATCCTGGAGGTCGACGTGCGTGGTGGCCATCTTCAGATTCTTTTTTCCGCCGTTGGGTCTGGAAGCAAGAGGGGAAGCTCAGAAGAAAGTTTTTTCGTTTCCCGAAAGAATCTCCAAAAAGAAGATTATCACCGAAAGATCATCGAAAGATCATCGATCACCGACATCGTAGCAAGAGGCAGGAGCAGAGCGGCCGTTCAAACCCCAGAGGACCACTCCGGTCCACAAATGGCGAGGTAGGGGTCATGGAGAATACCCCTTTCAAATTCTGCCCCAAGTGCCACCACAAATACGCACAATGCGACCCACACGACGTGTGCAACCTTTGCCTGCCCAAAGATCATCAGGACAAGGACTGTGAGGCTTGCGCAGCGTTCCTGCCGCAAACGCTCAGGACACGCCGAAACCAAAGACAGGCCCACTCCACCACAATGTCGCAGTCGACGAAACCTTCCATGAGGGCCCTGGGTTTCTCTAGCGACGAGAAAGAGCAGGGAGCTCCAGCCGAGTCGACACACGAAGGATCGGTCGTCGAGATCCTAGAAAGGGACTCCGAAAAAATCCACGCCGAGAAGAAGGCGAGGAAGTCGAAAAAGAAGACGGAGAAGGTAAGACACCATAAAGATCCGTCGGAACCGAAGGGCCACGAGCTTAAAACGCCCAAGGCAGCCTCGACGCCGAACAAAAAAGCGATCGAGGGTCAGCCACAGACAATGGAAAAGGATCACAACAGACAATTGGATATTAAATTTGATAAAATACGGATACTGCATAGAGCCCACAAGAACACCCCCTGCAAATCCGCCCAAAACAAAAAGATTAACAAGAGCAGAACAAACACTGTTAAACGCAGAGATCAAAGAGCTATACCTCAAACAGGCAATAGAAAAGGTACCAACACAAGAATGGTTCAAAGGAAACTACTCACCATACTTCCTAGTACCCAAACAGGATCAGACTCTAAGACCAATCATGGACTTAAGATTCCTAAACAAGTTCATACGAACACAACACTTCAAAATGTGTACCCTCCAAGAAATAATCCCACAAATTCAAAAAGGGGATTACTTGGCAACAATAGACCTCAAGGACGCCTACCTACATATCCCTATGAACAAAAGACACAGAAAGTACCTAAGATTCCTGCACAACGGAACACACTACCAATTCAAGGTACTCCCCTTCGGCATAAAATCTGCTCCACGGGTGTTCACAAAGTGTCTAGTCGCAGTGACGGCACACCTGAGAAGAGAAGGAATACACGTCTACCCCCTACTTAGACGACTGGCTAATAAGAGGACACTCGAAACAGACATGTCACAATCATGTTCAAAAAACAATTCAAACGCTACAAGACCTGTGTTTCTCAATAAACCACAAGAAATCTTCTACAGCACCAGAAAGAGAGAAAACCTTCCTAGGAGCAAGGCTAAACACAACAAACGCAAAGGCTTACCCCACACAGGCCAGGATACAAGCAATCCACAACGAAACAGCCCTCTACCAGAGGGATCAGTCTCTGACAGTGAGGAGAGTAATGAAACTAATGGGTATGATGGCATCATGCATCCCACTTATCCCTCACGCTCGCCTACACATGCGCCCATTCCAAGAATGGCTCACCAACAGCTGGTCTCAAGCCACAGGAAGTTGGGAGGATCTAGTGGTTGTTACACAAAGGGTGCAAGCACAGACACAATGGTGGGCATTCAACAACATAGCACAGGGGAGACCTTTCAGGAACCCAACTCCATCTGTGACAATCACCACAAATGCATCCCTCAACGGATGGGGTGCACACTTCAACCAGCTAAAAGTCCATCATGGTCAATGGAGCGAACAGAACTCCACGAAACACATCAACTTCTTGGACTTGAAAACTGTTTTTCTGGCACTCAAGGCATTCCAGAAACATATTCAGGGGAAGAGCGTCTTAATCCAAGCAGACAATACAACAACAATGTTCTACCTAAACAAACGGGGTGGAACAAAGTATTTTCCCCTAAGCAAACTTGCACAGGAAATCTGGCAATGGGCAATACTTCAAAAGATCAACCTACAGACAGTACATTTGCCAGGAATAGACAACATTACAGCAGACCAACTGAGCAGACAAAACAACTGCTCCCACGAATGGGAGTTGAAGCAGAGGACAGTACAATATCTAGTCAACATCTGGGGAACACCAGTGATATATCTGTTCGCAACAATGCAGAACAAGAAATGCCAATGCTTTGCCTCGAGGTTTCCACACCACCTATCAAAGGGAAATGCACTTTCACTCAATTGGTCACAGACATTTGCTTACGCCTTTCCACCGATACCCCTGATGCAAAGAGTGTTACAAAAAGCAAAAAGCCCAGGAACAAATATGATTCTCATTGACGCTCAATGGCCAAGACAAACATGGTACTCAACCCTCCTAGAACTATCCAAGGGAGAGATGGTCAGGATCAAAGCAGAAAAAGACCTGCTAACAATGCAGCAGGGCCAGATTTTCCACCCAGAACCGGCGACACTACAGCTAGCAGCCTGGCGCCTGAGTACATAGAGTTTGGGTATCTCAACCTGCCTCCGCGAACTATGGAAGTTCTAAGGGAAGCAAGGAGGCACTCAACAAGAAAATGTTATACAGCAAAATGGAAACGATACACTACATGGTGCACCGCTAACAACAACATTGGTTCAATCAATACACAAGAAACAGTTATTACATACCTTACTTACCTCTTGGACAGCAACATCAACTTTTCCAGGCTTAAAGTGCACCTTGCTGCCATAGTGGCATACACAAGAGGAAAATCATGCAAAAGCTTTTTTACAAGACCAGTCATCAAAAGGTTCTTGGAAGGAGAGAATAGCTCCACCAAGAGCTGCTCTCGTTCCCACATGGAGCTTAAATACAGTACTTTCTCAACTAATGACAAAACCCTTTGAGCTCATGCACGCAGCGGACCTCAAGCATATTACTCTAAAGACCGCCTTTCTCATTGCTATAACATCACTACGAAGAGTAAGTGAACTGCAAGTGTTAACAATACAAGAACCCTACTTACAAATTCATAAGGATAAAGTTATCTAAGTATCACTTAAATCAAAACATTCTCCTGCCGGTTTTCTTCAAAGACCCAAAAACTAAAGGAGAGAGAAGCCTCCATACCCTGGATGTAAGGAGGGCTTTACTATACTATTTGCAAAAAACAGAACAAATCAGGAAGACAAAGCAATTGTTTGTCGCCTATGCACACACCAACACAGGGTCAGTGGTCACAAAAGCAACTATTGCAAGATGGTTAGTACAAGCCATCCAATTATGTTATTCCAATGCCAAAAAGGAACTAACAATGCAACCAACTGCTCATTCCACAAGAAAGAAAGGAGCAACGCTAGCCTTTATGGCCAATGTACCCATTGATTCCATTTGCGCAGCAGCAAAATGGGCCTCACCACAACCTTTACAAAACATTATTGTGTGGACATACAAATGAATAAGGAAGCTCAAATTGGACAAAGGGTGCTTCAACACCTGTTTGCAAGGTCTTCCTTACACCACAGCCTCCCAGACACGGGAAAAACCGCTACGTAATCAGATGCGCAGCATGTGAATCCAGAAAAGGATTCACGCTGCAAAACGAAATGGTTACTTACCAGTAGGAGTAGTTTTGCAGCTTGAAGAATTTTCTGTATTCACATGCGACCCATATAAGGAAAACAAACAGGTGGGGAAGCAAAGGATTATATCAGTATTTCTCAAACCATCTCAAGGATTACAAAGACAATAAGAACAGAAAAAAAGAATCCGAAGATGGCCACCACGCACGTTGACCTCCAGGATACCGGACGTACCTGGCACCAAATGTTGGTCGACAGCGACCAAAACAGGAAAAAAAAAAAAAAAAAAGACAATTCCAGACCCAACCACTAATTGGCGGAATGATGCACAGCATGTGAATCCAGAAAATTCTTCAAGCTGCAAAACTACTCCTACTGGTAAGTAACCATTTCGTTCTTCCACATAGCAGTAAGTGAGATATTACTGCCCCAGGAAAAAGGTACCAAAAAAATAAACCAGCACTCTATCAATGAATGGAGTCTTCGTCAGTGCACTGACATTTATAATTTTTTGAAGTTCAAAAGTACAAAAGGAATAAAAAAATATTTTAAAATGAATCCGTAGACTATGCTCATCTCACCGCTAGGCTGGAGTCACATCACAAAATGTTCAAGACTGCATATAACACGCTGGGAAGGGAGTTCAAGATTGAG
Organism: Calotriton arnoldi; assembly: GCA_963921515.1. Lineage (NCBI taxonomy): Eukaryota > Metazoa > Chordata > Amphibia > Caudata > Salamandridae > Calotriton > Calotriton arnoldi. Next base: position 659,403 of record CAWUFW010000725.1, read on the forward strand.
AACACAGTCCCGAACACTTGAATCCAAAACCTGCCCTCGCCTGTTGACTCTGAAGTATACCCCTCACTTTGGCAACCGGAAGGTCGTGAAGGGAAAGAAAACTAGACCGCTGCTTCTCGGAGATGGAAGCGGTAACTGAATCAAGGAAACAAAACAACGGGGCGTGGTCTTCCTCCAATACAGGAAATGCAAAGCCAAGCACCGAGTTCATGATAACTGCCGCTTATTTACGACTCCAGCGCTCCTCCTTTTACCATGACGCCTCTGAATGCAGGCCCTGTGTAAAGTTTAAAAAAGGGAAACGTGTAACAAGGATCCTGACACACAGAAAACAGGTATTCTAATTAGTGGGAGATACTTCAAGAAAAGAAACTGAACACAAAGTTTCTGTTTATGTCACCCGTAGTAATGTGACATGCAAGAAGCACAGGATGTGACACCATGCAGGGATCTATTTCCGGTGTGAGGGCCAATTTGTTTGCCAAGGAAGTGCGTGTGCACTTCGCCTTGAGGCAGTTGCGGACTTTTGTCCAGGGCTCCTCCCTCAGCCCCACCCTCTTCAACGTCTACATGGCCCCCCTCGCAACCATCGTCAGGAACCACGGGCTCAACATCGTCTCATACGCCAACAACAACCAGCTGATCCTCTCCCTTACCAACGAACCCAACATCACCAGGCACAACTTCCAATAAGAGATGAAAGCTGTCGCCACATGGATGAAGAACAGCTGCTTGAAACTCAACTCAGAAAAGACAGAAGTCCTCGTCCTTGGCTCCAACCCCTGCGCTTGGAACGACTCCTGGTGGCCCTCCGCCCTCGGAAATCCCCCCACTCTGAAGGACCACGCACGAAACCTCTGCATCATACTAGACTCATCGCTCACAATGAACCGCCAGATCAACGCTGTCTCCTCGACCTGCTTCAACACCCTCCGCATGCTTCGAAAGACCTTCAGATGGATCCCAACCTAATCCAGAAAAACTGTCACGCACGCACTCATCAGCAGTAGACTGGACTACCGCAACTCTCTATATGCCAGAATCAACAAGAAACTCCTTTGGAAACTCCAGACTGTCCAGAACACTGCAGCCAGACTGATCCTCGACATCCCTGTCGCAGTCACATCACCCAACACCTCGCGATCTCCACTGGCTAGTCGAAAGAAGAATAACCTTCAAACTCCTCACCCACACATACAAGGCCCTTCACAACACCGGACCCGCATAACTGAACAGCTGCCTCTCCTTCCACGCACTCAAAAAGGCACCTCCAATCAACCCAGCTCTCACTGGCCACCGTGCCATGTATCAGCAAGACTAGAACAGGAGGAAAGTCCTTCTAGCTCGCAGCCAAAGCCTGGAATACCCTCCACCTCCGGCAATCTCCCACATTGCTCCAGTTCAGGAAGGACCTCAAGACATGGCTTTTCGGGTGACCCCCAGTACTCAACGGAGCCGCCCCTCCTCTTCCCCCAGTGCCTTGAGACCCTCACAGGTGAGTAGTTGCGTTTTACCAACCCTGATTGATTGATTGATATCTTTTCTCAACGTCTCAGCCACGTAGGTGATTACCTTCTCAGCCGGAACCCGATCTGGGGTGCTGGAGGTCGTCTGGATGGAGTAGGTCCGAATCGGGGGCCGAAATGGGTCTTCGCCAACCGGCGTCATAGGGCTTGATTGTGGATGCTAGAGCCTATCAAGCTCCATGTCTGCTTCCGAGACTGGGACAGGTGACTGGGAGGCCAGAGAGGAGGGTATAGGTCAGGGACAGAGAACGGGGGTGGGTTTGATGGCCCTGCTGGCTCCAAGGAGAAATGGTTCAGGAAGGGGTATCTCTGGTCTACCCCTAGGCTTTGGGGGTAGGGCACCCTGGGTTCTGCCCTCGGGTCAAAGGATCTAAGGCACTTCGCTGCCAGCGACATAGGTTTGTTCTCCAGTGGAACTAAGGCTTCCGAGACAGCACGGTGGATCAAGGCGTCCATGACGTCATAGAAATCGTCATCTATAGGGAGGTAAGTAACTGTCTTCTCCTCAGTATAGGAGTCATGGATCTCCTCCATTGTAGAGGCATAGTAAGGTTTGGTTAACACCAGAAATAAGGGGGGCCTGAGACACCAATAGCTTTGAGGGACACTAGCATCCCTTTATATTCTCAGGGCGAAATAATTCAGTTACTTACCTCCTGTTTGATGTGGGCGGCTCAGGACTGTTATGGTGGTCAGCAGTCTATTTGCCAGGATTTTAGCAAGTAACTTTGGGCCTGACTTAGATCTTGGCGGGACTGCTGTCGTCACTCGCGGCTGAGTTTCCAAGTACTCCGTCAAGCTGACGGAATCTCTTCCGCCCTATTTAGATGTATGCAGGCTGAATCTCCGTCTGCGTCAACAGTGTTTACCGTTGCATACGCGGCTCACCGCTGCCAACACCTATACTGGGGAATAGTACACCTTCGGCGGCAGGGTTGTGCTGAGTCTATTTAGATTTCACAGTTGTGCTGGCGGTGCTCTAGCGGTGGCTTGCCAACGGAGTGATTCTGTCATGGGACGCAGTCGACATTGGACTATTCCTGTGGCTGTAGGATGGATGCTAGCATTACACACCTGATGTGTTTTTCCGAATTGTTTTCACCTGCATACCACACTATAAAACACACTCCATTTCCACTGTACCACAACATTTGAAAGGAGAAGTTTGCTCTCTGAAGTCAGGTTATTTTAAAATAAAACCATATTTCAGAAAAGGCAAATATGGTCCAGAATTGTTGACAGAGTGAATGTTGTAGCAAATAACCTGCGCACACAGGAGGAAATTAGAAAGAAGTGAAACAGCCTGCGGGGAAGAGTGCATTCCCTGGCCTCCAAGCTCTACCTGGAGGTCCAGTGGACTAGTGGTGGTTCTCCCAGCCCCCCATTACAACTCTTTCCCTTGGAGGAGAAGGTCTTGCTGATCCTACATCCTGAAGGCTTGACAGTAATCCCTGGTGGAGTGAAGACTGGTAAATTAGACTTTGCAATGTGTCACTAAACCTAAATGTCCTGTTTGCTTTGAAGTTAGCTGTTGCTAATGTGTTCAGCACATTTGCTTTGCATACACACCTAAATATATCAGTAAGATCTTCTTTGGCTTGTTTGTTTGAATGTATTGTGTTGTATGTAAGATAACAGGTGTCAATCTCCATTACCTTTCACATGATGTTATGGTGCTTGTGTTTGTACACCACATTTTTAGCCTTCTAGACCTTGGAATGGTTAATTTCACATTTCTCCTCTTTAATATGTTGTGTTGAATGGTTTGAACATTTCATGTATATTTACACTATTTTTTGTCATTTCAGGACATTTTACCTGTTTATTTGAAGTTGTTTGTGTAAACAATTACAATACCACTGAAAGGTACAATCATGATATTGATTTCCTTTTCCCTTTTAGGTTGCTACATTTTTGTCTTAAAACTCATATGTATAATCTTTCTAAAAAAGTGTTTTTATTCATACCTGCAATTTCTGCATATTTGCACCAGTAGCACAGCAGCACACACGTCAGGCAGTGCTTCGGGCATTATTGGCAGTAGGCTCTCATTGGCTGTGTTCAGAGCCAGCCCCGACAGCACACATGCGGGTGCAATTTTCGTTGACGGTCCAGGTTTTTGTGTCGCGCCCGGCCACTCTATTTAATGAGGCCCGGTGCACAGACATGAACAGACAGGAAAATGAGCAGCGCCTTCATTAGTGCTTGAAACATGTTTTTTTAGACGAGCTGTCCATTCCATTAGACTTATGATTTTACCAAGAAAGCTGGAGAAGAGAAGGAGGGAGGGTTGGGTTATCAAGACGTTTGTAATCTTTTTAAGAATCTTTTTTAAAATGTGTTTTTAATCTTACAGGCACATTCTGCATTTTGCACCAGTAGCACAGCAGCACAAACGTCAGGCGGGCTTCAGGGCATTATTGGAGGTAGGCTCTCCTTGACCGTGTTCAGAGCCAGCTCTGACAGCACACATCCAGGCGCCATTTTGGTTGTGGTCCAGCTTCTTGTGTTGCACCCGGGCAATCTATGTAATGAGGCCCAGTGCGCGGTCATGCCGAAGGCGTGCCAAAGGCAAGCCCATCTGCTCCCGGCCGGGGCTAGGAGCCAGAACCCCTGCCCATTTCAACTTTACTACACCTCAGAGATCTTAAAAAGTCTTAATCAACCGCTTAGGAAAGCTTGATACCACTCTGCCTATCATGCCTAGCAAGTGTCAAGCGTGCTACAGGCTTAGCACCCTTGATAAACTCATTGACAGACCCCCCGACCCACTGTAGAAAGCGGACAATCCTTAGCTGCATCAGGGGAAGAAGGCACCCTGGAGGGGTAGTCATTATCTTTAAAGATAATTTTGAATAGGTCCTCCCCAATAGTAATTTCAGGTTGCGAAAACCTGCTGTTTTCTATTAAAAGTTTGCACTTATTTACTTTCTCAGGTCTGCTTTTCCTACTGACCTCCAGGGCCTGCTACAGAATTTGTACATGCTATCCCGGAAATGAATAGCACTTCACAGCCTTCAATCTGCAAATTTTACTCTGTTGGGAGACCTGAACATACATATGGACAACACCACCTGTACACAACCACTAAATCTTAAACATGATGTGATAGCAATTCACTTTGCACAACTAGTTATGCTCCCTACACACAACAGAGGTCATATTGGAGCCTGTTTTTCCCAATATGACCACTTTGAAGGTAAATGATCCCCAACCGGTACCCTGGTAAGATCATGTGCTGATTGAGGTCTCCATCATGTAGACAATATTACCTAAATTCAGCGTCCCTTGCACTAAACTGACCAGTGTTCCAAACTTGACATTGTACGTTGGATAGAGCCAGGGAGGACTTTACTTAGAATCAAGACGGGGAGGTTGCCACCATCTATCAAGCTTTCGAGGAATAGATTGAGTCGACATTAGAGGCGCTCGTTCTAAGAAAACACCAAAGTCCTCTCAAACCAGTACCAGTGCTACATGGTTCGCATTAGAGCTTAGGGAGCTAAAGAAGGAATGTAAAAGAGAGGAAAGTGAATGGAGCGCCCAGTATGATGTAGAGAGGAAGGCCACTTATAAAAAGCGCTGCAAAAATATCAGCATGCAATCAGGCGAGCTAGATTAGCAGACTTTGCTGATAGAATCGCTCAGTCCTCGCAAGCCTCCAAGGAAATCTATGCAATTGTAAATTCTTTCCTAAAACCTAGAGTCACAGGAGCGGGCCCCCCTCCCTCCAAGGAACAAGGTGAGGAGCTTGCCAATTTCTTTCTCAGAAAAGTCTGCCTTATTTATGACTCCCTGGCAGGGGATCCAGACCTGCCGTCTGTTATTAATGAGGACCTACCAGATAGCAAGACCTCCCCAGCTCTCCCAACTTTCCCACAACTAAGTAGCAACACTACTTTGGATCCAGCCCCTATAGATATCATGCTGAAAGGAGGAGATATTATAATATTAGCCCTGACATCCATGTATAATTTATCTCTGGATAGTGGACATGTTCCTGACCCTGTGAAACATGTTACCACTGTTGAAAAAGCCCTCCCTAGAGCCTGATAAGGCAGAGAATTATGGACCTATATCTCTGCTCCTGGGTGTCAGTAAGGTCCTAGAGAAACTGGTCAATGACTATCTGATTGACTTTCTGGAAACCCATAACCTCTTGCATCAGATGCAGACTGGTTTTAGATCCGGTTATAGTACAGAGACTACTCTCTTAATGGCCACGGAGGACCTTAAGAAAACCTTATCAAGGAGGATCAGCAGCACTCATTCTTCTCGACTTGAGTGCAGCCTTCGTTACCGTCTCCCATTCCATCCTCTGTCATAGGCTGAAGGCGCATGGCATCACCGGAACAGCATTAAAATGGCTGACCTCATTCCTTGACAATAGAAGCTTTCAGGTCAGGGAACGACCCTGTTTGTCGGAGGTCCATCAGCTTAAATGTGGAGTGCCTCAGGGCTCATCCTTGAGCACCACTCTTTTTAATGTGTATGTGCGTCAGTTAGCCGACATCATTTGCTTATCAGGTCTTACAATTGTGTTGCACGCTGAAGAACCCCATATTTTTGTTTCCTTGGCACCTAACATCAGCCTAAAAGTAGAGAAACTGTCTACCTGTAAGGAACAAATGAATAAATGGATGGCTACCAGTTGCCTTAAATTAAATGGCGATAAAACAGAGGTCATGGTGGCTGGGAACAACTCGTCTCTCTGGGACCATCTCCTCTGGCCATCATGCATGGGTGACTGCCCTTCCCCTAAATCGGAAGTTAAGAGCTTAGGTGTTTTTCTGGGTAAAGACTTCACCATGGCCTCTCAGGCCAAGAAACTGTCAGGTACATGCTTCGGTCTTTTAAGAGCCCTGAGGATAAGGAAGACGCTCAAATGGATCCCTGTGAAAACCTGGAGAATAGTGGTACAAGGCCTTATATTTTTGCACTGAGATTACGGCAATTCGCTGTATCTAGGCCACCCTGCCTATGTCACCAGATGATTCAAAATGCCGCAGCCCAAGCCTTCCAAAATCACAGTTGGCATGTCCGGCTCTGTCTAGCCTTCATTGGTTCCCAGTGAAAAAAAGGATAGAAATTAAAGCTCTTTGCATTGCACATAAGGTAAAATATGCACATGGCCCACACATCTTCGGTCATCTCATCATCCCGTACAATGATGCAAGAGAGCTAAGATCGAATAACTGCTTCCTCTTGGCTATGCCCAGAATCAAAAGGGCGAGAAGTGGAGGGCGATCATTTGCATATATAGATTCCAAGCTGTGTAACTCCCTTCCTATTCACCTAAGAGCCAACGGCAATCTGCTCAGCTTTAGAAAGCAATTGAAGGCGGCTTCTTGGGGCAAGATGGCGTCCGTGCTGGACGTGTGAGTGAGGAGCTCCGGAACCGTTCCCCCATCCAATGCAACTTCGGCTGAGAGGATGCGGAGATTTGGCAGAGGAAAGCGGGCGACGAAGGAAAACTAATTGCGTATGCAGATTTGAACACAGAACCGGCAGTACGCGAGAATAAACTGAATATTTACCAGGCTTCATCTATACGGCGTTCGGGTGGATCGGTGGTTTGGCGGTCTGGCGTGATTGCCGATATACACTTGTGGAGGCTGAGAAGCCGCGGCGGTGAGCGCGTTGGCTGTGATTGCGGCAGTAGCTTGGAATGGTGTGAGTCTATGGGCAGGAGAGACTCTGTCCGTCTGAGAGGAGCAGAAAACTCCCGGTAAGAACGGATAAAAGTGTATAAGACGATGTATATCCGGTAAGAACTGGAACGTCGATAAGCGATAAAGAGAGTGGAGTTTGGTACGGGAGCACGGTATTGCGGCTCGTTGTGTACGCTGCGTACGAGGTAGCAAGTGAGTAGATGGCTACATTGTGTCGCCCGGACTGCCAGAGACTCTAGAGACTGCTGCACAAGTGCGCTCTTGCTATATTGTCTATAAATTACATCTATTGCTGGCCATCTATCTCCGTAAAAGGCTTAGTCATGCCTCCTAAAACTGGATGTGGAGGGAAAACCAAGGTAGTCAGTGATGCAGTGAGTAGGGCTGCCCTCTCTGTTAGCAGTGTAAAAGTTGGGGTGGAGGGAGCCTGTTCAGAGACTGTGATACAAGAGCTGGGCAGTAAGAAGACACCCCAGATACCCGAACTATTTTTGGCCAAAAAAAACACAACAACCAACGTTGTCAACTCGGAGTGTGGCTAAGGAAATAAATGATGGTGAAGACACTCCAGTAACTGAGTATCTTGATGGCGCGCAGCGAAAGGAGCATCAGAAAGACCAAATAAGTCAAAAAGGTCTAGATCTGGAGGTAGCAATTGGAGACACAGGAGGGGCAACGAAAATGGTTGAATCCGCTTTGGTATTAACTGGGCTGCAAGAGGAGATGACTACATTGGGTGTAGTAACTGATTTGTGTATCGAAGGTGTTAGTAGGGAGAGTGATTCAGAGGATGGAATTTTTTTTTCTATGTCAGATCATTCAGAGTCATCAAATGACGACGAGGATGGAGAATTAGGTCTGAAATCATTTTTTGGGGAGAGATCTGTAATTAGTTCTGGCAGTGAATTAAATACTTCAAACCCTGAAGAAGACAATCTTGAAACTACTATGATACACAAACAAAGGGTCTACAAGGTGGCCGAAGTGGCAGCTCAGAATATGATGTGTGGCCCTCCTAGCTCTACTGTAACTGAATCAGCTTCAGAAATGGCCAAGTCTGATGAAGGAGATGATGGAGCTCAAGTATTGAATCCGATTGGTGAGATTTCATTGGAGTCAATATATAAATGCATTTCAGAGCATAGGGCTGAGACACGTATGGAAAGTGAAAAAACACATGCTGCCTGTTGAAAATTGCAGAATGCAGTTAGGCGGATAGCGAAAACGTGCACTGAGTTTACGGAGAGGCTGAATGAGGCGGAAGCTAGAATCTCCACACTAGAAGACGACATGGTGACACAAAAGGCAGTGGTAGAAGACTCGCGGCAATACAGGGAAGATGTGCAAGCCAAACTCGTGGATTTGGAGAATCGTATACGGAGGAACAATCTGCGGATTTTAGGAATTCCTGAGGGTATTGAGGGACAAGATATTCGCAAATTTGTTGTGGAATTATTTACAGAGGCCTTCCCCGAACTAACAGATTGGAATTGGTCCAATGAAGTGCAGAGGGCACACAGGTTCCCATTTAAACAGAGGCCTACGAAACCTGGTGATAAGGATCCTAGACCTAGAGCAATTTTGATCAGTCTGAATAATTTTTTGGCACGCCAGGCGATATATGAACTTGCACGGCCAGAAAAGAAGCGGGCTGCGAAGGGAACACAATTCTTCGTACGACCTGATTTTTGTCACCAAACTGTGGAGAAAAGGTGGCAGCTACGTCAGTTGATAACTCCCTTTCAGGGGAATGGGGCGCAAGCATTTTTGTTAAATCCTGCCACCCTTAAAGTGATTCTAAAGGGACAAATACGTTTTTTTACTTCAGAGTTGACTGCAAAAGAATATTTGGCCTTAATATAAATGTCTATATAAGTATTTATGTTAACAAACGTCCTCTTGGGCGATCCTAACAGTTGTTATAATCTGGTTGTGTTAGTATTATGTTGGGGGTACATGTTAGGTTGTTGGATTAAGAGTATGATAGCGAACCAAGTACCCATGTAATGTATTTAATTTAGTTTTTTGGCAGCCAGATAGGGGTGGGTAGGATGGGGGAACACGGGGGGAACTCGCTCTTCATCAACAGGGCCGTGGGCCCATTTGCCTGCGTACAGGGGAGAGGGAGTGGGGAGGGGGGGTGTCAGGGTGGGTTAAGGGGTTGGGGGCACAGGGGGGTTTGTGGGTTAAGTTTGGGGGGGGGTATAATTCACAAAAATCAATCCATGTGCAAGTATTTTTGTTTTTTTCAGTATGGTCAATAAGTATTAGACAAAGATTAGGAATGAGTCTGGTAATATCGGACAATCATGTTGGAAATGGCGGTTAATGGAATTCGTATATGTTCATTTAATATGTGTGGCCTTAATAATAGTAATAAAAGGCGTAGGATAGCCGCAGAATTACGTATTATCAAACCAGACATCCTGTGTATTCAGGAAACACACATACCTTGGTCTAAACGCAAACTGATGGAAGAATTAGGATACACACTTTTTGCTGCAACTCGGCAGACTAGCACTAATAGGGGTGTAGCTATTTTGGTACGCGCTGGTATCAGTGGGACAGGAAGGGTAATGGTGGATAATTATGAAAGATGGGCGATTGTAGAATGTATTATTGGAACGACCGAGTGTACTATCTGCTCAGTCTATGGGTCAAATGTAGACGAAGCTGGTATATTGGAAGTACTAAACGTTGAATTGGCATTATGGCCTACCCTGTTAATCTTATGTGGAGATTTTAATATTCACTTGGAGGGGCAAATTTTAAGTCCAAAATATAAGCATGTGGGCCGAAAATCGAAAGTTTTTAAGGCTTTAGTTCAAGTGCTGAGGGATCATGGCTTAGTGGATACATGGAGGACTATAAATCAGGCAGATCCCGGATACACGTTTTATTCAGATCCGCACCAAAAATTGGTACGACTAGATTATATATTCATGTCCAGGGCACTTATAGTTGGAGCAAAAATGCAGGTTTGGCCTCGGATCACGGCTGATCATGGTCCCTTATTGCTAGATCTTTATACGATAAGACAGAGGAAGGTTGGAAGGACATTTACTTTTAATAGGAAATTATTGAACGACAAGGCATTTAGAGATCATATGCTCAGGTGGGCTGGGGATTTTCTTGAGACAAATAGGGGATCAGCTTCTAGCCCTATTGTATGGGACACTCTTAAAGCAGGAATACGGGGAGAGGTATTAAGCTTTGGGCTAGCTAAACAAAAACAAGGCCAAATAGTAATGCAGCAATTACTGGATGAGCTTCGGGCGCGGAATTCGAATTGATAAAGATTCTTAGACAGGGTTCAGACTGCAAAGCCATACATAGTAAGATAGCATGTGCCAAAGCTAAAATAAACGTGATTTGGTGCAAGGAAATTGCCCTCCAATATAATACCTATAAACAAAGCAGATATGAATACGGAGAATCGACTGGGCGGTGTCTTGCACAGAGACTTAGAGTTAGACAATCCTCCCAGAGAATTTCGGCTATGATCGACGCGGCGGGCAAAACCGTCGAAACAGAAGAGGGTATCATGGGGGGTTTTTATTAGTTTTATCAAGAGTTATATAAGCAACATGACTTGGATGAATTAGATATAGAGAATTTTTGTCAGAAAATAGACCTGAACAGGATAAGTGCTCAGGAGCAAATATCATTAGACGAATTGATAACAATGGAGGAAGCATTAGGACAGTTAGCGCGTGGGAAAGCTGCAGGACCAGATAAATTACCGTTAGAGATTTATCAGTTGCTTTTTCAGGTGTTGAAAATTTATATGCTGGGTGTTTTTCAGGAAGCCCAGCTGGGGAATGCGCCTCCATCTTGGGATGAGGCTAATATTGTCGTGTTAAAAAAAAAGGATAGGCCTCCTACTAAACCAGGGTCATATAGACCAATATCTCTGTTGAACGCCGATGGGAAAATTTATGCTAAGATCTTAGCTAATAGGTTAGTGCGAGTTATTACGCCTTTAGTTTCTATGTCCCAACATGGATTTATTCCAGGTAGAAGTACCATTAATCATATTCATAGAGTTATCACTCTCATAGACTACACTAATGTGTATCATAAAAAGTTTGGTTTAATATTGCTCGACGCTGAAAAGGCGTTTGATCGCGTATCTTGGGTTTTTATGTGGGGTATTATGCGGGAGATGGGGTTTGGGCCGGAATTTATCAAGGCGATGCAGAGTATGTACAAGTCACCACGAGCTACAATTTGTGTTATGGGCAGGGAATCTCAGCAAGTATGTATTAATAGGGGAACAAGACAGGGATGTCCCTGTTCCCCATTATTGTTCGCGTTATATATTGCCCCATTTGTGCAGATGCTAGAACAAAGTGTTAGTATAAGGTCAATGGAATGTGGGCTCTATCAGGTACGTGTTCTAGCATATGCGGATGATATTGTTGTAGCTTCTGCAGATCCAGCACAGGCAATAAGGGAGATAGAAAAGCTTGCTGAAGAATTTGGGCTGGTGTCTGGATATAAACTTAATGCGTCCAAAACTCTGATAGTATGTACTAATCAGGCCTGTCCGGGGGAGAGTCGGGTAACGGATGAAGTTCGATATCTGGGTATAAAAATTAGAATGTCTTTACAAGAATTAATCGAGGTCAACTGGGGCAATATAATCTCAGGGGTGAAGCAGCAGTTGGATCGGCTTGAGTGTCTGCATCTGACGTTAGTTGGGAGACGAAATGTTCTAAAAATGATTGTCCTTCCCAAAGTACTTTATTATTTTAGAGCAGTACCACTAGAGTTAACAAAAAATCAGCTGCAAGGGATTCAATCTATATGCGATAGATTCATGTGGAAACAACGAAAAGAGAGGAGAGCTTTTAAATTTATGATGTTACCGCTGGGTAGGGGAGGTTGGTCTGTTCCGAATTTCTGTTTTTACTATTATGTTTGTCTACTGCAAAACATGCGCATTCTGTTGACAGGGGAAGATGTGATAGAGGCAGAAGCTCCATCGATATATTAACTATTGTTAGGGGAGGAAGTTAGAAATGTGCTAGTGAAATTCTCCGAGCCAAGTTACTACAAAAAAACAAGATTTAAGGTCATGATTACAGCTTATAAGGTATGGAAAAGGATATGTAAGTGGCTGGCTATTCCACAGCTGAATTATTACACTCCTCTCAATTCAGCTGTCAGGTTCCCAGAAATATTTTGGGATTATAAGATGTTGTGTAGGAGGAAGAAGGGGATTAGATTTTTGGGTGATTTATTTAAAGGGGGGGTGTTATGCTCATTTGTGGAATTAGCTGAAAGATATGAACTTCAACATCAGGAATTTTTTAAGTATCTGCAATTACGTGATCATCTTGCCAGACATAATTTACATGAGGGTATTATGGTATTACCAATAGTAGAGGCAACCAGGAAGAAGGCTAAGATTGGGGTATTATATTCTATGTCAATTGAGTCTCAAAAGGATGATTTGGCTGCTCATGATCTTAAGTGGTCTGCACGATTAGGGCTTGATGGAGAGGCGATGCAGATTTCTATCAATACTGCAGGGAAAGTATTGTTATCATCAAATCTGCAAACACAACACTTCAAGACTATCTTTGATTTATATCACACACCAGAGCGCATGATGAAGTGAGGTGGAAATAATGGTGGAAAATGCTTCAGGTGCAGCACCGATAGAGCCGATATCGTGCATGTTTTCTTTGACTGTATGGCACTGTTACAATTAAAGCAACAAATAGAGTTGTTTTTGCAAGAGGTTACAGGTATTTCTATATCAATAACGAAGGCAATGATGTTATTAGGGATATGGGTAAATGCCTCAAGTGAGCAGCCAGTATATAAATTTAGATATATAACATTTATTGCCGTAGCAGTGGCGCATTTATGTATTGCCTCATGTTGGCTTCAAAGCGAGGCTCCCACATTTGAGATGTGGAGGGCAAAATGTTATAATGTTTTTAATATGGAATATAGTTTATATTCTTTGAAGTCAGCTAGACGGCAAAAACTTGGGATGCAGATATGGGAATCTATGATACAATATATGAAATAATTGTCCGATATTGGTTATATAACGATATTATGTTTGAAATATGTTCCTTGTTTCTGTTTTTCTGTTTTATTAACTGCTATTGGAAATGGTATTGAATTAATTTGTATGTATTGACCACAACTGATATGATATGTATTTGTGACATGGATTGAGCTAATAAAAAAATAAAAAAAGCAATTGAAGGCTCACCTCTTTGTGTAATTAGCGCATAACTCATCTCGCAATCCCTGTCAAAGTGCTGGGAAGCCCATTCTGGGTAGCCATGAGCTCTACGAGAAAGTGTAAAAAAAACTTTTTTTAAATAATGTGTAATCCACATTTTTACAATGTATCTATTTTTGGACATTCACAATAGGTCCAACAGCCAGAGCATGTGGCTAAACATCTGCCACTGAGGATACCTCCACTCCAGCCCAGGACCAAGCCTCCAGTGATAACTCCACTCCTGAAAGTCCAGATGAAGAGGAGCGGCCGGTCCATCTGGTCTGCCTGGGCAGACGGCTACAGTGGGTCTTACTCAGCCCACACCTCCCACCCCGGCTGTTACAACACTCGGCTCACAGATACCGCCACTTCCTGCGTCCAAACCAACACCATGCCTATTTTGTGCCCCCGGTCCTGGTTGCTGTTGAGACACCTCCTATTCAGCCAAGAGCCAGTGGGATGGGGCACATTAGGTCAACTGCATAGGGTAGTGGGGGTATGGGTCATGGGAGGGAAACTATGTGCCAGCATAGTGAGGCCACTGGGTTGACTGTCACCCAGGCCACAATCGACCAAGTCTTGGGATCCCTCCATCAGTCCCAAGACATGATCGGCCAGGTCCTCACAGAGCTCTGGGACATAAAGCAGTTGCAGAGGGAGCACAATGTGCAGATGGGAAATCCGAACTCCAATTTGGGCTCCCTGACTGAGGTGCTGCAAGACCCTTACACCCATATGTACAGGGCTTTTCCAGCAACATCTTCCCCTTTCTGTGGTCCTACAACATCTGGACCAACTACATCTGCCTCAGCCACAGAAAGGGAAGCCCTGCCACAAGAGGCGACACCTGCACCCACCTCAGTCCCTGCAACTGTGGACCCACCAGCCCCCCACAGGAGCACATGTTCATCCGGACCAGCGGGAGACCATGACAAGACAACCACCACCGCCAAGAGACGCAGAACCTCACTCCCTCCAGTGTGGGATTATCATTCACTGTGTGCACTGTTTTGTAGCCAGATTTATCTTTCTGATGCCAGGAGTATTTTGGACATTGGACTAAAAACAGTAATTTCATTCACCATGTAGGACTTTTCCTTTTTTTGTTTGCTTTTTGGTTTACATCCTGTTTTAGTTAGTTGGTTTTGTTTAATAAAAGCAAGACTAACAAAGTATGGTGTTTTAGTCCTTTTCTATATTTATGCATTTTATGCCTTCCTTCATTCATTTTAAAATGTAAAAAAATCACGATTGGTTTTTTTATGAATGAATTGCAAGTAGGTAATGTTTTTCACACATTTCTACTATGACAACAAAATACAAATACCCAAAACCCATCAACTAGTATTTAATTATATTTGAAAAAGATTAGTCTGTCAAATGGTTCTTAAACATAACAAACCATGCATCGCACAAACACTCAATGCCATTTTTGCATTTCCAATTCCACATGTTGCCGCCATGGAAGAAGGGGATATAATCAAAATAATCAGATTCAATGGGCAAAATAGCATAGAATTATGTCATCAGCTGGAGCCACATCTTCTGCCTCACAATAGGAATTGCATAACAACACCAATTGTCAGAAATCCTGGCAGTACTCACTTTGGTGGCCACATGATCGTTCCAATACACTGTTGCATTAGCTGGGGGAATGTCACAACCTACTTTAAGTGGTGTGCTACAAGAAGTTAGTTCTACAATGATAAGACGCCTCAACAGCTTCATACACTTAACACAAAAGGAGCATTTCGCCAATATGAAGGGAGATTAGTGTGCTTTGAGTCGACTACCGCATGTGGTAAGAGCAAATCAAGCAGCACATATTGGCTCGGTGCCAGCAGTCAACAGAAAATAAGTCTAATGCAATTTTACAAACTTCCATTCAATCACTGTGCAAGTTGTCTCAGTACAAGATATGTACACCCAAAGTCTGTGTGTGTCTTCCACAGGATCAACACACGTTCCCTTTCTACTTTGCAAAAGCAGCATATAGCTGCAAATGTCACAACTTTGAAATGTCCAAATGAAGATGACATGGTGAAGAGTCTTAAAACAGAGAAAAACAAAAAGGTTTATTAAATTACATTACAAAATAGACACCTTACAAATGAATATATTTGAGGACACATTTTCTGAGAACTATCAAAGATGAATGCAAATGAACACAGTAATCAATGTGTCAACACTTTGGTCAACATCTTTGCCCTGGATGTCACTTTACTTGGCCTTTCAAAAAATGCCAAGCACAGACTTTTATCCTCACAAGTTGGTGTAACATTTCATTTAATAAAATGTAATTATTTACTCACACTCATGTTAAGAAGTTACCAATTCCTTCCTCTTCACCAATATCATCTTCATTTGGCATTTTAACATCCTCACCCGGTGGCTCTTCATGGTCTTCTTCATCTGAAATGTATGGGACGTTCCGTTGCAGGGTTATGTTGTGTAGCATGCAGCATGCCATGGTGATTTTGCACACCTTATTGGGTGAGTAGAGGAGGGCTCCACCAGTCTTGTCCAGACATTAAAATCTGGCCTTTTCGAGCCTGAAAGCCTGCTCCACTGGCCTCCATGCTCTTCCATGGGCCTCATTGAAGCAGACTTCTCCTGGCGTTTCTGGATTCCACAGCGGTGCTAACAACCATGGTCAGTTAGGATAAGCTGAGTCTCCTATATGGAAAACGAAATGAGCCAAAAAATGTATCCCAATGTTAAATCATTACTGTGAGAAGCTGGCCTGGTATATGATGTCAAATGGGCACCTTGCACCAGTCCAGACAACCCTTATGGGGATTTAAGAGGTCTCAGATAACCTTAGAAAGCTCTCTTAAGTGGTAGCTGTGGAGAGAAGCCTTCAGGCTTAGTCTAGAAGGAATGTAAAGCAGCTTGTTTTACCAGAATGCAATCTTATAGTATAGATTAAGTGAAAAAGAACCACGCCAAGTATTTATAAAAATATGTATTTATTATATAATACTCTCTAGTACGTTCCAATATCTCCTACACGGAAATAAACACAGTGCACATAATACTTTAGCAAAGAAACACAGTAAATAGCACAGAATACACAGTGTGCCCGGGCGGGGCCAAACCATATACTAAAAAAGTGGTGTAAGAACCACGACCAGCCGCGGTCCGTGCAGGTAACAGCGGTGGGGCCACGTTGGGGGGGATTTCGAGGGACGATGCCGAGAGACAAATAATTATTTATTTAATTTTTCCTCTGCATCGTCCATCGAAATCCCCCTCACCCGGCCCCACTGTTGTTACCTGCACGGACCGCAGCTGACCACCACTCGGGTCAAGACAATGTCGAGAGGACGTAGAAGTGCTGGGGACCCACAGAGCCACCCAAGGTAAGTAGATAGGGACCCCATGGAGAACGTGTGCAGTGTGGAAACACGACCGCGTGCTCCGTACAAGTCTACGTGTAAGTCGAGGTTGGATTTTTAAAGATTAAGGACCCTTCCCAGTGGACCCTGAAGAAACCCAGTGGAAGACAGAAGGTTGGAGAGCCACCCCACCCGTGGATACCCTAGTACCCACGTTACCTACACCAGGGAAGCCGGGTGCATATGTGTGAAGTAGTGTCGGAAACCGCCGTCGAACCCAATGGAGGACTTCAGGAAAGTGCAGCTGTTGCAGAAGGAGAAGGTGTCCAGTGGAATCTGAAGGTGGATTCTAGATGAGAGGTACCTGCAAGCAGAGAGGACAGAGTCTATGTCACTCAGGAGTGACCAGGAGACTTGGAAGACGAATGCCCTCCGATGGGTGTTGCAGGATGGGTGACGATGACCTTGACTCTGCAGCTGTGACGACCAGGCGACGCTGAGGAGGACCAGGAGCCGTGCACGAGCTGTCCCACGAAGGATGTCGAGTGCTGAGGGGGCAGTGTCCGGCGGGAGCACCAACAAGCCTTGGCAAATGCAACCCATGCAGGAAGTGAAGAAGGAGCAATATCGGAACCAGCAAGGTCCAGGGGACTCACCACAAGCAGGAGAGTCGGGGCAGGCCCGAGCAATCATGAGAGCCCAGAAGAAACAAGTGTGACCCTCAAGTGACCCACAAGCCGAAGGCACTGGAGTCGCGAGAGGACCTCAGGCAGCTCACCAAAAGATGCAGGCCACGATGCGGTGTGGCTGAAGATTCTGGTCACTGGAGGTGCTCGAGGTTGGGGCTACTTGGAGCCCGAAGATCTTCTTGGAAGGAAGCCAACAAGCCTTTGCAACTGCAAGTTGACGCGGTGCACAGGGGTTCGGTTATTGCAACCCCCACGAGGGATACTGGCCTCAAACTTGGTGAGAGGGCAGGGAAGGCCTCGGCAGCTGTGGAAAACCACCACCTGTGTTGCAGAACCTTACGGAGTCCGTAAAAGCTCAGGATCAGCAGACTGGTCGACTTAGTTGTGGTGCCTGCGAATGCAGGGGAGTGACTCCTTCACTCCAAGGGAGATTCCTTCAAGTGTCTTTGATCCTTCACAGGCCTTAGAAGGTTCCTGTATGATGCACAGGCACAGACGATGCAGCAGACTGGAAGGGAGACGGTCAGGCCCAAATGAAGTCCAGAGTGCCCAGAAGAAGAAGTGGTGTCAGATCTGAATCTTATCCCACAATAAATCTAGGGACCTACACCAGGTAAGCCCTTAAGTACCCTAGGGAAAGGGTTAGGAAGATTCAAGGGACCATCCCAGGGGAGGTTCTGGACAGGGGGGGGTTACTCCCATGTCCTTTGTCCAGTTTTGCGCCAGAGCGGGAGCCAACGGCTCCCAGGATTGGTTTGAACTGAACTATGCACGGGGACACCTAATGTGCCCCTCATGCAGACTGAGTGGCACTGGCAAGCGCACCCACCCTACCCCAATACACTAAATCCTGTCTGGTAGGTGGTCACACTTCCCTGTGACAGGATGCCTATTGTTCTGCCTTCCCCTGCTCGAGCTTGGCTTAGCAGCAGGAGGCAGAATTGTGTCCCTGGTCGGCAGCAACTATTTTGTGCTGTCCTGGTCAAGAAGGCTGGTACCGGGAACACTGAAAGCCTAACGGAGGGCTCTTCCAGTGCTTGGAATCCAACATGATTGATACCAAACATGATAGGATTCATTGCAGCCAGTTTCGAGATGGTCATTGTGTAATTACGCGGTACCCCCCTATATATAGTATATGGCTGCTTTACTGACAACCCGGGAGAATGGACTATGTAGGCTGTAGGGGTGTCCTGCTCATACAGGGGCACCCTCTCACTTAGAACCAAGCACCCTGCCTTCAGGATTGCAAAGGCCTGCTAGAGGGGTGACTTACAGGTTTTAAATGCAGTGACCCTAGATATAGGAAACCTATATCTTTAGGAATTGGTGCTAGCACCAACTTACACAGGCTGCAATTGCAGGCCTGTAGTTCCATTTTGAATGGTCTCCTATGGGTGGCATAATACATGCTTCAGCCCATGGGGGACCTCTGGGGTACCTATGCCCTGGGTACATAGGTACCATGTACTAGGGACTTATAAGGGTACCCCAGTATCCAATCTGGGGTGTACCTAGGTAATGAACATAACAATGTAGAGAGAAAGCATATAGACTGGGGTCCTGATTAGCAGGACCCCAGTCAGACTAGTCAAATACAGCTTAGCACAAAGGAAAAAGTGGGGGGTAACCATAGAAGCAGATCCTACTTTCCTACAATTACACTTTAAATTAAACAAACAATATAATGACAGATAGTACTTACCAACAAGCCAGGCCCTCTCAGGTCCAAGTTGTGACATTTGCAGGGGTATGTTGCTGTTCTGTAGTACAAAGTAATCATGGGTTGATACAGGGAAATGTGCAAACACGCTCGTGATGAACAAATCTGGTAAGCAGACAATTTGCACATTGATCAAATGGAAGTTCTTTCGATTGCAGTACACTTGTTCTCTGGTGTGTGGTGGCACTAAGGCAATATGTGTGCCATCAATTGTTCCAACCACGTGTTAGGCGGCCCAAGGCATAAAAATCCTCCTTATCATTGGCAAGATCCTTGTTTGTAGGAAATTGAATGAAGCTGCTGATGGGTCTCATCACTGAAGAAAGAACTTCTTGTAGCACCCCACTGAAAGGTGGTTGTGGCAATCCACCAGATACAGCCACAGTGTATTGGAATGATCCTATGGCCACAAAATGGAGTACTGCCATTATTTTTACTATTGGTGATATTGATGTGGGATTACTATTGTGAGGCAGAAGGTCTGGCTGCAGCTGATGACAAAAATTAAGAATTGTTTGCCTATTCAATCTGATTTTTTTTAAATTATATCCCGTTCTTCCATGGTGGCAAGGTCTGGAAATGATCGTAACACTCGAGGCTGTCGTCTCCTCACTCTCCCTGGGTTCATATGTCTGCATGAAAAATAAAAAATTGTTGTAAATGTTTGCTTTCATATTTTCAAATTAAACCACGCTTTACATCTAGTTTTCAATACTTATATTGTTAATACATAATTATACAGATCCTTATTATGTTTATTATAAATTATTTTAAAAATTCACATTTGTAAATTATAATTGTTTTAAATGTGTAAATAATACATTCTTAATGTATTATTTACACATTCTTATTTTCTTTATTAATTTTCTGTGAAAATACTGTCAACGGCGGTATAAGCACCACCGTGCAAATCTTGCTTCGAACCACATTAAGGCACTGCATTACACTGTTTTGCAAACACAAATGAAGAACATTAGCATTTTTGACATGTAAACAAAGTAGCCACCATTTTGAGTGGTGGTGACGCACTTAACAGTCACAAACACACTATTCCACAATCTAAAATGGCAGCTGCTTAACCTTGCCGTCAGGACATTTGGAATTAGTCAACCACAGCGGCAGTTGACCGCCTAGCTGGTGTGAAACTCCACAGCGGACCCAGCCATAAACCAACGTGTGTGAAAGCAATGCAGGACAGCTAGTGGATGTGTCCGTCGTCGTTAACGATCGCGTACGTCGTGTACATGTACGCAGCGTTTCGAAAAAAGCTCACTTGCCTCTTAACACTGCAGCCAACAACACCTCCTCAACTTTTGCAGCTTGCACGAACCTCTGGGAGCCACAATGCCAGAAAGAGCAGGTGACAGGGCCTCAGCCTTCTTGCCTAAGGAGTTTTCGTTGCTGGCAACTGAGGTTCTGTCCCTGTACGGCCAGCTCTATGGCTCACCAGAGGATCAGTACATGTTTGAAATGTATTTGTAAATCCGTCTATTTCTTTTTAATACACAGGCTAGATTCTACTGTCTCTTTGAGTTCCTGAGAGAAGTGTAGTGATTGAAGTGCCATTTATTTTTTACATTACAGAAAACAATGACGGAGTAATTTTTTAAGCACATTATGATTAGAGAAAACTACAGCAATAGTATGTGTTGTGTGTTTGGAGCCCTACATTTTATTTGGTGTGTATTTTGAGATATGTATATGTATGATTTTCATGTGAAATGTATACATTTCACATCATGTAAAAATAGACAACACATTTTATCTTATTTACTATTATACATAGATACATAATCCTCTACTCCTCCCTCTCCATGAACTGCCAGATCAACACCGTCGCGTCAACCAGTTTCAACTGCCTCCGCCGTAAGACCTTCAAATGGATCCCCCCCGACTGCAGAAAGACCGTCACCCACGCACTCATAACCAGCAGACTAGACTACGGCAACGCCCTCTACGCCGGAATCAACAAAACTCTTCTACACAAACTCCAAACCATCCAGAACGCCACAGCCAGGCTCGTCCTAGGGACACCGCGCCACGAACATATGACCCAACACCTACGAAGCCTCCACCTGCTCCCCGTCGAGAAGAGGGCCACCTTCAAACTCCTCACCCACGCCTACAAATCCCTCAACAACATCGGACCCAAATACCTCAACGACCAAGTATGCTTCCACGTACCCAAGAGGAACCTCCGCTCTGCCGACCTCGCCCTGGCAGAGGTCCCCCGCATCCGCAGAAACTGAACCGGTGGGAGAGCTTTCTCCTACATCGCAGCCAAAACCTGGAACGAGCTCCTGGTCAACATCAGACGCTCCCCAACACTCCACACTTTCAGGAAGGACCTCAAGACCTGGCTCTTCGACTGACCTGGATCTGCTCACCCCCCCCCTTCAGCCCCCCCAGCACCTTGAGACCCTCAATGGGTGAGTAGCGCGCTCTATAAACCACTGATTGATTGATTCATCTTTTTTTTACATACCAAATTAAAATGTTTGCTATGTGTATTCTCCCACATACCACTCAGCTTAGATCAGGTGTCTCCAACCAGTCGTTTGGGAGCTACCAGTAGCTCCCAGACACCTTCAGAATGGCTCACAACTTATAGTTATTATTCAAATGAGCACATGGTCATATTTTCATCTCAAAGTTAAGGGAAGGCTGTGTTCATGTGACATTATCATCAGGCTGCCGATAGCAAGGCCTGACAATGAGCAGTACTCAGTCAGATTTGTGGGCCATGCTGGGGCTGAGTCACAGAGTTGAACAACTGAAGCACCAAGGTATTTGACTCTCAGAAAAATTCCTTGACAACTCAAAATTGGAGTTGTGAACAAAATGATGCTTCTGAATGCTTTAAAATGGAAGAAAAATTAAATGGAGAGTTATTAATGACGCAAACAGTTTACATTTCACAGGCTCTCAGTCACCCATACAAATATATCCCGTCATATTCACACCTGTTCATACATCCCCTAAGAGCAAACTCTCACTGACGCACATGGCAGCACTTTCATTGTGCCCTTAGTCCTCTTCGACTGAACCTCCACACCCAGACAAATCAGCAGCCCCCTCAGCGCCTTGAGATCCTCACGGGAGAGTAGCCATGCTATACAAACTCCTGATTGATTGATTTGATAGGTCTTGGTATTTAGTTCAAACCGTAGTATCTGGTTCTATGGACATTAGGCTTCAAGTCAATGTAGCTAGCCATGGGGGTGTCTGGTTCTAATGCCCAAGTTGTTTAGCTTTCAGTATTTCACAATGATATTCACTGATGAGAAATGGCTTGTGATTGATGTAGTAAAACTAAAGGTCAACGTCCATCAGAAAAAAGGAGATATGGAACGCCATCGCCAAGAAGTTGCAGACCCTGGGGGTCTACAAGTGGCGCAGCGTTCACTGTTGCAAGAGGTGGGAGGACTTCCGACGCTGGACCAAGAAGTCCAGCATGGGAAGCGTGTGCGACGCATCCTGACCCCCCCCCCCCCTAATGTCCAGCATACTTGAGGTGCCTATCCGGACCTTGATGGGCAGTTGAGAGCCCAACAGCAGTATCAAGGGGGTAAGTTCTAGTGTGAATTCTACATGTTAAATAATTCATTTTTGTTACAGCAACTAATTTTGCCTTCAACATTAAGGTTGACACATGTCCAAACGCAGAAGAAGAGTTCTGGAAGGTGTAAGTTGTGCACAAGGTGTATGATGATGTGTTTTGAATATGAATTTGTGGAAAAGGATGCCGCCTGATATCTGTTCCCTACCGAAGGACTGGTTTCAGCAGATACATGCCTGCCTAACAAACAAATATACATGAGTTTGTTGTATGGGACAATTGTACCAAACAGGCCACTAATCTTTTTGTGTCAGGTGTGATGCTCCTTCCTTATTGTGAATGATGTCACGTTAGCCCTTTTACAGGTAACATAGCATAAAATGCACTTATGATACAGTGAATGGTCCAAACGTCACATTGGTAAGTTGGTTTTATACAGAAACAAGAGTGAACATGTGAGCCAAAATATCTATTAACATCCGATTAAATGGCATATTTTAGATTCAAAACATGTCCCAAGTGTTTGATTCAAAAATACTATTTTATTCATGTTAAAAGTGACAGATTTGCATGATGTCTTACTCCTTCATAAATGTGCGTGTAAGCCAGTCTGTTTTTTGGAAAATATTTGTGAGAGGGATACAGTGTTTGGAACAGTGTTTGGAACAACACAGACCTAAATGTGTACACATTGGTGACAGAGTAGCACATACCCAGATTCATTTTTCAATGTCTTTTGTTATGTCCAGATGATAAATCAATGATGGAGAAATATTGGATTTTTTAAGGGACTTTTGCAGATGGAATGTTCCATCACATATATGTTGGAGTATCCCATCTGGAAAACACAAAATTAGACCCAACTCATGACTCATTAGGCAAATGTAGAAATGCATCAAGGTGTAATATGTTGCATATTCTGAATTACATTTGAATCTTTGAAGTACAAATGATATTGAATGAATGTATGTAATATTTACTGTGATGTTGTACCAATTATTCCCTAAAGTGAAAGCCACCCTTTTTTGTAAAACAATTCCACAACAGTAAAACAAACTTCAAATAACTAGAGTTATTTAGGAGTCAAATGTAAAAATGTTTTTACTCTGTACTGAAGTGGATTACAAATGTATCAAGGCCTATGTATTTACTTAAGCTGTAGAAGTCATTTGTCAATCCACCCAAAAATACTTTTCTTAATTTCTTCAACAGCTTAGGTATCTACATAGTACATGATATATTGATAAGCTACTTCAGTACAAAATCCATATCATGTTTTTTTACATTTGAAATATACTTTAGTTACTTGAAGTAAGTGTTACCATTGTGAAATGCCCAAACAAAGGAAACTGCCTTTCCGGTTTTACAAATATTGGTACAACATTCCAGTATTTGACACACATTGATTTTTGTTTTACGTTTTATGAATGAAAATAATGCAGATGTTTGGCCTTGTAAACACACTGTACAAAGGTATTTTGGTTGATATCCTTTTTGGTGACATAAGCTCACTATTCTAAACAACAAAGCCCAACTATTTAGAGGTGTTAAACAGTTCCTGGAGGGAATTAAAAATGGATAAGAGGCAAGATCATACATGATATAGGAGCTCTCATGGGGAATTACAAAACTGTGACCAAATGATTTCTGAAAATGTGGCCTACATGCATGAGCTTATGCTAATGTAGAACCAACTTTTGAGAGCCTTGAAGCAAGTGAAATATAAAAACGTGGAAACTGCGTTGTGATCTAAGTTCATGATTAGGTTTAGTTACACAGATTCAATAAAACAATTGTATATGTAATTTCAGTATCATCAGGAGCAGGTGGAGGAGACATTGGCCACGTAGGCGGGGAAGCACCTTGCCACTAGTGTTCGGGTGCTGAGACCACCAACACAGAGGGGCCCAGTGGCACTGAGGATGAGGGGACTGCAACGTAGGCCACCAGATCAACAACTTAATCTTCAGAGGCCTCCATAAGCGAGCAGTCCCTAGTGGTGGCGGACCCTACAGGAACCGTACTAACTACATCCTTGTCCGCCACCCAGAGAACCATCTCCAAAATCCCTCTTCCTCCCCCCCCCCAGTTAGCCAAACCCACCCCCCTTAAAGGGGTGGCGTCTCATTGCCTGCAGGCACCTCACTCCCTGTCCCCCCCGGCTGCGCTGAGTGACCTCCTAAGGAACATATCTGTAGGGCAGACTGCACTCCTGAATGCCAACCAGGAGCTTAGTTGCCACATGCAGCAAATGGTAGCTTACGTGGAAGGCATTCATAGTGCTATGTCTGATCTGCAGAGAGCATTTACAGGCCTAGCCTCCTCACTGACCAGCCTCCCCACTGACCAGCCTCCCAACTAGCCCAACCGTGTGCCCCAACTCAGGCCCCTTCCCTATTCCCAGCTGTGTCCGAAGCACACGCACTCCTGTGCACGCACCCACTCCAACACACATAAGCAGCACACCCACACATAAACACACACTCAAAAACACAGGCACACACCCAAACAACAAACAGTCACCAGCCCTGCCACCACCAGCACACCCACCACCACACCAACCCCCACCACCACACACAACCACCAGCACACCCACAGACACCACCATCACACCCACAACCACCACCAGCACACCCACAAACACCACCCCACCATTACCACACCCGCAACTCCTAATACCACCAACAGCACACCCACAGGCACCCCACCCACATGCAATACCACCACCAGCTCACCCACAGATACCACACCCACATGCACCACCACATCCACAAGCGCCACACCCAGCACCTCAACAGCACACTCATCCACACACATACATTAGAAACAACACCCACAAAACACAAACGCCCACACTCACCCAAACAATATACACCTAGGAAGAAACACATACCCAAATATACATAAAATACACCAGACCCACATGCAACTGCAACCTCAACAGACACACGCACATCACCCACTGCCATTCCCTCTACCTCCCAAACCCAACCCGCTCCCGACCATCCTACCTGTTTTTCCTGTGAAGATTATTTATGTGCCCACGCCTTGAACCCTTCCAAACCTCAACCCACCCCTCACAAACGCAAGCCACCCCTCCCAAAACCAACCCACCCCTCCATACTAAAGACCACCCCTCCCAAAGCTAAAACTACCCATCCCAAACCAAAAGCTACCCCTCCTAAACCAAAAACCACCCCTCCCAAACCAAAAACCACCCATCCCAAACCAAAATCCATCCCTCCCAAACCAAAAACCACCCCTCCTAAACCCAAGACGACCCCTCTCAAACCCCTGCCAAGAAAGATCATTGACGTGCCAGCTCTGTGCCCACTAGATGCCATTTACTGAGAAGAATCCCCAGAGCAGTTATTTAGGAGGCAAGCTTCGTGCTACAGCACAACAGTGCACTGGGCATTAGGTTCTATTGGACTGCCATTTTTTCCAACTTTTTATTTGAGAGACGTATCTCTTTGGTGTAAGAAACCAGCATTTTGATTTCGCCAAGTTTGTCCTGATATTCATTTTCCTTGGAAACTGTTGGATTCCTAGCAATGTTTCTGACTAAAATGTGAAGTACATAATTTTATTTACCATTATGGCAGGAAAAACAACATATTTTTTTGATGTGTACTTTAAGTGCATACACTGGTTAAAATAGTATGTGATGGTCCTTTGTATTTAGGTGCATCCATTCATCATGATAATGGCCACTTGCACTAACAAATAGGTGTTTGGAATTATTTTTTGAAGTTTTACTAGAGGTGTGTTTATTTCACCTTGATTACTGATAAGAATAAACACACATTCATTACACCTTAAAAATAATATGACTATTGAATGTGGATACAATACAGGACTTGCACTAGACAAGGGGAAATGACACAGGGATGAATAGGTTGAATGATTCAAATTTGGGACTGACATTGATTTGACAGGTAATTTAATAAGGAAAAGGTTACACCTTGTCTAGTGCAATGTCTACATCATGTTACATTGCACTTATTCCAATGATATGTAATGCATATATTTTTAATTTGCCAATTTTCACAATTTATTTAAACACACCTGTATCGTGACTTTTAGATTTTTGGGTTGATATTCTTTTTGGAGCAAGTGTCCATTTTTTTTAAAAGGCAGCCTGCTCCAAATTTTGAAATACAATGTGATCATACAGGTGTGTTTCTTTAAATATTTCTTAAACGTCAACATTACACACATATGCATTGCACATTGGTATGCTATTGCTTGTAAGAGAGATTTAAAAATGCACGAGTCCAGTGCAAATGTTCGCAGACAAGCCAAATGGTAACCAGTAAAAATGAAGCTTTCCGTCGATTCCATCCACGACGGTGTTGATTTTGTTCGACATCAGGCAGCAGCAGTTTGGGTCCATGGCCGAAAAGGAAGTGTGAAAGTAAGAAAAGGTGAGTTTCTGCCGGATAACCCTTCCAAACCGCCAACTCGAGTGTGGAGGTTTTACTGCCACAGTCACGTTGGCGGGAAGGCACATAGTGATTGGACCGGTGGACAAACTGGCTGTCTTCCCTCCAATCGCCGCTTTTGCCTTTGGCGCCATCGACATGGGTGAACATACCTGGCACAGTCTGCGGCACTCCAACAGTCTTCCGTCTGTCAAACTGCCAGCATCTAACTAGAGCAGGCTGACCTCCTAGTAGGCGGACGGTGAGTCCTTCAAAAAATGTGACGGCTGGACCATTACCGCCAAGATCTAAATCAGGCTCTTAGATGGAGGATCACGTTTTGTGCTTCTTCAATAAAAACACATTGATAATAACCCCTTAGTCATAAAGCTGTAATCCCCTGAACCCCTTGTCACAACTTCCTTCAAGATTGTTCACCTGTTTAGTTCATAGTCGCTAAAGATAAGGGCTCCCCAGACTTATTTATAGACATCTTATTCTGTACTTATGTATATTTGTGTGTTTTTGTCAAAAAATGAAGCTTTAACTAGTAGATGTCCACATTTAACCAACAAAAAGCTACACTTGAATTTTAGTGCTACAAGAAGCTCATGTGCAAGTGTAGCTTTTCTTTGGTTAAATCTGTTAGCCCTAGATAATGTCGCATCACATTTACTCCCCCTATTGTGCGAGTATATCATCCACCTGGAGAACTAGTCTTCCCCCAGTTGAAACAAGGAGGATGACGAGTCAGCATCCCTCTCCCCCAATCAATGACAACGCACACCAGGTATGGTGACCTTCCGAGCCTTCAGTGAAATGTCTTCCCCACCCCCCAGTGGATGCCATTTATTTTGTGAGGCATCGCTTCCAGCTATGCTGGTCTCAAAATGGATCTTCATTAGACACCAGGGATCTCTGGTTGGTTTCTTGGGGGTTAGATGTATATAAACCAAACAGAATACTGTGCTCCAGGATTGCGTCACTTATCATACCACCTTACTATAAGAAATCTGTAAAGACAACAGCTTTCTCAGTACAAGCTGCCAAGCTCTGGAACTCGCCACCAGCCAGTATTAGAAACACCCAGGACCATATACACTTCCGAAGACAGTTTAAAACTTGGTCATTTCTAGATAACTGTACCACCAGCATCCCGGCAACAAAGCGAAGAAAACACTTTAACCCTAAAGCGCAATATTCAGCTGACAATCCGCAAATTGCAAACAACTCAACCAGCAAACTGCTTTAATTATGCAGGTAAGCAAAAAAGGGCTGACCTACGGGTCACCACTGCCTTATATATAGTTAGGGATTTCCATATATGAGTTGTGGCCCACAATAATACTAAAACTATAAAACGCAGCGGACAAGAAACAAATTGTAACTTATACCTATTAAATTCGCATAAGATATCTGCTAAGAGGGTTGTCCATCACCAGCACTGTACAGCCAAAAAACAAACATCACCAAATGAACAGGCGTGGAATAACTGAAGAGATCTGTCACATCACTAGACAATTTTGGAGGACTTAAATATAGTCCATTTACTGTAGATCTCAAATGTCTAGCCAATCTGACTGTTTCTATACATTACGCACAGACACTCTGATATGAGAAGATAATAAAAAAATGTCCATTCCAACAGATCTCGCCACCTCTCTCCCTCCAACCATTCCAGGTCAGGACCACAACTATAAACAAAATGTCAGGTTAGACAATCCAGTGCAGTAACCAGAATAGCAGACTATATCATATTAAATACATAAAGGGACCTGCAGAGTTGTTCAAAGCTACCAGCACACTGAAAACCATATAACTGTGCCTCTGTCTCTTCTACTGGACGATCTGCGAGCACCGGACCTCGATGATGCAGCGGAGGCCCAATCGAGCCCACCACCACCAGATAGGGACAGCGGGATGGTGGCCCTAAGAGATTAAGATTGGGAGAATAGCACGCAAACTTCCTTGCCCCACACAGACCCCAAATGAGAATAAGGAACGCAACAGAAGAAGTGACGATACATTGCTAGAGACACTGAACTGTAAATAAGCGACTCGTCAGGGGGAGAGGGGTTGAGGGAGTTGATTGATAGACTTCTTGTTACAACGGAAAAAAGAGAACAGAACTGTAACCTGGGAATATGCAACTATTTCTTGACGCTATGATAATGCAAATGTGTGTAAGCAAAATGCCAATAAAGTCTGTTTGAAAAAAAACTGTGCCTCTGTCACTTCATGATCCAATGCGCTGCGTCCCATAACACGATAACTGCACCTCCGTGGTTATCGCGCAAGACGTGGAAACACTTCCCACATAGGATCAAAACAAAGACAACATCCTTCCAACCACAGACCCACATGGTGTAGGGTGCTACTCATGTAGCAAGAGCTTCAGTGCCCAACATAGGGATAGTAAGCGCTATATAAATGCTGCAATACAATAATTGTCCATACTCTGTTATACTTAGTAAACCATGCCCCTTCTTTTAAATAAAAAAAACTTTCCTGAGTAACCTGCAATGCCAAAACCTTTCTAACCCATCCACTCATTCCTATCCCATAAATCAGTTTCTCATTCTGTTTAATCTTGCAGTCACAATATCTAACCTACTCAACCCTATTTACTCACTCCTCTTTTTTCTATTTCCATGAGTTCATGCTAATAATTGCACAACTCCTGTTAACTGAATGCATCACTGTAAGGAAACAGGCTTTTAGCAGGTTTACCCCACCTTTTTTCCCCCCACTTTGACTCCTAGGTACTGGTGTAATGACTGAAATGTCCTGAGCCTTGTTAAACAGCACTCAGTGCATGTGCTCTGAATAGGTGTTGCCCCACCTAAGGTAGGGCTGGGTGAGGTAGGTACCTGCCAGTCCCCAGTAGAGGGTGGAGAGAAGGTTCGCAGAGACACAGTCCTAGGCAAGGCCCAATTTAGGATGGGGCCTGTCATAGTTGAGGTAGGTCAGCTCCCTAGTGGGAATGACCTGGGCAGAAAGATGTACGGTAGAGTAGCCCCTGCAATGGTCAGCAAGTTTCCCTACATCCTCCATCACTGAATAATCAAGGAGACTTACCAAAAGTCTGGTTGAGTTCTCCTGGACGTATTAACTGGGGGGGGGGTCTCCGTAAGGAAGCAGGCATTTTGTAGGCTTACTCCCTCCACACTTTTTGCCCCACTTAGACTACTAGGTACTGGTGTCATGGCTCTGAAATGCCCTGAGTCCTCCTAAACAGGACTCAGTGCATCTGCTCTGACCCTTAAAATGGTGTATGTTTAATTGGCTTGTCCCCAATTGGCATAGCCTAACTTACTTGTAAGTCTCTAGCATATGGTAGCAGGGGTACCCAGGGCTTGTACGTTAGAGTGTCCCCCAGCATCCTGAGTGAGACAAGGTAAAACATGGCTCCTAGTCTGCTACTGCGGACTGGAAGGGCAGTTTTAAACTTCTAACTTGACTTTACCATTTAAGGTAATAGCAAAGTTGAAACCTCTCTTTTTAATGTATGTAAGTCACCCCTATGGCAGGCCTGATGACCCCTATGGCAGGGTGCTGCATATTAAAAAGTGGAACCTGTACTTTTACATGTTCCAGCAGTAAAAACCCTAAATTTAATTTTTTCTTTTTACTGTGGAAAGGCTAGTAGCCCCATTGGCAAGTACAGAGTACAGAGTTACAGGCTGACATTACAGCCCTGCTGAATGGGACTACTAAGGTTGGTACTGTGTGGTATCAAAAGAATCTGTGTATTAAATCCAATATAATGGCTAAATCGAATTTAATGTCACTGGTGGGCAAAGTGCAACTTTAGAAATTGCCACTTTAGTTGCCCAAGGTTTCCAGTGCCCGTTTATGATGTACACAGGGCTTGTCCTGTAGACAGCTTTTTGTCTCTCAAGCAATCATCAGCATAAACTGCTACATTTTAAATATTTGCATAGAGCATATATCACACAGTACCTACTAGCTAAAATGGATCCTGCCAAATCACACAAGTGTTTCAGATGTGCAGCAGAGCAAGCGGACTTCTCGCACTTGGCATGGAACTGCGATCCCAAATTGACATATTGGGGGGAGGTCTTCCACTATTTGTCCCAGATGATTGGCTATACGCTGCAACCCACTCCATTGACGGCCTTGTTGGGGTATGTTAAGCCAATACAGGCTGGAGTGAGGTGTTTTGTTGCTATTGCTCTGCTTCTTGCTAAAATGCGGGTCTCTTTACATTGTGGGGGACCTCAAGTCCCAACAGTTAAGGCTTGGGTCCGTGACTTAATCTACTGAGACACCACTAGCGATACATATGCCACATTACAACCACTTGCCTCACGTTCTAAAAACACATGGCAACCATTGAGGGATTACTTATTGACACATCCTGAGGGGATTGAGTAGAATATATATAAGAATCTGGCCCTATAACACTTCCTGTATACCCCCTTGTGCAAATGTCGGGGATCAATTGCCACCCCCCATCTGTATGTCGGTATAACAGGTGAGGAGATATGTGCCCTAGCAAACTGAATCTAAGTCATCATCTTTTAGAGATGCTTCACACGCAATTGTGGTCGCTGGGTTCGGGCCTTCCCTCCTAGGTCTTTTTTTTTTCTTTTTACTTCTCAATACATAGGTGTAGATGTGATGTATGGACAATCTGTAACAGTATGCTCTGGACGGACGCTATGTAAAATGGGGTCTCTAATATGTCTTTTGTTAAATGCCCTGTCTTCGTTTCTTTCTTTTTTCTTTCTTTCTTTCACTAGTCTTTGTCTTCATTTCCTAATGACTTAGTGTTTATGCACTGTTGTGAAAATTTCAATAAATAAAGGTTTTAAAAAGAAAAGGGAGGATTGGGCTTTGCCGTTGCTTTAAATGGCAAAGTCGAGTTAGCGGTTTAAAACTGCCCTTCCAGTCTGCAGTGGCAGACTGGGAGCCAGGCTTTACCTTTGTCACATTCAGGGTGGCCAAGTGCTACAGTCCCTGGGGTGACTAACTTACAGGCCCTGGGTACCCCATACTAGGGACTTACATGTAAGTTAACTTATGTCAATTAGGTCTGAGCCAGTCAAACAGACCCATTTTAAGTTCAGTGTATTGAGGTCTGGTTAGAAGGCCTCAGTGCACTCCAGCAGCATCAGTCCAAAACTTTGGGGGTGACCATATAAAAATAGCCATTTCCTTACATGCATACACTGTAGAAAGTCACACAACAAAAACTCCACAACCAATTTTTAAATAAAGAGAACAATTATTAGTAAAATAAGACAAAAACAAAAATCCAATAAGGTAACCAGACATATGATTTTTTAAAAATTAAAGTGAAAAATGCCACCAAAAACCACAGCGCATCAATGATTGTCTATAGAAGCAGTAGACTGGGACCTAGGAATGATTTGAGGCGATGGAGCCCTGGAGTGATACAAGTGGATTGATCATGGGTGAAAGACTAGAAGTCCCAACACAGATCGGGACGTTTTTTCAGAAGTGCTGGAAGCCTTGGCCAGGACGAAGCTGTAACTCAGTCTGACGTGGTAGAACGTTCAGTTGGATACTTTTCATGCCAGTTCCCCCTGAAGCTCTGGTGGAAATGTTTTCCAAACTTTCTTTTGGTGCCCAAACAATCGCATAAGTACACTTCTAAGGCTCACAAGACCTTACGGGAGGGTTCTTCGAGACTCTCATGGTGTTAGTCAGAAGCCAACAGCAAAGTCCAGTCCAGGTCCAGTTGCTACAGGTCAGCAGAACACTTTAGGGAAAAGGCCTTTGGCAGCTTCTGTCCTTGTAGCCAACTTGCCCTGGGTACAAGAGAGTTCAGTCTTCTGATCTAGTGTCTGATCAGAACAAGTGTTCTCAGGAGGTTCCTTGGGGTGCCACATTTATACCTGGCATCAGCTAGTGGGTGTGGATGACTCCTGGGCACTCCCTAAACAATGTGGTAAAAGTGCCCAGGGCAACCATACCCACTTTTTCAACAGTTTCAAGACTACCTTGCTGCAAACAATCCCACTTCACCCCTCACTCAAAATCGATGGTTGGGAAACCCTTCTCCCCTTGTACTTAGCGTGTGTGCAATCACGGAGGTATGGCCGGGGTAATAAGCAGTCCCCTCCTGTGTTGTCACTCAAAAACGCTTCTGGGGGTAGCTTTACTGCCACTGACTTTGGTGCCAGCCTGACTATGGGGTCAAAAGCTGGGGCTTTGCAAGTGCCACCTAACATTTGCTTGTGACATGGCAGCCACTTTGAAGTTTATTAATTTCCTTCTCACACCCAAACAGATATTCTTGCCAGAGGAGGAAAACACATCCCCACTCCCATGCTAGTGTCTGTTCTGGAACAGTTTCCACAACCGTTTATGTCTATTTGAGGCTGAGTACATGCAGGGTAGTTGCTGGAGAGCTAATTCAAATTAGCCTGCAGCAACGTCAGGCATGGTAAAAGTAACTTTCCTAAAATGTAACATTTCCCGTACATATAATAAAAGTAAATATAAAATCAATCTTTGAATGGAGTCTGCAGCTGGTACACATCAAAAGTTATAAAGTGTCTAATCTATACATTGACTTTTCCTTTGGACCAGTTACAGGCTAACCAGTGACAATGTGGTTTTGGTCCCAGTCATCAGGGGAACATTCCATTGCTAATATTATGCATCCTACCTTGTTGGCAGCAAGGTGTGCTTAGAGGTGACTTATTTAATATTTGAAATCAGGTTTTTCTACCTGTCAAAAGGGTGAATATTTGGTCTGGACAGCAGGGTTCAAACTGCTGCTGGCGTCAGGCCATAGTGGATGGCACAATAGGTGCTGCAGTCCACAAGTGACATCTAACTTTCCATGCCAGGGGTATATGTCTGCACTATATACGCTGCCCTTATAGGGAGGTTAAATGTGCCAATCAGGCTTTAAGCAGATTGACATGTTTTAGGGGTCAGAGTGGATACACCTGGTACTGGATAACAGTGCCCACTGTTAAAGATAAGATTACCAGAAAACGAGCCTCAGAAAATGAAAAACTGGAGGTGACCACCCAAAGAGGAGCCAATTTGCAACACTTCCCAAGAACTGTGCAGCTGAGAGACAGTGGCAGTGTATCCTAATTCAGATTGGAGACAGATACCAAGCAGTGCACAGGGAGTGCACTCATTTGACAGTCCCTAAAAGATTTCAGCCACAAATTTGCTCATTTACTAGAGATGCTGGATGACAACACTCCAATTATTTTGTGCACAATTTTCTCAAGGGGGATTACATCCAGAAAAAAACCATAGCTGTCAATGAACAAAACAATAGCTGCAATCTTTTTCTGGATGTAATCGTCCTTAAAGAAATTGTGCACCATACTATTTTGCTTGCCTAATACCTTTTGATGTGTGAAGGCATTCTAGCATCTCATTCTAGGGTATGCTTCAGGACTCGCATCACTTAGGGAGTTGAAACAATTTCTGGAAATTACACTCCTCAATGGAATAGTCCGCAAACCAACTGTGCAGTCTTACTGGCTGACTCACTGTTTGGGCAACACCCAGCTTCATATCTCCCATGAACAAAGATGGATTTTTGAGTCTGCAATGTATGCTGCATTTTAATGACAATTCAGCGGCATTGCCCCGGAACCATTAAGAGCATGACAAGTTGTTCAAAATTCAGTCTGCCGTTGAACATTTGTCTGTCAAGTTCCCAGAGATTTATACTCCTTAGAAGAATATAGCAGACTACGAGTCTGCTGCTCAAGCAGTACATACCAAGCAAAAGAGATTGTTATGAATTCAAGCTGTAAGTACTGTAAAAGAGATCCACTGGTTATGTATGCAGTGAGTGTTTACTCAAAAGAACTCCATTTGTTAGGTATTAATGAAAACACTGGAAGGGAGCTAATTCAATCACTCCTTCACATACAGGTGTCCTGCTGCCAATAGCTGTACAAAGCTGATACAGTTGCTTGCAGTACCATTCAAAGTCACCTCAAAGGATCCCTGTAAGGAAATGCCTCTTTTTGTATGGTGACCCCTACGTTTCTGGACTGATACTGCTGTTATTTCTGCACTGAGGCCTGCTAACTGACCTCAATGTCAGTGCCCTGACCCCAAAACTTGTGCATTGCATTGGTTATACCCAATCGACTTAGGCTAACTTACCTATAAGTTCCTAGTATATGGTACCCAGGACATGTAAGTTAGAGAGTCACCCCAGGGATTGCAGCACTGGTTGTGCCACCCTGGGTATGACACAAGTAAAATGAGTCTAACAGTCTACCATGGCAGACTAGAAGAGCAGGACTGAGAGGACTTCAAGGTATGTCAATCCCGCATTCACCTCATCCTTGAGCATCTTCAGCATCCTGTATCCCTTGCTCAGGACCATTTCCTTAGGAACCTACAGCAAAGGATAAAAGTGCCTGGAAGACTGCTTCACCTGCTGATGTAACTGTTTCTGAAGGCCTTACTGGGCCCCCTGACTGTCTCCCTGTCAGAGTTGGTCACCCCAATTAACTCTAACTGGCCGCAATACAACTAGCCAAAGTTTTTGTGTCAAATTTGTTGAATTAGCCAATGCTTGTTCATGATTTAGTAAAAAGTGCATATTTCCTGGACCCTGCAGCGAATCTTTTCTGTTCTGGTGTCTAAAAATACATTAAAAATACACTCTATTTTTATAAATTGGTGCTGGAGTGTCTCATGTATTTTTTCTTCAATTGATTTGGTGCTGTTTAAATGCTTTATACTTGGTTCTTTTGTGTAAGCCTTGCTGCTCAAAGTCACAGTTACCAGGGTTGAACTAGAGGTTTAACAGACGAAACCTACTGTTCCTAAAGGATATGGTGAGGTCGCACAACCACACCACATTACAACCTATTTCCTCCAATCTCTCAGTAGCTTGTATGTATATGGTAATTCTACAAAAACCTAGCCAAAAGACAGTAAGAAACTTCCAAAAGGCTAGAGCAGTGCACTGCAACAAATAAGTTACTTTTCTTTGGTAACGCTCTTCAGTAGAGACTATCTAGCCACCGGTTCCTCATCTTTTGAGTATTCTTCAGGCATCAGACTGTACCCAGAAACGTTTTGGAGTACCTCTGCGCACCAGAAGGTGGTGCCATGCAGCTCCACACTGACGCCGCTTCTCTCTGGAAATTATGTGTGGGGCTGATAAAGGCACCATGCGCTATCAGCGCCCCCAGAAGTGTAGCCCAAAAGCAAATTGGTAAACCAGTGCGCAGATTCATAGACTTGAGATCTTATTAATGGATAGAGTCCAAACGCAGAATGGAGAGAAATCTGCAGCTAGAGTCTCTACCAGAAGGAATGTTACCGAAGGTAGGGAACTTGTTCTTCTGATACAGACTTCTAGCCACAGATTCCTCACATTTTGAATAGATACCAAAGCAGTACCAATTGGAGGCAGGTCTGTGATGAACTCAAATCGGAAAGTTTTGAAGGATCAAGCGGGCAAAGTGCCCTTCTCAACGAACCTGGTTATCCAGACAATAGGGCTTCCTGAACGTATTTAGGATGCCAACGTAGCTTCCTGGCATATGTCTAGCACAGGTAGTTCGCATGCTAACGCAGTTGTAGCAGCTTTGGCCCTGCTAGAATGAGCCCGCAATACTTCTGGAGACTGCTTCTTTGCCGATTTGTAGCAGATCTTAATACAGAGCACAATCAAGCGTGAGATAGAACACTTCTCAACATTGCCTTTTTTTCGCTCCAGCAAACTCAGCAAAAAGCTGATTGCCCACCCAGTGTCCTTTGGTAAGATCTATGTAGAAGCTCAGAGCTCTCTTGGGGTCAAAGCATTGGAGTCTCACCTTACAGGGGTGAGGCGGAGCATATAATGCCTGAGGGTGATGGCTTAGCCAACATGGAAGAGCGTCACAACGTCCAGTAGAAAGGATGTCGGGGAAAGAAGGTGGCTTATGGTGGATTAAAACAGAGCCTGACGCTCACTCACACGCCTTGCGTAGGTAAAGACAATGAGGAACAGTCTTGATTGTAAGGAGCCATAAGGAACAGCTGTGGAGGGCTCCAATATTCCATACATCAGATAACTAAGGACGAGATTGAGGTCCTACTGGGGCATCGCAAATGGAGAAGGGGGAACATATGCTGTAGCCCTTTCAAAACCTCACATCACAACAGGTGACTTAAACAATGAAGGATGATCAGGAAACCATAAGAAGGCCTAAAGAGAATCCTTAACCATGCTCAAAGCACGACCTTGCCGGGCAAGAGATCAAACAAACAAGTGAGACAGTTTGGCCTGAAAGAGATCAATCTGGTGTATGCCACACCAAACATGTCTCAATGACAGGCATATACAGTCTTAGTCAAGAAATGCCAGACTGACATCAGCTGCCTCCGGAAGAAGGTCAAAGGTGTTCAGCTGTTGCCACAAAATCTTCATGCATGAATATGGACAGTGCGAAGGCCAGGGTGGAGAACCTGACCCTGCTGCTGCGACAGCAGATCCTCCCGGTGGGGCAGCCTGATCGGAGGACAGATGCTCAAACCCAGGAGTTCTGGATACCATACACACGGTGCCCAATCCGGAGCCACCAGGATGACTTGGGCCTGCTCAGTCCTAATCTTGAGAACTCTGGGCAGGAGTGGCATAGGCAGAAAGGCATACAGGAGTCAATCAATCAATCGGTATTTGTAGAGCACGGCTGCTTCACCCGTGAGGGTCTTGAGGCGCTGTCGGATGATGCTGCTAGTTCTCGTATTGGTTGAACATCCAAGTTTTGAGGTACTTCCTGAACCGCTGGAGCAATGGCGAGGCTCTGAGGTGCAGGGGGAGGTCGTTCCAGATCTTGGCTGCCAAATGGGAGAACGAGCGGCCTCCGCTGTTGGTCCGGCAGATGTGATGAGTGGCAGCTAGGGCGAGAGATCCAGATCTGAGTTTCCTGGTCGGCTGGTGAAAGGTCACGCGTTGGTTGAGGTAAGCAGGTCCTTCTTTGTGTAATGCCTTGTATGCATGGGTGTGTAGCTTGCACTGACATCTCTTCATGACTGGTAGCCAGTGGAGTTTCCTGAGATGAGGGGCTATGTGCATCGATCTGGGGAGGTTGAGGATGAGCCTGGCTGCTGTGTTCTGGATCATCCAGAGTTTTCTCATTAGTTGGGCAGTTATCCCTACGTAGAGGGAGTTGCCATAGTCAAGTCTGTTGGTGACGAGATCCTGTCTGACAGTTTGCCTGGTGTTGGTTGGGAGCCATCTGAAAACCTTCCGGAGCATACGGAGCGTGAGAAAACAGGCGGTGGAGACAGTGCCAACTTGCTTCTTCATGAATAGCTGGTTGTCTAGCATGATGCAGAGGTTGCGGGCATGTTCGGTGGGTACCGGGGTAGGGCCCAGCTCCGGAGGCCAACCATTTGTTGTTCCAGTGTGTGACCTTGCCTTTCCTGAAGATGAGTACTTCTGTCTTGTTGGTGTTGAGTTTGAGACAGTTGTTGTTCATCCAGTCGACAACATCTCTCATGCATCTTCGGAACTTGTCTTTGATGGTTCTTCGATTGTTAGTCAGAGAGAAGATGAGTTGGGTGTCGTCGGCATAGGAGGTGATGTTGAGTCCGTGGCTTTTGACTATGTTGGCCAGGGGGGTCATGAATGTGTTGAAGAGGGATGGGCTGAGGGATGAGCCTAGAGCAGGCATCTCCAATGAGTAGCTCGTGGGCTACTGGTGGCTCTCCAGCTACCTATAAGTAGCTCTCGTGTGTGCATCCCAGCCTACTAAATCAGAAGCTTTTGCTTGGTTGAATTATTATACGTATTCCAAAATTGAAAAGTGTGTATTTGAGACAAAAACTTTTGTAATTTCAGAACTGATAAGCTAATGTTTAAAGAAAAAGGTAGAATTTCCCAAAAATATTTAAAGCTGATATTTGAGTGTTAAGTTGTCATTCTTTGGGAAGACTTATTACTATTATTATTACCTTGGTGCCAGGCGCACTGCAGCCACGGCTGTTGTGTATTACTCATACAAGGCATTCCAAATTGATAAACATTGCCCTGGCAGCCATTTCGGATGCACTGCTCGTAATCTTGCATATGGTGGCCACTAAAATAGTCTTGACTGATGTGGTTCTGTCACATGGCCCATGGGGACATTGTCGTTTACTCCAAGTTAGCAGGAGCACGCTGCATCTTGCCCACTGCTTTGCGCACGTTACTACATGGCTTTATTTTTGCACATACTTTGTTTGTGCTTTTCACATGAGAACTGTCTGCTGTGTGCACTCTCTGCAGGTTCCTGGGATTTAGTCTGAACATTGTAAGCAAGGTCGATAAACAATGCCTCTTTTATTTTGTTCTGGTCAGGCCTTAGCACCTAGACAAAACATACCGATGCAGCTGTTATTTGGGACAACGTACTTTGGTCTTATGGGAATACACGAATAGTTAGCACACACTTGGAGAGGGACCTTTCCAGGGCGAAGGGCGAGGCAGCACCTATGATGTAGATCTATTATCTATAGGCTAAGTTATGGGGTCTGCTGACAAAGCCCAGAGATCTTCCAATATATAATAATTAAGGCTCCCTGTTTTCCGTTTTTACTGATTTTTACAGTTAAATACAGACCGAAAACCATTTATTTTCTTGTCTGTATTTATTTTTAAATGTGGATAAAAACGGAAATTGGGTGCTTTTTGAGTGATTCTAAATACACTTTGTCATGACTGCCAGGCCAATAACTGTGTGGATTGATAGGTAAGGGGTTTAAAAAAAAAAGTAATTTTAGTAAAGAGGCTTAAGCAGCAGTAGCTATGCACATGACTGATACTGAAATGTGCATATTTTCATATAAGTGCATTGATTTGTCTTCGTAATGTGTTCATATCACTGAAACCATATTTATTGGTTAAATAAATG
Organism: Calotriton arnoldi; assembly: GCA_963921515.1. Lineage (NCBI taxonomy): Eukaryota > Metazoa > Chordata > Amphibia > Caudata > Salamandridae > Calotriton > Calotriton arnoldi. The sequence goes on from CAWUFW010000725.1 coordinate 699,456, forward strand.
CGGAAATATACCAGTTTCAGCTTTACTTTTTTCACAAAACCCATAATAAATAAGGATAAATACAGATAAAGTTGACAAAAAATAAATATGGCTAAATACAGACGGAAATGACAAAAAATAAATACCATAAAACCGGGAGCCTAATAATAATACTGCTTTTTAGCAAGCGGAGGGAGGTTAGGCTCTATAGTCTTTTCTCTATTGTCTTTTCATGATGACATCTCTCTTCGTGATATATGAACTAGCTGCTATGTTGACTGTATTTGAACTATGCATTTTTCTGCTTGTTGTGGCACGTATACTGCATGTTAGGGCACGTTAGTTAAAATAAATATTTTAAACTGTTTCGTGTCTCTGTCGGATCTTATTGTGGACAAGTACAAAAGTGCGAGCGAAAGGGTGTATCTTGTTACCGCGACTCCTGAGAGATCTGGGAGTGTTGTGTTCTAATCACTTGTTTCTCTGTGAGTGAGTAGGAGAGCAAGTGAGACACTATAGCTAGTCGGTCCTGGGCTCATGGGTACTAAGATGGTAGGATGACTCAGTCCCTATACACCAAGGTCCTATAATCCTGCGCATAGTTCTGTTCTTGGGATGAATCCCTGCAACATGGCGCCACCAACGTTTGGTCTGGTACTCATTCGCAAGGCCCCCGAGTAGCACTTGTGCTTGTCCATGATACCCTCTCACCGGTTCCCGGAGACGTCCGTGGTGGGGGGGCTTAGCCTCCTGTATTTGTAGGGTATCCCTATTTCTATAGGTTTTTCAAGCTTGAAGTTTAAAAGGTTTTGGTTTTGACCCTGTTTTGCGCTACAGTTTTTCTAGTTCTTTGGGTTCCATTTCTGATATGGCACAACCGGTCGCAATTGCGGCACACAACCGCGCTGCGGTTACAGCTTTCTTAACTCACCACGGTGTCCCCACTGGGGGGGCAAACATTATTTTCGTGATTATGGCTGATCCAGCATTCCGTTTTGAGGTAGTTTACTCTTGGGTTACATTTCCAGCAGGATGGAAATGATAATTTGTTTCATGAATATAAGGTCGCTGCTCCACCGGCGGTGTATCGTCCTTATGCATTAATTGAAGTACCGTTGACGTCCTGGGAGAATACCATATAGTTTAATGGTGCCCTTCCTCGCCCTGTTTCTTCTGTTCGAATGGGCCCCTTGTCTATTGATGGGGCCACCTGGCCTGTGTTGGCTGGGTTTACACCGCATCCTAATTATCTCCATGTTACTCTCGCAGAGCTGCGTCAGATGCACACACAGTTGATTCATCTTCATAGACGAGTCATACAGTTTATGTCTCACGCACTTCAAGCAGCTCTGGCTGGAGCTGCTCCTCCGCCTCCAGGTCACGGCGGGGGACTTGTGATTAGTCCCGTCATGATTAATGCGGTGATGGGCAAACGTCCTCAAAATCGTGATGACTTGCCATTTTGGCTTGCACAAAAATTTTAGCAACTTGAGAATGTTTTTCCCCATACGACTCCTGTTGAAAAACATAGGGTCCTTACAATGAGTTTGCTGAGTGGTCTAATTTCTGCTTTAGCTGACTGCACCACCTGGGGGATGGTGTTTGCTACAGTGTATACACTGTGCTTTGGTACCCCCTCCGTGAGCGTTCTACCGAAAGTTCTGAAAAACGTACAAGATGAGCACGTGGCTGGTCCAGCCCTGGATTTGGGGTTGAAGTTAATGTGAATGTTCCCGATTGTCTCTGACATGATTCCGGCCAACATTAAAGGTGAGGCAGTTTGCTTGCAAGTACGTCAACGCCTGGCGGCGGTGGCGGACGTAAATCGGCAGCGAGAGTTACGATTATTAATGCAGATGTGTATTCATCTTTAGGTCACAATAGCTTGGGAATACGACCTTTTACACAGGCACAGAACAAACCCCCTCCTGAAAAGGAGAGTTGTCCAACCTTTCCTAAAAAGGCTTGGAACAAGAATCAGCGGCAGCAACCACAGAAGCCAGGTTCTCGTGCAGGTTCGCCTACTCCTGACGCTTCTGAATGTAGATATGATTTGCGTGACCGCTCAAAAATTAAAACACCCGAGAGGTTCCAGGTTCCTGATCCTCGTTCTCCTTGTTCCTTTCAGGAATTGTTGGATCAACAATTCAGAGGAGGAGGGCGACAGGATTGCAGACAAGGTGAGTCTACGCAAGCAAGACATGACCCGCAGCGCCAGTTTGATGTAAAAGTCAAGCCGGAGGGACCACCTCAATATCGAGCCCCCTTTCAGAAGAAGAAAGTTGCCGCTTTGACAGCAAAGTATGCCTCAGACGGTGAGAACCCTGCTCCTCGACAGGAGTTGGTGGTAACCCTCCTCGACAGCGCAGCGGAGGTTTCCATAGTGCGGCAGACACTCCACCAGGGTCTGGAGGCGAAAGCAACTGACAGTTATTACCGTAGAAACAGCTGGTACTTGAGCTGCTGCCCCTGATAGGCGTTATGAAGTAAGCCTCCAAATTGAAGGTGATATTAAACGCCCAGTTAAAGCAGTCTTTTGGGAAAATCTCACAACTTCTTATGATATTTTATTGGTGGAGATTGATTGGCCTCCCCCTTTTGTCCTTGCTTCCTCCAAAGGGGAGGATGTTATTTTACCCAGTTTTTCACAATATGTCTCGGATGACGACAAAATTGCTTATGCTTCAGAGTGGGCATTATCCCTGTCTCCGGCATTGTATCGTAATCATGCAGGTTGGGACAAGGATTCCCAGGTACATGTGATCATGTGATCCCTTTGCATTCTACACCACAGCCCTAACCGCAGTATTCGATTAAACGTGACGCAAAAGCGTCCGTAAGTTACATTTTCACTCAGTTGGAATATCAGGGTGTGATTGAACCCTGTGTTTCTTGTATGAATATTTCTCTTTTTCCGATATTGAAACCGGACGGTTCATATCGTATAGCTTTAGACTACCGACATTTGAACAGTCATGTTCGTAGCTTTGCGGTTCAGAACACACACAGCTCTACGTTAGTGAATAACATTGTTCGAAAGAAACCCAAGACCACTTTGGATATTTCCAACGGCTTCTTCAGCCATTCTTTGGCTCCTGAGAGCCGTGATTTGATCGCATTCAGTGCCCTAGGCAATGAGAGATGATGTGCCAGACTGCATATGAGGTATAAGAATAGCCCTGGCATGTTTGAGGCACGCATTGTTTCGATTTTGCATGAGATTGACCCTGATGCCTTTTCATACGTGGATGATGTTTATTTGACTGATGAGGAGATAAATCCTCATCTCAGGCCCGTTGATCGCATTGTCACACATTTCGCAAAGTTAGGCTACAAATTTAATTTTGTGAAATCACATATTGCCTTTTTGGCAGTTCTTTTCCTTGGTTACGAGCTCAATAATGAAGGTAGGGGGTTGGCCCCCAACTTTCTGGAGAAATGTGCTCAATTGCAACCTCCTTCTACTCTTAAAAAATTGCAATCTTTGCTGGGTTTTTTACATTTTGGGAGGACTTACATTCCTAATTATGCCCAGCGTATCAAACCGCTTTACGCGTTGATACAACCCTCGTTTTCTTCTTCCAGTTGGCTACCGGAACATACCGCAATTCTTCGGTCTTTGCAGTCTGATCTGCTCGCGACCCAGTTCTTGTTGACATGAGACAATACCTCAAATTTGGTTATAAGGATCGTACCAGGAGCGTTAGGTTTTACTTACGTGACTTTCAATGAAGGGGACACGGTCCCCATTGCTTATAAATCGCATTTGTATCCATCAGCAGAGTTGTGTTTTTCTTCTACCGTAAAAATGCTGACCGCTGTACAGATGGCGATTTTTAAAGAGTCCTCTCTGGCTCAGGGAAAACGCATTTTCATGGTTTTGACAATGCCTGCTTAGAAGCTGTGATGAAGGCGAGTGTACCAAATTCTAAGGCTTTGCATACCCGCTGGATTCAATGGGCAAGTTCATTGACATTAGCTGATGTCAATTTCATCTTTGACCCTTCTTTGCAGACACAGGCGTTTTTACAATATGAACATGTTCATCCTCCTCCTTTGTCACTGCTCCTTCTTGATCAGTACAAATGCATTATTTACACTGATGGATCTGCATAGCCTGCCATTGGTTCTAAACATGCTTATTCAGCAGCCTGCACGATAGTGGCGGGCACAATAGTAGAGGGTGATTTCAAATCTTCCTTGTTGCACACAGAATCTCTAGGGGATTGCACTGCACAATTGGTTGAGTTGCGTGCTTTGGTTGTGGCTCTTGAGTTTGCTGATCCTGATGTTCCTACCCTGGTAGTATGCGATTCCTTTTACTGTGTACAATCCTTTAATGATAATTTGTTCTTCTGGACACAAAATGATTTCTGTGATTCTAAAGGTAGCGCAATAAAGCATAAAATGCTTTGGGTCCGAGTGGCCGCTCTTAAGGAACGTTTGCCACTCACACAGGTTATTCATACATTAGAACATCAGCGTGTGGGAGCGCACACTGTTGGTAATTCATTGGCTGATGAGGCAGCCAAATCTGCAGTAGCCACTTGTTCAGTAGCAGCAGTCACCAGGTCTATGACTAAAATTGATGATGACATTCTGACAGCTATTGCTACGAAGGAGGGAACGGAGTTTCCCCAAGGTTTCCCTTCATGTTATACGTATCACTTGTCTTCTGATCAAGTCCCAATTGTAAATATTCCGTCCGTTGGGGATCGGCTGATTCCCAACGAGGACCGCAGACTTTCTTTAATCATTGCGCGCATGAAGGCATGGCTTCTGCCCATGCAGGCGTGACTGCGACGATTTCACTATTACAGCAAAGTTTTTGGTGGCGTGGATTATATCAGTAGGCATGTAAATATGTTCTTTCTTGTTTCATTTGTCAAAAAATTAAACCTTCTACTGTTTCACTCCCACCACATACTCACGTTTAAATTTCAAATCCGCTATTTGGCTGTATTTATCTTGATCACTGCGGTCCTTTGACTTCTGACACTGCGTTTAAACATATCTTGGTTGCAGTGGATTCTTGCACTAGATTCCTTTGGGTTTGGCCGCAACGCAGTGCTGACGCTCGAACTGTTATAAAGGATTTGCGTGTCTTTGTAGGGAGCTTTGCCTGTGGCACCTTCCATTCACACCAAGGTCTGGCTTTTACCTCTAAGGCTTACCGTGATGCGATGAAGTCTCTGGGGGTGCAGGTGCAATTATCGTCTCCATATCAGCCTGAGGGCAATTCTGTTGTGGAGGGGATGAACCGTGACTTAAAGCAATATTTAACAGTAAGGGTATTAGGTACGGATCGGGGCTGGTTGACTCATCTATATGGAGTTCAACATGCACTAAATAATCTCCCATGAAGATCTCTGGGTGGGCGGACCCCATACGAATTGCTCTTTGGCATTAAAATGTTTGTGCCAGACCTTGATGGTCTAGACGTTGTGGCGGTTGATGTAGATAACCATTGTGCTATGTTACAGGATCTACAAAAGACTCATGACACACTGGCAAGAGATCATTTGCCCTCATCCTTAGAAGCTGCTGTGCTCATTCCTGTTACTGGATGGCTTCCTAAAGTTGGAGATCTGGTCCGAGAGAAAATCGAGAACAAAAAAGAATTTGGTCCCTCTTACCGTGCACCAGGCCCAGTGCTTGGATTGAAGGGTACTCGTACAGTGATCTTACCTCCGCTGCCTGGCCGCAAGGCAAATCGGTTTATTTCTATCGAACATGTCAAGCTATACCATATGGCCGATACTCCATAGTATGCCTACAACCATTCCCCGACAGGATGTTTCACTTCGTCCATTCACTTCTGTCCCCCCGACAAATTCCTAACATCAGGAAGGGGAGATGGAGACTTCATTTGATTTGTTGCCTGTTTTACCTTCGACTTCCACCACTGAGGCAAGTAAATATGACTCTCCACCAGTTGAAATTGTAGTTGACGTTCCTAAAAATGCAATCCATTCATCTTCCAATGAGGAGCAACCCCCATTATTTTGTCTAGGTTCCAGTGTTTACTATATGGACTGAGATAACTTTTCTTCTGATTCATGAAGGGGAGCATCTGAGAAGGGATCAGGTGTGACTTCAGTACATTGATAGTGAACCCCAAAGATGAGAGGAGGTTCACCGTAGTCTGGACATGGTTGACTACAGCCAGGGGCGAACCAGCCTTCAACAGCCAGCTGACCTCCAAAGGTGTGTTGCCACCACCACCATTACTTCAGTGAACATCAGAAAGGCACTGGTGAGACCAAAGGGGAGCACAGCAAACTGAAAATGCTCCTCTCCCACCACGAACTGCAGGTAGCGCTGATGGGCCGGCAAGACAGGAATATGGAAATGGGCAACTGCAGCTCCAACGCTATCATCCAGTCTTCAAGGCTGAGGGCAGACCAGACCAGGGCCAGGGTGAGCATTTTGAAATTATTCTTCTGGAAGAAGGCGTTGAGAGGACACAGGTCTAGAATAGGACGAAGGGCTCCATCCTTTTTGTGCAACAGGAAGTAGCAGGAATAGCAACCACACCCTACTTCTGGCTCAGGCACCCTCTCAATAACCCCTTTTGCCAAAAGGGCTTGCACTTTTTGCCACAAAATGGAGAGATGGTCCTCCATCAGTCGTTGGATGGATGGTGGAAGGTGTGGTGGGTAAGAAAGGAAAGGTAAACTTTATCCCTTGCAAACAATTTGTAGAACCCAACTGTCTCACATGATCTCTTGCCAATCCGGATAAAACCAGTGGATTCTACTTCTTTGCGGATGGTTGCAGCCCTACAAGGGTACACTAAAGAGGTTTGGCAGGTGGGGCTGCAGACACCTCACCCTCTCCCGTGAAACTGTTGAGTTCCCTACTGGGGTGGAACAGACTGACTGTAAGGGATGCCTCGTCACAACCATGAAAGGAACAGTGGAATTGTTGCAGCTGGAGAGGCTGGGCAGAGGGGCGCAGAGCGAGCATTAACCTACTCTCCTTTAAGTGTTCAAGGGCAGAGTCAGCCTTGTCTCCAAAGAGGTGAGTCCTACCGAATGGCATGTCCATCCAGGAGGACAGGACATCGCCCTGGAACCCCATCAATCGAGTGAAACATGGAAGATTCCCTTCCGTGAAGGATCTAACTCAGACCCCAGTTGTTAGGTCAACGTCACAAAGAATATATGGTATGTGATAGAAAGTATCACGGCAAAACACAACACTATCACTTTCTAAATTCTCATGTGTCAGCATAGTGTAATTGATATGTCAATTGATACATTCACAGTGTCCACACAAAGAACATTTGGCCCTGAAGAAGACCTTCCACCAAAACACCGTCGAGGTCCACACATGAAGGTCGAAACGCGTCGGCGTATTATATCTATAGGTCAAGAGTCCAGTTGAACAATTCACAAGTGCACATAAGGCACCTAGCAGTAAGCGCAAGGAAGGGTGCTACACCAAATCAACCACTAATAACTCTGACCTTACCAGGAGTGTTAAATAATACCAGTACATGAAAACGCGAGAGGACACAAGGATACCTGATCCCAGTACAAAATAAAAATAGGACACACTACACCTTTCAAAGACAAACTCCCAATTTGCGAAACTCTGAAGCAAAGATTAAGAGTAACGTGTTAATATAAGTCACAGATGTGTTATGCACTATGTAATGTCGTCACAAGATGTTAGTTACTGTTGCAATTGACCATTTATTTTGAGTTCACGCACACTGTCACAACGAACTGTGTTTTACTTTTTCACTTTTTGTTCCAGTAAAATATGTCATTTGTTTATATGTCTAGGTCAAATGTTGATACAGTGAAGTGTTTGTACATATACATGTCTGTATTTGTTTATGTGTTAATGGAAAAATAACTTTGAATACAAAGAAATGAAAGAAGTCCTAGTGTAAGAATGTTCATTAATTGAGTTGGGCTGTAATCAATAATTTGGAAGCGGGGATTTCGAAAACATTTTTGTCATAAATTGTTCCTAAGTAGGAAGAGGTTAATGATAGAACCTGAGTAGGGATAATGCTTTAGATCCTGACTCATTAAATCATGGTAATTTATGGTCTGGGAGGTAATCTATTATAGAGACGCTATTTTTTGATTCCTGCCTCCACAGTCCGTAACTGAATCACTCCCCTTTAGGAGACTGCCCTCAGGGACTGCAGCACTTGTGACACCCTGAGTGGGACCAGGTTAAACGCAGTAGTGCCGGTGTGTGGATTGAGTGGAGGGGAGGGGACGGATGGACATAAAATACAAAAATTTAAAACCACTTACCTGCTTTGCCGAATCGTGACCCTCTCTCATGCAGGCACAGGCTCCCAGAGTGCACTGCGGCCAATCCAGACGCTGCTTTCATGCTGCTGAAAGCAGCATCAGGATTGGCCTGAGCGCAAATTATTTGCGCTCCCAGTTAGACTGGGAGCCTGTGCCTGCTCTCTCCAACCCAGCAACACAACTGGGTTGGAGAGAGTTTCAGTGTGCATGACGGTTTGGCCGGCCTGAGACGGCCGGCCAGACTGTCATGCGCACTGAATACCAGTACAAAACACTCCTCCACCAACCTGTCATCACCCTGGCTCCGCCCCCAAGCCTTGACTCCAAGAGAAAAAAAAACGATAATAAACAAGTGTTTATTAACATTTTATTTTTCATTTTTTTGGCTGCTGTCAGGTGGGGCTGTCTGGCTTCGTACTTAGTCAGATAATACAAAATACCACTCTCCCACACGGTGGCTCAAACACGACGAAGCAATGAACATTACACTACAACCCTTGGAGAGGACCAAATAAACCTATTGAACATACTATCCATTTCTTTAAACCAAGGCTTTCCAAACTCGAGAGGTATAGTCCTAAAAAGGTATAATATCTTGGGGAGAAACAGCATCTTTATTATGTTGCATCTGCCTACAATAGTTAGGTGAAGATTATGCCACCTATCAAAATCTTTCTTTCCTTGTCTTATTATTGGAGCTATGTTGGCCTCTACTAATTGCCCCAGTTCCGCAGTAATTTTTACCCCCAGATATGTAGCCATATTTGTGACCCTTGTATCCCCAAAACCAGACACACTGTTAACAATGATTTGGGTCTTCTGCTGATTAAGCTTATACCCTGAGACCATCCCAAATACTGCTGCTTCGTTGCCTATTTCCTTAAGTGCAGTCTGGGGGTCAGGTGTAACAACTGCCAAGTCATCCGCATATGCAAGAATTTTCGTCTCCAGCTCCTGAAATCTCATTGACTTAATTGTTCGATTTCCTTCAATACTTCGTATCAGGGGATCAATGTATAAAGCTGAAAAGTAGGGGGAACAGGGGCACCCTGTCTGGTTCCCCTCGAGATCAGTATAGATTCAGTGTAGTCCCCATTTACTCTGACGCGAGCCACAGGGTTCTTGTATAATCCCTTGATTGCACTGATAAATCCTTTCTTAACCCATGTCTTTCGAGGGTACCCCAAAGATAATCCCAGGAGACCCTATCGAACGCCTTCTCGGCATCAAGTAAAATGAGTGCCATAGGGTCCCCTGAGACTGCTGCTGCGTCAAAGAGTGTTATTACCCTACGTACATGTTCAGTGGTTCCTCTACCGGGTATAAATCCGTGCTGACATGGATGGATTACATTACTAATGATGGAGCTTAAACGGGTAGCAAATATTTTAGAAAAGATTTTGGAATCACTATTCATTAAAGTGATAGGTCTGTATGAGCCAGGCTCGTGCGGTGGTTTATCTTTTTTTTTTAAAAACAACGATTACGGCCTGAGCCCAAGACTCGGGTATTGACTTCCCACCTTGTGCTTGTCTAAACGTTTGTGTCATATCCCTTTTAATAGATGAAAAAAGATTTTGTAGAACTCCAGCGGAATCTGATCTGGGCCCACCGCCTTACCCGGTGGGAGGCTTGTCAGGGCACTATATATTTCTTCCTCTGTTACGCGCATTTCCATGAGATCTATATCTAGGGCAGCAAATTGCTCTATCTGAATATCCTTCAGATAATCACTAACCGAGTGGTGGGAGAGGTCAAGTTCCTCCTGGTATAATTCACTATAATACTTATGAAATACTGCTTGTATACCAGTGGTTTCTTTGCATATTTTCCCGTCTTTATCCTGTATTTCAGTTATCTCCCCCAGCACCCTTTTATGTCTCGTTCGTACTGCCAACATGCGCCCTACTTGCTCGCTTGGTCACACGGCAAGATTAGAAGGGCACTTAAATTTATGACTTTAACAAGGGAGAGGGGAGGATGGGGGGTTCCCGATTTAAGATTATATTATTGGGCGGCCTCTCTTCAATATATGCGTGTGTTGCTGGGAGGGAAAACGGAGGAGCAGGAGACTCAACGTGGATTAGTCGATGTATATGAATTATTAATAGGCGGGGCCGCACAGGGCTGCTTTCTGAATTATAGCGAGCCAAGTTACTATAAAAAAGTTAGGTTCAAAACCCTGCATGCAGCTTTCAAGATTTGGGTATCCTTTAAACGTAAAGTTGGGATTGGCCGACTGAGTTATTATACGCAACTCTTTAAAAACCCAACTATGCCAGAGATCTTCCGAGATAACATTATGGCTAGATGGGATAAAGCAGGAATTTGCTTAATAGGAGATCTTCTAGACACATCGGGCGTGTTAGCATTCAGGGATGTACAAACTAGATTCGGGATACATACCAGAGATTTCTTTAAATATTTACAAGTCCGGAGCTATTTAACTCAAAAGAAAGGGGGTTCAATGGGTTTCAATAACAATGATATCGTGGACATGGTTCGCGCTGAAGCAGGGTGCTCAATTAGTCAGATATATTCAAAACTGATCATGTCTACTCAGGATGATCTCGAAAAACATGGGTCTAAGTGGGAACAGAGGCTAGGTACGGTACAGAATATTTTTTGGAGTCACTCGTAATGGGGAGGACGGTGCTTCGATCGGCAGGATTACAGGCTCAACATTACAAAACATTGTTCTCACTATACCATACCCCGGCTAGAATTGCTCAATGGGGCGGCCAGGATGGAATTACATGCCCGCTGTAGCAGCACGGAAGCCGACTTGACACACATGTTTGCAACATGCCCTATATTAGGTGCCTGGTTAGAGGAAATTGAAAAATTTATGAATACATCACTGAAAATAAGATTGAATCTAACAGCCCAACATATATTGCTGGGTATTAGCAATAATGATGTTTTAGAGGACCATCGCCCCTTTCTTTTCATAGCAATGGCAGTGGTAAGAATCTGTATCGCATCAGCTTGGCTGGATCCTTTGGCACCTGGATTCCAACAATGGTTGGGTAGGTTATTAGCCACCTATAATTTAGAAAAGGGGGTATATGAGAAAAGGGCTTAAAAGCCAAGAGAAAAGGGGAAAATATATGGGCTCCTCTCAAAAGATGGAAGGAGGGAAACTAATATGCATAAAGAAGTATTAACATGATATGTGACTGTATGGAAAATAACTGATTTGTTAATGATTTGATCTGGGTTCTTATGCTATGTTTGCTTTACTTGTTTTTCCTCCTGTCGTTTCTTCTTCCTTTTCCCTTTATAATAATGACCCAGTAGCCAGTACAATGTCTAGGTTGTTGTTTAATAATAATTTTTTCATGAAATCCTCGTGTATTTAAAGTATTGGAAATAAAAAATATTTAAAAAAAAAAAAAAAAAACCCTTGGAGAGGAATTTCACTTTATAAAATGGAGCACATCAAAGACTGGTTTTCAGAATAAGGCTTGGGGTTTTATTCATGCGATGCTCTCTAACAGAAAGGCTTTCCCAGATGTCAAATGAACAACATTCAAATGAATATATATATATTTCAGTGTGCATGACGGTTTGGCCGGCCTGAGACGGCCGGCCAGACTGTCATGCGCACTGAATACTCAGTACAAAACACTCCTCCACCAACCTGTCATCACCTCTGGCTCCGCCCCAAGCCTTGACTCCAAGAGAAAAAAACGATAATAAACAAGTGTTTATTAACATTTTATTTTTCATTTTTTTGGCTGCTGTCAGGTGGGGCTGTTTGGCTTCGTACTTAGTCAGATAATACAAAATACCACTCTCCCACACAGTGGCTCAAACACGACGAAGCAATGAACATTACACTACAACCCTTGGAGAGGAATTTCACTTTATAAAATGGAGCACATCAAAGACTGGTTTTCAGAATAAGGCTTGGGGTTTTATTCATGCGATGCTCTCTAACAGAAAGGCTTTCCCAGATGTCAAATGAACAACATTCAAATGAATATATATATATATATATATATATATATATATATATATATATATATATATATATATATATACGCAAATAATAATAACACACTTGGCAAATGCAACTGTTAAATGCATGGATAATAATAAATAAAAGCAGATGATAATAATAACTGGACGTCCTGCAAGAAATCAGAAAGATATATACACTAAATACATCAGATGATTACTTTGGATGTGCACTCTGACTCACTCACACATCACAAAGTCAATACTCAAAAACAAATCACCTCAACGGTTGCAAATACTGTATCTTAGCCCACTCCAGACTGGGGGATTCACAGCCGGGGTTGAGAGCCTCAGCAAATCGGGTTCTGCTGTACCGAAGTGGATGCGTCCATCCCCATTCGGATTCAAAATCCCGGTCTCTAAGTCAACAAACCTCAGCTTTATAGTTTCAAAACACACTAGAAGGTTCGAGAGACCTTCCCTCTGCACCAAGGAAACTTACTGGAATTGGCCACCTTCCATGAAATCACTCCGAAGGCAAAAGGAGTTCCCACATTCCCTCTGCAGTCTCACATGTTCCAGCCTTTGTCTTAACGAACCTTACGAAAGTCTCTGACGGTACATTCAACAATCTCCTCTCCAAAAAGAAAGCAACCTTGAACGTGATTAACCCAAACAACTTGAGCAATCTGGGGGCCTGACTGTGCACGCAAAAAGCACAAGCAAGACAGAGTCAGAATTCAAGATGAAATGAGGGCATGTCAAAGCCAATAGTAAGAACTTCATAATACTTCCCAATGTACAACACAATGCACATTTGTGCACCACTGCCTATAGCATCACACACTTCATCTCTCAGTGTACAACATAATGTACATTTGAGCACCACTGCTCATAATACTGCACTTCGAGACCAAAAAGTACATTCCACACCTCTCTCTCTCTCGTGCTTTCAAATGCACATCCCACACGTTCTGTTCTTGGCAAGCTGTTATACTCTGTGACAGCTCCCACTTTAAAACTACGAGATTACATGAGAGAAATCTTCAAGGGAAACAAGGCGTATGCAGGACATACATTCATGCTAGGGTAAAATGAAACACCAAAGTCAATTAAAATGATGGTAGTCAAAGGTCATCACGTGGTGTCAAACCAAAGGAGTGCCTCTAGCACTACGTTCCACCCCATGACCTTTGACTATCATAACATACATATATTAAAAAACGAACTTCTTAAGTGAAAGCACAAATATAAATGAAGCACACATTAAAACGGTGACATTATAAAAGGATGTAACATAATACTTAATTTAAAATAGCTCATGCATATCTGATAATAACTTGGCTTCAGGAATAAATGTATGATGAATAAACAAAATGAATGCACAAATAGAAGCCAACATTTTAACTCATTGATGCTCCTTTATAAATGGCTAATTCTGTAACTTCTACTATTGAAGCAGCCAAACTTATATATTTTGCTTAAAATAAAGGAATGTCAAAATCTCTTTTTTCTTTTTTTTTTTAAACTGAACACCACCATTTCCGGAAAAATGTCCTTCTGTTGAAAGACACACAGCCTTCTTGCTTTGAAATTATACCTTTTAACATTTTACTTCATTTTCATTGTCATTACAAGCAGCTTTGCTAGGTAAGTTCATCTGGTTGATTCAGCCAAAGGATGTCAGCAACGATGTCGGTCTGCGCTGTCCGGTGATCACTCCAGGGTTGGGGAGGGGGTAACACCCTCACGGGCCCACTCAGACAAAGGCACCCACACGCAGGACAGGGACATCAGGTACACCAACACGTCGCAGTATGATCTGGAAAAGAAACAAGCATCATTCTTCTTGCAAAAAACATTTTTTCAAAAAGCACAAGTTCTCCTTTTTCTGTTTTGGGTCTGATATCACAATTTTATCTTTTCTGTCTGCATGGTTCTCAGCTGGCTCTGGGGAATTATCTGAGAATTCTACCCACTCTTTGGCCTCTGAATTCTTGGCATTGGAGTCAAACTCTCCTTTCCCTTGCTCAGTAAGAAGGGCTGGGGCAGTCCCCTTCCTGACTATCTCTCCATATACTGCTGAATTAGTGCACCCTTGATCATTTGGCATGAGCCCAAGGCAATCCATCTGCCCTATCTGCTCTGGTAATTTTCCTTTCTCCAACTGGCCCCTCACCATCTGTGGGACTGGTCTGCGCCATGCATACTGACACATAGGAATCACATATCTAAGTAAGTCTAGGGGGATACGCATCCCTTCATTCTTTGCCCACCTGTTAGTAGTGTCTTTTTCTCCTAGGTGCTTGCACTTAGTCATGCATACCAAATCAGAATCGTGTGTCACCACCTCTGCCTCCAAGATTTTAGCCTTTTCATCTGTAAGGGAATCAAAGGTTCTAGTGAATGTATGGGACAATGAGCATCTACATGATACACAGTAGCTGCGCTTTGCAGTAAAATTTGCCACATTTCCCTGTTCCACTTCACTGGGGATCCTGTGTCTCAGGCACCTCAAACACCACCCATGAACTGTCTATTGGGACCTGCACCAACTGTTCATGCAAGACTGCAGTTTCTGCCTGTATGTACTACTTGTTCACATTTACTTCTTGTGCATTACCTGTTCTGTATAGCTCAGGGGAATTAATCAGCCATTGCATTAGAGAAAGTTTAAAACTCAAAATCACATTATGCCTTATTGTCATCTGCCCAGTGTCTGTCAGCATGCAAAAGCACCTGTATCTGCCCTGTGTCTATCAGAGCACAACTCAAAATCAACTGTCTGCCCTGTGTCTATCAGAGCACAACTCAAAATCAACTGTGTCTGCCCTGTGTCTATCAGAACACAACTCAAAAGCAACTGTTTTTGAGGGGGCGTGGTCAAGAGGTCCGACATGGCGGACGCTTCTTAGACGAGCTCCGTGGGCTCGTACATTATCCTCCTTTAATCCTGGTCATCCGCATTTGGTGTTGATATCCCCAGCCCTCCCTCAACATACCGGACGCACTAAGGTGCGGCAGGGGGTCCGAGCTGCGGCGTTAGCGACCGAGTACCCAGGGATCGTCATCCTCACGTCGCCCGCTGCTGGGGCTCCGGGACTCGCCTGCGCTGGGACCCGCCCACCGCCTCGGAGAATTGCGGCGAGTGGCGTAGCGGTCCCCGTCGCCCCGGGCGCCCTTTGAAGTGTCTCCGCTGCGGTGGCCGGTAGGATTGGCGCTTGCGGTGTCCCGCGATTGGGAGCTCCCGCGGCGCCAGGATCAGGCCTGTGTACTACTGCCATTTTGGAGGCCTGGTGAGCGCGCCGCAGCTCTCGGCGGTGATGCTGCACTACGGGGACCTAGCTGAGGCCAACGTTGGGTCCCCCCCCCTTTTTATGCGAGCGATCTTGCGCTTGGACGGCAGCCTCACGGGACGCCGACAATTGTGCGGACCCCCTGCGGCAGGGACAGAGATCCTGTGGCGGCAGCAGATTGGTGACGGCTGATGGTGCAGACCGCCGACAATGAGGTGGTGAGTGCGCCGGAATCCCGGGACTAAGCAGCTGCAGCTGCGGCTGGGGCCAGCCTGGAGCAGAGACGGGGGTTGGTTCCCCCCATTAAGTAATTGCCCTTGGATCCTCTGATGCCCCATACAACCCCTGCCCCTCATGTTGCCGGGTGGCCACTGATTCTGTGCAGCGAGGGGTTGTCGGCAAGAAGCTGCCTGTGACTGCGGTGGGGGGCACCCCCGTTGAACGAGATCCGGGACTGTGCCGTTGAGAGTGTCCGCCGGTTGGGCTGAAGATCCCCGTTGGCACTGACGAGCGACCCTTGTAGGACAGGGCCAGCGGAACATCCTCTGGGACGCGGCGGTGGGCACTACATGGGGGGCCTGTGCAAAGACAGGGCGGATGGGTGACACCCACTAGGGGGGGCGCGGGGGCACCTGCGCGTGGAAGCAGCCGGGCTAGGCCTGGTGCGGCTTGGGTGCAGATTGCCTCTGGGCCTGTCTTCCCACCCTGCAGCTGCGGATCGAGGGATCAGACATCCTGTTGCGTATCTACTGGAGCTGTGGATCTGTGGCCAAACATACCCAGTGGGGCCATACTCTCCATCGCTGGGCCATTACCTACTCACCTGCAACACCATGACCAGGGACAAAGTATCGAAGCAGAGCACCCTGGATCGATAAGCGGGCCCTGGGGCACACGCACCGGAGACGTCGAGCCAGACCCCGGATAACGCGGCTTTGATGGCGGTGATAACCCAGTCCCGCGAGGCACTTGAGGCCAAGATCGGAGAGGTGGGATCGGATGTTGCCCTTATCCGTCAAGATCTGCGTAAAGCGGTGGATAGGATTACCGAGGCTGAAACACGCATTTCCACCGTGAAGGACACAACTGCATCCCTCCAGGCGCGAGTGACCTTGCTGGAATCTATCACGAAGGGGCTGGCGATCAGGGCGGAAGATGCCGAGGGCAGGGCACGACGAAACAACCTTCGATTTGTAGGCTTTCCGGAGGGGTGCGAAGGCAACAACATGGAGCAGTTCCTCGCGGGATGGATCGCGAGCTGGATCCCCCAGACAGCATTGTCGCAGTGCTTCATCATCCAGCGTGCGCATCGTGCCCTGATGCAAAAACCACCACCGGGGGCCCTGCCGCGGCCCGTCATTGCGAGACTTTTGAACTTCCATGACCCCGATGCTGTTCTGGCGCAGGCCAGGTTGGCCGGCAAACTACACTTCGAGTCTCACCATATCCTAATCTTTCCGGACTACACGCGCCTGGTGCAACAATGACGCCAGTCTTTTACTGCTGCTAAAGCCAGATTGCGGGACCTGAAGATCCAATATGCCTTGCTTTTTCCGGCGAGGTTGAGAGTCATTTACAAGTCACGCACTCATTTTTTCGATACCCCGGAGGAGATCTTCGCCTGGATAGATGAATAACAGTGCCACAAGCCGCATACACCACCGCGATTTGATTCCGAATCATCGTCCGGAGAGGCCACGCGGCAGACGGTCAAGCCTAAGGCAAAACCTACTCGCAGATCGCGATCGCGACGTCGCTCCAAATCGCGGAGCGCGTCTGAATCAAGAATAGCAGAGGGGTATGGAGGCGGCGCGCTGCTGCGAGATGGCCGCGTAGAGAAGTAGCTCCGACTCCCTCGGCCTGAAACCACAATACCCGCCTTAATTATCTGATCCCCGAGCACGGGTAAAGCTGCCCGGTGTGTTCTGGACTCGGCCGAGCCGGCTGTTGAGCCCGCCGAGACAGCGCGGAGCGAGTGGGAGGCTCCGGTATCTGCGGCCTCCCCGGAGTGGAAGGCCGGGTCCTGCCGTGACGGCCAGACCCAAGAAGGGCACATAAACGTGCGGCTGGCGTACAGCGCAACATTGGGGCCTGAGGCCTGGTCCTGCGGAGGTGGAGACGGAGTTGTCGCGGCGGCGGTGCTCTCCCCCCCGGTCGTGAGTGCAGCGTCGAGGTGGAGAGATCCCTGGGGCCTGTGGTGCAGCGAGTCCACCGGACCTGAAGACAGCAGTGGGGTCCGTCGAGTGTCTCCAACCGGCGGCGTGGCCTGCCCCGCCCGAGTGTGATCCCTGGAGGGCGGAGGCTGCTGAGTGGTGGCACAGCGGATGCCAACTGATCCGACTGCCCCCAACTGGACAGAGGGGTGATACCCCTGGGGCCAACACCGCGGTGAGTCCTCCAGCCCTGAAGTGAATGCAGGGGGCGGTGAGTGCCTCCCTTTGGCCGTGCGATCCGTCCTCCCGGAGTGGCGGAGGGCGAAGATTGAGTGGTGGCGACAGACTTCAACAGAGCCTGACTGTCCCCCGACGAGTGAATGGGACCTGGTCCGGTGAAGCACCTGTCCTTCCATGACAGTGTGGGGTCCCTATACGTCTTAGGATCCGGGCGGCCGGCACGGTGAAGGTGAGGCCCGGTGTTTGTGGGCCCTTAGTGAAAGTGGGGTGCACCCACTTGACTTGCACCCCAGTGTGAGACTCCATATAACGTTTGCCTTGGGGTGAGAGTGGAAGGCCCCCCCCCCGGAACATTGAAGCTGGACGTTCCCCCATTGGGCGAGAGATTGAGGTGGTGCAGGTATTAACTCTCTGCGGTGGTTGGGCCTGAAACACTACAAAGTGGGGGGACGGTGTGCCACGTCTTCTGCTATTTGCCACCCCGGGGGTGACGGGCTGTCAGGTGCTTCCCCCCCCTGCGCCCTGCCCCCCCACCCAATAGCAACAGGATCCTTGGATTTGGCCAGTGGGGCCCGAGGAGCAGGTAACGGGGCGGAGAGTGCCCGCCTAGTGGGGCAGAATGTCGAGCGGAAGGGGCTCCAAACCGACGCAGCAGAGCAAGCTGGACAAATACACCGGTCCAAAGGTGGCTGTTCCCGAACACCTCTCCCGAGATGGGCCAGCTGGGGGCTCAGAGGGTGGCCTCCTCGAGCTTACCTTAAAAGATGTCATGGAGGCGATAGCCGGGGTGAGAACATCTATGGAGCAGAGGACCGACGCGATCACAGTGGAGATGACTCTTATCAGGGCAGACCTCACCAAAATGAGTGAAAAGGTCAAGTAACTAGAGGTGACCTCTACTAGCCTTGTCGACGACGTCTCACAGCTCCAAACCGAAATCCAAGACCTGAAATCCTTCAGGAAATACGCCGAGGACAAGCTGGACGACTATGAGGGACGCTCAAGGCGAAACAATGTGCGAATTATTGGGGTGCCGGAGAAGGTGGAAGGCCAGGCACCTGACCTATTTGTCGAGGACCTCATACTCAATCATTTGCGCCCTAACGGCCTGTCGAAGTTCTTTGTGGTGGAGCGGGCCCACAGGATCCCCGGGGGGCGTCCGGAGCCCCTCCCCGTCCCTTATTGGCCAGGCTGCTTAATTTTCGTGATCGGGATGTAATCCTACAGAGCGCTAGAGTGGCGCCACCACTCAAATACGAAAACGCAGTCATCTCTTTCTTCCGGACTTTACTCAAGCCGTACAAAAACAGAGGCGATCCTTCCTAACTGTCAAGAAAAGACTCAGAGATAAAGGACTGAAGTTTGCAATGCTCTTCCCGGCTGGGCTGCGGGTCGAGGCGGATGGAAAGGCTTGGTTTTTCGACCACCCGGAGGCTGTGGCGGATTGGCTGGAGGGATGGAGAGATGCGAAGGAACACAATGCCCGCTGAAACTAGACCGGTATGAAACTTTGACTATGGGACAGTTCCTGGCCTGATGAACTCTTGTACCTGTTTCGCCCTTTGCCAAGTGCTGAAACGAGAGAAGACTACGGGCGGTGCCAGATGTCCGGGGGAACATTGGCAGGTCGAGTCGTATCATCTTTCCTGTTTTCAATGACAAGGGTGACTGTCCCACTCGGGGAATAACTGGTTTGTTTGGGAAAATAGTGGTGGGGCGGGGGGATGGAGCGCCTTTCCCCATATTTAGCTACTTTTAGTTCTTAGGTTGGGCGACAGGCACTCTGCAAAGTTGATCTCATGGGTAGTTTTAGACCCAGAGTGCAGGGGAGCAGGGAGGGGGTGGTTGGGGTTGGGGTTGGTGAGGTGTTCACCTGTTAAGGTTCAATCAGCAGCAACAATCATAATGGCGTTCGAAGGCAAGATCACAACTGACAATTGTTATGGGCACACACTGGGATAAGAGCTTCACATTACTGAGCTGGAACGTTAATGGGCTCGGTGATAAGGTGAAACGCACCTTAGTCCACCAATACCTCAAACGCCACTCCCCAGATGTGGTTTTCCTCCAGGAGTCGCACCTGGTTGGTAACACATGTAAAGCACTCAACAGATGGGGATATAGGCTGGTGGCCCACTCTGGTTTCACTTCAGGGTCCAGGGGGGTGGGCATCCTGATCAAAAACTCCTTCCCCTTCTCCATGCAGTCAACGCGCTCTGATGAATGGGGCAGATACACTTACCTTAATGTCGGTTTATGTCCCGCCCGGGTTGCAGAACCAAACTTTCACTGATCTGGGGACCCAGTTGCTCTCGCATCCTGAAGGTCTTTTATTGGTGGGAGGAGATTTCAATGCGGTGGCCTCTGGCTCCCTTGATCATCACCCCCGTGACATTGGCCCCTCGTGTCGCTGGCTTCCTGACTTCCTGGAGGCCCTTGGCCTCTCGGATGTATGGAGGGCATTTTATCCTAACAGCATTCAGCATACCTTTTGCTCAGGGGCGCATCACAGCTTTTCCCGTATTGACTACATCCTTATCCCAGCGTCTCAAATTACTCACATTCAAGAGATTAGGCATTTGGCACGGGGTATCTCTGACCACTCCCCGCTATGGGCTCGGTTGGTCCTGGGAGACACGTGGGTGGGAACGGTCGCACCCATCAGCCCCTGGTTCCTCCGCAACCCCTTGGTCCGCAAGGAGCTCCTGCTCGCCATAGATCACTATTTTCAGGAGAATCAGGGTTCGGTCGATTCCCCCCAAATATTGTGGGAGGCGTTCAAATCGGTAATCAGGGGGCAGGCTCTCTCACTTATTGCAGGAGTCAAGAAAGAAAAACAAAAAGATCTTGAAAATATAGAGGATGAGATCCTCCGGCTGGAGGGCTGTCGCGTTGAGGAAATGTGTCCAGAAACAATTCTCCTTCTGCAATTAAAGAGAGACGAGTATAAAGGTATTTGTCACTGACAGGGCTAGGACTTGGGGGAGCGAGAGAGATGGTAGGGTATATGAATGGGGAGACAAAGCTGGTAAGCTGCTGGCCTGGCTGGATAGAAAGGAGCGGGCCAATAGGCTTGTCCCAGAGTTGACTGACGAGGCGGGCGGAATAATCACAGACCCCCTAAAAATTGTGAATGAGTTCGCCGAACATTATAGCGTGATATACCAGTCAGGCTCGTCCTTCCTCGAGGAGGACTCCATTGACCTCCTACGAGAAATCTGTATCCCTGCCCTTTCTGAAGAGGATAAAAGTTTCTTAGACAGCGACATCACCAATGATGAAATAGCCCAGGCAATCAGGAGCCTCCGCTCGGGGAAGGCGCTTGGGCCCAATGGACTGCCCATTGAACTTTACAAACTGTGTCCCGATAAAATTTCCCCACACCTCCGCGCCATGTTTGAAGAGAGTAGGAGAGTGGGGTTACTCCCGCCGGACCAGCGCCTCGCGTCACTGGTCGTGATCCATAAAGAGGGTAAACCTAGGAACAAATGCGCCTCCTACAGACCCATCTCCCTGCTCAATGCAGAACCTAAAATCCTTGCCAAACTCTTGGCCACTCGGTTGACTCGGGTGATAAACACTCTGGTTCACCCTGACCAGTCGGGCTTTATGCCCCACCGTAACACTGCCCTGAATCTGCGAAGGGTGCATGGAGTGCTGGGAAGGGTTGACACCATCAGAGAGGCGGCCGTGATTGTGTCCCTAGATGCCTCAATGGCATTTGATACCATCTAATGGCCATACCTTCTTGCCGTTCTCGCCAAAATGGGGTTCGGACCCGTTTTCATAGCATGGGTTAGACTCCTCTACTCGGAGCCATTGGCCCAAGTGGTGGTCAATAACAAAAGATTGGACACATTCCAGCTGAGTCGGGGTACCCGTCAGGGGTGTCCGCTGTCGCCCCTGCTATTTGCCCTCTCGCTGGAGCCCTTGGCGGCCTGGATCCGCGGTGATTCGAGGACTGAGATGGTCGGCAGATTGGGAGGACCGCATCTCGCTCTATGCCGATGATGTACTCCTTTACCTAGCCTCCCCCAAAATGTCTCTAAGACGCGTATTGGACATTTTCAAGACCTTCGGTAGATATTCGGGCTACTCGATTAATTGGAGCAAGTCTCTCATATATGTCCTAGGAAATGAGTCTCCTGCTCTACCCAGGGACTGCTCAATGCAGACAGTGAGGGATGGCTTCCGCTATCTTGGGATCTTTATTACAGCAGTCCCTAAGCTCCGGTATGAGCGAAACCTGCTCCCGCCCTTGCAGAGGCTGAGATGAGATATTGCTAGTTGGAGGACCCTCCCACTCTCATTACTGGGCAGAGCTGCCCTATTTAAAATGATGTCCCAGCCCCGTTTTTTATACGCCCTGCAAAATTACCCAGATCTGGTCCCTGCGAGATACTTTAGGGAAATTGAAGGATTGCAGAGAGAGTTGCTGTGGGATGGGAGGCCCCGAATCGCACTTAATAAATTGGTCTTAAATTGGTATGATGGCGGCATAAGTCTCCCCGACATTAGGAAATATTATTGGGCTTCTCACTTGGCCGCTATTAATCAGGGCACCTACCGAAAACCTGACGATCCAGGTTTTACCATGGATAGATGGCTGGCGGGGACTACAATAGAGCCCTGTATTCAAACCCCAGGAAATTCCCTCTAACCGGCCCAACCAAACACTCTGTTCTGATTTGGCACACCGCTAACAAAAATTTAGGTTGGGACCGGAAGCTCACACTGGCAACTCCCCTGTGGGACTCAGATCAGCTGGGCAACCTCCGTACCTCAAAGGGATTCGACGAATGGGATCTCATTGGTATCTCCCGGATAGGTGACCTTTGGGTAAAGGGAGATATGATTGCGTTTGACACTCTCCAACAACAATTCGAGCTCTCCGGCTCAGAATTTTTCCGCTACCTGCAGATTCGCCACGCTCTCGTCACAGCCCTGCAGAAGGGCACAGTCCCTCCTGAGTCTTCACCGCTGGAAGACAGATTGCTCGATGGATATCTTCCACAGAAAGCAATCTCATTAATGTATAAAAAACTGATTAACAATACCCCGGATCCTCTTGAACGTTTACGTGAGTGTTGGGAAAGAGATGGACTTGAGATTGATGACGAGAGGCGGTGGCCTCGCCCCTAGAGGTGGCGATTTCCGCTCGGTTACGACTGGTCCAACTTAAAATATTGCATAGAACGTACATCACTGGGCCCCAACTGGTTCACATGGGGAGGGGAGAGGGGGGGATTGCAGACGACGCTATGGTCAGGTGGGCACCTTCCTGCACATACTCTGGGAATGTGAGCAGATACAGGAGTATTGGCGGGAGATACATGAGGTAATGCGGGAAGTACTGCATAAAGACATTCGCCCGGAGGCTAAAAGATGTCTCCTTAATGTGTGGGAACCCACTGATTTGACGGGTATGGAGAGGCTCTGGGCTACTTTGGGTGCAATGGTGGCCAAACGTGATATAGCACAAATGTGGGGGGCAGGTATCCCACCGACTCTGGCCTCCTGGAAAAAGAACTTAGACTGGTGTATGTTCAGGGAGAAAACGGTCTATGTGGCACGAGGATGCCCTAAGAAGTGGTCCGCTGTGTGGTGTAAGTGGAATGCCTACCGGGGAGATATCTGTGTGGCCCCTGTGATCCCCTCGGAGATGAACCATTGTCTCCTTGAAGCCCTCTCGACGATCGATATCTATCCCAGCTCCAATGATGCCTAAATGTAATCGCCATATGTATCATTGCCATATAATGTACACGCTGCTTTGCCGAATGTCAATGTTTATGTTTAATAAAAAGATATCTAAAAAAAAAAAAGAATAGCAGAGGGTCGGCGAGCCCCATCACCAACATGACTGGCGACTGGAGGACCTTCATCATAATGGTTGCAGTGCGGATGATATCTGCCTTGTCACGGGCCTACCTGAGGTCTACCCCCCATAACTCTTCTCTCAGTATCTGAGAACTATATTTATGTTTGGGGACAGTTTATTTGGGACTTCTTGGTATGGGGTTGGGCCCTGCTCCCATTGGGGCAGTGGCGTGACACCTACCGTGACAGATGCTTCAGCTGCTATGAGGTATTGGGTGGGGTGGGTGGGGGAGGGGTTGGGTTTGTTAAAAATTGTTGATTACACTGTGTCTTGTTCGCTTCTTACTGTGGTCTGTATGCCCCGGGACAGCCCGAAATTCTCCCATCTTCTTAGATGCACTGCCATGTATAGACTCGGCGGGTAGGCTCCAGGTGGTTAGTTGGAATGTACGTGGGGCGTTAAATAAGATCAAACGGGGTGCGGTCCTACGACAGGCCAAACGTGCCTCGGCCGATGTTCTCCTACTACAGGAGACCCATCTTATGGGTACTAAGGCGCTGTGCCTTGCTCGCTTTGGCTATATACAAGTCTATCACGCGGGGTTCACTAGGGGCTCCAGAGGGGTGGCCATCTTCATTCACCGCCGAGTTCCTTATATACACTCTAAAACGTGGACTGACCCCCAAGGTAGATACATTTTTGTGTTAGGGACATTACACGGAGAGGCCATTCTCCTGGGTAGCGTGTATGCACCCCCCCACTCTCAGACTCGTTTGTAGAGCGACTGACGACATTACTTGTAGAAATGCCTCTAGGCCTCTCTATCATATGTGGTGACTGGAATGATGTGGCAAATGTGGCGCGGGACAGGTGGAGGTCACACACGGCACCCGAGGTACCTCGGAATACGCGGCTACATACACTAGTGGGGGATATAGGGTGGTTGGACACATGGAGGCATCTGCATCCAGGCACATATGGCTACACGTATTATTCGGCCGTCCATGACTCTTTCTCCAGGTTAGACTATATATTCATACTGCACTCCTATTATTCCCGAATTGCTGCAACTGACATCCTACCTAGAGGTCTGTCGGACCACTCTCCGGTGGCCTTAACACTGCGCCTAGAGGTGGCGCGCCCTCCTTTTCGATGGCGCCTGTCTCCGTTGCATCTCCAAGACCCGCAATACACGTTGCACCTACATCAGGCACTCACAACATATTTTGCTGAAAACTCGGGCACGGTGAACTCTCCGGCTATGCTCTGGGAGGCTATGAAGCCCACCATCAGGGGGGTGGATATTGCATATTATGCCGCTCAACGGAAGAAACGCAGGGAGGCCCTGCTCCAGACTGAGGCCCAGATCGTGCAATTGGATCAGAAATGTGGTGAGCACGGTGGGTCCAACCGCCGCCAGCTGCTTCTGCTTCAACAAACCTATGCGGACACGCTGCGCGACGAGGCCAGCCAGGCTTGGCTGGCATCCCGCAGTAGAATCTATCAATGGGGTGACAAATCCAGCTCTCTTCTGCACCGCTTGTGCCAGCACGCTCTCCGCCCAGCGAGCATACCGGGGATTCTAGATGGGGATGGCCAGACGCTTACGGACCTTGCGCAAATTGCTGCTAGCTTTGCAACATACTATACGGAGCTCTATGCACCTAGAGACGCTCTCCCGGAACCCTTGATTCAGCAATACCTTGACGACTTGCCTCCCAAGGCCATTTCGGACGCTGTGAGGGGGGACTTGGATGCCCCGCTGACGGTGGACGAGTTGAGTGCGGCACTGGTCGACCTACGGTCCGGGAAGACACCTGGCCCAAACGGCTTCCTCTGTGAATTTTTAAAATCATTTCAGACTCAATTCCTCCCTTACTACTTGGGAGCGATACATGCAGCCCTTGACGACGGGAAGCTTCCTCCAGATTGGCGGCATGCTGAAATCGCTGTCTTTCCCAAGCCGGGCCAGCCCCCGGATCAATACTCCTCGTATCGCCCAATTTCGTTGCTAAATGTTGAGGCTAAACTGTTGGCCAAAGCACTGGCCAACCGCATTCTCCCGCATATGCCAGAACTGGTTCACCCGGACCGGGCCGGCTTTATGCCCCAGCGGGCTACCAGCCACAACATCAGACGGGTGCATACTGCGATTGCGGCCATTGATCACCTCGAGGGCCCGACGGCCCTGCTCTTAGCGGATATCGACAGGGCATTCGACTCGCTAGGATGGACGTATCTGTTCGCTCTCTTGTAGCGTTTGAACTTGGTCCCCGACTTTTGTCCTATATTAAACTCCTATATACTGACCCTTCGGCCTCTGTCCGAATAGCTGGTGCAGTATCTGCTCCTTTCCCTATAGGACGCGGTACCCGTCAAGGTTGCCCCCTCTCCCCATATTTATTTGCCCTAGCCATGGAACCGTTGGCCACATGGGTTCGTATCGATGCCCAGGTTAAGGGCTTTGAATGGCCCGGGGGGTTCTCGGATCAGATCGCTCTCTATGCTGACGACGTCCTATTTTTTCTTACGGACCCACATCGGACGGGACCGCGTATTCTCTGCATAATGCAGATATTCGGCCAGCATACTGGCTTGTATATGAACACTCAGAAATCTATACTGTGGCCGATACGTGGTGGCCCGGATATGGGCGCCTGGACGACGGAGGTGACGCTGGCTACCACTGGTTTGAAGTACCTTGGGGTGTACATCTCGGACACCCAATCGATTTCATGGGAAAAGAACATAGCCCCTATTTGGACGCGCACTCAGGCTGAGATGGAGTTGTGGTTGCGTATGCCCCTTTCTATACTGGGCAGATCAGCCATTTTTAAAATGGTATCCCTTCCTCGTCTCCTATACCAACTACAGAATCACCTCTTTCAGATAGCGCCCTCCTGGTTTCGACAGCTGAACTCCAGGCTCAGTCGCTTTTTGTGGCACGATCAAGCTGCTAGGGTGTCCCTTAAGACGTGCTTCCAATCAACCTATTGTGGGGGTATCGCGACCCTCGATATCCAATCATACCATGCAGCCTCCCACCTTTTAGTCTTAAACGACTGGTGGTATGGTATTAGCAATGATCCGGCATATCGGATAGAGAAATGGCTGATGGGGGACATGTTGCCACACCGATTGCTATACACGCAGAGAGAGCAACGCAAGCTACCGCCTGCCACTCGAGTTGTCTTTGGTGTGTGGACCGACTCGCTGCGTCGGGTGGGATGGCTGCGGCGATTGACGGGAGAGACCCCTCTCTGGCAGAGTGGCCTCATGCCGCAGGTAACCGCGCTGGTAGGTTTTAAACAATGGGACGCTATAGGTATATCTACCCTGGGAGACGTTATGCATGGTACCACATTGAAATCGTTTCAAGACCTTAGACATGAATACGACATGCCACATGCTCAATTTTACAAATATTTGCAGCTGAGACATGCCTTATCCCCATATATTGCTCACCTAGACTCCCTTCCCGAATTCAACCCTATTGAGGCTAAAGTGTTTATGGGGGACTTGGGGCATCATAAAACCGCAAAGATCTACCAAACGCTAGTGACAAATCTCACCACGACACTTGATCCCCTCCGTGAGAAATGGCAGACAGACTTGGGCTCCCTGTACAGTGACGACTGGAGAGAAGCCCTGGAGTGCCCGAGATATGCAGCAATTGCATCCCGTCTTAGACTTATTCAATTCAAGTATTTACACCGCACTTATTTCACTAGATACCGGCTTTGGAGAGCGGGACTGATCGACTCCCCCAGGTGCCTAAGATGTGATGGCGATGAGGGTACACTATTACATACTGTTTGGAGCTGTGATTCACTGGGTCGGTTCTGGAGGGGGGTTCTTCGATGTTTATCTGAGGTGTTGGGGTGGGTTATACCTCATTCGCCTAGGCTAGTTCTCCTGCATATTACAGAGGAAATTGGGGGCAACATCTATAAAATGGCATTTATTGTTCTTGGTCTTACCCTGGCCAAGAGGGATATTGCAAAGGCGTGGAAGGATCGTTTCCACCCAAATTGAATGCCTGGAGGGCGGGTCTCGACTGGTGTATGGGGCAGGAACAACCCATCTTTAAAGCGCGAGGGTGCCCTCAAAAGCACTTTAAAATATGGAAAAGATGGGCGGACTATAGGGGCCTTGTATTGGAACCACCTTCGCCACACCCTGCTGAAATCGAAAATGTATAGAGACGCAGCACAGGGCAGTAAGGATGTACAGTTAGATATGATGTGGGTGGAAGGGCTGGAGGGGCTTGACCGGGATATTGTTTTGCAGTATACGACACAGGGTTTTGAAATGTTTAGGGCTGTCGTTTACGGGCCCGATTGGTTCAATTTTTTGTTTTACAACAATTATGTAATAGTCACCTGCTCAATATTCACTATATGCATACTTGTATGCTATAATGATTTTGTAATGTCTGCAATTACTATATCTGTTGACTCAATAAAAAGAGTTTTGGAAAAAAAAAGCAACTCTTTCAAAGGGAGAAAAAAATTCTCCAGCATTTGATGATGTTTCAGTCCAAAAGTCTAAGAGCACCCTCTTCTTTACTTGTTTTTCCCACATACTCAAAGTGGCACACTGCCCCGGATCTGTCACATGTAACTCAATGTCTCCTTTTTGTATTGGCCACACGTCTGACACACATTGCATAATACTCTTTTGCAGATTCAAAAGCACATTGCTGCTGCTCTCCCCAATCAGAGTTATGCTTGAAAATAAAAATGTTCATCATTTCTTCTTTTAGAATAACATCTCTCCATGTAAAGCAAGGTTTGTCATTTACTGACCAGTCTAATTTGTAACTGCAACCAACAATCGCCAGTTCTAACAGGCTGATTTGTTTATCTTCCTGGACGTTACAGTCAAAGCTGCGTGCATGAAACTGTGCTTCATTTTCTCGAGTCAACATTACTTCGGAAGGGGGTGTGGCTTGGAGCCACCGACAATGGCCGCAGAGTAAAGAAGCTCCGGGCTAGATGGCGTGTGAGACCAACATCCGCACAGTAATCCGTTACGACACGGACAAGAAATCAGTGGAAAAGTCCCCCGGACGCCCACGGACCATCAGGAGTGGCTGCGAGCGAAGGAAAATCGACAAAATTGGAAGAAATCGCTGCGCCATAATTGCGGCCTACAATCCACGCCAGCCATACGTGAGAGCCAGCTGACCACGTTGGAGGCCGGTGAGGGGTGCGAGTGGCCGCGGCGTAATCCGCGCCGGACTGATTCCCCAGGTACGATAAAACAGGCTGAGTCCAGACGAAGGGGCCACAGTGAGACTGGTGAGCCGCCCAAAAGGGTACGAGTGATTCGCGGGGCCCGAGAATAAACTGCAGCGTAGGAAACCAGTGCGGCTGGACTCCCGGCCGAGAGAAGAGCTCCTCTGTTTCTTCCCCTTCCCCCCATAGTCGGCTGTCCAGAAAGGTGTAGTGGGCCCTGCGGGCTTGGGGGAAGCGACGCATGCCAAAGATCGAGCGGTGGGGCCTGGAGGCATGGGGCTGCTGCGTGAAGGATTCCCGGGCTCGGGAGAGGCGGCTGGTGCGCACGGCGTCTCGAGAGCCCGGGTATAGAAAGCGTGGAGGACACACAGAGGGAGGCAACACTGGGGGTGAGGCCCCGACTTACAGCTCGCCCGGCAAAGAGCCCCTACAGTACGAGGGATCGCTGAGAGGCTGCAAAATTCGGTAAGGACCTAGGGAAATATGGCCGCCCATTTAGGAGGTAAAGGAAGTATACGCTCCAGACTGAAGATATAACACGCCGCAATAGAGAGGCCTGGAAATAGGTCCTGGTGGAGTGGATTAGAAGAGACCATAGGGTTCAGCTCCGGTCAAGTTGTTTCACAAGAGGCTAATTACTGGGAATTTGAGATTGGAAGAACATAAGCAGCGAGACAATACATAGCTGCTCGGAACGGGTCATAGACTCCTGGGAGTGGAGTTGACGCATCAAGCCATCCGGGGACTGAACCACGAGAGGGAGAACCAGGCCATCTGGGCCTGAACAAAAGATACAGGCACGGAGCTGGAAGAATCTCCAACAGTATTTTGGGGTACAGAGACACTCCGGAAGACCATATTGGACACGCTTAAATGCACAAGAGATGGTGAAGCCAAACACCCCGGCAGCAACACAATCGAATAAAATGGATAAGTACACGGTCACAAAAACCCCGGCGGCAGAGCCGAGGCTAACTGGGGGAGCAGAACCATCGCTGGCGAGCATCATGGCGGCCATCACTGACTTAAGGGAAGTCTGGAGCCAAAAATAGACTCGGTCACAGTGGAGGTTAACCTCCTAAGGGCGGACTTCCGTAAAATCTCTGAAAAAGTGACGAATGCAGAATCGCAGAAAGGAATATCAAACAATTACAAAACTCAACGCAGCAACTGGAAGAGCTAGTACACTATCTTGAACATCAACAAAGGCAGATGGCCTCCAAACTCGAAGATCAAGAAGGGCGTGCGAGAAGAAACAATCTGCGTGTGGTGGGGGTACCGGAAGGGGCGGAGGGCCCCAATATGGACCTCTTCCTAGAAGACCTTATCACAAAGCATCTGTGTCCCAACATTTTCACCATTGAACGGGCTCACAGGGCCCCTATCCCAAAGCCTGGGGCTCCACCGAGAACAATAATAGCAAGGATTCTCAATTTTAGAGAAAGAGACGCAATACTACAAGCCGCAAGAATCCATGGGGACCTCTTGTATGAAAATGCTACAATACGCTTCTTTCCGGACTTTACCCTGCAGGTTCAGAAATTGCGCCGTACTTTCGATGCTGTGAAAAAGGAGCTCCGTGAAAAGGACATCAAGTATATGATGCTTCACACAGCAAATCTGCGAATAATGGCTGAAGGGAAATCATGGTACTTTCAGACGCCGGAAGAAGCGAGAGAATGGCTGGAGGGGTGGATAGAGGTGGGCCGCAATTCACCGAACTCCCGAGATCAGCATGGCCCCTCGGGTTTGAGGGGGGGGACACAGAGAAAACGCAGGTGGAAAAGAGGCCGCTGGTAGGGAATGATGGCCAAACAATCGTACCTCATTGAAAGAAGGACCAACGCGGCCCCCTGTGCAAGCTGGGGACAGAAGATGACACACCCGGCAGAACGAACACTGACTGTTGAAGCGGTGAGAGGGAACTGAGGAGGGGAGGGGGAAACAAATCGCTATTGTGGGTGATGGGGGTTACGATCCGATTACAAAGATTATGTGCGTAGAAATGACATCACAGGGCTGAGTAGGAGTGGAGCGCAGCCGGAACTGGTATTGGCGGCTGCCTCTAGCCTACCCCAGCAGGATGCAACCTCACATGGGGCGACAGGCTCTCTGCGTGTTGGGGTGGCTGGTGGTTCCAAACTCGCCAAGCAGGGTAGCAGGGTGGGGGGTGAATGTTACGGGGATTGGACTCGACCCTGTTGGTCGGGCAGGTTTTGCAGTTAGTGAGTTTATTTTTAGAATTATACGTCTCGACACGCTGTACATACAACTCAAAGTGCACCAAGGGGTTACAAACTGGCTTCTCCCGATTGGCCCGCAGCCTCAGAGAGAGACGATAAGTATAAAAGGTGGAAGGCTAGAGTATAAGAATCCTAATTGTCAAAATAGAGCTAACAACATGCAATACCACTGAAAATTTTAACTTGGTATGTTAACGGCCTGGGGAGCAAGATAAAACGCACGTTAGTACTGCAGTATCTCCGGCGCCACGCTCCTGACGTGGTCCTGCTTCAAGAGACTCACCTAAAAGGTAACCACTGCACTGTGCTAGATAGGTATGGGTATAGGCTGCGGGCCCATGCTGGGTATACATCTGGATCAAGAGGAGTAGGGATTCTTTCAAGTTATCGACTCCATTCATTGTGAATAGGTGTTGGCATGATCGACTAGGGAGGTTTGTAGCACTGACTGGGAGCTGGGAAGGGGCAACGGTTAACTTTTGCTCACTATATGTCCTCCCTAGGCTGCACAGGGACACACTCCCGGCTGTGGGAAACGTAATACTAGAATTGCCCCCTGGAATAACGATCCTGGGAGGTGACATGAATGTAGTCATGGACCCACAGATAGACAGACTAACGGGGACGGTTGGCACCGCTGGTGCAGATCCACTTGAAGGCTTCATCCAGGCAATGGGCATGACGGACCTATGGCGCGCGCACAACCCGACGCCCCGCCAACACACGTACACATCCGCTGCACACAACAGCCATTCCAGGTTAGATTATATTTTCACACATCATGGACAGGCCAGACACTTCCGAGGGGCCACACAAAAGGCACGGGGTATTTCAGATCACTCCCCAGTTGAAGTGCAACTGCAGGGCACACCACGAAGAGAGGGCCTACCACCTAGACCAGACCCCTGGCACTTTAAAAATAAGGACTTTGCTGACCGGGTGCGGGAGCGCACCACACAATACTTTAGGGAAAACGAGGGATTGGTCGAATCGGCCTCCACACTGTGGGAGGCGTATAAGACTGTGATCAGGGGATATGTGCAGGTGCAAATTGGCATCCAAAATAAAGAACAACTTAAAAAATTGGTAACTCTCGAGAACGAAATAAACAGGCTCGAGGGAGAAATCGGAGAGGATAGTGATCCGGATGGGTCAAGAGCACTGAAAATCAGACTAAAAAGGCAGGAATTCAGGGAGCTGGGCGAGCAGAAGGCGAGGGCACAGATACTAGCAACCCAGAGGAAACTATACGATGTAGGCAATAAAGCAAACAAACTGATCCCCTGGCTAGAACGTAGGGATAATGAGAGAAACTGGGTCCTGGAAATATCTACCCCAGGAGGCGGCACCCACAAAGCAGGGACAGAGATAGTAGAGGCCTTCGCCCAATACTATGAAAAATTATATACTTCCTCCCCGCAACGCTCGGCGGAGGAGTGCGGTGAACTGTTGTGAGAGATCAACCTTCCTACACTTTCGGCAGAAGATAGTCAAACGTTAGAACAAGATTTTACAGTGGAGGAGTTGGCAGGCGCGCTCACAGACCTCCAATCCGGCAAAGCGCCCGTCCCAAATGGGCTCCCAGTCGAACTATATAAAAGCGTCGTGGGCAAGATTGCCCCCTATTTATCGAACATGTACGAAGAGTCTAGGGAAAAAGGTGAACTTCCGATCGATCAATGCACAGCCACAGTAGTGGTGATCCTCAAGAAAGGCAAGGTTCAGGACGACTGCAGATCATATAGGCTGATCTCCTTATTAAACACAGAGGCGAAGGTACTGGCGAGAGCTCTAGCAACTAGACTGCAGACTGTGATCTCCAAACTGGTCCATCCACCAAGTCTGGATCTATGCCCCATAGGAGCACACGGCTAAACCTTCGCAGATTGTACGGGGTCCTAGACTGGACGAGAGGGAGCTTCAGGGAAGAGGTGGTACTGCTTTCCCTAGATGCCCATATGGCGTTTGATAGTATTGAATGGGAATTTATGTTTGCAACGCTGAACAGAATGGGATTTTGTCCTAACTTTTGCGCGTGGGTGAAATTACTATATCAAGATCCACAAGCTCGGGTGCAAGTGAATGGGGAGGTCTCCCGCTCATTTCCATCGAGAAAGGGCACGAGACAGGACTGTCCACTCTCGCCAATGATTTTCGCCCTGGCGCTCGAGCCTTTGGCGGCATGGATCCGTAATGACCCAATACTATCGGGGATACCTGGTGGGGATGACTGGGAGGATAGAATATCCCTCTATGCTGACTACATATTGTTATACCTATGTAAGCCACATAGATCAGTGCATAGAGTACTGCATATATTCCTTTACTCTTTAAGATGATGACATTGCCCAGATTGCTGTACGTGCTGCAAAACACCCCATATAAGATACCCAAAACAGTGTTTCAGGGAATAAATAGCGAACTGAGAAAACTCCTATGGGACGGTGGCAGCCCCAGAATTGCCCTGAGCAAGTTGCAACGGGGAGTGTATGAGGGAGGACTGGCAGTCCCAGATATTCAGAAGTAGTATTGGGCCTCACAGCTGATAGTGGTAAACGATTGGGTATTCACAGATCGTAGCGATCCAGCCTTTAGGGCAGATCACAGGGCAATGGGAGTGGGGGGATATGTGGCTAGTTTATATCGAAGAAGCAAAGAACAGCATCTCCCAAAACCCACACAGACGGTGGTGAGGATATGGCAGGAAGCCTCAAGACACACGGGCTGGGAGGGACGTCTGACGGGGAAAACAACACTATGGAACAGTGATCATTTAAAGGAGGTCGGGCCCTGAAGGGGTTCAAGAGCTGGGATTTGCTGGGACTTGATACGGTGGGCGATGTATGGAGAGGACAGAAACAGATTTCATTCGACAATCTCAAATCGGAATACAACCTAGCAGACTCTGAAAGATTTAGATATATTCAATTGAGTCACGCCTTGCGGCAACATATAAGAGAGGGGGAGGCACTTCCTGATTACTCACCACTGGAAGACAGATCACTAATGGACCCCATGTTAACAAAGGCTACCTCATTAACATATAGGAAAATAATCTACAATTCACCTAACCCAATAGATTCACTAAAGGGAGCTTGGGAAACGGACATAGAGCCCTTAGAAAACGAGGACTGGGAAGAGGCGATACAAAGCCCAAGAGAGGTAGCGATAAGAGCCAGATTTTGCCTTATACAACTACGCATACTACACAGGGCATACTTCAACGAATAGGTCAGGTGTTTCTGGGTACTGTATTAGAGGCTGTGGTGAAGTTGGATCCTTCCACATTATTTGGGAATGTAGCATTATACATAATTTCTGGAAGGAGGTAACTCAGATAATGTCAGAGGTCACGGACTCAGAGATTCCGACAGAAACACGATGGCTCTTACTGTGACCTAAAATGGCCAAAGTATATGGTCATTTGGCTCAAAATAGCTGCAATGGTGGTGAAAAGGAATATTGCAAGGAAATGGGGGGCAAGAAGACTTGGATTGGTGCGCCGGGGTAGAGAAAGTAATATATGGCCACTCTTGGATAGATAGATGTTGTGATCAGGCAAGAGGTAAACTAGTAGCCCATTGACAAGTGACTGCGACCTTGTGATCCATGAATATCATGATGCAGGAATATCGTTGACAAGAATATAGATTTTCTAAGGTAAGTAATATCGATGTCAAAAATATCTACGTTAATATCATCCACCCGCAGTATTAGGATGCGACCGCCCTATGGGCGGTCGGAAACATTTATTTTTCTATTGCAGCTTGTGCCGCGGCCGGAAAGGGGCCGCAGCACAAGCTACAATAGAAATATTTACGTTTTCAAACATACCTGCACCGTGTGACAGGCACCATGGTTTAGGGGGGCACCACAGGTGCTCTCCAGGCGCCGTAGCGGAGGGCCAGGGGGAAGGGGGCCCTTCTAGGGGCCCCCAAAGTCACTTTCCACCTGCCTTTTCATGGCAGGCGGATCGCCATTAAAGGGCAGGCAGAACGCAACATTGTAATCCCGACAGGGGAGCCGGGGCTGGCTCCACTGCCATTTTGGGATTATGATTCCGCACGCCGCCCTGATGGGCTCCGTTAGCCCATCGAAAGCGGAACGGAATTCCCCCACGGGTGTCCCTCCAACCGCCAGTATCATAATACGGCAGTCGGACGGAAACTTATGATGTCGGGCGGAAACCCGCCAACGAGCTTTCGGATGACTTTTCTCCCAACAGCTTATTGAGGGCCTATGTTGTTAATATCATTTACAAAAATATCGTTGTTGAAAATATCTGGGTTTTTTGTATTTTAGTATATGTTTTGATTATAGATGTTATAAATTGTTTGTATAATTATTGTTAATGTTTTTAATATAGTTTGTACATTTTTTGTTGTTTTTTAATATAATTTAATTGCTTATTGTAACTTTTAGTGCCGTTGCGGATTGTGGGTTTTGTAGAGGTATAAGGTAGGAAGTAATTTTATTATAATTAATTCATTCATTTTTTATTATTTTTTTATTTAATATTTAATTATGTAAATTGTGTAATTGATGAATTTTTAATGTTATGTTTTAGGTGCGGGTTGTGGGTTTTGTGGGAAGTAAATTAATTGTATTAATGAGAGGATTTGGCCTAACGGGTAGAGCAGTCGGCCTCAGAGCTGGGGAACCGGGGTCGAGTCTCGGTAGGGGTGCTCAACATCCTGTGTTTCCAGGCAAATCACTTAATCTCCACAAAAAACAAAAATGAACATGTCCATCTGTAACGCAACTGATGCTCATGTAAAGCGCTCTGGTACCTTCGGGTCTAGTTTTGCGCTATATAAAACGAATTTAAAAAAAAAAGATTATGTTTAATGATTAAGCATTTAATTGATAATTAAATTATGTAATTGATTTATTTTTAAGTTATGTTTTAGGTGCGGGTTGTGGGGTTTATAGGGTACAGGGACGGAAGTAAATTAATTATAATTAGTTAATAATTAATCTAAATTATTATTAATTATTTAATTGATAATTATGTAAGTTGTGCAATTAGGATATTTTTGAAATTATATGTCAGGTGCGGGTTGTTAGGTTTGTAGGGGTACAGGGTGGGGAGTAAATTAATTATAATTAATTAATAATCAATTTAGATTATTATCTAATTAAGATTTTTTTAATTATATGTCAGGTGCGGGTTGTGTTTTCAGGGTTACAGGGTGGGAAGTTTATTAAGAAATAATTTATTGATAATTGATTATTACTTTAATATTAATTATTTAATTGATAATTATGTTAATCGTGAACTTGTATTTGTTAAGTTATATTTTAGGTGTGTG
The DNA here is from genome assembly GCA_963921515.1 of Calotriton arnoldi. Lineage (NCBI taxonomy): Eukaryota > Metazoa > Chordata > Amphibia > Caudata > Salamandridae > Calotriton > Calotriton arnoldi. The sequence goes on from CAWUFW010000725.1 coordinate 735,982, forward strand.
TTGTTTAGTTTGTAGGGGAAGTTATTTAAGTAATGATAAATAAATAAAAAGTATTCACTTATTTATACTTAGTTTATTTAAATTACATTTTAATTGTTGGCTGTTATGTTTGTGGGAATATAGTGTGATATTTTAATTTTATTAATAATATTTGTGTTCATTGATAATAATTAATACAAAATGTTATATTTATGTTATTTTTTGAATTTTTGTTAAAATTAAGACATTTTATTTTTATATTTAGAATTTTATATTTTGGGGTAATAGAGTTGTTAAAATATGTAATTTGTTTGACGTGAAGTACTCTCTCTGTGTGGTGCCAGTGAATGGAGTGGGAATTGTACATTTTACCCCCTCTGAGTCTAACGCTTTCTCTGCTGTTGCATCGACTTGTGTGGGAATAGTAAATTTAACCTCTCCTGAGTCCAATGCTTTCCCTCCTGTTGCACACACTGGAGTGGGAATAGTATACTTAACCACTCCTGAGTCCAACGCTTTCCCTACTGTTGCACACACTGGAGTGAGAATAGTAAATTCTACCCCTCCTGAGTCCAGCACATTCTCTACTCTTGCACACAGTGGAGTGGGAATAGTAAATTCTACCCCTCCTGAGTCAATTGCTTACCCTACTGTTGCACCGACTGGTGTGGGAATAGTAAATTTAACCCCTCCTGAGTCCAACACTTTCCCTACTGTTGCACATACAGGAGTGAGAATAGTTAATTTAACCTTAGCTGATTCCAACACTTTCCCTACTGTTGCACACACTGGAGTGGGAATAGTTAATTTAACCTCTAGCTGATTCCAACACTTTCCCTACTGTTGCACACACTGGAGTGGGTATAGTAAATTTTACACCTCCTGAATCCAAAACGTTTCCTATTGTTGCACTTACTGAAGTGGGAATAATAGATTGAACCCCTCCTGAGTCCAACGCTTTCCCTACTGTTGCACACACTGGAGTGGGACTAGTACATTTTACCCCTCCTGAGTCCTACGCTGTCCTTACTGTTGCCCACACTGGAGTGGGAATAGGAAATGTTACCCCTCCTGAGTCCTACGCTTTCCCTACTGTTGCACACACTGGAGTGGGAATAGTCAATTTTACCCCTTCGGTGTCCAATGCTTTCCCTACTGTTACACACTCTGGAGTGGGAATGGTAAATTTGACCCCTCCTGAGTCCTACGCTGTCCTTACTGTTGCACTCACTGGAGTGGGAAAAGTAAATTTTACCCCTTCGGTGTTCAATGCTTTTCCTACTGTTGCACATACTGGTGTGGGAATAGTATATTTATTATCCTTGGAGTTTAATACGTTTATTTTGGTATTGTTTACATATTTATTATTATTATGTGTTTATGTATTTAATTTTATATTTTTATACATATAAATGTATATAATTTGTAACATATTTTTAGTAAAACTTATTTTTATATATTATTTACTGTTTTATGGATAATTATATGTATAAATATTTTACTTTTTTTGCAGTTTATTTGTTACATTTATTCGTTATTTTTATATGTGTATGTAAAAAATTATATATATAGCTATATTGGTATATATTTAAAAACGTAAAATTAAAATATCGATTATAATTAATATTTTTTTAAAGTTTTATATTATATATGTGTATATAAATATACACACATTCATATGTATGCGTGTTTGTTTAAATATGTTTATATTTATATATATATATATGTTTAAATATTACTTAAACATATTTAATTGACATTATATTAATGTTATAAGTTAAAATATTTGATATTTACTGTTTTTAAATATATATATATTTTCAATATATATTATTGTATAAAAAAAATTGATATTAGTGTAAAACGATATTTGTTTTCGATATTTTTGTACTTACCATTATATGTATAGAAAAACTATATTTTTGGGATTTCAACTAGAGAGGGGGTGTTCTAATCTGTGAGGAAATGGCGCCTCCTAAGTATGCGTAAGATTTGATTCTAATGATTCAACAGACAGTGCAAAAGGTGAGGGAAAACACCCTGAACCCTCTGAATAGACCCTAGAGTCAAAACCGAATATATATACAATCCCCTGCACACGTGGATATCATTTCATTTTCAAAGAGTATACAGTAAGTTCAATAAAGTTTTATACGACAAGGTAAAAAAAAGAAAAGATTAGATTGTGATCCAAGTGGTTGATGTTTTTCTTATTCTTTTATTCCGAAATGCCCAGCCAACACGTGTTTCATCGTGGGAAATTACCCTTCGACTTCCTCAGGGCTAAAGAAACATACAATAACATGTAATGGATCACAACGTCCACAACATCCTAGGTACAACATCTTGAGATGAATACAGACATTCACCATGTAGTGAATAAACTTGAATCCGAAAATGAGTGCATCAATTCATGCATTTTAACCGTGACATCCTGTTTAAGTGGATTCAATCCAAACCAAAAACCCTCATCAACATGGGTTTCTGGGCATTTATATCTGTCGAATTACAGTGTTAGAAGAAAAGAAACAATGAGTGACAATCAATTATGTGAGGTAAAACATAAGCGTGCTCATATGGAAAGTGACCAGCCCCTGGCGCAAATCTCCATGGCATCTGTAGAAAGGGGAGTTTCCGATTCGTAGCCGTATCAGTACAGGATTTAATAAGGATTAGATATTAAAAAATATTCAAAAAATATTGAAAACAATATTGAAAAATATTGAAAAAGGGGGGGAAAAGGGTGGGGAAAAGGCCCAGGAGTTGCAGGTTTAGGATGGATATCATGTTTTCGGCTACCACGTGTGAATACCGCATGCGATAGCGCAAGACAAGTGGGATACAAGACGGGATATACACTACCTGTGAGGCTAGCAGTTTCGTGCTCAAATTCTAAAAGGGAAAGAGTGAAGGCTATCTTTAAGTCAGTATGTGACCCCATGTACGAATCATATTGAAAATGGTTACAATAAACCGAGTAGGTGGGTGAGCTCTCACCTCTCCGCCGGTTCTACTTCCGTCCCGGCTGTTCAAAACGGGTTCCTTCTGTTTCCGTTGAGAGCTTCGTATCAAATACATACATGCTAACTAAGAGGGAAAGCATGTGGTTTGCTCAGTATCCCTCAAAATCTACTGTTTGTAAGCTATTGCTGCCGAGACAGGTTACATAATCCTGTCGGGGATATGAACCCTTTTCTCACCTTCGGGTGATTCCAAACATCGCCGATTATCGGTCTATTTCTCCCGTCTATGGAGGGTTGAAATTCAAGCTTGAGTATCCAAAAACCGCACCCCTTATACGGGTACCTGTGGGTTTAAAGAAGCTCTATTAGGCCCTAGACTTGGTAGATCTTAAGCCCCCAGTTATCCCCTTGCTCATCATGACTCCCTTCCTCACCTTAACGTGTGCGCCGACAGCGTGTACGCTGATCTGTCAATTCCTGTGTGACCCGGAACTAGTGGTGCGGTGCGCATGAGTCCTATATGCCGATAGTGAATAAAGAAATAGACTGCTAATCGTGGTTGTGGAAGGCAACCGGAAGTGAAATTCGGTTGCGGTTGAGTACATGAAAGAGTATCATTGGACTGGTCGATCACAAATTTATTTCTCCCTTCAATGCCATGATCCTCAAAATCAACACATATCTATGTGTCAGTACAGTATAGAATTTTGGGGCATACGGGTTTGATCAATAATCGGTTTAACCATTGTGCACAATGGACGGCAGAGTAACGTCTGTCTAATATGACCATCGCATACGTATACTTTGTGCGTGTGTGAGTACCTGAAAACCATGTTAGCCAAAAACCCGGAGAGTGGGATACACAAATTTTTGGGTTGATCGGGGAAAAGAATTGATAAAGTTTTTGAATGCAATATCATGTGAGACTTGCCAGTCAGATATTCCATTGAGATCTAAGACGATATTTGTCAATATGTGTCATTAATAGCACAATTACACTTCATACCATCAGAGTAAGAACAGTACATAGACCTCTAATTGTCAACTTAATAATTCACTGTATAAGGATTCGACTTAAAATTGCAAAAATTGAAATCAAAATCATGTGACATAAGTGTCTAATACAGTAGTACCATACAAAATTATGTGGCGACAGGCTTGCGTTTCTTGTCAAGATCTACCTAGATTTCCTGACTCAATCGGTCTATATCGATAACTTTCGGAAGCCGCGCTGTCTGCCCCGGGGCATCTCAGATCACTCCCCCGTGTGGGTGGAGTTCACACATTACAATCGACGGCAACGCAACACCATAGTAATTAATCCCTGGCTGCTCTGAGTCCCCGACATAAAAGAGAGCCTGATATCACAGTCCGAGAACTACTTCAAGGAAAATGTCGGGTCGGTGGACTCGGCGCAGACGATATGGGAGGCCTTTAAAACAGTGGTGGAGGGTCAAGCGTTGGCTCTCAAGGTGGGGTATAATAGGAAACAAAATCTACAACTAGAACAGCTTGAGGGAGAACTGGTGCAACTTGAAACGGCACACTCACGCTCCCCTAGTGAGCTTACCGAGCATAGTTTAACCACAAAGCAACTTGAATATAAAACCTTAGCCCGAGAACGAGCTGGTGCACGACTTCTGGCCACACGCCACAGGCTTTACGAATTTGGAGATCGGGCGGGAAAGCTGCTCGCATGGTTGGAAAAAAGGGAACAGGCGGAGCGGTGGGTCCCTCGTCTTACCACTGATACAGCACAGACGATATCGGACCCCCAGGCAGTCGCGGACGCCTTTGCGGATCACCTAGAGCGGATATACACGCCATCGGCAGGAGCCACGGCAGATGACTCGCCACTTATTGGCGGACATGCGTCTGCCTGTCTTGTCTGCGGAAGAAAGAGACGAGTTGGAGGTCGATCTCACTGATGAAGAGATTGGCTCCGCAATCAACAGCATACAATCGGGAAAGGCTATGGGGCCCAATGGGGTCCCAATTGAATTTCTTAAGTCTACCGCCTCACTTGTCGTGCCCCACCTGCGGGACATGTACAATGAGAGCTACGAAAAAGGAATCCTGCCGGTGGATCAACGACTGGCGTCTATTGTGGTTATCCGTAAGCCGGGGAAACCCGCAGATAGTTGTTATTCCTATAGCCCGATTTCCCTGATCAATGCTGAGGCCAAAATTCTTGCGAAGCTCCTGGCTGCCCGCCTCACTCCAGTCCTCCCGTCCTTGGTCCATGCAGACCAGTCCGGCATCATGCCAAACCGTAACACCGCATTAAATACCCGTCGTCTCCACAATGTCCTGGGCCGTAAAAGCGTCATAGCAGAAGACACGGTGGTGTTGTCTTTGGACGCCAGGATGGCGTTTGACTCCATCGAGTGGCCATACCTCTTCGAGGTGCTGCGACGCTTCGGGTTTGGCCCGAAATTCATGGGGTGGGTCAAGCTGCTCTATACAGACCTTCAGGGTCAGGTGAGGGTCAATAACTGCCTCTCACTAACGTTTTCTCTGAAAAGGGGCACGAGACAAGGGTGCCCCCTGTCCCCATTGATTTTCTCACTGATCTTGGAGCCACTGGCATCGTGGGTCCAGGGCGATCCGGTGTTACGAGGGTTGAAATGTGCGGAAGGGACGGAAGATAGAATATCCCTTTACGCCGATGATATTCTACTGTATCTGGCATCTCCAACAAGATCAGTGCATAGACTTTTAAATATCTTCACCAACTTTGGCAAATATTCAGGCTATTCCATTAATTGGTCCAAGTCCGTGCTTTTCGCCCTCCACGGCCCGATCCCTGCACTCCCAACTGACTGTGACATCAAAAAAGCCACAGACGGTTTTCGGTACTTAGGGATTTATGTAACCCCTGATCCTGTACTGTTCCACGCTAAAAACCTAGCTGCGCCTCTGGACAGACTGCGCGGCGACGTCAAACATTGGCGGACACTACCCCTTTCCCTATTGGGCCGTGCCGCGCTTTACAAGATGTTAGCTCTTCCCTGATTTCTGTATGTACTCCAGAATTGCCCTTACAGGATCCCTGACTCATATTTTGGCAGTATCGAGAGTGAGGTCCAGACTCTGCTGTGGGACGGGAAGGCGCCCCGTATTGCCATGACTAAACTGACCAAGGGTTGGTACGACGGAGGTATAGCACTCCCAGATATCCGTCTGTACTACTGGGCTTCGCAGCTGGTGGTGGTGGTGAACCATTGGCTGTACCGCCCCCAACGGACCCCGCCTTCTTGACGGTTATCAAATGGGTCGGGGGGGCTATCTGGGGGCCCTCTACTCGAAGGCTGGAAGAAGCCGTTACCTGAGCCCTACAGCCCTCACGGTGGACGTCTGGCGTCGGGCAAATCGGAGACTGGGCTCGCTTGATGTGCTCACTAGGGCTACCCCATTGTGGTCAGCCCAGAAGCTGGGTACCCTTTGCAACCAGCCCTGCTTCGACAGGTGGGATACTATCGGCATCTCGACGATAGGTCACCTGTGGAAAAAAGGTAAAATACTGCAGTTTACAGAACTGGGAAAGGAGTATCAACTCGCTCAGGGAGAGGTCTTTCGCTATCTCCAGATTCGTCATGCGCTCACGACAGCTCTCCAAGGGGCCGAGGAACTACCGGAATCGTCTCCCCTAGAGGGTCTTCTCCTCTCTGAACCACTGCCAAAAAAAGCAGTGTCGCTCACATACCGGAAACTCTGTAATAATCTACCAGACCAGTTTCAATCCCTTAGAGATAAATGGCAGGCGGATCTGGGGCAGCTGGAGGATGACGACTGGCGAACAGCGCTGATGTCCCCCAGGGAAGTGGCTATCCCTCTCAGGCTCCGCCTTGTCCAATTAAAGGTCCTACATAGAGCATACCTTACAGGACTCGTCCTTGCAAAGATCGGGAGACGACAGGATTCTTTGTGTTTCCGTCGCTGTAACGGGGAGGCAACCTTCTATCACATCATATGGGACTGCTCACACATACAGGCCTTATGGGTGAGGGCTACCCAGCTCATGCAACAAGCACTACAGAAGGACATCACTTTGACACCACAGTTGGGGCTCCTCAACATCTGGGAGGCGACAGATCTTACTGAGATTGAGCAGCAGTGGGTCGCCCTGGGGTACATGTTGGTAAAACGGAACATAGCTACAAAATGGGGGGCAGCTGACACTCCATCTTCCGGAAACTTGGCAAGGGACCTAGATAAATGCATGATCGCAGAAAAAGAGGTCTTCAAGTCTAGAGGTTGCCCAAAGGAAGTGGGATAAGAAATGGGGAAAATGGAATGTTCATAGAGGTGACCTGTGTGTCTCGCCAACCACGGAAATGGAAATGTCGGAACGCCGATGGGACAGAGGGGGTACAGATGGCTGAGTGAAGCCGCGATTTTGAATGATAACATTTGTAAACAACATGTATCTGTCCATGTCTTGATCACTAGTGTATATGTGACTGGTGCTACTTTATTTTCAATAAAAACAAATGTTTAAAAAAAAAAGATCTACCTAGATTCCTATCATGTACGTGTAGTGTATCTTTTGAGAGTTATCTAGTGCAGGGCGTGGACAATTTAGGTGGCATGTTACATGAGTGTGAGTGATGTGGTCTCCTGGCAGTCATATCAGATGTAAATGATGTAAAGGGATTGCTTAATCCCCTAAGAAGTATTGCATCTCGTGGTCTGTATTTAAACCTCTCTCAACAGATTTGAGCCGCATGATCCAAGTTGCCTCCGTGCGTCTCAGTTTTAGCTCCCTATTGCCTCCCCTGGGGCTTTGTGCAATCATGTCAATCCCATAGAAGGAGAATTGCTTGTTGTGTCCCTGTGAGGTGCATGTCACGGTGTGTACTGCCATGGGATATCTATCATCCATTTGTTTTATTGCTCTTGCGTTTTCGCTTACTCTCTTTCAATGTCCGGATTGTGCTGCCCACATATATCTTGTTACACCTGCATTCGATGATATAAACCACAAACTTAGAGTTGCAGTTAATGTTGTGTCTTATGGTGTATTTCAGTCCGTCATGTCCTGTAAAACTTTTTTTGTTGTCCGAGGCCCATCTGCACACCCCAAAGGAGCCACATTTATGGAAACCTAGGGAGTGTGAGGTGAGCCAATTCAGGTGTTTCCTGTCGCGTGGGACACTAGGGCTGAGAATGGACTTAAGAGTATTTCACTTCCTGTATGTAATTTGGGGTCTATTTGTGACGAATTCTTCTAGTGACTTGTCAGATTTCAAAATACTCCAATGTTTATTCATGCTCTTGACTAGGAATCTAGTGAGACCATTGTAGTTGGTGATGAGTCTGTTACCACCCGAGTACCTACCAACCTCACACAACTGTATATATGCACATTTTCCTTTTTTCCACTTTCCCTTCTCTTGCAATATTCTCCGTCCTCATTGGCCAAAAAGTTACCATGTGATGGGAGGCTCTCCTATTTAAGTACCACCTGTAGCCACATCGAGTTGCTTGGCTTTAAAGCATCGAGTCTGGATCTAGCAAGTTCAAGAAACTCTGTTCCCGCTTGTCCCACTTGCTTACTCGTAATTCTTGTTTCCTGGAACACGGCCGCTGCCGTGAGCATTGTCTCCACCCTCACTAACGAACCAGAGGAGCGATTCCTTTCCCTTTAATTCAATTGCGGTGAACGGCCGCTGCCGCAATTCACCGCCACGCCCAGGACCGCAGGAGCGGTTCCTGTTCACTTTACTCCATCATCTCGGTGCCCGGCGGCTGCCGCAAGCACCGCTACGCTCAGCAAAGGACCGCAGGAGCGGTTCCTTTCCCTTCCTAGTCCTCTCGGTGCCCGGCGGCTGCCGTGAGCACCGTAACTTTCACAAGTAGACCGCAGGAGCGGTTTCTTTTCTTTGCTCGACATCACGGTGCCCGGCGGCTGCCGCAAGCACCGTAACTTTCACAATTAGACCGCAGGAGCGGTTTCTTTTCTTTGCTCGACATCACGGTGCCCGGCAGCTGCCGCGAGCACCGTAACTTTCACAATTATACCGCAGGAGCGGTTTCTTTTCTTTGCTCGACTTCACGGTGCCCGGCAGCAGCCGCGAGCACTGCAACGTTTATTAAATAAACCGCAGGAGCGGATCCTCTTTATTATTCTACCGAGTACATTCACTGCTGTACTGTACTGCGACATAAAGTCATTTCATTTCAGTCTAAGGATTCCCCTCTCTCGGAAGGAAGAACTCTCCTATTTTTAGAGGTACATTATTATTATTTTTTTGGCATTATATGTTGGGTTCAGTGCACTGTCCTAATGGACTTTTAGGACTATTCTTACTCCCGCCTTGGTTACCCTTCCAAAGACAATTCAAGGATCCTTAAAGCTTGTCCTGTGGTAGCTTGTCCTGTGGTGAGTGGCTGCGTTATATGTCCTCTAAAAACATTAGTGTAAGGTTCTCTCCACCTGATATGTATATTCCCTCTTTCTTTCCTTATCTAATCTGATTTTCTTGTGTCTTCTATACAGTGGCCCTCCCCTGTGAATTCAGGATCCAACGAAACAGACCCCATCCTCCAGCCTCATCCGTCCCCCACAGGATACACTGTCACCCTCTGGCACTGATCTCTTCTCCCACGATCTTTTGGGTTTACTCGCTTCCCCTTCCCCTTGGGATCAATCGCTTATCCTGCTGTAGGCAGTGTGGAGGGTTGGTCTGAAGGTGAGAGGGAGAATTATCTCTGTTTCCACAGTTCCTGGTTTTCAGGTGAGTGGGATTGTGACAGAGTCTGACTGGCTGTTTAGTTCAACTGTTTCTCTCTCTGTCCACTAGTGTTTCTACTCTGGAGACTTTCAATATCCTCCGTTCTGCTTTTGTTATAGTCTGTGGATCATAACCCCTTGCTTTGAACCTGGTCTTCATTTCTTCCAAACATGAATGAAACTCTTTATCTTCGCTACAGTTCCTTCTGGCCCTCGTGAATTCCCCGCATGGTATTGCCTGGATTTGGTGGGTGGATGTGCACTTTGCGTGTAGGACTGAGTTGCATGATGTCGGTTTACGGTGTAATTTGCTTTGGAGTTTATTGTCCCTTACATACAGTTTGATGTCTAGAAAGTGATGTGTGTCTTGCTGTGCTGAGATGTAATTTCATGCCCATGGTGTTAGTGTTCATATATTCACAGAATTCTGTCAGTTTCTCTTCAGTACGTCGGGTACTGAAGAGAAACTGACAGAATTCTGTGAATATATGAACACTAACACCATGGGCATGAAATTTACATCTCAGCACAGCAAGACACACATCACTTTTCTAGACATCAAACTGTATGTAAGGGACAATAAACTCCAAAGCAAATTACACCGTAAACCAACATCATGCAACTCAGTCCTACACGCAAAAAGTGCACATCCACCCCACCAAATCCAGGCAATACCATGCGGGGAATTCACGAGGGCCAGAAGGAACTGTAGCGAAGATAAAGAGTAGTAGTAGTAAGCAATCATTTATATACCGTCCCCAGTAGATGATGTGCTCATTCCAGGGGTTCCCTTTTTGGCCCCAGATCCATATTTCCTCCAGAACACCCATGACGAGGTTAGCAAAGGATTTATTTTTGTGATTAATATTTTTGACACAATATCTCTGCATCACAATATTTTTGGTTTTGATATTGTGTCAGTGATCCGGTCATGGTAGGAGTGACAGATTGTGGGTGGTAATGTGTGTCTGTTGGTTGGTGGTAGGTGTAATAGTTTCTTGTGGTGTATTTGTAAATTGACTGGGGGAGGGGTAGTCTGATTGGTATTTATCCTCTGAGCATGAAGGTGTGTGGAATTATCGCCCAACGCCCAGAACAGACTGTTTGGGGGTGACAGACAGCATGTACAGTGGACAAAATGAACATTAACAAGTAGGCCCAACCCCATGCAGCACAAACCCTTTGACTGCCAGTTTACAGTACCACAAAATGGATCTGTGAAAGAATATTGTATGTCATTAAGGCAAGGTTGCTATCCTATGTACAAATTATTCAAATGTATATATATGGTTCAATAATGCAGGGCATTAGGATGAGCTAATTGGAAACGCAGTGAGCTGACACCGCATTGACTGGCGCCAGTAAAAACCACATGAGAAGCTTTATGATGTTGAGCAATTTGAGGCTCTTTAGAACGCTTCGTACTTAGAGGAAAGTAAATACACAACTTTGAAAGCATGATTGGTGATTGTTTACGCTCAAAACAAAAATAGAATCAGTGCAAAACCACTATCTGCAACAAGAAAGTTAATTAGGGGCCAAATTCGTAAAGAAAGTTACAAAAGAAGCAGGCATGTCCAGAGCTCCCCTGGGCTGAGGGGTTCTCATGGTTATTCATGTACAGGTATTGATGTAAAGCCCATAAGGTCTGACTCCATTTTGAAGAGGCCCTGACACCATCTTAGGTAACGGGAGTGTCCGTATTCCCACTTTTATGCAGAATCATTGTCATGTCTGCCACTTTCGCAGATGTCGCCTCACCTTATCTTTCTAAGAACCGTGAAAGTGTCAAGTCATTTGGCTAATGACATAGATATAACACCTGATGCGACATCAGTCTGGGACAAATGTCTACTTATCACCATGTCAAGGTCAAATAAGAACAAATACAGACATATAGCCAAAATAGTGTAGTCTGAATGGACTTCCTTTCCATCTTATATGTTCATAAGGAAACGTCTGGGACATAAACCTTGATGCACATAATCTATGTCAAACATTCTTAAACTTATGTCAGAAATTCCAATCTTTGATAAGATTTAGTATGTAAAGACTGACTCTCGACCACTTGGCAGGAGGTCCTTCGCCCAGATTATCATTTGAGATTCTGCCAGAAACGGTATAACCTACTGCCACGCACTTTGAAGATGCTGCATCTCACCGGATGCTGATAAGGCAGAGTTCCGGATCAAGGCAGCTGCCGCAGTGCGTGTTTGCCTTTCATAAGGAACACTGCTTTCTTGCCTCCGCTGATAACGGCAGCTCTTGCTGTCAATAAGGTATGCAGTGCGTTTCTTCTCCCTAAGAAACTCTAGCCTGCAAGTTGTTCCACTCTCCATACTCTCCTAGTGTAGGGCATAGAAGTAGAGGTTTAGGGTGTTAGGTTGTAGATGACATTTTAACCATGTTAGAAATGTTCATTTTCTTCTTCTTAACAACATGCCTTCTTGCAGTTTTTGATATCCTGTGTAGTTTTTTTTATATGCTGAGAAACAGGTTTGCCCTGTTATAATAAACGCTTTTAGTTAAAAGTGTCTATTCTTCTTAGTGCAATATGTGTGTGATATTATGAATTACGAAATAGCTTTTTTCTTTTACCATGGTGCCCCTGATCCCATTGCAGGGATTTTTAGTATCCCAAAAGCAATAACTCTAATCTGACTATGTATTGGGTGGGGTTCTTGGGGGCTACAATAACTTGTTCACCTGTGTCACCCGTGGGTGGGAAAGCAAACCTTGTAAAACTATGCCAAAGTTGTACTTATGCAACAGTTGATGCCCAACGTGGAGCTCGTATCTTACGGTTACGCCTTAAGTAGTTCTTTCACTCTTCACATACACATGAATCATTTTTGCGTCACTAAGGAGACATCCATAGTAATCATGGTTACCTCCAACTTGGGATATGGGAGCACCTATTTCTGTGGGTTGGTCAAGCTTGACTTTTAAAAGGTTAATCCCCATTCTATGGGTATTCTAATTCTGTGATCCCAATTTTTATTGAATCCATTCACCATGGAGTCACTTATTGTGATTGGGCCAATTACAATGAAGCAGTCACTCAGGATCTCAAAGCTAGAGGTGTCCCTGAAGAAAGGGGTCAGTTACTTTTGTAATAGCCACACATGCGGCATATGTCTTTGAGACATTTTACTCATAGGTGGAGTTCCAGCCTATTGATGTTGCCTCAGGGCAGTTTCATGCCAACACAGCGTAGACCAGCCGGCACACTATAGGGCTTACCAAGATTTGGAAATCCCTTTGACTTACCAGGAACAGCAGAACTGGTTTGCTGAACAGCTGCCACAAATGCACAGAAATTGCCGTCTTTGGCATCAGACAATGAAGGGGCTACGTGGCCAGTCTTAGCTGTTTACACGTCTGTTCCTTACCTCAACAACCAAGCACCTGCTGAGGTGACTGGGGTTTTAAACCATCCAGGAGACTCATACAGCTTGTATAATGTACTTTGAGCTACAGACCAGCTCTCGCAGCAGGACCAGCTGCTCCTACACAAGTACAACCATTAGTCTGCAAGCTATTAATGCTATGATGGGAAAAGTGCCCACGAACCGTCACTAAATGTCCTTCTGGATTGCTCGCAAGACCAACCAGTTAGAAGCAGTGTATCCATACACTACACCCCGAGACAAACAGAGAATAGTTACTATATGTCTTCCTTTTGGGATGGTGCCACACAGTGGTTGCAATACCTGGGGAAGCATATTTGCATATATTTACACCAGCACACATGGCACGCCCTCATTGACAGTTTTCCCTCGTGTACTTAAAAAGGTGCAGACTGAGTATAGAGCTGCACCAGCTCTGCACTTAGGAGTAAAGTTAATGGGAAACTTTTCTACAGTTTCCTCTATCATCCTAAGCAATATTAAGGGAGAAGTTTCTGTTCTGGCTACATGTCAGACTGGAAACGGTTTCAGTTCAAAATCGTGAACGAGAACTACCAAAACTAATGTGCAAAAGTTTATACCTCTGTGGGTCCTAACACCTTTGGTACATGACCCGTTAAGCCATATTTAAAACCTAAAAGTGACACTGAGGGCTCCGCTAAACAGAAACCTAAAGCGGAAGGGAAATAGAAACAGAGGGAGAAAAAAGACAGATTGGATCACCTGTATCCTGTGAATCTAGTAGGGGTGGTTACAAGTTAAGTGACCGGAAAAAAAGGAAAAACCTGAACGGTATCAGTATTCTGATAGCTGCTCTTCAAATTCTTTTCAGGACACTGACGGTAAACAACAGAGAGGGGGAGTCAATCCATGTACCGAAGAAAGGAGAAGTAGAGTAGGAAAAGTGAAGTAGGACGCAAGACTGACATCAGCAGCATAAAGAGGGAGGATACTCCTATAAAGAAGAAAGTAGCAGGACTTTCTCAAAAAACATGCCAATACAATTGCAAGTCCTCCTGCGAAACAGGAGTTGGGCAAGAGTGCTTCTGGACAGCCCAGCAGAAGTCACAAAAGTGTATCAGACGCTTCTGGGGTTTCTAGATGCAAGTCTTACTGAAGACTTTATACAATTGAGTCTCCAGATAAACATTTAAATCCTCCTGATAGGGTTTGTAATTTAAACATACAAATTGAAGGGGATATAACACGTACCACTAAAGCAGTTTTTTTGCCACAATTGTCTGATGATTATGACATCATCCTAGCTGAAGAGGACCTGCCTCCAGTCTTTATTAGGGGAGCGCCCAAAGTAGAGCAAATTATAAGGGTAGCCTTTTCTCCCATAGTACCTGAAGTCATCAGGGAAATTTACACCAGCGAATGGACTGTAAGACAGGCTCTGGCCTTTTACAGAAACCAAGCGGAGAAGGATAAACACTATTCCACATGCCATTCCCTTACACAGCAAACCTCAAGCACAAGCACTTACCCTTGAAAGCCAGAAGCAAAATGTAGTATAAAAGCAATATTAGGTTAGTTGAAATACCAGGGCATAATAGCACCTTTTCTGTAGCCAATGAACACGTCCTTTTTTCCCCCCATCTCCAAACCAAACGGCTCCTGTAGTATAGTTTTAGACTATAGGAATATAAACTTTCATACTCGAATCTCCGTTGTGCAAAATGCACATAGCACAGGTTTAATGACTAACCTAGTGAGGAAAAATACAAAAGGACCCTAGACATCTCCAATGGGTTTTTCAGTCAAAATATAGTGCTTAAAAGTGAGTATCTAAGTGCCTTTAGTTCTGACAGGGTGCAGTTCTCATTTCAAAGCTTACTTTTGGGCTATAAGAACAGTCCTGGCTTATTCTCAGCACGCATCATGGAGATCTTATAACCAGATCCCGAGGTATTGTCATACATTGATGATATCTATCTTACTGATGACGGTTTAGATCTACACCTAAGAAGGGTGGACAGAGTCATGACTATATTAACATCAAGTGGTTACAAAATTAGTTTTAAGAATTTGAAGATTGCCTACCTGACGGTGACCTTCTTACAATACGAGTTATCCAACGAGGGCAAGGGTCTAGCTCCTGGCTTCCTTCAGAAGTGTGCTACCTTGTAGCCTCTTAATATACTGGAAAAGTTGCAATTCCTTCTGGGATTTCTCAACTTTGGATGTACTTACTTGCCGCACTATGCTGAGCGAGTGAAGTCCTTGTATAACCCGATTTCTCCTACTTTTTCAGCCAAACAATGGACAAACGCGCACACTGACATCTTGCGTGCTCTTCAAGCAGACATGCTCAAGACTAAGGGGCAGATCTACAAGGAAGTGCCGCAGCACGGCAACGCAGGCCCTTTGGCTGCGCCACGCTGCGGCACTTCCGAAGCACAGGAATGCGACATATTTACAATAATATGTCGCATTCCTGTGCTCTCCCCTGCGATGGCGCACAAACTGCAGCCATAGCCGGCGCAGGCACCCTTGCACCATGGTGCAAGGATGCCTGCGTCGTGGGAGATTGTTTTGTGCAGGAAGGGGCACCTTCCTGCACAAAAACAATCACTACAGGCATTTTCCTCTTTCAATGCGTGCTGTTGAATGCAGCACGCTTTGAAAGAGGAAAACGAGGAGAAATGAAAACATTTCTCCTCGTTGCGCCGCTACGCCTCCCCTGGGGAGGCGTAGCATTGACACGCATTTCCAGATTTACGATTCCTCGTAAATCTGGAAATGTGTCTCATTCCATTGGTGTTGCGCGGGAACACCCACAGCAACACTCATGGAACGCCCCTTCCACGCAAAGTGCTGCGTGTGAAGGGGCCATATTTACAAGGAGAGGAAAAGTCACGCAGGGTGGCTTTTCCTCTCCTTGTAAATATGGAGAAGTGAAATGCGCCTCCAGTACGTCACAAAAAGTGACGTACTAGTGGCGCAGGGGGGTTGTAAATCTGCCCCTCAGTATTTACAGACTAGGGACAATTAGACAAACTAAGTTATCAGAGTCATACCAAGTCACTATGGTTATGCCTATGTGACCTACAACACTGGACAGACTGCTCCTAAGTCTCAATTGTATTCCTTGGCCGAAGCACATTTTGCTTCCATTGAAAAATCCTTTCAGCTGTGCAAACAGCTACCCTGAAGGAGCACCCTTTAGCACAGGGAAAATATTGTTGCTTCTACGGCACTAGAGGCGGCCAGCAAGGCAAGCATTACCAGTACTCGCGTCCTACACCCGATTTTGGTGCAATGGGTCTCTTCTCTAAGTGCAGCGGATATAAAGTTTCAGTATGACCCTACTCCTCCTACATAAGCTTTTCTCCAATATGAACAATACATTGCTCCAACTCAATCAATCAATCAATCAATCAGGGGTTTGTTAAAGCGCGACTACTCACCCGTAAGGGTCTCAAGGCGCTAGGGGGGGGGGGGTGCAGGTTCCATCCATCAAGGAGGGGGTCTGTCGAAGAGCCAGGTTTTGAGGTTTCTTGCGAAGATGGGGTGCGATGTTGTCTGTCTGAGGTGGAGCGGAAGGGCGTTCCATGCTTTAGCCGCGAGGAAGGAGAAGGAGAGGCCTCCAGATCTGGTCTTTCTGGTGCGGGGGACCACGGCGTAGGAGAGCTGGGCTGATCGTAGGGTCCTTTGGGGTGCGTGGAATTTGAGTCGGCTGTTCAGGTATGCTGGTCCGGTGCCGTGGAGCGCCTTGTGTGCGTGGGTGAGCATCTTGAAGGTGATTCTCGACTCGACAGGGAGCCAGTGGAGTGTGCGCAGGTGCTGGGAGATGTGGCAGTGTTTTGGCAGGTTGAGGACCAGTCTTGCGGCGGCGTTCTGGATGTTCTGTAGCTTGCGGGTGAGGTTTTTGTTTATTCCGGCGTAGAGTGCGTTGCCGTAGTCGAGTCTGCTGGTGACCAGGGCGTGAGTGACGGTCTTTCGGTGTTCGAGGGGGATCCATTTGAAGGTCTTACGAAGGAGGCGGAGGGTGTGGAAGCAGGAAGACGAGACAGAGTTGATCTGGCGGTCCATTTTGAGCTCGGAGTCCAGGATGATTCCCAGGTTGCGTGCGTGGTCCGTGGGGGTTGGCAGGTTTCCGAGGGCGGGGGGCCACCAGGTGTCGCTCCAGGCATCGGGGTTTGGGCCCATGATGAGTACTTCTGTTTTGTTGGTGTTTAGTTGTAGGCAGCTGTTTTTCATCCATTTGGCGACGGCTTCCATGCCTTCTCGAAAGTTGCGTCTGGCGGTGTTGGGCTCGTTGGATAGGGAGAGGATGAGCTGGGTGTCATCTGCGTATGACACGTGTTGAGTCCGTAGGTTCTGACGATGGGGGCGAGTGGAGCCATGTAGACGTTGAAGAGCGTCGGGCTGAGGGAGGAGCCCTGGGGGACTCCGCAGGTGGTAGGTGTGGGGTCCAAGAGGAAAGGGGGGAGTCTGACCCGCTGGGTCCTGCCGGAGAGGAAGGAGCGGATCCAGTCGAGGGCCTTGTCCTGGATTCCTGCGTCGTAGAGTCTGCGTATTAGGGTGCGGTGGGAGACTGTGTCGAACGCCGCTGATAGGTCGAGGAGGATGAGGGCTACTGTTTCTCCTTTGTCCAGTAGGGTGCGGATGTCGTCTGTTGCGGCGAGGAGGGCGGTTTCCGTACTGTGGTTTTTTCTGAAGCCGGATTGGGAGGAGTCGAGGATGTTGTGTTCTTCAATGAATGTGGCGAGTTGGCTGTTGATGGCTTTCTCGATGACTTTCGCTGGGAACGGGAGCAGGGAGATGGGTCTGTAGTTTTTGAGGTCGGTGGGGTCCGCTGAGGGTTTCTTTAGGAGGGGGTTGACCTCGGCGTGTTTCCAGTCGTCGGGGAACGAGGCGGTCACCAGGGAGCGGTTGATGGTGTGGCGGAGCATGGGTGCGATGGTGTCGGCGGTTCTGTTGAAGATGTGGTAGGGGCAGGGGTCCGTGGGGGCCCCTGAGTGGATTGACTTCATTGTCTTCAGTGTGTCTTCGGTGGTGAGGGCTGTCCAGTCGTCAATCGCTGGTTTCCGGGTGTCGGGGGTGGTTGGTGAGGGTTCAGTGTGTTGGTTGTCTTCGTCGAAGTTGTCGTAGATGCTCTTGATTTTGTGGTGGAAAAAGGTGCTGAGTTTGTCGCAGAGGTCTTGTGAGGGAGGGATGTCGGTAGACTCGCTAGTGGGTTGAGCGAACTCCTTGATGATGCTGAAGAGTTCCTTGCTGTTGTGCGCGTGGGTGGAGATTCTGTCTTCAATCGCTTTTTTCCTCGTTTCTCTGATGAGTTGATGGTGGGCGTTGGTGGCGGCTCTGAAGTTGTCGTGGGCTTCTGTGGATTTGGTGTTCCTCCAGGCCTTTTCGAGGCGGCGGCATGTGCTTCTGGACTCTCGAAGTTCGGTGGTAAACCATCTGGCTTTCTTGGCGCGGGTATTGTTGTTTTTCTTGAGGGGGGCTATGGTGTTGGTGATGTCCGAGATCCATCTATGCAGGGTTCGGGCTGCGGTGTTGGGGTCGTCGTTTTCCGCGATGGTTGGGGTGGAGTTGTTGAGTGAGGAGGTGAGCTGGTCGTCGGTGATTTTGGTCCAGTTTCTTCGTGGAAGCAGATGCTGGTGTCTGTGGATGGTGGGTGTTCTGAAGGTGAAGTGGACGCAACGATGGTCGGGTCATGGGAGTTCGGTGGTGTGGCTGAAGGTGATGGAGTTTCCTGTAGTGAAGAGGGGGTCGAGGGTGTGTCCTGCTGAGTGCGTGGGATCGGTCACGATCTGGCGCAGTCCAATGTTGTGGAGGTTGTCCAGGAGGGATGTGGTGTTGGGGTCCAGTTGGTTGTCGAGGTGGAAGTTGAGGTCTCCCAGCAGGGTGTAGTTGGTGGATGCGATGGCCTGCGGGGAGATAATGTCCGTGATGGAGTTGGCGAAGGGTCCGCGGGGTCCAGGTGGTCGGTAGATGAGGGTTCCTCAGAGGGTGGCGGTGGGGCTGGCCAGTATTTTGAAGTGAAGGTGTTCCATCAGTTCTGTGGGCTCGTCAGGGAGTGTGCTCAGGCGGAGGCTGGATTTGTGGACGATGGCGATTCCTCCTCCTGGGCGGGTGGGGTGGTCCTTCCTGGAGATCTTGTATCCTTGAGGGATGGCGATGTCCGGTCCCGAGGTGGTGTTGGTCCAGGTTTCGGTGAAGAACGCTAAGTCCGGGGTGGTGCTGTCGAGGAGGTCCCAGATTTCTGTGGCGTGTTTGTGGAGGGATCGGACATTGAGGAGGATGCATTGCAGGGTCTTCGGTTCGGTTGTGTTCTTGTGGGCGGGTTGTGCTGGATCCGTGTTCTTGGCGGTGCTGCAGGTGTGCCGGCAGCGGTGACAGCTGAAGGGTCCGTGGGAGTCGGCTGGTGATGCTAGCTTGCAGTTGTTGTTGCGGCCTGGGTTGAGTGCGTGGAGTGCTGCTGGGTCGTAGCGTTGGCGGGGCGGAGGTCCAGGGTTCCTGGCGCTGGTCGCGGTCGGGTCGCGGACGTGCGCAGACGGGCTTGCCTTTGACGCGCCTTCGGCGCGCCAGCGTCGCGCCCGCGGCCGCACAGCGGCCGCGCAGTGGCCGCCATTAAGTAGGGATTGAGGAGGGCTGGACAGCTGGGAGGCGGGAGCGGGCAGCTGGATTGGGCCAGTCGCGCTGGGGGGAGGGGCCGCGGGGCAGCAGCGGCGGGGAAAGGTAAAGGGAGGAAATAAGGGATAAAGAAAAAGGCAAAATAGGCAGAAATAAGGCACAAAAGAGCAGAGATGCAGAAAGGTGAAAGATAAAAGAGGGTAGAAAAACGAGTGAAAACTAGTGAAAGGGCAGAGCGAGAGGAAGGGAAAATGAGCAGAAATAAAGCACAAAAGAGCAGAGATGCAGAAAAGTGCAGACAGGTGAAAGATAAAGGAGGGTAGAAAAACGAGTGAAAACAAGTGAAAGGGCAGAGCGAGAGGAAGGGAAAATGAGCAGAAATAAGTCACAAAAGAGCAGAGATGCAGAAAAGTGCAGAAAGGTGAAAAATAAAAAAGGGTAGAAAAACGAGTGAAAGAGCAGAGTTAGAGGAAGGAGACAGAGGTCCACTGGACCACCAGGGATGAGGCGCAGGGAAACCTGCGGGTGGAGGAGGGCCTCGATCACCAACACTCGAGAGTGCAGGGGCAGGGGCAGGCCTCACTTAATGGTGGAGCTGCGAGGGTGGGAGAGCAATTTCACTGACAATGAGTCAGTGGTCTTGCTCGCCTGTCCCCGAAGTGGCCGCCATTAAGTAGGGGTCGGGGAGGGCTGGACAGCTGGGAGGCGGGAGCGGGGAGGGGAGCTGGATTGGGCCGGTCGCGCTGGGGGGGAGGGGCCGCGGGGGCAGCAGCGGCGGGGAAAGGTAAAGGGAGGAAATAAGGGATAAAGAAAAAAGGGAAAATAGGCAGAAATAAGGCACAAAAGAGCAGAGATGCAGAAAGGTGAAAGATAAAAGAGGGTAGAAAAACGAGTGAAAACTAGTGAAAGGGCAGAGCGAGAGGAAGGGAAAATGAGCAGAAATAAGGCACAAAAGAGCAGAGATGCAGAAAAGTGCAGACAGGTGAAAGATAAAGGAGGGTAGAAAAACGAGTGAAAACAAGTGAAAGGGCAGAGCGAGAGGAAGGGAAAATGAGCAGAAATAAGGCACAAAGGAGCAGAGATGCAGAAAAGTGCAGAAAGGTGAAAGATAAAAAAGGGTAGAAAAACGAGTGAAAGAGCAGAGTTAGAGGAAGGAGACAGAGGTCCACTGGACCACCAGGGATGAGGCGCAGGGAAACCTGCGGGTGGAGGAGGGCCTCGATCACCAACACTCGAGAGTGCAGGGGCAGGGGCAGGCCTCACTTAATGGTGGAGCTGCGAGGGTGGGAGAGCAATTTCACTGACAATGAGTCAGTGGTCTTGCTCGCCTGTCCCCGCAACTCCAACCACTTTACCCATTGAGTTTTACCAGAGAGTATTCTGTACCGATGGCTCTGCCCAACCAGCAGTAGGAACAAAATACAAGTACTCCGCAGCCTGGGCTGCAGCGCAGGGTGTAGTGAAAGATGGTGAATTTCATCAGCAGTGTACACACAATAAATTCCTAGGTGACAGCAATGTACAGCATGCACAACTACATGCCCTGTTACTTGCATTACAAAAGGCTGACTCGTCAGTTCCCACACTCATTGTGTCCAACTTATCCCTCTGTGTGCAAGGTTACATTGTTGACATGCAACATTGACATTTGAACGGATTCAAGGATTCAAAGGGAAAATCTATGAAGAATAAACAGCTTTGGGGAAAGGTATCTATTTTACAATACAAGCTTCCACTGGTCCATGTGAGACACTCTTTGGACCATCAGAGTAATGGTATTCACACCAAAGGGAACTGTGCAACCAACTTAGTTGCTAATGCTGCAATTTAGACTGTTAGAGTTTCAGTCCTAACCACATTTCAAACAAATATCAACACAGATATCCTTAAAGCCATAAATACAACCAAGGAAGGTGGGAAACCTCCTGCAGGCTTTCCTCCCAGATACTCCTACAACCTTAATTCAGACAACATTCCTGTAGTCACACTACCAAGATTGGGAGACAGGATAATACCTAATAATCTGTCCAGATTAGATTTATGAAAAAAGTTTATGAGGAATTAGCGTCTGCTCATGCAGAGGCCAATGCAACCATAGCAATGCTACAGTAACATAATGTGACATTTGTCATCGGATTAAACCCTCCACTGTCAAAAGACCCTTGGCAATTCCTCAGTCTCTAACATCCTCTTCCAGGTGATTTATTTTGATCACATCAGTCCACTTCAGTCAGTCAACCGATATAAGTACATATTGGTGGCAATCAAATCATGTTCTCGATTACTATGGGTTTTGCCACAGAGAAATGAGAGTGCTTCAGCAGTAGTAAAAGAACGGCAGTGTCTGATAACGATTGGGGATGTTCATTCATTTCATTCAGATAACAGTCCCTTCACTCCATGGCTTACAATGTCTGCTCTGGGAGTTTGTCTGCAATTCAGCAACCTGTTTAAAGCTGAATCAAATGGCATTGTTGAATGTGCTAAAGGTATGATTAAGAAGCCGTTTTTAAAATGTATTTTTTTAAACCTTTATTTTTTCAGTTTTACACAATACAAAGCAGTATGGGCAGTACTATACACAATACATGGCGGTTCGTAATAGCCGTCCCTCGTCCGACTCAGAGTCCTCATCCACACTTGCGTCTGTAATATCACCTTCAGTAGACGCCGCATCCGCCTGTGGGTCTAAGAACACATCACACACGTCCCTCCATACCTGGATGTTGTCCACCAGTTTTTCATTGTGCCTATTCAGTTTCATGTGCACTTCCTCTGCCATCGTCCACTCCTGTACATCCCTATACCATTGCTTAACTGTGGGAGCACGCTGACCCTTCCAGGTGATGGCTACTCTATGTTGAGCAAAAGGTAGTGCCAATTGCAGAAATTTGTCGGCCATCTTACGACCCTTGGGCCTATGGACATATCCCAGCAAGAAATGTAATGTTGTACAGGCAAGTCATAGGTGCGTAGTCCTCTGCAAGTCCGTCACCACCTGCCCCCAAAAGTCCTGCACCTATCGACACCGCTACGCCAGATGCAAGAAGTCCGCCTGCAGACATTGCAGCACAGGCAACAGTTCGGTCGGGAGGGAGATATCCGATGGAGGCGATTAGTGGTCATATAAGTTCTGTGGAGGAAGTTGTAGTGCATCAGCTTAAAGCAGGCGTTACAAGATACAGTGTGAGTTCACAAATGCCCATCCACTCCCTGTCTTCCAAAGGAAATTCCAGATCATTATCCCAGGCAGCGCAGGCCCTGACCGGCGAACCCGTTGCATCCATTCTCATTGCCCTATAGAGTAACATAATCAGGTGGTGACCAGCACCGCAGGACAGTAAAATGTCTAGCCTATGTGTGGACGGTGGCACCAGGGGATATGTGGGCCAGGTCAATTTGGCCATTTCGTTCAGTCCAGTATTTTGCAAGAAATGCTCTGGTCCTAGAGCAAAGTCCTCACAGGTTTGCTCGAATGATATGAAGAGTTTGTCAGGATACAAGTCTCCCAGCCGCACACAACCACCATCCCTCCACACCTGATAAGTCACGTTATTCATCATTTGCAGCACTGGAGCTAGTATCGAAATCTAGAGTTCTCGATGAAAGGGGGCACGCTTCAGGACCACTTCGACATAGCGTTGCCTAATGTGGGCTGTGAATTGTACAACATATGGCAGATCTTTGACTACTCCCTCCCCCTTCATAAGTGCCATGAGCAGTTGATCCGCAGCCACCGGCCCTGCCAGTAGACATTTCTCCCAACTGTTCCCCTCATCCAGCCATTTAGCCACGTGTTGTAGGTGTGCGGCATAATAGTACAGGTTGAAGGTAGGCACTTCCAAGCTCCCCTCCTTGTATCGTCCGGTTAACATGATCAGGGCCACTCTACTACGATGACCAGCCCACAGTAATAATATAAGTACGGAATTCAGCTGCTTAAACACCATCCTGAGGATGCGAGGGGGAATTCTGCAAAGTATACAGTCATCACAGCAACAACATCATTTTTGACACATCCAGCCTGCCAATCAGGGATAGGGGCAGAGAGTTCCAAAATGTGACCGACTTCTATAGGGTATCTAGGACCCTACCATTATTCAGGCGTAACTGCTGTGTCTTCGTATGGGCCAACTGTATCCACAAATATCGAAAGTGGTCCAATTCCCAGTGCAGTCCCAGGCTAGGGAGTCTATCCAATGGTGTATCGACCAAGGATGCCAACGAGAAGAGTAATGACTTTCATTGATTCAGACGGAGACCAAGCTGGTCTCCATACTCATCCAAGAGCTGCAACAGCATGGGTAGCGCCACCCGCGGAGAGGCTATATAAAAAAGGGCATCATCCGCATATAGCAATATGATATGGCGAGATTTCCCCAATCGAATGCCCCAGTCCACCAGTCTCTGGTGAGCCCAGATCGCCATGGGTTCAATTGCTAATGCAAACAGAAGCGGCGAGAGTGGGCAACCTTGGCGTGGCCCCCTCTTCAATACCCATGCCTCTGACCGCCTCCCAGCCATGTGCACTCTGGCACTGGGGGCAGTGTAAAGCAGTCGGACCCAACCCCTAAACTGAGGTCCAAAGCCCAGGACTCTCGGCACCGCGAGGAGATAGCCCCAATCCACTATGTCAAAGGCTTTTTCTGGGTCAATGGTGACCAGCACCAGCTCGTCATCCTGATGTTCCCCTTCATGGTGTATATGGGCGAGACGGCAGAGATTCATGCCGGGGTTCCGGGCAGGAATGAACCAGCAGTGGTCCTCATGCACAAGCTGAGACATGGGGCGCCAGGATACCGGCGAGTAGTTTACATAGTATTTTTCCATCCGCATTAATCATGGTAAGTGGCCGATAGGCAGCAGGATCAGATTCAATACCACTGGGTTTGAGGAACATGCAGATCTCTCCCTCCCTCATGGATGGGGGCAGCACACTGCTTTCACGCGCCTCCATCAGTAGCTCCAGGAGTCCCTGCGTGACAGTCATCGAGAACGCTTGGTGGAAAGCCTTCTCCACCCAGCGCCTTTGCCCATGATAACATAGTCAGGGCTGTAGAAAGTATTTATTGGTAACCAGGCAAGAAACCAGTGGACCGGGAGCTCAACTACAGTATCGGGCAGTGTAAAGATACAAAAATTGGTAAAGGATGGTGCTCCAAGGGGAGAGGGGTTGGCTACCAATTCAACCTCATAAATCCCCACAGCAGAGGGGATACAACAGAAACAAAGGGTCTACCCCGAGCATACAATAAATTAATGTTTTTAATTCAGTATAATTGAGAAAGTCCTTATGTATTGATCCAAATTCCGATTCTTTATTCAGGTATCCAGTATTCAAGATTCAGTCAGGTAATATTTCCAAGACACAGCTTTTTTTATTTTTTATTTTATTTATAAGGTTTTATTGGTTATTATAGCAATGCTATAGCAGCAAATTTCTTCTTGATGGATTTCAAATGCGTCAAATAACCCAGCAAGCAGAGTTTCAGTGAACATTCCATGCTACAGTTAAACATTTCCCCCAATAGTTGTACTACCCGTTCCCAATGCATTCTGACTTTAACACAGTTCCATGCAAGGTGCACGAAATCAGCATCGTCCGCTCCACACCTGCGGCATTTGGCTTCTTCATGTAACCCATATTTCTGCAGCTTAAGTGGTGTGTGATAGGCTTGAAGTATGTACTTATAGTGTATAATACGTAAGTTACCATTATTGAGTCAACAGTTCGGTTAATGCGCAGCAAGATTGCCATTCCTCGTCTTCTAGTGGAGTGTCTAGTACTACATTCCATCTCTCATGGGCTTTGCTCGTCCCTCCACCTAGTTCAGCTTGCATGGCTCTGTACAGCTTCGCTACTATATGAGTGTTATCTGGATTTGTTATTATCAGTTGCAGCGGTGCTAGCGTGGGTGGCTCATTGGGGTAGGTGGGATAGAGCTTTTTAATAGCCTCACGTAGTCTATGATACGTGAATCTAAACAACAGCGTCTGGTTACTCACGTATGAAAGATCGTCAGGGGCAAGGAATGTACCATTATTATATAAATCTCCCATTACCACTAGGCCTAATTGCTGCAACAGTTCCATACTGCCTTTATCTTGTGTTACAGATAGTGATGGATGTTGATTTAGAGGCATACTTGGTGCATACAATGGATACTTATTGGTCATGCGGCCCATTTGCTGCCAAGCCAAGGACGTCGCTTGTATTGTATTGATTTCATTTTTGGATATGTGGGATCTGTGGTGTGACATTATGCTAGCTAGTGATATGGGGTTGGCATCTCCATCTTCTACCGCCAGGTGTGGCATATAGCGTACCGGGTGATACCAATAGTGTGCATATTGTGCCTGTGCGCATAAGTAATATAGTGATAAGTCCGGTACTGTGAAACCTCCATGCATATATGGCAGGGTCAGTGTTTGTAATACTATGCGCGCCTGCTTACCTGCCCATATTAGTCTAATAAGGTTCGCGTTCAATCTCTTGAAGATTGGGGATGTTAGTGAATAGGTAAAAAAAATTGGGTAATATTACCATATTTATGAGAGATATTCTATCTGCTAGAGATAATGGTAAGGTGATCCATCTACTGATTTGTGTTTCGAGTTTATCAATTGCAGCTCCATAATTTGTTCTTAGTACCGTCTCTGGATCTCTATGTATCCATATTCCTAAATATTTAATTGGATCCGCCTACCAGGTTAGGGGGAATTCCATGTGATGTTGCTTTGTAATCTCCGTTAGCGGAAGGATTGAAGATTTGCTCCAATTAATCTGCAGTCCAGATTGTCTCCCAAATTTAATATATTATCTCAGTACGGGCGACAGATTGATGCGTGGATCACGTATATATAATGCCATGTCATAGGCATACATTGAGATGCCTATAGGGCGTAGATGAAATTTCAGCGCTGTGTGTGCATGCTGTTGTCTTATTTTGCATGCTAAGGGTTCAAGTGCAATGGAAAACAGCAAGGGGGATAATGGGCATCCCTGTCGTGTCCCTCTTTGTATATGTATGACATCCGAAATATGCTTGTTAACTTTAATACGTGCTGTGGGTTTTGTGTAGAGGAGCTTGATCCAGTTTTGTAGTATAGGTGGAAGCCCTATTCTTTGCAGTATCGCAAATAAATATGTCCACTCTACTGAATCAAACGCTTTAGCTGCGTCCAGTAGCACAGCTGTGGCTTCTAGCTCGGGGTTTAACTGGTGCAAGAGGGCAAATATGGTGTGTATATTATGTGCTGTCGATCGTGCCGGTATAAAACCAGATTGATCCGGCAACACAATGACTTGCATGAGTGGTTGCAACCTAGTAGCTATAATCTTGGCTAATATTTTGGCATCAGTATTGATTAGGGATAGCGGCCTATATGATTCGCTTTGCTCCGGATCTTTGTCCGGCTTCAGTAATGCCACTATCAGTGCTTCGCGTAGTGTTGGTGGGAGAATCTGCTGGTTATAAGCGTCCTCATACATTTCAGCGATGTAGGGGCTAATCAGTTCTGAGTATTCTTTATAAAACTCTCCCGTAAAGCCGTCAGGGCCGGGAGTTTTGCCATTAGGTAAGGTTTTTATGGCTTCTTGTATTTCGTCAGTGGTGATTGGCTGAGCCAAATATTCCCGTTGGCCGTCCGATAACCATGCAAGCACTATGTCTGCTACATAATCCATAATTTCTTGCATGTCCGCTGTATTGCGCGTCGCGTATAATGCACCATATGTTTCCATGAATGTGCCTAAGATGCCTTTAGTGTCATAGTGCACTTTCCCTTTTGTGTCTACAATTTTTAGGATAGTTTGCTGTTTATGTTCAACCCACACTTTCTGTGCTAGTATCCGACCTGGTCTACCGCCTTCCCCCATTATTCTAGCAGTGTGACGACGCGTCAGATATTTCAGTTCACTGTCAGCCAATTCGTTGTAGTTGGTTTGTTCTTCTCTAATGTTTCCCAAGATGTCTGCATTGTGAGTGCTGTCGTATTCTGCTTCTAATTTCTTAATAGCGTTTTCCCTTTTCTTTAACTGAGTGCGTATATCGTTTAATATCCCTGCATTAGTACTGATACATGTTCCTCTTAATGTCGCTTTGAATGCCTCCCATAGTACACTCGCACTTTCTACAGAATTTTTATTTATGTTAAAAAAATCTTCCACTGCGGTTCTGATAGTTTCATTATATATTGGATCTAATAGGGCTTTGGCGTTGAATCGCCATACATATGGTGGAGGGACATACGTTGGGACGTCTAGAGCTAGCATGACAGGTTTGTGATCTGATAGTGTTTTTGGGAGGTGCCTAACTTCTTGTGTCCATGTACTTGCTACGTCCGTCACTAACCAAGAGTCAAGTCTAGATCAGCTCCCGTGTACTGAGGCCATATGAGTGCTTTCATGTATAAGTGGATTTCGCATTCGCCATATATCGTGCATACTAAATTCCGACATACCATTTAGTATAGCTGCAGCTGCCCGCTGATGGTGTTCTGTTGTTGCGTGTGACCTGTCTTGGGTTACATCCAGTGCAACATTCAGGTCTCCACCCCACAACAGTTCCATTTCTTGTAGTCCCCTTAGCTTACTCCAAATAGATGCATAAAATTCGTCCACATTTGGACCATATGTGTTAATAAGGCCTATCTTTGAACCTCTTAATATGCCAGTAATTATCACGTATCTCCCTTGCTTATCTGATATTATTTGTTCTGTTATGAACTGTACCCCTTTTTTTATTAGGATCATGACTCCTCTGGCATATGAGGAGTATGAAGATGCGACCACTAGCTCAGCCCAACGTTTCCCTGTCCCGTCTGCTTTTTGTTTGATCAGGTGTGTCTCTTGAAGCAGGGCTATCTCTATTTGATGTCTATCTAGGTACGCTAGTACTTGTCGTATCTTTCTAGGGTTGTTGAGCCCTCTTACATTCCAGGTGAGTAAACGTATTGGTGATGTTTTGTTGCTATTACACATTAGGGCTGCTGTGCTGGTGAGTAATATTGTATTCACATCTCTATAATCTCTAAGTAACGTTCGGCTGCTTATAGGGTAGTGTAACCTGTGTACTTGTGTGAGTGTGCCACTAACCATCGACATAGGACATGCTGGAAAAAAAACATATAACCCATACTTCCCCCCACCCACTTTAGCATCCCAATCATGCCAAAGACTTACCCATAACTGAACTGCTGACAACATCGTAACTGCTTTGGGGATTACCCGTTAGGGGCGTCCAGATGCCCGTTCTACCATCCGCAATGCAGATGGGGCCAGAGTACCATAGCATCCATGGAAATCTTATAATATGAGCGGTAACATGTTTAAACATACACATATTTCACTCTTTGTTGTTCCTGTTATTAATTACATAATTCCAAAGCATGACCCGGTGATATGAAATGTAACATAACATTGTGTGACGAAGACAGCCTCCCCAGGGAGGAACCACAGGCCATAACAGGACGTTTTCCCCATTACCTCTCTCCATGTCCCCTTCTATATTTTCAGAGCGAAGCATGGGATCCCTGTGCCTTTAAGCCCATGATGATTCCGGGTCACGTGCGGAAGTCAGGTGACCTGCTGACTACGTCAAAGGAGGACGCCGATGAAGAGGAAGGTGTGTGGAGCCTGGAAGAAGGACTCGACTGCCGTGAGGAGAGACGCGCCGTACAGACCTTCCTGATCCCTCCCGCTGGAGAACCCGAGACCCCTGAAGGAGAGGAGTCAGAGTCGCGGAAGGACGAAGCCCGAAAGCCGAGCCGCACCGGAGGAGAGAAAGAAGGGACGCCAGACCCTAGCTGGCAACGCGCAGAAGCCCGCCACGGCCCTGGAGGGTCGTGGCTTCACAAGGTACGGGGCCATCTGGGTTCGGTTCTGGGCCATACAGGAGTTATACACAAGGGAGGGTGTAGCGGAGGGCAAGGAGATTGATTGCCACCGTATCCCTGCGCAGCGTGCGCCTACACATTGGTGGTGGAACGGGTGATTTCCCTAGCACTCCCTCGCTCCCTGCGACCGTCGCATTCGAAAGGGCATTGTCCCTAACAGGGTTTTCTTTTTGTTTTGTTCCATATTACTTTCGTACCTGCCACCTTCTGAGGGAGCTTCTTCTGGAAAGCAAGACGCTGAAAGAAGAAGAAG
Source organism: Calotriton arnoldi (assembly GCA_963921515.1). NCBI lineage: Eukaryota > Metazoa > Chordata > Amphibia > Caudata > Salamandridae > Calotriton > Calotriton arnoldi. The sequence continues at coordinate 765,805 of CAWUFW010000725.1, forward strand.
GAAGATTCCCCAAGGACCCTATCAGGAGGGAGTGAACTCCTGAACACGCGACTACAAGTCCCATAATCCCCCTCTTTGAACTATAAATAAAACAGTCACGAGTACCCACTAATCCCTGTGTCCTGGTCTGCTTCTCCACCGCGCCACACGTGGTGTCAGAAGTGGGATAGGTACGCCTCCCGTTGGGTCCCCATGGAAAACCTGATTCAGCAACTGATCCGGGGACAGGAGAAATTAGAATGGGCGGTCGAAAAGCAGATGACCTCGGCCCAGGCAGACAGGGAGTTGTTGAAGACCAACATGACAAACCATGCTGAACAGATGCTGAAAGTTGCGGACGATCGTCTGGAACTGACACACCAGCTGCAAGCTCGTGCTGGACATGGCCCCAACGTGTCCCTACAAAAGTACACTCCGGGAGAGGACCCCGATGCATTCCTTTTGAATTTCGAAAGGGCTGCACGGGCGTCAGGGTGGCCAGAAAGCAAGTGGCCTTTCTTTTTGGCACCCCTTCTTACGGGGGAAACACAAGCCGCCTATCAGGTAGCCAACCCTAATGGTGATACCGCTTACCGGGAGATCAAACAGGTCATCTTAGACCACATGGGCATGGACGCAGAGGCTTACAGGGTTCGCTTTAGAAGGGAGAGGGGCTCTTCCATGGACAACCCGAAAACCCTGTACTTTAAGCTGAAGGCTGCCGCGGACAAGTGGTTAAAACCCCAGCTACATACAAAGGAAGAAATCATGACCATGGTCTATTTAGAGCAGTTCCTTGAGGCTCTCCCTTTTCCTATTCAACGGTGGCTTAGACAGCATCATCACCTGACGGCAGAACAGGCTGTGGATATGGCCACCTCGTTCTACAGGGCTCAACCCCGTGCTATACTGTGGGACACGGAGAAAACCACCCGTCCCCTAGGGGTCCCGGGAAAACTAGAAAGGAAGCCAATCAAGCCCAACCCAGAACCACCAAAGCCACGACAGTATCGCCCCGAACCCCCGACGCTCCGAAACCCTCAGTGCTTTGAGTGCGGAGACTGGGGTCATATAGCCCGGAACTGTCCAAGAAAGAAACCGCCAGAAGAACCAATGGATATAAGCTGTATCCCAAGAACCATCCTGTGTACAGCAGAAATGGGGCCCAGCTTTCATGTAAGTGTTAGAGTACAGGGAGTACAGGTGAGGGCCTTGTTAGACTCAGGGTGTCGACAGTCTGTCGTTCTACAGTCAGCCATTAAACCTGTTACCTCTGTAGCAGTAGGGACCGTACCCATTAGATGCGTGCACGGGGATGTGAGGGTATACCCCTTAATACAACTCCCGGTCACCCTTCCTAACGGACAGACACTGGAAGCCAGACTCGGGGTGGTACCCTCCCTACCAGAACAAATGATAATAGGACAGGATAACCCGTCCTTCCTAGGGATGTTGAAGGACAAACTACAGGCCGTGAAAACCCCAACCCAAACGCGCCCCGCTCTCTTAACCCAGGCTCCTGGCTCTCTGATAAAAACTTCCGATACACCCAAAAACACGATCCAACACTCCAACTCGCTTGGGATCATGCCCGTCAATCCGCTCTCCGGGCTAATCCCACTTATCCCTTGTTTCTGATCAAGAACGAGCTGTTGTATAGGGTCGGAAAACAGGACGATGCTCCACAGCTACTAGTTCCCCAGGCCTTTCGGGAGCAGGTTCTCTTTTTGCACATTCCCACTTGTTGGCAGGGCATAGAGGCGCACAAAAGACCATACAGATGTTGTTACACCATTTCTATTGGCCCGGGATATTCTCACAGGTCACCCGCTTCTGTCAGGAATGCGAGGTGTGCCAAAGGAAAAACCCGTACAAACCACTGGCCGTTCCGCTACAGCCTCTCCCGATTGTGGGTATCCCGTTTGAAAGGATAGCAATGGATCTCATTGGTCCTCTTCCCCGAACCAGGAAAGGCCACCTCTATGCCCTGGTCGTGGTGGATTACGCCTCCCGATATCCAGAGGCCTTTCCTTTACGAAACCCCACTACCCGGAACATCAGTGAGAAACTGCTTGAAATGTTTTCGCGGGTTGGTTTCCCGCGTGAAATACTCACAGATCAAGGGACTCCTTTTGTATCAAATTTAATGTCACAAATCTGCAAATCACTAGACATATCGCACATTAAAACTTCGGTCTACCACCCCCAGACGGACGGACTCTGTGAGCGCTACAACGCCACATTAAAACTAACTTTGAAGAAATTGTTGACAGTGGAAGGCAAGGAATGGGACATGTTACTCCCTCTAGCACTATACGTGGTCAGGAGCCAGACCCAAAGTAGTCTCGGTTGTTCTCCTTTTCAGCTTCTCTATGGAAGGGAGCCTCGCAGCCTCCTAGAAATCACCAAAGAGGTCTGGGAACAAGAGAAAGAAGAGGAGACCAAGTCTTTTCTGGACTATACACATAGTCTGCGCACTAGACTACATAAGCTGAGGGAATTTTCCGAGGCCAACCTCGAAAAAGCCCAAGTGAAGCAGCAGTTGCTCTACAACAGGGGTAAAAAGTGGCGACACCTAAACGTGGGAGATTGGGCCTTGGTGCTTACGCCATCCGCGATAACCAAGACCAGAGCAGGTTGGCAGGGTCCCTACAAGGTCGTAGGGAAAGCAGGCTTAACCACGTATCACCTACAGATCAACCCGAAAAGGCGACAGTTATACCATATAAACCTTTTAAAGAAATGGATTGGTCCTCTTCCCAAAGACGTACACCATGTACAGTACGGGACAGACCCCGAGACCTCCTTACCCGAGCTGGTTATCAACCCGGAGCTGACCAAAGACCAGGAGAAAACACTACAAGAGACACTACGTCCCTTCATACCCCTATTTTCAGACCTCCCAGGACGAACCACCCTTGCGGAACACGCCATCCAGACCCTACCAGGAAAAATAGTGAAACAAAAACCGTACCGGATACCAGCAGCTCGTAGGGAAGCCATAGGAAAAGAGGTGAAAACCATGCTAGCCCTGGGTGTTATAAAACCCTCACAGAGTGAATGGTCATCACCGATCGTACTAGTGCCAAAACCGGACGGCTCCGTCCGGTTTTGTATAGACTTTCGAGCAGTCAATGCAATTTCCAAATGCGACTCGTATCCCATTCCCCGAGTCGATGAATTAATAGAGAAGCTAGGCGAGGCCCAATTCATCACAACTCTTGACCTAACGAAAGGGTATTGGCAGGTGCCCCTTAAACCAGAGGACCAAGAAAAAACCGCCTTTTCTACACCAACCGGCTTATACGAGTTTACGGTCTTGCCCTTTGGTTTACATGGCGCACCTGCCACGTTTCAGAGACTCATGAACAGGGTACTGCTACAGCACCAGGAATACTCATCTGCTTATCTTGATGATATTATCATCTATAGTCCCACTTGGGAGACACACCTCCAGCACTGTTCTCAAGTCTTACAGGCTCTGCAGAGGGCGGGTTTGCACATCAACGCAAAGAAATCAAGGGCTGGCTTCAGGAAGGTGAAATATCTAGGGTTTTTGCTGGGAAACGGACTAATAGAACCCCAGACAGAAAAGGTGAAAGCGATAGCTGAGGCTCCTTTTCCATCCACAAAAAAAGAAGTCAGGGCGTTCCTGGGGCTCCTTGGCTATTATAGGCGTTTCATACCTCAATATTCAGAGATTGCCACCCCCTTACGGACTTACTACAAAAGCACATCAAAACCAGAGACCTCCAACAACCTACGGCCCAAGCGAAGAAAGCCTTCCTAGAGCTGAAAGCTGCGATAACATCGGCCCCAATCCTACGCTCCCCTGACTTCTCTAAACCCTTTGTATTACACACGGATGCTTCGGAACATGGGTTAGGGGCCGTCTTGTCTCAAATCTCACCTGGGGGAATTGAGCATCCCGTCCTCTTTATCAGCCGCAAACTCTTTCCCCGCGAACAACGATACCCAATCATTGAGAAAGAGTGCCTTGCGATCAAATGGGCCGTGGACAAGCTGAGATACTATCTGGAGGGTGCCCATTTCCTCCTGTACACTGACCATGCACCATTGCTCTGGATGAGCCGTAACAAGGGGAATAACCCGCGGATCCTGCGCTGGTTCCTCTCCCTCCAACCTTTCTCCTTTGAGGTTATCCATCGAAAAGGTGTGGACAATGGGAACGCAGACTTCCTTTCCCGTGTCCCGCTGTTCCCCGATCGTGAACAGGCTAGGATTGGGGTGTGTGACGAAGACAGCCTCCCCAGGGAGGAACCACAGGCCATAACAGGACGTTTTCCCCATTACCTCTCTCCATGTCCCCTTCTATATTTTCAGAGCGAAGCATGGGATCCCTGTGCCTTTAAGCCCATGATGATTCCGGGTCACGTGCGGAAGTCAGGTGACCTGCTGACTACGTCAAAGGAGGACGCCGATGAAGAGGAAGGTGTGTGGAGCCTGGAAGAAGGACTCGACTGCCGTGAGGAGAGACGCGCCGTACAGACCTTCCTGATCCCTCCCGCTGGAGAACCCGAGACCCCTGAAGGAGAGGAGTCAGAGTCGCGGAAGGACGAAGCCCGAAAGCCGAGCCGCACCGGAGGAGAGAAAGAAGGGACGCCAGACCCTAGCTGGCAACGCGCAGAAGCCCGCCACGGCCCTGGAGGGTCGTGGCTTCACAAGGTACGGGGCCATCTGGGTTCGGTTCTGGGCCATACAGGAGTTATACACAAGGGAGGGTGTAGCGGAGGGCAAGGAGATTGATTGCCACCGTATCCCTGCGCAGCGTGCGCCTACACATTGGTGGTGGAACGGGTGATTTCCCTAGCACTCCCTCGCTCCCTGCGACCGTCGCATTCGAAAGGGCATTGTCCCTAACAGGGTTTTCTTTTTGTTTTGTTCCATATTACTTTCGTACCTGCCACCTTCTGAGGGAGCTTCTTCTGGAAAGCAAGACGCTGAAAGAAGAAGAAGGAAGATTCCCCAAGGACCCTATCAGGAGGGAGTGAACTCCTGAACACGCGACTACAAGTCCCATAATCCCCCTCTTTGAACTATAAATAAAACAGTCACGAGTACCCACTAATCCCTGTGTCCTGGTCTGCTTCTCCACCGCGCCACACATTGGTACCTGCATTCCACCTATCTGGGCTGTTAGCTGGAGGGAGCAGTGAGCTGCGTGATTATAGAGTAACATATGAAATAAGCTCAGTGTACATAGACGATTTTTGAACAGAGCTTTTCAGTCCACTGTATAGAGTTCCAGTAGTGCGATCTGTACCTGCTGGGCCATATTTGCATATATACCCATATACCGTGATAGGGATTGTGTCCTACGGATAGATATGTTTCTTGGCCTATAAGCTCGAATTTGCCGGCGATGGGGATCTTCTAGAGTTTGCTTGCTTCGATCTCACGTGCTTAAGGAAGTCCTGAGCTGCTTTCGGTGTTGCCAAAATCTTCGTTTTTCCCTCATGCGTGACACGTAGCCTTGCAGGATATAACATTGCATAGGTGATATCCATTTCGCGTAGTTTCCTCTTTACAGGGCCGAAGTCCTTACGGGCCATTTGGACTGAGATCGTGAAGTCTGGATACAGCGATACCTCGCATCCATTATATTCGATCCGTTGCTTCTCCCTCGCCAGCCGGAGTGCTGTATCCCGGTCTCTATTGTTTAGGATTCTAGCCACAATAGGTCTTGGCGGAGCACCCGGAGGAGGCCTAGGGGCGAGAGATCTGTGCGCTCTTTCTACTATAAGCATAGGAGAGAAGTGTTCTGTGCCAAAGATATCTTTTAACATTTTTCCGATATAATCTTCGAGGCGTCCTGTGTTGGTACTTTCAGGGATTCCCATTATACGTAGATTGTTTCGGCGCGATCTGGCTTCGAGGTCTTCATTCTTTGCTTTTATTACCTCTAGAACGTTTTCCATATCGCTGCATTTTCGTGCTGTTGCATTGGACTCATCTTCGACCAAGGAAACCCTTTGTTCCACAGTGTCAAGGCGTTCGCCTTGTTTATCTAGTTTGGCAGACATATTGTTCATTCTGGCCGTTAGTGTGTCTATTTTACCGTCAATGGTTTGCAGGCTTTGCTGAATGGCAGTCAATGCAGCTTCCATTTTGGCTTCAATAGTTTGCTCCGTCGCTGGTTCGGTGTCTGCGGTCGCACCCGGGAGTCTGGGGGTCCTGCGAGGTTCGAAGGGCAATTTTGTTTGCTGTTTGTCGGCTTTGCCCATTCTCCCCCAGCGACGAGCCTACACCAGATCTACAGTTCGCTGCCGCAAGTGGGGGCGTCCTTCTCTTGTGCGTTTCCGCGTGTTCTGCGGCGCAACCAGCACTCTGTTATGGGGTGGGTACAAATGCCGCTGATGTGCTCTTCAGTGCACTTTGTGGAGTCTGCTGTGCGCTTGGGTACATGCACCTATATAGGGCAGTGCTGCCATGCAGTATTGGTGCTGTTGTTTACTAAATAGGCTCTGTACCTTACTGCATACCGAATAGGTACCCTCCAACCCCAGGTGGCCTTCTGCCTTCAGCTGCCTCCAATGAACGTGGTGAGGATGCCACTTGTAGTCGTCGCGTTGAGGGGTTGTGCTACCTGCGCAATTTAGTACCCGCGATTAGGTATAGGCAGGTATTGCTCCTTACAGCGCTGTGCGTTGGTCTCCTAGCTTGGCAATACACTCTGACCGCTGTAGGCTGCACCCATACAGTGCACGTTATTTTATTATGGGCTAAAGTTCATTCCACCCATCAACGATTTAGTTTGGCTATGATTGTCTCCGCTGCAATTAAAGTCACACACAGCCGCGCACTCTTCCGCTTTTTTTCCTCCTTTGTGTGGCAGAGCCCTTATATGTGACTCGCCCCGCGATCTCACGTTATATTGGTAGCCGGGTGAGGGACGCTAACACATCGGGCGCCAGTTTCTTCAGGGGTGCAGCATTCATGCAAGCTTGCCACCGAGAGGAGAGCGGGTTATCGCAGCATCGCGCAGGTGAGCTCGGTCACAGACATCCTAAGGCCGCACCGTGCGGCAGCCGGCTTTTTTCAGCGTTATCGTATCGCGCCTTAGAGTCCATTGCCTGCATCGCGCAACACTTGCCTGCGTTATCTCCATGTAGTGTGTGTTCTTCGTGTCTTACTCGCTGTAATTTCTCACCAGCAGGAGACAGGATAGCGGACCCAGCTCATTTCGGAGTGTCTATTTCCGCGGGACGGTTGCTGCCTCGCTGCGCATTGCCATTTTGTCTGCTTGGGGAGTCTCACGTCTCGCCTCCGTTTCTACACTTACAGTCGGAGTTATAGGCTTCCAGCAACAGCGACGGAACGCATTTACATTCCGATTTTGGAATCTGTCACCGTCGCGTTCAGATGTCTCTCATATCCGCAGATATTTAGCTGATTTTTATTCCGGCCATCTTGCATCGGGCTCTCTAGCACCCCCCCTTCCAAGACACAGCTTGATGCAAAGGTACAATCACAAAAACAGCCAACACGTGTTTTTTGCCAGCTCATTACACTATGCAATCAGGATAGAACGCCGTGCACGCCAACTGGAGGGATTTCCTGCATGAGGGATCCCTTACAGGTCATGAACACGTGATCTTCCCTACAAACCATATACAACTTATACCTTTACTTCCATACTTGTGTTGTGCGCTATTTGGTATTTACTCAGTGCTGTACTGTACATGTCCTAAGTAAGTGGAAGACTTGATACATTGAAAATAGTCTTACGAACGTCATACTTCTACCTCACTTGCAAAGAACTATTGAGCAAGTTTTAAGGATTTCAATAAATTTTACTTCTATTACGGCATTCTATCCTGATTGCATAGTGTAATGAGCTGGCAAAAAAATGTTCAGCCCTGAAGAAGTCATATGTGTGATACGACACATGACGAAACACGTGTTGGCTGTTTCTGTGATTGTACCTTTGCATCAAGCTGTGTCTTGGAAATATTACCTGACTGAATCTTGAATACTGGATACCTGAATAGTCAGGGCTGTACGAAGTTCCTCCTGGCCAATTGAAACGTTCAGAGACTCTGCATCCACTGGCGGCAGCCGTGGGAAATCCAGACCCTCTAGAAATGGTATATAGTGTGCTGGTGTTATGTTATGTCAGGATCCGCTGTATATACGCACTGCAGATGCTGTTGAAAGACTCCCACTATTCCCACCCTGGTGGCAACTCTGGTGCCATCCTGCGATATCAAGTGGGTAGTCAGCGGGGGCGGGTGCTCCCTTCGGAGTATCCTCGCCAGCAGCCTACCTGACTTATCCCCCTCCCTATGGACTCTCTGTCTGTATTGCTTAAGTGTATACTTGTCCAGGCAGTCCCATACATCCGCTACAGGCCTATGCACTGGCTGTTCCAGTCTGCAAGCATCCAGCTGCGATTGCTCTCCAGACTGCAGGGAGGCCAGTTCTGCCTCTTCTCTGCAGAGTTCCTGCTGAAACTGCCTTTAGACTCCGCAAGTGAGGCCCATACACATGCCCCTCAATACCACTTTTTTAGGGCCTGCCATTCAGTGGCCCTACAGGTCGTGGTACCCCAGGTTTTTAAAAAAAAATACCTTTATTGAAATTTTTCCTTTGGCATAGTGTACTTGTAGTATACATTTTCCATTCCAAAACAGTGCCTAGGTGCGGGTTCATTTGGTGCAATCAGCCTGTACAGCAAAAAATTCACATGCAAGTGATTAAAACAAAGATCAAAAGAGTCTTAAGGCCGTGCCATCATGGGCCCACTGTCAGCATAAAGATGAAACACATTTCAAATGTAGAAAACAATCAACCCAGCTCGTTCCCCCATGCCCCGCCCACTCCTCCCCATTTCCAAAGTAAGTCAGGCAGAAATACCTCATAACACCATAGTAATCAGCAGTACCCCCCAGATGCATCAACCAAACGGCTTCACGTCTGAGATGTATTAGCGTGACCAGTAGAGGCAAGGATCGCATTCAGCCTGGCTAAATACTCATTACACCTCCCATCCCATGTTCCGGCATCTATTTGAACTGAGAACTCTGCAGGTTGTGGTACCCCAGTTAACTGCCATATATTTTGATAGTGTTTCCCACCTGATCAGGTCCTCAAGAATATCGGCTGACACTCTTCAGGACTGGGCCTCTCGTTCAGAGTCCCCCCACTGCAAGACACAACTGACAGGGGAGTGATCCAACAGAAAGCATGCCAGATGAGATACCTCTATGTCTTCCACACGCGAAGAGCCTGCCACCACTATCCTGTCCAGTCTACTATACGTATTATGTGTGGCAGAATAACAGGTGTACGCTCGCTGGGTCGGTTGGCTCAGCCACAAAATATGGTCAAAACCCATGTTTCGCATCACCCCACGTTGCGCTGCTGTCATTAAAGGCTGCAAACTAGTAAACAAAAACATACAATACACAACACAACCCCCTCCCCCACCCACAGACATAGTACAACCTTGCAACTATCAGTGCCCACCCCATGTATGTGCCAGGACGTTCACATCATCCCAGTCAGCCCAACAGGTACTGGCGAACTTACTCCTCCGGGTAGCAACCCGGCCAGCCATACTTCTTTAAGGATGACAATCCTGCGTTCAGACATCCCTAAGAATGCTCCACCAGTAAGCACCCGCCCCTAACTAGGGTCACAGATTGGGCTAGCTCGCCCTTGCAGGCATTGCAACAATAACAGTCATAGCAGAGGCACACAGGTAGCCATTGCCCACATCAGCAGCTCCTAGTCACCCGTCCCATCCCCCCCAGCCTCACGCCTGTCACACCATCAGCTCAAACGATCAATGTCAACGTTCACGGTCTCATTAAGGCATCAGCATTCCCTACCTCCGGGGCAACCAAGGTGTCAGGCACAACGCCCAACGTGGGGCTCGGGGCCTCAGTTGCAGTCCCATCAATCACTGGCATTATATCGACCTCCTGCACCGTCCCCTGTAGCTTCCTCGTGCTGAGCTGCATGGTGCCATCTTCCCGAACTGTGACTCTCCCACCTGCCTGCGATACAGCTTTGGGGTCATCCTGTGCTTGGCGACAGGAGCTTCTCCTAGCACAGGTGCCCCAAGTGCATTTTTAGGTGAGTCCAGCGTGCGGTGGCAATGCCTCACCACAGATTTCTAACCATACCCACACCTCTTCCGGGCTTTCAAAAAAGTGCACCTTCCCTTGAACTAGGACCTTCAATTCTGCTGTTGTACAGTAACATGTACTGAAGTTGTAGTAGCACCCTCAATTTTTGTTTTAAATCAAGATAGGACTTGGTTGGTCTTGCTCCCGTTTGGTGTAGTCCTGATAGATGGTGATCTTACTGTTGCCAAAGAGGGGGGCCGGTCGATCACTGGCCACCCGAATGTTGCAGTCCCGATCACGATAGTTAAGGATTTTTGGCGATCATGGACCTCAGGGGGCCACGGCAGCGGCAAAGGCACCAACACCCTGTGTGCCCTCTCCACCACAAAGAAGTCAAAGAGGCCCGGCAGTTTGAGTTTCCTGCGCACCCAGTTCTCCAGGAACTTTTCAGCGGCACCTCCCTCCACCCTCTTTTGAAAGCCCAGAACGCAGATGTTTCTGCGACTGCAGTGTCCCTCTGCACCCTCCACTCTGTTCCAGCTCCCTTGTGACCGTGGTTATCTGAGCCATTCGTCGTTTGAGGTTTGCCACTCCTCCCTGCAGGTCCACAATGTTACCCTCCGCCATCGTGACTTTATCCACTACTTTCCGCAGGTCAGCCCACAACAGGGTGACATCAATCGATAAAGTTTCTAATTTGTGTTCCACTGCGATACTGGAGCCTTGGATCGCGGCCAGAAGGTCAGCCCAGGAGGGCTCCGCTTCCTCCTCCTGTGGTTTACCCACATCGCTCAGGTCTGTTTGCATCGTACAAATCTCAGCTGTTGAGGCCGTCGATGCAGGCCACCTCCACTCTTCTATGGGGGTCAACCTCTTCACCTCCCGTCCCCTAAGGGCAGCGTCTCCCCTCACTGTTCAGAGACGCACACTAGTGGTGCCACCACAATCTATGCAGTGTCACACATAGCAGGACAGGCTGTAGCAGGTGCAGAGCACAGTGTGACCCCAGTGGTCCCAATGAATGCTCTAGCAAAGGGAGACAACCCGGTGAACCTGATCGCACCCCCACAATGCAGACAGCAGCAATGTTTAGCAGCGTCCCCCATCCCCGTGAAGAGCAGCCGGCGAGAACCAATGCTGGGACCCTCCGGGGTACCCCCCGGGCAATCAGTCCTATGACGCCCTCAGGATCCAGGACTAACTCAACAACACGGGCCATTAAAGCAGCAACATGGGCCATCCTCCAGGTAGCCAATCCCCAGCAGTGAACAGAGCGGCGCAGGACCAAAATGCAGCCGACTCCACCCAGCCAACCAAGGAGACTGGAGCCCGGTGAGGAATCTTCAGCCTGATGGCACCGTCTGGGCAGGTTCCCTGAAACCGTCCAGTGGAGCGCTCCAATGGTGCTGGTGGTACTCTGTAAGTGTTGGCCAATACCCCCTCCACCATACCTCAGCCGGATGGGCCAACAGGGCACCCGATCAGGCCCCCGCGTAATCTCAGGGCCAGGATAAGTGGTGCTGGTTCAACTCGAGCCCAGGCATTGCGTTGATGAGTACAGCAGCTGATTGCCCCAGGGCCACGGGCTCTGCTGAAGCAGTCTGCTGAGTCTCCCAAAGATCACAGACCACTGGGTTTCCCCCGTTCTAGCAAGGAAGCAGACCCTCCTCTCAAGAGCCACCATCAACAACATTAGTCCCCGCCAGTTACCTGCTGGCTGACATGCCTGGCGAACGCAGTAGTCCCCTTAAGGCTGCGCCTCCGATGGCTGTCTACAGGGCATAGAGACTGCCGCAGCTTCAGTTCTCTCAGGCGTCCTCTGTGTTCTGGATAATAGGGTAACAGGCCCTCTGGGGAAACATCAATGCTCTCCTACCCCAGGATCTGCATCCCAGAAGGGCGCTTAGGTGCTGTGTCGCAAGCGGGGGTAGGCCAGGCCGCACGCCCAAGACCAGGGCCCTTGGAGTCTCCCAACAGCAGTGCACCACCGCTGGGGCCCCTCACGTCCTCGTCCGGCTCCAGCGTAGCCCCAGGGCAGCTCAGGACATTTAATTCTTCTTCCGGGCCGCGCACCAATGGACCAGCCCGCCGTAGCTGTGAGTTATCTGGAGTCTCTCACTACTAGAGACTGCGGCTTAGACGCTGCCGCATTGTTCAGGCAGCTTGAGCATCTCTGGCACAGTCCGCTCACTGTACACAGGCAGGGACCCTCAAAGGCTGGCCCCCGCTGTGTTACATTAGGATTTGGGCACCCACATGGTTGATGTTGCAGGGACAACGTTCGTTAGCGCTCCAAGAGCAGGATTAGCCAGGATTCCAGTGAGTTATTTCGATGAATAGCCGAGAGCTCTAGGCCTCACGCCCTGTCGGCCATGTTGCTTGGCCACACCCCTGATTAAGCAAGCCTTGACTGCTAGGGTACTAAGTTCAAGTCTTAGTTGGTACCATAATCTGCAAGGTGTCCAGAGAGCTTTGAATAACTTGCCTAGATGAGTATTGGGAGGGCGCACTCTATTTGAGACTCTTCAGAGTTTCTTTGTGTAAGGAAACGGGCCATTAGTTGTGTGGCCTGCACAAGTAATGGGTCCCCATTCACCCTCCACTGGGAATTGAATACTTGATGAGTAGCTCTCCCGCTGTGCTGGGGAAAACCGCTGCCTTTCTCTTTTTTTCTCTCTTGCCGCACAGCTCTTTCTTTTTATTTGAGGTGTGATGGGTCCCACCCCAACACCCCCATGTACTTCCTTTGATAGGGGCAGCTCAGGGAGCTCACCCCTGGCTGCTCCAGCCAGCTTCCAATGCGGGCAGCACTCCTCTGTGCTGCTGTGGGAGCAGTTCTCTTTGCCTGCCTGCTCTTGCTCTTTGCCTGCCTGTGCTACTTCTTGTGGTGGCTGCCTGCTCCCCCATACGCGGAGAGTGGGGCAGGCCCACCACAGCAGGGGAGGTGCAGCGGCACTCCCCCCTGTCCCATAAACATTGGGGCCAGGAGTTGAGATCCCAGGCCCCTCTTTTCTTCACGGGAGCACAATGGCACTCCCGGCTTTCTTCTGGCAGCAGGAGGCCCGGAGTTGGGGGTCCCCAGGCCCTCTTAACTCTGGGGAGGGGTGTCAACGCACGCCCCTCCAAGGAGATATCTCATAAGTTGCTCCTTGCGGCGTCGCCTGGGTCCTAGCCCACCCCGGGGGTAGAGAATCATCTGGCAGTAAAGCTCCACATGCCCCGGGGTCACTCTGGGAGGGTCAAACATCAAATCTTTCTCCTGCTAATATCTCAGGCCCCAGTGGGCCATTTTGCACATTCTTGGGCTCATTTTGCTCCTGGTGGTGACTTCTAGCCACCTGGAGCACATTCCTCGGGCCTCCAAGGCGGTGAACTTTGCAGGGAGCTGGTTCCACTGGCTCCCTGCACCAGCCTTTCTCCTTTTTCTCCTCAGAGCTTCTCTCCTCCTTGGTGCAGAAGTCCAGTCTTACCCCCCCCCCCCAACTAGTCCTCAGTTGGTGTAAAGGGACCAGCGTCCCTGGTTTTGGGGAGAGCCCCACTGGTCCTGGGGGCAAATGTAGTCAGAGTCCTTAGCCCAGATTGATTTCAGGGAGTTCCTCATTCCAGTTGGTCATGGCTGCCACCTCAAGTCCCAGTGTCAAGCAGAAAATCACAACCAAGAGAGAGCTGTGCAAGACCTTTTAAGAGGGTGCAGAAGGTTCCAGAAGAGAGGCACCTCTGGCCTGTCCTGGTGTGTCACATCAACCCCTGTCCCAGCCCTCCTGCACAGCGTGCTGCGATATTTCAAGCATCCTGCAGGAGGCACTAGACATCTCTGGGGGCCTCAGCTCCACCCCTCACTGACATCACTGCCAGGGCCTTGCCCACTAAAACCTCAAAGGGAAGGCCCTTACTGTGTTGACTCTAGTTGTCTGGGCTTCTTCCTTTGTTCAGTGGGCCTGGTATTGCCCATCCCTGGTACAGTGTGACAGCTGATTAATTGATCTCTTTCCTCCTCAGGAGCTGAGTGGAGCACTGTTAAGTGCTCCCTTTGTATGGGGAGGCCTTTGCTCCTGCTGCAGGAGAAAAATGTAATTAACTTGGCACAGCAGGGTGACAAAAGGGCCTGCGCTCTAATCCTGAGCTCAGCCAGAGTGGTATGACAATCCTGGATGGCCCATAAGCTGTACAGACATTTTTTTTAAATTCTCATGCTTGAGTGTAGCATACAGATTCCACCCCAGTTTGATACGTCACTGGCCTCTGTAAGCCAAAGGGAGGGCAGTCTGTCAGGATTAACCACTCACCTGAACTCCAGGTGGTTTGACTTGGATGAGGATGGCTCCCAAAATCCCTCCGAGAGCGCACCAGACAACGATGATTATTAACACCGTAACCAAGTGACCTCCCAAGGGGAATGGGATGAGAAATAAAAAGAGAAAAAACACCAAGTGCCGTGCTGGTCCGTCACGTCACGTTGGTGGGTCAGGAACGCAAATAAAGGAGGTTCTTGAGCGTTAGGTTCTGGATTTGAGATCTATGCACTAGACAAAATAATAAAGAACATACATTAATGCTTGTTTCTAATGTCACCAGAATTTCTAGCATTCAAGGCTTCTCTCTTCTTCAAACATATTATAGCATACCATAATTATGTGATCACAATTCAGATCTGGTGGTCATCACGGAGGGACAGGATTCGTTAGAAAACGTATGTGAATTGGGTTAACCTGTAGTCAATTAAAACAATATTGGTTACTGACCATAGCAATTGTTACTGCACATAATCTTATCTGCATGTGTTTCTAACAACGATTACTGTTCCAAATATGAACTCCTTGTCTTCTTCTATGTATTCTTTTTAACAATTATTGTTTTTTCTTATTAAACATAGTTCTGTTTTACTCTCCATGAGTAATTAAGGAATGAACACTAATAACTCCTTAGCACGCAGAAAAAATCCTTTGTTAATAGCCACGGTTCTTAAATGAGCAAAATTCCAGAAGGATGCCTTTTCCTTCAAGGGTTAACTATGCGATGTCTTAAAATTGTCTTGCACACGAGAAAAAATCCACTGTTCGCAAGTCTCTATTCCAAGAAATTATACCTTTTTCCTTCAAGTCTTTTAAACAAATAATGACTTAAAAACTGTTGGTGCATAAATTGAAATAAAGTTTGTTCGTTTCCTTAAATATAAACCAAAAAGGTTCGTCTTTACCGTAACCTTGAGTGCTCTTCTATTCCAGGTTACCGGTATCGGAAGCAGCCCAAGAAGTGAAGCCGCAGGATTGAAGACGGAAGAAGCAGACGGAGACAGGTAAGTGTCTTTACAGTCGACGAGGCTAAGCAGGGATTGTCAGTACTGCTAGGTTGATATAGCCCGCCCAGCATGAACGTGTCTTTGAACCCTTATGGAAGGAAGGCACGTTTGTTCTTGCAACCCTTTCACGTTGTTTTGAAGCGTTGCCTTCTTTGCATAGAAACAGGCGTCTCTTTCTGTTAATGAGGCGTGTACTAATCTTGAAGCACTGCACTTGCGATTTTCCATTTACATAGAGGCATATGAAGGCTGATTTATTTAACATGAAGTTCCCTAATATAAGAACATGTGCCAACACCAGTCAGTAATTTATCTGAGCACTAATGAAAGTCCAAAATAGAATAATATGTACTAAGGCATAAACGTTATACATTTGTAGTACATACACTGTTTGTTGTGCTCACATAAAAATGTCATATTACATTATGGTCATGCTGAAGAACATTGTGCGATTGGGCATAAGAGGAGAAACCCATGACAGTCTTCCCATTGGTGTATAATGGAGTGCCACTGCAGACAAGACAGTACACCACACTGACTTCCATATGACTGTACATTAACATAATGAGGCCTACCCCAAGTCAATATCCAACCCTGCAGAGTCCCCTCGGCACCAGGCAACCTGTTCACGATTACCGCGCTGCGAACATGAGCCTCCCACTCACAGCCCTCACATGTATGCCAAGTTCCCCTTACCCTTGCTGCATAGCAGCAGCCTTATCTTAAAAGGCAGACACTGGCGGTAACCACACGCAGTTCATTTACCGTGAGTTTACCTTGTGTGAGTCACCGTTGTGAGGCTCACCAACAGTAAAAAGGTCAAAAAACAGATGATCAAAAAGCGAAAAATCCAGGTGGATTTGATTGGGCAGTTACAGGCCTATATCGCTGCTACCTTTCCTGTCAAAGGCTTTGGAGAAATATGTAAATACTGTTATCACCGATTTTGTAGAGGCCAATCATGTACTACACCCAAGTCAATCAGTGTTTAGAGCCAACTTTAGTACAGAGACAGCTCTACTGGAAATTTCGGAAACAATAAAAAGTACACTTGATAGAGGAGGTAAAGCTGTACTGATAATATTAGACCACTCCGCGGCTTTTGATACCGTGCCCCATGATTTACTCCTGCACAGACTCCAGGCCTATGGCATTGGAGGTACGGTACTTCGGTGGTTTACTTCATTTTTGAAAGACCGCCAGCAAACAATATGGGCCCCTCCCTTTTCGGCCCTCATTCCCTCCATGAAAGTAGGAGTCCCACAGGGATCTATTCTGAGCCTCTCCCTGTTTAATGTGTACATGGCACCTCTGGCACTTCTGGCAGAGGAATGCGGCGCCAAAATAATATCCTACGCCGACGACACTCAGCTGCTGTTCATGTGTGAGAAAGACAGTATGCTGAGAGGAAGCGAGATAAATGCTTGCCTGTCAAAGGTGTTCGCCTGGTTCAGACAGAACCAGTTGATGTGTAATTCCGAAAAATCAGAAATAATTTTTTTCGGGCATAAGCCGGACGAGGAATGGCGCCAGTGGTGGCCTCAGCATATGTCCCCCCCAGTCAGCTCAGTCACCGCTGTGAAAAATCTTGGAGTAAAACTGGACGCGGACATGTCCATGAAGTCTCAGGTCCAAACTGTGGCCGGGACATGCTTCGGACTACTTAAAATGTTGAGGATTTTTCTTCCCCTCTTACCAGTTCCTCACAGGAAAACTGTAGTCCAGGCCTTAATCACATCCAGGCTGGATTATGTCAATGTTCTGTACTTAGGCCTCCCAGATTATCTATTAGGCCACCTGCAGGTGGTACAAAACGCTGCGGCACGTGCTATACTTATGGTAGGCCTGAGGACACATATGACCCCTCACCTGATATCCTTGCACTGGCTCCCGGTGCGAAAGAGGATACACTTTAAAGCCCTAGTCCTGGCCTTTAAGGCTTTTCACAAAATAGGGACCCCCTACATCAGGAACAGAATTCAACATTATGCTCCTCTTAGAACCCTGAGATCCTCTACCCAGCGGCTGTCGACGGTGCCAAAATTCTCTCGCTCTCGCATGGGGGCCGCTCCTTTCAGGTGGTGGCCTCACAGCTTTGGAACAGCCTGCCGCTTTCCTTAAGACAGGTACAGGATCTCCTTAGTTTTAGGAGAAATCTAAAAACCTGGTTTTTCCAACTTAGTAGAGATCTTCATGTCGGTCTGTGTTTCTGTTTCTGTCTCTGGGTCCTTCTTAGCGCCGGGACACTCTGTGGAGTAGCCGTGCGCTTTACAAGTGCCAAGTAACATAACATAACCCATCGCCTCACAGATGCAGCCAACAGCTGATTCTCACAGGGAAGAATTATCCACTATGCATGGGTATTCTTCGCCCAGTCAGTGATAACAAGTGACGAGGGGTTCTCACCAGACACCCTTCTCGCCAGTTATCCACTACCCCAGATACTTTATGCTGGCTGTCTGCTGCCAAGACAACCTACCCCACAACAACCATGAGGCTACCTCTCCCTACAGGGAACCTAGACTGCACTATGAACCTTCCGGTTCTAGGTTGGATGCATTGAAGACACTAAAGGCCTACACAGACTCAGCAGAACTAGGCCTACCCTTGCTCTGGGTCACGCAACACTATGCCTGCCACACTTTCTATCAATCAATCAGGGGAATTGTAAGCGCGCTACTCACCCGTGAGGGTCTCAAGGCGCTGAGGGGGGGGGCAGGGGGTCCGCATATCTGCTTAGCCGAAGAGCCAGGTCTTGAGGGTCTTCCTGAAGATGTTCAGGGCCCCTAGGGGGCACGTCTGATGTCTGCCGGTAGCTCGTTCCAGGTCTTGGCTGCAATGTGAGAGAATGATCTTCAACCAGCTCTGGCTCTGTGGATGCGCGGGGTTTCGGCCAGTGCGAGGTTGGTAGATCGGAGGTTTCTTTTGGGAATGTTGAAGTTGATTCTGTCGTTGAGGTATTTGGGTCCGTTGTTGTGTAGGCATTTGTAGGCGTGAGTGAGGATTTTGAAGGTGACTCTTTTCTCCACGGGGAGCCACTGGAGTCTTCATAGGTGTTGGCTGATGTGTTCGTGCCGGGGGATGCCGAGGACGAGTCTGGCGGCGGTGTTCTGTATTGTCTGGAGTTTGCGGAGTAGGGACTTGTTGATGCCGGCGTAGAGTGCGTTTCTATAGTCCAGTCTGCTGGTGATGAGTGCATGGGTGACTGTCTTCCTTGACTCAGGGGGGGATCCATTTGAAGGTCTTACGGAGGATGCGGAGGGTGTTGAAGCAGCAGGAGGTGACGGCGTTGACCTGTCGGTTCATGGTGAGTAATGAGTCAAGTACGATGCCAAGGTTTTTGGCGTGGTCTGAGGGGGTAGGTGGGTTTCCGAGGGCGGTCGGCCACCAGGTGTTGTCCCATGCTGAAGGGGTGGTTCCAAGGACGAGAACTTCTGTCTTCTCGGTGTTGAGCTTCAGGCAGCTGTTGGTCATCCAGACTGCGACATCTATGGCAAGGGTCCCGTGCCTCAGCACAAATGCCTTCACACTAGACAGGTCTAAACCCTATCTGCAGGAAAGGGACCCTTTTTGACATGGTTGCCTCCACTTTTTGCCTGGTTCATGATGTGATTTCGACAAAAAGTGCACTGGGTTCATGCCGACCAGGACCCCAGTGCCATACCTCTTTTCCCCAAACTGTATAATTGTTCCCCCCAATTGGCAAAACCTTTAGCACCCTCTGTAAGTCCCTGGTAAATGGTACCATGGTCCCTAGGGCCTGAGGTACTAAAGTGTGTCCCTAACGGCTGCAGAACAAATTGTGCCACCCTAAGGGACCCCTCACCAAGCACATGCACGACTTCCACTGCAGGCTGCGTGTCTTGGTGCAGACAAAAGCAGACAAAAGCAAAAACACGTCACACATCCGTGTGCCACGTCCCCTGGCACTGCATATGATTTTGTAAGTCAGCCCTACAGCAGGCCTGACAGCCTTAAGGTAGGGTGCTTAATAATTTATATGAGCAGATATGCCCCGTGCTGGTCAGCCCTATTGCTGCCAGTGCAAGTGACCAGGGAAGCCATCTTTAACCATGTATTGAACACTGGTGAAAACGAGTTCCCCAGCTACATGATGGCTTCACTTAAAATAGGGATGTTTGGTACCATCTCGTCTTGATAAACCCACGCTGATGCCAGTGTTGGATTTATCAATACATGCACTTAGTGGGAACCTTAGAGGTGCCCCCTGAAAACCTAACAGCCTCTGGTGTGCTTCCCGACTGGAGTCTGCCAGCTTGCCACACGAGACACTGTTCTGACCTTCAGGAGACCCGAACACTGTTCTGACCTTCAGAAGACCCAGAACAAAAGCCTGTTTGGGAAGAGGGTGTAACACCCCCGCCCACAGGAGGACCTGCTGATTAGCATCCTTGGCCTGGTGAGCTTCAAAGGAGCCACCACCTTTGGAATGCAAATCTGGCTCCCCTCACTGGAGAGGGCCCCCCCCCCCTTATAGAGCCCATTTGGCACCTAGACAGGCGGAAGAATTAGCTAGTCAGGTAGGCGTGTCACCCCCAGGCTAGTACCACCCCTAAGGTGGGCTACTTGTGAGGTGGACACGATTTTTCAGAGGTAGCCATCTCTGTGATAGCATACCTAGGAATTCTGGGACAGGCTTATGCCCACTTCCCATAGGAAGTGGTCATATAGGAGGGGGAGGTGGAGTAGTGATCCCAGGGGTCAGTAGCCCATTGGCTACTACCCTACATTCCCCTAACTCCCTTAAATTCAGCATTTAGGAGAGCCCCTGGCACCAGAGAGGCAGATCCTGATGCCTTACGAAGAAAAAGGACATGAAGAGCCACAAAAGCAGAAGAGAGCACCTGACCTGGCGCCAGCCCGCTGACCTGTCTGCCGTTCTCTATCTACTCTGCGCCAGAGTCGGCTCGTACTGCAGCTCAGTACCTCCAGAACCTGGGAGCACTGCCTGCCTTCAATAAAGACCTAGACCTCCCGTGAACAGTGGAGCTGTTCAAAAGAAACTCCAAAGAAAAGACTCTGAGACCTCCAGAACCGTCAAAGACCCGACACCCGAAGTCACCTCTGCACCCGGCGCCTCCGACCCAACCTAAAGTGGTCCACCGGAGCCAAAATGGTTCCCAGCGCTCTAGAGTCAGAGTACCGTGTGGTTTCATCCCTCGTGGGCTTCCCGACCTCGCCTGCAGCCTCGACACGCAGGCCCCCTCAACCGTGACTGCTCCCAGTAAGGAAAACCTGACGCCTAAAGACATCTCTGCATCCTTCACCCCTAGGCTCCTATTGGGCTCCTGATGCTTTTTGCACCCTACACCCGGCCGTACTTGTGCCGCTGGTGTACTGCTGGTACACCCGGCCGTACTTGTGCTGCCTTGGACCTAGCCCACCACTCACCTTAACTCCCGAGGATTGGTCCTGTAAGTCGATGTACTGTACCTGTTTGCAGAACTTGTTTTTCCTCTCATAGGAATATATTGCAGAACTTAAATATTGCACTGTGTCCACTTTTTGAACTGAAAAGAATTAATATTTAAAAACGTATTTACCTGAACGATTTTTCTCTGATGCCTAAACATACATAAAGATACTTACTATTTTTATAAATTGGTGTGGATCGTCTTTTTGAGCCATGACATTATTTATTAAACATTGTGTGTATTTGCATACATCTTGCACTCCTCTGTGTTAAGGCTGCTCGACCACACTGCCCCCTAATAGAGCACTTTGGGATTGCATAGAAAGCACTGTCCACTAGTAAGGGAATCCCTGGACTCTTTACACAGTGAATCAGATTATTGATATATCACATAATGAACCAGCTTCCTACGTTGGTGTTGCAGGAATGGGATAGAAGACTCGACATTTGCTGTACCACTTGGTTGATAAGTGATTTCACGAAGGAATCAAATTTTCTAAGTTGTTTTAAAAACAGCTGTTAGGGCATTGGTTGTGTCCCTTTGCAAAACTGTCTAGAACTTAAAAAGTATTTTTAGTAAGTTAGGCCTTTAGAAAGTATTTAACATTTTTTGTCAATCTTCTAAAACTCACTTAAAACCATGACTGATACACCAGGAGCTCGACTTTGGGCTGTAAAAGAAGCCTTAAGTTGGACAGACTTAAGGCCCTGTGTAAAGCATGGAACCTCCCCGTAGGATCTAGACCCACAAAAGCCCATCTGCAAACATTGCTTGTATAAAATGCTAGAGCCATGGGTGAGGATAACCCCCCCCCCCTCCTGCAGAAGAGCAAATAGTGAATGAAGTTGATTCTGATTCCAAAACTGCCCCCTCAGAAAGCAATACCTCTGGGAGCACTCCTGGTAGTGTCTCAGGAGAAATAGATCCTGAACATGCAGATCTTCAGAAACTGGCCAAGAGGACAGCATTTGAGGCTATACTCCTGGCCACAGAAAAAGAAAATGCTGAGATGGGCCTAGGACTCATCTCTGGTGGCAGCAAAATTATAACTAGGGAGGGAAATTCAGATCCTAAAATCCCCAAAGGGATTGTCCCTAAATATACAGAAGATAATGACATCACAAAATGGTTCACAGCTTTTGAGAGAGCCTGTGGAGCAAGGAAGGTCAGCCAGTAGCATTGGGGCTCTCTCCGTTTGGAACTGTTCTCTGGTAAATGTAGGAATAGACTCCTGGTCTTAATGTTGGTTCCTAATGGTCTTAATGTTGGTTCCTAATCGAGCTGGTTCGTAGGGGTGGCGAGTGACTTAGAACCGGAAGGCTGCTGTCGGAAAGCTGCTGGGTGTGGGCGTGGTGCAGCACTGCGAGAAGCAGTGAGGAGCAAGGATGAGAGTGGTGTGCAGCTGCAGTTTGCTGCCGGCACATTGGAGTGTTTCCTGGTGTTCCCTGGTCCTCTGGTGAACTACCAGGGTTGTGAACCAGGGGCCCGATTCACAAAAGTAATCTGAGACAAAATCCTAACTTAGGATTTTGTCTAAGTTAAACTTAAGTTTTGGTCTTAAGTTAACCAAAACGTTTGGAATTTAATGCCTATGGCGAGTAGACCGCACGATATCTGGGCTCCCCTGATGACATACCTCCGTCAATCAGATGACACTGAAGATCCACTTGACCAAAACACAGGCCCTGCGGCCCTGAATGTAGGAGCTGCCCCCGACATTTACAGATCTACAACTCCATGACCGGGGTAAACTATGACTTTTATACATGCCAGCTTAAAATGTTGTCTGCATGCCCGGAGGTTTTTAGAGTTACCATATATTTTTAATGTGCCGTTGTCATGATGTAACTTTGCCAAAGACCAGATGTCACACTGTATAACTTGAATGCATAAATGTAACATGCTTTATTTTCAATACAGAACGAAACTGACAGGAACGAACGAGTACGTGTGCCCTTGAATTTAGGATCGCCTTGGCGGCCAATTCTTTCCCCACTAATTAATACATCTTCAACCGGCTGGTGAAGATAATTACATTACATAATTGAAGACCACAATCCTCTGGTGTGGGCCTTGGCGTCCATCTTAACTGACTACTCAACATAATTGGTCCCACTTGGATGCCCAACTTTTTTGTCAATAGGATCGCTTGCGACTGTCACTCCTTGTCCTTTTTGTCCTGATGAAGACCCGCCCCTGACGCCTAATCAGCTGCACAAACGCCAAGAGTCGAAACGTCGACATTACAGTCACCCATAGTCCATCCAGTTCCCTACCTTGAATATAAAAGCAATATTATTGTCTGGGATACATGTATTAAGAAACGGACATGACAAATTAGTATTTTTCTTTTTGTCCATTTATGTTTATCCATGTGTGTTAACTATGTATAGCACTTTTTACGTATCACCACAAGTCACTTATTCCACACTATAGTCACTTGTTTATTGTCGTATGTTTATGTATTGTAGACAGCCTTCATTATTGTGTATAATCAGAAAAAATTGAGTAAATAACTTTAACTTTACTAAAATTGTTGGTTCTTTGGTGTGTCCTTTGAATGCAAATTATGATTCACATCTGAAAAATTGAAAGTTCAGATCGTATTGTATGCATTGAGCAAAGCGATTGTCTTTCCCGACAGAACCATTTTTGTTTACAGATTGTATATACCCAGGTTCTGAGGGACACATGGTTACCCCATTATCTTTAATTATTTTCAATAAAGTCTTAAAAAATCAAAAAAATAATAAAAAAATAAAAGTTAACCAAAACTTAAGTTTAACTGAGACAAAATCCTAACTTTACGACTTTCGGTATTCACAAAGGGCATTTAGGAGTAGTAAAGTTAGGATTCCTAACTTTACTACTCCTAAATGCCCTTTGTGAATACCGAAAGTTGTAAAGTTAGGATTTTGTCTCAGATTACTTTTGTGAATCGGGCCCTAGGGGTTTAAACCGCAGCCACAGTATACACAGTGGGGCATATTCTCAAGAACGTGTGATAACCACCGCAAGATTAGCTTAACGCAACTTTGCATATCGCAGTCGATCACGGGAAAACAACGACGTGTTAACGTAGTATTCCCAACCTGGCGGCACCATGCGATAGTACCACGATAACGCGTCAAATGACCGCGTTAAAATCAACGCGACGCCGCAAAAATGCAAAACACGAACGCGAATAAAGTTGCGATGAGGCCAAACGCGATACAAAAATCAGCGATAACCAGCGACAGGCCTGCAATTCCCACGCGTCATGCGGGAAAATGCACCATAAAAGCCGAACAAGAAAAACACACCAAAAACAAAATAAACTGCGTAGCAACATGGATGCACCCGGAACGAGTGCCCAGGTCAACGCGAACCCCACAAGCCACACAGACCACCAGCAAGGAACCTTGGGGTCCGGGAAGGCCAAGGAGAAGACGGGGTACAGTCCGCATGACAACCGGATCGTCGTCACGGAGGTGACAGAGCACTAACAACAACTGTCCGTCACCTCCACCGTGTCATTGGCAACACAGACGGAAAAATGGCATTCCATTGTGAATGCAGCCAGAGTGTCGAGGAGGCCAAGATGCGCTGGCACGATGTGAAAAGCCAAACCAAGCAGAAACCCGCTGCCAACAGGAAGGCAGCAACGGTGAATGGAGGTGGGAGTCCTGTGCCACAGGAGGAGCTGGAGCAAATGGTGGCCACAGTCATCAGTGTGGAGATGGTGCAAGGAGTCGGGAGTCCGGACACTGCTCGACATGACCTGACACAACATCAACAGGGTGAGTAACGAACAGGGACGGGCACAATGGCACACATGCACAACGACGTGTAGCACACCGCACACCTACAATGACCCTGGGTCATGTCCCTGATCCCCGTGGCACACTGCAGGACACATACAAACATCAAGTAGGCCCCCGTCCACCATGTGCCCAAAGGGCTCCCACCCCACACATCACCAATTCCACAACACACACATGCACCCATGCGAAACACAGCAAAGATGCGTATGTGAGAGCCACACTGACAATGCAAGTGACACCACATGACGAGCAACATGGCTGGAGTACAATCACCATGACATTGTGCACGCCACAAGACTGAGGTGGCTGAGTGTGGAACACATCCGGAAAGGAGCAGGTCACACTCTGACACATCCACGTGCACAAACAACCACTGACGTCAACAATACATCTGCAGACAAACAATGCACAAGAGTACAAAAACCGTCCAAGAGCACAAATGACCCAAGTCGCCAACATCACAGCACCTTAAAAGCACAAAAGCTAAAGGCACACCGCCTCCAAGGGATAAGGGGCAGCAAAATCACAGCTGCAGGTGCGACTCTCACACAATGCAGCACACACACATAGCAATGACAGCACATCCACATGGACGACAATGTGGTACACAGTGCAACACTTACACTGCAGAACAGAGGACACAACTGGGTCCGCATCTGCGTAGAAAATGGCCAATCACATCTGACATAGCGGGAAACTGTGAGATGCAAATGTACGTGTACAACCTCACCTACCTCATGTAGTCCAAATGTCCACTGTCCCGCATCAAATAGTCCGCCCCTCCCAAACAGTCACAATGTACATTGTCATGCAGTCTGTATGTAAACTTGAACAATGCGGCAACATACATGCCAACACAATGTCAACAAGCATCTCCCCTTCACATTGCAGAGGGACACACAACACCTCCAGCAGGGCAGACCAGACAACTCTACAGTGATGCTGAAGAGGACCTCCACACTTCCGACACCGACGCCCTACAACAGTCCATGGACATCTTAGGCAATTGACCTCCAGGAGCAGGGCAGCACCGCTGCATCGAGGATACCGCACCCCCTGCACAAACAACACAGCTGGACGCACCCACCACCCCGGCTGGCTCCCAGCAGCCCACCGAAGCACACATTGCATTCCAAGGCCAGGTGTCAGACTGCCAGAAGGGGGTGGCCGAACATGTGCGGGTGGGGTACTACCTCATGGAATCCGAACTAGATCACATACGTGGGTGTCTAAGTCCCATCAGGGACCACCTACACTCCCCAACAGAGACCCACACTGCGACAGAGACACATGCCTTTGCACATTTCCAGTACTGAACCACACCCAGAGCCACGGGATAATCATCCACACCCCCACGCTGGACTGGCGTACGCCGGCCCAGGTCACTCCTCTTACGTATTGAGTGGGGGCCGACAAAGCTACATGTGCAATGTCTCACCCGCTGCCTGCGGTGACATGGCTGCGTCCTCTGTACACGGCACAATGTAATGTTGTAGGGCCCGGGGCCCTAATGCATACATCATGAGCACACGGACACACTCAGATAGTTCGTTGAAATGGCTACGGGCACGTGCGCTCGACACCTTTATGGGCATGGTCACATGTACAGTGACGCATGTGCTGGATGTGTGTAAGGTGAGTGTAAGCCAGCCCTCATGGAGTCGTTGGTGCTGGCAACAACTTGAACAGTGATCACAATAAAAGCGGAAACAGAAAACACCAGCATAACAGAAACAACTGTGAAGCATCATGGTGGTAGCCGGAGAAAGTACAGTGTGCACCCAACATGCAAGCAGAATGGTCCATGATTTGTGGTGCATTGAGTCAGTGGCACCTGAAGAGCTGAGCAGGGTATCAAGCTGATGATGGCACCCACGACAGGTGTGAGCAACTCTGATAGTCTGGCAGTAAGACACTTCCGACTCTGGCACCTGTTGTTTGGAGTTGGTCCTGGCGGTGGTGGCGTGTGCATCCTGCGGTGATGCGACGTCCGGGCAGGTCAGGACTCGATTTGATGTGTGAGCCCAAGTGGACCGCAGTTGAGGCCGGAGGCAGCGGACAGTGCAGGGCCACAGACACCTGGCCTTGATGACCCCCAGTCCATCGACCCAGAGGCCATCCAAAATGCTATCAGACAGGGGCCATGACTTGAGCTGCACAGAGTTAGTGGCCCCGGATGCACTGCGGCCGGCACAGGCACACCACCACGGGACGGTGACTTGCGGTGCAGTGAGATAGGGCCACGCGAGGTGAGCGGGTCCTCGTCGATGTCGAAGGTGAATGTAGCGGAGGTTTGCGGGGGACAGTGGAAGGTGTCCTCCAGGGCATGATGCAGAGGGCAGAAGCCGGCCGGAAGCGGCAAATGGAGGAGTGGAATGCTACAGCCTCGTTTTTGCCACAAAGTCAGTATCACTGACATGATGATGAAGACAACCCCCAGTCCATAGACTCAGTCGCCACCAAAGTTCAACCACAAAGTGTCCATGGATGTCGGGGAACAGACTTAGTGGCACCGGAGCTGAAAGGGGATGCAGTCTGCGATGAGGCCAGTACAATGATATCAAGTCTGCCATAAATGAATCCTGACTGAATTCCCAATGTGTGACCTACTCGACCACAGTGTAGGCCGAAGGTGTAGTCATCAAGGGCCCGCAGACACGTGTGGTTGGGATGCCATGCACATACTTCGTGTCACCACATCGAAGGGAGTATAGTGATTTAAACTCTGCATTGATATGTGTACTCGGCCATTGTGTAATCAAGACTCAGTTCCAAATGTGTGACCTACTTGACCGCAGTGTAGGCCCCTGGCAGCGGTCAGCAGGGGCCCAAAGCCACGTGTCGTTGGCCCGCAATGCACAGAGTTAGTGACACCAGAGCAGTTGTCGGCAGTGTTCGATCACCTCCGTAACAATGATCCTTTTCTCCTACGGACTGAACCGCGTCTTCCTCTTACTCGTCTCCTTGCGTACAATGATATGAACTCCGCCATGCAGAAATCAAGACTCAGTTCCACATGTGTTACCTACTCGACCGCAGTGTAGGCCGAAGGCAGTAGTCAGCAAGGGACCACAGACAGGTGTAGTTCGAATGCTATGCACAGAGTTGGTGGCACCACATCGAAGGGAGTACAGTGATATAAACTCAGCCATAAAGTGTGTACTCTGCCATTGCATAATCAAGACTCAGTTCCAAATGTGTGACCTACTTGACCGTAGTGTAGGCTGGAGGCAGCGGTGGAGTACGTCAACGAAAAAGGAGTAAAGCGGGCCTGTGTCGCGGAGGCCGTGATGGTTTGAGGAGGCTGCCAAGGTCGCGGGCTTCGAGCTTGCGCCGGCACGTGGTGGGCCCTCTTTGACACACGCCGGTGTCGGCAGGTGAGCAGTGTGGCCTGGCTGCGCAGGGGCGGGCATGACGGGTTCGGGGACCAGCGGCCCGGGGTGCAGCAGGCGCACAGGATCGTAGGCCACACCGCTCACGGCGACAGCGTCAACCTTGTGGCGGGGTGGGAGGCGCCGCCCTGGCAGACACGTTGGGCATTCCGGAAGAGAACCTCGCCCAGAGCTACGTGCTTTTTATTCACACCCCTACGCTGGCCTGGCGTCCTCCGGGCCAGCTCACTCCGCACACGCTTACAGGGGGGGACGTCACAAGCTACATATCCGCAATCTTCCCCACTGGCTGGGTTGACATGGTTGCGTCCACTGTCCACTACACTCCAAACACCAGCAGTGCATGTAGACATGGATATGTCTGTGGTCTGCATACTGCAGTCTGTCCAGCACTTCCACGCCACACTTGGCATTGTGTACATTCTCATTCATGGGTCACTTGCCTCCTTCGCACATGCCTGGTTCCCACCTCTCCCCACATTCCGCTATTGTGTGGCTGAGGTGCCATGCCGTTGATGGCTCATGTACATGGCTAACCAAGGTTGCCACAGTAAGTTGTGCTGTCGTGTCTGGTGGGTGGGCATGTTGTATGTGATTTTGTGACGTGTGCAGTGGCAAAGTTGTGAGTTGCATGATTGTGGAGTTGAGGTGTGTGGTGTGTTCATTTGGTACTTGCCAACGAGCAGTGCATTCCCATAGGTGCCATCTTGGAAGCGCTGGTTGATGTTGGACTGTCGGAAGATGAGGGGATCATGCACACTGCCTGGGTAGTTGGCTACGACATTGGTGAAGAGTCCCCTGTGGTCCACTATTGCCTGCACGTTGATGGAATGCGTGTGCTTTCTGTTGCGGTAATTGTGTGCAGTGTCGGCAGGGGGCACAAGTAGGACATGTGTGCAGTCGATTGCCCCCAACACGTGCGGGAATCCAGCTATGGCGTATAGTCCTTGCTTGGTCTCCAGCTGTTCCTGCGCATTGTGGGGGACGTATAGGTACTGGGGTACCTGGCTGATGATGGCATCCAGGACAGATGTGAGGAATTTGGATGGGGCTGGCTGTGAGACTCCTCCGACTCTGGCGGTTGTTGGTTGGGAGGTACCAGAGGCCAACAGGTGCAGCACAGCCAGCAGCTTTGTCTGCGGAGGGATGTTGGTTGTCTGCTGTGTTGGTACCGTCAGCCTGTGGGCAATGATGTTCAGGATGCGGAGGATGGTTGTCCTTTTGAGCCTGTGGTGGGCATTGACATTGTCTGGTGTTACGTCTGTGAGGCTGGTGCATTTCCTAAAGGTCCGCTGTCTCTGTCTGCGCTGCCTCTGTGGTGGTCCGGGGGAGGGAGGGGGGATCCGGAAGGGGGGGGGGGGGGTGGCGATCCTGAGGGTTGTGGCGGTGGGTGTTGTTGCCCTCTCGGGGCTCCGGGATGCATGGTGTGTGGCTCCATGGCATCTGTTGTTCTTCATGTGTGGCTCTGGGCTGGGCTCCCTTTGATGGTTCAGGTTGTCGTCCGACTTTACACCAGGTCAGAGCAGGTGTTAATTTCCTGCTGCTAACGCGCCTTATCACCTGTTTTGTGGTCTTATCGCCGATGTGGCTGGTCGTTGAGAATGTTGAGGTGTGGTGTTGTCGCCGGCTTTTTGCTCGGGAACGCCTACTCTGCATCTCATTAGCGATAGTTGCCGGGGTCACCTGTGGCGATGTTTTTTGCGGATGCTTTCGCAAGTAACCTGGTGGTATCGGCTGTTAGCACCAGCTTGTGAATGGGGCGATAAAATTATCGCAACTTTGGCTGCGATAAAGTGCCGATAACTCGGCGATAGCTCCTTGAGAATATGCCCCACAGTGAGTTTTTTTACTTGGTTTTCTCCCGGGTTCCAGCTGGCCGCTGCCTGACGTGCTGCTGACCGGCTGCCAGTGCTCCACTTCCTCCCGGCCCACCCCCCCCAAATTTTGGCACTGGTAAGGCAATCTTAAGGGATCCAACAGGGGTAACGTAAGAAAATAGGTAAGTGGCCAAGAGTTAAATTAATTAATAAAAAAAAAAAACATCAAACAGCAAGAAACTCGTTTTGGGAGGTCTCACTGCAAAAGGGTTTGAAAAGGCTGAAGAGCCTAAAGAGCCAGCGAGTGTGCAGGCATTAGGCCTGCGGCTCTTCGACATGAGTGTGGAGGCGACCGTAGTAGGCCGGTGTGGCTTGCGCCTCATTGAGGGGCAGGCACGCCCATCAACCTGTCATTACACCTCTAGACCCCCACCGGTGCATTCAACTTTGATGCCTTGACTGTGTTTGATTGCTGGCCTTTGCACTGTTCCCTGATGACTGTTGTTATAGACCCCAACTGAGCTAACGTTGTATCCAGCCGCCACGTAATAATTATTCTGCTCATGGAGGAAACTGATACTAATATTGTTACTGGCTCCCCCAGGGCACCCCCCCCGGCACAAGGTACGAGGAAGACGGGAGGCAGGGTGTGGTTGCCTGGTGGCTTGGCGGCCTTCGTGAGAGCCTTCCTGGAATCAAGAGCAGGACACAGGAGTTGCTCTTTAATGATCCGGCTCCTTTCAGCTTGTATTTTTCTGCTCATTCATTCATTAAATCTTTAGGCCGTGCACTCATACCCCTCCAATAATCCAGCAACTCAGAAGGTGAGACGGCACTGCTAAGACTAAATAGACTTATTAAGTTAAATTTCAAGGAGCCGAAAGTCACTTGAGCCTTGGCAAAAATTGCAACATTCCAGAAATGGTGAAACTGAAGCATTCATCACGTAAAAAGGATCTGGTGGGCGAAACAGTGGATGACAAGATGTTGCAACACCCACCTCTAGAGCTAGTCGCTTCTACTGATTTCATAACAGTGACCAAAGTGAACTTACACAAGGGAATAGCTTCGTCCCCCTTCCAGGCGTGGTCTTCCACAAAGAATTCCATCAAGCAATACCTCCATAAGGCAACAGTAATAGCCCCCAATGGAATAAAAAGCCATTCGGGACATGGCACCTGCAGATACTTGTTTTAATATTTCAGGGTGTTCTGTCAACAGCCTGCCTAGTTCGCCGCAGGTAGCTACAACAATGTTAGGTAGAAAAGTAGTTCACCCTGGTCTCCCTAGCATACATTGATCGCAATCATGTCCCAGTTTAAAATCATGTGAGTCAATCATAGATTTGACAACAGATTTCTTTTTAGAGTCCGCTCTCTACATACATGAGACCGAAGAGCCTCAGGCTGGTGGACAGGAGCCGAGAGAAGCACTACCAACTGCCACCCCCAGCCCTTTTCCTAAAACAGGTAACCCTCTAGTTATCACAAACGTAATTGTAAGTCCAAATAGGCCTGCAATCACTCCACAGTATCATTGATCTTTGGACTGGATCCTGGAATCGACGAGTCCAATGGTATCGCCACCTCCAACAAGCAATTCTTCTCCAAATGTAAAGTCTGCTTACCCATTATCCAGAAGGGGGAGCTTTACGGATCAGGAACTGGGTCTTTTGTACGACCGTTTTCTTTCCAACATTGAGGCCCAAATTGATGAAACACTGAGGCTAACCCTGTTAGTGGTACGGGGACCACTGGATAAAGTCGCTGAGCCAGCCTCGACATCGCAGGCCACACCACACACCCAAGTAAGGGTGGCAATAAGAGCTACACAGGACACAATAGCTAGGTCCCTACTTTGGCAGTCAAGTAAAATGGAACTTCTATTAGACCTGATCCAATCATTGGCAACTCATCTTGCCGAAATTGGCTCCTAGCTTAATCTCCTGGAAACCAAGGTAAAGCAACTCGCGAAAGACCAACCCTGCCCATGTTCACCAATCATCAATAAGCTGAGTACTTTACCAGAGTTACTGGGGAATTTGGTTTGGCACAATCAAGGCCCCTGCAACAAATAAAGCAACCCAGGACAAGCTATTAAATGCTACTTTGGTGGAAGATATCAATCAAACTAAGCATGGTATAATTAAAATAGCCACTGCCCTGGACGTTTATCATCAAATTCCCGACATACAGGAACAAATGTGGGAAAGTGCCCCTTTTTGCATGGTTATCTCCCTAACTTTTTGCCTAGAACTGATGCCAACCTGACTGAAGTGTGTGCTGGGATCCTTCTAACCAGGCCTCAGCACTTGTGTTCTTTCCCAAAACGGTACCTTTGGATCCACAATTGGCACAACCTCTGGCCCACATGTAAGTTCCTTGTAAAAGGTACCACTGGTACTAAGGGCCTTGTGACCAGAGAGAGCCTCTGAGGGCTGCAGCATGTATTATGCCACCATCAGAGACTCCTCACCTGACATACACCCTGCCACTGCAGCCTGTGGGTCAGAATGAGACTCCAAACCCAAACATTCGACATGGCACCCATCCCTGGGTGCCATGCCTAACAAACACTTCCTGTGTCATAGGTAAGTCGCCCCCTAGCAGGGTGCACTATACCACAGGTGTGGGCACAGTAGCATGAGCACTATGCCCCCACTGAGTCTGTGCCATTCACAGACATGGTAAGTGCATGAAGCCATTTAGAGTACATGGGCTGGGAGTTTGTCATCACGAACGCCACAGCTCCAAGATGACTTTACTGAAGACTGAGAAGTTTGATATCAAACTTCTCAGCACATTAAACCCGCACTGATGCCAGTGTTAGATTTAATGTCAACTGCACTCAGAGGGCATCTTAGAGATGCCCCTTGAAACACGACCAGCCCTGGTGTGGTTCCAGAATGGCTACTTGCCATCTGCCTGCCACCACCAGACATGTTTCTGGACCCCTGGGTAGAGAGCCCTCCGCACTCTGGGTCTGGAAACAAATCACATCCTTGGCAGAGGTGTCATGCCTCCTCCCCAGGATGGGCAGGGTCCACGAAGAGGGAGCTTCAAAGGCCTGCCGCCTTTGTTAGCTGCCTCCAGCCTTTTGCTGCTATCAGCAACTGGCTCCCACCAATTCTGACTCCCATTTGGGCGCGAGAACCAGCGGGAAAACCTAGCCAGGAAGGGAGGTGTGCCCACCTTTGGCAACCCCATCCCTCAGATGGGGAGGCGAGGTGAAGCACACATCTCAGCCCCCTCCATCTTGAAGATGAGGTGACTCAGCAAATTAGGAAGAGGAATTTGCCCCCCCTCCCACGGGAGGATGGCATACTAGGGGGTGTAGACACCCCAAGGAAGGGACCCATTGGTCCCGACCTGCACACCCCTGTAACGCCCCTAAACCTAGTACTTGGGGGGGGTCCCCCCTGAACCTTACCTCTTCAGAAGAAGATAACCTACGAAGAAGGACCGAAGAGCCATGCAGCAGTGGAAGGAGAAGATGACAACTGACTTGGTGCCAGCCCTACCAGCCTGTCTCCTCCTTCAGTGACCGTGCTCCGAAGAAACCGGTGTGACCTGCATCCAACACCTCTCCAGAGCCTCGACCACCTTCAATAAAGACGATTTTCTCTCGAGGGACACAGATTGTCCCACAAAGAAACTCTACTACAAGGACTCTAGATCTGGACGGATCCGCGACCTCTACCCACTCTGCACCTGACGCCCACTGGCAGAGTCCGAGTGAACCAACTCACCTATGAAGACACCCCGGCGATCCTGACCTCGTCTGCACTGGTGGCTGACCTCTCCAAGATCTCCTCTCGATGCCTACAGCCTTAACTTGAAGGGTCACCCCCCCAACCGCGACCTGCGCTGGTGAGAGAAACCCGACGTTAAAAGACACCCCTGCACCCGCAGCCCCACGGCCTTGGTGCGCCCAACCGATGGTGTCCCGGCATCCCCCCACTATCCAACTTACCTCCCCAGTCATGGGACACCTTTTGCCAGCTTCCTGGAACGAGCCTGCAGCATTTTTCTTCAACCGACATCCTCCATTGAGTTGCATTGGTGACCCGACGCCACTTTGCACACTGCACCCTGCCGCCCGAGTGCCGCTGGTGGTACATTGTCTGTGCTCCTTTGTGGCCCCATTTGTGCTCAACCTTTATCCCTGGGTCTTGGCCCGGAACCACCAGGTACTTACTAGCAACAGGTGCTCTTTAAAGTACCCTCTGTCTCCATTGCACTACATTGGGCCTCCATCTCCTCTTTGACCTCTGCACCCAGCCGCCTCTGTGCCACTGAGGGTGCACTCCCTGCACCTACCTGACCCTTGGCCAGTATCAGTGCTACAAACTCGAGACAAACCCACACAACTAAGTACTTACCTGTAAGTCTCTAAACTTGTTTTGCTCCATAGGATTACACTGAACTCTATTGCAATGCACTGTCTGTTGGTTAACATTGCATGGAATTCTAAAACTGTATTGTTTTACAATTACAAAAGAAAACCATACCTGTACAAAGCATTATCAACATTCTTGAATAGAACTGCATTTTGTATTGCAAAGCATTCTTGATATTTTGAAAGTATTGCTCTTACCTACTTTAAGTGACCTGTGGGTTCTTAATATAAATACAAAGTATAACTGTTTATACAACAATTGGTCTGGATTCAGTCTTTGAGTGTGTGACATCATTTCTTGTCTGAGTGTGTACAATAAATGCTTAACGTAAAAAGATCCCTTTCCAATAAACCATAAAGCAAGCGAAGTCAAAGAATAAATAAATTGTGCAAGCCAGCCAGAAATGAGGATCATGTGATATAAGTAACTTCTACAAAAAGGACAACAAAAGTAGATTAAAACAGAAAAATTAAAAAACTTTTTACTTACAGATTGCTGTATTGTGATGCAATGAAACTCAATAAATTCAATATCAAACATATAATCAAATATATCATATTTTATTAAAAACTATTCTTTAAAAGAATTTTTTCATATATTGTTAAAGTGCAAATACATAGAATAACTAACTCATGTCAGAAAAATAGTTTCATTGATACATAAATTTCATTCTCTTTGTACACATCATAGAAAAACAATATATATAAAAAAAAATAGATTAAAAATACACAGAAAACTGTCGAGGCGGTGTTTCGGTGAAAGTTTGATAGATCTTCACCTTCTTCAGTACAAAAATTGCAGTTTTATCTGAATGACAGTAAAAACATTTATTATAAATATATAAAACAATATTTACATTGCACTATGTATATTTAATACAGCAACTTTGAACTCTAATCTGACATTGCATAAACATTTATAACGAACTTTTCAGTGGCTGCACATCCTTCAATAATTATAACTAACTTTTCAATGACTGCACACACATCACATGATCCATAAGGTCTGGGGCTTGCTGAACCAAAATTTTAAACATAGATAATTAAAACCTCATTACAGGTTTTAAAGAAAAGAACAGTCCAGAACATACCTACTTGTATGGAGACCCTAAAGAAAGTCGTCTCACGCTTGGAATAGCGTAGCACTCAGAAGACAATAATTATAATGTTCTTCACAGCCGTAATGGAATTAAAATGAGGTTCTATCAAAAACAAATATGAATGAAATTAGTTGCTGTTATATTTTGCTCGAAACTAAAAACAGCCTAATCGATTAGAACCCACCTATATGGTCTCTTATTGATCTAAGAAGACTCGATCCATAGTTCATAAAGTTCAAATATTCATAATTGATATGTTGAGAATCATGGCCATTTAAAATCTATAAAAAGAGAGACAATTAGAAATTTTGCCTATAGATAAATGAGAATAACAAACTCTGAAATAAAGGGTCTCACCTATAGTAGAGGGCCAGTGAAACAGCTTTATATATTAGTTTGCTGCCCACAAAAATATGACAATCACTTTCTTTAACTCCAGCATTCCCTATTGTAAATGAAAGTAAATACACTATAAATCCAATGCATAAAACATTAACAGGAATAATGTTTCTGGTAAGTATTAATCTTACCTAGCAATCCAATCGGTATTGCCGTATTGATATTTTGCTTTTGCGTATTGCAATATCTTGGAGTAAGAGGGAGCCGGATCGAGTTATTGATGAACTCTAGGTGGTAGAAAATATGATATCAAAACCAAAAACGCGCCCTCCATATATTATCTATGGTAACACGCATTAAGATCTCGTACTTTCTTATTGCCTAATCAATATCTATTGCCTTGCTATGCTCTAAATCCTATAATAGTTCTCAAACATACTCCAGGTGAGTATTGTCACCCAGCAATCCAAAGGGTATTGCCGTTGGGAAAGTATATTTTAAATATCACGAGGTGGAAATTATGAGATTCTATCTTAAAGAAAAAAGGGATAGCATAAGAAAATGCCCCAAAGACAATGTAGCTATTCATGTCCCAAACGATATAGCTGAAATGCTATCTCAGAATAGTTGTGTGCTCATAAATACTGTTGAGAGACAAAGTGCGTATAATGTACCCGATTTCTCTGGTCTAATATAAATATAAAAAATGCGTCAGTTCTAACAACGCAAAACGCAGAGACACTCACCGTACTAATGCTCTAACGACCGTCAATCTCTATGGTCGAAGTTCGAGTGCGTTAAAAAAGTCATGCTCTTATTGACTTCCTTTTATACGAAGCCACCGGAATCTACGTGCCGTGTAACAGCTATGCTGCTGAGTATAATTAAAAATAACTTAATACGGGCAAACGTGGCGGCCATATTAAAAGTATAATAACACTCCGAAACGTGGCAGCCATCCTAAGACTGTATATCTTCAATGCTGAATGGTCGATATACGAGAGCCTTAAAAGAGTCATAGTCTTGTCAATTTCCTTTTGTACGACACCACGGGATACTGCGTGCCGTGTGAGAACTATGTTACGAAGTATGATTCAAAATGACTTAATACGGGCAAAAACGTGGCTACCATATTGAAATTATAGTAGGACTCCAAAAACAGGGCAGCTATCTTCCTACAATATATCTTCAATATTGGATGAATACAAGACTGCTCCTGTTTTACATAATCAAGAAAAATACACGAAAAAAAATTCCACTTTCTAAAATGTATGTCAGAACACCGTCAGGTCAATTATTCAAGTAGCTGGCCTACAATACTAGCGAAGTCTACGGTGATTGACGGCGGTTTCCGGCCTCAAGTGGCAACAATGGCAATAATTCCAAAAAGACTGAGGGCAGAGATGGAGGAAGGGGGCTCCATGAATGTTCCAAGGTGTCATCAAATGAGAATACCATATCAAAAGATGATAAATACTATCACATTTCATTTAAACTGACCGAAAAAATGGTCAGATAAGATAAAAAGAAATGGAACTAGGACCAGTAAATAAGTGAATATTATATACTGTGGACAACAATTTTGTGTATTTTTCTTGATTATGTAAAACAGGAGTAGTCTTGTATTCATCCAATATTGAAGATATAATGTACGAAGATGGCCGCCCCGTTTTCGGAGTCTTACTATAATTTCAATATGGTCGCCACGTTTTTGCCCATATTAAGTCATTTTGAATCATACTTAATAACATAGTTCTCACACGGCACGCAGTATCCCGTGGTGTCGTACAAAAGGAAATTGACAAGAGTATGACTCTTTTAAGGCATTCGTATATCGACCATTCAGCATTGAAGATATACAGTCTTAGGATAGCCGCCACGTTTCGAGTCTTATTATACTTTTAATATGGCCGCCACGTTTGTCCGTATTAAGTTATTTTTAATTATACTCAGCAGCATAGCTGTTACACGGCACGTAGATTCCGGTGGCTTCGTATAAAAGGAAGTTAATAAGAGCATAACTTTTTTAACACACTCGAACTTCGACCATAGAGATTGACGGTCGTTAGAGCATTAGTACGGCGAGTGTCTCTGCGTTTTGCTTTGTTAGAACTGACGCATTTTTGATATTTATATTAGACCAGAGAAATCGGGTACATTATACGCACTTTGTCTCTCAACAGTATTTATGAGCACACAACTATTCTGAGATAGCATTTCAGCTATATCGTTTGGGACATGAATAGCTACATTGTAACCGTCTTTGGGGCATTTTCTTATGCTATCCCTTTTTCCTTTAAGATAGAATCTCATAATTTCCACCGCGTGATATTTAAAATATACTTTCCCAACGGCAATACCCTTTCGATTGCTGGGTGACAATAGTCACCTAGAGAATGTTTGAGAACTATTATAGGATTTAGAGCATAGCCAGGCAATAGATATTGTTTAGGCAATAATAAAGTATGAGATCTTAATGCGTGTTATGTAATGTGAATGATATTTTTAAAGCGCAGCGGTTACCCGGGGGTGTCCTGGCGCTAATTACAACTCCTTATCATCATGGGCTATTTATTTAGCGCACATATCACTCGAAAGTCTCATGGCGCTGGCGGATAAACTCCAAGATAAGCTAGATTTAATACAGTCAGATGTCAAACAGCCATGTCTTTAACTTCCTGCGAAAACAGTTATGGTCATTGATGATGCGTAGTTGTGGGGGCAGTTTGTTCCAAAAAGACGGAGCAAGGAAGGAAAAAGATCTCCCTCCATTTGTGGCATTTATGGCAAAAAACGGAAGGAAACAGTATTTATTTTGCAAAGAGCCATGTTTTTAGGCCCTTCCTGAAAGTTAAGAGATCCGTGGCATTTCTCAGGTGAAACGGCAAGTCGTTCCAGGCTTTTGCCGCACAGAGGGCAAAACCTCTACCACCCCACAAAGCTTTTTTTGTGTGTGGTACTGAGACCAGTTTGGCACTCAGTGAGCGAAGTGTTCTTTTCGGTATGTACCAAGTGAACTGTCGTTTGAGATAGTCTTGCCCTAACCCTTGAAGCGCTTTAAAAAACCAAACAGAGGGATTTAAAAAGCACTTGATTCTTTACCGGGAGCCAGTGCAGTTTTTTTATTTCCTTGGAAATGGGAGAGAACCTGGACGTGCCAGTAAGTAGTCTGGCGGCTGCGTTCTGCAGCAGTTGAAGCTTATTCAGGAATCTTTGTTGAATATTTAAGTAAAGACTGTTGCAGTAGTCCAGCCTCGATATTACCAGAGCCGTGACCACTGTTTGCCGGCTACCCGGGGGCAAGAACGGCAGTATTTTCCTAACTGTTCTAATCACATAAGCTGTTTTTGATGCCACTGAGTTTACTTGGTCACCAAAGGTAAGTCTCATCCACTATT
The DNA here is from genome assembly GCA_963921515.1 of Calotriton arnoldi. Taxonomy (NCBI): domain Eukaryota; kingdom Metazoa; phylum Chordata; class Amphibia; order Caudata; family Salamandridae; genus Calotriton; species Calotriton arnoldi. Next base: position 804,859 of record CAWUFW010000725.1, read on the forward strand.
ACTCCCAAGTTTTTAACCTTTTTTGAAGGCATAGGGAGAGTGCCCATCGAGTCCGGCCACCAATTAGGTGTCCAGAAGTTGGTATCATTGCCAAACTGTATGACTTCGGTTTTGCCTGTATTGAGTTTTAGGCAATTCTCTGCCATCCAACTCCCCACTGATACCATACAGTCTTGAAAGCGTTTATCCAATCCCACCTCCTGGCCAGGTAGCAGAGACACCACAATTTGGGTGTCATCAGCATACGAGGTGAGACCGAATCCAAATGCACTGATAATGGGGGCCAATGATGAAACGTACACATTAAAAAGCGTAGGACTCAAGGAGGACCCTTGTGGGACCCCACAGGGCAATTCAAAAGGTTTAGACTGATATTCACCCAAAGCAACCGTTTGTCCTCTGTCTGAAAGAAAAGATCTTAAAAGATCCCAAGCTTTCGATTGAACCCCACAAGCCTTTAGACGGTCCATCAGGATGTCATGATGGACCGTATCAAAGGCGGCGGACAGATCCAATAAGATCAGAGCTGCTCTGCCACCCCGATCAACGGCTTCCCTGATCTCCTCTGTGGCCTTAATGAGAGCGGATTAGGTACTATGTCCCTCCCTAAAGCCATATTGCGAAGGATCCAAGGCTTGTGTCTCAGCTAAGAAGGTACTTAGTTGTATATTCATGATTTTTTCAATCAGTTTTGCTGGAAGTGGAAGACGGGAAATAGGGCGTAAGTAATTTGGGTCCTTAGGGTCCAGGCTAGGCTTTTTTAAAAGAGGCAATATCGAGGCCAACTTCCAGCGTGTAGGGAACTGCCCTGTTGCAAACATGCCATTAAAGATCGATGACAAAGTTGAAGCGCGTGTTGGAGGGCGTGTTTTTGGTTTTGATATCATATTTTCTACCACCTAGAGTTCATCAATAACTCGATCCGGCTCCCTCTTACTCCAAGATATTGCAATACACAAAAGCAAAATATCAATACGGCAATACCGATTGGATTGCTAGGTAAGATTAATACTTACCAGAAACATTATTCCTGTTAATGTTTTATGCATTTGATTTATAGTGTATTTACTTTCATTTACAATAGGGAATGCTGGAGTTGAAGAAAGTGATTGTCATATTTTTGTGGGCAGCAAACTAATATATAAAGCTGTTTCACTGGCCCTCTACTATAGGTGAGACCCTTTATTTCAGAGTTTGTTATTCTCATTTATCTATAGGCAACATTTCTAATTGTCTCTTTTTTATAGATTTTAAATGGCCATGATTCTCAACATATCAATAATGAATATTTGAACCTTATGAACTATGGATCGAGTCTTCTTCGATCAATAAGAGACCATATAGGTGGGTTCTAATCGATTAGGCTGTTTTTATTTTCGAGCAAAATATAACAGCAACTAATTTCATTCATATTTGTTTTTGATAGAACCTCATTTTAATTCCATTACGGCTGTGAAGAACATTATAATTATTGTCTTCTGAGTGCTACGCTATTCCAAGCGTGAGACGACTTTCTTTAGGGTTTCCATACAAGTAGGTATGTTCTGTACTGTTCTTTTCTTTAAAACCTGTAATGAAGTTTTAATTATCTAGGTTTAAAATTTTGGTTCAGCAAGCCCCAGACCTTATGGATCATGTGAGGTGTGTGCCGTCATTGAAAAGTTAGTTATAATTATTGAAAGATGTGCAGCCACTGAAAAGTTCGTTATAAATGTTTATGCAATGTCAGATTAGAGTTCAAAGTTGCTGAATTAAATATACATAGTGCAATGTAAATATTGTTTTATATATTTATAATAAATGTTTTTACTGTCATTCAGATATAACTGCAATTTTTGTCCTGAAGAAGGTGAAGATCTATCAAACTTTCACTGAAACGCCGCGTCAACAGTTTTCGGTGTATTTTTAATCTATTTTTTATATATATATTGTTTTTCTATGATGTGTACAAAGAGAATGAAACTTATGTATCAATGAAACTATTTTTTTGACATGAGTTAGTTATTCTATGTATTTGCACTTTAACAATATATGAAAAAATTATTTTAAAGAAGTTTTTAATAAAATATGATATATTTGATTATATGTTTGATATTGAATTTATTGAGTTTCATTGCATCACAATACAGCAATCTGTAAGTAAAAAGTTTTTTAATTTTTCTGATTTAATCTACTTTTGTTGTCCTTTTTGTAGAAGTTACTTATATCACATGATCCTCATTTCTGGCTGGCTTGCACAATGTATTTATTCTTTGACTTCGCTTGCTTTCTGGTTTATTGGAAGGGGATCTTTTTACTTTGTGTTTCATATGCCCGTCCCTTTTCTAAGTATTAGGGTACCTCCCTCACATTTTGGCGATACAATAAATGCTTAACACAGCCATCTGATAAGCCTGACTGCTCAACCACACTTCCACAAACAGAGCTGTTTGTATTATCTACTTTAGCCTCTGCTATACCTCTGGGGTTCCACTGGACTCTGTGCACACTATACCTTACTTTGGTAACAGATATGGGGGAAATAAGGAAAGGCCCACTCGGATGAGTGAAGTGGCAGATACTGCGAGAGGGTCACAAGCGTTACCCGAAAACAGATCAGCCCCTGAGCCTCCCTTAACTTCCAGTCTGACAAGAAGGGCAAAAAAAAAAGATTTTAAAAAACAGACAAAAAAAAGTCTGTTAAAAAGATCCACACCACTGTCATGGCTATGGGCTGCGGCTCTAGGGGCACTACAACACCGCGCGTCGCTTTGCGCAAACTCTGTGGCAAAATGTACTGCGCTACCTTCTTGGCGCGCCGCTGGTGGTCTCGTCATCGACGCTGCCGCCGCACCTCATTGTGACTTTGGGGTTGTGCGCCATGCTCCATGCCTATGTGCCATGCTACATGCCCATGCTGCAGCTGAACAGTGAGTGTCTGGAACATTGACTTCAATTTACATTGCGCAAGCTCTAAAAACATTTTGTAAGAACAGTGATTACAGACATTTAACTGAGCCTTTGTAAAGCGCACCTGATCGCAGACATTGAACTAAGCCTGTACGTTTATATTTGTCACCTTTTTGCTTTTATTCTGTAAAGGTGTTTTCTTTTTCTATAATATTGCCTGGTGTTCCTTTTGGCTGAGTTTTTGTTTAGAGGTGCGTATTGGCCACACCCCTCCGCAGGAACGTCACGAAGCGTGCAATCAACTCGGGCGGGTCTCCTCTTTAAAAGGAGATCGCACCCGGCAACACGTGCTCGTTATTCTTTGCCGACTCCCGTTCTTCAGGACAGCAGATGCGGCTGCTGCGGTCGGCCTCAAAGAACTTCTGACCTTCAACGCGATGGTGCCAGACGGTGAGACACACAGAATAGCTTGAGTTATGGCAAAGCAAATGCCCGGTAATAGAATTCCTTTATTTCTCTAAAGGCATTGGTCGAGTACTTGTCACACGAACGCTTCGTGAACAATTTTTTTATAAAGGACATTGCATAATTATTTATGACCTTTTGTCATTGAACTATTCAGCAACATTTACAATTTTTGGAACATTTAGCACAAAGCCTTTTTGATTACACTAAGGAATGAAAGTCAAATCAATGAACAATTCTCTTGTATAAAGTTGCGAGGCAGGACCCGCATTATACCTCTTTATCGTCATTTTGTGGAACAGCATAATCAAACAGAGAGCGTAAAGAATCAAAGGGAATAGACTTTGGTATGTATCGTTTATTTGTACCCTGATTGCTAAACACTATCTGAGCTTTCCAGAGTCATGTAGAATTGTTAAACATTTCTCATATGTTTGATTTATAGCATTTCCGCTGACAAAGCAGTAGGGAAGACACAGGTGAATAGCTTAATTAATATTACAATTCTGTTAGTTGTTAGTAGGTTTTCAGTCTGTGTAACACAACCTATGATTTCTATTACAGATCTCCTTCCCAGCTGTTCCTTCCCTAACTCCCTTCCCCCCGCCTGGCCACTCTAACAATCTGTGTCATTACGACAGTCAGATTTGGAGCTGCCTGGAGGTGGGCCCTTCTAGCATCGTGCAAGTCCTGAGGAACGTCACCCTTATCAGAATAACGAGCCCACAGATTGCTTTCCTCCTGACTTGCTCGATGCTAAAATGGCTACCCTTGACGACATCCTTAAGGCTTTAGGGCAAGTGCAGCAAGAGTTGGTAGATTCTAAAGCACGTACCGCAGCCTTAGCAGATAGTGTCTCGCATTTGCAACAAAGGAAAGAAAGCAGAGAAAAGGCTGAACAGAATCCTTTTGATGTTCCTGTAGGCAAATTCCCTAGTATGGTTCATTCTGTGGGACACGGAGCTAGTGGGGGCTTGAATCCTACTTCTATATCAGTGACGGTCCCTCCCCAAATACCATTGGCTGTACCCGAGCGCTTCTCTGGGGATCCAGCAAAAATCCAAATCTTCCTCACCCAAATAGAATTACATTTCACCTGTAGACCCACCTCATTCCCTGATGCTCGATCCAAGGTAGCATTTCTTATTTCCTATTTAATTGGGGACGCAGCCTCCTGGGCTGTTCCTTTAGTTCGTGAAGATAATGCCATTTTGTATAACTGGGAAACCTTCGTCCGGGAATTCGAGAAGGTGTTTGACAGAAGGGCAGCTACTCTATCTGCTGATAAAGAACTGTTGGAACTGCGCCAAGGCAATCGTGATTTGGTCACGTATTTAACACACTTCAATCGCCTGGTATCTGAAACAAAGTGGACCAAGGAAAAAAGAGCGGCGATCTATTATCATGGACTACGTGATGACTTAAAAGACGTCCTTGCGCAAATAGACCCTCAACCTAAAGGATGTACAGAACTTATCAACCTGACTTTGCACTTGGATCATAGATTGACCGAACGGAAAGGACGTTGTCCTGAGCGTAGAGGGTATCGTTTTGAACGAAGTAAACCAGTACTTAGCACCCCACCTCAGGACAACCACAGTGAACCCATGGAAATAGGATCAGTCCGCCCGTCTTTAACGAAAGACGAAAAAGAGTCACATAGGAAAAACGGATTGTGCCTATACTGTGGCAAAAAGGGCCACTTCGTCAAAGAATGTCCTACCAAACCACGAAATAAGCGCTTTCAACCTGGCATTAAAACAATAAATTCAGTTGAAACCCGACGGAAAACTAATCTACTCAAAAGATAAACAGGGGGATCTTTTGAGTGCTTGGCAAATCCCCTCTTTAAGTCCTTCCACTGGTAAGAGAGTAGCTCACCTGACCCTAGACATGATCTTAGAAATCACACCAAACAACAGACATTCAATTACTGTACTCCTTGATTCTGGAGCAACAGGAAACTTCGTGGATTCAGCACTGGCACACCAATTACAGTTACCATGTGTTCGCAAGGCAAAAAAAGAGAAAAAGTACAAACTGTAGATGGGCGCGTCTTAACCTCTGGGCCCATTACCGCACAAACTAGAGACATGCAATTGGAGTTTACAGTAGCCACAATGCGACATTTTGAAACCATCTCTTTTAATCTTATTTGCGCTCCTCAATATGGATTCATTCTTGGAATGCCATGGTTGCAATTCCATAATCCGCAGATAGATTGGGTTCAACGAAAGATTATTGGCCTTTCAGAATTTTGTAAGCAACAGTGTTAAATGTAACGATGATCAAAGTAAACTAGACTTAGTACATGATCATGCCTTAGCTACAGCCGAAGAGAAAGAAACCATGTTACCCCCCACAGTATGAAAAATTTCGAGCTGTCTTTAATGAAAAACAAGCAGACACTTTACCTCCCCATCGGGCATAAGATTGCCAAATAGATTTATTGCCTGGTGCTGTAGTTCCCAATTGTCGTGTGTATGCTTTAGCCGAAAAGGAAAATGAACATTTAAGAGAGTATCTAGATAAATATCTAGCCAACGGTTTCATTCGACCATCTAAGTCTCCTGCGGCCTCTCCACTGTTTTTCGTGCCAAAAGCCAACAGCAAGCTTCGTATCTGCATTGACTATAGAGCACTGAACAAGATCACAGTGAAAAATAAATATCCACTTCTGCTCATCCCTGTTTTCCTAGATCAAGTTAAATCAGCCGTTGTGTACACCAAATTAGACCTAAAAGGTGCGTATCATCTGGTACGCATGAGGACAGGAGATGAGTGGAAAACAGCATTTAAAACCAGGTACGGACTTTTTGAGTATACGGTAATGCCATTTGGACTTTGTAACGCTCCAGCGGCATTTCAATTTTTTCTGAATGATATCCTACAGGAGTTCCTAGTCAAATTCGTCATTGTTTATATAGACGACATTTTAATCTATTCCACCTCTCACGAACTGCACGAACAACATGTCTTAACAATTCTGGAACAACTACAGAAGAACGGCCTTTACTGCAAAGTGAGTAAATGCGATTTCCATGTCACCGAAGTGGAATTCCTCGGTGTCATCTTAACCCCTGGGGGTTTTCAAATGGCACAAAGGAAAATTCAAGCAGTACTCAATTGGCCAAACCCGAAAACAGTACGTGACGTCCAGTGTTTCCTGGGCTTTGCAAATTTTTATAGACGGTTTATTGTTCATTTCTCTCAAACTATAGCTCCAATTACCCATCTATTGCGAAAAAACGTTCCATTTCAATGGGGCTCCGAGGCTCAAAAGGCATTTGATCAGCTGAAAAAAGCTTTCACTTCTGCTCCTGTTCTAGTCCATCCTAATCCTGATCAACCGTATATTGTGGAAGCTGACGCCTCTGACATAGCAATCGGTGCTATTCTATCGCAAAGAAGTGTAACCACTGGCCAACTACATCCAGTAGCGTTTCTGTCTAAAAAATTGTCACCAGCGGAAAGAAATTACACGATTGCAGAGAAAGAACTTTTGGCAATAAAAGAGGTGTTCAAAGAATGGAGACACCACTTGCTAGGAGCACGACATACCATCACAGTGTTCACTGACCACCGCAATTAACAATTTATGAAAACAGCTCGAGTGTTAACTCCGCGTCAATTGCGGTGGATGCTCTTTTTTTCCGAATATGATTTTCTGGTCACCTTTCGTCCTGGCATAGAAAACAAAAAGGCTGATGCATTAACACGCCAAGATTCAACTTTGATCCCAATAACTGAAAGACCACAAGCTATCATTGATCCAGACAAAGTCATTTGCATAGTATCGACCGAAGAATTCTTGGATTCAGTACAAGATCCTTTCCCTATTCAATCATGGAAAGCTTGGTTAGCACAAAGTGCTAACAGACAGATCATTCAAGAATTACCATTTCATGAAACAGCCTTGTTTTTACCAACTGAACAGTTAAAAAAGACAGTATTTGACTGGCATCACAACCATCCAAGTTCAGGACATCCCGGTAGGTTAAAAACAATAACAGCAATTCGGCGGAATTTTTGGTGGCCCAAACTAACTCAGGATGTCACTAAGTGGGTTGCTGATTGTGACGTTTGTGCTCGTAACAAAAGTGAACATGGGAAACCCAAAGGTTTGCTAATGCCCTTGCAAACCCCACATTGACCATGGGAACATTGTTCTGTAGACTTCATTACAGATTTGCCTTGTGATCAAGGTTATACCTGTGAATTGTAATTGTGGACAGTTTCTCTAAACTGGGACATTTCGTATCATGTAAAAAGTTACCTACATCTAGTGAACTAGCTAACTTGCTTCTCTTTCATGTTGTACTCTTGCATGGAATACCAAAAAAGATTATTTCCGATCGTGGAACACAATTCACAGCAACCTTCTGGTCTCAATGGTGTCGAGCCCTGCAAATCTCTCCTGCTCTCTCCACAAGTTACCATCCTCAGACCGATGGTAAAACTGAGAGACTCAATCAAACTTTAAAGCAATACCTGCGTTATGTCACCTCCGCAAAAGATTCATGGGTGAAGTTGCTTTGGTTGGCCGAAATTGCGTACAACGCTGCTCATCATACGTCCTTACAAACCACTCCGTTCTTTTCCACATATGGTTTTCATCCCACATATTTACCAGTGGTCCTTCCTGACAGTCAGAATCTAGTTCCATCCATCACGACAGGGGTGAAACAAATTCAGAAAGTATATTCCCATATCATTCAAAGGCTGCAATCCGCAAAAGCAAAGTACAAAACCACGGCAGATAGACATCACAGTCCTGGACCTTTATATGCAGTAGGTGACAAAGTGTGGCTTTCCACCAAGAACATAACATTCAAGCACAGGCAGGCCTTTCACCCCAAGTTCATTGGTCCATATACGATCGTCAAACAAATCAATCCAGTCGCCTACAAATTGCAATTGCCTTCTCAATTAAAAATACATCCTTTCTTTCACACCTCATTGTTGAAGCCTGCGCCTCAACCGTGCTCCTCCCCACCTGGCCCTCTGTTGATTGATGGGAAGGCTGAGTTTGAGGTTCATCGCATTTTGGATTCTCGCAGGCGTGGTTCCCGTTTATGGTACTGACTTTCGTGGAAAGGTTATGGATCTGAGCATGATTCTTGGGAGCCTGCGGAGAATGTGCATGCACCTCGGTTGGTGCGTAACTTCCATGACTCCTACCCTCGTAAACCTGTCCCTAGAGTCCGCTTGGGAGAGGGTGGGGGGGGAGTACGGTCATGGCTATGGGCTGCGGCTCTAGGGGCACTATAACACCGCGCATCGCTTTGCACAAACTCTGTGGCAAAATGCACTGCGCTACCTTCTTGGCGCGCCGCTGGTGGTCTTGTCATCGACGCTGCCACCGCACCACATTGTGACTTTGGGGTTGTGCGCCATGCCTATGTGCCAGGCTACATGCCCATGCTGCAGCTGAACAGTGAGTGTCTGGAGCATTGACTTCAATATACATTGCGCAAGCTCTAAAAACATTTTGTAAGAACAAAGTGATTACAGACATTGAACTGAGCCTTTGTAAAGCGCACCTGATCGCAGACATTGAACTAAGCCTGTGCGTTTATATTTGTCACCTTTTTGCTTTTATTCTGTAAAGGGGTTTTCTTTTTCTATAATATTGCCTGGTGTTCCTTTTGGCCGAGTTTTTGTTTACAGGTGCGTATTGGCCACACCCCTCCCCAGGAACGTCACGAAGCGTGCAATCATCTCAAGCGGGTCTCCTCTTTAAAAGGAGATCGCACCCGGCAACACGTGCTCGTTATTCTTTGCCGACTCCCGTTCTTCAGGACAGCGGATGCGGCTGCTGAGGTCAGCCTCAAAGAACTTCTGACCTTCAATGCGATGGTGCCAGATGGTGAGACACACAGAGTAGCTTGAGTTATGGAAAAGCAAATGCCCGGTAAGAGAATTCCTTTATTTCTCTAAAGGCATTGGTTGAGTACTTGTCACACGAACGCTTCGTGAACAATTTTTTTTTGAAAGGACATTGCATAATTATTTATGATCTTTTGTCATTGAACTATTCAGCAATATTTACAGAAACCATTAACCCTAGTATGTGTTAATGGTTAATTTTTGGAACATTTAGCACAAAGCCTTTTTGATTACACTAAGGAATGAAAGTCAAATCAATGAACAATACTCTTGTATAAAGTTGCGAGGCAGGACCCGCATTATACCTCTTTATCGTTATTTTGTGGAACAGCATAATCAAACAGAGAGCGTAAAGAATCAAAGGGAATAGACTTTGGTATGTATCATTTATTTGTACCCTGATTGCTAAACACTATCTGAGCTTTCCAGAGTCATGTAGAATTGTTAAACATTTCTCATATGTTTGATTTATAGCATTTCCGCTGACAAAGCAGTAGGGAAGACACAGGTGAATAGCTTAATTAATATTACAATTCTGTTAGTTGTTAGTGGGTTTTCAGTCTGTGTAACACAACCTATGATTTCTATTACAGATCTCCTTCCCAGCTGTTCCTTCCCTAACTCCCTTCCCCCCGCCTGGCCACTCTAACAATCTGTGTCATTTCGACAGTCATATTTGGAGCTGCCTGGAGGTGGGCCCTTCTAGCATCGTGCAAGTCCTGAGGAACGTCACCCTTGTCAGAATAACGAGCCCACGGATTGCTTTCCTCCTGACTTGCTCGATGCTAAAATGGCTACCCTTGACGACATCCTTAAGGCTTTAGAGCAAGTGCAGCAAGAGTTGGTAGATTCTAAAGCACGTACCGCAGCCTTAGCAGATAGTGTCTCGCATTTGCAACAAAGGATAGAAAGCAGAGAAAAGGCCGAACGGAATCATTTTGATGTTCCTGTAGGCAAATTCCCTAGTATGGTTCATTCTGTGGGACAAGGAGCTAGTGGGGGCTTGAATCCTACTTCTATATCAGTGACGGTCCCTCCCCAAATACCATTGGCTGTACCTGAGCGCTTCTCTGGCGATCCAGCAAAAATCCAAATCTTCCTCACCCAAATAGAATTACATTTCACCTGTAGACCCACCTCATTCCCTGATGCTCAATCCAAGGTAGCATTTCTTATTTCCTATTTAATTGGTGACGCAGCCTCCTGGGCTGTTCTTTTAGTTCGTGAAGATAATGCCATTTTGTATAACTGGAAAACCTTCGTCCGGGAATTCGAGAAGGTGTTTGACAGAAGGGCAGGTACTCTATCTGCTGATAAAGAACTGTTGGAACTGTGCCAAGGCAATCGCAATTTGGTCACGTATTTAACACACTTCAATCGCCTGGTATCTGAAACAAAGTGGCCCGAAGAAAAAAGAGCGGCGATCTATTATCATGGACTACATGACGACTTAAAAGACGTCCTTGCGCAAATAGACCTTCAACCTAAAGGATGTACAGAACTTATCAACCTGACTTTGCGCTTGGATTATAGATTGACCGAACGGAAAGGACGTCGTCCTGAGCGTAGTGGGTATCGTTTTGAACGAAGTAAACCAGTACTTAGCACCCCACCTCAGGACAACCACAGTGAACCCATGGAAATAGGATCAGTCCGCCCGTCTTTAACGAAAGACGAAAAAGTCACGTAGGAAAAACGGATTGTGCCTATACTGTGGCAAAAAGGGCCACTTCGTCAAAGAATGTCCTACCAAACCACGAAATAAGAGCTTTCAACCTGGCATTAAAACAATAAATTCAGTTGAAACCCAGACGGAAAACTAATCTACTCAAAAGATAAACAGGGGGATAAACAGGGGGATCTTTTGAGTGCTTGGCAAATCCCCTCTTTAAGTCCTTCCACTGGTAAGAGAGTAGCTCACCTGACCCTAGACATGATCTTAGAAATCACACCAAACACCAGACATTCAATTACTGTACTCCTTGATTCTAGAGCAACAGGAAGCTTCGTGGATTCAGCACTGGCACACCAATTACAGTTACCATGTGTTCGCAAGACAAAAAAATAAATAGTACAAACTGTAGATGGGCGCGTCTTAACCTCTGGGCCCATTACCACACAAACTAGAGACATGCAATTGGAGTTTACAGTAGCCACAATGCGACATTTTGAAACCATCTCTTTTAATCTTATTTGCGCTCCTCAATATGGATTAATTCTTGGAATGCCATGGTTGCAATTGCATAATCCGCAGATAGATTGGGTTCAACGAAAAATTATTGGCCTTTCAGAATTTTGTAAGCAACACTGTGTTAAATGTAACGATGATCAAAGTAAACTAGACTTAGTACATGATCATGCCTTAGCTACAGCCGAAGAGAAAGAAACCATGTTACCCCCACAGTATGAAAAATTTCGAGCTGTCTTTAATGAAAAACAAGCAGACACTTTACCTCCCCATCGGGCATAAGATTGCCAAATAGATTTATTACCTGGTGCTGTGGTTCCCAATTGTCGTATTTATGCTTTAGCCGAAAAGGAAAATGAACATTTAAGAGAGTATCTAGATAAATATCTAGCCAACGGTTTCATTCGACCATCTAAGTCTCCTGCGGCCTCTCCACTGTTTTTCTTGCCAAAAGCCAACGGCGAGCTTCGTTCCTGCATTGACTATAGAGCACTGAACAAGATCACAGTGAAAAATAAATATCCACTTCCGCTCATCCCTGTTCTCCTAGATCAAGTTAAATCAGCCGTTGTGTACACCAAATTAGACCTAAAAGGTGCGTATCATCTGGTACGCATGAGGACAGGAGATGAGTGGAAAACAGCATTTAAAACCAGGTATGGACTTTTTGAGTATACGGTAATGCCGTTTGGACTTGTAACGCTCCAGCGGCATTTCAATTTTTTCTGAATTATATCCTACGGGAATTCCTAGACAAATTCATAACAGCAATTCGACAGAATTTTTGGTGGCCCAAACTAACTCAGGATGTCACTAAGTGGGTTGCTGATTGTGACGTTTGTGCTCGTAACAAAAGTGAACATGGAAAACCCAAAGGTTTGCTAATGCCCTTGCAAACCCCACAACGACCATGGGAACATTGTTCTGTAGACTTCATTACGGATTTGCCTTGTGATCAGGTTATACCTGTGTCCTAGTAATTGTGGACAGTTTCTCTAAACTGGGACATTTCGTAGCATGTAAAAAGTTACCTACATCTAGTGAACTAGCAAACTTGCTTCTCTTTCAAGTTGTACGCTTGCATGGAATACCAAAAAAGATTATTTCCGATCGTGGAACCCAATTCACAGCAACCTTCTGGTCTTAATGGTGTCGAGCCCTGCAAATCTCTCCTGCTCTCTCCACAAGTTACCATCCTCAGACCGATGGTCAAACTGAGAGACTCAATCAAACTTTAAAGCAATACCTGCGTTGTAATGTCACCTCCGCAAAAGATTCATGGGTGAAGTTACTTTGGTTGGCGGAAATTGCGTACAACGCAGCTCATCATACGTCCTTACAAACCTCTCCGTTCTTTTCCACATATGGTTTTCATCCCACATATTTACCAGAGGTCCTTCCTGACAGTCGGAATCTGGTTCCATCCATCACGACAGGGGTGAAACAAATTCAGAAAGTACGAGAGGGTGTCGACGTCGGCCAGTGAGAAGCCTTAGCCGTACCTGGAGTCGTCCGCTTCGACGGCGATATAGTCTTCGACGCCGATCTCGGCACCTGAGATTTCGATGCTGAAGAAGAGCACAAGGGTATTTTCGAAGTCGACCTTTCCCTCGACGGCGAATTCGACCGATGTCTTTGTTTTTCTCCCTTTTTCTTGTGCTCTGATCTTCGAGAGGAGGGCTCTTTAGAGGGATGTCCTTCCCTGCCACTTACGGACTCCTTTCCTCTCTCCTGCTTGGCATGCAGCTTGATCTTATCCCTTTCACAAAGGGTTCTTCTTGAAAACTGCTGGCAGTAGTAGCACTTATCAGGCCTGTGTGTAGATAGTAAGCACACAATACAGAGAGTGCGGATCTTACTTAGCCATTTTTTTCCCACAGGAAGGGCACTTATTAAAAAAGGCTGGCATTCTGACAGGAATCAGAAAAATTGAGGAAATAGTACACTAAGTACTAAAAGCTTCGAGTGAAGACAGAAAATCTCACTTGAAAAGACCCAATTAGTGACAAAAGACCACTAACTGCCGAGCTCAATGCTCCAGGATACTCACAGAAGGAGCCGGAAAAAAGAACTGACCTAACCGTCACCTTTGGGGCATGATGGGAGCCTGGAGGTCCTGGAGGTGAGTGAGTGACATATTTATAAAGCACACGATTGCTGAGGCGTCTTGGCGCTAGGAGTGACATGTTGCAGTTGCCCAGGCTGGACCGAAGTTTATTGCCAGGTCTTAACCAGTTTCCTAAAGAGAGGCCTGTTGGACTGTAGCCTAATAGTAGTCGGTAGCTTGTTCCACAATTTGGCTGCTCGATGAGATAGGCTTTTGCCTCCCCATCTGGCTTTTTGAATCTTGGGAACCTGTACTAGCCCTGTGTTGGCTGATCTAAGATTCCGCTGCGGGGAGTACCAGGAAAATAGTTTCTGTATATCCATGGCTCCCCCACCATACAGCGTCTTATGCACCAGACAGAGAGCTTTAAATTCTACACATTGTTGGATTGGGAGCCAATGAAGCTGCCTGATGCTATCGGAAATGGAGTGATATTTGGGAATATTAAGTAGTACTCGCGTTGCAGCATTCTGCAAGGACTGCAGTTTGGCAGTCTGACACTTGTCAATTCCCAAAAATAATGCATTGCCATAATCAATTTTTGAGAGAACAAGAGCTCCTATTACCGTTTTCCTGAGGCCCAATGGAATAAAAGGCAAGATTTTCCGCAGAATTTTCAATAGAAAGAAGCAGGAGGAGGTCAGATGATTAATCTGTTTTGCAAAATTAGTTCGTTGTCAAATATTATTCCAAGATTTCTTGCCTTGGTGGATGGGGCGGGGCAGTTACCTGCCTCAGATGGCCACCACAATTGGCTCCATATGGTTGGACCCTGCCCAGACTCCATGACCTCTGTTTTCGCTGTATTAAGCTTGAGAAAATTTAAGTTCATCCAGTCCATAATGGAATTTAGACAATTGTGAAAGCTGGCGGCTGTGGCGTCCACCCTCTGCGCGACAGATACAACTATCTGGGTGTCGTCCGCGTATGAGATCAGCATAAGACCGTGATCTTTGATTAGTTTGGCCAGGGGGGTGACATCGATATTGAACAAGCTTGGTGATAGAGCTAAGCCTTGTGGTAGTCTACAAGGGAGGCAGAAGTTTTCCGATTTAAGATTGTCCCAATAGATCGTCTGCTCCCTGGATGCCATGAAAGAGGAGAGTAGGGTTAAGGCCGTCTCTTTAATACCTATTGCCTTCAGCCGCCGCATCAGTACCGCATGGTTAACGGTATCAAATTTTCCAGCTAGGTCAAGTAGAATGAGGACGGCACTTCCCCCCCCCCATCCAGCTGTCTACAAATCTCCTCTGTGGCCATAATCAAGGCCGACTCTGTGCAATGGCGAGATCTGAGGCCATGTTGGGTGGAATCTAAGAGATTGTTGCAATCTAAGTAGTCGGTTAGTTCCATGTTAATTGATTTTTCTAAGATTTTAGCCGGTATTGGTAGACACGATATTGGGCGATAGTGTTTCACCTCAGTGGGAACTAAGGCGGGTTTCTTCAGGATAGGCCTAATACATGCCTTTTTCCATGACTGCGGGAAAGTCCCAGAACTGATAACCTCGTTTAAGAGAGGGGCTAAATGTGCACTGATTTTTCCAGAGACCAGGTGCAAAATGGCAGGAGGACATGGATCAGTAGGAGAACCTGACTTGGTCAATAGTAACAGATCATTAACTTTCTCTATCATTCGAGTAGAGAACCTAGACAAGCTACTGCGGGTTGGGTTCTCCTCCGTGGTATTTTCATTGTTTTCAATGGAATTGGGTAACGTCTTAAGGAGTTCATTATAGACTGTCTGTACTTTAGTTTGAAAGAAGGTAGCAATCTTGGCACAGAAATTTTGATCAGGTGTAAATTGGTTATCCTGCTGCCTTTAGATAAAACAGTAACTGTTTTAAAATGCTCCTTAGAAGAGTTTTTGGCCGCGCCTATTTTTGTTGTGAAAAAAACAGTTTTAGCTTTTTTGATAGCTTCCTTATATTCCTCCAGGACTAGATTGCAGGCCACTTTGCGTTCCTACTGTAATCTATCCTCCATAATCGTTCGAATCGCCTACATTTGAATTTGATAAGTCTGAGATCTGCGTTATACCAGGGTGCGGACGCATGACTTCTTCGCGATTTCTTTGTTATTTCCGGAGCTAGCTGGTCTACTGGTGACCTGATCCAATCATCACATTTGCTAGCTGCCAGATTGATGTCAGAGACATCCATGGGGGGGTTCCTCGCAAGGACTACTTCCAATTGTCTTTTTTGAATTCTGTGCCAGGGTCGGGATTTAACATGAGGTGATCTGTTCAGATGGGAGCTGTTTTTTCTCGGGATTAGTACCTTAAAATGTACTGCTTTATGATCTGTCCATGGCAGGGGAAGAGTGTTAACCAACACAATGTTAGGATTATTAGTAAAAATGCCATCCAAAGTATGGCCAGCCTTATGCGTGGATTCAGAAACAATTTGGGTCAAACCGTAGCCTGCAAGATTGTCCAGCAACATGGCAGTATCTGCATTGTTATTAGCTTCTAGGTGGAAATTAAAATCCACCAGAATTGTAAAAGTAGGAGATTCTAGACAAGATTCTAAAAGAGTCTGGAGCCAGTGGGTAAAAGTGGACCTTACCCCCGGTGGCCGATAAAGAAGTAAACCCAGGAAGGACAGATAATTGTTAATTTTAATATTAAAAATCAAAGCCTCCGCTTCCAGTTGTTGGATAGGCTCAATCCTAACATTGAAATGAGATTGATATAGAATGGCAATACCACCCCCCTTTTTTCCCTTTCCTGTCTACGCAGGCTACTTGATATCCTGCAGGTAGGGCGATGTTCCAATCAGGTTCAGATGTAACATTTGCCCATGTCTCCGTTAGAAAAACAAGATCTGGGTTTGAGAGCTGCATCATGCATTCAAATTCCTATTTATGCTTCATCAGGGATCTGGTATTCAGCAGAATACACTATATTGGATCTGCAGAAAAGCACTGAGAGGCGCTTCCACCTATAAGGATGTCCATTTTCCTGGTATCAAAGTACGTTAGCGGTGCTAGAGTGACTGCTAGCTCTTCAGCTCCATCATAACTATTTCTTATTGCAGGAGGTGGAACTGTACCATTATTATCTTCACCATTTGTGTGTTTACTAAGTGAGTTCATAACCCTAAGGCCACAGGAATTGCATTTAGTTGGGCCTTTGTTCACATACGCTATCAATATGGTCGGGTTATAACCCTCACCGGTATTGTGCTTGAGTAGCTGATCCCTTGTATAGATCTGGGGGGGGGGGAACTGGCAGGGGTCCTGGTGCCGGGTGCCGACGGGCGCAGACGGGCTTGCCTTTGGCGCGCCGGCGGCGCGGTCGCGCCAGCATGTGTTTTAAGGTCTATGAGCAGGAACAACTAGTGCGCCGACCTTGTCCAAGCGGGCCCGCTCTTACATACGGGCACCGCGGTCGGGCACGAAGCAAGTTAGTACAAGTGGTTTTAAAAAGGATTAAAAGAGATTAAATACAAACAAAGTGCAAGGTGCGGGCTAAAAACAAATATACTGAGTTCTTTGAGCTATTACAGATCGGGCAAACGAGGCAGCGTTGCTAAGGCACTGAGCAAGTCACACGCTGCGCAGTCGCGCCAGCGTGTGTTTTAAGGTCTATGAGCAGGAACAACTAGTGCGCCGACCATGTCCAAGTGGGACTGCTCTTACATACGGGAACCGCGGTCGGGCAGGAAGCATTTAGTACAAGTGGTTTTAAAAAGGATTAAAACAGATTAAATACAAACAAAGTACAAGGTGCGGGCTAAAAACAAATATACTGAGTTCTTTGAGCTATTACAGATCGGGCTAACGAGGCAGCGTTGCTAAGGCACTGAGCACGTCTTAAAGGCACGGCGCCAGTTTTTTCTCCGAGTGTTCTATATGCAGCCTTCTAGGCTAATCTACCTGCTATCACCTTGCCTTTTTTCTCTGAAAATTAAGGCTGTGTTCAAACAAGCCGAGAGTACATTTCTCTATGTCATGGAAATGTTGTTTTATATGATGTTTTTCAAATGAAAAATACAATGCAATATTGGCATATTTGAGCCTAGATTTGAATATTGGGCTGCATATTTGTATACGTGTGTATATTGTAGATATATGCATATTATTATAAATATATTTATATATATGGTTATATATGCATATATCTTTTGTTAATGCTCCGGGGTTCCCGCACGTGGGCGGTACTATTCAGTGCTTATGACTTTGATGAGTATACCCCTGGAAGAGAACTAGGATTACAGGTAAGTAACTAATCCATATAATCATTCAAAAGATGGACAGGGGAGTCAGCTGATTTAGAGACACTCCTACTGTATATGTTTAAAAAAAAAAAAGGATTTTGGTTTTATCAGGAAAAGAGATTTCTATGCCAAGCAAATCTGGACAGTTAATGGAAAGTTGACAAACTTTTTATCCCGATAAAATCTTAACTCAAAATAGTAGCCTCCCGGAGGGTCTACCTGGTTTGGACTTACATGCTGGGACATGAAATGTTTTAAAGCCCTGTCTATATGACAAAGAAATCTCCCAATTTTCTTGAGACATAATAATGTCAGCTGTTTTTATAAAAGCCTAGATTTGAATATTGGGCTGCATATTTATATACGTGTGTATATTGTAGATATATGCATATTATTATAAATATATTTATATATATGGTTATATATGAATATATCTTTTGTTAATGCTACAGGACTATTCAGTGCTTATGACTATTGATGAGTATCCCCTGGAAGAGAACTCCACCTTACCACAGGAAGAAGCTTGTGGGTGGGAATTTCAATGTATGTTTTGCACCATCTGCACTTCACAATAAAGTAGCCGGAGAAGAAGATCAATACGGGGGGATTCCCCAAATTAAGAGACCATTCCTAACTTTCCTTCCTTGGGTTGCCCTACAAATGTAGGATCTCTGTATGAGTTGTCGATTGAGGGCTTGTAACGGTAGAACAAAATCTGACTTAGAGATGCATCCCACTTTTAAAGGAAACAATTACCAGAGCCCTATTGATTATTTTTTACTAGGCATTTAACTCTGGGGAAATAATATTGATATGCAAGTGTTGTCTAGACAGGAGAGTGATCACTTCCCTCTTCGCCTCACACTTTGTGGAAGCTGTGAAGGAGGGAGTGGGACCCATCAACTGCCTCATGGTGTCCTTTCGGTGAGCAATAATCGGAGCAGAATTAAGCGGGAGAGCATTGCAGACAATGAGTCCAAGCATGCTTTAATATACCATAACCTAGTTCCCATTCTGCCCTACCTGGCCAACATAGAGGTAGCTTCCGATATGATTATGGATGCGCATAGCAAATGGTTCGAGAAGCTGAAAATTAGTTTCTTAACTAAACTTTCCCCATGCAAGAATCTCCCACAGAAGGCTGATCCCACATGGTACAACAGAGCTTGTAAGTCAGCTAAGAGTAAGCTGCTTAGTGCCCTTTAAGCGGGTTTCCGCATGAGCAGACTATAAACTAGCCTTAAAACGGGCAAAATCAACATTGGACTCAGCAATCTGGAGCGATATTTTGTCTGCAGTACGCTCAGGAGACCAGGTGTTCTGGCATATAATAGCACATGGTGCAAAGACAACTAAGATGAAGCCAGAATCACACATTCTTCCACAAGACTGGGTGGACCATTTAAAATCTCTATGTGGCAGCCCCCAAGTAACTCTGGAGTACCCTGATGTTCCTGGTCTCATGCAGACCCGTCTACCCGGGATGATTTCCGCTTCTAATTAAGTTACTGGTAATGCAGGTTGGGCATTCACAGAGGCTGAATTGTCTCTGGCCATCAGCTCACAGAAGGCAGGAAAGGGGGATTAGATCGAATCCCGGTGGACCTTTTTTAATCAGAGCCGGTAATCTGGGCACCCTACCTTCCATGTTTTTTATACTATTTTATCTGGAGGTGAGATACCAACTTCATGGAAAGGGGCAGAACTCATTTCTATACACAAGAAGGGTCCAAAGTCTGATCCAGCTAACTACCGCCCAATTAGTCTAATTGATTCTAGTCAAAAAATCTTTTGCAAGCTTTTATTTGACTAGCTTCTTACCTGGATCAACGAAAATAAAATGTTAACACAATTCCAGGCTGGATTCCGTTCCAAAATTAGCACGGTTGACCACGTTTTTAGGTTCCAACTAATTAAGTGGAAAGAAGTCATCATAAAAAGGCCTAGCCTTCATGTCGCCTTTGTAGATCTTAAGGCAGCATTAGATATGGTGCCTAGGAATAAGTTATGGCGCACATTAGGTGATTTAGGGGTTCCCAGACCTCTCCTCGAAGTATTTTCTAGGCTCCACTACGACACCTTTGCACAAGTTAGATGGGGGTATAAATGGGGAAAATACCAATCCTTTAAGATTGAAAAAGGAGTCAGGCAAGGATGTGTCATCGCCCCCACATTGTTCCTGCTGTTTAAAATTGGCTGAATTGATTACCTTTTGGACTGGGATAATGACTCTCCAGTTCTTAAGGGAATTAAAATACCCACCTTACTATTCGCGGATGATGCTCTATTAGTATATGTTAAAAAAAAAACTAAGGGCCTAGAAACTCTTTTGAGCAAGTTTAATTCATTTTGCCTTGATCACGACCTGGCAATCAACATGAGCAAGACAAAACTCATGGCCATCCACGCTCATAGAAGCTTCAGAAGATCACTAAAGCTGGAAGGGGAGGAGTTGGAGAAAGTACTAGATTTTGATTATCTTGGCATTCGCCTCTCTAGTGCAAATACTTGGGGTCCTCAAGTCACCAAAAGTACCCTTTTATTAAAACATAGGGCGGCAGCTATCCAAAAATGTGCAAACAAGACCTTGTTCCAACCAATCTCCCCCATCCTTGAGGTTTGGAGCCCCAAAGCTGAGCTTCCGCTATATATGGGGCAGAACTTTGGGGCCAAGTCAATTAAAAACCTTTGGAAGTAGCTGAGAATACATTTCTAAGAGCAGCCCTTAAACTGCCGCAAAGTACGCCACTGATCTTTAAGCATGACCTAGGACTTTGGCCTATTGTCCCCCTAGCACATCTGAAACCTATTTTGTATTGGCTTCGGAAGTGGTCCACCCCTGAGTTGGCAGACTACAGGGTGGGGCTAAGAGATGTTTTAGACAGAGCACAGGGAGGAGTTTTGATACCCTGGTTGGATTATATAAAGCAGACCTTGTATTCTATGAAAATTACATGAATATTGGTTGTCCCCTGAAACTATTTCATCCTCTGCAACAAAGAAACTGAAAGCCATTTATTTGGAGCTTGAGGAGGCTAAATTTTCTAAACTGGTAGGCTTGGGCCAAATGACTGATTGTGTTATAGAATTCAGGCCGACCTCGTACTTTGAAATTTATATGAATTATATCGACCCCCCCCATTCACAAAAACTCTTTACATAACGTTCAGGTTAGGTACACTACCTCTTGATACCTTTACTGCCAAATGGAATGGTAATCAGTGAGGAAATAAAATATGTCTTGCATGTGGGAGTGCTGAAGAAAGACAGCCATCTCCTCTTATTTTTGTCCAAGGTATTATAAACTGCGTAGTCGTTGAATTGTTCACTTGTGCCGTTTCTTAGGTGTAACCCAATATAAGGTAGCGTTAAGATTATGTGGAGTGGACACGTCACCAGTCATTGTCTTTTCCATTGCTAAATATCTGGACAGCATATGGGCAATTCGTCAAAAATTGGTCTTTTACCTTCACTACAGCTGTTGCCAAGCCTTAATGTGCTTTTCTGTAAACTAGGCCTTTATTGTTTAGAACTTCTGATTTTATCGCCATAATGTAGCTGGAGCACTTGCACCTTTTTTAGGCTGTCATTCGAGACATGGTATAGTGAGTAACCTTAGTTGTATCTTTGTATTTATACCGCCTCTGTTTTACATTGGAAAAAAAACTTTTTATGCCCTACGTGTAAAATGCAGCATGCGCATGCTTAGAAATGTATTTTCTTCTTAGGGTTTACTGCTTCTGGTTTGTTTTTTTAACTCATATATAATATTATAGATTGATATGTATAATGAGTACAATAGACCATATTAGGTTTTGTCTATGGTCAGTACTTGTATACTTGTCTACGTGTTCCTATGCCATTGTGGTCCCTTTTGAGAAAAATATACGCATGGCATCCGCATAGCTTTTAGATGATATTGTATCTGATTTTTTTATTTTCTAATTATATTACTTTTATGGCCATCTTTTAAATAAAGTAGGTAAGTAAGACTCCTGACATTGAATGAGGCAGATGCAGAGTTCTATGACCACATGAAGGGTACCCTGATTGAGGGCTTTGGACTCACCACTGAAGAGTATAGGATCAGGTTCAGGGAGACTCGAAAAACCCAGAGTCAGTTCTGGGTAGATTTTGTAAACATTTCAGTAAAAACACTAGATAGTTGGTTAAAAGGTAACATTGTGCATGATTATGAGGAGCTTTACAATTTATCAATGAAAGAGCATTTGTTGAGTAATTGTTCTCAAGAGAAATTACATCAGCACCAGATAGACCTAGATCCACTTTCTCCTCAAGAGTTGGGGAAGAAGGCAGACCACTGGGTCAAAACAAGGGTGACCAAAACTTTCACTGGTAGGGGTGACCATACAAAAGAGGCCAAGAACCCCCCCTCCCCCACCCCAAACCAAGGGAAAGAGGGTGATCAATCAAATGATAAAAACAATGAGTCTTCTCAAGGCCCCCAAAAACCTGCTCAGGAGGGTGGGCCCCTAAACTCTACACAGTTTAATGGTGGGTGTCAGGGTAAGAACTGGTATTCCAAAAAGTCTTGGTGTCATGATTATAGAGCTCTTGGACACCAAACTGGAGACCCTAGCTGTAAAAACAAAATGAATGCCTCTAGTGCACCTGCAGTAAATGCAGTGGTAAGTCTCCAGATGGGATCCCAGGTGAGCCTTGACCATGTTAAGAAGCACATTGAGGCAACTCTAGTCCCAGAGGGTGGGTGGGTGGATGTATCTGCCCTGGCTGTCTGGCCCAGTAATCTGGAGAAATACAGTTAACAGCCACATATCAATGGAGTTAGAGTTGAAGCACTGAGAGGTACTGGTGCTAGTGTCATCATGGTGACTGAGCAACTGGTGTCCTCAGACCAATACTTGACTAGTGAGACATATACAGTCTTCAAAGCTGATAATCAGGCTAAGGTGCACCCCATGGCAGTGATAGTCTTAGAATGGGGAGGGGTCACTGGCCACAACAGAGTGGTGCTATCTTCTGCAATCCCCGTAGTGTCCGCTGGGCAATGATTTGAAGTCCTCAGCATGGGCTGAGGTCAAAAGAAAAACCCATGCAGCCATGGTGGGTATTCATGAATGGGTGTGTGTGAAAACCAGAGCACACTGCAAAGCCCAGGGTGAAAAAGATGTGCTGGAGTCTGAATTAATGGCCAAGCCCTCCAATAGAAAAGGCAAGAAGGCTGGGAAACCAGCTTCTGAACAGACTAGGTCCCCTCTCCTCGAGGAGAAGACCTGTCAGACCCAGAGGGAACTGAGCCCCAGGAGCTTGGGCCTTACAGCCCAGAGCTCTTGGGTCCAGTGGGAACCTCTAGGGAAGATCTGTGCCAGGGGCAGAGGACCTGCCCCATTATTGAAAGCCTGAGACAGCAGGCTACTGATCAGGAAAAGGGAGATGTTAGTGGCTCCCACAGGACCTATTGGAAGGAGGGACTCTTTTACATTAAAGTCAGAGACCCCAAGCCTAGTGCCGCTATGAGAGTGGTAATGCCTCAGCAGTTCAGAGAGTTTCTCCTCACATTGGCCCATGACATCCCCCTAACTGGGCATCTTAGCCAGACCAAAACATGGAGTAGGCTGGTGAACCACTTCTATTGGCCAGGTATGTCCCAGAAGGTGAAGGAGTTTTGTAACTCCTGTGCCACCTGTCTAGCCAGTGGCAAGACCAGTGGCCACCCAAAGGCCCCCTTAATTCCACTTCCAGTGGTTGGGGTCCCCTATGAAAGGGCAGAGATTAACACTGTCAGTCCCCTTGACCCTCAAATAGCCTCAGGAAACAGATTTATACTGGTAGTAGTGGATCATGCTACCAGGTATCCTAAAGCAATTCCTCTAAGGACTACTACTGCTCCTGCAGTAGCTACGGCCCTCACTGGAATCTTTACCAGAGGGGGTTTTCCAAAGGAGGTGGTTTCAGACAGAGGTACAAACTTCATGTCTGGTTACCTGAAAAATATGTGGGCTGAGTGTGAAGTGACTTACAAGTTCACTACCCCATATCACCCGCAAACGGCCTTGTTGAGAGATTAAACAAGAACATGAAAGGTATGATTTGTGGACTCCCTGAAAAACTCAGATGAACTGTCTTACTGCCATGACTGCTTTTCGCCTACAGGGAAGTGCCACCCTTGAACCTGTGTTTGGTCATCCAGTAAAGGGACCAGTGTGTCTTGTAAAAGAAGGATGGGAGAGGCCTCTCAGAGAGCCTAAACAGAACATTGTGGATTATGTGCTTGGCCTTCGTTCCAGTATATGAAAAAAGCAAATACAAACCATGAGGCCAGCCAAGAGCTCCAGAAGCTCTTGTATGACCAAAAGGCTGCCATGGTGGAGTGCCAACCAGGGCAGCCAGGGAAAGTATGGGTTTTGGAGCCTGTGGCTCCTAGGGCTCTCCAGGACAAATGAAGTGTGCCCTAGCCTATCCTAAAAAGAAAAGGGGGGGGGGGGGGAGTCACCAAACTTGTGGACCTTGGCAGTTGCAGGAACACCAAGAGGGGCATCCATGTTAACCACCTTAAACCCTATCATAACAGGGCTGAAGTGACCATGCTGATGGTCATAGATGAGGATCAGGAAGCTGAGACACCCTCACTGACCAACAGCAGACTGATTGCAGGCCTACATCAGTATGCTGAGCTCTTCTCTTTGACCCCTGGTCAGACCAACTGGTGTACACGAGATGTGGACATTGGGGACAGCCTATCGGTCAAAAGGAAAATGCTACTTACCCAGTATGCATCTGTTCTTGGCATATAGAGCTGTAGAGTCACATGCTGTGCATAGCCTGCCATCTAGTGTTGGGTCCGAATGTTTGCACTTTGTTTTTGTTCGAAGAAGTCTTTTCCAGTCACGAGGTAGGGGACTCCTCCTTTTGGTGATAGTGCGCATGGGCATCGACTCCATTGTTAGATTGTTTGCCGCAGAGGGTGATAATGGAGTTAGTAAGAGATGTCCATGTATATATGTATCTAAGTAAGATGTAACTGCAACAGGTATAGGTACCCGGGGAGGCGGGTGGGCGCATGTGACTCTACAGCTCTACATGCCAAGAACAGATGCATTCTGGGTAAGTAGCATTTTCCGTTTGAGGCATGTGAGCTGTAGATCACATGCTGTGCATAGACTAAAAAGCAATTATCTCCCAAAGCGGTGGCTAACCTGTAGCTGTTGCAGTGGTTTGAAATAGTGTACGTAAAACTGCATGGCCCACACTAACTTGCTGTCTTGCTAACACATCTACACAATAGTGTTTTGTGAATGTGTGAGGTGTAGACCATGTTGCAGCTTTGCAGATATCATGTAAATGTAACTTATAAAGCGCGAACTCATGCCCATGGGCGTCTTGGCGCTATCGAAGTCCAATTAGGCTGAGACTGTCATAGTTTTTAATGTCAGTGGGAGACTATTCCAAAGCATGGCAGTTGCCCTAAAAAAGCTCTTTCCACCCCAGGTGGCTTTCCTAAATGGGGGGGACAATCAGGTGTGCAATGAGTTCAAAGGGTGGACCCATTCGCCTGGTGAGGACAATGTTGAGATTCCACACTGGAGCAGGTGGAAGCCTTGGAGGAATGATTCTCTTAAGTCCCTCCATAAATGCTTTGATGACAGGCATTCTAAAAAGAGACAGATGTTGTCTGTTCTGTAGGAATGCAGCTATTGCAGCAAGATGCAAGCGTATGGAAGAGTACGCTAAATTGGAACACTGCAGATGTAGTAAATAGCAAATGATGTTTTGAACTGAAGCGTCCAGTGGATCTATTTGATTGTTATTACAGTATATCACAAATCGCTTCCACTTTGCTGCATAGCATGCTCTTGTGGTAGGACGCCTAGCCTCTTTGATGATGTTCATGCAGTCTGGCGGAAGATTAAGGTAGCCAAACTCTAAGATTTCAGGTGCCAGATCGCAAGGTTGAGATGGCTGGGATCTGGATGTCTTATCTCTCCATGGCTCTGAGTGAGCAGATTGGGAGTGAGGTGTAGTTTTTGGTGAGGAACTACTGAGAGCTCCAACAGGGTTGTGAACCAGGGTTGTCAGGCCCATGTGGGAGCAACTAGGACTAATGTCAGGGACGCCCGTCTGAGCTTCCGAACCACTAATGGAATAAGTGGGAGAGGCGGAAAAGCGTAAGCAAATATCCCTGACCAATTCATCCATACTGCATTGCCCTTGGACAATGGGTGTGGATGTCTGGATGCGAAGTTTGGGCATTTTGCGTTTAGGTTTGTGGCAAACAGATCTATGTCTGGAAAGCCCCACATTTGGAAGAATGGGAGGAGAACTTGCGGGTGGAGTTCCCACTCGTGGATCTGTTTTCTTTCCTCAAGAAACCAACGGCCGACCCAACGGACCTGAAAAACTACCGGCCCATCTCTCTCCTCCCCTTTGCGGCTAAAGTCACCGAGAGACTCGTAAACACCCAGCTGACCGCCTTCATCGAAGAGAACTCAGACGCCTCCCAGTCTGGATTCCGCAGCAACCACAGCACCGAGACCGCCCTCCTCGCCGCCACGGACGACATCCGCATACTACTCGACCAGGGACACACTGCGGCCCTCATTGGCTTTTAGAAAAGCGTTAAAGACCTGGCTGTTTAATCTTTGATGACTATCTGGACTGTACTCTGATTTATGAATGACGAATTTAGCGCCTTGACGCCTTCGGGTGAAAGTTTTTGCGCTCTATAAATTTCTTTTTCATTTCATTTTCATTTTTCATTTCATCCTTCTAGACCTCTCCGCAGCTTTCGACACCGTCTCACATCGCACGCTCGCAGCCAGACTTCACGACACAGGGATACAAGGAGCCGCCCTCGACTGGATCCAATCCTTCCTCTCCGGCAGAACCCAGAGGATTCGACTCCCTCCCTTCCTCTGCGAACCTACGGAAATCAACTGCGGAGTACCTCAGGGATCTTCACTCAGCCCCACGCTTTTCATCATCTACATGGCCCCCCTCGCCGCCATCGTCAGACAGCATGGGCTCAGCATCGTATCCTACGCCGACGACACTCAGCTCATCCTCTCACTCACAAAGAATCCCGATGACACCAGACTCCGCTTCCAGGAAGGAATGCAGAACGTGGCAGCATGGATGAAAGACAGCTGCTTGAAGCTCAACTCAGAGAAGACCGAGGTCCTCATCCTCGGACCCTGCACCTCCACCTGGGACAACACCTGGTGGCCCTCTGCCCTCGGGAACCGTCCCACCCCCACAGACCACGCTCGGAACCTCGGCATCATCATCAACTCTTCGCTCTCCATTAACCGCCAGGTCAACGCCATCGCCTCGACTAGTTTCAACTGCCTTCGCATCCTCCGTAAGACCTTCAAATGGATTTCCCCCCCCCCCCCGACTGCAGAAGGACCGCCACCCACGCACTCATAACCAGCAGACTGGACTACGGAAACGCCCTTTACGCCGGAATCAACAGAACTCTTTACACAAGCTCCAAACCATCCAGAACGCCGCAGCCAGACTCGTCCTCGGGACACCGCGTCACAAACACATGACCCAACACCTTCGAGCCCTCCACTGGCTCCCCATCGAGAAGAGGGTCACCTTCAAACTCCTCACCCACGCCTACAAATCCCTCAACAACATCGGACCCAAATACCTCAACGAGAGAGTATCCTTCCACGTACCCAAGAGGAAACTCCGCTCCGCCGACCTCACCCTGGCAGAGGTCCCTCGCATCCGCAGAAACAAAACTGGCAGGAGAGCTTTCTCCTACATCGCGGCCAAAACCTGGAACGAGCTCCCCGTGAAAATCAGACGCTCCCCGACCCTGCACACGTTCAAGAACTTCAGGACCTGGCTCTTCGACTGATCTGGAGCCTCCCCCTTCCCTTCCCCTCCCCCCCCCCCCAAGCGCCTTGAGACCCTCACGGGTGAGTAGCGCGCTATATAAACCCCCTGATTGATTGATTTGACGACTGAGCAGATCTGCAATCTGATTGTTTACTCTTGGAAGGTGTTCTGCAAGGAGAAACATTCTGTGATGTATCGTCCATCTCCAGATGGTCTGTGCTAGCTGTGATAGCTGAAGAGAGTGTGTCCCCCCCTGTTTTTGTATGTAGTACATTGCTGTCATGTTGTCTGTACGTATCAGGACAGCTTTGCCTACTAGATGAACTTGAAACGCTTTGAGCGCTAGAAAAATCGCTAGCAGCTCTAGATGATTTATGTGAAGCTGCTTTTGCTGCAGGCTCCACATGCCCTGAATTTTATGCGTCTGGAGATGAGCTCCCCAACCAGTGAGCGATGCGTCTGCTGTTAGCACTATCTGTGGAACAGGGTCGATAAAGGGCCGCCCTTTTGAAAGGTTTTGTGTATTCCACCACTGCAGAGCGATGGGTGCGGCCGTCCACCAACACTAGATCTGATAACAGACCCCGAGCCTGGTTCCACTGACGTGATAAGCACTCCTGAAGGGGGCGCATGTGAAGTCTTGCGTAAGGGACTATTAGTATGCAAGACGCCATCATCCCTAGTAACTGCATGAACACTCGAGCTGGCAATGAGTGTTGAGGCTGGAACTGGCAGAGTAGAGTCTGCATGTTGCGGATTCTGGCCGGATTGGGATAGGCCAAAGCCTTTTGTGTATCTATTGTGGCTCCCAGATACGCCAGTGTGTTGGATGGCTGTAGATGAGACTTGGACAGGTTCACTGTGAATCCAAGATCGTGGAGCAACTGCACTGTTTTGTGAGTGTGATGGAGGCAGCTATCTTGCGAGCTGGCTTTTATGAGCCAGTCGTCCAGATATGGGAAGACGTGAATGTGTTGTCTTCGAAGATGAGCTGTGACTACTGCTAAACACTTGGTGAAAACTCTGGGTGCTGTAGTTACACCGAATGGGAGCACCTTGAACTGATAATGCGGTCCTGCTACTACGAACCTTAGGTATTTGCGATGAACAGGATGTATTGGGATATGGAAATAGGTGTCCTTTAAGTCCAGAGTGGACAGAAAGTCGCCTTGTTTAAGGAGCGGAAGCACTTGTTAGAGAGTGACCATGTGAAAGTGGAACGATCGAATGTATAGATTTAGTTCTCTGAGGTCTAGTATAGGCCTGAGAGAGCCGTCCTTCTTGGGAATTAAGAAGTACAGGGAGTATACCCCGGTCCCTTGATGTTTTAATGGGACTGGTTCTATTGCTCCTTTTTCTAACAGGGAGAGAACTTCTTTTTTTAAAAGGGTAAGATGTTCCTGTGACATTGCATGTGATCTTTGAAGAATGTTTGGGGGAGTGTCTGTAAGTTCCAGGCAGTAACCATATTGGATAATTTGTAAAACCCATTTGTCTGAGGTGATGTTGTTCCAGACAGGGAAAAATTGAGAGACGTCCCCCGACAGGAGTGGAATGTTCGGGGGTAGCGGAAGGAAGTCACTGTTTGTTATTAGCGGGGGAAGTGCGTGTGGAGTTGCCTCTGCCTCTTCCCTTACCATTGTTTCCTCTAAAACCTCCTCTAAAATATCCTCTTGACGAGGGCGATTGGTTGTTGCCTTTGTAAGAGGAGGAGGGATTTTCTGTGGTAAAATTTTTGGAACCACCCCTGTAAAAGGAGCAGCGAAAGGAACCTCTATTAGTAGGTAATTGTAAAGCCCCCATGGACTTTGCGACCTCAGTGTCTTTTTTTATTTTTTCCAGCGAGGTGTCATCTGCTGGACCAAAGAGGTGTTCTTTATCAAAGGGCTGATTGAGAATGGAGGCCTGTACCTCAGGTTTGAAACTTGATATTCTTAACCATGCGTGTCTGCTTAGCAACACACTGGTGTTCACTGCGCGTGCTGCTGTGTCTGCTGCATCTAATGCGCACTTGATGGAGGTATTGGTGATAGGTTTTCCCTCTCGTATAAGATCATTTGCCTTAGATTTGTGGTCATCAGGCAGAAATTGGATAAGTATTTCCAGCTCATCATAATGAGCTCTATCGTATCTGGCTAGCAAGGACTGAGCATTGGCAATGCGCCAGTGATTAGCTGCCTGTGAGGCTACCCTTTTAACAGAGGCATCAATGAACTTGGACTCCTTATCAGGAGGAGGGGCCTCATCTGTGGTCTGTGATTTCGCTTTCTTACGAGCATTAGAGACCACAAGAGAGTCTAAGGGCAGCTGACCCTTGATGTAAGCAGGGTCAGTAGGTGCTGGCTTATATTTTTTCTCAACCCTGGGCATGATGATTCTTGCCCTGACAGGGTCTTTGAAAACCTCATCTGCATGCTTAAGCATCCCCATAAGCATTGGTAATGTATGTGTACTTTTTTGAGTGGAGCTTAAGGTCTCAAACAAGACGTCCTCCTCTAAAGCCTCCTTATGTAGTTCCACCCCATGGTAATGAGCAGCTGTGAGATGCTGGGTTTCTGTTGCAGTAACCCCCCCCCCACTTTTTGCCAGACTACTGATGCAATTTCAATTCAAAAATAAGTTTATTATGACCGTAGGTCTTTAAACCACATAAAACACCATAAGACACAATATATAGATTAAAATTCTATAAAAGAATCATAAAAACAGGATTAGAAATTTATTACAAGTTCATTATTTCAAAACTTGTTTTCCTAGCATCAATCTTAATTTGTTAGAACAATTCCATACTCAAGTTATGAGCGCGATCCAATACACATATATGGTCCAACGTTTAATTTCTACTTAAAACAATTAAAATTACCCAATTTAATCTCCGTTTATCAACCTCGGTCCACTCCTACAATCCCTAGTCCATAAGGAACCTCTTTGCAGCTTGGATAAACTTCGCCAATGCTATTGCAATATCAAGAAACTGCATATCAATAAGGAGCTCAATTGCTTGCATCCCTGACCTTATACCGTACTTTAAAAAAACTGGCCGTAAAACGGTTTTCGCAGAGCTAACAATTTTTGGCAATCCATTAAAATGTATACACAGGTACATTTTATGCCCATCCCGCATGTACATCTACCATCAAGGTCCATCAATATACTTTTTATTTTAACATTTGCACGAGCAGGATTAATGCCTACTCTCACCTTTAATAATTTAATTCTCAACCATTGATTTGGTAAGGTGTCAGATAAGGGTACCAGTTCTCATTGCTCCAGCTATTTAACATAAATTGCAGACTCTTTTTGTCTCAGATACTCCATATCAATTAGTCTAGACTTTTCCTTCCCCAAGGATTTTAGTACACTCTTAGGTTCTTCAATATGCAGGGACAGGGGGTCGATTTTCACCTTCAAATTGTCACAGATGGAGTAGAGTTTCTTCCTTATTGCTTTAGCCCACTTTAGTTCATTCTGCTGAATCTCCTTCATACACCATCGTGACACTTTCGCTTCTTTCCCTGACCCCAGCCGTTTCCAAAACCTACATAAGTTTACTTGAACCTGAATGTTCCATGATAACAAGTCCAGCTCCAACCTAATGGCCTGTATCATTGATGAGCTGGGCAATGACAACAAGGTTTTTAAACATTTCCCTTCCTCACTGTCCCAGGAGCATTTCCCTCCTAAACATAAAATTTCTGCTCCATATTGCAATTGAGGAGGGATCATTGCATTGTAGGCCTTCAACATGGGTCTGTGGGACATAGCTCCATAGTTACTGTTGAATTTTTTCAACCCGCAAACTGAGCTAGGGTTTTAGTTTTCTGGGCCTGTAGGTGCTTGCCCCATTTTAAAGATTTATCAAACCATATTCCCAGGTATTTGTATTCATTGACAACTTCTAATTTCGTTTGCCCCAGGAACCAATTGCATTTTGACTTGATGTGCCCTGGGTCCCTGCCAATCAGGTTTCCAGGGCCTGTGTTCTTTCCCCAAAACTAACCCAAACCCAATTGGCATCTCTGGCCACAGGTCAGCCCCTGGTAAATGGTACCACATGTACCCAGGGCACTGTGGCCAGGGAAGACCTCTAAGGGCTGCAGCACTTAATGTGCCACCCTTAGAGGCCCTGTACCTTTACACACACATACTGCCTTTGCAGGCTGCGTGTCTTGGTGCAGAACAAAGTGAAGAGTCGACATGGCACACATCCCTGTGTGCCATGCCTACAACCCACTGCCCTGGGATAGATCAGCCACCCCTCTAGCTGGGTGCACTATACCAGTGGTGAGGGTACAGGTGCATGGGCCCTGTACCCCTACAGTGTCTAAGCCCATTCTTAGACATTGTAAGTGCAGTGCTGCCATTAAGAGTATATGGTGCTGGGAGTTTGTCATTACGAACTCCACAGCACCATAATGGCTACACTGAAAACTGAGAAGTTTGGTATCAAACTTCTCAGCACATTAAACCCACACTGATGCCAGAGTGGGATTTAATGAAAAATGCACACAGAGGGCATCTTAGAGATGCCCCCTGAAAAACCATCTGCCACTAGTGTCCAGGCTGAGTGGCTGCTTTCAGCTGCCACCACCAGACATGTTTCTGGACCCCTGGGTCAGAGCCTGCTGCTCTCGGGGGCCTGAAACAATGCACATCCTGGGACGAGGTGCCAAGCCTCCTCCCCCAGGATGAGCAGCATCCACGAAGGGGGAGCTTCAAAGGCTTGCCGCCTTTGTGAGCTTCCCCAGGCCACTTGCTGCTTTCACCAACTGGTCCCCACCGGTTCTGACCCCCACTTTGGGCGGGAGAACCGGCGGGAAAAACAAGTGAGGAAGAGAGGTGTGCCCACCTCTGCCAACTACACCCTCAGGTGGGGGAGGCGAGAGGAGGCACAACTCTCAGTCCCCGCCATCTTGCAGATAGGGGGACCCAGCCAACCAGGGAAAGGCTTATGTCCCCCTGCCACTGGAGGGTGGCATAATAGGGGGTGTACCCACCCCAGGTGAAGGGACCCATTGGTACCAACCTTTTTACCTACCTGTAACGCCCCTAAATCTAGTAATCTAGTATTTAGGGGCATCCCTGAACCTTGCTTCCTCAGACAAGAACCTGCAAGAAGAAAAGAAGAAGGAACGAACAGCCGTGCCGAAGCTAACAAGAGGACGACGCCCACCGACTTGGCCCCAGCCCTACCAGCCTGTCCCCACCTAGAACCTGCTCCAGCGAAATCCCGGTGTGTCCTGCAGCCAGCAACCTCAAGAAACCCGGAGGACCTGCCTGCCTTCAATCCCAAAGACTCTGTCTCCCATGAACACCGGATTTGTTCAAACAGACTCCAGTTCCGCAAGGATCCGCGGGTCTGCAACCGACGACCACGGCCCGAGTTTGAGTGGCCCAACACCAAGAGGAGGTCCCCCCCCAGTGATCCTGACACGAGATCCGGCGACCCCTGACCTGCCTCAAGCCGACGCCTGCAGCCTCAAACCGGAAGGTCGCCCCAACCGCGACCAGGAGCTGGTGAGAAGATCCGACCCTAAAAGGCACCCCTGCACCCGATGCCCCATGGCCTTGGGTGGCCCAACCGACGGTGCCTAACCAACCCCCAAGATCCCAACTTACCTCTCCAAGTGGTGGTCGCACCCAGAAGACCTTTGTCCCCAAGCCTGCAGTGCTTTTGCAAATCGGAGACTCCCCATTGAAAGCTACAGGGCTTCCGACGCCAAAATAGCACTCTGCACCCGGCCGCCCCAGTGCCGCTGAGGGTGCATCTTTTGTGCTGGCCTAAACCCCCATTTGCCCTGAGCTTAAGTCCAGGAGCTTTGCTCCCACAACCCAGTGGCCTGCTAGTCAGCAGCCACCAACCGGAGCCCCCCCCTTTGGATAACATTGGGCCTCAGCACTCTGCACCCGGCCGCCCTAGTCAATCAATCATGTCACTTATAAAGCGCACTACATACCCGCGAGGGTCTCAAGGCGCTGGGGGAAGAGGGGGGTGGTGCTGCTACTGATCGAAGAGCCAGGTCTTGAGGAGTCTTCTGAAGGCCAGTAGGTCTGTCGGAGGTTGGTGGGGAGGGTGTTCCAGGTCTTGGCGGCGAGGTGGGAGAAGGATCTGCCGCCGGCGGTCGTTTTCCGGATGCGGGGGACTGTGGCGAGGGCGAGGCTGGTCGAGCGGAGCTGGCGGGTGGGGGTGTAGAAGCTGAGTCGTCTGTTGAGGTAGGCTGGTCCGGAGTTGTGGAGTGCTTTGTGTGCGTGGGTGAGGAGCTTGAAGGTTATCCTCTTGTTGACAGGGAGCCAGTGCAGGTCTCTCAGGTGGGGTGTGATGTGGCTGCGTCGGGGGATGTCGAGGATAAGACGTGCAGAGGCGTTCTGGATGCGTTGCAGCCGTCTCAGGAGCTTAGCCGTCGTTCCTGCGTAGAGGGCGTTTCCGTAGTCCAGCCTGCTGGTGACGAGGGCCTGGGTGACTGTTTTTCTTGTTTCGGTGGGGATCCATTTGAAGATCCTGCGGAGCATTCGGAGGATGTTGAAGCAGGATGAGGAAACGGCGTTGACCTGCTTAGTCATGGAGAGGGTGGGGTCGAGGATGACCCCTAGGTTGCGTACGTGGTCGGTGGGTGGCGGGGCTGTTCCCAGTGATGTTGGCCACCAGGAGTCGTCCCAGGCTGAAGGGTTGGAACCAAGGATGAGGACCTCCGTCTTGTCAGAGTTCAGCTTCAGGCGGCTGGTCCTCATCCATTCGGCGACGGCCTTCATTCCTTCGTGGAGGTGGGCTTTGGCGGTGTGAGGGTCTTTGGTGAGGGAGAGGATCAGCTGGGTGTCGTCGGCGTAGGAGATGATGTTGAGGTTGTGCTGTCGGGCGACGTGGGCGAGGGGTGCCATGTAGATGTTGAACAGCGTTGGGCTGAGGGAGGAGCCTTGGGGTACGCCGCAGATGATCTTGGTGGCCTTGGATCGGAAGGGGCGAGGCGGACGCTTTGTGTTCTGCCGGAAAGGAAGGATGTGGTCCAGTCCAGGGCCTTCTCTTGGATCCCGGCGTTGTGAAGGCGTGTTCGTAGTGTGTGGTGGCAGACCGATAGTGCTGCTGAGGGTGTAACAAGAGTGCATCCTTGACCCTGGGGGGACCCCCGAGTCTAACCCCAGAACACCAACTCCCACAACAAATTACTTACCTTTAAACCGATAACACTGATTTCCTCCATAGGATAACATTGACTGTTTTTCTGTGAAAAGTTTCCAAGTGTGGAGTTGGAAAACCTAAAGAAATTCTTTAAAATTGTACTAACTAACAAAAACTATTTTACTCACCTGTTTATAGGAAATGTCCCAGTGTAGTATACAGGTATACTACACTGTGTAAGAAAAGTAATCTCAAAATTAACTTACCTGTAATTTTACTAAAAATCCTATACAAAGTATATGTACTGTATTCTGAAAAGCATTGCATTATCAGTAACACTACTGTAATCAAATCAAAGTAAATTTACAATTGCAATTCAAACTATTTACAAACTGCATTACTACTGTAAAGTATTTATTGCTTACCTGTGCCAGGCTTGCTTGGTTCTAGAGAATAAAATAACAAAGAATATTTTTATACAAAAACAACTGGTCTGAAGTTCAGTCTTTGAGTGTGTGAATTCATTTGCAGACTGAGTGTGTACAACAAATGCTTAACACTATCCTCTGATAAAGCCTTACTGCTCGACCACAGTACCACAAATAGAGAGTGAGGTGCTATCTAACTTTACCTCTGCCTACCTTTGGGGTTCCACTGGATTCTGTGCACACTATACCTCACTTTGGTATAGTATATACAGAGCCAGCTTCCTACAGCAGCCCTGTTAAGAAGCTCAATATAACCTATATTGTCATCAGGAGGTGATGGCCTGGACGGATACAAGTCAGGGTCAGTGTCTGTGTGTGGATCAGTATCATAATCCTCCCATGGGTCAACATCTTGTGGCCTATCCTCATCCCCATCCCCTTCATCCTGTGGGTCAGGTGATAGTGGTGAATTAGTGGGGGGTAATGAGTAGTTGAGGATTAGTAGGTGAAGGAGGTGGCACATAAGGTGGTGATGGGTTTGTACCCACATTCCTTTTCTTAAGGGGCATGTGATGCTCATCCTGATGGGACAATTTCCTTTTTTCTGGCAATTTGGCGTGAAGATGTCCAGTATCTGGGTTAATAACCAGTTCTTTTTGTTTCGGATCCGGAGGTGGAACATCGGACCGAGGCTCTTTTGTCGGAGTCTTTTTCTCTTTACTTGCAGTTTTCGGTGTCGAACGTTTCGGCTGTGAACTCTTCGGTACCGAAGATTTAGGCTTCGACAAAGATGGAACATGGACATGCTTGGTTTTCGGCGTCATGGATTTTGGCTCGGCGCCGGCCCGAGCCGGAAGGCTTTTCTTTGTGTTTCAGCGCCGGGCCCGCGGGCGGGGTGCTCGAAACTTTCTCGGTGCCGACCTTGGCCCGCAGGCAAAGGAAGGACCGGAGCCTTTTTCGGTTTCGGTTGTTGGGGCAAAAGGGTTTCTGTACTCACGGAACACTGATCCGGTGTAACTTGCTCATCTTCTTCCATGTCGGATTCGGCTTCGGACACAGAGATGTGTTCTTCTTCCTCGGCTCCTTGAGCGTGTTTTTCTTCTCGGTCGGAATCTTCTGCGAAGAAGTCCGGTACGGAGCCGCCTTAGTGTTGCATCTCGTGACGTCGAGCCTGACGGTCACGAAGCGTCTTCTTTGATCGAAACGATCGGCACGCGTTGCAGTCTTTCTCATCGTGTTCCGGGGACAAACTGAGATTGCACACTTCGTGCAGGTCGGTGCGCGGAAACTTGGCGCGACACCCGGGACAGAGCTTGAATGGAGTCTGTTCCATCGACTGCTAGCGAGCCCGGCGTGGGTAGGCCCAACGGCCCTCCACGAGCTTTCCGATTGAAGATTCTTGGTTCGAAACAATACGCGGAGAATGGGAAACGCGATCGAGAAACAATACTGTTGAGGGTAGGGGATTGCGCGTCGAAGGGAACCCGAGAAACGTGCCGAACCGGAGCGCAGCAATTCACATCCGAACCCGATGGTGGGAAAAAACAATCCAACAATGGAGTCGATGCCCATGCGCACTATCACCGAAAGGAGGAGTCACCTACCTCGTGACTGGAAAAGACTTCTTCGAACAAAAACAAAGTGAAAACATCCGGACCCAACACTAGATGGCAGGCTATGCACAGCATGTGATCTACAGCTCACATGCCTCGAACACTAAATTTACAGGCAGTCTGATCATGTCAAAGAGAATATCAAAGCTGAAGTTAGCAAGATGCTGGAATTGGGAGTCATTGAACTCGGAGGCCCCCTGGGCCAGCCCAGTTGTCTTAGTCCACAAACCTCACACCCAGGGTGGAAAGAAAGAGAGGAGGTTTTGTGAGGACTATAGGAGCCTTAAAACTGATGCACACCCAATCCCTAGGGTTCATGAACTTGACTGACTAGTTAGGGGCAACCAAATATCTCAGTAGTTTTGATCTGACATCTGGCAGATGGGTCTGACCTCTGGAGCAAAAGAGAAATCAGCATTCTCCCTCTACCCCAGATGGACAATATCAGTTTACTGTTATGCTCTTTGGACTAAAGAATGCCACTGCCACCCTCCAAAGGTTGTTGAACTAAGTCCTTGCTGGGTTGGAATCCTTTAGTACTGCACATCTTGATCATATTGCTGTCTTTAGCTCCACCTGGCCAGATCAGCTGATCCACCTTGACAAATTTCTTGAGGCTCTGAGAAGTGTAGGTCTCACTATCAAGACCAGGACGTGCCAGATAGGGCAGGGCACGGTTCTATAGTTGGGCCACCTTGTGGGTGGAGGCCAAGTTCAACCTTTACAACCCAAGATCCAGACAATTTTGGACTGGGTTGCTCCAACCACCCAGACTCAAGTCAGGGCCTTCCTTGGCTTGACTGGGTACTACAGGAGGTTTGTGAGGGGATAGGGGGCCATTGTGACCCCCTCACAGAACTTATCTCCAAGAAGATGCCCAAAAAGGTAAGCTGGGCAGAGGGCTGTCAAAAGGATTTTGACACCCTAAAGGAAGTCACAGAGAGACTCGTAAACGCCCAGCTGACCGCCTCCATCCTAGACGCCTCCCAGTCTGGATTCTGCAGCAACCACAGCACCGAGACCACCCTACTCGCCGCCACCGACGACATCCGCATGCTACTCGACCAGGGACACACTGCGGCCCTCATCCTTCTAGACCTCTCCGCAGCCTTCAACACCGTTTCACATCGCACGCTCGCAGCTAGACTTCACGACGCGTGGATACAAGGAGCCGCCCTAGACTGGAACCAATCCTTTCTCGCCGGCAGAACCCAGAGGATCAGACTCCCTCCCTTCCTCTCCCAACCCACCGATATCAACTGCGGAGTACCCCAAGGATCATCGCTCAGCCCCACGCTCTTCAACATCTACATGGCCCCCCTCGCCGTCAGACAGCATGGGCTCAGCATTGTATCCTACGCCGACGACACCCAGCTCATCCTCTCACTCACGAAGAATCCCGAAGACATCAGACTCTGCTTCCAGGAAGGAATGAAGAACGTGGCAGCCTGGATGAAAGACAGCTGCTTGAAGCTCAACTCAGAGAAGACTGAGGTCCTCATCCTCGGACCCTGCACCTCCGCCTGGGACAACACCTGGTGGCCCTCTGCCCTCGGGAACCCACCCACCCCTACAGACCACGCACAAAACCTCAGCATCATCCTCGACTCCTCCCTCACCATGAACCGCCAGATCAACGCCGTCGCGTCCACTAGTTTCAACTGCCTGCGCATCCTCCGTAAGACCTTCAAATGGATCGCCCCCGACTGCAGAAGGACCGTCACCCACGTGCTCATAACCAGCAGACTGGACTACGGCAACGCCCTATACGCCGGAATCAACAGAACTCTTCTACACAAACTCCAAACCATCCAGAACGCCGCCGCCAGACTCTTCCTCGGGACACCGCGTCACGAACACATGACCCAACACCTACGAGACCTCCACTGGCTCCCCGTCGAGAAGAGGGTCACCTTCAAACTCCTCACCCATGCCTACAAATCCCTCAACATCAGACCCAAAAACCTCAATGAAAGAGTATCCTTCCACGTACCCAAGAGGAACCTCCGCTCCGCCGAGGTCCCCCGCATCCGCAGAAACAGAACAGGCGGGAGAGCCTTCTCCTACATCGCAGCCAAGACCTGGAACAAGCTCCCTGTGAACATCAGACGCTCCCCGACCCTGCACACGTTCAGGAAGGACCTCAAGACTTGGCTCTTCGACTGATCCGGAACCGCTCCCCACCCCACCCCTAGCGCCTTGAGACCCTCATGGGTGAGTAGCGCGCTTTATAATCCCGATTGATTGAATGTGCTCAGCACCTATTCTAAAAGCTCCAGATTATGCCAAGCAGTTCCTAGTGCAGACAGATACCTCTGAACATGGGATAGGAGCAGTCGTATACCCAATCAATGACGATGGTCATGACCAACCTGTTGCTTTCATTAGCAGGAGTTTACTCTCCCAGAGAGCAGTGTTGGAGTGCCATTGAGAGGGAAGCCTTTGCTGTGGTTCGGTCCCTGAAGAATCTGAGACCATACTCGTTTGGCTTTCACTTCCTTGTTCAAACTGACCACAGGACGCTCAGATGGCTAATACAAACGAAAGGTGAAAACCCCAAACTGTTAAGCTGGTTCATATCTCTACAGGGAATAGACTTCACAGTGGAATACAGACCTGGGACTGAGCATGCCAATGCAGATGGCCTTTCCAGGTTCTTCTATTTAGAAGATGAAGACTCTAGGGAAAGGTTAGTTTCATCCTCTGGTGTTTTTCTTGTATGGTGGGATTTTGAGGTGAGGTGCCAATCTAGAGCAGAGGTTCCTTTGTTGAATGTATTTGGTGAAGTACGAATTGGATGAGAAAGGTGGGGTAGGGATGACATTAGTTCCATTTTGAAGGTAGGATGTGATCCAGTTGAGAGAAGTACCCTCTAAGCTGGCTTCATAGAGTCTTTGTATTAGTGTGTCATGGTCAACTGTATCAAAGGCTGAGAGGTCCAAGAGAAGTAGTGCAGCAACCCCGTTCCAGTCAACTGTGTTCTTAAGGTCATCCCAGATGGAAATGAGAGCAGATACTGTGCCTCTTTCTGGACGGAATCCTGTTTAGAAGTCTGAAAGTATGGAATGATCTTCAATGAATTGTAACATCTAAGTGAATGCTGTTCTTTCTAATAGTTTGCCCAGGAAAGATCCATTTGTAATTGGTCTATAGTTGTCGAGGTTAAGTGGGTCCAGGTTTGTTTTCTTTAGTAATGGGCTTATGTATGACTTTTTTTTAGGTCTTCTGGCAATATTCCCGTAGTTAAGGAATTTTTGATGATTCTTCTTACTGGTGTGGCAGCAGAGGTAGTTAGAAGAATTTTCTTGAATGTTTGTGGTGGACACGGGTCAGAGGGCTGCCGGCAGGCCTGCTTGCTTGCTTTGACCAGGCCCATGAATTCATTGTGTGATATTTGTTGGAAGGAATGCAGAGGCTGGGTTAGACTACTCTTGGAGGGGATTTTGGGAAACGGGGGGGGGGTGCTGGTGGTTTTTCTTTCTTTTAAATAAGAGTCTAACATGTCTGTTTTGGCTGTGTAGGCAATTTGGTTTACGAAATTTGGTAACAATTTTATAGAATTCTTCATTTGCACATTAAGCATTTTGAATTCTGTCTGAATAGTATCTTTTTTTAGCTTGCTTGATTGCTGACTTGTATAATCTGTTAATTTTCTGTAGGTGAAGTTAGTCTTGATTGGTGTTTGTTTTGAGCCAGGTGCATTGCAGCTTTCTAATTTGCTGTTTTCTCTTTTAGCTCTGTATTTCTCAAAGGTGACGGTTTTCTTTTGTTCTGTGGTGTTGTTCTTAGCGGTATTAGGATATCAAAAGCTTCCTGTAGCCACTCCTAGTTTAACAGAATGTATTGTGCCTAGATCTGTATTGGATGTTAGTTGTGTTTTTAAGTGTTCAAAATTGAGTTTGTTCCATGGTCGATAGGTGGATGGATATAAGGTGTTTTTAGGTGTGTTGCTTTGTGTTGTTTTATGTTGGAAAGCAAGCAAATGGTGGTCTGACCATGTGACTGGAGTAATTGTTTGAAAAGTAACTAGTTCCTGAATTGCAAAAATGACATCTAGAATGTGTCAAGTGATGTGTGTGGACGATCTGATGTAGGTTCAGAACGTCTAGGCCAGTGATTGTTTTTGGATTGGGCATATTGGGTTTGTCAAACCAAATGTTTAGGTTACCAAGAATGCATAGGTTGGAGTGGTGTTATTAGGTTTGAAACGGTGTCTAGAAGGGAGTCTGAGAATGCTGCATTGCTAGGTGGAGGTCTGTAAAGGCGTAGGATGTTACAGGAGGAAGATGGTGTAGGGTTGCATTTGGTGAAGAGGGATTCACAACCGTGTATGGAGACATCGTCAGCTTTAGTGATATTTAATATTTGCTTGAATACAACAGCTAAGCCACTTCCTCTTTTGCCTATACGATTTTGTTCGATAGCCTAGAGGAATGGCTTCATGCAACACTGGGGCCATATCATCTCCCAACCATGATCCAGTTATGAAGAGTAAGTCATGCTGTGTGTCAGTGAGAATGTCGTAGATGTGAGGCTTGTTTTTTTAGGGTGATTGAGCATTTATTAATAGGCAGTCTAGAGAGTGTGTTTTGGTGATGGTGTGACTTTGTTTTGTAGAATAGTAAGCAATGTTTTGTGGACTGTAGCAGGTGTGTCCTTAGTGCTATTAGCTGTATGAGGATAGCAGTGTAGCTGTTCTGTATCGTATTCTTCGTCCAGCAGTCTAAGAAGACATTTTGATGGGTCTGTGTGTGTAGGTGATGGTTGAGTGCGAGTTGGTGAGTTGTGTTTTTGTAGCATAGCTTTGTTCTGCAGTAGACATGGAAATGCGAAGTTGTGAAGAATGGCATGTTGTTTATCTTGTTTGCGTTTGTTTAGGGTGGAAGGTGTATATGTTGGGAGGGGGGTGCAGCATGTGGGTCATGTTGTAAGGTTCTAAATTGTCCAATGGATGAAAGGCGGTTAGAAGAGGGTTGCTGTATCTGTGTTAGGTGTGGGGGGAGAGAGAAAGCTTGGCAGTAGAGTTGGTTTAGAGTGTGTATAATTTGTGTAGTTAGGAGAGTGGGAGTGCGTGTATGTAGTTTGATGGAAAGTTTTATGTGGTAGTGTGTGATTTTGTTGTGCTGGTGTGGGTGTTTTGTTTGTGAGGAGATGATGTATTTATTTTCTGAGAAGTACTTGTATTTAAGGTACTGTTGGCAAGAGGAAGTTGCAAGTTAAAGGGGGTGGCGATGTGCTTTGGAGAAAGCAAGCGCTGATAGGAGCGGTGCAGACCACAAGCCCCAGGAGACCTTGCGGCAGAGAAGCCACCGCTGACGTCTCATCGCACCAGGAGGTGCTCTTGAAATTCCTGCTGGGGGTCCCACGGCACGGGGAGAAAGCAATCGCCTATAGCAGTGGGGGCAGACCACAAGCCCCAGGAGACCTTGCAGCAGGGAAGCCGCCGACATCTCATTGCGACCGGAGGCGCTCTTGAAATTCCTGCTGGGGGTCCCGCGGTGCGGGATGTGCCCGGGCCAAGAGCAGACCCATCTGCGCCTGAACGAGGCTGGTCTGGGCCACCCCTCTTCCACTAGGTATCAGAGGTACTAAAGGTCAGCGACAGGCCTGCTAGGGTGAATGAGCAGTACTTTACATTGAGTATCCTTTGGAACCTTTTGCTCTTTTATAC
The DNA here is from genome assembly GCA_963921515.1 of Calotriton arnoldi. Taxonomy (NCBI): domain Eukaryota; kingdom Metazoa; phylum Chordata; class Amphibia; order Caudata; family Salamandridae; genus Calotriton; species Calotriton arnoldi. The sequence continues at coordinate 847,273 of CAWUFW010000725.1, forward strand.
AATAGCGTGACCTGACTTAAGAACGAATACTGGTCAGATTCTAGTTGTTTTTTTAACGACAAATCATGGGAAAACGAAAGTGCACTGTGGGGGCCCAAGGCTCGCAAGCAAGTTTACTGACACAGCCAACTTCGATTGACTGTATGCTCCAGAGAGCAATTGGAGTAGTTGCTACCGAGATTGAACTCACAGAGGAGAGACTATCCTTGGGTGTAGGGGTCCCCTAAGACTTAGACGTTCTGTACAGGCATACGTCCTTCGTCTTTGAAGTTCTTCTGGGACAAACGCCATCTACTCAATCTGTAGCAGAGTCAACTGTGCATTCTTCACCTCGGAGTCAATAGTAGAAGACCTAAAGTAGTATATAGTGTAAGTCTGAAGGGGCCACCCGTTTAAAATAAAAATAAAAAAATCGACAAATTGCCAAGAAGGTTAAAAGTGCAGCTAAAAGCAAAACTAATGTCCTGGTTACCCCGTTAGTGTGCTCTCCAGAGCGTCCTAACCAGCATATTAATGGAGGGAATTGGGTCGGAATTGTGAAATCTGCCAAACCAAGCTGGGTGGATGAACTTGTGGGTGATTTACTTGAGAAAATTAAAACATTGATAAAGGAGGAATTTTCTCCAATACTGGCCAGACTATCTGAGGTGGAGTTATTAAGTCCCATACCAAGCAGTTTTTGCCAGTAGAGCAGTTTCGAAAATTAGGTGTTGGCAAAGAGGCTTTACCAAATCAAAGTTTAATTCCAGTACAGCAATATGATAGATCAAAGAGTGGCCCCCTGGCTATACCAGTGGAAGGAAACGCCTCAGCCAGCCACATGCTGACATTCCCTGACAACGCTAAGGAGCGTAGTATAAGTGCAGTGAATCAGACTGGACAGGGTAACGAGAAGGCTCCAGCACCCAATGAAACAAGGAATTTACCAGTGATTAGCCTGCCCCCTGAAGCCGCCCCCTACGTTGTTGTGATGGCCAGAATTCCAGCCCTTAGAATAGATCAGATGGAAACATTTCCCGAACTCCAAAACAAGTGTATAAACTGGTTGGGTCTGCATAGGAATTTTCCAATGTCATTGGTTAATATCCTTTTTACTCGAAGAGTGAGCTGGATAGGGAAAGGAATGAAAGAAGGACTGTATTTATTTATTTTATTTATAAAGTTTTATATAGCGCGAACAAGATCCCGAAGGATATCAGAGCGCTTTACATTAGGATGGAAGGAAGGACATTAAAGCAATATCTACATCAAGTGCGAGTAAAAATAGGAATGATCGCAGATTACAAGACAATTGCAACGCGGAGGGTTATAATAAACAGGTGTAAACGGGCAACGAAGGGGGGCACAGTATGTGGTAAAGAAGACTAGTATTAAATGATGGTACCATGGTAGTAGGGACAATGTCATCGAGCAGGAGAGCCTAGCCCACTTACGGTAGGAATTTATTCATAAGGAATCTTTTGACTTCCAGTTTGAACACAGTCGTTGAGGAGATTCTGCGTACTTCCGGTGGTAGAGAGTTCCATATCTTTGGGGCAGCGCCAGAGAAGGCTCGGTGACAAGTTCTCTTTTTGCGAAGGATGAGTGGTTTCAAGAGGAAAGTAGTGGCGCTTCTTGAGGCTCTTACACCACAGGATAGATTAAGTTTTTGCGCAAGGTACCTGGGAGTATTGAAGTGAATGGCTTTGTGCGTCATAACGGCAATCTTTAACTGAATTCGAACTTCGTAGGGGAGCCAATTAAGAGATTTTAGGACTGGGGATATGTGCTCATTACGTTTGGTGCCTGTAACCAGTCTAGCCGCAGCATTCAATGATGCCCTTAGTGGAGCCAGAGTGTATTTGGGAAGGCCACAGAGGGTAGCGCTGCCGTAATCTAGCCTCGGCAAGACAAGCGCTTGGACCACCTGCTTGAAATCATTAAGTGGAAGGAAAGGTTTGATATTTCTGAGTGTCCTCATCAAGTGGTTTGCTCCCTTACATATATTGCGGATATGATTTTTCATATTCAGGTGCTTGTCCATGGTGACTCCGAGAGATTTGGCTGAGTCTATGATGAGGAGTGCAGTTGAAAGCAGTGAGGTGACTCATCCAAAGGTCTAGCTTGGGGATGTGGTTAGGAGGGGGAGATGAGCAGGAATTGCGTTTTAGAGGTGTTGAGCAGGAGATGGTTCTCAGTTAACCAGTTTTGAGTAGACGTTAGGGTAGTGTTGAGTGAGATGATGTTTTCCGGGGATGAGATTTTCAAATAGAGTTGCGTGTCGTCCTCATACATATGGAAAAGAATGCCCGTGGAGTTTAGTGAGTTAGCTAATGGTTCCAAGAAAAGGTTGAAGAGGATAGGAGATAAGGCAGACCCTTGGGGGACCCCCAGGAGTACTGGAGAGGGCTGGGAGAGTGATTTGCCTTAACTCTTTGAAATCTGTGGTGGAGGAAGGACAAGAACCATTGTAGCACCTGATCAGAAAAACACATCCTGTTTTGCAGAATGGATAGGAGGTGGTCATGATTTACCGTGTCGAATGCGGAGGAAATGTCAAGGAGGATCAGGAGGCAGGATTCGTTTTGATCGAGCATTTTTAAAATGTCATCCATAACATGAGTGAGAGCAGATTCAGTGCTGTGCCCCTTCCGAAAGCCGGATTGATGCTGGTCTAGGAGTTGGTAGTTCTCTATGTGAGCACAGAGTTGGGATTGTACGCATTTTTCTAGGAGTTCGCTAGGGTGGGGATGTTGGAGATAGGTCGGAAATTATTGAGATCAGCTTTGTCAGCGTTAGTTTTTTTTTAGTATAGGTGATACCGGAGCTGCTTTTAGGCAGTCTGGGATCGTGCCTTGTGATAGAGAAGCGTTTACAATCCTTGTCCAGGTGGGGATGAGTGCATTCTTGATTTCTTTGAAGATGGCCGGGGGTAACGGGTCACTGAAGTGGTTGGATGGGTTTATATTCTGAAGGATCTTGTTGATGTCTTTTTCACTAAATGGGGTAAAGGTGCCCCATGATGCATTGTTCTTGGTGTTTGGGGTGGTAGAGTTGCGCTTTTCTAAGAGGTCAAGAGGTGATGCAGCCCTGGAGGAGGGCAGTAGAGCCTTCTTAGAGGAGAGGTCAGAGGAGACGAGTCTTGATTTCTCAGTGAAGAAAGCAGCAAGTTTGTCGCAAGAGGGTGGGCTGCCTCCGGCTTCAGAGAGGTTTGGACCTACAACTGATTGCTGTTTGACCAATTCGAAAAGTTTCTTGGGACGGTTAGCCGCTTGATCCAGTTGGTGTCTGAAGTAGTTAGCCTTAGCGCTCTTGATTTGTTTGTAGTAGAGGCTCCTAACATCTCTCAGGAGTTTTAGTTGGTCCGAGGAGGGATTTGATCTCCAGGAACGATCAACTGCCCTAAGGTTGCGGCGTTCCGTGTTTAAGTTGTCATTATACCACAGTTTGGATATTTTTGTTGAGGCATTTTTATGTTGGAGTGGAGCAATGTCATCCATGATGTTGGAGATGGTCGAATTGTAGGAGTCGGTAAGTGACTGCACCTCAACCAAGTCAGCTTGGTATGTGTATCATTATGAATTTTAGTGATCCGGGGGTGGTTAGAAACCGGTTACAAAACAAGAATCACAGATGTCCATGGGGCCTTTCAGAACAACTCTCCTCCATTTGGGATATTTCTATAAACCTATTGTTGGAGCCCTGGGCGGCACCAAACCTACGATATATTCAATGTTCCTGTTTGCAATAGGTTTGGGCCCCTTGACCAGGTTGATTTACCGATGGCGAAGTGACAGTTTAAATTTTACCCCATTCAAACTGGGAGGACCATTTTTTCGGGAAGGGGTTGGGAGACAAACTGGACCCCAAGGAAACGATTGCCATACAATGCCAGCGGGGAATCAACTGTCTGATAACCTAGTTAATGATACAGATCTGGGTAAACTTTTTTTTCAACATCGTGATCCCACCCGCCCTAGATCAAAAATGAAGGATTACAGAGCTGAGAAATTCCTCTCTCTGTTCAATCAGATGCTTTAGTAGTTAACACAGGAGACTGTTACAATTGGTGGGGGAAGACTATGCTGTATTTGTGGACCTCAGAGTGGCCTATTGGGTGCCGAGGGCTACTCTCTGGAAGGTTCTAGCAGAGATGGGCAATCCTGATTATTTATGTAGGATTCTAAATAAAGAGCCTGCACAAGTTCAACTTTGCCTGGGTCGATGTGGCAAACTCTGAAGTGACCAAACCCTTCCCTGTAAACAAAGGTCTACAACAGGGTTGCGTGATGGCCCGACCCTCTTTACGTTATTTATTAATGGTATGGTTAGCTATCTAAACATATGAGATAATGATGCGCCCAAAATTAGCAAACTTGAGGGTTCCTGCCCTCATGTTTGCAGATAACAATCTTCTTCTGGCCAAATAGTCAATTGGGATCCAGAAACTACTGGACCAGTTTAGCAGGTTTTGCTCAGATATGGGGCCGAAAATAAATGCATGTCATCCATGTCATTCAACTATCGAACCCCACGCTTAATGGAGTAACCCTAGAACAAGTCTACCTGTTTGAATATCTGGGTGTCACATTAAGTGGAACGATGGAATGGGCTCACTACATCTCTAAACAAAGGATTAAATTAGAGCAATAGATAGGAGGGTTGTTACCACACTGCAGCCCTCCAAGACTTGATAAACCGGGTGCACGAACTTGAAGACAAAATGGAAGACGCAGAGGGGAGCTCACGCCGCAACAATATTCACGTCGTGGGTCTTCCAGAGGGGGAGGAGGGACGGCAGCCGGATAACTACGCCGAACGCTGGATCAGAGACTTGCTCCCGGCAGGTACCCTGTCCCCTCACTTTGTAGTTGAGAGCGCGCACCACGTCCCAGCGCAAAAGCCACCACCGGGAGCCCGCCCACGCCCATTCCTGTTTAAAGTCCTCAACTACCGGGACAGAGATTCGATCCTCCACGAAATTCGTAAGCTGGCAAACACACAGGTAGGAAGCAGCCAAGTCATGGTCTTTCCGGATTACACGGCGCAGGTACAGCATCGCAGAGGCGCATACGCAGCAGTGAAAAAGCAGCTCCGCGACCTTGGTTTACCTTATTCACTGCTATTTCCAGCTCGGCTCCGTGTAGTAGCAAATGGATCGGCACGCTTCTTTGATTCGCCTGCGGAGGTTTGGGACTTGTTAGAAGAATCGGGGACATTGACGGGTCCCAGGCCGCCTGCAGAAGAGGAACCCAGAAAGTTTACCAGGAACCGAAGCCGGCAGAACAGGCGCAGTAGGCGCCGTCCGGAAACTGCAGCCATCACCACGGCCCCTGACCTGGCAGAGAGGCGGATAGGCGAGGGGCACTACAGATGGTGGCGACGCACCACTCGAACAGCCACTTAAGCCCGACCAGGTCCTCGACTGCCGGGGACTCCACGCCGTCCAGACTCGAGGATCCTGAAGAGTTCCCAATGCCAGAGGTTACACTGCAAACGGCCAATGACATTATATGACTCTCCCCAGGGCCGCCTGCGAACTGTTGAACTTAATTCAAGCAATACCCTGTCACGTTGGTAGAATGCTCTCACGCAAGTACCCGCTGTACTGGTTAATGTTATGTAATGTTTTCTGGAATATTGCCTATGCCACTGTCTCCTCCCACGCAGCACAGTCCCATGCATGGCCATGCCAAACACACGCTTAGCATCAAGTCGAGGAATGCGTGCGGCCTGAGCTTTCCCCCTTAGCGCTGTAGATGGGCCGTGGGGATACATGTCTGACATGTGTCAACAAGGGGCGCACCACTCTCTGCCGTTGACACACTACACATAACCACGCCACATGTCAATCTGACAAAACGTTTGTAGCCCGCGGTTGGGCAATACAGTTTGGACGAACCTCCACTTGGAGCTCGCCCTCATGGTTCTCCACAGTTTAATTCACCTACGTCCTTCCCGGTTATTCGTAGAGCTGAGCTGGAACACATCCCTGTCTGTGACGCACCGCCCCCCCAATGCCGACCTAATAAGTGCAAAATAGAGATATGACACAAGTCAATGTAGTTACATGGAACGTGCGCGGTATACACACCCCATCACGCAGGTTCTCGATCTACGCCTACTTACGTCGCAGAGCCACCGACATAGCTCTGCTCCAAGAAACACATATGTCCCACGTGGAATTGGGGCACCTCCGCCGCCGATGGAGGGGGCCAAATACATGGCACTAGCTACTCAGCGCAGGCACGAGGCGCCCTCATCTGGGTACGAGCAGGAGTACCGTTCACATGCGAAAAGACGCTACTCGACCCTGAAGGCAGGTATGCGCTTGCAAGCGGGAGACTTAATGGTCAGCTGACTCTTATTGGATCCATTTACGCCCCGAATGTCAGTCAGCCCACATTCCTAGCAGGCCTCACGAAAGCCCTAGCAGGGTGGAGTGGAGTCCCCTGGCTCCTAGGGGGAGACTTTAATTCAGTCCTCAATGTAGACCTGGACAGATTGTTCCCTCCCCTGTCCAGGACAACAGCAACATCCAACGCGCAGGCTCTCACGGACTGGTTGGCACACTGGGCGTTACTAGACATATGGCGCACCATTAACCCCGAGGTCCGGATCTACTCGCACTACTCAGCGGTACACCGCTACACGTACATCTAGATAGGATAGTGGGGTCCCCCACACTGCTTCCTTACGTCCACCGCATAGACTATTTAGGCCGTACGCACTCTGACCACAACCCCCAGATACTGACGCTCACCTGGGTACCTGAGCACCCCCCCCGCTCCCACGTGGAGACTCCAAACAGCTGCACTCGAAGATCCACCTTTCCTATCCTCCCTGGGCATGGCGATCCTTGAATATTTTGAATTTAATGAGGATACAGCAGGCGATGCGTTGATAGAGTGGGAGGCACACAAAGTTACGATAAGGGGACACTGCATGGGTGCAACATGGAGCATACGTAAAACTCTCACCTCCAGTCTCAACAAAATAGAGCTAGAGCTGCTGCGCCATGAATCGGAAGGTGAAGGTGGAAATAGTCGTCGTCGGGGGGAACTGCGCACACAACATGCGGAGTTGATGGAACGCCTCCGCTGCCATAACTACGCCGCGCACACGGCCCGCACACATGCTACTGCTGATCGCGCAGGTCGCCTCCTAGCCTGGCTGATCTGCCAGGAGCATGCCCGAACGCCGATAGCTGCGCGACAACACAGGGCTCCTAGTGCGCACGCAACAGGACATCCACGAGGCCCTCACGCAGCACTACCAGCGGTTGTACCAATCCCGTAGTCCCTATGCTCCAAACATCCTCTTGTCCTTTTTAGAGCAGGTGCAACTACCTGAGGCATCGCGGATGCATAATGAGATATTGGAAGCCGGGCTCTCGGAAGAGATCAGAGAAGCAATCATGTCGCTGGCCACGGGGAAGATCCCAGGAACTGACGGGCTTCCGGCAGAGACCAGGCATATCAGATATCGCTGGTCCCGCAGCTGTGCACCCTTCACGCGGCCGCAGTAGACGAAGGGCGACTCCCTTCCACTCTATGTGAAGCACATCTGATCTCTCTGCCCAAGCCTGAAAGAGACCCAACAGACATGGGCTCATATCGACCCTTAGCCATGCTCAACACTGTTTATAAAATTTTGGCGAAACTCCTGGAGGATCGGTTGGCACAGGTAGTCCCCGATTTGGTACACACGGATCAAAACTGCTTCGTGCCATCCCAAAGCACCTCACTCAATCTGCGCCGGTTTTTTCGCGTCGCGGCCTAATCTGTGCGCGACTGGCTGAGAGCGGGCTGCCTCGTTCTTGATCTCGAAAAAGCGTTCGATTCCCTTGAGTGGAATTACATGTTTGCAACGCTCGAGAAATACAAACTGGGCCCCGATTTCCTACAGTTAACCTGCCTACTCTACGCAAATCCTGTGGTGCGAGTGAAGCTGGGACCATACGTTTCGGCTGCCATCCCGGTGTGGCGGGGAACGAGACGGGGTTGCCCATTGTCCCCTCTCCTTTTCGCGCTCGCAATGGAGCAACTGGCGGAGTCACGAAGAACAGTTACATGATGGTATACCGCTAGGCGACGGCACCTTTTTTTTTTTTTTTAAACAAACTTTATTGGTTTTTCAATTTACACCCATTAGGAACATAGGCATGGCAATTCTTGCATGTATAAATCACAAGTCCCATTGCATTCAAACACATCCCTATTCTGTGGTGAGCTCTTCCCTGCCCTCTCAGCTTCCTCCCTTGACCCATAAAACAAAACAAAGAAATAAACAATGACCTAACCCATCGCAGTTCTATAGAGTGCATCGTGCAGCAACTGTACTTTATATGCTCACCATAATCATACTATCTCAAGCTAACCCAATAACATTCCTAACTACCCTCGCCCCCTCCCTCACCTCCCCCTCCAGGCATGTCGCTTCTAGAATTGCACCTTACTTTCATTAATCTGTAACCATCATAAAAGCTGGGGTAGATCCGGAACCCAATATTGTGGACTTGTGCACGCGCATGACTCCATCTCCGGCTGCCCACCGTATTGGCTGCAAATGCATCCCTTCCCTCGCTGTTATGAACCTTCGTGGTGTTGCTCTAGGTCCTGTGTGCTCGACTGTTATCATCAGTGTCTGGGTCCTTCAGCAATCCTACCAGATGTTCCCATGCTCTTGCCATCTCCAGTGCCCTCTCGCTCCCGGATCTTTTTGCCAATTGGAGCCGTACTATCTCATCGCATTCCGCCCATTTAAGAAACTGTCTTTCATCTAGCCACTCCAGGGAATACTCTCGCCTTCCAGTGCATTGTGATTTCCCTTTTGGCCAGCAATAGCCCCATATCTATGAACTTACTGGTGACTTTGGTTTTAGCCGTATGAGGAAACCAGTGCAAGATGCATGTTCCTCTAACCCTCTGTCCGTTATTACATTCAGCAGGTCAATCACCTCCATCCAAGTGGCTGCTACATGTACACACTGATTGGTGGTTGTATCTGATGTTTCTATTGGTTTGAGTTAGTGTCCTCATTGGTTGGGTATTTGAGGGTTCTGATTGGTTTCTGGATCTGTGATTCAATCAATGTAGGGTTGGGACTAGGGCTAGGGTTATGATTTCTATTGGAAGCAGGGACTAGGGCTTCCTGTTTTATTGGTTGTTGGGACTAAGGTGGAACTAGGACTAGGGTTAGGCCTTTAATTGGAAGTAGCGATTAGGGCTTCTGGTGTTATTGGTTGCTGGACTAGGTGTGGGACTAAGAGTAGGGTTAGGCTTTCTATTGGAAGTAGTGACAAGGGCTTCCCGTCCCATTGGTTGCTTGGACTAGGGTTGGGACTACTGGTAGGGCTAGGGCCTCTATTGGACATAGAGATCAGGGTTTTTTGAACTGATTGGATGCTTGGAGTAGGGCTAAGATTGGCTGTAAGGTCCTGATCTCCTATTGGTTCTAGCTTTTAGGGCTAGTGTTGTGATTGGATAGTATTAGGGCTAGGGTTCCCATTGGCTGACGGGGTCACCTGATTACTAGGGGTATCAAAGGCCAGGGTTAGGGCGTCTCAGCCCGGGCGTTGAGGCTAAGGGCAGAGAGGACAAGGGTGAGTGCCTGTTTGAGCCTGTTAAGGGCAGAGAGGACAAGGGTGAGTGCCTGTTTGAGCCTGTTCGAGACGGGCCAGGGCCAGGAATGCTGCCCATCTTCCCATTAATTAATGTGTCTATTACTTTTCTCCTGAAAAAGCATATCTAATGCACTACCCTATTTCTCAGCCTATACTTCCCTCAATATATCTTCTAGCCCAACTTTTTGACTCATCTCAAACTTCTTTCTACTACTTTTTCCAATTCACTACCCTATCTCACCCTATACATCTATCACTATATCCTCTACACCCACTCTCTCATTTATCGCAAACGCCATACCACTACTATGTTCCCCAAAATAACCCTTTCTTGACTCTCTCCTACTCTACCCCTCCTTGTATCTTCTGACACCTCCTTTACTGTACCAATGCCCAAGACAAACCTTTCTAAACTCTTCCCCTCCAAAAACCCTTTTTACTCATCAAAAAGCCTCCTCCTACTGCTATGACCTACAAAAAGAAATCCTTCACTCTTCTATCCCACAACTATTCTTTTCAATCAAAATAACAGACTAGCATGTTCACTTCACTAATTCCATATTCCACTATACTAATTCACCACTAATCCTTTATGGGTTCCAGAGTAGCGTGCTACTCGCCAACAAAGCGCTTCAACACCCACCAGGGGTAACAGGCGCTATATGAATGCAAACCTTTCTTTCCCTTCTATCCCTCCACTATCCTTCTCACTCCAAATAACTGACTAATATCCACCACTCAAATTACTTTCATATTTCACCATACTAATTCACCACTAATCCTTTATGGGTTTCCGGAGTAGCGTGCTACTCGCCCAAAAAAAAAAAAAAGCAATTCAACACCCCATCAGGGGTTAGAAGCGCTATATATATGCAAACCTTTTTTCCCTCTTCTATCCCTCCGCTATCCTTCTGAATCCAAATAACTGACTAACATATCCACCACTTAAAATTTACATGCCTCACACGGCAAGTGGGATATCAGGTTCATATGGCAACGCCATACCCGCTCGTTTAACACTCCTCCTCCAGCACTGCCTCATTGTCTTAAGGTCCTCAGGTAGGTCACCCAACCTAACGGGAAGGTCCAAAAGGATTTGTGATAACTTCAGCTCAGGCGCTCTCCCTCTTTCCTGCTCTAGGCCCCTCAACCTCGCCATCACAAGCTGTGTCAGCCACTGTAATTGCGCAGCCAAATAATAAGTTTCGAAATCCAGAACCACCCATCCACCCTCCGAGCGCGGGCGCTGTAAAATAGATAGGGCTACCCGGCGCCTCCCAGTACCCCATAAAAAGCCAGTGATCATTGATGTAAGTTGCATAAACACCCGCGCCGGTATCCAGACCAGAAGGGTCGTAAAATAATAAAGCAATCGGGGGAGAGCCACCATTTTAAGTAAGGCCACTCGGCCCGCCACCGATAATGGCAGCATGCTCCAAAACTCAAAACTGCCCCTCAACCCTCGGAGGCCAGACACCTCTCCCAGTTCATGCAGTAGCGCCTTTGCCCCCTCTAGCACTCGCTCCGTATCCACCAGAAACATGAGTAAATGATCCGCATACAAGGCAATATGGTGGGTCTGGTCCCTCACTTGTAGGCCCCGATAATAACCCCCGGTTCTAGCCTTCGCCGCCAAAGGTTCCATAGCCAATGCGAATAGGAGCGGGGACAACGGACATCCCTGCCTCGTACCCCGGCTCACTTCGCAAGCTTCAGATATCACCCCGCCCGTCCTAACTCGTGCCGTGGAGGACTGATACAATAACACCGTCCATGCGGTAAACGCGTCTCCCAGCCTGAAGCCCGCCATGACATGGAACAGATACGGCCATTCTAAACTATCGAATGCCTTTTCTAAATCAACGGCAAACACTGCGGCAGTATCTTTCGCATAACTGTCCGATTCAAGTACCTGCAGTAAGTGCCAGATATTTAAGGCCGTGTTTCGGGCCGGAATAAAGCCGGCTTGGTCACGATGAATTAAGGTCGGCATGTGGGGCAATAGCAGAGTGGCCAAAATGAGACTTAGTATCTTGTAATCCGTGTTAAGCATGGAGAGCGGGCGATACGCTGCTCTATCCCACACTGACTTTCCTGGCTTCAGTAGCGGGATAATAACCGCTTCTCTAGTGGAGGTCAGAGGTGACCCAGACATCTGGCCTTGTTATATAATGCCACTAATTGCGGAGCTAGGAGTAGGTTAGATAAAATTCAATCGGGAGGCCATCTGACCCCGGCGTCTTGTTCCGTGCCATGTGTTTAATTGCTGCCCGCACCTCACAGTTAAATATCTCCTCCCAGTTCCTCCGCCTGCTCATCGTCCAACTGCGGGAGCTGCAGCCCGCGCATAAACTCGACTAAGTCCCCTTCTGTAGCAAGCGTCTTACTCCTGTATAGTTCCCTGTAAAACTCATAGAACAACCTGTTGATGCCCTCTTGTGTAAAACAGGCTTCCCCCCGGTCATCCCTAATATCGGTGTCCCTCTTCGTGACGGGCTAGCTAACCATGCCAACAGCGCTCCCGATTTGTCCCCCTCCACAGGGGTACGGGCAAGATAAGATTTATAGTCAAAGCAGCGTAAGTGCTCTACCTGTCCTGCTACCACCTCTTTTGCCTCCAGCAGCTCTGCTTGTTTGTCAGACCTTCCGCACCCCAACTGTCTCGGCGATACAGTGGCCCCGGATCACCACCTTAAAGGCATCCCATTCCACTAGGGGCGTGGAAGCAGTCCCTCCGTTATCCCCAAAATATTGCATGATAGCTTCTCCTACAGCCTCGCGGTATACCTGGTCCTCCAACGCCTCAGGGCGCAGGCGCCAGGTCAGTACCCTAGCCCAGACTCGCGACCATTGCATCCAAAGCAAGACAGGGTTATGGTCAGAAAGTGTCCTAGCCAAATATTCGCCCCCTTGCACTCCTGCATGAATGTCCGGTGTACATAATATCGCATCCAACCGCACATGGGCATGCAGGGCAGAAAAGTATGAATAATCACGCTCCTCCGGTTGTTGAGCCCTCCAAGTGTCCACTAATCCCCACCTTTGCTGCCAATTATGCCTCACCTCTGCCAGCTTGTGTGTGGTGGCAGTGGGAAGCTGGGGGTGTGAACGATCCAATAAAACATCTGAGACGCAGTTAAAGCCCCCCCCCCAATAATACCGAGCCCGTGAGATAAGGGGCCAGTTTCCCAGATAAATGCGAGAAAAATGACAGCTGTTCCGTGTTAGGTGCATAAATGCTCCCTAGTGCTATATCTCGTCCATCCAGTTTCCCAAGGAGCACTACATACCGCCCTTCTGGGTCTAGGAGCTTTTCCCTGCATAGAAAGGGTACCCCGCTCTGATCCAAATTAATACCCCTCGAGCAAAAGCAGAGTAGGCTGTGTAAAACAATTGACCTCGCACCCTCTTGCGCCTGTAGGTGTGTTTCCTGCAAGAACGCTATATGCACTCCTCTCCAGGTATGCATGCAGCTTCTGACAGCGCCACATAGAGTGCATACCCCGCACATTCCATGATAAACACTTCAGGTTATTGGTCGATCCCATCCCCGCCATACAAAACAATCAGTACTAAAAGCAAATGTGAGGACATGCCTGGCCCAAACACTCCCCGAAACTAAATAACATCCCCAACTCCCCCACCCAAGGACAGCTACGCTGCAACTGGTATACATCCAAACCCCCCCCAAAAAAACACAAGTTCCTCTGTCCGGTACAGAGGAGCTGGGGCACGCAGCTGGCTTGGATCCCTGCCCTCCACGCGCATCAGCCCCCTCGCAAAGAAAGCATCCCCAGCCCAATCTCAGCAACCCCTTATGGCCAATAAACAAGGCTTTACTATTCATTCTCGACAGTCCATCTTCTCATCCAATGAAGCCATCCGCCGTCTGGTGTCAACTCTGGCATATGCCCCCCGCTACCCATTATAGTGTCGGAGTCAGTGCCCGCTGAGTTCTCGGTTATGCCCGCTTCTTCAGTCGATACAACAGCTTGATCTTGTGCCAGCACCACCACTGCCTGCAGGGCTTCTGCTCTCTCCCGTGCCGTCTGTGTGCTTCTTCTGAGTCCTATTACGTGGCCGTCTTCGCGGACCCCTCGGTCCACTCACATTCCTAGCCCGTGTTCCCTCCGGATTCTCACCTCTCGGCGCCTCCTTTCTATAGGACTCCAGCCAGTCCCACGCCCCTCTCTCCCCCCTCCCCCCCCCCCCCGGAGAGTCCATGTAATGCGTGGTGCCATCAAGGATTATGCGCAGCCGCGCTGGGAACATCAAAGAGTACTGAAGACCCTCATCTCGAAGCGCCTTTTTCACTGCCAGATAGGAGGCCCATTTGCGCACCACCGGTCGCGGCGGTCTTCTAGGGTCCAGCGGTTTAGCCGGCACTCTGTGCTCTTTCAAGCGTATAAAAGGCCGTGAGACCCTCCGGGGCTAGGACTGTTCGAAACCAATCCTCCAGAAAGGCCACCATGTCGTCCCCTTCCGCCCCCTCAGGCAATCCCACCACTCGGACATTGTTCCTGCGATTGCGCCCCTCTGCGTCCTCGGCTCTGCGTTCAAGTACGTTCACTCTGTCCATCAAGGCCTTCAGCTGCTGTGTCACTTCGATTTGCGCCGGTGCCATTTCCGCAATGGCGGTTTCATTCTTCCTAACCTTCTGACAATTTCTTATGCTCATCTCGTAGTAGTCGGAGCCCCACAGCCACCGTGCTGATGTCTTGGTGGAGCGTTGCTTTCGTGTCCGCTATTGCCTCAACTATTTGTTGAAATTGCGCTTGCATCCACTCGTCCGGGGGCGACTGGGTTGCAGATTCATCGTCCTGTTCCATGGGTGTGCCAGCTCCCCGGCCACTGGGTTTGCCCATGCTGGTCGCGATCCGCTCTGGTTTCACCGATCGCTGGCCCCACTCGCTCACCAGCATCGCCCAGCCTCCGACCTCCACGCGCCAGCCGCAGCAGGTGGTGCCACGTCCCCCAATCTCAATGTCCGTGCCCGCTGTTAGGGATTAGCACCCCGAGTTTTCGCCTTCTGAGTAACCAGAGATCAAGGGACTACTCAATCCGTTCTTCACCCCCTGTGGTCGTTATTGGGCACTCGGCGGGGGACCACGCCAAGGGGGGGGGGTCACCCACAACAGTGTCTGACAGAGGTCCGCTCTCCAGCTATTAGCAGTGGGTCTCCAGTTCGGGGAAAAACTAAGCTGCTCAGCCGCTTCTCGCGGTGCTCCAAGGCCTCTCTAGCAGGATTATCTATGCACTCACCTTAGGCCTCCGCACCAGCAGCACAACGCCGCGGGTTGACTCTGCCCTCTACAGCGCAGTCCCGCGTCTGCTCTCCCACTTGAGTTCACCCCAGTCAAGCCGCACAACCTTAGGGCCCAGCCATCTCTCACAGTGCTCCAGGAACGTTACAGCATGGCCATCTGGATTTGTTCGACGGAAACTTAGGTAGAGCACTGACGGCAGTGAGATCCCAGATGCAATTCTGGAGCACGCTCCCTCTCGCAGCTATTAGTAGAGTGGCACTGTTTAAAATGGTGGCCCTGCCGCGATTCCTGTACTATTTTGCCAATCTGCCCGTCTATGTTCCCGCCTCCTTTTTTGTCACGCTGGAGAAGATGGCCAGGGACTTTATTTGGGGCCCCAATCGACCCGTTGACCAGGGAGGACTGGCAGCGCCCTGCTTCGAGCACTACTACCTGGCAGCCCAGCTACAGTGGATCGCCAGATGGATGGCCGACTGCCAGCACGATGACACAGCGACCACGAGCCCCTCATACACACTCCCCCAGGTGCTACCATAGAAGCCTTTATCTCACCCGAGGCACAACACCCTATGCCCCAGCACTCCCGCTGGAGGGTGCCCCTGCTGGCCAGGCAACGATTATGGCCACCGAACTTCAGCACTGGCATGACGCAGGTATGCACACTCTGGGCGATCTCTACCGTGAAGGCGCGCTTGTTCCCTACACCACACTAGTGACCGATGAGGGGCTCCCTGCAGGGCAATTCCTCCTACATTGTTCATTGATAGCTACGCTCTGAGAAATGGGGAGATCTCACCTCTGAGCCGCAAACACACCTCACTCTGCAATATATACATGTCAGGGGGCGCAGTAGGCATCTGATGAGGTGGTTGGCGACCTCACTGCGGCAGCATGCAGCGGTAAATCTAGGTCCCCTCCGTCATAAATGGGAGCATGATCAAGGCCGACAATTCACAGACAAAGAATGGGAGCGGGTGCTGGCCAGCCCAGTGCAGATCCCCAGGAACGCTAGATTTCGACAAATCCAGTACTACATAACACAAAGGGCATACCTCACACCAGCTAACATCAACCGCTATTTTCACCGAGTTGACTCAGCCTGCCCCAGGTGTGCTGCAGTAGATGCAGACTTGGTGCACATGCTTTGGGCTGAGCGAATACTGGGAGGCGGTAGCATCCACACTCCACGCCTGCACCAACAGAGAGATACCCTTTGATTGGGCAACATACCTGCTGCACACATTCCGTAGGACACGCAACACAAAAACCACCTCTAGATTCCTAGACCTGGGTATGGCGACAGCCAAGAGGCTCATCACAAAAAGGTGGAAGGCACCCGACCCCCCCCACACATACAGGCATGGAGGCACTCTACCCTTGCGTGGGCTAGGGCTGAGGGACTAGCGATCCGGCAAGAGGAAACCATGGGCCTCAGGAAAATACCTACCTCTGCCAGCTGGGAGGCGATTCTGGCGACACTACAAAACTGTAGATCAACCCTCTCAAGCACCTGAATTGGTGGCGTAGCTCCGCGCATGCGCCCAGTAACCCTAAACCACTTGTAGGCACCAGAACTGCTGTAACTCCGCTATGTTATGGTGGACTGGAGCACCCGCATATCAGACACCATCTTCAGGCTATTCATGGGGGCGCACAAAACTTAGCACGCATACACAAACGCCAGCGAGCACATGGGGTTGTTTCAGCTCTCTTCCAAGTTTAGTACCCCACTCCCCTAGTTTTATTTTTTATAAAAAGTACAAAATGTCTGTGGAACTCAAACTGAACTTGACACGGCAGGATGGTCGTAATGCAAACACCCTGTACAGTACACATTATAAAATGCAGCGCACATAGTGGCCAGACAAGTGTAAACTGTGTATTTCTATGTCACATCATAACCATGGCAGGAACATGCGGAGAGTTTGGTGTCATGATTACGCAAGTCTTAGAGGTTATCGCTGCATGTTGTACTGAACTGTTCCAATGGTCAGACATGGAAAGGTAAAAGTTTGAAAATTCAATAAAAATATATGCATTAAAAAAAACAGATAGGAGGGTTGTTAAAGGGAGATCAGGGGCTTCCTTTTAAACCATACCCACCAGTTGCCCAGCTCTATTCCTAGAAGGCGGGGGTCTTCAAACCTTTTAATGCTGCCCCCTCCCCCTGTGTTTGAAGACCACTGCTATAAGGCATTGGGGCTGGCCTTGTACAGGGCTGAGCTATGTGGACATAAAAATCTTAATACCTTAGAAATGGTGAAAAATAGGTTTTTGAGACAGGTGTGAAATATGCCAGTCAGTACCCATTTGATTCCTTTAAGACTGGATGCCAGACTCGGAACAATTACAGAAAAAGCAGCAGTTGGACCTTTAATATTCTGGAGGAGATTATGGGTTACCCTGAAATTACATGTTATCCAACAGTCTTGAGGAAGTGCTTAGATACCATGCTACAGTTAATCTTTTGTGGATAAAATATATTAGAGATATTTATTGAAGTGAGTTTACCCAAAATGTGGGAAGATCTGGGTACCTGCAATTACACTCAGCCAAGGAATTAAAAAGCCGGTTTAGATCATATAGGCTGAATAAGCTTTTAAACGTTTAGTCACTGGGTAATCTAACAGCCTCTTTTTTTAATGATGGATATTTATAGCACAGAACCCTTTCTAGATGACATTGAGCCGATCCTGGCAAGGAAACTATTGGCACTTTCGATAGGGTACTTTGCTATTAAGCTTTTTTACCTCAAAATGGGCAAAGTCAACAGATTTCACTGCAATGGGGTGCCCAACTTGCGGGCATGATCGGGAACCCGTAGCCCACATGCAGTTTTTCTGCCCAACCTATTAGTAGGGCTAGGTGGATAGTTCCTGTATGTAGACGGTTAGGAGTTATAAGACATCTGGAGGCATGTAGAATTATGCAGACTGAGTTGACGGCCCCTATGGTGTTTGCTCTTTGTAGATATTTATTGAGCATGTGGGATGCTAAGAAATATGTAGTTTAAATCATTGCTCTGCTTATTAATTTCTGATACGACTGATTTTACAGCTCATAGTGTATATATATATATATATCGAGCATTTTGTTTAACTATTATTTATATCTAATTTTAGGTTCATTTACATTTTAAAGTTCCATTTGTAATATTCAATGTTTCATATTTTACTGTAATGGTCTCTTATATGGTATTTTTGCGAGATAAAGAGTATTGAACTGAACTGTTTTGGAAAAGAGTGTATGTGGTGAGAGAGGGGATGGACAAGAGGCAAGAGTGTTTGAACTAGATTTGATTGCTGGAAGAGGTAACGTGCGTTCGAGTGTAAGGGTTGTGTTTTTTGTTAAAAAGGAGGAAGGTGATGGTGGATGAAAAGCGGAGTATAGGTTTGGTGGTGACAGAAAGGGGTCTGTTAGAATTAATTAGAGGGTAGAGCTGGTGCTTTGTAAGTGCCTGAATTGGAAATGGCTACGTATGGTGTGGATTTGGGTTGAGTTAGTGAGGAGTGGATTGGTTAGTGGTATAGGACAGAGTTGTGTTTTGTGTGCGAGTAAAGGTGGCATTGTGTTGTATTTGGGGTAGAGGGGTGGTTTTGTAGGGGGTGTTGAGACATTGAAATGTGTGTAGGATTGGTTTGTAGTAAAAGAGTAGGGTACATTTGCTGTGAGCGTTAATGTTTGTGGATGGGTTAAGGTGGGCAATGGTGAATGGAAGAAAAAAAGGCTAGCATTTCTGGCCCTAGGCCCACACAGATAAACTGCCCGTCCTCTTCGCCCTTCGCCTCAACACCTGGGCTGAGATGCCCAGAGCCCCAAGCTTAAATAGCCCTAGGTCAGGTGACCCTAACCAATCACATCGCTATCCCTAACACCAATAGGAGAGCAGGCCCTTAAAGCCAATCACAGCCCTAGTCCTGGCAGCCAATCAGAGGCCAACCCCAAGGCCCAATAGAAACCATAGCTCCAGGAAACAATCAAAAACATACACCTATCAAATCACAAACCTAGCCCTAAATCCAATAGACTAACTACCCCAGGAACCAATCGGAACTCCCAGACCCATCACAGTCAAAAACCTTAGCCCAATAGAAACACCAGATACAGCAGCCACTCGGAGCACAGATTTACTGTCCAATGGCAACCTTCTAGAAGGAGTGCGTGACCTCAAGCACAGGTTGATGGCCAGGGGGCAGTGAAGTGCTCCTGAAGAACATACTCTACTTGGATGCAGACAGGCTCAATCCACACTTTGCTGGTCTTGGCTCACTCTGCAGGTAGGCCCAAATTTAAGCCACTTAAATACTGCTTTTCGCGCACTTCTACAAATTCCTTTTTCTAGCCAAAAACAAGGGTTACTTACACTTTCCAACACAGTTTTAAACCTTAAGTCAGATTCAGCAGTCTCGAACATACTCTGCTTAACCTCTCAGGGTTTAGTCTGCCTTTTCAATTATTATTTTTCTTTTTAAAGGCCAAAAGAAAGCGGGGGCGGGGGGAGAGAAGAAGAGATTTACTCTGACCTCCGGCCTAGTCTTACACAGGAGATTGTGGAGGGTCGGGAGAAGGCATTTCAGAAGAAGAAATTTGGGTGAAGTAAGGCAGATGGCCCACTGGAAAGTGCTGGAAACTGAGGGCCTGCCAGTAGAGTTTTATGCAGCTTACCTAGATATCTTGGCTGCAGTGTACTAACAGGCGCTCATGGCGAACGTTCTACTCTCTACTCTGAGAGGCAGAGTGTTCCCCTGCTTAAACCAGGGATGTGTCCGCATATAGGCCATTGTCAAAGCTAAATGTGGACAACAAAATTTAGTGGGATTCTGGCACAGCACCTATTGCCCCACATGACAGCTAGATTCCAACAGACCTGGCGGGGTTCATTCCTGGCGGCTGCCCTGCCCTTAATGGCCAGTGTCTGTTGACCATCTTGCAGGATGGCCCAGTGCTGCCAGAATGGGTGGGATTCATGTTTGTGTATACTGAAAAGGCATTCAATAGTTTAGATTGGTTCTTCCTAGCGCTTTGTGGATTGGAACTTTCTGCAAGTCAGATAGCACAGATACGCATGGGCAATATGATCAACAGTGCTGTGTGGAGATGGGTAATAGACAGGGGTGCCCATTATCCCCTCTACTCTTCACCCTTGCAGTGGAACCCTTCCCTTGTAGGGCTCACACCGGGGTGACATACCAGTAACCAACAGCATGGGATTTCCCACCACATCTCACTTTACGTGGATATGGTGCTCTACTTGCACTATCTGCCCACTGACCCTTTTGAGCGGCTCGATTCCTTGGGGACTTTGGCGAGACCTCGGGCCAGAGTGTAAACTGGCTGAAGACCAGTCTGTTTCTAATCCGCAAGAACGGGGTTGAAACTTTGACTGGGGGAAATGCGATGGGAGCCATTGGTGGTGCGATACCAGGGATCAGAGTTTACCACACGTGCCTCCTTGTTCATTTGAAGGGCCACACTAATGCTTTGCAAAAGTGTGGCGATGCCCATTTCGCTGCTGCACATATGGCATCCATGGGTAAGTTTGAGGAATGCTAGTGTCGCACCCTTTTCCCTTGTAGAGTGGGATTTTGGTCATGTGGGTAATGCTATTCCTGCAGTAGTTTCCACGATCCATCTTGAGATGGTTTCCTTGGTAACCGGTTTTCCGTTCGTTTTGCAAATGAGACAAATAACTGGTTCTTTGTTGAGCCCGTTTCTTGTAACTAGTACATCAACACCCTTCTTACTTCCAACGTGGGTAGGGCTTTTTCACTTGCAGCCTTTGGGTCTTTTTAAAAAAAAGACAATTAAAAAGTGAACAACTGAATGCTCTGACATGAAAGCTGGTGATTATCTTCAGAACTCTACGTTTGTTCTCAGAACTACCTTGTGTATTTGCAGATATGGTTCCTGTATTGTTCACCCACTCCAAGCCTATGCAAAGGTTGGACCTCAAATCACTTATTGCTTCTGGTTGGACCTCAAATCACTCTTATTGCTTCTGATTGCAATCACATCACAACGCAAAGGGTTTGGCCATTACTTGTGTAAGCATGTGTTCAGTTTCCACAGCAGCGCTGGGACTTCTCTTGGTGGGGTGATCTTTTTAGCCCCCTCAAGAAACCTTTATACAACAGGTGTCATGAAGCTGTAGCATGATGTACCCCTGGTGTACACTACCATCACAGCAAGGTGTACCTTTAAAGATGAGTTAATCAGTCCAGCATCTAGCAGGTGAGTTAGATAAGTCAATACAGTTTGTTTTGTTCTGCACAAGTGTACGCATCTTTTCCATTTTACATACTAGCACGTCCTGGTGGTAGCTTTTCTTATTTCCTTAATGATCTCCATTGTTCTGGACAGTAGATTGAGATGCCCAAACTAAATATTCAGGAGCCAGGCAGTTAGGTTTAGGGTTGCTGGCAGAGGGTTGTACGTCTTCCTTGTGCAGTCTTCAAGTTAAGTGCTGCAGCCAGGCACACCTTTACTTGTTCCAGCTGTGTTGACCGGTGTATGGAGAAACCTAGGCGCTATAATATTACGATTAGTTTGAATATCCCTTTTGCACTTTGTCTTGGACTTTACCTTCACCAGCCGGCATGGGTTTGTGTGTATTCCTTTACTTCATGGGTATGCTGCGAGACATTGTGGAGAGTTCCTTTGCACATCTGCATACTGGCAGTGATCGCCGCATTTAGGACTGACTTTAGGCATTTTGTCCTTCCTGCACGGCTTCTGCTCTTCATGTGTTCCTCAGTAAGATGTTGCATCAGGGATTCCAGCTCATCCCATTGTTGATGTACACATCAGTTCATCAGGGTGTTAAGAGTTGGAAATCCACCACTGTCTCAGCTTTGCTCTCCATTTTTCTACTCACCAGATCAAGCCTATTGCTCTTGGGTGGTGGTCTGGTGGCAGTAAGGGCGTTATTGCGCCTTCTACCAGTGTATGGTCACGTTACCTTGAATGTATTTTGGGTCCTGTGTCAAGGACTTGTCTTTTTCAACCCTTCCAGTTATTGCTTTAGTAGTGTCTGGTCCTTTGAATGCCTCCTTGCCTTGATCCAAAATGCTGGGAAGCATTGTTAGAAACCGGTTCCTTTGTTGGCAGTAAAGGTTTCTAACAGGAAACGAGAGCATTTTCCTCTTCTAGTTGTACCCCAAACGTTTCAGCTGCCCTCCTGATGTTTATACATCATGAGGTCATCAGGTGGTGATGGCATTGAGCAGAAATTCACCTCTTCGGATGGGAGAGGGTCTGCTTTGATGTCAACCCGCAATTCCTCATCAAATTATACCCCTCAAGCTCTTTGACATCCTCTTGGGGTTCTTCCTCATGGGGCTCTGGTGTCGCTGGTGCCTCCAGCACAGATTCTTCCTCTTCACCCTTGAAGGTTTTGGTAGAATTAGATATTCTTTAAGGAGTCATGGAACTCCTTGAACTTAACTAGCGCCACCATTTTTTTCAAGCAAGCCTTTCTTCTCAACCTCTTTCACCCTCTGTTAGGCATCTTTTTTGGCAGCAATGGTTCTGCCGTCTCTGAAGGCTTGCTCTTCCCTTTTGCACTCTCGAGCGACTGGGGCCATCGATTTTTGTGGGCCTTTTGCTCTAGGCTGACCATCAGTCAACGTTTTAACAGACACCGAGGCTGCCTTTAGTGGTTTTTTTGCAGATTTAATGCTCCAAGCCTAAATTCAGTCTCTTTGGCATCTCTTGCCACTTTCATCTGTTTGTTTTTTCTCTGCATTAGTGTCCCCCAGTGGTGCTGCAGGTTAGGCCTGCAGTTCCTTCCACCATACTGTTTCAGCTGCTTAAGTGCTTGAGCATCTAGGGGATCTGACCAACTGCAGGGAAACCACCATGGCTCACAACCAATTCAAGTCTTCTCCCAAAAGGAGTACTGCATCTCGCATGCTTCACTAGGGCCCTTCAAAGGCAAAAGGACGGAATGCTGAACAATGCAAACATTCACCCCCAGTCACAAGGACGTGGGTTTAATCCATCGGAAGCAGGGTCAAGACTAATTTGCATTTGGCTGGGTTTAAAGTGGAATTGCATAGGGACCAAAACAAATGGATTTAGGCCCAGATATCTGTATTGGGGGTGAATGTGTGACATTGTTCAACATTCTGTCCAATTATTCTTTTTGCATTTGTTACTAGGACCCTTCAGCAGAATGCCTCTTATGCAAATATTGGGAGAAAGTGCCACAAAAAAGCCCATACTTGTCTGGTATTCCTTCGCTATGGAAATGCACCCATTTCTAAAGAAAACATGCATGTGAACTTTGTTTTGCCTAAGGCACCGCACTTCATTCTAAACTGGTAAACATCAATTCAAAGAGGCATTTGTGCAATTAAGTCTGACTTACACCTGCAAATGGCTTGGCAAACATACATGGTGTTGACAAACCTGTGAATAAAACAGAGTGCAATTTCCCTGCCATATAGCCTCCCTACGTTGTAATACAGCACACATCAAGTGCTCATGTATTTATAAGGGCTCATATGTGCTGAGGTAACGCATGGCAGTTCCTGGCAATACATTAGCTTGGCATGTGCGCGGAATAAAAATTATCCTTTTGTATAGCGCACATTCCGCGATCACATTTCAATCCCCTCGTATGTGGTAATAAAAAAGGAGGCTCAGTGAAAAAGTACTTGGCTAGGATCACAATTTGGTCAAGCAGCAAGCTGGGATCTCGATTCCAGATTTGTTTCACACTGCAGTTCGGCAACTAGATGAGGACAAAGCAGTACCTGCCATTTAAGGCTCTGGATACTTCACTCTTGGAGGAAGAAATTAGAGGGTGGAAGAGACTGAATACTATTGTGATTAGAAGAATGTACCCCGTGGCTTTCTCCTGCAGATTCCCTTTTTATTAGGGCATAACTTAAATGTAACTAAAATAAGGTGCAGCAAAAAATGCAATTCTGCACTGCAAAATTTCCATTTTTGTGCCACAAACTTTCTTAATGCATGCCGCAATATCTGGGGGTGTGGTGGGAGGTCTGGAGACAAGCTACCAGGTACCAGTTAGCCCTACTCATGACTGGAGACAGTCTACTCCCCCATCTCAACACCAGTGGAGTTGTAGCACAAACGTGCACGGCACACCACAGCAACTGTTAAGACCAACACGTTCCTCACAAGTGAGGAGTACATAGTGAAAGTAAAGTTCTATAAAAGCAAGTTACAATAGCCACTCACACCAGTCACTTTTCTCCAAGAAGCACAAAGAAACCAGATGAAAAGGGATTAAAATTCACTTTACTAAATACATTACCATCACATCTCACCGCCGGTTGGTGTTACTTTACATCTTTTATCCCAATGCAAAAGATTTACATGGAACAAGGCTTAGACAGTCATGGTTACTGTTGCATTGAGTTCAATCAGCTTGGGATACAGTATATTTCCAAGAACCTTACTAATTGCCAGACAATGAACAGATATACAACACATTATCAAAAGGAACCATATTTAACAGATGTCCGAGAAGACACTACATTAGCCCCAAAAAAAACTCCAGAGGCCAACATGTATGTTAATTTAAAAAAAATACTAAAACCCCTTTATGTTAACTGCATGATGGGGTAAAGTGGGCATTAAATGAGCCACAAGATGTGAATAAGACAAAAGGCAAACTAAACCAAAAGCCCCCTTTCAGGGGCAGTTATCTGAGGGGCATGGCGTCAAACAAAAACAGCACGGCTTTAGAAAAGAAAGGAAGCCACTGCTTGGAATGATAAAGGCATTGGGAGAGGACTTGTTCCAGGCAATACCAGAATATCAGCTATGCACAGATGAACACAATGCAATAAGCCATTCTATTTAAATTAAAAAAAACACATTGAGTGAAATATGAAAGCTGTTCAGGACAGCACGAGCTTTGTCCACAAAATAGACGTGAAATATCACTAATAGTAAGGGCCCTCCGAAAAACTGGGGAGAAGGAGAGGAGTCTAATATCTACGACGCTTATTGGGCCCAAAATCTCCACCAGGGGCTCCTCTGTTGAAACCAGGCTGCTGCTGACCTGTTGCCAGAGCACCTGCAAGTCCTTCCATTGCACTGTTCTGGCTAAAGCGTTCTGCAGGGGGTGGCGTCTGGAGAAAGAAAGAAATATTTGTCAGGCAACTCCTTCAGTATGCTGTGTCATACTAGTTTAGTTATACACGTTTACTTAAATCCCCAAGCATGCCACATCTTACCTCAGGATAATCTGCACAAAACAAAAATTTGGACGAGGAGACAGGTTCTTATTTGATAAACAATAGAAATTTCTACGAGAGCAATTACTGCAAAAGCTGCTGGGAGACCCATATGTATGACTACTACAAGATTAAGACATGAATGGTCACAGCACATGCTGCACAGAGCAGGTAATATTCAGGGTCTCCCACATTCGGTTGGAAAGCTAAGCCTCCCTCCCACCAACATGAGGGCTCAGAAAGTAACACATATGTTGCCCTCATGTTGGGTTATTTTACAGAAGAAAATTAAACAACTATGTTCAACAGACCCTACACCTTTGTTATAATCCCCTAAAGCTGTTTCTTACCCTATAGTAATGGTTGTGTTCCTGACCAACACGTCTTATTGTTGGTGTGTTCTAACAGCTTGTATTGCTTTTAACAAAATCTATAAAGTATAAAAAAAACAAAGAGGGCAAATTAAAACAGTCTCTCCAAATAGGGAGCAGCTGCCCACCTGTCTGCCCCAAATTTTATGACACTACTGTGAGAATTAATGTGTGCCATTTAATTGTTCTAGCTCCAAGTGTGATGCCACCCCCACCCAACCCCTGTCCTCCTACTCTCCCGAATTAACAGGCAGCCAATAAAGGCTCACATAAATCTAACAATAAACTCACTAGCACCCAAAAAGTAAAGAACTAGCACCAAGCCACTGTAATGCGGTATACATTACCATTCCCATGGCAGATCCCTCAGGCATTAGTGCTTGAGTTGTGGCTGCAGTGGGTGTCCCTGTCCCTGCTGCTGCACTCGGTGGAACACTTGGAGCACTTCCCATCGAGCCACGGTTGTTCATCCCCATTGCACCTAGGACAATAAAAAGAAAATGACACCCACAATCTTACAAGACCGTCCTCTGCAGTGTCTACAACTGAAAGAACAAACTTAGTACAAGACTGTAACAATGCCACTCAGTCCACAATCATTCTTCCTATACTCTATTGGGATACTGTGGAAAGGACAGTTACAGGCGAACAGTTACAGAACATTCCCAGACACCAAATTCGGACCACTACCCCACCACCTTGCAGCACAATAGTTCTACAGTCAGTAAGGTTTAGTTGGTCTCTCTTCTGCAAACTACACATTAAGACATGGAATAAAGAAATCCTTGACAGTGATATGAACACCTTGTTCTGAGGATCTTTGAGATGGGCAGACAAACACCAACCTTCACTGTTACATAGGACAGTGGGGAATTTTTAGGAAAGTGCCCTTTTTGACATGTCATCCCTACTTTTGCTCACTGGTACGGATGCTGTTGATTGATAAGTGCACTGGGACTCGGCAACTAACCAGGGCCCAGAGCCTTCTGCAACAAAAAACAAACACATGTTCAATGGCAACTCAATTGGCAAAGACTTTAGCACCCTGGTAAATAGTTCCTATGGTACTCAGGGCAGGGGTACTAAAGATGGTCCCTATAGGATGCAGTATGTATCATGCCACCCAGAGGGACCACAAAATACTGTAGATTTCATTAAAAGGTGCAAGCCATTTTCAAAAACACCACATGGCACACTCACACTGTGCCTTGCCGAAAGACACTGCACGTACTATATGCAAGTCACCCCTACAGGAGGGTGCATTATATGACATGTGAGGACCTATCACAGGCACATATCTGCTCATGCAGATGTCTAGTTCGATTACTAGACATTGCAAGTGATCGGAGAAGCCATCTTAGAGGCATGTACTGGGCACTGGTCATTAGAAGTTAACCAGCTACTTGATGGCTTTGAGACCAAACACCATAGGTTAAAATCTGGTCTTGAAAAATCCGTACATGCCAGTTTCAGATTTATGAATACATACACCGAGGGTACCATAGAGGTACCCCCTGAAACTTACGAATCCTCTAGTATGCTGGGTGACTAGTATTGTCCAGCCTGCCACCACAGACTAGTTTCCCCTGGAGGTGAGAGAGTGCTCTCAGGCCAGAAAATGCCTGCTCCGGAGGAAGGCGTTCACACCTCCTCCAGCAGGATGGCTAGTGATTCAACATATCCGGGCCAGTGGCTTCAAAGCGACTGCCACTTTTGATAAGCAACCGTGGCTTCCCCAGTCCTGGGTAATGCCATCCCCTGTCCTGAGGCCCATTATGCCCCAGAGCAGGTGGGAAAACTAGTCAGGTGTCATACTTGCAGGCTGGGCACACCCCTAAGGTGGGCCACCTTAAGTGGACAGTCAAGGAAGGGTTTCATCATCTTGTTTTTGGGGAAACTAGGAATTCTGGTCAGGATTATGCCCTCTCTACAGGAAGTGGGGTAAGTAGCCCATCGGCAGCTACTCTACACTGCCCTAAATTCAGTATTTAGGGGTCCCCCTGACACCAGAAACGCATGTGTGGAGAGGTGTGGCGCAGCAGCCAGGGCAGCTGACTTCGACACACAGGGTTCACGGTTTGATCCCCGGCTCCGGCGGCAGCTCAGCACCATGCACCATTTAGATTTTGTGTTTACTGGGAAACAAAAGGACAAAGAGCTAAGGTTGTGAGGACAGAGGTCCTGCACCAAAATTGGCACCAAACTGCCTAGCTGCTTGCACCTCGGCCATCACGAAGACCGCCTCGTCCAAAAGCTTAACAGCCTCCCCCAACTCCTCGGAGAACTGGTCCACCCTTCAACAACCAAGCAGCATCTCCCTGGGGGGGGGGGGGGACCATCCCCCTTTAACTGCAAGCACCGACCTGCACTTGCCCTGTACTTCGACTAGCTGGCCATATGGCCCGAGGAACTGCTCACCAGGACGAAATCTTCATAGCTCCAGGTCAGATCCATCGTCCTTCCAAGTTGGGAGACGCCCGTCTGCGCCCGTCCGCGACTGGACCGCGCCCAGCGCCAGAACCCCTGGATCCCACCGATGCATCACCACCCGACGGACCTACGACGCCGCCACACTCACCGCACTCAATGCCGGCCGGAACCCTGCCTGCTACCGAGCCTCACCGAGACGCACCCACGGACCCTTCACCTGCCAAACCTGCCGATTCACCTGCCCCCGGACGTGCACCACCTCCGCCAAGTCGAGCACCAGCAGCAACCACCTGAAATGCATCCTGCTGAACACCCGCTCCGTCCACAGGCACGCCGTGGAACTCTGGGACCTGCTCGACGCAACAGCACCGGACATCGCCTTCCTCACCGAAACCTGGATGAACGCCTCCTCAGCGCCCGACATCGCCATAGCCATCCCGGACGGATACAAGATCACCCGGAGGGACCGCGTCAACCAGACGGGAGGAGGCATCGCCATCGTACACAAGAACACCATCCGCATCTCGACTAGCTCCGACGAGACCTTCACCGCCGCCGAACACCTACACTTCCAGATACACACTGACCCCAAGACCACCCTCCGAGGCACCCTCATCTACAGACCCCCGGGACCACGCACACTATTCAGCGAAGACATCGCAGACTTCATCAGCCTGCACGCCATGCCCTCCGCCGACTACATCCTCCTAGGGGACCTCAACTTCCACCTGGAGAACAACAACGACAGAAACACCACCGCCCTGCTGGACAACCTCGGACTCAAGCAACTGGTGAACACGCCCACCCACTACGCCGGCCACACGCTTGACCCCGTCTTCTCGTCCAGCAAGCACATCTCCTTCAGCCACGCCACCGGACTCCACTGGACCGACCACAGCTGCGTCCACTTCAGCTTCAGAAAGACTACGACCCACCACCACCCGCAACAGGCTCCTCGCCGGAGCTGGAGCAAGATCACCGCCGAGCAGCTCACCGCCTCCCTCAGCCAGAACACACCCACCAACACAACGGACCCAAACGAAGCAGCCAGCAACCTCGCCAAGTGGCTGACCGCCTGCGCCGACGACCTCGCACCACTAAAAAACCCTCCCAGCAGACCCGGAAGCAAGAAAACCCCTTGGTTCACCAACGAACTCAAGGAATCCAAGAAGAACTGCCGCACTCTCGAGAAAGCCTGGCGACTCGACCAGACCACAGACAACAGGACCGCCCTCAAGCACGCCACCCGCAAACACCACCAGCTGATCCGTGCCACCAAGAAGTCGGCACTCAAAGAACGACTGGACAACAACGCCCATGACAGCAAGGAACTTTTCAGCATCGTCAAAGAGTTCTCCAACCCCAGCGCCGGAAACAACGACATCACCCCCTCGCAAGACCTCTGCAACTCACTCTCCGCGTTCTTCCACCGCAAGATCACCGACATACATAACAGCTTCGACGCACAAACGCACCCTACCGCCGAACCAACGCCCGCCACCACCACCCTCTGCAACTGGACCCCGATCAGCACCGAAGACACCACCCGCACGATGAACTCCATCCACTCCGGATCACCAACCGACCCCTGCCCACACCACGTCTTCAACAAAGCAGACGCCACCATCGCACCCCATCTCCGGGACATCAACTCCTCCTTCCACACCGCCACCTTCCCGGAGAGCTGGAAGCACGCCGAGCTTACCGCCCTCCTGAAGAAACCAACGGCGGACCCCACCGACCTTAAGAACTACCGTCCCATCTCGCTCCTTCCGTTTCCGGCCAAAGTCATCGAGAAGACCGTCAGACAGCTTGCCGCCTTCCTCGAGACGAATGGATCCCTCGACCCCTCGCAGTCCGGGTTTCGGGCCAACCACAGCACCGAGACCGCCCTTATCGCAGCCACCGACGACATCAGAACCCTAACCGACAACGGGGAAACAGCTGCCCTCATCCTCTTGGACCTCTCCGTGGCGTTCGACACCGTCTGCCACCGCACCCTAGTGAAGCGCCTCAGCAACATCGGAATCCGAGAGAAAGCACTGGAATGGATCATCTCGTTCTCGCTGGAAGAACCCAGAGAGTCCGCCTCCCCCGTTCAGATCCGAAGCCACCGAAGTCATCTGCGGCGTTCCACAGGGATCCTCACTCAGCCCAACCCTCTTCAACGTCTACATGAGCCCCCTCGCAGCCATTGCACGCCGACACAACCTCAACATCATCTCCTACGCCGACGACACCCAGCTGATCCTCTCCCTCACCAACGACCCCACCACCGCCAGAGCCAACCTACACGACGGGATGAGAGACGTCGCCGACTGGATGAGGAACAGCCGCCTTAAACTGAACTCAGACAAGACGGAAGTCCTCATCCTGGGCTCATCACCCTCCGCCTGGGACGACTCCTGGTGGCCCCCGGCCCTGGGCACCGCGCCCAAGCCAACGGACCACGCACGCAACCTGGGCTTCATCCTGGACTCCTCCCTGTCGATGACCAGACAAGTCAACGCCGTCTCATCTTCATGCTTCAACACCCTGCGCATGCTCCGCAAGATCTTCAGATGGATCCCCACTGAAACCAGGAAGACCGTCACCCAGGCACTCGTCACCAGCCGACTGGACTATGGGAACACCCTCTACGCCGGAACCACAGCCAAACTTCAAAAAAGACTCCAGCGCATCCAGAACGCCTCAGCACGACTCATCCTGGACATCCCCCGACACAGCCACATCACCGGACACCTGAAAGACCTGCACTGCCTCCCCGTCAGCAAGAGAATAACGTTCAGACTCCTCACCCACGCACACAAGGCCCTCCACGACCTGGGCCCAAAGTACCTCAACGACCGCATGACCTTCTACACGCCCACACGCCAGCTACGATCAACCAGCCACGCCCTCGCCACCGTACCACGCATCCGCAGAACCACCGCCGGAGGAAGATCCTTCTCCTACCTGGCAGCCAAGACCTGGAACTCCCTCCCAACTCACCTTCGGCGAACCCAGGACCATCTCTCCTTCAGGAAGCAGCTCAAGACCTGGCTGTTCGAGCAGTAACTTACCCCCTCCCCAGCGCCTTGAGACCCTCCCGGGTGAGTAGCGCGCTCTATAAATGCCGTGATTGATTGATTGATTGATACTCTAGGAGCCATCCAGGACCAATACCCTGGGTACTGGAGCATTTGCTGCAACAAGCTTTGTGTCTCCAGGGACCATGGATGCCAAAGCAGACTTGAAGAGGGACTTCAGGATCACAGAGGCCTGCACAGAGTATCCCTGCGGTCCTGCTCTATCCAGGTCACCCAAGCCAACTACAGCAACCTGCCGGACTAAACACCTCTGCATCCGACCCACCTTCTCACGTTCACAGAAAACACTGTCCCTGTGCTCCCGAGACGAGCCCCCTTTTGGGTTCTGCCAGACTGGTCATCAAGTCCCCTTGGCAGCCTCACTTTTGACGGTACCTTTGCCATTTACTTTAACACGTAGCACTCAAGGCTAACAACTGGACCAGTACCTCTGAACCAGGGCAGGTAAAACAGCTGCTGGTGGTTTCTTGGACCATGGCCCATAAGCACCTTAAGCCCCCATGGGTATCCAAAACCGTTCGCAAGTATCTATGCCGTGTATGTTTATCCTATAGGATAACATTACCGCGTTTGATGCTCACATCTCAAACTGATATTCGAATATTTTCTATTACTGTAAAAATTATCTCCAAAAGTACTTGCCCGATTCAGATCTTTGTGTCTAAAATTATATAAATGTGTTATTTTCTAAATTCTCAGATTTTCTTCTTGTGCATCTCATTTATTGACTGTACAAGTACAAATGCTCAGCACTACGCTCGGTTATGCCTAAACTGCGTGACCACACTACCACAAGAGAACATTTCATGTTATTTTTTTACCTCTCTAAACCAACAAGGATTGCTTGGACTCTTTAGTGTTACTACTTTTGGTCCACTATATAAAGAGCCAGCTTCCTACACAGGTCACCCAAGGCCTCACAGCCGCCATCTCCCTGGTACGCCATGTTATCCTCCATGTGGCAGAGGGGGGCAAGTATCCACACTGGTAACTCCATGGGGAAGTTACTGGTGTGGGGGGGGGTCCTGTGGAGTACCACGTGCACCATCCCGGGCGATATCCCAGCAGTCTGCCGGACAACATACGGACGGTCCCTGGAGACGCTAACACCCTCCATTAACAAAGGTGTTCAGTCCTCTGTGCCCACACCCCACAAACGTTTCTCCCAATTGTTACCCTCTGCAAACCATTGCGCTGCATGTTGCAGCATTGCGCCAAAGTAATAGAATTCTAATCGCAGGGCCTCTGACCCTGCCACCCTCATTACTCTGTTCCTAGCCACCCTATTACGCCCGCCCAAATCAGGGACATAGTGTCCAGCTTTTTAAATACCCAAGCAGGGAGGGGGCAGAGGGAGTGCTGTATAGTATACAGGCAGCAGGGGAGTGGCACTATTTGAGACTGCAATCCTACCCATGAGTTCCAAAAAGATAGATGCCTTCTGAGAGTCCAAGACTGCCCTTGTTGTACTGCATTTGGGCTTTTTTCAAGTATGCAACCAAAATACCCAGGTAAAGGAAACTATATCTAGCTCCCAGTGAAGGCACAGATTAGGTACACTCCCCGGGATCCAGACCAATATGCCCCCCTCGTTCTGCTTATTGCAGTCAATTATAACTTTTGCTTAAATGCCAGGAGTGTGGTCCCGCCACCCTTTATCTACAGTGTTTAGCAGATTTATATTCCATCACATGTATGCTGAACATATCCAACTTTACCTGAAAGTCTCCCCTGAAGACATCAGTTCCCTTAACTTAAATCTACAACCAAAAAAAAAATTGGCTCTCCAAACTGACTTTCCTCCCAATCACTCCACCCACTCAGTCACCCATCATTAATGAATGGGTGAAGCACCCAACAGCCTTCAAGTGCCTACCAAAAGATATTGACTTTGTAAGATAATTGGGAATAGCTCTCTAAAGGAGCAAACCACCAAATGAACATCTTAAGAAAATTAACACTTCCTCCCCTGCAACAACTTAAAGTCTGCCGCCCTAGTGATTCGCAGGTTGGACTATGGAAGTACTACCCTCTGTGGCATACCCAGACCCAAAACCGCTCCATTTACGGCCTCCCTCAATTCTGCTGCAAGGCTAGTCATAGGATCAAAAAGAAATCCCCACATCACTAGATTTGAAATGCCACGAATGACGCCCCTACGAAGCAAGCTGCAGTCTTGATTTAAACCTAGGAGTTACTTTACAAAGAGGTCTCGACGGCAAAGTGTTGAGGTCAGCCATTTCATTCTCAGTTTAAATGTATTGGCTCTAAAACACTAGATTTCCATTCATGGTGGAATTCTTTATGAAATGTTTTCTGGGATACTGGAGGCTGATGGAGTGGAGGCCCAGGAGGAACAGGGAGGGTCTGGTGTCTTCTGCCTTTTTAGCCTTTGAATATTCAGCGGATAAGCCCAACTGGTTTCTGTGCTGACACTTGTGCTTAGCCATTGATTTCACATCCAAGTTCTCTGCTCAGAAGCTCAGTGTTCAATTGCTAGTGTCGTCAATTGCCTACATAGCTTATTTCTGAGCCCAACAGCAGTGGATAAAAAAAATAAAAAAATAAAAAAACTTTGGCAGTGACACATTTGACGCGTTTCCAGGCCATCTTCATTTACATGAAGCGATTTAAGTTAATCGACACCTTCGACAGAAAAATGAGGCCATCTGTTCACATTTCATGATTCTGCAATGGCCCAGACATGGTTAAGTATAATTTTATATGAACTCCTATAATTAATCTTAGCCTGGCTTGTGTTTAATTATCAGTAAGAGGTAATCAGGGCAGCTGTGGAATGCATTTTTAAAGTGTTTTAATCCAAAAATCTGTTTACAGCTCGTACTGTTAAGTTAGTGATTAGACCTGGTAAAAACAAGTATTTTGTTTTTCACCTTCACAGTAACTGCATATGAAATAAAGCACACAGAATGAGAAATAAAAGCAAATTTAAACTATCTGATGGGAAATTAACTTTTACATAATGAAACATTAATTTGTTAATGCAATCGCTGCAGAGGTCAGTGACGAGAGCAGAGTCACAGAACTGAATCCTGCTTGGCACCATACAGAATAGTGACCTGTGTATTTAGTGCAATGAGGTCCCAACAAGTAAAGCACTGAATATTTAATTTTAGAATTTCATTAAACACACTATAAGAGGTGCCATTGGAATTCTGCAGCAGAAGGCCAAATAGTGCAGCAGGGTTGATTAAATTATGTAACAATGCAGCACGTTTCGTGATAGTATGTTGTCATTTTTACACTGTCTTGGCATAGATTGCCCCTCATAAGTATCAGTTTGACATAAATAGCAATAAGCAACAGAAAGGTGACCAGTCAACCTGTGCAAAGGGCCTTCCACTGTCCTGCAACATGTTTCGCTGCATTTTTAGCAACTTTTGAACCGTTTGAGCAAGACCTTTATTAAAATCTGCAGATTGTGTGGCAAATCCATAATTATGCAAAAAAGAAAAAAAATGCCCCAGCCGCACAATCGCAAAATTGAAGTGGCCTGAAGTAGAAGCTAGGCTGCCACAATGATTTAGTTTGATAAAGTAAAACAAATGCATTCCAAGAAAATATATGTAAGGGCTACGAAAAGGAGTTACTCAACTGCAGTTCTCCAGTATGGATATCCTTCAGAGATTTACATGCTTGAAAAATTCCTTGTCGAAGTGGCAGTCCTAGTGTACCATAGTAAAGCAGTATGCATCACTATCATAGGCTATACTGGCAAGGAACAGTAAGTTTGAAAAAAGAACAAAACTTGAACTACAACCAGGGACCGCACCCTCTAGGACACTCCTTAACAGAGGCAGAGTGACTTTCAAGAACACGTGGAAATAAATCGGGAGCCTCAGGAGAGGGAGGGGTGCATGTGGCTATGGAAGATGGCAATATTGGAGAGAACTGCAGTTACAGGTTACTTATTTTATTCTCCCGTATTGGATCTTTCATAGATTCACATGCTTGAATCAGAATAGCAAGCAGTTATTGTAGGTTACTATTTTACTAGTGCAAGTACCCTATGAGGATGGTGGATAACAGTAATACATGTTTATATGTCTATACAGACATAACTGAGTAAATACAGCATATGTGATAATCATGCAGCATACAACAATGATCTACATCTGTATAAACCTACTAATCACCTATAGTTGCAGAGGCTCACCTTATTGGAACACATGAAGTTGACCTCGCCTGTCCTACGGCTGCATCACTGTGCTGATTCCTGGCAGTAGTGTTGCAAAAACATGTGGGCGCTCTTCCATGTCGCAACACCACACCTCTAGTGGGATGCCTGCAAACTAGAGCAGCTGAAGTGGACACTGCGCTCGTTGAGCGCGCCTTCATTGGAGTGGTTTGCCAGCTCTGGAGTGGCAAAACTGAATGGTGGCAGAAATCTCTTGCGATGGTTGCTTTCGTGACTGTAGTATCCAGTTGAGATTGTCCACAATACACCAACATTTGATCAGTTTTCCAAGCCGTTTAGTATGATGTAGATCAAATTTAAGACCTCTTAATGTCCAGTGTATGGAGAGACCTTTCAGCTGGTGATGCCGGATTTGGGCAAAAAGTACATAGTAAGATAGGTTCATGGAGATGAAATTGCGATGGAACCCTGGGGATGAATTTTTGGTTTGTTCTGAGAAGCACATCAGTGAAAGGCAAGAAATGTTCCTGTGTTGTGAAAGCCTGTAGCTCACCAACTCTTCTAGTCTAAGTGAGAGCTAAAAGTAAAGCAACCTTCCACATGTGAAATTTCAGGTCTGCATTGTGAATGGAATCAAATGGAAGTTTCACAAGGAGAGAACCAGATTGAGATGCCAGTCTGGGGAGGGAAGAGCTCGTACCAAGGGAGGCTCTGAACAACCCCTTCATGAATTGTTTGATTATTCTTGTGGAGCAGAGCGAGAAGTGTGCAGAGCGCATGTACCTTGAGACTGCGGCGTGGTGAACCTTCAGACGCATGCACCAATCCTGATCTAGCAAGCAACAGAAGGAAATGCTGAATCTGCTCAGGTGATTAATCCAATTGATGCAGGTTAGATTGTTGACACCATGAACAGAATCGCTTCCATTTAGCTTTCAGGTCTTTTGCTTCCACTCTTGCTTTGAATAGAATCTTCCTACAGTCTTGAGGAATAATCAAGACTCTGAACTCTTAAAATTCAGGAGCCATGCATACAAGCGGAGAGGCTGGTTTCATGTGTAGGATCTGGCCTTTGTTCCCCCATTAAACATGTATGCGTTGTTGGCAGGCTAGTGGGATTTGACTCAGACAGCAGTGGAAGCTCTGTAAACCAATGGTGCCTGGGCAACTTGGAGCAATCAGGATGAGGAGACTGTTCTATATTCATCTTGCGGAGAACCCTCTGTATGAGGGGGAGAATGTGCAAGCATAAAACCCAGACCATCTCATCAAGAGGGCATTCCCCCACGACCCTGGGATCAAGTACCAACTGGCATTTGGTGTTCTTATCTGTTGGCAAGAGATCCAATGCTGTTTGCCCCACAGTGAGATCTCAGATTGATCCAGTTCCCACTCGTAGAACTGTCTTTGGCTCTGCTCAGCCTGTTCGCTAAGGTGTTTATTTCTGACACGCTCGGCCCTTGTGGGTTTTGAGCCAGCTCCAGAGATCCTGGGGTTACTGAGAAAGCGTTTCAGACCTTGTACCTCCTTGCTTGTTGCTATAGTACATACGTATGTTCCGTACGTACCAGCACCGAAGATACTGCTATTCTTGGAAGAAAAGCTTGTAAGGTGAGAGATCGCTCTCAGCTTCAAGTGGTTATGAACACTTTTCTGGAGCGCAGACCACTTCCCTTGGATTTGCAGGTCCTGAAAGTGACCGCCCCAGCACTCGAGAGGAATCTGCGGTGATGACAAAGTTGGGTGTTGCAACTAAAGATAAAAAAGTGAGGCCTTTCGAAAGATGAGATCACCATGCTAACGTTTCCACCATCTCTGGGGTGATGCTCATCAAGTCTTTAAACAACCCTTCCGATTGATTTATTGTGCATGCAGCTACTCTTGTAAGGGCCTCATTTAGACGCACCAGCGGGATCAGGCCAACTGAGGAAGAGATCATGCCTAGTAGCAACTTGTACAGCCTGAAACAGACTTCTGGACATTTTTAGAGCCAAAGGTGTTAACCTCGGTTTGTATCCAGGTTGGCTCCTAGAAATATTGTCTTTTGAATAGTCGAGGATTTGATTCACTGCGAGATCCAGTCTGAAACAATGAGGAAGCTTTTGTAGCTTTGCACTCCCCTTGGAGGAGCGTTTGGTGGTCTTTCGGTAAACTCCAGGGTATGGCCATAGGTGGGGGAAGCTTTCTGCGGGGGCCTTGTTTTGTATATGCCACCGTGGGCAGGGGACAGTACAGTTGATGAAAAGCAGGTCTGTATTGGCAATGGAAGGACCGGTACTGGTGGGAGCACTGGTATCCTCCACTGTAGGTTGCAAATCCCCCTTCTACAAGGCCCCCCAAAACAGCAACAAGTTTATGAACTGACTGGTGCAGAGGGATCTGGCCATGTCAGTTTTGTAGGCCAACAGAGCATTATCTATGTACTTTCCAAATAACTGCTTGACAAATTGGCAGGCGATCCCTCTTTGCAGCACTGTCCATTTTTATTAAGAGCCCCTCCCCCCCTGGGGGAAGAGTCTACAGGCTGCGCTGGTGGGGCGACAAAGTGGGGATAACAATCATCCCAATTACCTTGTGGATGGCAAGGGTCTGGAATCTTGCCTTCCTGTCATCTGATTACCGTGGGTCTTCCCTTAGTGGGGCTGCTATATTGGAGGCAGGCATAATAGGTGGAGGAATGGTCCGCGCAATACCAGAAGAGGTAGGCTGAGGTTGAACTATTGGATGCTCCTGCGGAGCTTCAGGGAATCTTTTCCAGTAATCCTGCAGCATAGCCTGCAGATCTTGAACTAACTTCCCAATAGTCCTCATCCTGGTACTTGATGAGAGCTGCCCCAAAAAGCCCATCATCCAACTCCTCCAGGTCCAATAAGTGACGAGAGGAGAAACCTTGATTGGCGGTGGTGGGGTAGTCAGGTCTCAAAGTTGCTTTAGATATTTATCATTGTAGACTGTTGCGATGACTGAGCAATGGCAAGAGGCAAGGTGTCTGGTCTTGGTGTAGATGAACTCCCCGTCTGTGGGGTTGTCGACGCAGTAGTCAGACTAATATTGTCAACTGAGGTCGTAGTTGTGCTCATTGTAGACTGTTCAACTCTTGAGACAGTGGTGACCATAAGTCGTTGATCTTGCTGTCGGCAGAGCTCTAATCAACTGTTCAGAGCAAGATTGCAGACGTTGCCCAGCCCCAGTAGATTGTGTGCCTCCACAGTCCTTCAAGGTTTGAGGAAAAAGTGCAGAATATTTTACACTCCTTTACCTTGTGCTGGGGTAGAGGCAATAGAGACCATCCACATGCAGCCTTTTCTTTCTGCAGGATCTAAAGATGCTTTTTTAGACTGGTCAGACATGGGGGATATGAGAAAGTTCCAAACAAGAAGAAAACAGAGCACAGCTCAGAGACTCACTTTACACGACATGCAGTAGAAAATCTGAGGGACTCAGCCTCTCGAGTGTTTCAGAGTGCGGTTGCCTAACTGGTTAAGTTTAGTCCTTTTTTTAAAAGGACTGCTCATTGTCAGTGTAGCCTAAGACAGTGTTACATACCGCTTTACTATGGGACTCCCACTTTGACAACTAGGAATGATTCAAGCATGTTAATCTGTGAAAGATCCTATACTGGAGAACTAGACTGTACCTAGTGCAGACATTTTTTTATAAGTCCATTAAACAGACATTCCAAAACAGCATCCTTACAGAGTCCCTCTCAAAAAGTAATAAATGTTTTTAATCCCGATACTTCACATGACACCTTAGATTAAAGCACTTTATAGACCCCTCAATGTCAGCAGCCTCCATGTGCTCTTTCAGGGCTGGGTGTTTTAAACAATGTATGGGAACCGTTTTAGTAAAATTCAAAAAACCTTGGCTTCCATACACCCGGCTAGCTTGAACACCTAGTTACATGCGATGTCCTCTCAGGTGGTCAAAAGAGCCATATTCAGGGCCCTGATCCGAGGCCTCTAATGGCCCAGAAGAAAGTGGAACGAAGAAAAATCCATGGATCGCGTTAAAGATGGCTGAGAAGTGGGGGCTATAATCTTGATTTACAAATGGACAGGCCGCTTGGCAAATTCCTCAACGAGATGACCTGAAGGTGTTGAGAAATGCAGCCTTTTTTTAAGTGCCAACTACACTATTATGGCTGCTTTACCATAATTCCCTGTTTGTATTAAGGGCCAGTGCACTCTTGCTGTGCAGTTTTTGCTTTGGGCATTGAACAAGTGGCCCAAGAGGAAAACAATGAAGTAGGAGACACTTTCCTTTCTGCCGCCTGAGGTTTAAGGTAGACGGGGGAGGGGCGGGGTTAACAATGGGCAGAAGTCTGGTTGCTTCACAAGGCATTAGTTCTCATTAGTGAGGCAGGTGCAGAGGCACTGGAGCCCAGGAGTGTGAAGTCTACTGCAGCAATCAGGATTTGTATAGCGTGGCTGCTTCACCCGTGACAGTCTAGAGGTGCTGTGGGGTCCGGATGTGGGATCACGCTGCCTGTTCCTATTGGTTGAACATCCAGGTCTTGAGGTCCTTCCTGAACAGTTAGTGACTGTGGTGCAGGAGGATGTTTCAGATCTTAGCTGTCAGCTGGGAGAAAGAGCAGCATCCACTCTTCTCCTGGCAGTTGCACTGGGTAGCTGCTAGGGAAGATGGAACAGGAACAGATTAGGACAGTTTTACTTTACAACTGAGGCATGGTTAGAGCAAAGATCACCCTTGCGCCAAGGAGCAGGGCAACACATGAGCTCACTTTTCATGAAGTGTTTCAAGATTAGAGTGACGGCCAGCCTTGGTGGGGAAGAGGCAGAGGGGATAGCCTGCAGCTATCATTAGTGCAGATGCATTGGGGTCCAGAACTGTGAGGGGTGCACAAGACACCAAATAACAGCGAGTAGCGCTAGCCTATTTCAGGTTCTCATAAGTCTCACATTTAATGTGGCATATGAGGTACATTGCACCTCCCGGCCCCTTACTCTTTCCATAAAGAGTTAGGGGGCCCTGATTTCAAAACATTTGCGTGGGGGTGCTCAAATTAAGTTTGAAGATATCTGGTAAGCATCCAAAAGGAAAGGATAGAGGACCAAAGGAAAGTTTCCAAGCAGCCACCAGATGGGGCATAACGCATGGGTTCATACTGCCAAAACGTACTCCCTTCTGAAGAACAGGTACCTTCTTTATTATCTTTCCACAACAGCTCTAATCTACTTAAGGTGTCATCTCACCCATCTAATGTTCCCTTTGCCTGCAACATGCCCTCTTTGGCATTTTTCTACAATAGGTGCAATATTGTGCCATAACAGGCAATCACACCTTGTAGTACAGCAGATTTAGTTTCCAATCTTAACTAATTCGCCACAAAAAAAAAGTGACCTTGTTTATTCAAGAAATTTCCACATGGCTCGCTTCAGGAAGTACGAGTGGATGGGTTTTTGAACCTTCATTGTGGTGGTTGTGACTACTCGCAACCTGCTTTAACTACCCCTCAAAAAAGCATCTGCATCAATGACAAGTACACCAAATTGCCCAACGCTGGATTTGCAGTAGAATCTTGCAGCCTGAGAAGGGCAAAGCGCTTGGACCCTTCAGAGTTCTGGTCACGTTTTCAATGTTATGGAGTGTCCATACCAGGGGTCTCCAACCTTTTCTGTAATAAGGGCTACTTATGTTGAATTGAAAATCAACCTGAGCTACTAATCTCTTGCATTTAAACAGTGACAACCGCAGACAAGATTACATTAGTAGCCACCATACACAACATGCAAGCAGTTTTCACTTCAGTGCATCATCCAAAGCTCCCAGCAGTAATGGAAACAAGCATTGGCATAGCCAATAGGTCTCGCCTTTGGGACCTTATAAGTGTTTAGCCATGCAACACAACAGTTGATGTTGTTGCACCCAGGATATTGTGCTGGATAACTAAACACTTACAAGGTCCCAAAGGCGAGACCTATTGGCTATGCCAATGCTTGTTCTGAATTAATGTCGCTGCATGCGCCTAGATGACTGCCACAGATCCGGATTGAGGTGCTGTGATCGAGCTCTTTATGTGCATTGATAGAGCTGTGTGTTCCTGGTGGACGATAGGCAGTAGTGCTGCAGAGTAGAGTTAAGGCTCTGGAATTCCTGGGTGTGGATCCATTGGCTGAGCTCTGGTGTCTGGGTCTCACTGCTAGAGTGGAAGGGGAGGGAAGACACATATTTGGATTGTGGTGCTCTGAAAGTGTGTCGGCCAAGTGACTCAGTAGCAGGGTCTGCTGCAGGTCAGGGCCTCAATACATTTGTATACCTGTGAGGGTGGCTCTCTGTAATAGGTACCTCAGGTCAGCACTCAGGCGAATTGAGGTGCATTGGTGCAGGGGTGTGTTGTCACAAGAGCTATAGTAGCAGGGGTCTCTAGGGTGTAGGGATAATGTGCATTGGCAGAGCTGTGGTGTCTGGGTCTCACTGCTAGAGTGGAAGGGGGCGGAGGGATCTCACATGCTTGGATTGGGGTGCTTTGAAGGAGCTATATGTGGCGGCCAAGTAACTCAACAGCAGGGCCTGCTGCAGGTACAAGGTCTCGGTACACTTGTTGACCTGTGAGGGTGGCTCTCTATAATAGGTACCTCATGTCAGCATTGAGGTGCATTGGTACAGTAGTGTTGGTACAAGTGCTGTAGTAGCAGGGTCTCTAGGGTGAAGGGATAAGACGCAGGTTAGGGTGAGGTACGTTGAAAGAGCTCTGTGAGTCTCGGAACTAGAACAGGGCATATTTGTGGCGCACTGATAGAAACATGTGGGGCTCTCACAGCTGGGGTGGTGTGAGTCAGCGAGGAGGTACATTGGCAGAGCCCTTGGTTTCTACAGTGGTACAGCAGCAGCCGGAGCTGCTTATTAGAATGAGGTGCGTTCACTGATTAGCGTGGGGTTGCCAGTGAGCTGACAATAGGGGGTGACACTATAAGATGTGAGGTGAATGGTGCTTCTGCACGCGGTTGTCATGGAAACAAGACGGACGGAAGCACAGGATTGGAGAGCATTGGCTGGGTGTGTGGTTCGGCATTTGAATAGCGTGTGGCTCTACAGAAACTGGGCACTTGGGAGTGGGAAGATACATGCTGGGCCGCTTGCGCCCCTAGAGGCCCCTACAAGTAACACTGATGACGGGTCACCGCTTTCCGTATGTACTTCTATCACAAGCAAACGTTTATTAAGCAGTACACTATTTTTAACAATAACAATGTGGGGAAAAATCCACATATTTTTAGACGAAAAGGCCTATTGTGAAATCAGTCGAGTATTTGGGGTCCGAGAAATGGGAGAGGTAGGGGCCAATACCTTGTATGATGGCGCAGTCACCAACCTGAGAAACAAGCGCACGCCTCGCGCGTCAGCAGAGGGAGGGGCGAAAGGAGGGGGCCAGCGCGATTCCCTTGCGGGAGCGAGCGGCAAGGCGCGATAATTAACATATGGCGCCAGCTGCTCGCTCCCGCAAGTGAATCGCCAGACGTGCACGCGTTGCCATTGGAAGCAATGCAACGCGTGCACGTTTTTGCAGGGAAAGCTGTGCCGATTTCTAAAGATCTCTCCTATGCAGCGCATGCGCGCTGCGTAGGCGAGACCTAAAAAAGGCTGTCTGTGAGAAAGGCCTCACATGGCTAATATACAAAAGTTAGTCCCAACCCCCACGGTGCCATGGTATAAGTAACCAGTCTCCAACGCCACACTACTTATTACTCAAATACCGGTTTTAAATTTATTTTGGAAATAAACAACCACTTTCTCTAAACTTCAGCTTACAAGTGTTGAAAATACATATTTCTCAAATGCACACTTTATTTTTGGTATACAAACATTATTTCAGCCAAGCAAAGTCTAATTTAGTAGACTGGGCAGCAGACAGAAGGCCTAACAGGTAGGTGGAGCGCTACTAGTAGCTCATGAGCTACTAGTTTAAGATGCCTGGTCTATATAATGGCTCAAGGTTCACAGCTTGACAGAAATCAAGCTTGGCAACCTACGGAAAGATCCAAAGCTATAAACAAATCTACTGCGATGACTCATACCTCAAGAAAAGGCCGCTCTAGCATCACAAGTTTGAAACTTCGCTATCCCTTACAAAATGTTAAAGCAACTCAGACCTGCACAAATTTTAAGTCAGGCAGACTATTCAGTTGCAATTATGTAAAATGTAATCGAGAGTTGGCTCAACAAGTTTAAACCTGCAGGGGTTAACCACCTGTCTAAAAGCCTATGAAGCTAGGGATGCTATAAACATTAGCAACGACTATCCACCAGTCTTGAACAGCTACGAGATAGCAGATAGGTTGAAGATTTCCAAGGAGTAGGATGTCACCCGACTTGACCGAGAAAAATGTGGATGCAAAAAAGCCACTGACTCAATAGCAAGAATACCGGGTACCCGGTACCAAATGAGCAGGTGTCCAGAGGCCTTTGCCAATCTGGAGAAGGGGGCACCATGTCCCACGAAAAAGACCAACTCCGGTCAGACAGTGGTTTCATTTACGGCACATGTTCTTATCAGGAATGCTGCACACTGGTCAAAATAGCGCACCAGCAATCATGGGAGGAAAAAAAAAAAAAAAAAAGGAGGAATCTAGACTTTCAAATCAAATATTACATGCTGAAAAAAGTTAGATCCAAAAAGGCCCCTGATCTGAATATGGAGTAGGTTACTAACCCTATAAGCATCTATTCGTAGCATGCATTGCTGCAGATTTACATACTGTGCACACTCCTGCCATCTAGTACAGAGCTCTGACTCAGTAAGTTGTTGTTCGAGGAAAGTCTTTATGGTCGACGTAATGCGTCCAATCCCCTCCTCGGAGGTATTGCCCATGGCCAACGGCTACTTTGTTAGACCGTAGTGTCCCCCGTCGTAAGAAAAGTGATAATATAGTCTGCTAAGTTAGCTGTACGATGTTGAACACGCTGTATATGATTGTGTATTTGTGCCACCATAGAATACCTGCCAGGGAGGCGGAAGGGTGCGTGTGAATCTGCAACACTACAAGCTACGAATGGATGCGTACAGGGTAACATACTCCATTCGCAGCATGTGTTGGCTGCAGATACACATGCCAAGCATAGACTAAAGCAGCACTCTTGCAGTGACTTTAGGCATGAGATTGTGCATCTGTCTGAAATGTTCTGAGAACCGCTTGTCCCCACTAGAGCTTGTTGTCTGGCTTGTACATCCACACAATAGTGTTTGGTAAATGCGTGGGTTCAACCATAATGCAGCTTTGCAAATGTCTGTTAGGGCATTTTTCCTATAAAAAAAAAAAAATGCTATTGATGCATCTTTCTTGTATAATGGCATTGTTGGTAAGGTAGAAAGGTGATAAGACATTTGGCAGAAACTTGGGCTTTGCCCTGGAACACTTGGAAGTAAGGTTCTTCCATTGTGAGTGCATGCATTTCATTCTGCTTAGTAATGTAATTCCAATAAGAAAGGCTACTTTTGTTAGAAATTGCATTTGTGCATGGGCTCAAAGGGTGCCAGGCCTCGAAAAATCAAAATTGCTACTAGACCTGCAGGTCCAGTGACTTAATCTACTCAACCCATTTGTAATGCTCTTGACCCATAAACTGTTTACAAATGTGATCGTGGGCAAATAATTTAATTGAGCCATCATTTTCTTCATCATCACATATGAGAGCACCATCAAATGTGCAAGTTCAGCATGTCTGCTGTACAAAAAAT
The DNA here is from genome assembly GCA_963921515.1 of Calotriton arnoldi. Classification (NCBI taxonomy): domain Eukaryota; kingdom Metazoa; phylum Chordata; class Amphibia; order Caudata; family Salamandridae; genus Calotriton; species Calotriton arnoldi. Next base: position 892,104 of record CAWUFW010000725.1, read on the forward strand.
ACCTCGTTCGATTTTATAGACCAAACTTTTTTTCCATATATAATACAAATCTAGCCACATTTAGGATACACATGACCTCTAACTTGACTGTTAATCAACAGCATTTTCATCAGGGTTGGGGCAGCAATGTTCCTCAAATCAGGTTTAAAAACTAGCACTTCTAATAAATACATATCTAAAGCATGAAGTGGTAGCACACATTTGTAATCAGATTTTACATTGAATGGCCACAAACTTTCCCACCGACATGCAGTTTTACTGATAAAAATATAGAGATAGGGTTTCTGCAAATGTCATTTGCACATCACCAAGTAAAGTGTTCTGGTTTGTTTTGCTCCTATTTAGCGATTTGCATCACAAAACTTGTAATTTCCAATATATTTTTAAATATTTGCAATATTAATTTACAGGCTATTTACATGTGGTGTTAATAAGAGAAAAATAACTAACATCTTCAAACAGCTCACTTGACAAAAACCTCTAACTAGTAAGAGAAAAATAAACCTAATTTTTAAGCAGCAATTAGTTAAAAGACTGACATTTGACTTCTTTCCTTGAACAGACCGCGTATTTGACAAGATAAAAACAAGATTTAATGGCATCTTTATTGCTCCTTAACTTTCTGAATGAACAGAACTTTCCAGCCTAAAGTTGACTCGCCAGATGGGACTAGTAGGTGCTAAAAATGGCTCAACCTGATAAAATCTCACAAGTGGGCGAGTAGATTTTTCGAGGACCGGGTACAGATATTAACCACTACATTGTTTAAGATCCATGATGGTACAAGGGGTGTACTTTGTGGAATTACGCTTTTAAGTCTCTCCATAAAAGCCTTGATGACTGAAGTACAAAAACAAGATTGATGCTTCCTATTTTGTAGGTAAGCAGCAATGGCTGCTAGATGTAGTTGCATACATGTGTAATTTTGTACCAGGGCTGTGGTTGCCACGTTGGAGCTATGAGTTTCATTATGAACGATGTTTGTCTGAGTGTCACATATGGTATGAGTGGGAGAGGTGGAAAAGCATACGCAAATGTCCCTGAACAGTTCATCCATAGTGCATTGCCCTTGGATTGTGGGTGTGGTGCCTTGATGCAAAGTTTCGGCATTTTGTGTGTCCTGCGGTGGCGAAGAAATAGACCGAGTCCCCACCGTTGAAAGTATGTTTGTAGCACTTGTGTGGATTTCCCACTGGTGTGCCTGTAGCTGTGTTCTGCTTAGTAGATCGGCTTGACAATTGTCTATTCCTGGTATGTATTGTGCAGAGTCTGGCCTAAACCTAGATGGCAGGAGTGTGCATAGTATGTGTATCTGCAGCCAACACATGCTACGAATATCAGCACAATCACCAAGCTAATCTTTTGAATGTTAGCCCTTCTAAGGTAACACCCCATCAACTAGCAACCAATTACTTGATTGGGCGAGCACCGAGTTAGGTAATTGTCACTTTCTTTGCAGCTATGAAGAAAATGAATAGTTCACAAATCAAAGCCACTCTAAAAACAGCATCTTAATGCATGGCAAAATGTCGACCAACATTAACTGGAAACCGTCTAAGACAGACCGTTTAAACGGGCTGACATCAATGCCTGGCCAGTCAGGCATGCATCAGTTTAAAGCCATTCCTGAAAACATGGGGACTGAATGGTAAGGATTCAGTTAGATCAAAGCTGGAAAAGGTGGTTCGTCTTCTAGAGCTCAACAGCTTCAGCAAGCACTATAGAGAATATAGGCAAAAACTGAAAGTAGTCATGATCTTGTGATGGTGTAATAGAAAAGAACGAGAAAAGGCATAATTGTATGCCTCACCCAAGTCTGAAGTTTCACTGCATATTTTAACACCATCCAAACATAACAGAAGCCATTCTTACCTCCCATTGCCATCTGTCCCATTCTCATCTCTTGCTCCCTCTGAAACACAAAGATTCAAGTTAACACATACAAATATACAGAGCTTTTAATCTTGTAACGTTCAAGTATCTAACCCAAAAGATATTTACTCCGCTACAAAACTACATTTCCTTCCACAGTATTACAGCTAGAGACTAGGCTTTCCAACCGTAAGAGTGAACTAGACATGCAATAATATCCTGGGTTACAAGCGCAGGCAACATTGGACAAAAAAAAGCAGCTGGGAATCCACAAATGCGGATTAGCACACCTGGTAAGAAACCCAAACATGGTATTGATGGAAAGACTGAACTAACTGCATAATACCCACTAAGCTAAAGGGAAGAGCCCACTTCATAGTGTGAACGCCAGGACCATGGCCGTTGTTCCGTAGAGAAAGGAAACAAAGTAAAATGTGTCCTATATCACTGATTAAACAAAGGACTTTAATTCAGTATTTGCTATCAGCAATGTGTCTGCAATTTGAAGAGGTTGTGACGTTTTTCCAAGTTGAAGGCCTGTTCCTACACTAAAGCGATACAAAAGGGGATGATGGACGGAACGTTTGAGCCAATCAAACACTCAACCCCAGTCAACTGATCTGGGTTTAATCCATCATCATTCTTTAGCACACTCCACCACCCCAGTTCAGACATGGCCATATGCAAATCAGTCTGACCCTGTGCCTCATAGGAACAGTCCAGCCCGAACTGCCAAGCCAGGTCCTCCCTGGACTGGAAACAAGCATCCTAGGACCGGTTTCTGGCATTTCAACCGTCATCAGCCAGGCTTGCTTGAATCCAGTGGCAAAGCGAGCAAGGGACCCACGTCTGGGCATACCCCCACCAACTTAGGGCGACCAAAGCGATACAAAAGGGGATTCAAGCAAGCCTGGCTGATGACGGCTGGAATGCCAGAAACCGGTCCTAGGATGCTTGTTTCCGGTCCAGGGAAGACATGGCTTGGCAGTTCGGGCTGGACTGTTCCCATGAGGCACAGGGTCAGACTGATTTGCATATGGCCATGTCAGAACTGGGGTGGTGGAGTGAGCTAAAGAATGATGATGGATTAAACCCAGATCAGTTGACTGGGGGTGAGTGTTTGATTGGCTCAAACGTTCCGTCCATCATCCCCTTTTGTATCGCTCTGTTCCTACACTAAGCACAAAAGTTTCAAACACTAGATTTGAGAAAGCAGTATTACACCACGCCTAAAATTGAGCACAAGTGAGCCTTCATGCAGATTTAATACAAATTCCTCATAGATCAACAGAACCACCAGATACAGTATAGCCTAGTAATGAACTGTAGATTCTGAACGGGACTCCAAGGTAGATAATGCTTGATATCAAAAGAATAAGTGCCATTGAAGGGCAAATGGGTAACACTTGGGAAAGGAGCTTTTCCATTGCACTGGGGACAGGAGAGAAGTCAGTTGTTAACACCACAGGGTCTTGCCATCTTGGGAGTGGGGAGAATGTTTCATCCTGGGATAGCCAGATGCCACTTCCCAGGAAGTGGTCATCTAGAGGGAGCCTGGTAGCCCACTGGCTAAAAACCGCATCATATCCAGAGGGCATTTTCGAAAGACAAACATGTCACCCATATCTCAGATTGCGATGCATGTGGAAGGACCGAAGGTGGACTGCCCTGCTGCACCAAGGAACCAGCAAAGAGGCTGCACTGTTGAGGACTGCACTTGGTGACTAGCGAATCTGCCGGTCATGTCCTGCTCAAAGGAGGAGTGGTGTCCAGAGCCCAGTCTGGCCAAGAGACTCCAAGGGCCAGCCGACTGGCCTCCTGTTCGCAGCACAGAACACGAGCTTAAGAAGCCTACTGGGGCAAGATTGTCAGCCAAAGTCTTCAAGCCGCTACCATCACTGCCATGCAGCACCAAGGACCAAGACTTAATGCAGAGTGGCACCCAAGCTGGCTGAACCCTGGAGTGCTGTTGGAGAGTTGCAGGGACCCTCAGAAATAAAGTTATCTATCCAGGAAGGATTGGCCTGTGACTGCGACAACAAGGTGTGTACTCCCTAATAAATCGTTGGGTGCATGTGATTTCAGTCGTGTATGCTGAGGTGGTGTCTGTCAGATTTAACTTGGATTTTTACATACAGACAAAAGCGTACACTCCCGTTTTGCAGATTTTACAATATGTTGGTTATTTTACAAACTGTTTTAAGTACCCCTAACCATCCTCTCTCCTCTCCCTTCTCCTAACCCATAAGCCCCATTCATGCCGTGCTTTTCATATAATTTATTTTAACATGATATGCCAGAGTGACTGTTGCAAAATTCGAAGCTCATAGCAGTCATGTAGCTGAGGAACGAATAGTTTACCTGTTGGTGTAGTTTTGCAGCTTGAAGACTTTATGGATTCACTATGCTGTGCATTATTCCGCGGTCTAGTGGTTGGGTCCGGAATTGTAGTATTTTCTCCCTTTTTTTTTCGTGGCCCATGTGGGCGTCGACGTCCCACCATTTGGTGTCCTCCCGTGAAGTCGGCGCGCTTCCTACGGAAGCTCCCACCTTTGGGCGCCATCTTCGGATTCTTTTTTTCTTGTCTTGTGCTATTTTTGTTTATCATCTTATTTTTTGAAGGTCTTTTTCCTTTCTTAATCCCTTTCCTCCTGTCTCATCTTTCTGGCGGAGGTGGGTGGGTTCGCTAGTGAATCCAGAAAGTCTTCAAGCTGCAAAACTACACCGACAGGTAAGAAACTATTCGTTTTGCAGCGTGAATCTTTCTGCATTCAATATGCTGTGCATAGACTTTGTAGCGGTTTGCTAGGTTTGTGGCGGCTGGGTGGAAGAGGAGCGTTGGTTGTTGAATATATGTTGAAGCACTTTTTGACCTACTTGTGCCTCTTTGTTCATCTGTATATCCACGCAGTAGTGCTTAGTGAGCGTGTGCACTGAAGCCCATGTTGCCGCCAGGCAAATGTCTTGGATGGGTGTGTTTGCCAGGAAAGCTATTGTTGCTCCCTTTTTCCTGGTAGAGTGAGCTTGTGCTGCTCCTTGTAGTTCTTGGCCTGCCTGCTTGTGGCAGAATTGGATTGTCTGTGCGATCCATCGTGCAATGGTGTTTTTAGTTACCGGTCTTCTCAAGAAACTGCTTGCGAAAGACACAAAGAATTGCTTTGTTTTCCTACAATCTTTAGTTCTTTCGATGTAATGCATCACTGCTCTTCTAGCGTCCAGAGTGTGCGCTTGTGGATGGTTTTTGGAAGAAACTTGGTATCTGTATTGTCTGGCTTATGTGGAACTTTGACACCACCTTTGGCATGAAATGTGGGTCTGTTCTCATTACCACCCTGTCATTGTGAATTTGAATGTAGGGTTCTTGTAGTGTTAGCGCTTGCAATTCGCTCACCCTGCGTAGCGAGGTGATCGCCACCAGAAAGGCTCTTTATTGTGAGCCTATGTAGAGAGGCCTTGAGAATGGGTTCGAAAGGTGCCTTCATAAGTTGCGTTAGAACTACATTGAGGTTCCATGCTGGCGGTGGCATCCTTTTTGGGGGGGCGATTAGTTTGGCCCCCTCCAGGAATCTTTTTACCACCTGAGATGTAAAGAAACTTTTCCCTGTTTCTCCTCTTGTATAGGCTACTATTGCTGCTAGGTGTACTCTTAGCGAGGTGTAGCTTAGGTTACTTTTTAGCAAGTGTGTTAAGTATCTTAGCACTGTTGATTCCCTGGTGATTCTCTTCTGGAGCTTTTCCCTGATGCACCACTGGGTGAATCTTTTCCATTTTTTGGCGCATAACACTTCCGTGTGGTGGGTCTCCTTGACTCCCGCAGCATCGCCAGCGTGCTCTCTGGGAGCTTGAGGTGCGCGAACTCCAAGTCTTCAGGAGCCAAGCTGTTAGGCTGAGGCTCTCTGGTTCCGGGTGGAGCACCCTTCCGTTTTGCATCGAGAGCAGGTCTCTTCTTTTTTGGGAACTTGTGTGGTGGCCCCTGTGCCATTTCCACCATTCGTGAGAACCAGGACTGCCTGGCCCACTGTGGTGCTATCAGAATCAGCGTCATGTTGCTTGTTCTGCACTTGCTGAGCACCCTGTGCATCAGCGGTATCGGGGGAAAAGCGTAGGCAAATGTTTGACCAGCTTATCCATGGGGCATTTCTTTGGGATTGCTGACCTGGCTGTCTGGATGCGAAGTATTGGCATTTTGCATTCTGGTGAGTTGCAAACCGGTCTATTTGTGGGGTCCCCCACTTTTTGAATAGCCTTTGCGTTTCCTGGGGGTTGAGCTCCCACTCGTGGGATGCCGATGTCTGTCTGCTGAGTGTCTGCTTCCACATTGTCCTTCCATGGTAGATGTATCGTCAGGAGGTCTATTTGTAGTGGGATTGCCCATCTCCATATCTCCTGCGCTAGCCTTGACAGCGCCACTCGTGTTCCTCCCTGCTTGTTGATGTAGAACATAGTTGTGGTGTTGTCTGTTTGTACTAACACCCTTTGCCCGTACAGCTGTTTCTGGAAGGATTTTAGTGCAAGGAACACGGTTTTTAGTTCTAGGTAGTTGATGTGTTTGATGGCATCTGTCTGTGTCCATAACCCCCTCACTTTGAGCAGGTTCATGTGCACTCCCCACCCCATTTGGGATGTGTCTGTTGTGATGGTCACTGTTGGCGGTGGTGTAAATGGCTTCCACTTAGTTATGTTGTCTTTGTTCCACCACTCTATCTCCTCTTGCACTGCGTGCGTTACAACCACTAGATCTTCCCAACTCCCTGTTGACTGACCATTGCTGTTACAGCCATTCCAGGAACGGTCTCATGTGGAGTCGAATATTGGGGACTAGGTGTATGCAGGACGCCATCATCCCCATGAGCTTGCTCACTGTCAGAGGTTGCCCCTTCCGGTATTGACGCGTCTCCTTTCAGCAGGGCGAAGGTTCTCTTCTCGCTGGGGAACACCCTGCCCTGAATGGTGTTGATCTGTGCGCCCTGGAAGATCTTCACCTGTTCTGGTTCTATCGAGGACTTCCCCCAGTGTATCAAAAACCCTAGTTCTGTCAGCGTGTGCGTGACCCGCTGAGCATGTCGTTTGCATTGGTTGTAAGAGTTCGCCTTTACCAACCAGTCGTCGAGGTAGGGATATACATGTATTCCCTGCCTCCGTAAGTGTAGCTGCCACCGCAGCTAGGCATTTTGTGAAGACCCTTGGTGCGGATTTTAGCCCAAAGGCTAGGGCTGTGAACTGGTAGTGCGCCTTGTTGATGGAAAATCTCAGTAGATGTTTGTGTTTCTGGTTCATGGGAATGTGTAGGTAGGCATCCTGGAGGTCTATAGTGGACATAAAATCCCCGTCCCTTATTTGAGGTAAAACCTCCTGTAAGGACGTCATTTTGAACTTTTGAGTTTATGTATTTGTTTAGGAACCGTAGGTCCAGTATGGGCCTTAACGTTTCGTCCACTTTTGGTACGAGGAAGTAGTTGGAGTACACTCCCTAGTTTCTTTCCTTGTACGGCACCGTTTCTATTGCCTCCTTGTGGAGGAGTTCTTGTGCTTCCTGCCAGAGGAGTGAGCTCTTGTTGAGCGAGTTTTGTTGGTTGGCCTCCTGTTTGGTGGCTTTTCTCCCAGTTCTATACAGTAGCCGAACTGTATGATGTGGAGTATCCATTTGTCCGTTGTCATTTTCTTCCACTCCTGGAAGAAGTGTCTTAATCTGCCTCCTAGCGGTGTTACATGTTCATTGGTTTTTCCTTTGTGTGTTTCTAATTGTCTTTTGGGTTTTTTGTTGTGCCGCCCCACTAGAGAGGTCTGTGTGGGCACGTTTGGTACAGCGGAGTCACTTAGAGGCGGGTTGCTGTCCCCCTCTTCTAGTTTGTCCCCGTCCGGTCGCCCCCGAAAGGACTGGCCCCTCTTGGTACTGCCAGCTTTGCTGTTGCTGACCTGGTTGCGCCTGGTTGTTTCCCTGGTAAGTTTGCTGGAAGGCCTGGTGCGATGTTCCCTGCTGGCTTCCTCCTCTGCCATTTGGTCTCCTTGAGGGGGTGCCCCTTCTCATCCCGCTGAACTGCAGCGCTCCCATGGACCTTGCAGTTTCATTATCCTTTTTGAGCTGTGTCAGCTTCTCGTCCACTGGTGTGCCAAACAGTTTTTCCCCGTTGAAGGGTATGTTCAGAATATTGTTCTGGACTTCCGGCTTGAAACCCGAGATCCTTAGCCAGGCATGCCTTCTTTCCGTCACTCCAATCATCATAAGTCTGCCTGATGTGTCTGCCGCGTCCAAGGCCGACTTTAGGCAGGTGTTGGCCATGTTCTTGCCTTCCTCCACCAGGTGTTGCCCTCTGCTGGTGTTGTTCCGGGAGATGTTTGAGCATCTGCCCGACCTCCTCCCAATGTTGGTACGCATGTCTGCTTATTAGGGCATTGGAGTTCACAATGCGCCAGTGAATTGCCGCATTCCTCTCTATTTTTCTCCCTGTGAGGTCTATTCTCTTACTCTCCTTGTCTGGAGGTGGGCTGGAATTCGTGGGAATGTTGGCCCTCTTTCTGGCCGTTGATGTTATAATAGAGTCAGCTGGTACGGATCCCTGGATATATGCTGGGTCCTTAGAGGAATGTTTGCATTTCTTCTCTGTTCTAGGGGTGACAGATCTGCAGATTGCTGGCTCCTTGAAAGCTTCCCTGCCCTGGTCCAGCACACTTGGAAGCATGGGTAGGAATTGGCTCCTAGTTGGAGTCGGGAGCAGTGTCTAAGAGGAAACAAGCCTTTGGTTTCTCTTCCTCCATTTCAACCCCATAAGTTGCTGCAGCGTTCTTGATGACCATGTTGTAGATGGCAATGTCGTCTGGCGGCGAGGACCTAGACGGATATGACTCTACGCCCTCCTCCGGGTTTTCGGCATAGAGGTCCTGCCATTCCAGGTCCTGCGCCTCCGAGTGCGTCGAGCCCAAGTTTGTTTGCTGATAGTCCTCGCCTTCTCCTCTGTAATACAGGCCCTCTTCGTCCTGTTGCTCTGCTGGTTCAGGAGTTTGGCGGGTCGGCGGTGTCGAACTCCTCTTCGACTTCTATTTCGACTACCGTCTGAGGTTTCGAAGGGATGGTGTATCTGCTCATCCGTTCGTCGAAGTCCTTCCTCTGGAGGATACTGTCCATTTCGGCCTCGAGCCTTTTCTTCCTCTCCATTTCGGCCGCTTGTTCGGCGTCAAGAGTTTCGGCGTTTCTCTGAGGTCGATGTTGACGTCGAAGTAGCCTTCGGCTCTTTTCCCTTCGGCGTCTAGCGCGGCCTTTCGGGACCGTGCTTTGACGACCTAGGTTTTTCTAGAGCTTTCGCCGGCTGGGAGTCCTTTTCGAAGGATCCGCTGGGCTGTTTGTCCGTGGACACAGCTGTGGTCGCCGAATGCTTCGACGCCAGTGCTCCTTTCGAGGACTTTGGCTCTGTTTTTCGAGAGTCTGTCGGGGCTTTAAGGGTCGACGTCTTACCTCCTCTGTAGACTTATTGGTCTCTGCGACCGTGTAGTCCTCTGGTACCTCGGCGATGTTGTCCTCTTCTCCGCTAGAGGCCCAAGTCCCGAAGCGACGGAGGTTGTCCTTGCCCCTGCATGGCGTAGTTTGCTCTGTCTCTCCCTCACTCGGAGGGTCTTGGGGGTGAATGCAGAGCAGGTGTTGCAATCCTTGCTTTCGTGGTTGATTGGCAGGCAGAGGTTGCAGACTGGGTGCTGGTCCTTCTGCGCGTACTTGTGGTGGCAATTACGGCAAAATTTGAATGGGGTTTTGTCTATTCCTGAGCTCAGGGGGCCCCGTGTGCGCATTCTCCGTTGGACGTCGAAGTTCTTCCTCCTTCTCACCCTTTTAGTCGTCCCGGTTCTGTGTCCTTTGTCGTGCGATGAAGAAACTCCAACTTCTTAGCGTTTTCTGCTTTATTTTCTCTTCTTGTTTCCAAAAAACTCTGGAACTCCTCGTGACGATCCAGACCCAACGGCGGAAAAAAGAATATGAAGATGGCGCCCAAAGGTGGGAGCTTCCGGAGGAAGCGCGCCGACTTCACGGGAGGACACCAAATGGTGGGACGTCGACACCCACCTGGGCCACGAAAAAAAAAAACTACGATTCCGGACCCAACCACTAGACCGCGGTTTAATGCACAGCATAGTGAATCCAGAAAGATTCATGCTGCAAAACTCTTAATGACCAGTGCCTAGTACAAGTACTCAATCAACTTGGACACCACAGGGGGACATCAGCTCATGTAGATATGTCGGCACATGTAATATAATCATATCACTGGAGTTATGAGATTGTGTGGCCGCAGCATTTTTTGTGTGCCACAATCCACCTGTCGCATAATCTGCAGACCGTAACAAAAAACATTTTTCTAGCTTAAACGGTTCAAAGGTTAGTAAAAATGCAGCAACATGTTGCAGCGCAGTGGAAGGTCTTTTGGAAAGAACCAATGGTCACCCTTCTGTAACTTATATTTGGGTGTTAAACTGGTACCAATGAGATGCAACTAATTCCCAAGTTTAAAAATGACAAAATTAATCAATACTATCACAAAATGTGCCGCATAATTTACTCAACCATGCCACATAATTCCAATGGCCTTGGATGTAATGCACCCTGCCATAGGGCTGTGGGGGTGACTTGCATATATTGCATGCAGTGTCTTCAGAATCTGGTATTACTTCAGTTAAACAGGGCAGGCCTCTAAAAAAAGACAATGTTCAGAAAGGTTCCTAAACCTTCAGCTGTGTTGAATACTAAGCTTCATTGTCAAGTCTTGCAATGATTGGGAAATAATGCAAGTATTCTTTACTATTAGATGCTCATACACAGACCGTGCTTAAATACCATCTTGGCAATCTAATAAAACAAATACAAATCACAAGCTATATACTGGGTAGTGATACAAAGCAAAATTAAGACTTCAGAACTCACCTCCCATCCTGAACTGCTTCTAGGGATATCTGTGCCAAGTGCATGGCCTTGCATTGAATGCATGCTTCCACCTCCTAGGGCGCTTTGAGCGCTTGCATAGCCAGACTCCTGCAAGGAAACAAACATGGGTATGACGAAAAGTCTATACAAGTGCTCTGGCACTATGCACGTGTGGTTAGGTGTTTCACAAAAAAGGTAGATTGTTCTTTGAGAACCAAGCCCAAGTGCACAAAACTACAGAATTATGGAAGAGCCAAGCATAGCCAGATTCACCCTTACCGAGTTAGCGAAGCTAGCCTTGAAACCTTCTTGCTGACGCCTGATCATTTCCTCTTGCTGTCTCCTAGCTTCTTCTTCGCGTCGTCTGCGCTCTTCCTCAATTCTACAAATATGCATATAGAAACAATTACTGAAGGAAATTAGCGTCTTGGGGAGATTATAGGGCCATTAAGAGGCTAAAAAAAAGTATTTTAGATGTATTCCACTCAAGTTTTATTTACAACAAGGACACGCCCAAGTTCTTCTACGCTGTACGTGAGATAAACAAGATATCCTACCTGAGCTCATACTGTTTGCGCTTCTGCATTTCTGCATTGTGATGCTCCTCCATTCGCCTTAGTTCCTCCTCACGCCTCATCAGATCTGCAAAAAAAAAAGTACATGTTAAAGGGATGAAAGCCAGTCTCATACCTCAGAGAAGATAAAACTACAGTAAGCACCAACCTTGACGGATCAGCATGACTTGGTGTTCATGACGAGCAGCCTCCATTTCTATCTCCATCTTCTCTCGTGCCTCCTTGATGTTCCTGTCCACCTGCTCTTGTTGCTGCTTTTCCATTTCAATCAGTGCTTTCCACCGCATGGCATACTCGTACTCAAATGAGCCAGGCTGGGCAAAGCGAGGAGGCTGCTCCCGCTCCCTGCAAAGCAGAAGTAAAAAAAAATAAAAAATGTAAGTCCGTTTTTATATAACGCAGCTACTCACCCTTACGGGTCTCAAGGCACTGGGGGCCGTAGTGGAAATTAAGTGAGCTATTGCCCAGAGTCACATGGTGCTGAGCTGCCGCCGGAGATCGAACCGTGAACCCTGTGCTCCGAAGTCAGCTGCCCTGGCTGCTGCACCACACCGCTGCACCACACTTCTCCACATTAGAGACAAGTGTTCCCTGACGTTAAGGGCTGAACCAAGGGCTTACAGTTCACATAATCACTGGTATTAAGCAATGACAAAGCCAAAAGCCTGTGGGACCAACTGGCTTTGCAAACTACTTTTGGCATGCTATACAGTCAGGACACAGGGCAGCATCAAAAAAGGGTGCGATGTCAGGTCATACCCCTGATGTTCAAAAGCGCTAGAAGGCATTTATGCAGCCAGCAGAATGAGGTGTGAGGCATTCCTTCATTTTTTACTGAGTCAGAGGGCAGACACCAGATTGGTATGTTTTAGCTCGAAAGCACCAATTAAAAGTGTTCTGCAGGTGTTGAGTAACTATGGGGCAGATGGACTATCAAGTTAAAAAGATGCACACAGAGGGGGGAAGAACCAGAGGTAGGTGAACACCAGACGCCCACTGATGTGCAACGTGTAGCAAGGGATAGGGGAGAACAAAGAGGAAGTGCACAAGGGGGGACAGCCAGAGAAAACAATTGGAGTGCTTAAGAAAAAAAAAGTTCCCTGAAAGTGAACAGTGGAAAGACAAGTAGAGGCTATGCTCCAGGGAAGGGACAAAACAAGACAGGCAATAAAATACATTGAATCAAAATCAAAGTATTGACAGTGGAGCCAATCAATGGGCAGACTTCACGTCCACAGTAAGATCTTGGGAATTGGCTATAGCTTTTGCAACAACCTAAAAAAGGCCAAGCCCAGTAAGTGTGGAAATTAATAAAATACTGCCTAGTGCAGTCCAACATTAATGCAGATGCAACCTAAACTGAAAGCAGGTAAGTTGAAGGTCGGGATCTAGGTGCACCTCAGGTCCTCTTCTCCAGGGCGGCCAGATGCAGGGGTGCTTTTTGATGTCAGATTTCACCATACCGGGCCACTCATGGTTGGGGGGGCAGGGGTCTCTCCATCCTGAGGCTGCAGGCGACCCCGGGGAGTCCTGGAGGGGCCAACCCACAGGGACCTCGCTGGGACTGGTGGGGCACTCAGACTCCGGCTGTAGGCAACGGGTGCAGTGGTTTTTCCAGGCGTCTGGTTTCTTGTCTGCAGCAGGCTCAGAGTCTTACTTTGGAGATTCTTTTAACCAGAGCTGTTCACAGGAGATGTGGTCTTTGTTGAAGGCAGTCAGTCCTCCCAGGGGTCTAGAGGTCGCTGGCTGCAGGACGGAGACTCTTGGTGCAGCATCTACGGAAACTGCAGATGGGCCAAGTCAGTTCTTCTCTGGAGTCTCCTCTGCGTCTTTCGATGGTTGCGAGAATACGTCTTCTGGGTTCAGGGATGCCCCCTAAATACTGTATTATGGGGCGTTTTAGGGGTCTAGAGATCAGTAGCCAGTGGGCTAACGACCTTAGGGTGACTACACCCTTGGTGTGCTTACCCTACGTGGGGGAGTGGACACAATCCCCAACACTGATTAGAGAGTGCCTGCCATCTGCAAGAGTGGGATTTCACCTCGCCTCCTCCTGAGGTGTGGGGTTGGCAGAGGTGGGCACACCTTCTGGGCTGTGCTAATTTTTCCCACCTGTCCTCCCGCCGAAAAGGGGGTGAGACAGGAAGGGGCCCTGCTCCTGATAGCAGGAGAGGCTGGGGGTCGCGTTACAAAGGTGGTATGGCCTTTGAAGCTCCCCTGCCACAGATTCTCTTCTTCACCTGGTTGGGGGGGCGTTACCACCTCCGCACAGGAAAGGCTCCGTTTCTGGGCCCAGACGAGAGAGTGAAGGCTCCCACCCCAGGGTCCAGAAACAGGTCTTGTGGTGGCAGACTTGTGTTTACCAGTCGGGGAACCCACCAGAGGCTGGTCTTTTTTCAGGGGGTGTGTGTGTGTGTTAAGGTACAGGACCTTTGAGGGTGGCACGATATGTGCGACAGCCCTTAGAGACCTGCCGGTTATCATGCCGCTCCGTCTTTACATGTTTCAGAGGAGGTATGCCAAGATTCTTATTGCAAATGAGCAGCTTTTCTGAATTATGTCCTTTATCATTAAGGCTTTGAGTTATTTCGATTCTTGTACATAAATTATCGATTTGTGCTGGAGTTTTACATACTTTGCCCTGGGCGGATCGTGCCCTTTGAGGTGTTACTATTTTTCAAAATAATTCTGGATATTTAAGGATTAATTGGATACTGAAGAGCCCTGATGAAGTTCCCTTTTGGGAACGAAACGCGTTGGCTGTGTGCCAGTTTTAAAGATTAAACGAATAAAGGAAATATTTTTGGAATTATTGCTCACGTGTTTGACTTCCCTGCGAGTGCACCTTCCGCTTTTTCTTGAAAAAGCCCTTAGAGACCTTCCCTGGTCACAGTGCCCTTGGTACCTTTTACAAGGGACTGGCATGGCCAGAGGTGCCAATTGGGGGTACAAAGTACAGTATTGGGAAAGATCACAGGCCCTGGGAACCTGATTGGCAGGGACCCAGGGCACAAAGTCAAAGTGCATCAGAAATCTAGAAAACAATGTGTGTGGGGGGGGGAGGGAAGGGGGTTGATGGGGTTACTGCAACAGAAATCCACTTTCCTACAGCTGGTTACTCAGATTTCCAATTTTGAATATTTTTGGGAAATTGTAGCATGCTACACATTTTACTAAATGATGTAAAGAAATTGTACCTAAAATGTTACAGCAGTTTAGAGAAATGTTTTTTCCGACTTGCATTTTTTGTGAACTTATTTTATTCCACGTGTTTCTGTAAACAGGCAGCCAAAGGGTTTGTGCTGTAGGTGGTTGAGCCTACTTGTCCCAGACAAAAAAAACACATGAAAGTTTGTTGACTTGACCCCAAACTATGTCTTGTGCGTCTGGTTATAGGAATTCCATGCCCCTGAAAAACGTAAGACTATAGTTAAGCTTCTTTTCTGATACTCCTGCCATTAACTCATTCCCAAATCAGGTCTCCAACAAACTATCCTTTTATTCCACACCAAGACAAAGGCAAATCTGGTCTAGATTAAGTCAACCAACAGTTTAGTCAGCTATCCACTCTGATCTGAGGAGTTGTCAGGGCAAACTTCATGTGCACTGTGCTAAATAAATGCCCCAAGAGGCCGAAGCTCAACTGGTACACAGTCCGATCTCGTTAACGTTTTATGATCGATATGGCAATGCTTTAGAAGTCTGCATTACACCATGAACCTGGAATTGAGCGCTCAATATACTATCACAACAACATACCGTGCTGCTCAATCAAATGGGCTAGACCCTGGAAGCCACTGTCGGAGTACAAAAACAAATCGCAGCAAAAAACACTAAGTAATAACAGAACCAAGGCCAGCCATCTGGCTTTTCATGAAGGCGCCAACCGACAGAAATCAAAAAGGCCACTCACTTGTGAAACATCTGGTTTTTGGGGATGAGTTTCTCTGGTAATCCCTCCTCGTTGTCATACTGCTCCATTGGCTCAACTGTGACTGGACGAGGAAACCTGCAGCAAGAGGAAATGGCAACGACCTATTTTAGACATTCCGGGCCCCTTCATTTCAATCCCACTATAACCCCCCCACTACGTCCCCTGAACGACACCTCAGATATGAAACAGAACTCACGTTGTTAGAAGGAGGGAACCATCGCAGCATCTGTCCAAGGCTTTCCTGGCAGCTGGCTTCCCAGAGAACTCGATGATGCCTTTCCCGGTGGGCCTCCCTCGATCATCCACGATGACCACAGCTCTCTCCACCAAACCAAACATGGAGAAGGCTTCCTCCAGGAGCTCGTTGGAGACAAACGGGGGCAGGTTGCGGACCTGAAGAGCTGCGCTGTGGCAGGCAAAGCGAACACGAAGCTGTTTGCCACGCAATGGCAGATTATCGAGCTCAACCTTCGCTATCTCAGCCAGGGTGCGGGTTTCCTGAAAACAAGAACCATTTCATTAGAACGGCTAAGTTATTCTGAGGAGTTTAGTAGTGTGAGCAACGGGACATGAATACTAAGTCAACCAATTTTTTGACGGGTTAAGCAAATAAGCCTGTGGCAAATAGAAGAGACGTCCTGGTGCAGTCCACTTGTGGCCCGTGTCTGCTGTGGTGGCCACTGCCCATTTAAACTGCAGTACATCTGGATTTTGTTTATTAGCCCAAAGATCCTAGTCACTAAATATCGGGGCTTTCCCCCGTTGAGATACAAATGTTATAATACTTGGTTAAAAAAACATGAGCAATAAACACACCACTTACTACTGCGTTCCCAGTGCAAACAGGTGTTTGCAACTTAATGGGCCATGTATAATAAGGCCAACTATGCATACCAAAGTGGGAGTGCACAACAGGCAAGGTTTCCACGGAAAACTCAGCCTTTCACCTACGCGGCCCTGTATTGCGCTGCTGATTGTGCAGTGCTGGCAGTAGTTTTCTGGCTGGCGCTTTCAAGCACCGCCTCCGCCGACCTGGGATCATGGCATAGAGCGGCACAGTGGGCGCCCACCCTGGCAGATGCGGCCTCCGGCTGGAAGCAGAGAGTGTGTGCTTAGATCGTGCATCCACTGGGTGGGTTTGCTTGGAGTCGGACAGCAGCAGCAGTCAACAGGTGGTTACTTCCCAGGATTTATTTTTGTAGGTGGTCCACTGCAGGGGCCCCGATAGTAAACACCCGACACTTCCGGTGGTAGATCGACTCATGCAGGCAGCCAGTTCTGGTTACACAGCACTCGTTTCCTGGAACAAAATGTGGTTTGAGCCCCACATTCATACACCTGATCCAGACAGGGGAGGAAAGGATGCACCAAGATTTCAAAAAAGACGTTGGATGTTTCAACTGTAACTTCCTGGCTGGGAACAGTATTTTTACAGCAGAAAGCTTTAATGATGGGTCAGAGCAGAAGTATCCCAAAAAAAGTCGCAACTAAGTGAGATCACAATATCTCAGCCTTCTAAATCTCTCAGGAAGCACTAAATATCAATGTCTACACCGTATTTGTAAAGGCGCCTCAGTTCCATACTCACTTGCGTCCGGGCCTACACCCACAGGAATGCATTCAATATTATGTCCTTATCTGGAGAACCCTGATCATCCATCCTTATGCGACACTACCAGTAAAAACTCTAGTTCGAGCTCGGCTAGACCACTTGCGCTGTCTCTTCAAGACATGTTGTATATACTGTGGGCTTCAGCCCACCAATAGGGATACCGATTGCTGGATCCATCGTTGCACTCGTGGAACAAAGGGGAGGGACACGATCTGAAGGCGAGGAGGGTCAGTGCCGTCCAAGATTAGCAGTGTCATTGTATTGTCCGTGTTTGTTAAGTCTTTCCAATGAGTTATTGGAATACACACTTAAAAACACTTAATTGAGAACGTAAGTAGGTGATCGACAGTGATGCGTGTTTGAGAAGAGATTAGTTTTTAGTACATAGACAACCAGAGCACTTGCTGTTTTCAACCCCATTGCACCTTGAGTCAGTGGTGCTGTGCGCGGCGTTACCATAATTGCAGCAATATACATTCTGAGGATTGTTGACCGTGATACTTCTAGTTAGCGGATAGCTCAGTGGGTCGAGTGCCTGCAGCAGGCAGGTGTGTAACTTGCAAGTCACAAGTATGAATTGCAATCAGGCAGACTACCTTCTGTTTGAGAGGTGAGCAAAAAGGGCATCATGATTTTACTAGTAAGTTTGGCACAACTTGCTAAAAGAAATTAACAGTGTTACTCTAAGAAATAGTAAATTTAATTTGGGATGCCTTGATCATGTATGCCCATGGTTACACAAAGGAGTAACGCTGCGGGCACGTGGGTGCTGCATCTGCCTGGTTAACACCATCATGGCCATGCAAAGCTGAAATACATTGATAAAGCCAATAGCCGTTGCTGAGGCCGGTTGGCTTTGGAAATGCTTTTTTTGCTAGGTGCCGAGGCTGTCGGGACGTAAACCGAGGCAATGAACGGTCTTTACTCTAGACGCTGCTTAGATGAGTTAAATGGCAATCGTGGCACCCCTACCAAGCCTTAGTCCATCTTGACATTGGTAAAACGCTGTAAAGCCGTTTTGCCAAGAATGCCACAAATACATGGACCACCTGAATGAACTCATTAGTGCCCACCAACACATCCGTGAAACCAACAGGCTATCAACGTGCTACCCGGGCACTTAAAAAAGCAATTTGGCATGTCTAAGACCACGCTCACCAAAACTTCCCAACGGACCAAAACGTACCCTCAACGCATTTTGTAATCCGGCACGGAAATGGACAATAGAAAACACCACTCATGGGCAACGAAAGCGCAGACTTTTTAGGAGGAGTAACATTTGAACCAGCATGCACTTCTAAGGGTCCATCAGTGTTCCTCGGCTCCCCACAGCACAGTAACCCTTATGAGTGCCATTTAAAACAGTATGCACTTCGAAGGGCCCCCCAGTGACCTCTGCTAGTCACTCACCAGGCGGATAAATCCGAAGCCTTTGTCCTTGTGAATGAAGACCTCGCCAGGCTTTCCATACTTCTCGAACAGCTTCCTCAGCTCTTCCTCGGTGATGTCCTGGGGCAGATTCCCCACAAAGAGACGACTGCGCTGAGTGTACGTCTTTTCGCCAGGCTTCCGGAAGTTGGTCAAGTCGATGGTGAGACCATCATCTACGGGCAGAAGAAAAGCAGGTTTGTTGGGGACTTTAGGTTTTAAGATAAAACTTTCAGCATGCATCTTATCGAAATCTATCACAACAAGCAGGGGGGTCAAAATGCTACCTGGTCTGTAAGAAAATGCTCACTTCCACAGGCATAACGTAGCGAGACATTAAAGCACTTGTGCTCATGGAAGAACCCACTGATGGGGTCATAGGTGGCTTATGGATGATCAAAATGCGAGATACTTTTTTTTTTTTTTTTTTTATAAAAAGGACCAGATGTGAACCTAGAAGCGAACACAGCAAGCACTTGCAGGCGGTAGAAGCCAAACAGCCGATGCCTTTGCCCAAAGACTTACTGACGCTCGGGATGGGCTCCTCCTCTTCCTCTCCGTTGGTGGGAGACAGCGGCTCGTCCTCCATAATGTAGTGCTGCGGGTAGGGGTTCATCTGGTACTGAGGATGCCTTCTGGGAGCGTGGTTCTGCTGCTCCATCCTGTTGTAGCCACGACTGCCCTGCATCATCTAGAAAAGAGTTGAAGACCTGCTTAGAACGTAGCGCCAGAATAATCACTGGACATCACTTCCGCTTAAAGCCACTGCTCTTCCGCCTTTAAAGACAACACATGGGGAGGCCTCCCCACACTTCCGTCCCGGGGATGAAGGGACTCGGGGGGCTCTAGATAATCAATATTACACAGAGGATTTTAATGGCAGATTAGTGAAGCCGCCCAGTACCCTGGACCATCACAGCTACACTCTCCCCATAAAGTCCCAGATACTATCACAGGATCCATGGTAATGCCGGGGCCCTGGCCCATCACCCCCACGCCTTGAACAAATCTCGGCTCCTCACAGCACCCTGGAGCACCACGCCTCCTCTGCCATGAGTCTCACCCACCGTGAGAGCGGGCCAGTGCCCTAGCAACGACGTTACGTTTAAGGCTCTATATCACCCCAGCCTCCCTCCCGAACCGTCACGACTAAGCCTTGGACAAACCTCAGCACCCTCGACCACCACACTAGCACCGTCGCGCGAATCTCCCCCACCTTGAGTGGCATAATCACCCTCTACGCCCCAATAACAATCTCACTAACGGTGCTGGGACCGGAACTACTTTGAAGGGCCCCGGCCCTCACCCACTTGAAATAATCCCGTCAAGCCCAGAATACTCTGGACCGGGGAGAGCCCCGCTCTCCGCCGCGTCTCCAAGCAACAGGTCAGGAGCGGCCCGAGGGAATAAATAAGACCCTCCCCACCTCGGCTGAACCCCAAAAGGACCCCGGGAACTGACAGCCCCAGGCCGAGCGGTAATCTATCCACCGCCGCGCCCCTAAAACGGCATCGCCACCTCGGGATGGGAAAGCATCCCACGCGCGAAACAACTCCCGCCCGAGGGGGGGGGGGGCCTGGATAGTGCGCCCGGCTGCTCTCCACCCGTCTGCCTTGGGGGACCACGCACGGAGCCCGTAGACACGGAGCCCGCTCTCCCTCAGGCCCCGCACTCACTCCGACTGCACTCGGCAGCACCTGGCCTGCGCTCCGCTCTAGGCCTAGAGACCCCAGCCGCGCTTAC
Organism: Calotriton arnoldi; assembly: GCA_963921515.1. Taxonomy (NCBI): domain Eukaryota; kingdom Metazoa; phylum Chordata; class Amphibia; order Caudata; family Salamandridae; genus Calotriton; species Calotriton arnoldi. Next base: position 912,173 of record CAWUFW010000725.1, read on the forward strand.
CTTTGCGGCTCTGCGGTGCTCTCCCCGCGGCTGAGTCGGTCTCCGGGCGCTGTTCGGGGAGAGGACGGGGTGGAATGAGGGGGTGCGGGGTTCGGTGTCGCACGGGGGTAGGAGCGAGGTTCGGGAAGGGAGTGGGGGGAAGCCGGGCCTTGGACGTCGAGTTTCCTCAGCGGCCTCTGCACGGGGCTAGCGAGAGAAAGAGCGCGCGCACAACCAAACTTCGCGTGCCCCAGCCCCGCCTTTATCACCAACGGGTCACGCCCCACGCTTGCTGCCTATTGGAGCTCTGCCGCTGCTTGTAACAGAGAGCTAAGATTATCATTTGACAAGCGATTCGTCGATCTTAACAGGTGGTGTTTCCGGTTGTCCGGTACTGGTGATTGGCTACCTAAGACCTCGGTGACGCGATGGGGGACAGGACATGGGCCGACATTTTGATTTTTTCCAATCAAGTTAGGTTGGTGGACCGCCAGGCATAGGAGAGAAAGGCGATCTGGAAACGTCGGTGCGGCGCTCGCTGTGCGCATGCGCAGACTGTGCAGTGAATGCGCCACCGGCCGGGCTTTGTTTCAGCATCTGCCATAGCCCCCCCCCCTGTAGATTTGGGGCAACCTTCCCAATTGGGCCAAAATCTAACTGCTCCTGGGGGTGGGGCAAGAATATATTATTGCTCCTTCTGGGGGTTGTGGTATTGCTCTATGCCATTTTATTGCACATTCTGGGTATTTGGGTATTGCTCCACACCCCATCCTTGTGTTTGTTTTGCCTCAATTTTGAAATCTCTATGGCAGGGAACTCCAACCTTTTCTGTAGTGAGGGCTGGTTCTGAGCGGTGAAAATTATTGTGAGCTACTGAAGCTAAACAACTCGTGCATTGTTACCAGACACCCCCTCGTCCAGCTTCATTGGCTTTAGGCAATGTGCGTAGAGCTAGATACTACGGATTAAATAAAATACGTTGACATGGGGCACTATGACGGCTGCCATGAGAGTGTGATCTTTTGGGGATGTATGAACAGGTGTGCGTATGAATGGCATATGTGTGTATGGGCGACTGAAAGCCTGGGTTGTTTGTACTTGTGAAACAGGACATACCTTTCTCCATATGTGAGACCGTTGTATGTATAAAACATACAACCATTTATTTTAAATGGGAGAAATTAAAAGTGTAGAAAAATGTTCTTCAAAAATGTTAAAAATATGGAATATTTTTCTGTACTTTAAAGTTCTCCCATTTTATAAAAATACTGTATTTTTCAGTTATTTGTATGGCACAGTGTCTACTGGCCACTGGGAGAAAGAGGCCTGCTATTTGTAAATATGACACTTTGAAATAGCAGAAAACTAAAATGAAGAGTTAACTTAATCATTAAGGTAACTTTTCTGAAAGCGCTCGCATCTCCATTTATCCTGAATACACAAAGCAGGTGTCAGATATCACGCAGTCAATTTAGTAGATTAAAAGATTTAATGGAAGAAGTGCAGCACAGCAACAAGTTACAACTGCCCAGCAAACAGGAACAGTACAACTCACCTGAGTGCTTAGCAGCAACCCAAAGTTCTAAGTAGAACTGGAATGTACATTATAAAAATGCAATAGCATTAAAGGGAAAGGGGAGAAATAGAAACCAATGAACTGCAATTGTAACATATCTCCTTTTTTTCACAAGAAAGAAACAAAGAATACAGCATGTGTAATTATGTAATGTAATCAGAAAATCTCTTGGGAGGACATCTTGAACGGAAAGAAGACTTGACCCTAGAGGCCACCGCATCTTTGGATAAAGTGGGTACCTCGGGTGTGATCTTGTTTGAAACACATGGACACTTGGCAACACGTCTGATGTTCCACAACTTGCCATCTTGAGTGATAACAGTGTTATCAAATACTTTTACAATTTTCATGGGCTTACCAAATCTGTCAGAACATTTAGTGATAAAACCAGGTCTTTTAATCCTGACCAAATCACCAACTTCAAAACTGGGGGTTTTGGTATTCCATTTGCAATCATACCATTCTTTGGTTTTTGCCTGTTTAGTTTCCACCCTTTGAGCCACATCACTTATCGTCTCATTTGAAAAAGGTTTGTTCTTACATTTATCTTTGAACCACCAGGGACAAATTTTTGACGCAGGGTCACGCCCTTTAAGAAGGCGAAAAGGACTGACCTCTGTAGTGGAATGTGGTGTAATCCGATATAACCAAAGTTTCTCTCTCAACAAATTTCTCCAATTTCCTCCCAGCTTGCTTACATCAGATACAAACCCCTTCAGAACCGTATTAAATCGCTCAACCAAACCATTTTCGTGGGGTTCATAAACAGAAACAGTGCAATGTATGATATTTTGACCTTTTAAAAACTTTTCCATTTCAGAAGACGTAAGTTGCACTCCATTGTCAGTCACAAGAAGTGAAGGACAACCCTCTCTGGAAAAAACATCTTTGAAAAATTCTATAACCATATTGGTAGAGGAATTGGATGCAAATTTTACTTCTGGCCACTTTGAGTGATAATCCACCAGAACAAAAGCATAGCGAGAATCATGAGGTAGACACATGAAGGGACCTGAAATGTCAAAGGCCACTTTTTTCCACGGCTCAACCGGCCAATCTGAATTCTTTAACGGGGGCACATTGAGTTTCATCATTTTCTCACTACTCATGCAAACCTCACATTCTCTAACCGTGCGATCAACCATGCGATCTAAACCTGGCCACCAAAGTAGTTTCTGACCAAACGTTTCATAGCAGACATGCCAGGGTGAGATTTGTGTGCTAAATCCAAAATGACCTTTTGGATACCAAAAGGTGGCACACATTTTCCACATTTATATATCAAATCTCCTTCCAACTCTAATTCATCAGATACTTTAAACATGGGCATAAATTCCTCTGCCAAATTCCTCCTGTCCGGCCAACCCTCTAACATGTATCTCTTTATAGCCTGCCAAGTGAGATCTTGTTCTTCCGAGCGTTTCCAAGCTTCTTCAGTGATACCTTCAAACGACCCCATCACCACATCTTGTATGGTGGTAACAATATCAGAGTCATCAACCTGATCATTACAGGTGATCTGACAAGGGAGGCGAGACATGCAATCAGCGATGACATTTTTCTTACCTGGAACAAACTCAGGTTTAAAACAGTACTCCTGCAACCTAGAGGTAAGTCTGGCAATGCGAGCCGTGGAGTTCCACCCACCACCCGGGTTAACTAAGGGTTTGTGGTCCGTCCTCAAAATGAATTTGCTACCCCAAATGTAGTTTCTGAAATGTTCAATCGCCCACACACAGGCTAGCAGTTCCTTTTCAATGACTGCGTACCTACACTCTGTATCATTTAGGGTGCGGGAAGCAAAGCACACATTCCACTCTTCTTTAGCACACTTTTGTGACAAAACCCCACCAATGCCGTATAAACTGGCATCCACCGTAATGATACACTCCTTGTTCATACAAAAGGGCTTAAGTGTGGGAGCTTTAAGGATGTCAGTTTTGATTGACTCAAACGCTTGCTGTTGCTCTTGTTTCCATTCAAAACTGGTATTATGTCTTAGTAGTTTCCTAAGGGGCTCCATTTTGAATGCAAAATTATTAACAAACTTACTATAGTATTCGCACATGCCTGCAAATGAAAGTAATTGTTCTTTGTTCGTGGGAGAAGGTGCATTAGTGATACCTAGGACATTTGATTTCTTGGGAACCACACCATCTCCAGAAAGAGTGTGACCCAGATATTCCACAGAGGTTTTGAACATTTTACATTTGCTGGATTTCAGGGTCAAACCACTCCTCCTCAACCTCTCACAAACATCTTTTAAATGTTTCACATGTTCTTCTACCGTACTGGTAAAAATTAAAATGTCGTCCTGAAAACATTTGACATTTATCAACATCCCTGAATATGTTGAACATAACTCTTTGAAATACCGATGCTGCAGAGGCTAAGCCGAACGGCATCCTGGTGTATTGGTACAATCCCTGCGGGGTGATAAAAGCTGTGAGACTTTTGGATTCATCAGTAAGGGGAATTTGGTGGTATGCCGACCTAAGATCCAGAGTGGAGAAAACTTTGGCACCCTCCAACATTGAAACAACCTCATTAATGTTGGGAAGGGGATGACAGTCTACGATGATACACGCATTGAGTGCCCTGAGATCAACACATACTCTTAAATTCTTGTCAGGTTTCCTCACCAAAACAATGGGAGAAACCCATTCAGCTGAGTCGATGGGCTCAATAATAGCTTCGGATACCAGATCATCCAACATTTTTTTAAGTTCTTCTCTGACGTTAATGGGAACACCCCTCAATTTTTGTTTCACAGGAATTGCCCCACTTTTAAGTTTAATTTTATGAGAATAATTTTTTATCTTACCTAAGACATCTGAAAAAACATCTTTAAATTCTTCTTGTATCATACACTCCTTCTCCTCAAAAGTAACAACAGCAATACTATCTAAAGATAAACTCTCATCCAACATCACTGGTTCTTTTGCACGGGGATTAAGAATGATCCCCAATTTCCATTGATCTTTCCATCCTAACACATTTACTCCCTTAACCGCAATATACAATTTGACCGCGGTACACCTAGTTTTAAAACATAGGTCCACCTCCAAATAACCCATAACATCAATTCTGGATCCATCAAAGCTTTCAGCAATGATGTCGGATGGTAACATTTTGGTGAGATCCAGAACTGGACTCAATCTATTGACAAAATAATCCTTTGAAATAATTGTCCAGGGAGAACCTGAATCCGCCATTAGTTCAAGATTTACACCAGCCACCTCAACTTCACACATAGGACGCTTTTTGCAATGACAAGATACAGGATCATTCACATTAGAAATTCCTTCAGAAAGATAAACTATAAAACCTTTGTTGTCATCAGTGCATCCGCCACATTCACACTTACACACAGTGGAATTTCTCTCTGAAATACAAGACACTTTACCACGTGTGTTGGAAGAAAATCTCCTAACATCTCTACAAACAGAAGAAAAATGTCCCAATCTGCCACACTTTCTGCACTCTTTGTTAATAGCAGGACATCCTCCATACGAGGCCATGTGTGTCCTGCTACCACATTTGTAACACATGAAAGATCTATCATTTCTGTCAAACTTTCTGAAATTCCCATAATTGCTAGGCCGAGTGGAACTCAAGCCAGCAGAAGCGTTGTCATTTCTCTGTGTTTCCATGCGTTTAATGGCACAAACTTCATCACTAGAATCTGATTTGGTTCCATTGGTGTTCTTAACGGTGAGCATCCATTTCTCAGATTGCTCCAAAGCTTTAGCAATGGAAATTGCTCCAGATAACTTGGGATCTCCTAATTCCCATAGACGTTCCTGAGTCTTCTTATTTTTGACATGCACAATTATTTGATCTCTCAGCATTTCATCGCACATATTCCCAAAGTTACAGTGCAAGGATAAGGATCTCAACGCAGTTAGAAACTCATCAAAAGATTCAGAATCGTTTTGTACCCTCGTGTAAAATTTATATCTGTTAAGAGCTATATTTGTAACTGGTTTAAACCTTTTCACCATTCTAAGTAATGCCTCCTTATATACGTTGGCACCTTCACCTTCGCCTTCTGTGGGTGGAACTTGGGGTAAAGCTCTAAAAACAACTTGCCCTTCCGAGCCCAAACAATGCAAGAAAATGCTTTTTTTCTTTCAGCTCCCATGCGTTCCCCATCAATGGCCCTCATGTAATTAATGAATTCCTCCTTCCATCGTGTCCACGGAATGGGGGGATCCCCTTTGTTTTGAAGGAATTTGTCAGGAGGATCAAACTGCATGGTTCTACTGTGAGGAAGAAACGCACACAGGGTGGTATACCAAGTAACAATATTGTTTAACGAGGGCTACGTAGGTGCAAAAAGTTACTTCGAATCCAGTATAACAAGTCACGATGAAAAGAGAGAAACAACAATATATATAAAAAAAATGTTAAAATAATCAATATCCCAAAAATTACTAGTGATAAAAATCATCAACGGGTGGTAAAATGACCAATTGGAGTAATTCACTTGTAAGAGAATGCACTGAAAATGACTTGTAATGAAAGTTATGACATTAAGGTTGTGCCTTGACACATATAACGGCTCCAACTTGTTTCGTTTTTTTTAAAGAGTACTTTGTGGATGGCACTGAATCAAAAAATGTGCGTGAAGCAAATGAACTTACTTGCGTAGGCTTTTAACAGTAATAAAACTTCGACACAACGCTTCTCTCTTCCGTAAAAGCGTTGCTATGGCAACAATGGATAAACAAAATGGCCGTCACGTTGCGTGTTACGTAAACACGCAGATAGTGACGTGCCTGCGCCTAGCTGTGGATGAGGAGTGTGACGAAGAAAATCTGGAATCCTGCGTCAGATCAATCGCAGCTAATCTGGCTCGCTCCTCCAGCATGGTGCATGTTTCTTTTTGAAAAGGTAAGCGCGAGCGCTTTCCGCTGCACTCTCCGCTGTAATTCGCCCAGAAAGCCGAAAACGTCCAAAAATGGGTATCAGATAACTGGAAAAACTTCCTTAACGCGGATTTTCGGCATCAGCCCTCTGCAGCTTCAGACAGCGTCGTCTGCTCACCAGCAAATATAAATACATAGATAACACAGTGCTATCAGGGTTCAGGAACACTCCACGCCTGTGCTGCATACAATGTTGGTAGGGGTGTTCCTCTCCTCTCCTCGTCGCCAATTTGTAAGATATCACGCAGTCAATTTAGTAGATTAAAAGATTTAATGGAAGAAGTGTAGCACAGCAACAAGTTACAACTGCCCAGCAAACAGGAACAGTACAACTCACCTGAGTGCTTACCAGCAACCCAAAGTTCTAAGTAGAACTGGAATGTACATTATAAAAATGCAATAGCATTAAAGGGAAAGGGGAGAAATAGAAACCAATGAACTGCAATTGTAACAGCAGGTCCATGAGCAGCGTAAATCCTTCAACGCAGCTAAACAAAAGCTCTGCTCCTTAAACCTCCAATATATGCTGTTGTATCCGGCCCGGCTCAAACTTCTGTTTAAGGGGAAATCTCATTTTTTCGATCGTCTGGAGGAGGTCTGGACCTGGTTGGACATGGGTGACGTGGTGCCCGTGACCCGGACAGGTTCTGGTCATGGGAGATCCCTCCCCCCGGGACAGAGGGGGGACAAGGGGTGACAACAACATCCCTCCTGGTGACACCAACAGAGAGCCTGTGGGATCGCAAATGATAAGGATTGTAGAAGATGGCACTATGCGCATGCAGGGCTCTCCGGAAGCTGCGCTGGGGGTTGCAGCTGCTGCCCCCTGACGGATCTTGACTCAGCGGAGGACGCAGTGGACTCACAGTTGGACTTTGTGCTCAATACCGTCACAGAGACAATTCCACCATTGGAAGAATCATAAAGCCATGACCAGCTGTATCCTTACTGTTTAAGGGACTAGGAAATGGGTATCGGTCGATGAAAGCATTGAGAGAACTCGAGGGTGGGGGACATGTCACCCTTGGAATGGGCTCTGCGGGGGGATACCAGCTTGACAAATACTGGGCATCATCAACCATAGCTGCAGCTATGGGGTGGGCCGGGAGCCCACGGTTTTTACATTCTCTTGTTCTCCCTTCCCTGTTGGACAGTGAGGGGTGATGTGCGAGTCCTGGCACATACAGTGGGTGGACGCAGATAGAACGCTTGTTACTCTATGTGGTGTGTCTGTGGGAGGGAGGGGTTCGTTTATTGCAATTGTCATAGTTGCATTGTTGGGAGTTTTGTTGGATGGCAGTCGAGACACATGTAAAATCACTTGGGATGGGGGGAGATGAAACTATAGCACCGCACGGCTCATGGCAAGTACCTATAGATTCCTTACTTGGAATGTCAGGGGCCTGGGCTCACATAAGAAGCACTATAGGGTGCTTGACATAGGATAAATATCGCTCTCGTACCAGAAACTCATCTGGTTGATGCAGGGGTAGCACGTCTCAAGAAGAAATGGCGAGGCTAACTATATCACTCCTCATATTCTACTTATGCTTGGGTGTAGGAAGCTGACTCTGTATATACTATACCAAAGTGAGGTATAGTGTGCACAGAGTCCAGTGGAACCCCAAAGGTAGGCGGAGGTAAAATTAGATGGAACCTTACTCTCTATTTGTGGTAGTGTGGTCGAGCAGTAAGGCAGTATCAGAGGACAGTGTTAAGCATTTGTTGTACACTCTCAGTCAGCAAATGAATTCACACACTCAAAGACTGAACTTCAGACCAATTGTTTTTGTATAAAAATATTCTTTTAGTTATTTTATTTCTAGAACCAAGCAAGCCTGGCACAGGTAAGCAATAAATACTTTACAGTAATACTTTACGCCCGGTTTCCCTTCTACCTCTCCTGAGCAAACTTCTGGAAAAGTATATTAACAAACACCTGTCAGACCATGTCGAATCTTCAGGCAGCCTTGACTCATCGCAGTCAGGCTTTAGACCCAAGCATAGCACGGAGACAGCCCTGGTGGCTGTCACGGATAACATCAGGCTAGCATTAGATAGGGGTCAATCCACTCTCCTGGTGCTGTTAGATCTCTCAGCCGCATTCGACACGGTCGACCACCAGATCCTGCTCAGGAGACTGGAGGAATCTGGAATTGGGGGAATGGCCTTGCGATGGATGACAAGCTTCCTTTCCAACCGCTCTCAGACAGTCATCCTGGGACCTTTTCGATCTAAAACTAGGGAACTGACCAAGGGAGTGCCCCAGGGCTCATGTTTGAGCCCCAAGCTGTTTAATATCTATGTCGCTGCCTTGGCCGATCTCCTGAGGACTTATGGGTTCACGCCAATATCATACGCGGATGACACCCAGCTTACCTTCTCATTTAACAAAACCACCCTCTCCGCTCAGTCTACCTTCTCCTCCGGCATGTTAGCAATTTCCCAATGGATGCATAATAATTTTTTACAACTAAACGCCGGGAAGACCGAAATTATGCTCTTCGGAGAGGCTGTAATGCTGTGGTCACCAGAATGGTGGCCAGGAGAGCTGGGTAGCTCCCCCGCGCCTAAGACAGTAGTAAAAAATCTAGGGGTTCGCATCGAGCAGGCCTTGAACATGAAAGAACACGTAACCCAAACTGTCGGATCCTGCTTGCATGTGCTCAGTCTACTGAGACGAGTCTTCCCTTTCCTTCCAGACTCCACACGTAAAACTCTTATTCAGGCTCTGGTATTGAGCAGACTGGACTACTGTAATGCCTTGCTGGTTTCTGCTAACAAGTCATCACTGGACCGTCTACAGATAGTCCAGAATACTGCGGCATGACTGGTACTAAATGCCCCTTACAGAACGGCCTCCCTTCCTCTTCTTCAACAGCTCCATTGGCTACCGGTGCGGAAACGTATAAGGTTTAAGGTTTGCTGCATCGTTCATAAGGCGGTATATGGTAACGGTCCAGTTTACCTCACAGAGAAATTTAATAGCTACACTCCGTCTAGGGATCTCCGCTCTGGATCCAAATCACTGCTGGTGGTTCCTCGGGTCAAGAAGTCAAGGACTGGTGGGAAAGCTTTTTCGCATCTTGCTCCCCGCTATTGGAATCAGCTTCCCACCTCGCTGAGGCAATGCCCGGACCACCGTCAGTTCAGAAAGTCTCTGAAAACTGCTCTGTTTTAGAATCACGGTCAAGCCAGCCTTCTTCTGTATGTCCGCAAGCGCAGAGATACCCCTTCGGGGGTGATTCAGGCGCTATATAAACCGAATAAATAAATGCTGATTGTAAAACAGTTCAATTGCAATTGTAAATGTACTATGGTTTGACTTACAGTATTGTTTCAGAGAAATGCAATCACTTGTAAATACAGTACATAGACTTCAATGGGATTTTCAGTAAAATAGCAGGTAAGTTACTTTTGGATTACTTTTCTTACTCAGTGCTGTATGCCTGGATGCAGCACTGGGACATTTCCTGTAAACAGGTGAGTAAAAGCGTTTTTGTTAAATCGTACAATTTTAAAGAAATTCTTTAGATTTCAAAACTCCACACTTAGAAACTTTTTCAAGAAAAAGTGTCAATGTTATCCTACGGAGGAACATATGGTTATCGGCTTTTAGCTAAGTAATCAGTCTTTGGAGTTGAGGTTCTGGGGTTAGACTCAGGGGTCCCCCAGGGTCAGTGATGCACTCTTGTTACACCCTCAGCAGCACTAGGGCGGCCGGGTGCAGAGTGTTGAGGCCCAATGTTATCCAATGGGGAAAGGGGGCCTCCGGTTGGTGGCTGCTGGCAAGCAGGCCACTGGGTTGTGGGAGCAAAGCTCCTGGACTTTAGCTCAGGGCAAATGGGGAAACAAATTAGCACCAAAGGTGCACCCTCAGCGGCACTAGGGCGGCCGGGTGCAGGGTGCTGTTTCGAGGTCAGATGTCCTGTTGTTTCCAATGGAGAACTTCCGGTTTGCAAAAGCACTGCAGGCAGGGAGACGAAGGACTTCTGGGTGCGACCACCACTTCGATAGGTAAGTTGGGAAGTTAGGGGTTGGTTAGGCACCGTCTGTTTGGGCACACAAGGCCGTGGGGCGTCGGGTGCAGGGGTGCCTTTTGGGGTCGGATCTTCTTACCAGCTCCGGGTCGCGGTTAGGGGGGCCTTCTGGATTTAGGTTGCAGGTGTCGGCTGGAGGCTTGAGGCAGGTCAGGGGTCGCCGGATCTCGGTTCAGGATCGCCGGGGTGACCTCCTCGTGGTGTTTGCCAACTCGAGCTCGGGCCGTGGACGGCGGGTGCAGAGTGGGGCGGATTCGCGGTCTCCGGCTGCTGCCAGAGGTTGCAGTTGAACCAATCCGGTGTTCACGGGAGAAGCAGTCTTTGGAAGTGAAGGCAGGCAGGTCCTCCGGGGTTTTTGAGGTTGCTGGCTGCAGGACACACCGGGATTTCGCAGGAGCAGGTTCGAGGGGGAGACAGGCTGGTAGGGCTGGGGCCAAGTCAGTGGGCGTCTTCCTCTTGTTAGCTGCTGCATGGCTGTTCGGTCCTTCTTCTTCTTTTCTTCTTGTTTCTTGTCTGGATCTGAGGAAGCAAGGTTCAGGGGTGCCCCTAAATACTAGATTTAGGGGCGTTACAGGTAGTTAAAAGGCAGGGACCAATGGGTCCCTTCCTGGGGTGGGTACACCCCTATTATGCCACCCTCCAGTGGGAGGGGGCATGTGCCTGTCCCTGGTTGGCTGAGTCCCCCCATCTTCAAGATGGCGTGGACTGAGAGTTGTGCTTCACCTCGCCTCCCCCACCTGAGGGGTGGAGTTGGCAGAGGTGGGCACACCTCTCTTCCTCTCTTGTTTTTCCCGCCGGTTCTCCCGCCCAAAGTGGGGGTCAGAACCGATGGGGACCAGTTGCTGAGGGCAGCAAGTGGCCTGGGGAAGCTCACAAAGGCGGCAAGCCTTTGAAGCTTCCCCTTCATGAACCCTGCCCAACCTGGGGGAGGAGGCTTGGCACCTCGTCCCAGGATGTGCATTGTTTCAGGCCCCAGAGAGCAGCAGGCTCTCGACCCAGGGGTCCAGAAACATGTCTGGTGGTGGCAGCTGAAAGCAGCCACTCAGCCAGGACACTAGAGGTGGGTTAGTTTTCAGGGGGCATCTCTAAGATGCCCTCTGTGTGCATTTTTCATTAAATCCCACACTGGCATCAGTGTGGGTTTAATGTGCTGAGAAGTTTGATACCAAACTTCTCAGTTTTCAGTGTAGCCATTATGGTGCTGTGGAGTTCGTAATGACAAACTCCCAGCACCATATACTCTTAATGGCAGCACTGCACTTACAATGTCTAAGAATGGACTTAGACACTGTAGGGGTACAGGGCTCATGCACCTGTACCCTCACCACTGGTATAGTGCACCCAGCTAGAGGGGTGACTGATCTATGCCAGGGCAGTGGGTTGTAGGCATGGCACACACGGATGTGTGCCATGTCGACTCTTCACTTTGTTCTGCACCAAAACACGCAGCCTCCAAAGGCAGTGTGTGAGTGTAGTGGTACAGGACCTCTAAGGGTGGCACAATAAGTGCTGCAGCCCTTAGAGGCCTTCTCTGGTCATAGTGCCCTGGGTACCTGTGGTACCATTTACCAGGGGCTGACCTGTGGCCAGAGATGCCAATTGGGTTTAGGCTTCAATGCAGTTTTAGGGAAAGAACATAGGCCCTGGGTACCTGATTAGCAGGAGCCCAGGGAACACTCAGTCAAAGTACATCAGCAATTCAGCAAAAAGTGGGGGCAACCATGCAGAAAGAGGGCACTTTTGTCACATTGGGGGACACTGAAATGGGTGGTACCGGGCGTTCCCTTCTCAATTACCTATTCGGAGGCAGATGTGGGGGGGAATGATATATCCTACAGCAGGGCTCTCTTGACGGTAGACCAATAACACTCCTCAATAACTATGCCCCCAACAATGATGACCCATCATTCTTCCAGACGATCCAGGATCTGGTAATGCAGGAGGGGGAAACCCCCGTTTTATGGTTGGGAGACTTTAATTGTATCCTGGATGGGGACTTAGATAGGTTGCTCCCTTGACAAAACACTAAGCCGCTGATGACAGCCACACTACAGGACGTCATGTGTAACTTAGGATGTACTGATGTATGGAGGCGGAATCACCCTTCGCAAAGAGAGTACACATGTCATTCCACAACACCTTTAGTAGACTAGATAGAGTACTGTGCTCCGATCAAGTCATGCTGGATGAAGTGATAGTAACACACCTGGGCCGATACCTTTCCGACCATTCCCCTGTCAGCTGTGAATAGAGTTGGGGAGGACCATATCAGGGCTGTAGCTATTGGAGGTTGCAGGCGGATGTACAGCGCCTTCTGTTCTCCCAGGTAGGTGTTTGAGGCCTGTGAGAAGTTGGCCTGGCATATGCTGTCCACTAATTATAGTGGGCACCTTGCACCAGTCCAAACAACCCCTTATTGGAGATAGGTTAAAAGACAACCTTATTGAAAGCTATCCTAGTGGTAGCTATGGAGAGCAGCCTTCAGGCTAAGTCTTGAAGGAATGTAAAGCAGCTTGTTTTACCAGTCTATAATCTCTTGAGTGATCAAATGAAAGAGCACCACACCAGGTATATATTCAAAATATATGTATTTATTGCTAAACACACCCTCTAGTCTCTTTATGAGGCTAGAGTTCAAGTACATAAGTTATAAGATATTAAATCACAGTAATAGCACAAATACACGCTTGGGGCCTAGGGGCGTACCAAACCATATACCAATAAAGTGGTATGCGAACCACGACTGAACTAGACACTAGGCCTAGAGCCTCTAGAAGTGCTTGGACCACAAGGAACCACCCAAGGTAGTGACACAGGGGACCCACGGGAGACGCGTGCAGTGTAAATACACAACCGCGATACGCCGTTAACTTCTATGGAGAAAGTCGGGATCGGGAAAATAGAGGAAAGGGACACTTAAAAGAGGACTAGGACAAAACCCTTTGAGATCTAGGACTTTGAAGAGTCTCTACCCACGGGAGCACCGGAGTACTCGTGTTACCTCACCCAGGGAAGCCGGGTGCATAGGTGCCTTTCGGGGTCGGGTTTCGTCGTCGATTCGAATGGCGATCTGCTGCAAAGTGCTGCTGGCGGCCAAGAGAAAAGTGTCCGGGTGGATCCAAGAGTGGATCGGAGTTCTGGTGAACCTGAAAGCAGAGGGGACAGAGTCTGGGTCACTAGCCAGTGACCAGGAAGGCGATGGACAGATGCCCACCGATGTCGAGTGCTTCAGGTGCGTTGACGGTCGTCTTGACTCTTCAGCCACGAGGTCCGGGAGGCGTTGTCGGCGACCAGGAGCAGGATTCGGGCTGGTACACGATGTCTGTCGAGTGCTGAGGTGTCGGCGACCGGATTGGACCCAACAAGCCTTGGCAACGGCAAGTCTCGATTAAGATGTAGATCGTCGATGGTGCAGACCAGCAAGGTCTGTGGAACTGGAGGTAAGGATGGGGGTTTTTATGTTTAGTCAGGAAATGGCGCTCAGGCAATTGCGTGTGCTATTAATGAACCTTTGGTAATGCGGTGCTGCCAGATCAGGGGAATAACCCGATAACCCCTGGGGAATCTGTGGGTCATGAGATCCACAAATTATAACATGAGCATAGTCCTGGGCACACGCAGTGAGGGTATTGGTAATGTGATACGCAGTATAGGAGCGTTATTCAAAAGCAACGGTCAACATCAGTATTTATCCAAATAGAAGTTATTTATTTCAACAACTGTGTTGAATATAGTACATCAGCTTAGTAAACCAGCCGACACGTGTTTCGTCACCGGGAACAGTCCCGTGACTCATCAGGGCTGGGAAGGATACAAAGAATAAAAGTAAATAATAAATACAGAAAAACTGATAAACAAAATGGGGCCTAGTCTGTGCCAGACGAGTAATTCGAATGGAGCGGGATCACCCGAAGTGACTTACGGGAACATGAACAGCTAAATGTGACCCATGTAGTCATAAGTGACATTCGTGTAGGTGCCGCTGCCCATGGGACACGGGCGAAAGCGCGGGAAAACATCTCAGCATATTGTGACCGGTGTGATGGTGCCGCTCTCATGTGGAACATCAAACATGAGGAAAGCGCGAAAAACTGTAACATTATATAAGTGTTCAGTGCTAGACAAAGCATTAAGTAGTAGTTGGAGCTAAAGGTGAAGAAAGGAAAATGTAAGCAATAAGAAGGCCTGATATGAAGAGGAAGAAAACGGGTAAAGGATCTGCACTAAGAAACTGCTAGACAAGTACTGAAGAGAGGAGGAGGAGGAAAGGAGGGGACTCAAGAATCAGTGGGAAGAGGATCAGAAGACGTGACATGGAAATGAGGGAAGGAGAAATAAGGTGAGCGGGTGGGTGAAGAGTCCGAAGAAGGGGGAAGCTACTGGAAGGGTTCTGATGATAGACGGAGAGAAAACTCAAGACGAGATTGGAAGGTGTGGGTGGTGGTGAAGGTAACAGGGGAAAAGAAACAAGATGAAGGCTTACCAAAGAACAAGAAAGGTAACGACGACCCGTGGGGGTAGAGTCGAAACCGAGAGTAATGATGACGTAGCCCGGTAGAGGGGGAGGCGAGGTGTTGGAAACAAGGGTGCAGCGAGGAAGGAAACTGCTGGGAGAAGGAAGGAATAAACATGACACAACTGGCACAATGGTAATAACTGGTGGGCTAAAGCAAGGGTAGAGTATGAGAGTCTTACCGAGTGGGGTCTCCTGGGCTGTCGCACGTACGACGAAGAAGCGGGTACGCCTCGGCCGTAGTAAGAGGCAGAATCTAGAATAACATGAAAGGCTGTCCAGTGGCCGGCTCGTTGGGAGGTGCACTATGCCAGGTAGGCGGGGTGCGAGGGTTAGGCTGGGGAAAAGAACGGGAGGGGACGTATGAGGAACACGATACAAAGGCGAGGAGAAAGGTGAATGAAGGAGAAGAAAAAGAAAAACTTACCCCGGGTTCGGGAATAGGAGAGGACTCAATAGGTGTGCATGGCAGGGTATTGGAACGCCTATTGGGAAACAAAGGAAGGGGACACTGCTGTGGTAAGCAAATCGGAGAGTACTGGGGTTGAGGAGCTGGGAGGAACCGCCACGACTCTTACCTGGGGTCCGGATCGGAGAACAGCGAGGGCGTACTGGAGCCGTGAAATGAGTGAGACAGGAAGGTGGGAGGGGAGCTATAACGAGAATAGAGGTGAAAGGCTAGAGCGGGAACAATGGGAGATCCGACCTGGCGGTGGCCATGTTGGAAAACTCGGGGAAAGGGCGGAAGTAATGCGCATGAGCGGGGGACGAGACACTATCTGTAAGGCACCCGCTGCCTCGAAAAACTAGCATGGGAATTAGGGCGAAAGACGAAGAGTACAGTCAGAGGTACGTGACAGAGTACAGACAAATCTCAAAGGCAGTCAGTTATGAACAGATAAGACACTGAAAGGATAATGTATGTTACAAAGACAGTGGGGACATGTGAAAGGATATAAAGAGGGGAGATCCTGACCCCGAGTATTACGTATGTAATGTCAAGAAAAGACATATCTCGAAGGCAGTCAATTACGAACAGTTATGACAATGAAAGATTAATGTGTATATCATACTTACATTAGGTACATGTGAAACGATATAATGAGGAGAGAACCTTAGACTGAGTATCAAGATCGTTAGGTTAAAAAGGACAGACATGAGAAGTGCGGTAATGCAGATCAACTATATCAAAACCTGAATCGTAGGAAGCTTAGTCAGTGGGGAGATGTAGAAATAACACGGAAGTATGGTTAAGGGAGAAAAATTCAGGGGGTTAAACATGCAGGCAATGATAGGCACACATTATGAGATACTGAGCCGACGATGCCACATGAGTAGTATGGAGAGTAGACATACCAATATCTACTGATTATATGGGAAGAAAACAGATGTCCGACGGGAGCTTCAGAAATGCGAACCGGACAGATGCTTCTTTGGTGCCTGCCAAGCAGGGGAGTCACTCCTTGACCCCAAGGGAGATTCTTCAGTCCTCTAATCTTGTCGTAGAGCGTCGAAGGTCCAGGATTTCGTTTCAGAGTTTCGTCCAGGTATAATCTAATCTTGCTGTGGCAAGGGTTCCCCATTTTAACCAGTAAAACAGGGAGGGACTAACTCTATGACCCCACCTATGGGAGGGTCAAGGGAGGGGGTGGCTACACCCACTTCCCTTTGTCCAGTTTCGCGCCAGAGCAGGGGCAGGTAGCCCCTGAGCTGGTTTGAACTGGCATATGAACAGAGGAGCCTTTTGCTCCCCCAGTGCAGGACTTCAAAGCACTCTAAGAGTGCACCCACCCAGCCCCAATACACATTATCCTGTCTGGGGAGGTTGTGGAAATAAAATCTATAATTATGCCCCTTCGCTGCCCTCTGCGCGATCTAATTATGCCCCTTTGCGCGATCCCCTTTGCGCGATTAATAATTGCCCACATTAAAAGCCGACACCATTTTGTTTTTAATTCACCCTTTGGTGTCCCAAGACCCCGAGCACGAGCACGACACCCCTGCACCTGGTTTTCCTCATTTTCACCATCTGTCTCTGTGGTTTCTGCCAAGTCCGGGAAACCAGTACATGAGTTCCTGCTCCCCGCAGAGATGGTTCATGTTTCTGACATGAAGCACGAGCACAAACCCCCAAATGAGGAAGCCTTCCCCTTCCAACTGTCAGACTATTTCACATCGCAAGTCCCCTCACGAAGCCTAAGACACTCCCCATTTCTTCACACTCTGCTCCTCTTGCTGAATCTTTGTTCCTCTATCTGCCACGACCTGTTTGTTCCTCTATTTTGCCTCGTGACCAAGACTGTATAAATATTCTGCTGTTGAAAATAAAGACGCCCACTTAAAGAGAGGGACTTGAGAGATTGCTCCTGTGCCCGCTTGGTGCTGGAAGCGCTCCCTTTAACTCGAGTTATTGGTCTTCTCCTCCTTCATTTGAGCACCACGGACTCCTCGCTTTGCATTGACAAGAAATTATGATTTATTAAGCATAGAAATTCAGAAATGAGGTAATAAGTAAATTTAATTTACCACAGTAATTGGCGCCCGAACAGGGACCTTCCCTTTCCCCACGCGCCGGCGATATTGGACCCGGTACTGTCCCCTCCTGACCGTTGACGGACTTCAAAAGTGCACAACGCGGGGAATTCCCGCTAACTCCTCGAGGCGAAGAGGGGGACCGACTGCGGCCCAGCATCCACACGAGGCGGTGAGGAAATAGCGGAACGTCCTGAACCAAAGCCCAACCTGCGAAGCAGACGAGTCCGAGGTTCTACAAATCCCACCTTGAAACTGCGCGCCGCGTTTTCCCAAAATCTTCAAGAGGCCTTCCAGTTACTTTTCGGTGAGTACTGCTGAAAAGTATAAAAACGAACCCACAGCTTTTGTGGGGGCGGTAGAGATACGCGTTTTTTGGTTTCTCACCTATCTTTGGTGAGGACTACTAAAACTAGTATAAAAGACGGACTCACTACCTTGTGGGCACGGTAAAGATACATGTTTTTTGTGGGTTTCTCACTTATTTTGTGAGGACTACTAAACTAGTATAAAAGACGGACTCACCTCTTTCGTGGGTACGGTAAAGATATTTGTTCTGTTTATGTTTTTCTCACTTCTAAAATCTTTGAAAGTCTTGCCATCATGCCTATTTTCTCGAAAATACGTAAGATGGCAACCAAAAGGAGTATTCTTGAGAAGGAAATTCCCCTTCCTCCTCGGGATACTCCAGGACACTTCATGTATGCAAAACATGGTGTCGGTGCACTTATTTATTGTGATCTATGGGTAGAATATACTAAAGACCTAGAACTCAGATATAGATGGCCTGAAAATGGTAGTTTTGATACGGAGTGTATTATGAAATTAGAGGAACAGTTATGGAAGAAAAAGAGAGTCCGCCAGTCACAGAGTGACTCAGTAGAATTATGGAGAAAAGAAGCCCATAGGAGGCAACAGAAGGAATTGCATAAAGTTGAAAAGGGTAAGAGAATGTCAGAGCAGGCCAAGAAAGAACAGTTACAAGAAATAGGGAAAGAAGTAGTTAGTGAAAGGAATAAAAGGGAACAATCAGCCATTTCTACTGGTTTTTATCCTGTATTGCCATCTGCACCTGAAAACCTTAACATTGCATCAGCACAGCCTACAGCCCCACCACCAGAGGATACTTTTACTAATTTTCTCTTAGATACTCCACCACCCTATGAAGTTCCAGTCATTCAACACCCTCTGCCTCCGCCACCCCTTTCACAACATAACGCACCACCTCTCACTCCAGAAGGGGGTGCCGTAGGTCCAGACCCAGGTAAAACAATTCCCGACTGCCCCTATGACCCGACTCCGAGCAACACAGGGGAGGCGGGCCGAATAAGTAAAATACTTCATGACTCCTGGGAAGAAATAAGACATCTACCAGCAATTGACACGTTTCTTCAAGCGGCCTCTGAGTTTCTTCGTACTGGAGAGAACTCACGAGCCATTAACGCTATGACTACAAGAAGATCACACCCTGTAAAAATGCACATGTATAGGTTCCTCCTTTGCTGTTTCATAAAACACATACAAGCAGAGGAAAGAAATGTACCAGTTTCACTTTTTGACTTATTAGATTCCGCATCCGACCACACTAGTCTAGAACTTATAAATGATGCACTAGACAGGTTCACCCGTAATGTGACCCGTATTCTGCAAAACTTGCAAACAAATGAAGAGAATAAGAAACTTGAGGAGGAAATTACTGAACCTACTGAAAAAGTCCTACCCGTTCGTTCTTCCGCCCCTAATTCACGAACACCCCCGCCTACATTCCTCCAAGGTCACTCTGAACGGTCATCTCCAGATGAGTTATTTGAAAATACATCCAATGCATTAGACTACTGGTTAGACCAGGAACCTCCGCTTACACCGGAGGAGGAGGAAATAGCCAGAACTGCGACCCTATGGGTCTCTCAATATAAGATATATGACAATGATCTCATAGCCCAGCTTTTTCTAGCATTACCACGCTCACATCAAAGATTAGCAAGTCTCTACATGGTACAACATCTCATCACACTCAATGACACTCATTTTAAACATGATCCAAGACTCGAAGATTTTCTGTCTGACTGCGCTGATAACATGTTCCTCCACAATAGTTCAGTTTTTCTTAACACATTTATAGATTTTAGACAGAAATACCAGAAAGTGACTGGATATAGATCTCCCCATAATACGTGTGGATCAACTAATAGACTTCCTCAAACACGCCAGTTCCCCATGAGAGAGGTCCACCCCAGAGCTGACACGAATGGCGCGCTACAACGCGTCTTCATTTATGTACCCTTGACAAAACTTGAGTTACTAAGGATGAAAGAGATGGTTCCCTCCCACTCAAAGGATCCTGCTGGATTCTTTAAGGAATTAGGAGATGTATTAATGATGGGAACATATACTCTTTCTGATATCACAGCAATTCTGAAATTATTGTTGCCATCAGGTATATATGACAAACTAAGAGAAAAAGATTGGGAAGTAGCAGGTGAACACATTAAATGGACTGAACTTCAGAATGACGAAAATACTAGAGTAGCAGGTCAAGGTATAGGAGACAAACTAAAAGCACTTCCTGGCACTATTTTAAAGGTGCTACCACAGTTACTAACAGTGAAAAAGGAGGACTGGGATGCCATTTCCTCCTGCAAACAGAAACATGGTGAAGACATAGGAGATTATTACACTAGACTTGAAAAGTGTTTTGCGGTAAATAGCGGCCTTACGCCAACAAGTGAAGCTTACCCGCATCTGTTTGTTTCCAAATTAGTAGATAACGCCTTGCCAGCCATTAAGGACAGAGTACTAAAAGTAGAAAGTACCTGGCAAGCACATACACCTCCACAGGTGTTACAAATGCTACAATATCACCAGAATCGCATTAGGGATGAAGAAGAAAATGATAAGAAACGCATGAAAGACACAAAGATGAAAGCATTAGTAGCCCAAACTGCACCCCAGCGTCAACAGACACCAAGTAGCCAGACAAATATAAAAAGCACTTGTAATTATTGCAAAAGATGGGACACTTCGTTAAAGATTGCCCTGTCTTAAAGCACAATTTGGCTACTGGTAAGACCCAGCCACGCCCATATCAGCCAAAACAGAATGATTCCCTAGACAGTTCAACACCTTCAGTTCCACTGACAACACAAATGGCCCAAATGAATATTATAGACAGCGCCTACACTGAATATTACCCAGATTTCTCATGATGTTGCCCAGAGAGAGAAGATGACAAACTGCCCCTAATCCCCATTCCAGTAGATCAGACAGGTCCATTTATAGAGGTCCGACTTCTTGGGGAGGATAGGAAGTTTCTACTAGACACTGGGGCCAGTAAAACAACAATAAGCCATCAAGAGGTCCCAGAGGCTCCTCTCTCGGGTTCAAAAAGTATTTCTCTGGGTTTCTCGGGACAACCTGTGACAAACGTCACGTCAAAGCCACTGCCCTTGCAGGTTGGTCCCCTCATGACAACTACAGATCTTATATTGACAAAATCATGTCCAGAAAAGTTGCTTGGTATAAAAACATTGAAAGAATTAGGAGCTGTCATTGTTTGCTCACCTACAGATGTCAGACTATTTCTGCGAGATTTCAAGGGCCACTACACAAGTAGAGAATTAGATGAGCGTTTGAAAGATTTGCCACACACCCTGTGGGCCACTGATTCCACCACAGTAGGATGTATGGAAATAACACCTCACAAGGTTACACTGAAAGAGGGAGCCCAACTACCACGCATAAGGCAATACAAAATTCCACCTCAGGCTGAACAAGCATTAATGTTAATTATTCAGGACCTAATACAGTCAGGTGTGATTAAGGAAACAACTTCTAACATTTGCAATTCCCTGTTTTACCAGTTCATAAAAAGTGGAACCAGGAACACCACCTGTCTACAGACTAGTGGTGGATTTGAGAGAGCTCAATAAATGTGTCGTTCCACAACACCCTGTGGTTCCAGACATCTCCACCCTACTCACAGCCATAGATGCGGAAGCAACGCATTTTTCAGTCATTGACTTGAAAACGCATTCTTTAGCATACCTATTCACCCAGACAGTCAATACCTTTTTGGCTTCTCCTTACAAGGACGAAGTTTCCAATTCACAAGAGCTCCTCAAGGTTTCACAGAGAGTCCAAGCGTATATAGCCAAGCATTAAAAAGACAACTAGATACTGTTCAAATGCCCACGGATACAGCCATACTACAATATGTTGATGATATCCTCATTACGGCCAGATCTGACGCAGCATGTGCTGAAGCATCACTACTAGTACTAGAATTCCTAGCTGCAAATGGCCATAAAGTTTCCCTGGTAAGCTCCAATTTTGTTTACAGCAAGTGGCATACTTAGGGCACTTGCTGTCAAAGGAGGGTAGGCAGCTTACACAGGAACGCATCCAACTCATACAACAAATACCACAACCAACAACACAGAAACAAGTTCGAGCCTTTGTTGGTCTCACCTCATATTGTAGACAGTGGATCCTACAATTTGCACTCATTTCCAAACCGTTAGTGCAGCTGACAACACTCGAAGCTGGCGCTACTCCACAATTACCCTGGACAGATGAACACACGCAAGCCTTTCAGTCTCTTAAAAAGCTATGTGTCAAGCCCCAGTGCTGGCAACACCTAATTACACCAAAGATTTTACATTATTTGTAACAGAAAACTCAGGTACAGCACTATCAGTTCTGACCCAACTTCAAGCAGACAAACATAAACCATGTGGTTATTTTTCAAGCACATTAGATCCAGTAGCACAAGCATTGCCTGCATGTCTAAAATCAGTAGCAGCTACTGCACAAGCTATTAGACAAAGCGATTCTATTGTATTGGGACATCATCTGATAGTTCAGGTCCCACACGCTGTAGAACTTCTGTTAAACAGAACACAAACACAGCATCTGACAATAGCCAGACTCACCGGATATGAGATGACACTTTTTCAGCCACACATTGAGATTAGACGCTGCAACATTTTAAACCCAGCAACACTGTTGCCACTGACCTCTCCTACTGAAGAAATTCACGATTGTATTGACATAATTGATTTAGTGACCAAACCAAGACCAGATTTACAAGATACTCCCTTGCTAAGGCAGAAATGACACTCTTTGTTGATGGTTCATGTATGAGACTCCCCACAGGAGAATTAGCAGCAGCCTATGCCGTCACAAATGGTACAGACACTTTAGAAGCACACAAGATAGAGATACTGTCGGCACAGGCAGCAGAACTCATAGCCCTAACACGAGCATGTCACTTAGCAAAAGGAAAGTCAGTTAACATCTACACTGATTCACAATATGCCTTTGGAGTTGTACACAACTTCGGTACATTATGGAAAGAGAGAGGATTTCTCACATCACATGGGTTCAGAATACAGCATGCTACACTCATCACTGCCCTCTTAGAGGCCAGTCAGTTACCAGAGAAAATCGCAGTGCTAAAATGTAAAGCGCACACAAAAGGAACAGATGAAATATCAAAAGGAAATGATTCTGCAGACAGTGCAGCCAAGTTAGCAGCAAACACAGAATTAAGTATACCACACCGCCAATATACAATACGAGACCCCTTTTCTGACATCCAGGGTGTCCAAAGTCACGCCACACCACAGGAACTGCTAGAATGGAAGGAAAAGGAGGGGTCCTTACAGATCAAGGCTGGATGACACCTGAAAGAGCAGTATGGTTTCTACCGGATGCCATGGTACAAGTTATGGTAAACACCATACATGGACCAGCACATCTGGGAGAAAAAGCAATGTTAGACAGCATACAGAATATATGGCACAACAAACATTTGAGAGCTGCAGCCAAACAAAAAGTTAAAACGTGCATGATTTGTAATCAGTTCAACCCAGGAAAAGGCACAAAGGTGGAACAGGGAGGATTCCAACCCCTGACCATCCATTTGAAGTTCTCCAGATGGACTATATCCAGATGGAGAGATGTAGAGGTCACAAGTATGTGCTAGTTGTAGTGTGTGCTCTGACCAGATGGACAGAAGCCTATCCCGTCCCAGATTACACTGCAACGACAACTGCTAAACAATTAGTTAGAGAGTTTTTCCGAGGTATGGGTTGCCCCGTGTCATCTACTCAGATAACGGCCAACCTTTTTCCTCTGAACTCATGAAGCAAGTGTCTCTTCTGTTAGGGTACACTTGGAAGTTTCACTGTGTAAGACATCCTCATGCAGCAGGTCTAGTAGAAAGGCACAACCAAACTTTGAAGACAAAATTGGCCAAGATATGCACTGACAAAGGCGTGGACTGGATGGTAGCCTTACCGGTTGCCCTCTTCTACATGCGTATGGTAGCCCATTCCAGAACTGGCTTATCTCCATATGAAGTGGTCTTTGGCAGACCACCAAATATGTGGGGTACGCCAAGGCCTAAAAGAATAACTGATGTTGACAGTACTATGCTGACTGACTACCTGGCTTCCTTGATGTCTGCACTCCAATCTTGTCGTTCTCAGGTTGCTGCCACCTTCCCTGACAAAACCAACCCGGAAGAACACGCCATCCGACCCGGGGACTGGGTCCTCGTGAGGAACTTCGACCGGACCAGTCCCCTCCAGCCCAGGTGGAAGAAGCCAAGACTCGTACTACTAACAACACGGACAGCAGTGAAGGTCGAGGGCAGGAAGGGCTGGCTCCACGCAAGCCACTGCCGGAAACATTTTGGACAAAAAGACACTGTTGCTGATGGCCCTGCCAATCCCACTGACATTGTGACTGAACAATCTTTATTGCCTTTGGAACTAACCCCACAACAGGATTACAAATCAAAGTTAAGGTCTGCCATTCGGACTCTGGCTAATTAAGTCCATTGGGCGTCGGTCCAGTGGTGAAGCGGTTGGAGCATGAGAATGGATTTTAACACCTTGACTATGTGGGAGAAAAAAAAAAAAATGAACTCTAGAAAAAGACATAATGGTCCTGTTATATGTTTGACAGTATTATTTTTCCTCATGGCAGATATGACGTGTCTTGGTTGGATTCTCCACACTGTTTTTCCCCCAACACAACACACCTCTCATACACCCAACAGCACTCAGGAACACACCTATCACGACCTACCCCTCATGAACAAGCCCATAGACTAGCCTTGCGAAACAATACCTTCATACAGATGCTACACCACACTCAGCAAGCCAGTAATAGCACCAATTGTTGGATATGTGGCCGCATCCCACCTCATCAGAAAAAGGGAGGGATGCCTCTTTTTTCTTTCCCATTCTCTTATAATGGAACTTGTGAAGCCTGGTTCGCCCTAATAACAGCTGACGCTACTACCCCCACCTCCTGCCCTGACGGAAATAATTCATGCAAGAATGGGTGGCCTTGGGGGATTTAAACAAGGTACTCAATACTGCCTGTTACCCTAATAAGGAGGGAGATCCTCAGGCGACCGGTACAGTCCTAGAAAGTGAAGAATACAAGCAAGGGAACATGACCATGTCCTACAAGATGTTAAATACCAAACCTAAAAAGAATGCTGGTTCCCCTTCCATCTCGGTCTCACCAGTAAAAGGACACCTGTGCATCCAGAAAAATGGCTCTGTTCCATTAGGACACAGTGACTGTCATACCACTATAAGTTTTGAAGACAGAGGAAAGTCCTCATTTCTAGCATCTCGCCATACTTATTTCATCTGTGGCCAAACGGCCTATGTGCAGCTGCCCTTGAACTGGGGGAACTTGCTATATAGCATTCCTGTTACCCCCTGTCTTTGTGGCCCCATCCACTTACCACAGAGACCTCCTAGTGCCCCATGTCAGACATAAAAGAACGATCGATACCTCCTTGGTTGACCAAACGGAAACCTCATGGGAACAGTATACAGATTTTAACAAAGGGTTCTTCTTCTTTGTTGGCCCTGTACAGAACAGCAAGCTTATACGCAGGTTGACAAGGACCTTAGAGGCTGTAGTAAACCAGACGGCGTCTGCCCTGGGGAGCTTAACCCAGGAGCAGTCTGCCAT
Organism: Calotriton arnoldi; assembly: GCA_963921515.1. Taxonomy (NCBI): domain Eukaryota; kingdom Metazoa; phylum Chordata; class Amphibia; order Caudata; family Salamandridae; genus Calotriton; species Calotriton arnoldi. The sequence continues at coordinate 937,745 of CAWUFW010000725.1, forward strand.
ACGATTGGTTACTCTCCAAAATCGCCTTGTCCTTGACATCATCTTGGCTGACAGAGGCGGAGCCTGTAAAATTATAGGCTCTAGCTGCTGTATATTTATTCCTGATAATTCCCCATCTGTATACACGGCCATAACAAAATTACACAAGATAGCCGTAAGTTTACATCAAGAACCTGGCACTTGGACGTGGTCTGACTGGTTCTGGAAGATAATATCGTCCTGGGGATGGCAACTGCTGTCAGCAGCAGGCATAATATTCCTGATAATAACTGGATGCTGCCTTTGCATCCAATGTGGTCCTGCCCTATGCGGTCTATGCGCTGCAAAATGCATTCCTAAACCACTTGTCCAGCAGAGAGAAAGGGAAAGAATCATGTTACAAGAATGTATAAATGATCTCATGCAAATTGAGATATAATGTAGGTACACTCTGGGGCAAGGAGGGAATGTGGAAATAAAATCTATAATTATGCCCCTTCGCTGCCCTTTGCGCGATCTAATTATGCCCCTTTGCGCGATCCCCTTTGTGCGATTAATAATTGCCCACATTAAAAGCCGACACCATTTTGTTTTTAATTCACCCTTTGGTGTCCCAAGACCCCGAGCACGAGCACGACACCCCTGCACCTGGTTTTCCTCATTTTCACCATCTGTCTCTGTGGTTTCTGCCAAGTCCGGGAAACCAGTACATGAGTTCCTGCTCCCCGCAGAGATGGTTCATGTTTCTGACATGAAGCACGAGCACAAACCCCCAAATGAGGAAGCCTTCCCCTTCCAACTGTCAGACTATTTCACATCGCAAGTCCCCTCACGAAGCCTAAGACTCGCCCCATTTCTTCACACTCTGCTCCTCTTGCTGAATCTTTGTTCCTCTATCTGCCAAGACCTGTTTGTTCCTCTATTTTGCCTCGTGACCAAGACTGTATAAATATTCTGCTGTTGAAAATAAAGACGCCCACTTAAAGAGAGGGACTTGAGAGATTGCTCCTGTGCCCGCTTGGTGCTGGAAGCGCTCCCTTTAACTCGAGTTATTGGTCTTCTCCTCCTTCAATTGAGCACCACGGACTCCTCGCTTTGCATTGACAAGAAATTATGATTTATTAAGCATAGAAATTCAGAAATGAGGTAATAAGTAAATTTAATTTACCACAAGGTGGTCACACCTCCCTGCAACAGGAAACCTATTGTCCAGGCCTCCCCTGCCGGAGTTTCGTCCAGCAGCAGGAGGCCAGACTTGTGTCTGTGGCAGCAGCATCCATTTTGTGCACCCTCTCACATAGGAACCATGCACTCTGCCTTTAGGATTGATAAGGCCTGCCTTAGGAGTGACTTATAGGTTTATATGTGTGTATGTATTTAGTGATATAGGTAACCTATATCACAGTAAGGGTGCATGCACCACCTTACCCAGGCTGCAGTAGCAGACCTGTGGTGTCAGTTTGGATGGCCTTCCAGGGGTGGCATAATACATGCTGCAGCCCCTGGCAGGCCTCTGAGGTACCTATGCCCTTGGTACATAGTATACCATATACTAGGGACTTATAAGGGCACTCCAGATTCCAATCAGAGATGTGCCTAAGGCACATGGAAACCTTTTACAGAGAAAGCAGATAGACTGGGGCCCTGAATAGCAGGATCCCAGTCCAACTAAGTCATAAACCAGCAAAACATCATAAAAAAAGTGGGGGCAACCATATAGTCAGATTCCACCTTCCTACATAACCCCCCAAACGAAAGGAGATAAGGCTAACCTTGGCCAGTTGAGCCTATATTGACTAAGTGGCCATATAAGGAAGCACCTGCACTAGCATGGTTGCCCCCTATGTTATGGTCCACTAAGCAATCCCTCACCCTAAGGGTATGAGAGGGTCTCCACCATGGGGAATCACTACCTCTGGTGTGCTTAGGTAAAGTACAAGGCTGGTGAGGTGTCTGGGTAGAGAAGTGAGGCCCTAGGAATGTTGGCCTCAGCTTCCTCAGATCACTGGTCACCATGTATGCCTGTCTTTCCATGACTGAGTTGCACTTTGCTCTAAGGGTCAACCTTTGGCTGCCTACAGCTGGGCGTTGGGTCCCTTTGGATGGACTACTGGAGGGACATGGCAGGTTTGGAACCTTCTGGTCCCAGGTTTGCCCTTGCCTACCAGAGTCCTTCTGGGGAGGTCCCTACATAGAGGTTTGGGGGATCCCTCAGTGTGTAGAGGAATTTTCACCTGGCTAGGGCTACTAGACTGGGTGCCCCTAATCTGCTGATGGGGGTTCCTCTGGACAGGGGGCCCTGGGGGTCCACTGACCTCCCTGACCTCTGCAGCCCTGGGCTGACTGAGGCAGGGTAGAGAGGGGCAGGTGACCTGCTCCAGACTGGGTACCACATTGGAAGGGTCCTCTGCCATCAGGGGGGTGGTCAGGCCAGGCCTGACTACCTCTGTGGCAGTTCCTTCACTAGGGGTAGGGTCAGTTCCCTGAGGAGGCTGACCCTTACCTACTGTCTGGGGGAAGAAGACTTTTCTTCAACCCTGGTGCTCTCTTTCGGGGAGAGTGGGCCATTCTTTCAGGCTCCATCTCTCCAAATTCTTGGGCTGGGGCTTTGGCCATTACAGCCCCACTAACCTTTACAGGGACGCCCAGCATCCTAAGATGGGTTTGGTGTTCAACTTCAGCCCAGGCTGAAATTTCCAGATCATTGCCCATCAGGCAATCTACAGGTAGGGTTGGGGACACTGCCACTCTCTTTGGGCCTGTGACCCCTCCCAGCTGAGATTGACTATGGCCATGAGGTGATCTGTTCTGACACCATCAATGTTGGTCACCTGGTATTTAAACTCAGGTAAAAGCTGGTGAGGGGGACTAGTTTCCCTGCCACCATGGTGACACTAGCCCCTGTGTCCCTAAATGCCACAGCTTTCTTACCATTAATTATTGGCTCCAATCTGTACCTGCCCAATGCTATGGGACCCATGGTAAAGGTGGCAAATCCTATACCACCATCAGAGTCAGAGGAGTCTGTTGAGGGGTCCCTGTCTAAACTAGGGCCCACCTCTGTTCCTCTTGCAAAAGCACCTAACTTTTTGGGTGCACTACTCCCAACTGGAGGATTACTACTGGTAGTACCAGGAGGGGTGGTAGTAGTTGTGGGAGGAACATTTTCTTTATTGCCAATCCTGGGGCAACTGGGATCAGTTTTCCAGTGCCCAGGCTTTTACAGACATGGCAATAGGGTTTCTTTTCAGGAGAGGAAGGAGTTTGGGACCCACCCCAGAAGAGGAATTTTGGGGCCCTGTAGGGGACTTATCCTTAGATTTATCCCCACCTTTCTCTTGGGACTTAGTAGAATCTTTCTTCTGGTCACCACCCTGATTTCTAGTTTTTACTCTGGTTCTGACCCATTTGTCTGCCTTCTTTCCCAATTCTTGGGGAGAGGTCAGATCAGAGTCCACCAGATACTGGTGCAAAAGCTGGTTTTGACAATTATTAAGGACCTGCTCCCTCATAATCAAATTGTACAATCCTAAAAAGTCATGCACTTTGTTGCCATGTATCCAACCTTCCAGAGCCTTTGTAGCACAATCTACAAAATCAACCCAGTCTTGAGTCTGAGCTTTTGGGTGTCTCTGAACTTCAACCTATACTGTTCAGTGGTTAGGCCAAACCCATCTATCAGAGCACTCTTCAAGACTGTGTAATTGTCAGCATCCTCTTCTCTTACAGTGAGGAGCTTGTCTCTACCTTTGTCTGCAAAGGAGAGCCACAAGATTGCTGCCCACTGCCTCTGGGGGACCTTCTGAACTTTACAGGCCCTCTCCAGTGCAGTTATCCATTTGTGGATGTCATCCCCACTCTGGTAGGGAGGGACAATCTTGTTTAGGTTTCTATGGTCATAAGACCTGTCCCTATCTCTAGGGATATTGTTGCCACCATGGGACTCTAGTCCCAACTTTCTTCTCTCTCTAAGGAGATCTAGGGATTCCCTATCTAAAGCCAATTGCTTTTTTCTGATTTCCAGCTGAGTTTCCTCATACTGGACCAGTCTGGCTCTCCTCTCATGAGAGGATTCCCTCCTGTGAGAGGAGACAGAGCTCCCTATAGAGGTGCCAGAGTGGTTAGACTCCTGAGAAGGAGATCTAGACTTCCTGGGCACACTCTTAATCCTTCCTGGGGGGACAAAGAGGGTGTCATCCTGATCATCCTCATCATCGTCCACAGGAGGGATTGGGTTATCCAGGTCAGGGTCATTGTCACCCTCCTGGCCAGTTTCAGAGGGGGCTGGGGGTATTGGTACCCCTGGCCTCGTCCTCTTCTTCTGCCCCACCCTCAGCTCCTACCCCTTCAGTCCCTACAGGCTTACTAAGGTCATAAGCCACCAACAACTCCTTGAGGTGTTGGGTGGTGGGGCTTTGGCCTGTCCTTATTTTTCTCAAGTTACATAAAGCTCTCAATTCCAAGAATGGGAGTGTATCATACTTGGAGGGTGGAAGCTCAATGGCTTCCTGCAAGGATTCTTTGGATCCTGCCCTTAAAGACATTACTAGTGTGGTGTGGTGTATGCACTACCTACTCTAGTGTGGCCTACTAAACTCTCTTGAGTTGTAGAAAGGGTTGTGCTATCCCTTAACACACAACTCTAAGTTCAGTAGAACTTACTGTATTCTAAGCTTAAATTATATGTACCTTAGGTACCTTTAGTGGTTTTCAGTTGATCAATTCAATTGAGATTATCTGGTAAAACAATAGCAAGCTGGAATCCCACCGCTGCCACCAATGTGAGAAGTTGGCCTGGCATATGCTGTCCACTAATTATAGTGGGCACCTTGCACCAGTCCAAACAACCCCTTATTGGAGATAGGTTAAAAGACAACCTTATTGAAAGCTATCCTAATGGTAGCTATGGAGAGCAGCCTTCAGGCTAAGTCTTGAAGGAATGTAAAGCAGCTTGTTTTACCAGTCTATAATCTCTTGAGTGATCAAATGAAAGAGCACCACACCAGGTATATATTCAAAATATATGTATTTATTGCTAAACACACCCCTCTAGTCTCTTTATGAGGCTAGAGTTCGAAGTACATAAGTTATAAGATATTAAATCACAGTAATAGCACAAATACACGTTTGGGCCCTAGGGGCGTACCAAACCATATACCAATAAAGTGGTATGCGAACCACGACTGAACTAGACACTAGGCCTAGAGCCTCTAGAAGTGCTTGGACCACAAGGAACCACCCAAGGTAGTGACACAGGGGACCCACGGGAGACGCGTGCAGTGTAAATACACAACCGCGATACGCCGTTAACTTCTATGGAGAAAGTCGGGATCGGGAAAATAGAGGAAAGGGACACTTAAAAGAGGACTAGGACAAAACCCTTTGAGATCTAGGACTTTGAAGAGTCTCTACCCACGGGAGCACCGGAGTACTCGTGTTACCTCACCCAGGGAAGCCGGGTGCATAGGTGCCTTTCGGGGTCGGGTTTCGTCGTCGATTCGAATGGCGATCTGCTGCAAAGTGCTGCTGGCGGCCAAGAGAAAAGTGTCCGGGTGGATCCAAGAGTGGATCGGAGTTCTGGTGAACCTGAAAGCAGAGGGGACAGAGTCTGGGTCACTAGCCAGTGACCAGGAAGGCGATGGACAGATGCCCACCGATGTCGAGTGCTTCAGGTGCGTTGACGGTCGTCTTGACTCTTCAGCCACGAGGTCCGGGAGGCGTTGTCGGCGACCAGGAGCAGGATTCGGGCTGGTACACGATGTCTGTCGAGTGCTGAGGTGTCGGCGACCGGATTGGACCCAACAAGCCTTGGCAACGGCAAGTCTCGATTAAGATGTAGATCGTCGATGGTGCAGACCAGCAAGGTCTGTGGAACTCACCCAGCAAGGGTAAGTGAGGGCAGGCCTGGAGCAACCAGGATGCCAAGTAAGAAAAGGATTGGCCTTCGTTAAGGGCTACTAGCCAACGGGCTAGCGACCGCGAAGGAGCCTCGTGACGCCGCACGTGGAGCTGGCTTACAGGACACTCGTGGAGTGGGGGCCAGTGATCTTCGGTGCAGGTGGTGCTGGAGGCTAGGGCTACTCGGAGCCCAAAGCATGATTTCTTGGGAGACCCAGAAGAGGATGCACTTGCAAATGTGCTCGGTGTCCAGGGGTCACGGTCTCAAGTCACCCACGATAGTCACGGGCCTCAGCTTTGCTGGGGACTCAGGGTAGCCTCGGGGAAGTCTGAGAATCCACCTCTGGTGATGCGATGACTTCGGCGTCCGACGGGAGCTTCAGAAATGCGAACCGGACAGATGCTTCTTTGGTGCCTGCCAAGCAGGGGAGTCACTCCTTGACCCCAAGGGAGATTCTTCAGTCCTCTAATCTTGTCGTAGAGCGTCGAAGGTCCAGGATTTCGTTTCAGAGTTTCGTCCAGGTATAATCTAATCTTGCTGTGGCAAGGGTTCCCCATTTTAACCAGTAAAACAGGGAGGGACTAACTCTATGACCCCACCTATGGGAGGGTCAAGGGAGGGGTGGCTACACCCACTTCCCTTTGTCCAGTTTCGCGCCAGAGCAGGGGCAGGTAGCCCCTGAGCTGGTTTGAACTGGCATATGCACAGAGGAGCCTTTTGCTCCCCCAGTGCAGGACTTCAAAGCACTCTAAGAGTGCACCCACCCAGCCCCAATACACATTATCCTGTCTGGGGAGGTGTTCACACCTCCCTGCAACAGGAAACCTATTGTCCAGGCCTCCCCTGCCGGAGTTTCGTCCAGCAGCAGGAGGCCAGACTTGTGTCTGTGGCAGCAGCATCCATTTTGTGATGCCAGGGCTTCAGAAAGAAGTTACCGGGTAAGCCAGGGTTAACATGTCTTTCCCTCTAGAAGGGTGGAATGCTACCCCGCTGCCAGGATTGGCGGGGGGTAGTATTCCAAGATGTTTGACACCAAACACGACATGTTTAGGTGCAGCCATTCCAAAGTTAGCATTTTACCGCGAGGATATAATGCGCTTAAGAGTATATGGTCAGGCTGCACTACAAACAGCATCAGAGATGGTCTCCGAACGCTGCAGAGGGGCCTTGCTCATGCAGGGGCACCCTCTCACATAGGAACCATGCACTCTGCCTTTAGGATTGATAAGGCCTGCCTTAGGAGTGACTTATAGGTTTATATGTGTGTATGTATTTAGTGATATAGGTAACCTATATCACAGTAAGGGGTGCATGCACCACCTTACCCAGGCTGCAGTAGCAGACCTGTGGTGTCAGTTTGGATGGCCTTCCAAGGGTGGCATAATACATGCTGCAGCCCCTGGCAGGCCTCTGAGGTACCTATGCCCTTGGTACATAGTATACCATATACTAGGGACTTATAAGGGCACTCCAGATTCCAATCAGAGATGTGCCTAAGGCACATGGAAACCTTTTTACAGAGAAAGCAGATAGACTGGGGCCCTGAATAGCAGGATCCCAGTCCAACTAAGTCATAAACCAGCAAAACACCATAAAAAAAGTGGGGGCAACCATATAGTCAGATTCCACCTTCCTACAAGGCCCTCCTCCACCCGCAGGCTACTGCCTGCACGTCATCCCTGGTGGTCCAGTGGAAGAGCCTGCTCTTCTGCTGGTTCCGCTCTGTCAGCCTTTTCTGTTCTGCTTTTTTCTGTCTTTGCCTTTTTTGCCTTTATTTTCTGTTTGCCTCAGTTTCTGCCTTTTTTCCCGCCACTGCTGCCCCCTCGGCCCCCTCCCCCCTGCGTGTTCCCGCTCCCGCCTCCTAGCTGCTCCCCCTCCCCCTACTTAATGGCGGCCGCGCCGCTGGCAAGCCCGTCGCACCCGACCGCGACCAGTGCCAGGGACCCTGGTCCTCCCACCCCCGCCGCTATGACTCCAACACTCTCCACACACTCAACCCTGGACGCAACAACAACTGCCAGCTCTTGACACCGAGCAACTCCCAAGGCGCGTTCTCCTGCCGACAGTGCCGTCGCACCTTCACCCACCTTCAGACCCAGACAGTCACCGCCAACCCACCGAACGCCAGTGCACCCAAACCCCTGAGCTGCATCCTCTTCAATGTACGCTCCCTGCACAGACACGCAGTAGAAATCTGGGACCTCCTCAACACCCTCTCGCCCGATGTTGCCTTCCTCACAGAGACCTGGACCAACGCCAGCTCCGCTCCCGACATCGCAATTCCCGACGGGTAGAAGATCCTGAGGAAAGACTGCCCCAACCACCCTGGAGGAGGCTTTGCCATTGTCCACAAAAGCTCCCTCCGACTGACAACCTCCATCTTGAACGGCGCCTCGCCTCTCATGGAACACGTCCATTTCCAGATCCAGCCCAACTCCAGAACGACTACACAAAATTCCCGCCTACAGACCTCCCGGACCCCGCTCACAAACACCATCGCAGACTACATTGCTCCCCACGCCCTCGCCTCCATGGACCACGTACTGCTCGGAGACCTGAATTTCTACCTGGACAACCCCAGTGACCCCAACTCCACCTCCCTCCTAGAGAACCTCGCCAACATCGGACTGAAGCAACTCGTCACCACTCCCACCCACACGGCGGAACACACTCGACCCCATCTTCGCCGGAGGAAACAACATCCACTTTAGTCACACCACGCAACCTCCTTGGACGGAACACCACTGCGTCCATTTCTCCTTCTCTAAACCCACCACTCACAAGCCTACGCCACGCCTCCCGTGCAGAAACTGGAGCAAGATCACCGAAGAGCACCTCACCTCCACCCTCAGCTGCACTCCTCCCCCCACCACGACCAACACCAACTCCGCAGCCTGCGACCTCTACCAATGGATCGCCGACTGCGCAAACACGCTAGCACTCCAGAAACCTGACAGACGACGCAACTCGAAAGCCACCTGGTTCACCACGGACCTACAAGAATCCAAGCACTCGTGCCGACAACTGGAGAAAGCATGGAGAAATAGGAAAACCACGGAAGCACGCACCGCCTACAGGGCCGCCACAACGGCACACCACCAACTCATCAGATCTACAAAGAAAAACTTAATTCAGGACAGAATCCTCTCCATTTCCCACAACTCCAAGGAACTCTTCAACATAATACAAGAATGTACCAGACCCCACAGCGAAACCTCCGACGCCCCCCCTCCCAGGACCTCTGCAATCACTCAGCTCCTTCCTCCACCACAAGATCAGGACTCTTTACGACAACCTCGACGACCAAGACCAAGGTTATCCAGCGGTGTACTAACAACAGATACTCCACTACCATATACTCACCTGGGCCCATATAACTTCTTCCACTAATACCAAGTAGACCGCTGGAGCTTGTAGTTTATAGATTTCATGTTTTCAGGAATAGTTATTGTTCCGTTCTAACTAAACCTTTCACTGATCAAAAAGTTCTTTCCTCTGGTCGATGGACCATTAGTTGGAACTAATTGATGGTGATAATTAACATAACTTATTAAACATTCTTTAGTTAATGTAAATAATCACAGACTCGGGAAGTTTTAAAATCTTTATCTAAATTAATTAAATGTGAACCATCTCAAAGTTTCAGTACAAACACCCTCATTCTCAAGAGTGTCAATTCAATCAATAATCAATAAGCAAAAATATATTTCAGACTCACGCAATAACTATGCTCAGAAAGGAGAGGACAGAGAGAGAAGAACATCTATCAATACAATGAATTTATATTTACCAAGAATGGTGTGAAGACCAACCCCTGGCCAAAGGGCTGGTAAGGGTCCCCCAGGATAGATCAGGAGACAAAGACTTCAGGACAGGAATCAGGACAGGATACTTCACCTCTCTAAATACCGACGACTGCGTCGCACCCCTCTCTGACACTCTCTTCCTCCTCGTGATTCTTCCGCGATCTTCTTTCTAACCCAATTAAGTTAAGATGGAGGTCTCTGCATTCAGTTTCTTCATCAGCGTCTCACAGCATCAGCACCACCCACGGCACCAACAGCATCTGTGATTGTGTCAGGGACTCCTCTAACTAACTAAAACTACCTCAATTATACTCTTCAATAATCATGTACCACCCATTAATGTTTCAATTTCATAAAATACTAACTCTGATTGGTCAGGCGAGGGGGGATGATCATCACACCATCAGGGGTGTGGAATTTAATAAAATATCTACTTGTCCATTGGGCAGGTTGCTTCATAAATCTACTTGTCCTGTAACAAAATTCACTTGTCCCTTTTGTGCCATGTAATGCGGCGACAAATTATGGCAGCAATCTCATTATATAAGAGCTCTGATAATAGCCTCTCTTATTATACCAGGGCTAATACCATAGTATGGTTTGAATACTAGCCATTCCATTATGTTGCCACCTTTCCGCAGATCAACATACTTGGGCTGAAGGTAGTGGTAAGCAATAGTTGGAATGCCCTTTTGAGTCTGTGCAAACCTACTAACTTGCATGTTTTAAGGATTTTCACCAGCTTTTCTCTAATTTTTTCCCATAATGAGAAAGGTTGGAACTTTACTCCTGACAATGGCAGATGTGAAACTTCTTCCAGGGTTGGGGAAAAATGGTTGGAGGGAAAGTGCACTTGCAAACACTCAGATTTTCACATGAGCAAATCTACACATGTATATTTGCTCATGCTAAAATGCAGTTCTCAAATATTTTCTAGGAGTACTATTTCTTGGCTTACTTCCGTAAATTCTTGTGAATTCACTAAAGTTGTATATCTGCACTTAATGCAAGGACATATACCATGGGTGCACTTTTGAGACTTTCTTTAATGATTGGGCCCCTAATTAGGTCTGGTGTTAACCGTGACCTTTTATGTTTATTAAAAGTCTGTCTCTCTCTCTGCCTATTGGCTGGTTTCACTGTGAGTGACAGCATTCTGCTCTTTCACAAGGAGCATTATCGGCACACAAAGTAGTTTTGCTCAGTGCCCGGAACTACTGTGGCAATGTGTGCTTTTGCCAATGTTTATTATAATGGTGAGGGCCCGGCAACTCCCACACCAATAAGGTTTTACAAAAGTCATGCCGAAACAAGTCACACATTGACAAAACCAAAAGGCTGACCACCAATTTCATACCTCCTGGCTTTGCCAATGCTTGTTTTATGTTTCCCATAATCTTATTGAAACTGGTTACACTGATTTTCCATTATGTATATCCTTTGGACATACTAGCATACTCAACACATTTTACCAAATGATGCTGCAAAGAAATGTCATCTAAAATTTGACAGTAGTTTAGCTAAAAAAAATATTTCCTACTTGCATTTTTTGTGAACATTTTATTTTGAAAGCAAAGACTCATCAAACTTGCTTTCAAGCTTCTGCAAATATTTACATCTAACCAGAGAGCATTCTAGGAGCATTGTACATAGTTTCATATTGCTAAACTTTGAAAACCTGTTTACACATTTTTATACTGGAACCACTGTCAGTAGTGCAGTCCGAGCTTCCAACATTTACTTAAAGCGCTCACCCTAATAATAAAGGCTTTGCATTAATGAACCATAAATACAGTTTGAACAGCATTAACACATGGACACAAATATTACCTTACCTGCAGACAATGCCCTTCCCTGATCCATAATGTGTTACTGCAAACTGGCAGCCAAAGGGTTTGTGCTGTAGGGGGTTGGGCCTACTTGTCCCAAGGGCAAAATACACATTAAAGCTTGTTGCCCTTGACCCCAAACAGTATGTCCTGGGCGTCGGGCTATAGGAATTCCACATCCCTGCACCATGCTTACATTTCACTTATTTCATTGAACCATTGTTTTCAAACCCATCCCCTTAAACTTTATTAAATCGTTTCCTTTCCCATACATCTCCAAACTTTATTAATACAAATTGTTTCAATTTCATGAATAAGGCTCCTTCATATGAACTCTTCACCCTCATGTTCCCAGGGCACATCTTTCTTGTCCTTGGACGAGTGACAAATCCTTACTCATCCTTCCTTGTTCTCTCTCATGTGCGCATGTGCGGGGTCAAATCAGTCAGCTCAATTCAGACAAGTGTGGAGGGCCCAAATGCGCACTAATAATAAAGTCAAAAGAAGAAATGTTATTCTCAAAAATAAATCGTTTCACTGATACCACCAACCTCTACTCTAACCCACTTTAATTATTATTACCCTTTCTGCATTTGCGTTAATATAAAACTTATTTTCTATTTAGCCAAGCAGGTGCCATGCATGTGAACTTTCAAGCTGCCATTTTAATGCCTTTTGCGCATGCGCAAGATTTTCCCTCCAAACGTTAAAACGTCATACTACGTAGATGCAGTAGACGCATGCGCAGTAAAGATCCCTTGTTAGAGTACGTTTTAGTCCTTCGTTCATTTTGTTAAAGTTAGTAAACACGTACGCAAGCTTCATTGTCCCGCGTGTCTTTCTAAAATGCGAATTATTAATTACAAACACATTGTTAGTAATTCGTTAATGAGTCAAAAACGAAAGGATTGCTTCCGAGCAAGTCTCATTTACGAGTCCTTGCTCCATCAATCCCCTCTCTGATGGCATTTTAAGCCATCACAAAATTACCCATCCCAGATACCAACTTTAGCACATCTCAGTTCTCTATTTCCCCTCTCAATTTTCCATCAATCAACTCGTTTCCTTCTAAATCTTTCATTTTCTTATATATTTTGCCTTTCATTTCTTCCAACTGTATTTCATCATGTTTTCTTTTTCGTTTCTTTCCCTTTCCTTCTCTTTCAAAATGTATTTTTCCTTTCCTTCCTTTTCTACAACACTTATATATAATCATTATTATCATTACTACGGTTATTATCATAACTAATGGTATTATTATATGACCTAGAAAACTTTTCCCAAAATCAGTAAACCATTTCCCTATTGATGTTATACTTTTTGTTAGTCTTCCCCACACACTGTCAACCCCCAGTTGGGTCAAGTCTTTATGCATTCTTGTAATGTTTTCAATATATCCTTTAATTTCTCTGCTCTTGTCTGGAATATAAGTGCAGCAATGTTGAATTTTCAACATACCACAGACTCCACCTTCTTTTGCTAACAATACATCAAGTGCAAAAACAACAGTTGATGGACAGAATGCAGAACAATGTCATACATTCACCCCAGTACAGAGATCTGGGCCTAAATCCATCATTTTTTTGCTCACCATGCCATTCCAGTTTGGACCCAGCCATATGCAAATCAGTCTTGACCCTGTGCCTCATGGGAACAGTCCAGCCCGAACTGCCAAGCCAGGTCCTCCCTGGACTGGAAACAAGCATCCTAGGACCGGTTTCGGGTTTCACCCCTCTTCAGCCAGGATAGCTTGATTCCAGTGGCATGGAGAGCACGGGACCACGTCTGGGCATACCCGTCCCACTCGGGTGACAAATGCAAAAACAACAGTTGATGGACAGAATGCAGAACAATGTCATACATTCACCCCAGTACAGAGATCTGGGCCTAAATCCATCGTTTTTTTGCTCACCATGCCATTCCAGTTTGGACCCAGCCATATGCAAATCAGTCTTGACCCTGTGCCTCATGGGAACAGTCCAGCCCGAACTGCCAAGCCAGGTCCTCCCTGGACTGGAAACAAGCATCCTAGGACCGGTTTCGGGCTTTCACCCCTCTTCAGCCAGGATAGCTTGATTCCAGTGGCATGGAGAGCACGGGACCCACGTCTGGGCATACCCGTCCCACTCGGGGTGACAAATGCAAAAACAACAGTTGATGGACAGAATGCAGAACAATGTCATACATTCACCCCAGTACAGAGATCTGGGCCTAAATCCATCGTTGATTTGCTCTAGCGCTCCGTCCATCATCCCCTTTGGTATCGCTTTGTTCGCCCTAAGTTGGCAGGGTATGCCCAGACGTGGGTCCCTTGCTCACTTTGCCACTGGATTCAAGATAGCCTGGCTGCTGAGGGTTTTGAACCCGAAACCGGTCCCAGGATGCTTGTTTCCGGTCCAGGGAAGACATGGCTTGGCAGTTCGGGCTGGACTGTTCCCATGAGGCACAGGGTCAGACTGATTTGCATATGGCCATGTCTGAACTGGGGTGGTGGAGTGAGCTAAAGAATGATGATGGATTAAACCCAGATCAGTTGACTGGGGGTGAGTGATTGATTTGCTCTAGCGCTCCGTCCATCATCCCCTTTGGTATCGCTTTGTTCTCCCTAAGTTGGCAGGGTATGCCCAGACGTGGGTCCCTTGCTCACTTTGCCACTGGATTCAAGATAGCCTTGCTGATGAGGGTTTTGAACCCGAAACCGGTCCCAGGATGCTTGTTTCCGGTCCAGGGAAGACATGGCTTGGCAGTTCGGGCTGGACTGTTCCCATGAGGCACATGGTCAGACTAATTTGCATATGGCATGTCTGAACTGGGGTGGTGGAGTGAGCTAAAGAATGATGATGGATTAAACCCAGATCAGTTGACTGGGGGTGAGTGATTGATTTGCTCTAGCGCTCCGTCCATCATCCCCTTTGGTATCGCTTTGTTCTCCCTAAGTTGGCAGGGTATGCCCAGACGTGGGTCCCTTGCTCACTTTGCCACTGGATTCAAGATAGCCTTGCTGATGAGGGTTTTGAACCCGAAACCGGTCCCAGGATGCTTGTTTCCGGTCCAGGGAAGACATGGCTTGGCAGTTCGGGCTGGACTGTTCCCATGAGGCACATGGTCAGACTAATTTGCATATGGCATGTCTGAACTGGGGTGGTGGAGTGAGCTAAAGAATGATGATGGATTAAACCCAGATCAGTTGACTGGGGGTGAGTGTTTGATTTGCTCTAGCGCTCCGTCCATCATCCCCTTTGGTATCGCTTTGTTCGCCCTAAGTTGGCAGGGTATGCCCAGACATGGGTCCCTTGCTCACTTTGCCACTGGATTCAAGATAGCCTGGCTGATGAGGGTTTTGAACCCGAAACCGGTCCCAGGATGCTTGTTTCCGGTCCAGGGAAGACATGGCTTGGCAGTTCGGGCTGGACTGTTCCCATGAGGCACAGGGTCAGACTGATTTGCATATGGCCATGTCTGAACTGGGGTGGTGGAGTGAGCTAAAGAATGATGATGGATTAAACCCAGATCAGTTGACTGGGGGTGAGTGTTTGATTTGCTCTAGCGCTCCGTCCATCATCCCCTTTGGTATCGCTTTGTTCGCCCTAAGTTGGCAGGGTATGCCCAGACGTGGGTCCCTTGCTCACTTTGCCACTGGATTCAAGATAGCCTGGCTGATGAGGGTTTTGAACCCGAAACCGGTCCCAGGATGCTTGTTTCCGGTCCAGGGAAGACATGGCTTGGCAGTTCGGGCTGGACTGTTCCCATGAGGCACAGGGTCAGACTGATTTGAATATGGCCATGTTTGAACTGGGGTGGTGGAGTGAGCTAAAGAATGATGATGGATTAAACCCAGATCAGTTGACTGGGGGTGAGTGTTTGTTTTGCTCTAGCGCTCCGTCCATCATCCCCTTTGGTATCGCTTTGTTCGCCCTAAGTTGGCAGGGTATGCCCAGACGTGGGTCCCTTGCTCACTTTGCCACTGGATTCAAGATAGCCTGGCTGATGAGGGTTTTGAACCCGAAACCGGTCCCAGGATGCTTGTTTCCGGTCCAGGGAAGACATGGCTTGGCAGTTCGGGCTGGACTGTTCCCATGAGGCACAGGGTCAGACTGATTTGCATATGGCCATGTCTGAACTGGGGTGGTGGAGTGAGCTAAAGAATGATGATGGATTAAACCCAGATCAGTTGACTGGGGGTGAGTGTTTGATTTGCTCTAGCGCTCCGTCCCTCATCCCCTTTGGTATCGCTTTGTTCGCCCTAAGTTGGCAGGGTATGCCCAGACGTGGGTCCCTTGCTCACTTTGCCACTGGATTCAAGATAGCCTGGCTGATGAGGGTTTTGAACCCGAAACCGGTCCCAGGATGCGTGTTTCCGGTCCAGGGAAGACATGGCTTGGCAGTTCGGGCTGGGCTGTTCCCATGAGGCACAGGGTCAGACTGATTTGCATATGGCATGTCTGAACTGGGGTGGTGGAGTGAGCTAAAGAATGATGATGGATTAAACCCAGATCAGTTGACTGGGGGTGAGTGTTTGATTTGCTCTAGCGCTCCGTCCATCATCCCCTTTGGTATCGCTTTGTTCGCCCTAAGTTGGCAGGGTATGCCCAGACGTGGGTCCCTTGCTCACTTTGCCACTGGATTCAAGATAGCCTGGCTGATGAGGGTTTTGAACCCGAAACCGGTCCCAGGATGCTTGTTTCCGGTCCAGGGAAGACATGGCTTGGCAGTTCGGGCTGGACTGTTCCCATGAGGCACAGGGTCAGACTGATTTGCATATGGCCATGTCTGAACTGGGGTGGTGGAGTGAGCTAAAGAATGATGATGGATTAAACCCAGATCAGTTGACTGGGGGTGAGTGTTTGATTTGCTCTAGTGCTCCGTCCATCATCCCCTTTGGTATCGCTTTGTTCGCCCTAAGTTGGCAGGGTATGCCCAGACGTGGGTCCCTTGCTCACTTTGCCACTGGATTCAAGATAGCCTGGCTGATGAGGGTTTTGAACCCGAAACCGGTCCCAGGATGCTTGTTTCCGGTCCAGGGAAGACATGGCTTGGCAGTTCGGGCTGGACTGTTCCCATGAGGCACAGGGTCAGACTGATTTGCATATGGCCATGTCTGAACTGGGGTGGTGGAGTGAGCTAAAGAATGATGATGGATTAAACCCAGATCAGTTGACTGGGGGTGAGTGTTTGTTTTGCTCTAGCGCTCCGTCCATCATCCCCTTTGGTATCGCTTTGTTCGCCCTAAGTTGGCAGGGTATGCCCAGACGTGGGTCCCTTGCTCACTTTGCCACTGGATTCAAGATAGCCTGGCTGATGAGGGTTTTGAACCCGAAACCGGTCCCAGGATGCTTGTTTCCGGTCCAGGGAAGACATGGCTTGGCAGTTCGGGCTGGACTGTTCCCATGAGGCACAGGGTCAGACTGATTTGCATATGGCCATGTCTGAACTGGGGTGGTGGAGTGAGCTAAAGAATGATGATGGATTAAACCCAGATCAGTTGACTGGGGGTGAGTGTTTGATTTGCTCTAGCGCTCCGTCCATCATCCCCTTTGGTATCGCTTTGTTCAGCCCTAAGTTGGCAGGGTATGCCCAGACGTGGGTCCCTTGCTCACTTTGCCACTGGATTCAAGATAGCCTGGCTGATGAGGGTTTTGAACCCGAAACCGGTCCCAGGATGCTTGTTTCCGGTCCAGGGAAGACATGGCTTGGCAGTTCGGGCTGGACTGTTCCCATGAGGCACAGGGTCAGACTGATTTGCATATGGCCATGTCTGAACTGGGGTGGTGGAGTGAGCTAAAGAATGATGATGGATTAAACCCAGATCAGTTGACTGGGGGTGAGTGTTTGATTTGCTCTAGCGCTCCGTCCATCATCCCCTTTGGTATCGCTTTGTTCGCCCTAAGTTGGCAGGGTATGCCCAGACGTGGGTCCCTTGCTCACTTTGCCACTGGATTCAAGATAGCCTGGCTGATGAGGGTTTTGAACCCGAAACCGGTCCCAGGATGCTTGTTTCCGGTCCAGGGAAGACATGGCTTGGCAGTTCGGGCTGGACTGTTCCCATGAGGCACAGGGTCAGACTGATTTGCATATGGCCATGTCTGAACTGGGGTGGTGGAGTGAGCTAAAGAATGATGATGGATTAAACCCAGATCAGTTGACTGGGGGTGAGTGTTTGATTTGCTCTAGCGCTCCGTCCATCATCCCCTTTGGTAACAATACATCAAGAGCAAGACGGTTCTGTAAAACCATAGACCTGATTGCAACCATCTCTGTGTTAATCATTAAGATTCCTCCTGCAGTATCTGTAGAAAGACGATCAACTATGGTTGATAACTTACAAATTGTCTGTGAATTAAGAATGACTCCAACTGAGGGTATCAATGCACTAAAAATATCTCCTACGATTTCAGAAAAACGAGCTCTTCTTCTACGTGTTAGTCCATTAGAATTTCCATTGGTTCCACTGATTCTGTCCACATGAGACATTTTTGGAAAAACTATTCCAAAGTAACAGCTCCCGTACCATTTTGTAGGTAACCTATAATATGCATTGTTCCCGCAAACATAATAAACTCCTGGAAATACAGGATCAGTTCCCCCTTTTAGTCCCCACCCTCCTAAAATTAGGAAGTTGTGTTCACATTCACTGGAACCAATGTAATTATTGTTATAATCTGTCTTTAATCTATGGAGGCAGAATTTTCCCCTTTTCACAAAATCCAGGGACATTGCAGCATGAGCCTTGCCATTTGCATAGATTCCCTCTTTCCCAGCCCATGGAGGTACATGGGTTTTCTGTTCAGTCGCTTTCTTTATTAAATCCTGTCTCCTTTCTTCTACTAAATCTAAAAAATCTTTTTCTTCTTTTCTTAATGTACATGTTAGATTATCTTTATGTGCCTGAACTAAATCTATTGAACTCATTGTTAAGAAAAATTCACCCATAAACTGTGCATTTTTACTACTAACTACTGGATTCATATTCTTTCTAATAGGTAATTCTGAAAATACTACATCTATGTCTGAATAAAAATATTGAAGTCTCCCTGTAGCATAAAATAAACTTGATAAAATACTACATGACACACCATATGTTAAAGGTATATGGTGATACGTAACCCCTTCTGATACTGATGAGGGTAACTTCATACACACATAACAATTACTAATCTCCATTGTATTAACATACTGAAATAACAATTTAATAAACACATTTGAAGACGTATTATAGTCTGATTCATTATGATAATTTGCTTCATCTTCTACCCCTATTTCTATTTTAGTTCCTTTTATTCTATCTATCTTATCATTAGTATCTGTATTAATCTTGTCACTTGTTTTCATTAACAAAGGTACTCCTACTGTTAGGAATAACCATACTGATACTACTAATAAAATACTACAAAAATAAAATCTAAAACATTTTCTTTTCAATCCTCGTTTTGGTCTTTCGGTAACTTCAATTTCTGCCATTTTACTCTGAGAAAATGTCTTTTCTCTTATCCTTTCTTTGTCAATTTAACTCTCTTTTTGTTCTTAAGGAGGCCTCAATTTGCTTTCATCAATCTGTGCAACATGAACTTCTTCTGTTTCATCACTTAGATCTAGGGATTCAAATTCTTCGAGTATAACATAGGTCCATTCAGGGGCCTTGTACCTTCTATTTAAATTTCTCAATCTTGGACTTCTTCGAGTTATTTTCGCTAAAGTTTGTTTAGATCGTGTTTGACTTGTAACTTCATTTGCTTGTTCTGGTCTCTTTTCTGATTTTCTCAAATGATATCTTAATTTCTTTATTCCAGTTGGCCAATTTTCTCCCTTTCTGATTCTTTTGATCTGTACTGCACTTTCACCTTCTTTATCTCCTTTTAAAGTTCTTTTAATTTTACTTAATCTAGGCACAATCTGTCCTCGTTCTCTGTTTTCTGTGCTTGAACCTTCTTTTACTTCCACCTGCTCAGGTCTTATCATACTTTGTTCTTCTTTTTCCTGAGCTTGTTCTTCTAATTCTATCTGACCCTGTTCAGGTCTTACTTCAAACTGTTCTTTTTCTGCCTGAACTTGTTCTTCTAACTCTATCTGATCCTGTTCAGGTCTTATTTCAAACTTTTCTTCTTCTGCCTGAACGTGTTCTTCTAATATTCCCTCCTCAGGTTCCTGAAAGTCTTTTTCTATTTCCACCTGAGTGTGTTCTTCTTTCCCTGTCTTTTCCTGACTACTTTCCTGTCTTTTCAGTTCTGTTCTTCTTCTTGTTTCAATAGCATCATCAATTACTTCAATCACTGGTATCCACTCTTCCTGACTTGTACTTGGCTGTTCGTCATATTGTTGTCTTTCAGAATCTATTACTCTAGATTCTTCAATTTCACAGCTTACAACTCCTGACGCTTCAGCCTGTTCAGTCAGTGGTTGCTCTTGTTGTTCTGATGGGCTTGGAACTCTTCTGGTACGACTGGCATGAATCCAATTGGGCAAACCTGCACACTTCACTGCTGTGGTAGTGACTAGTATGACTTGACGCGGTTTGTCCCACCTTGGTGCTAGGCACGACTTTCTTGCATGTTTCTTCACTAGCACCCAATCTCCAGGATTCAAATCATGTGCTTGGTCTGGCTGTCTTTCAACTGCGTCTTCTCCAACCTGGTGAGAGACAGAACGCACCATTTCAGCCAATCCTTTGCAATAGTCCAATACCAGATCATCAGTTATTTTCATTAATTTATTTCCAGGAATAAATGCTTGACTCATTGCTCTTCCCATGAGAACTTCATGTGGGCTCATTCCTGTTTTTCTGTCTGGAATACTTCTGAGACCCATCAATACAAGAGGTAATGCATCTGGCCATTTCAGCATTGTGGATGCACACACTTTCCCTAATGATTGTGCCATTTAACTGCTCAACTATTCCAGAAGCCTCTGGACGATAAGCACAGTGCAGTTTTTGTTCTATGTTAAATGCAGCACAGATTAATCGAATTATTTCATTATTAAAATGAGGGCCTCTATCTGATTCCAAAGTGACTGGAAAACCAAAACGTGGAATCAACTCCCTCAACAATAATTTTGCAACTGTAAGACTGTCATTTCTTCGAGTGGGATAGGCTTCCACCCATCTTGAGAAGAGGCATACTATGACAAGTATATATTTCAGTCCATTGCATGGGGGCAACTCAATAAAATCCAACTGTAATCTGGTGAAGGGTCCTTCTGCCTTTCCAATCTTTCCCCAGCTAACCACTGTCTTCCTACCTGGATTTTGCTGCTGACAGGTTAGGCATCTTTGGCAAAGGCTTTCTGCGACTACCCTGAATTTCGGATTGTACCAACTCTGTCTGAATAGCCTGATCATTGAATCTCTCCCTATGTGTGTTGCTCCATGATACACTCTTGCCATTTTTGAAAGCAAACAATCTGGCATGACTGGTCTTCCATCTAAATACACCCATACCTCATCGTGTGGTCTCTTTGTACAAGCTGCCTTTATCCAAATTTCCTTTTCCTCAACTTTTTCCTGCAATTGTCTAATCTCATCCCTTGTTTCTGGTACTGAGAAAAACATAAGTTGGCATCTGGTTTCACCCGTTTATGGCCACTGTATTTTTTTGCACAGTATTGAGCCACTTGATCGGCATATCTATTGCCAGCAGCCACATAGTCATTTCCTGACTGATGTGCAGCGCATTTTACAACTGCTATCTCTTTTGGCAATTGTAATGCTTCCAGCAAATCCTTCACATTTTTGCTGTTTCTAATAGGAGATCCTGAAGAAGTCAGAAATCCCCTCTGCATCCAGAGCTGGCCAAAATCGTGCACAACCCCGAACCCATATTGACTGTCCGTAAATATGGTTACTCTCCAATTTTTCCCTTTTTGCATGCCATGGTTAGGGCTACCAATTCGGCTACTTGTGCAGATTTGACTCCCGGTAAACAGGATGCTTCAATTACCCCAGATATCTTACAAACAGCATATGCAGCACTTAATCCTCCTTCTTGTGTCCTGAGGCAGGACCCATCTACAAATAACTCATGGTCAGCCTCTTTCAAAGGTGTCTCCTTAATGTCTGGACGGGGCGTAGTACATAATTCAGTTACGTCCAAGCAATCATGATCACTCTCATCTTTCACTTCTTCATTGCATGGGTCTGGCAGTAGGGTAGCTGGGTTCATGATCGTACACCTTATCACTGTCACGTTCTCAGCTCCCAAAATCACTCTTTCATACTTAGTCAATCGACTAGGAGTGAGATGTTGTGTTCTTGTTCTTGTCAAAAGAATCTCAACTGAGTGTGGAACATAAACCTTTACCGGATGTCCCATCACTATCGACTCACTTTGCTGCAGACTCATACAAGTAGCAGCTACTGCTTTTAAGCAGCCAGGTAATGCTGAAGCCAATGGATCCAATGTAGCTGAAAAATATGCCACTGGACGTCAACTCAATCCATGTCTCTGTGTTAAGACTGAAAGTGCACAATTTTCTCTCTCACAACAAAACAACGCAAAGTCTTTTGAATAATCAGGCATGCCCAAGGCAGGAGCCTCACACAAGCAATTTCGCAATTTCACAAATGCCTCTATGCAGTCATCATTCCAATCAATCGGATCTTTTGCTCTTTTCCGGGTCATTTGTATTAATGGTTTCGCTAACATAGAAAAACCATTAATCCATTGCCTACAGTACCCAACCACTCCCAGGAACATTCTCATTTCTCTCTGAGTCTGTGGCAATTGCATTTCTTTGATTATTTTTATTCTTTCCGGTGTCACTTTTCTAACTCCTCTTTCTATTTTATGCCCTAAATATCTAACTTCTTGTCGACAGAACTGTAATTTTTCTGGAGACACCTTGTGTCCTCCTTCAGCCAAATGGTTCAGTAATGCAATTGTGTCTATGACACAATCTTCTCGTGTTTTTGATGCCACCAGTAGGTCATCAATATACTGAACCAGAACAGATTTTCCAGGCATAATCAATGATTCTAGACACTTTTTCAAAATCTGATTAAAAATTGAGGGACTCTCTGTGTACCCTTGAGGAACCCTGCACCATGCATAGATATGATCCTCAAACTTAAATGTAAACAAATATTGACTATCTGGGTGCAAAGGAATAGAAAAGAATGCTTGACATAAATCAATTACTGTGAACCAGCCTGCATTCCAAGGTATCTGATAAAGGATCACGGCTGGATTTGGCACTATTGGGCAACATGGCACTACAATTTTATTTATTTTTCGTAAATCCTGCACTATTCTATACTTTCCGCTAGGCTTTTTCAGTCCCATTATTGGCGAATTACAAGGACTACCCATCACTTCTTTTAAAATACCTTGTTTAACCATTCGTTCAATTTCTGGAATAACTCCTGCTTTTACTTCTGGACTCATCTTGTACTGTCGGGTGTTTGGATACACTGCACCTTCTTTCACTGTCACTTTAACTGGGTCTATATTTGTCATTAACCCAATGTCTTTTCCTGTAAAATCCCACACTTCTGGATTAACTGTAGCTCTCAACTCTTCTGCTAATTCATTTTCAGTCATTAGTGAAAACATTTCATCTACTTCTGTTCCCTGTTTGGCTAACATCATCTTGTATACAACGTCTTCATCAGGGGTTTGGAAAGCGACACCATCTGGTGTACAATAGATTGTGCAGTTCATCTTGCACAATAGATCTCTTCCCAACAGATTTACAGGACTGGAATCGCAAACTACGAACCGATGCATTTCTTTAAAACTTCCAATGTGCACCTCCATTGGTTTTGTGATTGGGGTTCTAATCTGTTGGTTAGACACGCCTACAACTTGGATTGATTCTTCCGAGAGGGGTAGGTTTGGGATGTCTGCTGTTCTCACAGTAGACCTGGTAGCACCAGTATCCAATAGGAAAGTAATGTCTTTACCTTCTACTTTCCCATCAACAAATGGACCTGACTGATCTACCGGCAAGGATGCGCCAAGCACGCACTCCTCTTCCTCCCCCCTCAGGCACCGTCATTGCGAGTAGTCCGAATTTTCCTCATCATTCTGCAACAAATATTGTGTCATTGTTCTATTATTCTTACCACTTTCTCCTTGAAATCCGGTGTTTGCACTGAAACTTTGATGATTCACAAAATTTGGCATAGGAGCTGGGGGCACCTGATATTGTGGAGTAACTACCTGCTGCTGTTGATTCATAAGTGGGATTAAATTTTGATTTGGCCCATTATTACTCTTATTATTCTGAGTACTCTTACACTCGTTCTTCCAATGTCCAAGCTTTCCGCACGCATGACAAGGAAACTTCTTTTTCGCTTCTTCTCTGTCCATTCGTCCCCTATATTTATTACCATTCGCTCCTTGATCATTCTGACTCTTCTCTTTCACTTGATTATTATTTTAGGCATTTGTTTTCTCCTCTTGTTGTTCTGCCAATTTTACTTGTGCCCACATCATTTTCTCCTTTTGCTTTCTACGCCTGGCCTCAATGTCAACTCCGCAATATTTCGCGTACTTTAAAATCTCATCCACTGTCTTGCTTTGCCAACACAACATGTGCTGCTGTATCATCTGACTAATCTCTGGTTTCAAACCATATACAAACCGATACACAAAATGTCCCATATCCTTATCACCGATATTCTCAAAACCACTATACTGCTTAAACACCTGTAATACCCTCTCATAATATGCATGTACAGATTCATTTGGTTCTTGAGTTGTTCTATCTATTTTTACCCAGACTGTTTCTTTAGGAGGAATTTTCCCTTTCAAATACGTAATCACTTGGTGATACTTTTTCATCACCTCCTCCGAGGGTGTTCCTGTCTTTGCGTCTCTAGCATACTCCTCATTAGGCCAGTCAATTGTAATTTTACATTCCGTCCATAAATCAGCAGGTACCACTATATCAAATAGACCATCCAAATCCTTCAATAAGACCTTTGAAACCTTCACAAATCTCTCTACCTGTTTATACCATTCAACCGGTTTTTCTCTCAGCTTTGGGAAATCATTTGTAAATGACAAAATATACTCCAAGGAACATGAACATATCCACCTCCGGGAACCTCTCTCATTGGACACAATTTTTCCACTTTGCTTGATTCCCTTACTGGAAATGCAGCAGCTGCTTCTCTCGCTTGTACTTCCTCTTTCTTTCTTATCCATCTAATTCTCCATTTATCAATGTCTCCCCATTTTCGCAAAATGCTCATTAATTCCTTTATCTGTAGTCTCTTTCCAGATGCATTTACACTTTCTAAATCTTTATCAGTAAAGTCCACTCGATATGGTTTCTGTAACAACTTTGATTTCCCTATGTCTATTCCAATCTCTGAAGCAACTTCAGTCAATCTCTCATGAAATACTCTTGCTCTCCTGGTTATACTTTTACATAAATATAACAATTCCTCATCATTATAAACATTCAATCTTTCTGTGCCCACACATCCTGTCATCATCTCTTCCAATTCCACTTTCAATCTGCTGATGTCTAAAATCTTTGGTGGTGGATTTCGATTATCTATTTCCTGTGCCCATCTCTCTATTTCTTCAGGGGTAACTACTGTTGCACCTTCAGTTCTTATAGGTACTAAAAATCTCTTTTCTCTCAAATTCATAGGTGTATTTTTCTTCGGAGTTTCAGTTGAAGATTCTACATTTGGGAGATCCATTAATGAAATAACTGACTCACTTTCACTAACCTGATCATCTGTAATTAGTATTTCTTTCCTAGGACTATTTAATGGAATTGTCACAGGTTGTGGTTTCTGGCAAATCTTTTTATCTCCATACAATGGGATTACTGGACCAATGGTCACTGGCACTGTCAAAGCTTCAGTATTCAAATTTAATTGACTTATCTTCTGAACTAGTTCTTCTCTAGTTTTGTTTAAAACATCTCTCTCATTATCCTGCAACACTCTGTTATATGACGTATCATGTAAAATCTGTGGGGTCAATGGCATTCCCATTACTGGTGCACTTGGGGTAACCAACCTAGTTGCTTCTTGATACAGCGGTGGATTTTTAATTAAAATATCCTCTAACAACTCGTCATCTGATTCACCATATCCTGCTGTATTCATGTGTTTCGTTTTCTCCTTACACTTTCCTCCAGACTGTTCCTCAGCCATTAACACTGGATATAAACCTTCTGATACCATAGCTCTCCTCCATTGTTTCATCTGCCCTTCGCGTGACTCATGCAAGTGTCTTGGAAAGAATCCTCTATATCTCCCACCTCTGCATTTCTCTCGTTCATATGACTCAGTCTCCCATTCTTCCAAAGCCTCATATTGAGTTAACCTAGGTCTAGGTTCTAAATCATTCATTTTCAATCTCAAATTCTGAAGAATCCTCCCATTAAACGTACCATCTTTATGAAATGCTAACACTCCATCATCCTTCGTATATTCTATCCAGTTTTCCAACCACACGCAAGTATGATATCCTCTTTCCATCATCATGAAAGATGCTGGTGTTTTCGGTGGCGGAATAGGAATTCCCTCTCTGGTCAACACAGGCTTATCTTTTATAAAGAAATTCTTAATTTTCTTTATAAATGACATCTTTCTTTTCTCTCCATACATCCTTGAGGAACGATGTATAAAATTGTATTCTGCAAACCCTTGAAATCTTCTACCTGTATGCCTTGTACTAACAGTCAAATCAAAATCCCTCATACAATCTCTCTCTCCACCAATCCTAACGCAGCTTCTAACTAGCTATCCAATTAAATCAGGCTCACGTTCGTGATCTGACCAATGCCAGCGCTGCCTTTTTCTGACGTCAGTTCTGCTCCTTTCTACTGACCCCTCCTTTACAAGGCTGCTCCTGTCACACGCCCGCTGTTTCTACCAATCCCAGTGCGGCTCACTGTGATGTCAGTACAACTCCAGCAACTGACCCTCCCTTCACGAGGTAATACGAAAACTTATTTCTCAATATTTTCTTTCAAATTCTTTGTTATTAACGACATAAAAACATTCGCTACTCTGTCTGTTCCACTAAATCAAAGGATAGTTGATTTCTTTCCACTGCGAGTTAAACCTTCCGCTTACTCTTCATATACTGCGAGTAAAACCCTTCCGCTTACCCTTCATTCAAGCTCCAGAGAACCTGCTACTCCTCCGGTGTCAGCCGTTTTGGGAAATTTGAGACCAAAGTTTCACCAGCTAACTCCTTTTGCTGTCAATCTAGCTTGGAAGAACCTGCTACTCCTTCAGGGTTACCCTTTCTAGGTGATATAACGCCTAAAGTTTCACTAGCGAACTCTTTGCTATCAATCACTCTCACTTTTACGCAGAAAATAGTCCCTACTTTAACACTGCAAGCCCTACCTAGCTTCTCAGTGTTATTCCAACAGACGAGTAACCTCACTGCAGTGTGGTTTCTATCGCCACCCGCTATTCATTCCCCGGGAATTTTCCAGACAACATAAAACAAAAACGCTAACTCTTTTGTTAAAACATAAATTAATAATCAATAATCTATACTTATCACCAAACTAGTCAATAATAACCATAACTCTGCTACCAGAAAACTGATCAAGCGGTGTACTAACAATAGATACTCCACTACCATATACCCACCTGGGCCCATATAACTTCTTCCACTAATACCAAGTAGACCGCTGGAGCTTGTAGTTTATAGATTTCATGTTTTCAGGAATAGTTATTGTTCCGTTCTAACTAAACCTTTCACTGATCAAAAAGTTCTTTCCTCTGGTCGATGGACCATTAGTTGGAACTAATTGATGGTGATAATTAACATAACTTATTAAACATTCTTTAGTTAATGTAAATAATCACAGACTTGGGAAGTTTTAAAATCTTTATCTAACTTAATTAAATGTAAACCATCTCAAAGTTTCAGTACAAACACCCTCTGTTAGAACTAGGGGTCTCTAGTTGGCAATGGTATGCACCTTTGTCCAAATAGGGACCCTTGCTTCTAAGTCAGGGAAAGGGGATTACACACCTGGATAACCCCTGCTCACCCCCTTGGTAGCTTGGAACGAGCAGGCAGGCTTATCTAAGAGGCAGTGTGTTAAGCATTTGTGAACACATACAGTAATACAGTGAAAACACTACAGATGGACACCACACAGGTTTTATAAAAATAAGTATTCTTTATATAGATTTATCACAAGACCACAAACGACAAAAATCCACAATACTGTAATCAATAATACTTCAAGATGGTAGAAATGGTTTAAAAATAGGTTCTTCACTTAA
The DNA here is from genome assembly GCA_963921515.1 of Calotriton arnoldi. NCBI lineage: Eukaryota > Metazoa > Chordata > Amphibia > Caudata > Salamandridae > Calotriton > Calotriton arnoldi. The sequence goes on from CAWUFW010000725.1 coordinate 965,471, forward strand.
AAGCAGTCTTTAGCAACAAATAACCCCAACTGGAGTTATCACGACGTCGAGGTCAAAGAAATCCCAAAGTACGGCGCCGACCGCGAGGTGCGCGGCGTCGGGCCCGGAGTCAAAACAGACCCACAAAGAACAGTACCTTGGAAAAGCGAAAACAAAGACAGCTCACGGCGTCGGGGCGGTGCGGCGTCGTTGGCGCGTTGCGGCGTCGGTTCCTTGCTTCGGAGGAGAGGATGCGTCGGGACCTGGATGCTTGCGCAGGCAGGGGAGGCGTCGGTTCCGGACCGGAGAGGAGGTGACGTCACGATGGCGCCGAGGCCACGGTTCCGTACAATGTCACGATGTCGATAGATTCTTGACCACCCACGTCGACGATCGGCTCCGCGATGATGTCAGCTTCGGAGTCGATGCGGCACAGCAGCAGGCGTCGGGCCGGCGTCGTAAGTCGGAGCAGCGCTCACGGCTATAGCAGGCTTACGATGTCGCTCGCTGGCGTCGAGGTGGCACGGCGGTCGGCGTCGAGTCTTTGTTGCAAGGGAGCAGCGCTCACGGCTTCGATGCAGGAGACGGTGTCGCTCGCCGGCGTTGGTGTTGCAAATTCCTTCTGTAGCACCAGAACAGCAAGTTCCAGATGCAGGCAAACAGAAGGGGGTGAAGTCTGGTATCCCTGAGACTTCGGTCAGGAGGCAAGCTCAAATCAAGCCCTTGGAGTAATATTCTGCAAGATGATGAAAGTTCTTTAAAAGTTCCTTCTCCTTTCCTTGGCAATGAAGAAACCACTGCAGGCCAACCCAGCAAACAGCACACTTGGCAGAGGGGCAGTCCAACTCCTGCAGCTTCCTTGGTTCTTCTCCTTGGCAAAAGGGTCGTCTTGTTGTTCCAGAAGTGATCTAAAGTTCTTGGGTCTGGGTCCCAATATTTATACTACTTTTCTCTTTGTTCTCTGAAGGCAGAGAGGCCTTTGCCTAGTCAAAACCAGTTCTGGTCAGTCTTGGAGCACTTTGTTGACAAGACTCCTTCTTTCCTTTCACAGTGTAGGCCAGGGACATCAGACACACCACAGGAGGTGGAGCCAGCATTGTGGAGGGAAGGCACAGCCCTATTCAGGTCCCAGGTGCAACTCCTCCCTCCTATCTGCATGGAGATCTCTCTATTCAGCCCTGTGCTGACTCACCCTGACTCCTGGCAGCCCCCAGCCCCTGTCACTCAAACTCCAGACAAGGAATACACAACCTAGCAGAGGCAGGCTTGGATAGTTAGGCAAGAAAATACCCACTTTCTAAAAGTGGTATTTTCAAACACAGAATGTTAAAACCAACTTCTCTAAAAGATGTATTTTATCATTCTGAGTTCAGGCATACTAAACTCGAATTTCTACCTGGTTCCCTGAGTCAGTTAGGATTATAAGATGTAATAATCTAACTGCCCATTCTGGCCTATGGGGAACAGGTAGGCTTGCAATAGTGAAAAACGAAAATGGCTGTAATTCACTATTAGGACATGCCACACACATCAGGGCAGGTCCTACCTTTTACCTACAATGCACCCTGCCCTAGGGCCTACCTTAGGGGTGACTAATATGCAGAAAAGGGAAGGTTTAGGGACTGGTAAGTGGGTGCACTTGCCAAGTCGACATGGCAGTCAGACTGCACACAGGCTCTGCAATGGCAGGCCTGAGACACACTTTACAAGCTGCTTCTGTGGGTGGCACAACCAGTGCTGCAAGCCCACCAGCAGCATTTGATTTACAAGCCCTGGGCACACCTGGTGCACTATACTAGGGTCTGACAAGTAAATCAAATGATCCAATCATGGAGTCACTAATCAATGCATCAATTTACCATAGGGAGCACTTGCACTGTGGCACTGAATAGCAGTGGCACAGTTCCCAAAGTATCTAAAACCAGCAAACAGATCAAAAACAGAGGAGGCAATCAGAAAAAATGGAAGGGAGACTCACGCCAATGATACCAGGTCTAACACGTGTCCCCTCCAGCTGAAATTTGGGGAGAACTACCCTTCCCCTAGGGAGTCGACCATCAGCATTGGCGTGTTCTGTACCAGGGCGGTGTTCCACCGTGAAGTCCATACCCTGTAGGGAAATGGACCACCTCAACAACTTTGGGTTCTCACCCCTCATCTGCATCAGCCATCTGAGGGGCCTGTGGTCGGTCTGAACCAGGAAGTGAGTCCCAAACAAGTATGGTCTCAACTTCTTCAGTGCCCAGACCACAGCAAATGCCTCACGCTCAATTGCACTCCACTTCTGTTCCCGTGGAAGTAACCTCCTACTGATGAAGGCTACAGGTTGGTCTAGGCCTTCCTCATTAATCTGTGATAGAACAGCCCCCACACCATGCTCTGAAGCGTCTGTTTGAACAATGAATTCTTTTGAGAAGTTGGGCGCCTGAAGCACGGGTGCTGTGCACATGGCAGTCTTCAGGGCGTCAAAAGCCTTCTGACAGGTGTCAGTCCAGTTCACTTTCTTGGGCTGCTTCCTGGAAGTCAGCTCAGTCACGGGTGCAACAATGTTGCCATACCCCTTGACAAACCTCCTATAGTACCCCGTGAGTCCTAAAAAGGCTCTCACCTGTGTCTGAGTCTTTGGGGGTTCCCATGCCAGGATGGTATCAATCTTGGGCTGTAGGGGCGCCACCTGGCCGCTTCCTACCTGGTGCCCCAAGTACACCACAGAACCCTGCCCAATCTGGCACTTACTCGCCTTGATTGTGAGGCCTGCCTTCCGCAGCGCCATCAACACTTCCCAGAGGTGGCGCAGATGTTCTTCCCAAGTGGAACTAAACACCGCAATGTCATCCAGGTAGGCGGCACTGAAATCTTCCAGTCCGTCCAACACCTGGTTGACCAACCTCTGAAAGGTGGCTGGGGCATTCTTCATCCCAAAGGGCATAACCCGGAATTGGTAGTGCCCATCTGGTGTGGAGAATGCTGACCTCTCCTTGGCCCCATCAGTTAAGGCAATCTGCCAGTACCCAGACGTCAAATCAAACGTGCTGAGGTACCGGGCAGCCCCCAACCGATCAATGAGCTCATCAGCTCTGAGGATGGGGTGCGCGTCAGTCCTGGTGACTGAATTGAGTCCTCGGTAGTCCACACAGAACCGGAGTTCGGGTGTGGCACCAGGCGCGGCATCCTTTGGGACCAAAACCACTGGGCTGGCCCAAGGACTGTTAGAGGACTCAATCACCCCTAAGGCAAACATCTTGGAGACCTCCTCCTTAGTGTAAGCTCTGACCCTGTCAGTCACTCTGTAAGCCTTGTGCTTCACAGGAGGACTGTCCCCAGTGTCCACATCATGGACGCACCACTCAGTGACACTAGGAACCAGGGAGAACAAATCAGGGAATTGCCCCAGCAGTTGGCGACAATCTTGCTGCTGTTCAGGGGTCAGTGTGGCAGAGAGGCCAACACCATCCACTGACCCATCTTGCTCCGCTGCAGACAGGAGGTCAGGAAGAGGCTCAGTCTCCTCCTCCATTCCATCATCTGTCGCTAGGAGCATGCCCACTTCGGACCTTTCTAAGTGGGGCTTCAGGCGGTTAACATGCAGGACCCGCAAAGGGTTCCTGGGAGACCGCAAGTTCACCAGATAGGTGACATCACTCTTGCGCTCCACCACCTCAAATGGACCGGTCCACCTGTCCTGGAGTGCACAGGGCTCCACAGGGGCCATGACCCAAACTTTCTGTCCAGGCTGAAGCTCAATCAGAGTGGCATTCTGATCGTACCACCGCTTCATCTCTTCCTGGCTGGCTTCCAGGTTCGCCTGAGCGAGTTCTCTGAAACGCCGAGTCTGGTTCCTGAAGGTCAGCATGTAGCTATATACATCCTGGGGAGGTTTCCTGGGAGATTGCTCCCAGCCTTCCTTGACCAGACTCAAAGGTCCTCTTACCGGGTGACCATACAGCAGCTCAAAGGGGCTGAACCCTAAGGACTTCTGAGGCACCTCACGGTAAGCAAACAACAGGCATGGCAAGAGGACGTCCCACTTACGCCTCATAGGTTCCTCAAGACCCATAATCATGCCCTTAAGGGTCCGGTTGAATCTCTCAACCAGCCCATTACCTTAGGGGTGGTAAGGAGTGGTGAACTTATAGGTAACACCACACTCCTTCCACAGGGACTTCATATAGTTAGATATGAAGTTGGTACCACGGTCTGACACCACCTCTCGGGGAACCCCACACGGGAAAAACCCCATCAGTGCACGTCCCACCACGGGGGCCGTCACTGTCCTGAGAGGGATGGCTTCCGGGTACCGGGTAACATGGTCCACCAAGACCACGATAAACCTGTTGCCCATGGCTGTCTTGGGGTCCAGTGGCCCCACAATGTCAATGCCCACCCGTTCAAAGGGGGTACTGACTACAGGAAAGGTTGGAGAGGAGCCTTGTGCTTCCTTCCACTTTTCCCACTTGCCTGGTAAGTTTGGCAGGTCCTACAATGAGTATCTGAACTCTTGCCCATCTGGGGCCAATGAAAATGGGAAACAAGCCTTTCAAAGGTCTTGTTCTGCCCCAGATGTCCAGCTAAAGGAACGTCATGAGCCAAACCCAGTAGGAAGGCTCTGAAGCGCTTGGGTACCACCAGCACACGGGCTGACCCAGGCTCAGCAACCTTAGGCTCGCTATACAGGAGGTCGTTCTCCCAGTAGATCCAATGTGATCCAGACTGATCACCTGCTGCCTGGTTTGTGGCCTGTTGCCTCAAACCCTCAAGAGAAGGGCACTTCCTTTGCTCCTCACAAAATTCCTCCCTGGAGGGACCTCCTTCTTGCTGCCAATGGGTCAGCTCAGGCAGGTCTCCCAGTTCAGCAACTGGTTCCCCTGTAGGTTCCAGGGCATCCCCCTCAAGGTCTGCCTCCTCCTGGACCGTGGGAACTATGGGGGCTGGTTTACCACACCCCCTACCTCTTCTCTTTAAGGCAGGGGTCTGGGCCATTTTCTCAGGCTCCAGAACCTCTTGATCACCCTTACTGGCCGCCATGGACCGAGTGGTTACACATGCCCACTCAGGCAGACCCAACATCTCTAAATGAGACCTTCTCTCCACCTTAGCCCAAGGGAAGTCCTCTAAATCATTGCCCAACAGACAATCAACAGGCATGGCTGGCCTCACAGCAACTTGGAGGGTACCTGAGACCCCCCCCCACTCAAAGGGAACTTGCGCCACCTCACACTGGCTCTGTGAGTTGTCTGCAGCAACAACAGGGAAGAATGCATGGGGGACAACCTGCTCTTTGAACACCAACCGACAACTGACAGCTGTCACACTTGCACCGGTGTCTCTTAGAGCTTCCACCCTATGGCCATTGATGGTCACCCACTGCCTGTACTTTTTAGTGTTATCAGGCAGCTGAGTTTTAGGGACCATCTCAAAGTCTCCTAATGAGACAAGGGACATCTCTGCGGGATCCCACCCACCTTGGGCACCCATCTCCTCCCCCCCCCAGGGCTTCACTGGCAATCTGACGGGGTGGTGCACGGGGTGGTGCTTTGGGATCTCTCATGGGACATTGAGGATCATACCAACGGTGGCCCAATTGACCACACGTAAAACATTTACAGGGGCCCCTCTGAACAGGTTTACCTGTCGGGGCCTCTTGCTTCTTCTCAGGGGAGGCTGGGAACCCTTCCCTTGGTTCCCTTGGGGATTACTTTGGGGCCCTTTCTGGAACTCCCTCTGTTTACCCTTGTCCCCCACTCTTCTGCTGGGGACCCTGCCCACCTTTGGCGGAATCTCCCACATGACCCTTGTGGACCCTGGTACTGACCCAGCGGTCCGCCTCCTCAGCAAGCTTCCTAGGGTTAGTTAGCTTGCTATCAATAAGGTGCTGGCGTAGCTCTGGAAAACAATTAGCAGACAAGTGCTCCCATTCATACAAATCATAGAGCGCTTCAAAAGTATCCACTTTGCTACCCTTCACCCAACCATCCATGGCTCTGCAAAAGAAAGATACATATTCTACCCAAGTGGTTCCCTCCAGCTTCTTGCAACTCCTAAACCTCTGTCTATAGAGTTCTGGGGTCAAACCATACCTTGTCATCAGGGCCTCCTTCATATGGGCATAAGACATCCTATTCTCACTGGGTAGGTCCAACAAAGTATCCCTCCCCTCACTCACAAAGCGGCTCCACAACCCAGCTCCCCAATCCTTCTCAGGGACCCGGTGGGCCAACATTGCTATTTCATAGGCTGCAAACCACTGCCCAATATCTTCATGCTTATGGAAATCTTTGATGGCATCCTTGGGAATATATACCCTGCCTTCTGAAGGCACAGAAGGTGCGCTGCCACCAGAGGGATTGAGTTCTAAGCCCTGTGCTTTGATCTCTAACTCCCTCAACATTCTCTCATGCTCTAATCTCATTCTCTCTCTCTCCAAGGCTAACTTGTTAATTTCAAACTCCAGCTTCTTATTCTCTAGGTCCTTTTGACCCTCCATTTTGAGCCTAGCCATCTCCGGCTTGTGTGCCCTATTTCTCTCCCTATCCTCCAGCTCTCCTGGGGACAGGTCTTTGGAAGAAGCACTGCTGCCTGGCGGGGTAGGTACTTTCTCCCCCCTTTGGCCCAGGGGCCCCTCTAGCTGCCCTTCCACCTCTTCCACAGGGTGCTCCACATTTTCAGATGCATTTCTTGCTTCCACCCAGGCCCTCAGCACCTTGTGGAACTCATCCTTCTTTGTGAGGCCTGTAATAGCAACTTTAAATTTTCTACAGAAGGCTTTCAGCTGTTTGCCATTATAGGTATCCAACCTCTCTTCCTCAAACTCTGGATCCATAGAGGCAACAGATGCTGGTGGACTCATGGCAATAAGAATTGGCAGTTCTCAGAAAAATAACAGTCCAAGGAGAAAAAAAAAATTCTACCAAAAAGTATGTGGTTGCGTTTGGTCTGCACTCACTAGTAGTGTACACCAATCACTGTATATGAGTCACAAATGCAAGTCCAGAATCCTCACCGCTGACCACCAATGTTAGAACTGGGGGTCTCTAGTTGGCAATGGTATGCACCTTTGTCCAAATAGGGACCCTTGCTTCTAAGTCAGGGAAAGGGATTACACACCTGGATAACCCCTGCTCACCCCCTTGGTAGCTTGGCACGAGCAGGCAGGCTTATCTAAGAGGCAGTGTGTTAAGCATTTGTGAACACATACAGTAATACAGTGAAAACACTACAGATGGACACCACACAGGTTTTATAAAAATAAGTATTCTTTATATAGATTTATCACAAGACCACAAACGACAAAAATCCACAATACTGTAATCAATAATACTTCAAGATGGTAGAAATGGTTTAAAAATAGGTTCTTCACTTAAAAGCAGTCTTTAGCAACAAATAACCCCAACTGGAGTTATCACAACGTCGAGGTCAAAGAAATCCCAAAGTACGGCGCCAACCGCGAGGTGCGCGGCGTCGGGCCCGGAGTCAAAACAGACCCACAAAGAACAGTACCTTGGAAAAGTGAAAACAAAGACAGCTCACGGCGTCGGGGAGGTGAGGCGTCGTTGGCGCGTTGCGGCATCGGTTCCTTGCTTCGGAGGAGAGGATGCGTCGGGACCTGGATGCTTGCGCAGGCAGGGGAGGCGTCGGTTCCGGACCGGAGAGGAGGTGACATCACGATGGCGCCGAGGCCACGGTTCCGTACGATGTCACGATGTCGATAGATTCTTGACCACCCACGTCGACGATGGGCTCCGCGATGATGTCAGCTTCGGAGTCGATGCGGCACAGCAGCAGGCGTCGGGCCGGCGTCGTAAGTCGGAGCAGCGCTCACGGCTATAGCAGGCTTACGATGTCGCTCGCTGGCGTCGAGGTGGCACGGCGGTCGGCATCGAGTCTTTGTTGCAAGGGAGCAGCGCTCACGGCTTCGATGCAGGAGACGGCGTCGCTCGCCGGCATCGGTGTTGCAAATTCCTTCTGTAGCACCAGAACAGCAAGTTCCAGATGCAGGCAAACAGAAGGGGGTGAAGTCTGGTATCCCTGAGACTTCGGTCAGGAGGCAAGCTCAAATCAAGCCCTTGGAGTAATATTCTGCAAGATGATGAAAGTTCTTTAAAAGTTCCTTCTCCTTTCCTTGGCAATGAAGAAACCACTGCAGGCCAACCCAGCAAACAGCACACTTGGCAGAGGGGCAGTCCAACTCCTGCAGCTTCCTTGGTTCTTCTCCTTGGCAAAAGGGTCGTCTTGTTGTTCCAGAAGTGATCTAAAGTTCTTGGGTCTGGGTCCCAATATTTATACTACTTTTCTCTTTGTTCTCTGAAGGCAGAGAGGCCTTTGCCTAGTCAAAACCAGTTCTGGTCAGTCTTGGAGCACTTTGTTGACAAGACTCCTTCTTTCCTTTCACAGTGTAGGCCAGGGACATCAGACACACCACAGGAGGTGGAGCCAGCATTGTGGAGGGAAGGCACAGCCCTATTCAGGTCCCAGGTGCAACTCCTCCCTCCTATCTGCATGCAGATCTCTCTATTCAGCCCTGTGCTGACTCACCCTGTCTCCTGGCAGCCCCCAGCCCCTGTCACTCAAACTCCAGACAAGGAATACACAACCTAGCAGAGGCAGGCTTGGATAGTTAGGCAAGAAAATACCCACTTTCTAAAAGTGGTATTTTCAAACACAGAATGTTAAAACCAACTTCACTAAAAGATGTATTTTATCATTCTGAGTTCAGCCATACTAAACTCGAATTTCTACCTGGTTCCCTGAGTCAGTTAGGATTATAAAATGTAATATTCTAACTGCCCATTCTGGCCTATGGGGAACAGGTAGCCTTGCAATAGTGAAAAACGAAAATGGCTGTAATTCACTATTAGGACATGCCACACACAACAGGGCAGGTCCTACCTTTACCTACAATGCACCCTGCCCTAGGGCCTACCTTAGGGGTGACTAATATGCAGAAAAGGGAAGGTTTAGGGACTGGTAAGTGGGTGCACTTGCCAAGTCGACATGGCAGTCAGACTGCACACAGGCTCTGCAATGGCAGGCCTGAGACACACTTTACAAGCTGCTTCTGTGGGTGGCACAACCAGTGCTGCAAGCCCACCAGCAGCATTTGATTTACAAGCCCTGGGCACACCTGGTGCACTATACTAGGGTCTGACAAGTAAATCAAATGATCCAATCATGGAGTCACTAATCAATGCATCAATTTACCATAGGGAGCACTTGCACTGTGGCACTGAATAGCAGTGGCACAGTGCCCAAAGCATCTAAAACCAGCAAACAGATCAAAAACAGAGGAGGCAATCAGAAAAAATGGAAGGGAGACTCACGCCAATGATACCAGGTCTAACACGTGTCCCCTCCAGCTGAAATGTGGGGAGAACTACCCTTCCCCTAGGGAGTCCTCTTCACTAAGGAGGAAAAATCTGGACAGACCATCAGCATTGGCGTGTTCTGTACCAAGGCGGTGTTCCACCGTGAAGTCCATACCCTGTAGGGAAATGGACCACCTCAACAACTTTGGGTTCTCACCCCTCATCTGCATCAGCCATCTGAGGGGCCTGTGGTCGGTCTGAACCAGGAAGTGAGTCCCAAACAAGTATGGTCTCAACTTCTTCAGTGCCCAGACCACAGCAAATGCCTCACGCTCAATTGCACTCCACCTCTGTTCCCGTGGAAGTAACCTCCTACTGATGAAGGCTACAGGTTGGTCTAGGCCTTCCTCATTAATCTGTGATAGAACAGCCCCCACACCATGCTCTGAAGCGTCTGTTTGAACAATGAATTCTTTTGAGAAGTTGGGCGCCTGAAGTTGGGCGCCTGAAGCACGGGTGCTGTGCACATGGCAGTCTTCAGGGCGTCAAAAGACTTCTGACAGGTGTCAGTCCAGTTCACTTTCTTGGGCTGCTTCCTGGAAGTCAGCTCAGTCAAGGGTGCAACAATGTTGCCATACCCCTTGACAAACCTCCTGTAGTACCCCGTGAGTCCTAAAAAGGCTCTCACCTGTGTCTGAGTCTTTGGGGGTTCCCATGCCAGGATGGTATCAATCTTGGGCTGTAGGGGCGCCACCTGGCCGCTTCCTACCTGGTGCCCCAAGTACACCACAGAACCCTGCCCAATCTGGCACTTACTCGCCTTGATTGTGAGGCCTGCCTTCCGCAGCGCCATCAACACTTCCCAGAGGTGGCGCAGATGTTCTTACCAAGTGGAACTAAACACCGCAATGTCATCCAGGTAGGCGGCACTGAAATCTTCCAGTCCGTCCAACACCTGGTTGACCAACCTCTGAAAGGTGGCAGGGGCATTCTTCATCCCAAAGGGTATAACCCGGAATTGGTAGTGCCCATCTGCTGTGGAGAATGCTGACCTCTCCTTGGCCCCATCAGTTAAGGCAATCTGCCAGTACCCAGACGTCAAATCAAACGTGCTGAGGTACCGGGCAGCCCCCAACCGATCAATGAGCTCATCAGCTCTGGGGATGGGGTGCGCGTCAGTCCTGGTGACTGAATTGAGTCCTCGGTAGTCCACACAGAACCGGAGTTCGGGTGTGGCACCAGGCGCGGCAGCCTTTGGGGCCAAAACCACTGGGCTGGCCCAAGGACTGTTAGAGGACTCAATCACCCCTAAGGCAAACATCTTGGAGACCTCCTCCTTAATGTAAGCTCTGACCCTGTCAGTCACTCTGTAAGCCTTGTGCTTCACAGGAGGACTGTCCCCGGTGTCCACATCATGGACGCACCACTCAGTGACACTAGGAACCAGGGAGAACAAATCAGGGAATTGCCCCATCAGTTGGCGACAATCTTGCTGCTGTTCAGGGGTCAGTGTGACAGAGAGGCCAACACCATCCACTGACCCATCTTGCTCCGCTGCAGACAGGAGGTCAGGAAGAGGCTCAGTCTCCTCCTCCATTCCATCATCTGTCGCTAGGAGCATGCCCACTTCGGACCTTTCTAAGTGGGGCTTCAGGCGGTTAACATGCAGGACCCGCAAAGGGTTCCTGGGAGACCGCAAGTTCACCAGATAGGTGACATCACTCTTGCGCTCCACCACCTCAAATGGACCGGTCCACCTGTCCTGGAGTGCACAGGGCTCCACAGGGGCCATGACCCAAACTTTCTGTCCAGGCTGAAGCTCAATCAGAGTGGCATTCTGATCGTACCACCGCTTCATCTCTTCCTGGCTGGCTTCCAGGTTCGCCTGAGCGAGTTCTCTGAAACGCCGAGTCTGGTTCCTGAAGGTCAGCATGTAGCTATATACATCCTGGGGAGGTTTCCTGGGAGATTGCTCCCAGCCTTCCTTGACCAGACTCAAAGGTCCTCTTACCGGGTGACCATACAGCAGCTCAAAGGGGCTGAACCCTAAGGACTTCTGAGGCACCTCACGGTAAGCAAACAACAGGCATGGCAAGAGGACGTCCCACTTACGCCTCATAGGTTCCTCAAGACCCATAATCATGCCCTTAAGGGTCCGGTTGAATCTCTCAACCAGCCCATTACCTTGGGGGTGGTAAGGAGTGGTGAACTTATAGGTAACACCACACTCCTTCCACAGGGACTTCATATAGTTAGATATGAAGTTGGTACCACGGTCTGACACCACCTCTCGGGGAACCCCACACGGAAAAACCCCCATCAGTACACGTCCCACCACGGGGACCGTCACTGTCCTGAGAGGGATGGCTTCCGGGTACCGGGTAGCATGGTCCACCAAGACCACGATAAACCTGTTGCCCATGGCTGTCTTGGGGTCCAGTGGCCCCACAATGTCAATGCCCACCCGTTCAAAGGGGGTACTGACTACAGGGAAAGGTTGGAGAGGAGCCTTGTACTTCCTTCCACTTTTCCCATTTGCCTGGCAAGTTTGGCAGGTCCTACAATGAGTATCTGAACTCTGGCGCATCTGGGGCCAATGAAAATGGGAAACAAGCCTTTCAAAGGTCTTGTTCTGCTCCAGATGTCCAGCCAAAGGAACGTCATGAGCCAAACCCAATAGGAAGGCTCTGAAGCGCTGGGGTACCACCAGCACACGGGCTGACCCAGGCTCAGCAACCTTAGGCTCGCTATACAGGAGGTCGTTCTCCCAGTAGATCCAATGTGATCCAGACTGATCACCTGCTGCCTGGTTTGTGGCCTGTTGCCTCAAACCCTCAAGAGAAGGGCACTTCCTTTGCTCCTCACAAAATTCCTCCCTGGAGGGACCTCCTTCTTGCTGCCAATGGGTCAGCTCAGGCAGGTCTCCCAGTTCAGCAACTTGTTCCCCTGTAGGTTCCAGGGCATCCCCCTCAAGGTCTGCCTCCTCCTGGACCGTGGGAACTATGGGGGCTGATTTCCCACACCCCCTACCTCTTCTCTTTAAGGCAGGGGTCTGGGCCATTTTCTCAGGCTCCAGAACCTCTTGATCACCCTTACTGGCCGGGGTGGTGCACGGGGTGGTGCTTTGGGATCTCTCATGGGACATTGAGGATCATACCAACGGTGGCCCAATTGACCACACGTAAAACATTTACAGGGTCCCCTCTGAACAGGTTTACCTGTCGGGGCCTCTTGCTTCTTCTCAGGGGGAGGCTGGGAACCCTTCCCTTGGTTCCCTTGGGGATTACTTTGGGGCCCTTTCTGGAACTCCCTCTGTTTACCCTTGTCCCCCCACTCTTCTGCTGGGGACCCTGCCCACCTTTGGCGGAATCTCCCACATGACCCTTGTGGACCCTGGTACTGACCCAGCGGTCCGCCTCCTCAGCAAGCTTCCTAGGGTTAGTTAGCTTGCTATCAATAAGGTGCTGGCCTAGCTCTGGAAAACAATTAGCAGACAAGTGCTCCCATGCAAACAAATCATAGAGCGCTTCAAAAGTATCCACTTTGCTACCCTTCACCCAACCATCCATGGCTCTGCAAAAGAAAGATACATATTCTACCCAAGTGGTTCCCTCCAGCTTCTTGCAACTCCTAAATCTCTGTCTATAGAGTTCTGGGGTCAAACCATACGTTGTCATCAGGGCCTCCTTCATATGGGCATAAGACATCCTATTCTCACTGGGTAGGTCTAACAAAGTATCCCTCCCCTCACTCACAAAGCGGCCCCACAACCCAGCTCCCCAATCCTTCTCAGGGACCCGGTGGGCCAACATTGCTATTTCATAGGCTGCAAACCACTGCCCAATATCTTCATGCTTATGGAAATCTTTGATGACATCCTTGGGAATATATACCCTGCCTTCTGAAGGCACAGATGGTGCGCTGCCACCAGAGGGATTGAGTTCTAAGCCCTGTGCTTTGATCTCTAACTCCCTCAACATTCTCTCATGCTCTAATCTCATTCTCTCTCTCTCCAAGGCTAACTTGTTAATTTCAAACTCCAGCTTCTTATTCTCTAGGTCCTTTTGACCCTCCATTTTGAGCCTAGCCATCTCCAGCTTGTGTGCCCTATTTCTCTCCCTATCCTCCAGCTCTCCTGGGGACAGGTCTTTGGAAGAAACACTGCTGCCTGGCGGGGTAGGTACTTTCTCCCCCCTTTGGCCCAGGGGCCCCTCTAGCTGCCCTTCCACCTCTTCCACAGGGTGCTCCACATTTTCAGATGCATTTCTTGCTTCCACCCAGGCCCTCAGCGCCTTGTGGAACTCATCCTTCTTTGTGAGGCCTGTAATAGCAACTTTAAATTTTCTACAGAAGGCTTTCAGCTGTTTGCCATTATAGGTATCCAACCTCTCTGCAAAAGAAAGATACATATTCTACCCAAGTGGTTCCCTCCAGCTTCTTGCAACTCCTAAACCTCTGTCTATAGAGTTCTGGGGTCAAACCATACCTTGTCATCAGGGCCTCCTTCATATGGGCATAAGACATCCTATTCTCACTGGGTAGGTCCAACAAAGTATCCCTCCCCTCACTCACAAAGCGGCTCCACAACCCAGCTCCCCAATCCTTCTCAGGGACCCGGTGGGCCAACATTGCTATTTCATAGGCTGCAAACCACTGCCCAATATCTTCATGCTTATGGAAATCTTGGATGACATCCTTGGGAATATATACCCTGCCTTCTGAAGGCACAGAAGGTGCGCTGCCACCAGAGGGATTGAGTTCTAAGCCCTGTGCTTTGATCTCTAACTCCCTCAACATTCTCTCATGCTCTAATCTCATTCTCTCTCTCTCTCCAAGGCTAACTTGTTAATTTCAAACTCCAGCTTCTTATTCTCTAGGTCCTTTTGACCCTCCATTTTGAGCCTAGCCATCTCCAGCTTGTGTGCCCTATTTCTCTCCCTATCCTCCAGCTCTCCTGGGGACAGGTCTTTGGAAGAAGCACTGCTGCCTGGCGGGGTAGGTACTTTCTCCCCCCTTTGGCCCAGGGGCCCCTCTAGCTGCCCTTCCACCTCTTCCACAGGGTGCTCCACATTTTCAGATGCATTTCTTGCTTCCACCCAGGCCCTCAGCGCCTTGTGGAACTCATCCTTCTTTGTGAGGCCTGTAATAGCAACTTTAAATTTTCTACAGAAGGCTTTCAGCTGTTTGCCATTATAGGTATCCAACCTCTCTTCCTCAAACTCTGGATCCATAGAGGCAACAGATGCTGGTGGACTCATGGCAATAAGAATTGGCAGTTCTCAGAAAAATAACAGTCCAAGGAGAAAAAAAAAATTCTACCAAAAAGTATGTGGTTGCGTTTGGTCTGCACTCACTAGTAGTGTACACCAATCACTGCATATGAGTCACAAATGCAAGTCCAGAATCCTCACCGCTGACCACCAATGTTAGAACTGGGGGTCTCTAGTTGGCAATGGTATGCACCTTTGTCCAAATAGGGACCCTTGCTTCTAAGTCAGGGAAAGGGGATTACACACCTGGATAACCCCTGCTCACCCCCTTGGTAGCTTGGCACGAGCAGGCAGGCTTATCTAAGAGGCAGTGTGTTAAGCATTTGTGAACACATACAGTAATACAGTGAAAACACTACAGATGGACACCACACAGGTTTTATAAAAATAAATATTCTTTATATAGATTTATCACAAGACCACAAACGACAAAAATCCACAATATTGTAATCAATAATACTTCAAGATGGTAGAAATGGTTTAAAAATAGGTTCTTCACTTAAAAGCAGTCTTTAGCAACAAATAACCCCAACTGGAGTTATCAAGACGTCGAGGTCAAAGAAATCCCAAAGTACGGCGCCGACCGCGAGTTGCGCGGCGTCGGGCCCGGAGTCAAAACAGACCCACAAAGAACAGTACCTTGGAAAAGCAAAAACAAAGACAGCTCACGGCGTCGGGGAGGTGCGGCGTCGTTGGCGCGTTGCGGCGTCGGTTCCTTGCTTCGGAGGAGAGGATGCGTCGGGACCTGGATGCTTGCGCAGGCAGGGGAGGCGTCGGTGCCGGACCGGAGAGGAGGTGACGTCACGATGGCGCCGAGGCCACGGTTCCGTACGATGTCACGATGTCGATAGATTCTTGACCACCCACGTCGACGATCGGCTCCACGATGATGTAAGCTTCGGAGTCGATGCGGCACAGCAGCAGGCGTCGGGCCGGCGTCGTAAGTCGGAGCAGCGTTCACGGTTATAGCAGGCTTACGATGTCGCTCGCTGGCGTCGAGATGGCACGGCGATCGGCGTCTAGTCTTCGTTGCAAGGGAGCAGCGCTCACGGCTTCGATGCAGGAGACGGCATCGCTCGCCGGCGTCGGTGTTGCAAATTCCTTCTGTAGCACCAGAACAGCAAGTTCCAGATGCAGGCAAACAGAAGGGGGTGAAGTCTGGTATCCCTGAGACTTCGGTCAGGAGGCAAGCTCAAATCAAGCCCTTGGAGTAATATTCTGCAAGATGATGAAAGTTCTTTAAAAGTTCCTTCTCTTTTCCTTGGCAATGAAGAAACCACTGCAGGCCAACCCAGCAAACAGCACACTTGGCAGAGGGGCAGTCCAACTCCTGCAGCTTCCTTGGTTCTTCTCTTTGGCAAAAGGGTCGTCTTGTTGTTCCAGAAGTGATCTAAAGTTCTTGGGTCTGGGTCCCAATATTTATACTACTTTTCTCTTTGTTCTCTGAAGGCAGAGAGGCCTTTGCCTAGTCAAAACCAGTTCTGGTCAGTCTTGGAGCACTTTGTTGACAAGACTCCTTCTTTCCTTTCACAGTGTAGGCCAGGGACATCAGACACACCACAGGAGGTGGAGTCAGCATTGTGGAGGGAAGGCACAGCCCTATTCAGGTCGCAGGTGCAACTCCTCCCTCCTATCTGCATGCAGATCTCTCTATTCAGCCCTGTGCTGACTCACCCTGTCTCCTGGCAGCCCCCAGCCCCTGTCACTCAAACTCCAGACAAGGAATACCCAACCTAGCAGAGGCAGGCTTGGATAGTTAGGCAAGAAAATACCCACTTTCTAAAAGTGATATTTTCAAACACAGAATGTTAAAACCAACTTCACTAAAAGATGAATTTTTTCATTCTGAGTTCAGGCATACTAAACTCGAATTTCTACCTGGTTCCCTGAGTCAGTTAGGATTATAAGATGTAATAATCTAACTGCCCATTCTGGCCTATGGGGAACAGGTAGGCTTGCAATAGTGAAAAACGAAAATGGCTGTAATTCACTATTAGGACATGCCACACACATCAGGGCAGGTCCTACCTTTTACCTACAATGCACCCTGCCCTAGGGCCTACCTTAGGGGTGACTAATATGCAGAAAAGGGAAGGTTTAGGGACTGGTAAGTGGGTGCACTTGCCAAGTCGACATGGCAGTCAGACTGCACACAGGCTCTGCAATGGCAGGCCTGAGACACACTTTACAAGCTGCTTCTGTGGGTGGCACAACCAGTGCTGTAAGCCCACCAGCAGCATTTAATTTACAAGCCCTGGGCACACCAGGTGCACTGTACTAGGGTCTGACAAGTAAATCAAATGATCCAATCATGGAGTCACTAATCAATGCATCAATTTACCATAGGGAGCACTTGCACTGTGGCACTGAATAGCAGTGGCACAGTGCCCAAAGCATCTTAAACCAGCAAACAGATCAAAAACAGAGGAGGCAATCAGCAAAAATGGAAGGGAGACTCACGCCAATGATACCAGGTCTAACACCCTCATTCTCAAGAGTGTCAATTCAATCAATAATCAATAAGCAAAAATATATTTCAGACTCACGCAATAACTATGCTCAGAAAGGAGAGGACAGAGAGAGAAGAACATCTATCAATACAATGAATTTATATTTACCAAGAATGGTGTGAAGACCAACCCCTGGCCAAAGGGCTGGTAAGGGTCCCCCAGGATAGATCAGGAGACAAAGACTTCAGGACAGGAATCAGGACAGGATACTTCACCTCTCTAAATACCGACTGACTGCGTCGCACCCCTCTCTGACACTCTCTTCCTCCTCATGATTCTTCCGCGATCTTCTTTCTAACCCAATTAAGTTAAGATGGAGGTCTCTGCATTCAGTTTCTTCATCAGCGTCTCACAGCATCAGCACCACCCACGGCACCAACAGGATCCCGAGCTCTGCTTCTGTGATTGTGTCAGGGACTCCTCTAACTAACTAAAACTACCTCAATTATACTCTTCAATAATCATGTACCACCCATTAATGTTTCAATTTAATAAAATACTAACTCTGATTGGTCAGGCGAGGGGGGATGATCATCACACCATGCTTACATTTCACTTATTTCATTGAATCATTGTTTTCAAACCCATCCCCTTAAACTTTATTAAATCGTTTCCTTTCCCATACATCTCCAAACTTTATTAATACAAATTGTTTCAATTTCATGAATAAGGCTTCTTCATATGAACTCTTCACCCTCATGTTCCCAGGGCACATCTTTCTTGTCCTTGGACGCGTGACAAATCCTTACTCATCCTTCCTTGTTCTCTCTCATTTTTTGTTTAAATCTGTTTTTATTGATTTTAATTTTACATAGTTATGATAGGCCACATACGTTGGATATTCATCTAGACATAAGACCATCTGCCAAAAATGTGGTGTACTTTTCCTTCTTTGTGTGGATGCTGGGCATACCATGGACACCTAAGGCGTCGTTCATACAGGATCAAGTTTGACCTTGGCGTTCGATCCATATTACAAATTGCAGAGGTTACAGCTCAGTAATAATATATTATCATAATGACGTTGTGCAAAGTCCTTTCAGTTCATTCACCGTGGGCTTCTAAACAGATGGTATGAGTGAGAACAAAGAAAACAATAACAACAGCAACAGCAGCGTTGACCGGTACATGTGTATTTATCCCCCCCATTTCCCCCCCCACTCCCACCTCCCCAGTGTTTACTATCCACCTGGTAGTTGCCTCTACGCACTAGCAGCGACTACTTCTGCGCTGAGTATCTATTCATTAATATGTGTTCTTGGGATATCACGGCATTTCGTTAGCGGGGCGTGCGCCTTCCACTGCTTGCGCGCAATCCCCTCTCCCAGATTGCCCCTCAGAGCCCTCCTCCTCCGTTTGTTGTAATGCGCGGAGTAGTCCCTCCCATTGGGTTGCTATGGGTTCTTTCCGTAGTCCCAATATTTCTTCCCGCAGGATGGCGATTCCCTCCGCTTTGACCCATGCTACAAGCGAGCAGCGCCACGCTCGCGTGTGTGGTGGGTCCTGCGCCCTCCACCGCTTAGTTAGAAGGCGCTTAGCGACCACCAGTCCCAGGTCCAGGAACCGGGATGTTACTTTTGTGGCGGGGGTCCTTCTAAAATGGTGCAATAGGTATACAGTCCATTCAAAAGGTATGTCGCGGCCTGTGCATACATGTAACAGCCTGCTGATTGTGCGCCAATATGTGCATAGTCTGGGACAACTCCACAACATGTGTATCAACTCAGCCCCTTGTTCGGCACATCTGGGACATGTCACATCCGTGCGGTGAAAATACCTGTTGATCATCGCAGGCGTAAGATATGCTCTATGGACAATAAATAGTTGTATTTGTCGGAACCTCATATTTCTAGGTATACGCACTGGACTTTTAAGTATCCTTTCCCATTCTTTATCTGCCAATTGTCGCCCCAGGTCCAGTTCCCATTTGCGGCGGAGTGGATCTAGATTTATCGCTACATGGGTTCGGAGTGACGCCGCAAACCAGCGAACTAGGTGTCTGCCACGTCCCATAACGTGCAAGTACTGTACGGTAAGGTGTTGACTCGGTTCCGTGGTTATGTCCCCCCATCTGGCAGTCAGCGTCGCCACTAGTGAGCGGTGTGTTAGGAATTGCCCCGGTGGGAGTCCCTCATCCGCCACCAAGGACTCATACGGTATAAGTGCACCATCTCGATACAGATCCCCCAGGGTCTGTATATCGGCTTCTCGCCATTCCGTGAGCGCTTCCTTGTTCTCTCTCATGTGCGCATGTGCGGGGTCAAATCAATCAGCTCAATTCAGACGAGTGTGGAAGGCCCAAATGCGCACTAATAATAAAGTCAAAAGAAGAAATGGTATTCTCAAAAATAAATGGTTTCACTGTATACCACCAACCTCTACTCTAACCCACTTTAATTATTATTACCCTTTCTGCATTTGCGTTAATATAAAACTTATTTTCTATTTAGCCAAGCAGGTGCCATGCATGTGAACTTCCAAGCTGTCATTTTAATGCTTTTTGCGCATGCGCAAGATTTTCCCTCCAAGCATTAAAACGTCATACTACGTAGATGCAGTAGACGCATGCGCAGTAAAGATCCCTTGTTAGAGTACGTTTTAGTCCTGCGTTCATTTTGTTAACGTTAGTAAACACATACGCAAGCTTCATTGTCCCGCGTGTCTTTCTAAAATGCAAATTATTAATTACAAACACATAGTTAGTAATTCGTTAATGAGTAAAAAACGAAAGGAGTGCTTCCGAGCAAGTCTCATTTATGAGTCGTTGCTCCATCAAAGGCACCGACCCAACACCATCCACCAGCAACGCCACCCAGCCGACCCGCCTCACCTGGACCCCTGTCACCACAGAAGACACCACAAAGATTATGAGGAGCATCCACTCCCGAGCACCCACTGACCCCTGCCCACCGCACATCGTCCATAGAGCCGCCTCCGCCATCGCACCAGAACTACGACGGACCATCAACTGCACCCTCGAATCAGGCACGTTCCCCGATGACTGGAAATGTGCCGAAGTCAAACCCCTCCTCAAGAAGTTCTCCGCAGACCCGACGGCCCTCAAGAACTACAGGCCCATCTCTATCCTCCCCTTCACCGCCACAGTCACCGAGAAAATCATCAACACCCAGCTAACTCACTTCATAGAATCCAACAACATCCTCGACTCATCTCATTTCGGATTCCGCAGAAACCACAGCACCGAGACCGCCTTCCTAGCTCCCACGGACGACATCCGCGCACTCCTCGATCAGGGCCATACTGCAGCCCTCATCCTACTTGACCTCTCAGCAGCCTTCGATACCGTCTCCCACCACACACTAGCTGCCAGACTCCACGACACCGGCATACAGGGAACAGCCTTAGACTGGATCCGCTCCTTCCTCTCCAGCAGAACACAAAAAATAAGACTCCCGCCCTTCCTCTCCGAACCCACAGAGATCAGATGCGGAGTACCCCTAGGATCCTCCCTCAGCCCCATGCTCTTCAACATCTACATGGCCCCCCTCGCAACAATTGTCAGAAAACATGGACTCGGCATAGTATCTTACGCCGACGACACTCAGCTCATCCTCTCCCTCACCAAGTAATCCGACATCACCAGACACAGTTTCCAGGAAGGAATGAGGGATGTTGCATCCTGGATGAGCAGCAGCTGCCTGAAGCTCAACTCAGAGAAAACAGAAGTCCTCATCCTTGGACCCACCCCAACTGCGTGGGACGACACCTGGTGGCCCCCTGCCCTTGGAAACCCTCCCACCCCGACAGACAACACCCGCAACATCGGCATCATACTCGACTCCTCTCTCACCATGAACAGACAGATCAACGCTGTATCCTTCTCATGCTTCAACACCCTCCGCATACTCTGCAAGACCTTCAAATGGATCCCCCCCCCCCCCCGAATCCAGGAAGACCGTCAACCGCGCACTCATCACCAGCAGGCTGGACTACGGGAAAGCCCTCTACGCCGGAATCAACAAATCGCTCCTCCACAAACTCCAGACCATCCAGAACGCCGCAGCCAGACTCGTCCTCAGCATCCCACGACACAACCACATCACCCAGCACCTCCCAGACCTCCACTTGCTCCCCGTCGAAAAAAGAGTGACTTTCAAGCTGCTCACACACGCCTACAAAGCCCTCCACAACACCAGACTCCAATACCTCAATGAGAGAATCGTCTTCCATGCCCCCAAGAGAAACCTCTGCTCCGCTGACCTGGCCCTGGCCGAAATCCTCCTCATCCATAGAGCCAGAACGGGAGGCAGATCCTTCTCCTACATTGCAGCCAAGACCTGGAACGAACTCCCCCTCAACATCAGACGATGCCCTACAGTGCAAGACTTCAGAAAGGACCTCAAGACCTGGCTATTCGGATGACCTTGGAGCTGCCCAAACCCCATCCCCCCAGCGCCTTGAGACCCTCACGGGTGATTAGTGCGCTGTATAAATCCCTGATTGATTGATTGATTGATTGATTGATGTACTCACAGACCCCATAGGGCGGGAAACGGTAGCACAAGCTAAGTCTTCATACTTTACTATAAATTGGGGGTCCACAACGCACAGAGACACTGACTGGGAGGCCCTAAAAGCAGTTCTAAGGGGAATGTGTATGGGGCTCTCGTGTGGAGTATGGCGACAGCTGCAGACGGACTTACACAATCATGAAACACAAATGGCCACGCTCCAAACTAGGGAGTTAACGTCCCCAACTGCACAACGGGCAGAGCAAAACCTACGTAGGCGTATTGAGGAACTCTGGCTTAGACTCGACAAATACACCATAAAACAGTACCAACAGAGACTACACAGGGAGGGGGACAAAACGGGCCGCCTGTTAGCATGGATACTGCAAAGGGTACATCCCCCCCAAATGATATCGCACCTGTTTACTTCGGAGGGCAAGCTAGTAGGCACACAGCAGAGCAGAGCGGATACATTCAAATCCTACCTACAGACGTGAACTCTCCAGACCCTAATATTACCATGGCCAGGTACATCCCTTTCCTGGAGGGCCTATCCTTCCCGCAGTAATCAGACGGAGCTGCAGCGGAACTAGAAGCTCCCTTATCACTCGAGGAGCTGCGGGCAGCTCTGGGCATGCTACCACACTCGAAGACCTCAGGGGGAGACGGATTTCCCACCAAATTATATCAGACCTATCAGGCGGAGGTGACCCCTCGCTCGCTAGAAGTCTTCAATGAGGCCAGAGAAATAGGCATGCTTCCACCGACCATGAGGAAGGGGGAAATCTATATGCTCCTGAAGCTGGGTCGAACCCAGCAGCATATTGGCCAATCACAATCATAAATTCCAACATTAAAATCTTAAGCAGAGCATTAGCAAATCGTCTGGCCCTGCACATGCCCAAACTAATTCACGAGGATCAGTGTGGCTTTATTCCAGTCAGACACACAGGCATGAACCTCAGACGACTCAGGCACATACTAAATGAGACCCGGAACAGAGAAACCGAGATGGCTTTGGTCTCTATCGATTTAGCCAAAGCATTCCACACAGTGGACTGGGGATACCTCTTGGAGGTTCTCAGAATGGTGGGCTTTGGTCCATGGTACAGAGAATGGATCAAGCTCCTATACACAAACCCCGTTGCCAGAGTCCGTCTGGGACGGATCCGGTCAGATCCTTGGACATTGGGCCGCGGCACCATACAGAGTTGCCTGGTGTCTCCATTATTATTCGCCCTGGCGATCGAGCTGTTGGCCATTCAAGCCCGCAACCAGCTGAGGCCGTACAGTATATACTTAGGCAACGTTCACCATGTCTTATCTCTGTATGCATATGATGCCTTATTTTATATCTCGTCGCCCCGCACCGCGTTGCCAGAGCTCCTGAGCCTTATGGAGGAATTTGGAGATTTATCGGGCTTGCGCATTAATTACACCAAATCTCTCATCTTCCCGATCGCCTCTCTCGTTGAGACTCCGGCCGCTCGCCTCCCCTCCCTGGTTCTCCGTTGGGAATTGACCTTGTTTAGGTACCTGGGCATACACATAACTCATGATGATGAACAGCAATTGCAACTCAATATGGGCAGAATCGTAGATGCCCTCAAGAAGTCAGTTTCTTTTTGGAACACACTTCCCCTGTCCTTGATGGGTAGGCTACCCATTTCGAAGATGGTTCTCCGACCGAGATGCCTAAACACACTGCAAAATACTATATGCCCCATTCCTATCTCAATGTTCCGCCAGTTAAACTCGCTCCTTATCTCGCTCCTGTGGGCAGGCAATTGTAGTACAGTGGCATTGACTACATTGTCTAGGGTGGATTAGAGGTTCCTCACCAGGATCTCTACTACTATGCTGCCCAGCTTCAACACGCAGCTAGGTAGCTTGATATGGCCCCCAACTGGGAAACTCAGCTGCTGGAGGGCGGAGCGGCAGCAGGACGTCTTCCTGAGCTGCTACTGGAGGGAAAGAACACACCAGGAGGTACCCCATATGTAGTTAGACAAATGTCCTCAGCCTGGCAACAGTTCATGGTGACAGTTCTCGGCCGTGCTCCGTTCCATAGGGAGCTCCCAATATGTATTCTCAAGCCCGTCAGGCAGATGTCACTCAATATGTCCTTTCGGAAGTGGAGGGAGGGGGATGCGACCAATGGGGGCACTTTACCCCAATGAGCAGTTCATCTCCTTTGAGGATGCCCGAACGGAGTTTATATTGGGAAGGGGTCAATTCTTGCAACATGCTGGGCTGGCGGAGGTGGCTAAGTATGTGTGGCCAAGCTACCCTGCAGCCCGCCGCTCTCCCACACCCTCGAGATCCTTCTTACATTCGCCACGAGCAGACACTTGATCATACTTTTAGACAAAGCTTTGTGTTCGGCCACAAAATAAGCTCCTCAACGAGCTCTGACAGCCTGGAATCTCGATGTAGAAACCCCAATAGAAGAAGCCGACTGGAAGCAAGCCTGCGAATTAACGCACACTGTCTCTAGCAATGCCCGCTTTCAGCTCATACATTATAACTTCTTGCAGAGAACATATTTAACATTAGTGCATCTCCATAGAATCGACACGACTCACCCAGATACATGCCCACGGTGCAGTTCCGGCAGGGCGGATTTCCTGCACCTGGCGTGGTCTTGCAGAACCGTGCACTCCTTATGGCAGCTAGTAGTCGATGAGCTAAAACAGGCTACACGGCTACATATTGAATTGACCCCGCAGTGCTGCCTGCTGGGACTGGTTAAATTACCACGGAAACGGAAGATGACCCATAAATTTGGCCAGCTGGCAATGGTTTTGGCTCGGCGTAGGGTGGCCATTACATGGCAATCTCAGCGCTCCCCAACAATAGACCTGTGGCATAAAGATGTGGCGGAGTGGGCCCTAGCGGAGGAAATACACATACGTTTAAATAGGAAAGACGACAAACTCATGGACAAAATAAGCATGTGGCGGGCGTTGACAGACAATCCCCCAGACCCTCCCTCTGACGGTGACTCAGATAGGGAATCAGACCCTGGGATGGGTAGAAACACTCAGAATGACACTGGGGAGGTACAGTGGGGGGGGGGGTGGCGCCCTAATAATTCAATATAGAAACGGTTTGATTGAATTGGGGAGTGGAAACAGCAAAAGGATAATTGGGGGAGAGGATTTGGTTTACAGGTCGGATCCTCAAGATTGATGTAATGTCATATTCTTCTTATTGCCAAATCTGAATACTTTTTAATGATATGAACATGTGTAGTTTCTTAGACTGCCGGTTGTATTTTTGGTAAAATTGAAAATAAAGTTTTTTTTAAAAAAGGTAACTTTTAATTTTAATTTACTTCCATTTAACAGCATTTAGAAACATCATTTTGGTATCACCCTCCAATATTGATTTGCCAAGAACTTTTATTTAAGAGTTAAATACCCTAGTTTTTCACCTCTGTGCCCCAGCTGCAGCCTGGGTCGTAAATCTGACTGAGCACTGTTCATTATCAGGCCGTGCTATCTGCAACCTGATGAAAATAATACAATCTATACACAGACTTCCCTTAACTTTAAAATGAAAATGTGACCTTGTGCTTATTTAAGAATTGACTCAAGGCCACAAGCTACTCTGAAGGTGTCTGGGAGTTACTAGTAGCTGGCGATCGACTGGTTAGAGACACCTGCTCTAGAGTCTAGTGGGCTTTCCAAACCCGCTCTTTGGGGATTTGGCTGGAAATCCCATCCCCTGTACTTCCTCCCACCCCTGTGTCCCATTAAGGCCAATAACAAGGGACTGCAAACATGTACCTGTTACCTGTAGTGTCAATCTACTTCTCTGAAATCTTTCCATGTCCCCAGATCTTCCCTGCTTAGTGCGGGAGCCCCCATGCTGCGTATACAGTCTCTTAACCCTGCATACACCAATCCATATTTGTAGCTCAATCTTGCCATCTTGGAGCCGTGAGGCTGCCCTAAAGTCAGATAATGTTGTGTGTGGCCACAATCAGAGCTACACTGCAGAACAGTAGTGCATTTTGCTAGAGTTTGATCTCCCAGAGATATCAATGCAGGATGTAAATCCACCGCCATTTCAGTCATTTGTGAAATCAACCTCCCCACTTTTGTCCAGACCTGGAGCGACACTCAGTGTGCTGAGTAGTGTCCCTGCTTAACCACAGCCATGCACGCATTTATCAGTGTCAGCTTTGCCCATGTAAACAGCAAAATGGGAATTTGCAAATGTAGTAAAATGCGGTTAATGTAATATTTTCATCTGGGCAGGGTGGAATCCGGCCCTAATGGCCACTTTGTGTGGATATTGACATGCTTCCGCCCACCCTTCCTCCTCTAGAATACCCAGGTCTTTTTCCCTTCAGCCTTTCAAGACCTGTAGTGGGGTCTGGGTGTTCACTACAAATGTCCTCGCGATCTGGGAGACAGCATGCCGGTGTAGGGGAGCTGCTAGCAACCTATATTCCAAGGGTGTTTCGTCTGCCTCCTTCCTCAGTCACTATGTCTCATGAGAGCATGTTGTAATTGTATATATCATGTTTATGTTTATGTTTATATAGCGCTCGATTGCCGTGGCGTCTTGGCGCTAGAGTGTATGGACAGGATCAGTGTACTGTGTTAACCGAGGACTTAGGCGGAAGTAAACAACCATGTTTTTAATCCTTTCCTAAAAAGCTGCAGGTTGGGTTGAAGTTTCATGGCCGTAGGCATTTTATTCCATAGCTTTGCAGCACGCTGTGATATCGCCCTGCCACCCCATCATGCCCGTCTTGTCTTAGTGGTCCTTATAAGACCTAGACTGGCAGATCTAAGAGCGCGTGGGGGGATGTAGGGTGGAAACAGTCTTTTAATGTCCTCGGCACCGCCACCGTATAGTGCCTTATGCACAAGGCACAAAGACTTAAATTCCACCCGCTGCTGGACAGGAAGCCAATGTAGTGATTTAATTCCTGCTGTAGTTGACTGTCCTCTGGGAATACCCAGAAGTA
This sequence comes from Calotriton arnoldi, assembly GCA_963921515.1. Taxonomy (NCBI): domain Eukaryota; kingdom Metazoa; phylum Chordata; class Amphibia; order Caudata; family Salamandridae; genus Calotriton; species Calotriton arnoldi. Next base: position 991,988 of record CAWUFW010000725.1, read on the forward strand.
GTCTTGCTGCAGCATTCTGTAGGGATTGTAATTTTCTCATCTGGGACTTGTCAATGCCCAAGAATAGGGCATTGCAATAGTCCAACTTAGACAGGAAAAGTGCTACCATCACCGTCTTTTGCAGCTCTTGTGAAATGAATGGAAAGATTTTCCTCAAAGTTTTTAATAGAAAAAACAGGAGGAAGTGAGGCTATTTACCTGGGCAGAGAAATTCAATTGATCATCAAAGATGACCCCAAGGTTCTTGACCTTGGGGACAGGGCATGGGCATTCACCAGCCTCGGTTGGCCACCAGGACTTGTTCCATAAGGGGGGGCCCGGACCAAACTCCATCACCTCCGTCTTGTCGGTGTTAATTTTCAGGAAGCTATGGTTCATCCAGGTCATGATTTCGGTGAGACAAACATGAAACCTGGTAGCTGTATTCTCAGGCTGATTAGTAATAGAGATGATAAGTTGAGAATCATCAGCATAAGAGACCAGGGCAAAACCATGCCTCCTGATAAGTCTAGCCAACGGGGTGACATAGATGTTGAACATTGTCGGGGATAGGGCTGATCCCTGCGGGACACCGCATGGAAGTTGGAAACTATCCGATTGCAGTCCATACCAAAACAGCCTCTGCTCCCTTGCCTCCAGGAAGGAGGATAAGAGAGCTAGGGCGGAAGCCTCCACCCCCACATCCCTCAGCCGCTGAACTAACACCGCATGATTCACGGTGTCGAAAGCGGCCGATAGATCCAGGAGCACGAGGACCGCCCTCCCCCCCTCATCCACCACCCTGCGGATCTCTTCAGTTGCAGTGATCAGGGCTGATTCAGTGGAATGGCATGACCGAAAGCCATGCTGTGTTGTATCCAATAGGTTATTTGTATCTAAATAGTCAGTCAGCTTGTTTAGTGATTTTTCCAAAATTTTTGCCACTATTGGTAGACCAGCAATGGGACGATAATTTTTTGGTTCAGTTGGGTCCAGGTTTGGTTTTTTTAAAAGAGGTCTAATAGATACTTTTTTCCAAGTTTCTGGATAGTAGCCTGATTCCAGAACTTGGTTAATAAGAGGTGTAAGATTATTACAGATTGTCTGGGCAGCCAAATGCATAATAGTAGGGGAGCCAGATTTTATTGAGAGAAGAAGTTTTTGTACTTCATCATGACACTGACCCTGCGTTAGTTCGTACTGGTGCTGAAGTTCCTTGAATGGGAAGAGTCTCCCTGTTCCCAAACGTCACACAGCTTGGAAACTCCCAATATGTTCCATTGCCTGCGTCCCTCTAGGTGTTTGAGATCCGCTAGGGTGTTTGACTCCCATAAGGGAGTTTCCAATCTCAACTTTTCTGCCTAGCTCAAATGGCGTGCCGTTTTCTTCCAAATTTCATTCAGTAGGTCAATAGGGAACATGGGCCTTATCACTCTGTTCTTGCAATACAGTCTACACATATATCACTAGCCATCGCCCTCCTGTCTTCCACCACCGATGGTCGCTGCTAAGAGGCAAACACCCACTCATTTAGCACCTGTAGCTGGACCACCCAATAATAGAGTTGTAAATTGAGGAGTGTTATACCATCCTCATATTGGCCTTGAGGCAGCATGGCCATTGCTATTCTAGGGGTACCCCCGTTCGAAAGTAGCGTCTGGATTCTTGCATCCACTGAGTGAAAGAAATCATTGAGGAATTTGTATAAAGCATTCTGTAAACCATAGAGGAATGTGGGTAACATCTACTATTTTTTACAGGGCCGTCCGACCCATCAGTAAAATAGGGAGTCCCGCCAGTGCTACACGTCTCTCCCATGGTCCTCTAGAATCCATCCTAGGTTGCATTTCTGGAACTCTGTCTGGTCCAACAACACGAATAAACCCAGATATTAGAAGAACATGTGGACCCACAGCAAGGGGATCCCCCATCACACCAGTGGTTGCCATGAGAAATCAAGAATGCCACACATTTTTGGTAGTTAATCTAGTTAATCTTAATTTTCGAGCATCTACCAAATGTATCAAGAATTTTGAAGGCTCCATGAACTGAGATGAGGGGATCTGCCAAATACACCAATTTTAAACGTCTAACGTGACATGTATCGTGTTTTTGACTCGATCTTTTCTTGTTTTGTGAATTTTGTGATGAAATAAAATCACAATCATTCTTTGAATAGACATATGGTGATGTCGTATTTTGATTAAATAATCAAGATTAATTCCAATCTGTTATGTTGTGCAACTGTTCACCACTGTGACACAATTTTTGTACCATATTGCACCCGGGTCCAGTGGAACTTCGGGTTTCCCCATTGTTATATAACTCTGCCAAATACAACAGCATATTTTCTGGTTATAGGTAGAACATGTCCTCCAAGTCCAGGTCTGAGCACAGACCACAAATTTGGACATCCGTCCTAACCAATATGTGATCAGTTGCAAGCCAGAGCAAAAAGGGGGGGAGGGGAGGCAGAGGACAATCCTGTCTGGTCCCCCTCAACTGGCTAAATTCCCAAAAGAGTGCTCCATTGACACAAACGCTGGTCCTGGGGTAACTCTATAGCAGACGTACCAAGAACAGAAATGATGCACTGAACTACATTTTCTGTAGGACCGCAAATAAATATGGCCACTCTACTCATTAAATGCCTTTTTGGCATCCAAACACATTATAATTTCAGATTCTGCATGTATTTCTTCACTTTTATTTAACAGCATTCGTTACCAAGAACATTTCTTTAATGTTATATTAAAGACACTTATAGCGTGCATGTGCACTCCTCAACAAGTATCCCAGACTGAACCAAGAAGGGTCAAGAGAGAACCAGTGACCAAATGACAAAGGTTTAATGCTAAAAAAAAAAAAAAAATCGCAAAGAACACAGGGAAATAGTCAAGATACAAAGTAACCACATAATCAATAAATCCTAAAGTTCCCTCTTGAAATCCTAATATCCTTTTTCTTCTTGCGGGGAATACCAAATTTCTTTTTATCTCAATGTTTGTTCTTCTGGTCCGCTTGTAGTAAAATAATTAAAAAAAAAACTTTACCCAGTTCTTTCATCAAACATATTACAAGGAAGGAAAGATAAGTGGCTGCATTCTCCTCAGTTTCCACCACTCTCTCACCTCATTCCATTCTCTCATTCCATGCATGCACACACATTCCCAGCCATACTGCACCTTACAGTCCACTTCCACACATCCCCTTCCTTATATACAGCACAAAAAATAGTCACATAATGATAACATAAAATAGCAAAACATATAAAGAAATACAAGCACCAAATAGCAGCCAAGAAATAAGTACCCATTAACTTTCCACATAATCCTGATACCGGACCAGCAACCTTCATAACCTAGTGGGAATGTTCTTATCCACCCTTCCAAAACTCACTTCGGTTTGCATTTCCCTAGCTCTACTCTAAGTTTCTTGGAAAACGCTAGCCTCCTTCTCCGAATCCGAGCTCAATTCCGTCACTAATGTTCTAAAACACATTATCTCCACCAACTTGTATCTCCTATCTACACAACGATACTCTACTCATATTCCAGACTCTTCCATCCTGAACTCTCAGAGCAGGCTTCATAAATTTAACAACATGCTGAGGATCAGTCCACAGCAAGTGTCCCTTGGGAACAATTCCTGGCTTCCTTATCCTGACCCAGCTTCCTAATACACGCCCAGATACTTCGTTCACCTTCCGGACGAGACTGTAGCATGCATCCATTTAATTTCTCCTGCTACCTTTTCTCTCGATCTTTCATTTCTACATTACCACTCACCTCAGATTTAACTTGCTGATGTCTAATTAATCACCAAGGAACTAATTTGGTCATCAGCTTCCGCCCCCTCAATAACTCAAACAGTGTTTTGGCAATAAATATATTGGGAGTAACCCTGTAAGATAAAAGCGCAGCTTCAAAGTTTTTCTCCAACACAACCTCAACTTGAGAGCTAACTGGATTGACTGCTTCACTATCCTATTCCACCTCTCTACCTGACTAATAGCCTCAGGATGATACAGAGCAACAGTAGTATGTTTTGTCCAGATGACCCTAGAAGCTCCTTAATTTACCAGAGACAAATTGCACACCATTTTCTGTGACCACTTCCACAGGAATACCTTCTCTGGTAAAAATATCTGTAAAAAATGTAGTAACAATGTTAGTGGTCACACTACCTCCGGCCACTTGGAAAAATAATCAACAAGTACTAATGTATAGGACTACTTGTTTCGGTAAAACCATAAAGTGTCCCATTATATCTACAGTTACCTTTCTCCAGGGTCCATCATGAAGTTTAGCCACACATACAAAAACTGGTAACGAACTAGCTGTTTTATCACTTTTGTTAAACACACTACACTCCCTTACCGTCTATACAAGTATACATTCCCGGCCACCAAAACTGTTCACAAATCTTTCTCTTTTTTACAGTCATACTGCAATGCCCTTAATGGGCCAAATTCATGGTTCTACATAGACCTACTAGTGACACCACCTTATCACCTTTAGTCAAACTTCATCAGCAATCTCAAATTCATTTTTACCTTCTTGAAAGAAGCACAATCTCCAACCAATTCCCTTTCTTGCATTCATCCCTTCACAAGAATTTGATAAACATACACTATATCTTGATCCATGACTATCACCCTGATCCACTACTCTTGGTTCAATACACCACCATGAGCTAAAAATAACTTCTTTGAAATCATCAGAGGACAGCAACATCACATTCTTCGTCTAATTCTACATCCTCTACATTTTCACCTACTGGTAACCTCGATAGCCCGTTCGCATGCCCATTTAATACCCCAGGAACACATTCTGGACAGTAACGATAAACTTGTGATTTGGAAACCAATCTCACCAACTTTGGTGACATAGCTTTTCCTCCACCAGCTGGCAAAAGATGTATAAGAGATTTGTGATCAATTCTAATCAAGAACTTTGTACCTCACAAATAGTTCCTAAAATGATCAACATGCCAGTATCTCTCGTTCAATGACAGAATAATTTTTCTCTGGTGGTCTGAGGGCACGCGAACCATATGCCATAACCCATTCATCTGAACCATTCCTTTGTGCTAACACTGCCCCCAAGCTGTACTCACCGGCACCCACCAGTACTGCACATTTTTTCCACTCCTGAACGGTATCAAACATGGCATGGGTCCACCTTGCTAGAATAATTCTCTATAACCAGACACATGCTAATAACTTGCAAATTTGGCAATGGATAACTATCCATATTGCATCATTCAAACTCCTTAAAATTTACACGCAGTCTTAGTTTGACTGAACTTGTAAGAGAGATAACAATAGGTGATAACCAATCAGAACATTCAATTGGCTTGATAATATCCTTCAAACACAATTCTTGTAACATCTCCTTCATCCTATTTCTGTAAGACAATTCCACATTGCATACTTTTTACCTTGCAGGTTTTTACAAACCACAGTTTTGTGTTGATAATTCTGACATTTACCTAGATTGTCCTTGAATACATCCTTAAATTCTTTACTCTGCATAGTTCTCATCCACACATTCACTGGTCACAAAAGCATAAACAGGTGAATTCGCTCTAGGACCCATCAGCATTCCAAGCTCTTCCTGGTGAGGCCAACCTAAAACTGACACCCTTGTCTGCTACAAATACATTACCACACATTAACACAGAGCATTTAGGCAATCCCTAACCCATGTCGTAAACTACAGCATTCTGCACACATAATTTCCTGGTTCAGTTCCTTCCAGTTGACCCCTTCTTCCGCAACTATACAATTAATCCCTTGCATCTACACATATGGTCCCAAAATTACCACGTTTCTTACGTCTGTTGCAAACTGTATAATTGGCAAGGCAATGTTTTGCACTCACCAAGTGGGTGGGACTACTTCATCTATAACAACTAGTGGTATTCTTCATCTTAGTATTGTCATAAATACAAGCACATTGGGCATTTTTAGTGTTACATTTCCTCTTATTCTTGTTGTTACTACTGTAAGTTTTACCCACTGCACGCAAATTCAGTCCAGAATTATTTTTATGCACCTCTTGCACACACCTTTCTGATAATTCTATCATTTGCCAGCAGTTAATGCTACTTTTAAGTGCATTGGTATATATCCCTGCCCACAACCTCTCTTGGATTTCATTTTTTCCAATATCTGATCCCTTATAACGTCATCATTGGCAATATGTTTGAAATCGCAGGATACTGCTTAATCTCTCAAGGTAGACACATATTCATCAACCTATTTCCCCCTCCTTGTGACTCCTTGAATAAAATTTAAATCTTTCAAGAGATACATTCACTTTTTTCCCACATTTCTCTTAAAGCTGTTTCACAGCTTTTTGATACACATTTAAATCCCCAGCATTTTGCAAACAAGGTAAATTCATAAATTCTTTTGACCCGACGCACACAATGATAACTTAAGTAACGCCTATTGTTCTGCTGGCGAACATTTACCATCTTCTAGCACTTCCACATATGGTTGAAAAAGATCAGTCCACATATCCCAGTCGGTTGGTGGTTCTCCAGGTTCTCCCAGAAATGGTGGAGGTGGTTGAAATTATGACGTACTGAAAGTATGACTAATTAGTAGTGCTGAGATGTAAGAGCAACAATTACTGGTGTGCCCGTCACTGAATATTCAGTAATGAAGATTGGTGTGCCTGTCATCAAAAGCAAGCCCCTTAATGCTCGGATATGAATTTATCTTGAAAAAATGAAAAGAAAGGGCATTTGGCAAAACAATAACAAGTTTGTTTAATTAAATGCAGCTGCCGGGAGAGCAGCAAAAGAGTCGTGTCTGAAGACTGTCTCGATTTACAGAGGTTTTGGCCGGTATTATATAAAGTTCTTGAAGTACAATAAACCGATCACACATTCTTGTAGAGCACGTAAATCTGGGCCTAGTCATGAACCATAATTCAACCATCTGATAAGGGGGCACAAGTGGCTCTCGACGTTGTGGAGACTCAATGTGGGCCAGTGAATATGTGTCCAGATGTCCGGCTTGGAGAGCATGTGAGCACTGCATGTAGTGTGCATGCTGGGTTCTGATTGGCTGAGTGTTCCTACCTACATGTGGCATCTGACTTTGTGATATTTTGGCCAAACATGTTTTATTAGGGCCAATCTCCTCAGACCATTTGTGGTATAGCTGCCTATCTGTGGGATAGATCTGGGTTTTCCCTGTTCGTGCATTTGTCTTCGGGCTAAGTGTAACCTCACCTGTGACCTATCATTCGGTAGGCTTGGGTTTGAGTCGCAGGGCCTGTCTGACTATGTATCACTGACTCTGGGTTGATGTGGAGTTCATCTCGATGGATTCGACAGCAATGGTATGAGTTTGTTAGTACGTGTACATATAACATGGCGGTCATTAATATCGAATTTATGGACTTTCTTGTTATTATACATGCATTTGTCATAGCATACATCTGCATCGTATTTACCAGTATTGACATTGTTATGTGTACATATATTATGGCATACACCAGCTTCGTATTCACTGGTATCAACATTGTTAAGTATTTTTATATTATGGCATACATTGACATCGCATTCACCAATATTAACATTCCACCCTCTAGTTGAATTTTTAACTACATAATTTTTCTCAAATGTCATGACATTATTAATGGCTGGGTGTGTTTCTGTTGTGTCTGCTATCCTTTCTCTAGCTATTTGCATACTACCTAATTTGAGGACTGCGTTTTTACAGCAGGAAATCCCCCATTTGTAGGAAACCACACAATAGTAGTACAAAAATGAGAACCAGAAGCAATGACATGCACAGTTTGGTCACCCACAAGGGGAGCCAGGAAAAAATACTATGAAACCAGTCCTGCTCAGGGGCACCTCCCTCCTTCTTCATGTCGGCTTGTAGATGATGCAGTGCTTGGATGGCAAAAGTGAGAGTTCCATGTTTTTAGATCATTTCCAGGAATAAACGTGCAACAGGAAGCACGTGGTCATCAAGTCCAACACATCACCATGAGGGGGATGGCTCTTAGTTCTTCCCTGTGTGGAGAAGTGTGGCTCAATGGTTAGAGCGGCAGACCCTGATGCAGAGATCTGGCCCGGGACCAGGTTTCAATTCCCGCCTCGGCGGGTCTTGGGCTCAATTTCCTCGGACCTGATAATTCTCGCCTCGGTGCCTATTCTAATCATGGGTCCCACTCTGCAACTCTGGGCAATAGCTTGCTTAATCTCCACAACGGCCCCAACAGCGCTGGGATGCCTGGCTTCACCCTGGGGGTGCCCAGGAGTGGACATTTCACAGGGAAAAGCCAGGAAGGGTTCCACAGCGGTATGCGTACAGCGCCTGGACACCCCTTTGGGGGTATGGGTGCGCTTTACAAGTACAAATTTCATTTCATTTCCCTGATAGCGTTTAGGCCGAGCTCAGTGTCGTTAATCATCTTCAGTAGTTCCCACCTGGTTATCTGTAACCTGCGGGTGTTTGCTTTTGTTTGTATGGTGAAGAAAGATATGGACCCTCCTGCGTTCACCTGAGTGTCAGAAAACAGTCTGACTTCTTTCAGAATGTCCTTGTACTGAGCCCAGTCAAAATTGCAGTTATTCTTCTTCGAGCCTGATAAAACGGAGTTGTTTTCTTCTGTGGTGGATTTTGGAACAACTCAGACAGATCTTCTCCAGGGATGACCTGGGTTGGGGTGTGTATGGTCACGAGGGTGCAGAGGCCCCACCAGGGATGAGATGTGCATAGCCAAATTCTCTGCATTGTCAGTAGTAATCCATCAGCATGGAGGTGCCCCATTGCAGGTATGGTATGTGCAGTATTGCTTCACAGTTTTCATTGGTACCGAGCAGTATTGGTCCTTAGCCTCTGAAACACAAAGAATACAGTGTATGTTTCCGTACAATTAGGGGTTGCCCCTTCCTTTCCAACCATGTGTACCTGTTTATCTCGGTATCCCAGATTTCCTGGAATTGGGGATCTGAGCTGGTGTTCGACCCCCTCCTATGGAACTCATTTACCCTAGCGTCATCGAGGTGAATGGCCCTGCACTGGAATTCCATATCAGGGGTCCATTTGTCATTAAGAAAGGCTGCCCCGAATATGTTAAGGGCAACCCACAGACAGAGGTAGGAATGGACGTATTTGTGCACTGGTGCAGTGGTTTTGCTACCTCTAAGAACTTCTTTTCTATGATGTCTCGGGGCCAAACAGTGTCCTCCCCTATAGTGCCCCTTCTGTGCATCCTGTCGAGCTCGGTTTGAATGTCGCTAGGTTAGGTAAAAAGGTATTGTGCTGTGGGGTTAGTCTCATACCAGGTGATTTTTACTACTGATCTATGGGGTTCTACTCTATTGGGTTGTATCTTGGCCCTAATCCTACATAGGTACAGGTGGATGAGACATTTTACTTTTTCGGGGGCTATCTCTTGGGATAAGTAAAGTCTGTCTGTGCCTATGGCGTGGGGTATCAGCGAACATATGTAACACGACCTGTTCGTGGTTTGGGTGCCCACGGTAGTCTGGTGCTGTGTGATCCCGCACTCGCCGTGAGCGGGATTTCCAAGATGGCCGCCACGGTTCGCACTCAGAAGGTGGAAGGTGACGCACCAGTACTCCAGGCACATGTCATGACAGCATTGTGTGACGCTCCTTTGAAGCGATTCGGCGCGAGTGTGGGAGTTGTCGAGGACCTATCTAACAAGGAAAGCGGTGACGGCATGGAGAGCGGTGATGGCGAGGAGAGTGGTGATGGAATGAAGATAGAAGATCACAGGACGACGAGGGAGTTTCCAGAGCTGGGTGGAAAGGCAGAAGGATCACAGAACGAGGTCGCAGAGCCTGCCGGAGAATAGCCTAGAGGCACAGCGCACAAGTTCAGCAGTCCCCACAAGGGAGAGGATGCTGTGACGACCCCGGAGGGCCGTGGCAACAGGTAAGTGCCTGTATTTTGTTATTTTTCACTAAGGAGGTGGTGGGAGGGAAGGAAACAATCGGAGCACTAACAACACAAACACAGAGTCAAGCATTTTAGTTGTCACTTGGCCAGTACATTCATCCTGCTTTTCCTGTTTATTTCCGGCAGGATAGACTATTCCTCGTGACGGTACCCGAGGGAGAAGACCAAACAGGAAGTCACCTACAGTGGACCTAAAGGGAGGGAGAAATATCCCTGGACCTGAAAAGTGGGAGAAACCCGTGTTTGTTTATTTTCATGCAAACCAGACTGTTACAATGACCCTGAGAACCTTGGTTTTAATAAATCCTACCCCTAATTCAGATTTTTGGCTTGGACATTGGTTCTGTAGCAGCTTGCGGCGTGACCACAGTGGTGTCCGAAGTGGGACATTTTGTCAAGAACAAGTATGACAAAACCCATTACTAAGGAGCCCATGGACACACAGCTGGCAGAGGGCCAAAGACATTTACAATTAGTAATTGAACAACAGAATCAAAATGCACAAAAAGATTCTGCTACAGGACATAGCAACTTGGGAAAGCACCAGGGGGCTCAGGATAGTCCAACGGTAGTGCTTGAAACTCGTCCACCTGGTGCATCCAACAGAATTGAAGAAATCTCCTGAGTGAGTGGAAGATTGGAACCATTAGGTAGGTGTCTTTCGGGTCGAGCCTGGCCATCCAGTCTCCAATGAGGAGCACATCCGTCAATAGATGGAGACCCTCCATCTTGAAGTGGCGGTAAACCAGCCACTCATTGAATTATTTGAGGTTTATTACTGGATTTAAACCCTTGTGTTTCTCCCTGATCAGGAAGATATTGCTTAGAAACCCTCTTGGGTGTATTACGAACCTGTAAATTGCACCTTTGGCTTCCATCTCTTTCACCTCTTTGTCGATGAGACTCATTTATTGGTCCGAGAACTTCAGGGGGAAGGGACGAAAAGTCTGCATTGGGGTCCCATAGAATTCTATATAGAAACCCTAACCGGTTTCCAGGACACACAGGTCATTCGTCAGCTTTTGCCATCTGTTCCTGAACTATCTTAACCACCCCCCTTGTCTTAGAAGGGAAAAATGGATAATCCTTAGCGGAAAATCCCCCTGAGGCATTGGCTTCACTTAATGATTCTCTTCCACCCCTGGCTCTTGTGAAACCTCAAGAAGCAATGAAGTTTCCTGTTTGGCAAGAGTTTTGTCATGCATTATTCCTACTGTTGTGCCCTCTGAAGGAGCATTGGCTATACAGGGCTCGAAAAATCCACTCGCATTGTCGAGCAAGATTGAATCAAGATGAGCTATGTTTAGGGACTACTCGCCCTTTTTGGTGAGCTGAAAATCCTCTAACTTCTGTGGAAGACAAACTGAATTTTGACCTCTGTCTCTGGAAGTGGAGCAAATGTGACAAGATAACAAGATTTAAAGGCGTCTTTATTGCTCACAAAGTGAAATCAAAGTCACATTTGCTGGCTTTCAGAGACAGAGGTCAAAAGTCAATTTGTCTTTCTACATTTATTTGTCTGTGACTGAAGTTAGAGTAGTTTGAAAGGTGAACTGTGTTACAATTGAACTGTGCAAAGCATGTGAAATAAAAGGCTGTAAGATGTCAGGCTTTTTTCTAATACAACACTGAAATAGCTAAGTGAACCCTTCAAACAGTTCAAATATATTTCATTAGTTATGAAGACACATTTTGTAATTCTGCTGTGAAAAAAATATTTTTATAGGCTCAAAACAAATTAGAACACTTTACTTGGTGATGTGCAAATTTTAAATATTTTTGCTGAAACCGAATTTCCAAACATTGGGCCTGATTCACAGAACTAACTTACGTCAAAAACGTAAAGTTAGTACCTTTTGGTATTCACAGAATACACTTACTCATTTTGGTATTCACAGAATACACTTACTCATTTTGGTATTCACAGAATACACTTACTCATACTAACTTTATGTCCGCACTCGGGCCGGAGATTCCGGCCCGGCGGTGGAGATTCCGGCCGTTTGTGGAGATTCCGGCCGTTTGTGGAGATTCCGGCCGGAGATTCCGGCCGTTTGTGAGATTCCGGCCGTTTGTGGAGATTCCGGCCATTTGTGGAGATTCCGGCCGGTTGTGGAGATTCCGGCCGGTGGCGGAATCTCCACAAACGGCCGGAATCTCCACAAGCGGCCGGAATCTCCACCTCCGGGCGGAATCTCCACAAGCGGCCGGAATCTCCGGCCCGAGTGCGGACATAAAGTTAGTATGAGTAAGTGTATTCTGTGAATACCAAAATGAGTAAGTGTATTCTGTGAATACCAAAATGAGTAAGTGTATTCTGTGAATACCAAAAGGTACTAACTTTACGTTTTTGACGTAAGTTAGTTCTGTGAATCGGGCCCATTGTTTATGCGCTATTATCAGTGAAACTACATATTAGTGGGAAAGGTTTGTGACCATTTCAATGGAAAATATACTGTCTGTAAATGAGTTTTTAAACATGAACTTGGAAATATTACTGCTCCTGCCCAGATGACAGTGCTATTAGTGAACTAAGGGCCAGATGTACGACCATTCCTTTTTGTGAGTCGCAAATTGCGACGTTTTGCAAATCGCAATTTGCGACTCGCAAAATGGAATGTACAACAGTGTCTGAGACACTGTTTACGATTCTCAAATGGGTCGCAAGGGACCTGCCTCGTTAATATTCATGAGACAGGTTGCAATTTGTGACACATTGGGAATGGCCTGCAAATACAGGGATGGTGGCCTGCTGGGTACAGCAGACCCCCATGTCTGTGTTTGATTTTTCAAAAAAGCAACTTTTTTCCCCCAAATGCAGCCCGTTTTCCTTCAAGGAAAATGGGATGAGTTTAAAAAAAAAATGATTTTTTTATTTTAAGGGCAAGCAGTGACTGCCTGCTCTTAAAAATATTTTTGCACCCATTCACAAAGGGGAAGGGGTCCCCTTGCCCTTTGTGAATGGGTGCAAAAGGTAGTAAGCCACTCGCAAACAGGAAGGGGTCCCGTGGGGACCCCTTCCTGTTTGCGAGTGGCTTACCACCTACTTGAAGTAGGCGGCAAACTTGAGTGCTTTGCGACCAAAACAATGGTACATACCATTCTGACTCGCTATTAGGAAGGGATGCCCTTGACACTCCCCTTCCTAATAGCGACTCGCAAACACTATTTTGCAAGTCACCTAGTCGCAAAATAGCGTTTGTACATACCACCACCCTTTTTTGCGGTCACAAACGGGCCAATTTCCCATTTGTGACCGCAAAAAACAGTCGTAGATCTGGCCCAAAAAGGCAAGCTGGGGATCATGTGTACGCTATATATGGGCTCGATTCTTGTTATACATGGAGCAAACATTTAGTTTAGTTAATAAAAAGTTTGAACTTGCATATTTGAAGGTGCTCTCTTATGTGATAATAAAGAAAAAGGCGGCTCCATAAGACAAAATAATTGCCTAGGATCACACAATTTGAGATCAGTTCATGGGTCAAATACATTACAGTTAGGTCGAGTAGATTATTAAAGTTACTAGACCTGCAGGTCTAGCAACATTTTTATGATTTTTCGAGCCCTGCTACAATGGCGACCAGAAGAGCAATCCCTGCCTCTTCTGGCCCCGGCAAAAACCTTCCTGGGAAAAATTCTCTTGATGGACGTCTGCACTTTGTCAAGGGCTGAGAAAGTTGCCACAAACTTCCCCATTTCCTTGACAAAGGTGTCTCTTAAGACGTTGCCTTGGACTAGGTACCCTGCCTCCGGGGTGGCTAGATCCCCAAGTATTATTGATCTTTATAAGGAGAGGTTTGTGTCTTTCCACTGATGATGTGCAGATGGTGTTGCCTAACATGCATACTGACTGCTGGGCACATCCAGAGACTACATCAGCCGACACAGGATTGCCTGAAAATGTGGCTTTTTCTGTAGGTTCTAAAAATGTAGTGAGAGGGCCAACTACATTCAGGAGTTTGTCCTAGCAGGCCATCCATGAAAAATGGACCCCTTTCATGGGTTCCTTCGTATACTTGGAGCAAAAGGTACACATCTTGGAGTTGCTATCTGGTGTCAGAGTGACATTGCCTTCCCAGGATGGTCTGGGATGTTCAGCCCTCAGTCTCACCTGACTTCCTTATCAAGGAGTGGTCTAATTTTCCTCCACCTTTGCAGGTGGCATCACTCAGAAGATCTAGTTTATAAGATCTCCTCAGGTTCAACCATATCTGTCCCTCCTGTAGGGGGTTTGGTGGCCAGGCTCTGCTACCCCCTAGTTCCTTATCGGATGTGGCATTGTCATCTGTGCCTCCCTCAGCTTTTATGGCAGACCCTGTATCGGGGTGTCATTCTGGGTTGAGGTTGTCACTGTTTTCTTTGAGTAGTACAGCCTCTGGAGTCGAGGGTAAATGTTTAAGCATTAGCTCACTCTTACAGAAGGATTCTCTTAGTCTGTTGAATCCTTCCATTTTCCCCGGGTCACCCTTCTTGGTGCTTTTAGTAGGTCTAAAGGTGTCATTTCTCCCTGAGTTGCCCTGACTGTGTCTCTGGGGTAAACTCCCCCTACTAAAGGTTCCGGTAGTGTGGCTGATTGTGAAACAGCTTGTGAAAGGGTTCTGCTCAAATCATCGGGGAGCCTTATTACCAAAGGGGGCCACTTCTCCTTTTCGCCCTCACGGTATTGTGAGTACTCATGAACATGAAAGGCCTGCTCCTTGCACTAATCAGTTGTTAATAGTCGTTCACTAGAATAAACACGAGGGAGACAGCACCTTAAATATGCCCTCATGTTTTATTGGGCCACTCTGCTCACTGGTGTTTCTATTAAATATCAGCAAGCGGCTTAGCGGGGTCACTCTGGACATTGGTGGTGTTTCGTGAGCAGGAGAGGGCTTTCAGAGACAGATAGGCCTAGCCGCACTGGCTACTATGGAGATGCATCTCCTTCTGCTTACAGGCCACAGGGCAGATCCTTTCCTGCCCGCTCAACGTGGACACTCGTTCTGACAGGCAGAGAAGCATGTACACATCGGCGCAGTGCCCTTTAGCAGCAGCCGTCTTCATGGGTGAAACCCACTGCACTCTGGAATCCATCCCAGGGGGATGGCTACAGCGCACTGAAATAAAAATGTATGAGGCTGCAAGAGTGGTACTTGGCAATTACTGTCAATTACACCACAACATTAGAACCAAAAGGTGAAAGGAGTGACTTAACTTTGGAACAAGCAAGGAAGAAAGAGGACGTTAGAATTTGGACAGAGGACTTTATGATGGAAGAACATTGGTGATTGGTAGATCACATGGTTACTTTGTTTCTTGACTATTTCCCTGTGTTATTTGGGAAATGTAGTTGTTTGGACATTAAGGAAATGTTCTTGGTAACAACTGCTGTTAAATAAAAGTGAAGAAAGACATCCATAATTCTCACCTTTGGTCCTGACATAGAAATGTGCATTCTCTGTAGTGAGAGAAGCAGTTCACTTCTTTTACATTTACCATCATCTGCTCTGGCTATTGTCTCTCCTCTGCTACTGCAAAACTAAAACAAATAATCAGACACCTTCACCCACCACTGAAAAAAGCCTATTACTCTTCCTCAAGCCAAGCCATCAACAAGAATTCATATTACAGTGTCGTGAACACACAGTACCATACATGCAGTTGTCATTTAGAAGAAGAAATCAAATCATTACCATGTATAATAAAACCATAGGGAGGAAGAAACCCTCAAAATGTATGGGAGTTCGAATCTTCATCTTAATAGAATTGAAACTTTCCTTCACGATAACTAATAAATGTTTCATTCTATGACAGGACGGGAGGCTCAGATTATGCTTCTTTAAAGCTTACCAACAATGATCCAAAATCTAATACTGATTTAAAGAAATGTAGAATCAGACGACCAGTTTGCTGCCCTGAGAATATCCTCAAGCTTAGTGCCTTGTGCGAATGCTTTCAATTGCATAGAAGGAGCTCTAAAATAAGATGCATTAGTCCTCACTTCCTGCACCACCTATCTGACCTGTCTGGCAAGTGTAGGGAAAGGGACTGATTATAGGGTTTCTTAATAGATGGCAATAGGTGGTTGATATCCCCACAACACACCCTCATATTCTTGCAGGCACTGCACAACACACAATCTTGGATTGTCCAGGAATACTGGATAATGAACTGTCCGGGTGTTGGACTTGGTATGTTTAACAATGGTAAACATCACCACTTCCGGGATGAAAAATCTCCCAGACAAATCCAATGCTCTATTAGCAAAAATCCGTATGCTAGAGATGAGGCACAGCAACATGGTTAGGTAACAAACAATTGCTTCCTGGAAAGATCCCCACTATCTGACCAGTCATTGGAGAGGTGTAGCACCCTATTAACATTCCACATCCTTATGTACACTTAGGTGTCGGGGATTTAACCCGTCTGATACTCCTCTTAAGTTTGCAACCCAAGGGATGCAGTCCTGCTGGGTTGCCTGCCACAGGGAGATGCCCCGCTGAGATCACTGATCTACAAGAAATTACCATAGGATATGCCTTTTTTACTTTAGCTAGTTCCGACAGGAAATGCAGTTCGAAAACAAAGTTGGCCCCCACTGGATCAACATCACTCCCCATAGACTAACGGCACCAAACCTTCCAGGCTGATCCATATCTCTTGTGAGTACCAGATCCTCAGGATTGCTGTAAAAAGAAAGAAGCCAGCTCCTTGTACAATTCGTGGCAAGAACCATCTTTCCCTGAAGTCCGTCATGCCATGAGTGCCAGAGGTTGTCCACGACCATAAGGTGCAACTCTCCCCAGCTCTAAAGAATGTCTCTCCTTTGGGAAAGTAGGACTGCACCATTGCACAACATTTCCAGAAGTACCAGGAACTGCACTTGTGCCCTCCAAACTGGAATGACTAGAACCAGAATCAGAATAAAGTTTATTCAATCTAATTAAATAAACCATAAAAGTAAAATAAAAGAAGATATTTTAAAATACAATGAATATCAAATCTGTCATTGGCAATACATGGTAAGAGCAATTCATAAGACAGCACTATCAGGCCTTGACATACTCTGGTGCATGACATCCGAACATTGACAATACATATCGAATACAATTCAAAGGGAAAGGAAGGAGAACAAAAACCTCAACTAAGGGTCCGCAATGAGCTCCGCCCAGCATAGTTGTCACTTCTGTATGTCTAAGATGTGCTTAGGGGAACACCAAAATGCTAGTTCACCACAGATGTTAACTCCAGGAAGAATGGCAGCTGGACTTGGATGCCAGAGTCCAAAGCCATGTTCTCACACCTCAGAGTATAAGAACCAAAAGCAAGGGGCCACAGCCCCAAGAAGTGAGAAACACTAAAGGGGTGACCTGGAGTCAACTGACTAAAGTGCTGGTAGTACAATAGAGGTATTAAATAAGACTTAAAACAGTCATCAGTTATCAATGCACACATATAAGAGTTTAATGGTATCATAAAATGCAGGTTCAAAATAACCCCCACCCCCCCCATGCAGACTCCCTGCCTGCAGGCATAATAATGTAGGGAAACGGAAGTAGGGGGAAAACCACGTGGTGAGCCGCCACAGAACTGTAACTTCATTTTATCAAGAATCATTGATCGCTGAGGGGCCCAAGGGTAACTTTCCCACTGTACCCCAAGGACCTCCTCATCTTCGTTACCAGTCTGAGATAGGATTAAAAAGTTGTTATAATTTCATCAGAAGCTAAGTGTTGAAGGAACTAAAGTGCCTGTGTGCAATGTCTTAAGGAGAGTTTGCTCAAGAGAACTTTAGCAGTACATGATCTAGGTTTAGAGTAAAATCTGCAACATAACATGTAAATTGCTTCATGGAGGAACGAGTCACAGGGACATGGACCAAGGTTATGCTCCCAGTTGTTGCAGTGAGGGAATGCCACCCAGTCGATGGAATAGATTGAGTCTGAACCTCAAAAGGAGCAAATTCGGATGATGCTGGGCATTGAGTAGGAAATAAAGCTGCGTACCTTCTGGAAGGGCCAGAGAAATATGCAATATGAAGGAAGGCATGATCCTGCCTTTGTCCCACCTTGCTGCCCCATACTTTACGTAACCCAAATCCAGTAAAAAGACATTTTGCTGAGAGAGAAAGGGGATGAGGGATTTCCGAACAGCTCTGGACAAGGACAGAGTCGAGTTCCTAATCTCCCTCAGCCAAGGAATATCAAGACCCGACCCAATGATAGGCAGTCTTTAATGAGCCTCGTTGGTACAAACTCTTCGCCTCAACATGAGGGGGCGGGTTCATATCTTGTCCTCTAAGGGGATTAATCACAACTCATTGAGACACATAAAGGTGGCAGTATATTGGAGAGGAAGAGGGAGAGGCAAACCAGTTTTCAGTAATCTGTAGCCTTGTGACTTTATTAAAGCCCCAGACTCCGCTCCCATAGATAGCTATGCTTAAGCATTTCGCCAAATGCATCACTAGCATGTGATGTACTGGTCTCCGTCCTAATTTAATGGCAAATCCAAAGAGAGCATTAATACTCTGCACAAACTTACTGTTTCTGGTTTCCAACTACTGTTGCCAAGACAAAGAATTATTAACAAACATTTGCAATGCAATAGGTCTCGCATTTATGCGAGTTTAAGCTATTGGTATTGTAAATGACAATGCGTTTTATTTATGTTTTAAAAACCACAACATAAATAAAAGGCATTGTCATTTACAATCTCACTAGCTTAAACTCTCGCAAATGCAAGACCTATTGCATTGCAAATGATGGTAGGCATCACGGACAATGGGAGGGCGGGCGAGCGGAGGGGGGGAGAAGGTAGCACGGACAGCGGGCGGGGGGCGGGAGAGAGACGGCACGGACACCGGGTGGAGGGTAAACAAGGCACGACAACGTGAGGGAGGAGGGTAAAGAAGGCACCAAAGCATGTTGTGCTTGCAGTAAGAGAAACTGAATAAAGAAAATAGTGCTCACAGTCTAAATAACACGTACCGTGTAACAGCCGAAGTAAAAGGGCCAGTCGCCATGGGAGGTGACAAATGAAGAGTAGGCGGTACTAAGGAGGGACTAACGAGCCTACTAAGGAATCAGAAGCCAGCATTTAGGACAGACAATGACACAAGCCAATAGCAAATATGGGCGTAGAGTGGGCGTGGCTTCTATTCGTTACTCCACCACAACAAGTCTCGCAGAGCAGCGCATGCGCGCTGGCTCAGGCTCAACCTAAAAACCAGACCCAGATAACTGAAATTATTCGTAGTTTGGATGGGTTTAGAATGCAGAACGAATTTTAGTTTGATCCCACGTTTAGTACTGCGGGACATAACAAAAGTTTTACTGACTTTAAGATCAAACCCATCCATGAAGGCAGAGAAACAATCTAGGAGGCGCTGCAACACTAGGGGTGTGTGCCCAATAAGGACAGCATCATCTGCAAACAGCAGGGTTGGAATAGGACACTGTCCAACCTGGGGCAAGTCCCTACATGTTTGAACCATTTCCCTCTCCAGATGGTTAATGTATAGTGTGAAGAGAAAGGGTGCGAGAACTGAACCTTGCCATACCCCCCTGCAAACACGGAAGGACTCCGAGCATTCCCCTCCCAAACTGAACCTCACTGATGCGCTGGAGTCCGTATGTATCTCACTGATGGGGTTGATTATGGACCTGTCCAAGCCAAGAACTTCCATTATGTTCCATATCTTGCTATTTGAGATGCTATCAAAGGCGCAGGACAGGTCCATGACCCCCAGAAATATAATTACCCTGCTTAGCAATGGTAAACTTGCCCAACAAGAGAAAAAAGGTTAAGACATTGGTCCTCAGTCCCAAGCCCCCTCCTAAACCCATACTGATTTTAGAGAGTGTTCCGGAGTCCTCAGCCCAGGCCTCAAGATGTGATAAAAGAACACGACCCAAGAGCTTTACCATGGAGTCCAGGAGAGAAATCGGACGGCAGCAGCTCACATCACCTTGGTCTCCCTTTTTGAAGATGGGGACGATGATAGATTGTGACCAGGTAGGTGGTTTGCTGGAGCGGCTTGCAATCCAGAGGACATTTGTAACCAGTGGGGCCCAGAGTGCCAGTTGGCACCTGAAGAGGCCCAAAGGGACCGCATCTGGGCCGGGGGCTTTATGACTGGGGCTTGTTCTAATGGTCTCCAGCACTTTGTCATAAGACGGGAGACATTTGGGCTGGAAATGATCCCTTAGATCTACCCTAGGAATATGCTTAAATTCACTTGTCTCTACCTCCCCAGGTCCCACGACATAGACCCCTTCCAAGAAAGATGCCCGCTCCTGCCCAGATATAGCGGTTTCTAAGGAGGGCTCCTGGGCCTCCCTTAAAAAGAGCTGCTTCACTATGCCCTAAAAGCCCTGAGATCTTTCTTAGGCTCGCTTCCTCAGGGTCCTCCCAGGCTTTCATTCTCAGTGTGTTTTCCTAGCCTTCACTGCTTTCTGACAAGCTTTCCTGCACTGGGCCACTTCTTGCGGAATCCTGAGGCGTTTTTGAAGGGCCTAGGTGCCTTGTGTGTGCTTGAACATTCTTTATTGAACCGGCCCTTCCACTTCCGGAGTTCGGATTATGGGTCATTTCAAGTACAGCCTTAATAGGCTCAGAAAGGGATGAAAAGGCAGCAGTAATATCAGAGGGGTTCGCCGTATCGTCCAAACGAATATCTAACAGGGCGATTATCAGCTGCTCAGACAGGAAGGCCTCAGAGTTCACGGTTTCCCACTTAATCCGCGAGCCCTTCTTGCCATGGACAGAGATGTGTACTAGGCACCTGTCTAGTCACTAAAGAGCCTGCCAAGAAGAGAGGTTAATAGATAGA
The DNA here is from genome assembly GCA_963921515.1 of Calotriton arnoldi. Lineage (NCBI taxonomy): Eukaryota > Metazoa > Chordata > Amphibia > Caudata > Salamandridae > Calotriton > Calotriton arnoldi. The sequence goes on from CAWUFW010000725.1 coordinate 1,012,744, forward strand.
CTTTGCAGCACGTGATCACTAAAAGGACTTAAGTGGGTGGTAAAATTGGCAATACAGGGGTCTAAGTTGGCAGAAGAAAGATTAAAATCAATTCCGTACCCACAAACGTATTCACAAAAGGGGAAGTACTTCTGCTAGATTCATTCGCAAACCCCAGATTGTGCTCACTCATAGTAAAGTAAAGGCTGACACCAAAGGCGTCATGCAAGAAGTGAGACCGTGGCAACCCATCTGTGCTTTGAACCCCGCAGACGTCTCTAAGTGCTGGCGGGCATAAGTGGGCGTTAAAATACCCCCAACCCATGCCCAAATTATTGCCTCCTCTGAGAGTGAGGGACTCCAAATCCATGTCCAACTCAGAGAAAATGTTAGCTCTATCGGCAGGAGGAATGTTGTTATAAAAAATTAATGATGCCCAACTTTGTACTGTCTCTGAATTCGAGACCGAGCATGGGTCTATCAGAAGGAGCAGGGGAAGCGGGAAGATGGGAAGGTTTCTTAGAGATGGCAATCCCAAAAGACTCCATAAAATCAACCCACAAAGCATTATTGCGTTTATCCCTAAGACCTGCTACATTCCAAAAAAGAAGCACCAGCATCTTGGGTGAATTCAAGGGACCCTGGGGTGAAAGTTCTGCATCACTAAGATTAAGGGCGAGATCCCAGGGGCCCCCCCTAAAGTAATTGGATGTCCAACGTGGCGTTTTCACACTATTCACACGAATCACCTCAGGTAGCTCTTGATGCATAGACAGGTTGGTAGCATTGGATAAAGTGCTACCAACATCTGACCTGAAGTGCTCATCGCTCGTTTTACCAGGCTTTAAACTGGGTTCGACATTTGAGTTCCCGGGATTAGAGTTTGAGTGCAGATTTCATGCTTTGCAGGTCATTGGTGAACACAGGAGCCTCGTACAACTATCCTCGCAGACGGAGGGGGCGGCAACAGTTCACCGGGATCGACCATTGTTATGCACGCTGGTGACTTGCAGATGCTCATAGTCGTTCCCGTGGTGCTCAGCACCAAAGGCTCCTCTAAGGACACTTCTGTGGGAGGAGACAGGGTGGGCAGAAGTCAGATGTAATGGGGTGGGATAGCGCGGGGTGGGTCTAGAATACAACCTCGATACCCCAGTAAACAAATTTATCCCTGTGGTCCCAGACCTGATTGGCAATTTTTTGGGTGGACAGGAGGTCACAGTTATGTGTCTGTCTCGCAACGTAGGGTGGGTGTAGGAAGCTGGCTCTGTATATACTATACCAAATGAACTTGTTGAATGAGGGACTATGGTCTACACTGGTCGCCCCAATGAAGTTGTTGGTTGAGGGACTATGGTCTACACCGGTCGCCGCAATGACCTTGGTGAATGAGGGACTATGGTCTACACCGGTCACCCCAATGACCTTGATGAATGAGGGACTATGGTCTACACCAGTCGTCCCAATGACCTTGTGTAGGAAGCTGGCTCTGTATATACTATACCAAAGTGAGGTATAGTGTGCACAGAGTCCAGTGGAACCCCAAAGGTAGGCAGAGGAAAAGTTAGATAGCACCTTACCCTCTATTTGTGGTAGTGTGGTTGAGCAGTAAGGCAGTATCAGAGGACAGTGTTAAGCATTTGTTGTACCCACTCAGTCAGCAAATGATGTCATACACTCAAAAACTGAAGTCAGACCAATTTGTTTGTATTAAAAATAATTATTTAGTTATTTTATTTCTAGAACCAAGCCAAGCCTGGTGCACATAAGTGAAATAAATGCTTTCCAAATCTTATGCAATGTTTTACAGTTGAAAACTGGTTCAAATGCAGTTGGTTGAATCACAGATAAATCACCAGTTTGGAATTACTTTTTAGTTACTTTACCGATTACTATGTACGTTACTTTTCAGGTTACTTTTGCTAATCAGTGTGATATGCCTAGATATCACACTGAGACATCTCCTAGACAAAAGGTAAGTAATCCACTTTTAGTACATTTGCAGTTTTCAGTGTTTCATACAAACCAACCCCACACAGAAGAATTTTCAAGGAAAACAGTCAATGCAATCCTATGGGAGGAAATTAAGTTATCAGTTTGCAGGTAACTACAAGTTTGTGGGAGTTGGTATTCTGGGGTTAGAACCAGGGTTCCCCCAGGGTTGAGGATGCACTCTCAAAGAACCCTCAGCGGCACTAGGGCGGCCGGTTGCAGAGGGCTAAGGCCCAATGTTATCCAATGGGGGATAGGGGACCTCCGGTTGGTGGCTGCTCACGAGCAGGCCACAGGGTTGTGGGAGCAAAGCTCCTGGTGTTAGGCTCAGGGCAAAGGGGGATCAGAGTTAGCACCCAAAGTACACCCGCAGCGGCGCAGCGGCGCAGCGGCAGCTGGGTGCAGGGTGCTGTTTTGGCGTCGGGTGCCCTGTTGATTTCAATGGGGATTCTCCGGTTGCAACAAAGACTGCAGGCTCGGGACGAAAATCTTCTGGAGGTGACCACGGATTGGAGAGGTAAGTTGGGATGCCTGGGGATGCTGCGACACTGTCGGTTGGGCCACCCAAGGCCCTGGGACGTCGGGTGCAGGGGTGTCTTTAGGAGTTGGGTTTTCTTACCAGCTCCGGACGCGGTCAGGGGGATCCTCCAGAAAGAGACTGCAGGCATCGTTTGGAGATTCGAGGCAGGTCAGAGATCACCAGATCTCAGGTCAGGATCGCCGGGGAGACCTCCTCCTGGTGTTGGGCCACTCGATCTCGGGTCTTGGGCATCGGGTGCAGAGTGGTGCAGACTCACGGTTTTGGCCAGAGTCTGTGGGTGAGCAAATCCGGTTCTCACGGGAGACAAAATCTTGGGTGTGGAAGGCAGGGCAGGTCCTTCGGGTTCTTGAGGGCAGCTTGCTGCAGGACACACCGGGATTTCGCTGGAGCAGGTTCAAGGTGCGGACAGGCCGGTAGGGCTGGGGCCAAGTCAGTGGGCGTCCTCCTCTTCTTAGTTCAGCATAGCTTCTTCGGTCCTTCTTCTTCTCTTCTTCTGGTCGGTTCTTGTCTGAGGAGGCAAGGTTCAGGGTTGCCCCTAAATACTAGATTTAGGGGCGTTACAGGTAAGTAAAGGTTGGGACCAATGGGTTACTTCCTTGGTGTGGGTACACCCCCTATTATGCCACCCTCCACTGGGAGGGGGGCATAAGCCTCTCTCTGGTTGGCTGGGTCCCCCCATTTGCAAGATAGTGGGGACTGAGAGTTGTGCTTCACCTCGCCTCCCCCACCTGAGGGGTGGGGTTGGCAAAGTTGGGCACACCTCCCTTCCTCACTTGGTTTTCTCACCGATTCTCCTGCCTAAAGTGGGGGTCAGAACCAATGGGAGCCAGTTGCTGGAAGCAGCAAAAGGCTGGGGTAGCTCACAAAGGTGGCATGCCTTTGAAGCTTCCACTTCGTGGACCCTGCCCATCCTGGGGGAGGAGGCTTGGCACCTCGTCCCAGGATGTGCATTGTTTCAGACTCTTGAGAGCAGCAGGCTCTCGACCCAGAGGTCCAGAAACATGTCTGCTAGTGGCAGATGGCAAGCAGCCACTCAGCCTGGACACTAGAGTTAGGTTGTGTTTCAGGGGGCATCTCTAAGATGCCATCTGTGTGCATTTTTCACTGGCATCAGTGTGGGTTTAATGTGCTGAGAAGTTTGATACCAAACTTCCCAGTTTTCAGTGTAGCCATTATGGTGCTGTGGAGTTCATAATGACAAACTCCCAGCACCATATACTCTTAATGGCAGCACTGCACTTACAATGTCTAAGAATGGACTTAGACACTGTAGGGGTACAGGGCTCATGCACCTGTACCCTCACCACTCGTTTAGTGCACCCAGCTAGAGGGGTGGCTTATCTATGCCAGGGCAGTGGGTTGTAGGCATGGCACACAGGGATGTGTGCCATGTCGACTCTTCACTTTGTTCTGCACCAAAACACGCAGCCTGTATTTGCAGTGTGTGTGTGTGAGTGTCAGGGTACAGGGCCTCTAAGGGTGGCACAATAAGTGATGCAGCCCTTAGAGGTCTTCCCTGGCCACAGTGCCCTTGGTACCTATGGTACCTTTTACAAGGGACTGATATGTGGCCAAAGAGTGCCAATTGGGTTTTGTCTTAATGCAGTTTAGGGAAAGAACATAGGCCCTGGGTACCTGATTGGCAGTAACCCAGGGCACACTTAGTCAAAGTATATCAGCAGTTTGGCAAAAAGTGGGGGTAACCATGCAAAAAGAGGGCACTTTCTTACACAACCCTCCCCCCCAAACGAAAGAGGATGAGACTAAAATTTCCCTAGAGAGTCTTCATTGTCTAAGTGGAAGAACCTGGAAAGTCCATCTGCATGGGCAGTCCCAGGTCTGGGTTCCACTATAAAGTCCATTCCCTGTAGGGAGGTGGACCACCTCAAAAGTTTATGATTTTCACCTTTCATCTGCATTAGCCATTTGAGAGGTCTGTGGTCAGTTTGAACTAGGAAGTGAGTACCAAACAAGTATGGTCTCAGCTTCTTCAGGGACCAAGCCACAGCAAAGGCCTCCCTCTCAATGGCACTCCAACGCTGCTCCCTGGGGAGTAGCCTCCTGCTTATAAAAGCAACAGGTTGGTCTTGGCCTTCATCATTGGTCTGGGATAGGACCGCTCCTATCCCTAGCTCAGAGACATCAGTCTGCACAATGAACTGCTTGGTATAGTCTGGAGCCTTGAGAGTTGGTGCTGAGCACATTGCCTCTTTCAGGGTGTCAAAAGCCTTTTGACAGCTAACTGTCCAGTTGACCTTTTTGGGCATCTTCTTGGAGGTGAGTTCTGTGCGGGGAGTCACAATGGACCTATATCCCTTCACAAACCTCCTGTAGTACCCAGTCAAGCCAAGGAATGCCCTGACTTGTATCTCGGTTGTTGGAGCTGCCCAGTCCAGGATGTCCTGGGTCTTGGGCTGTAAGGGTTGCAATTGGCCTCCACCAACAAGGTGGCCCTGCCCTATCTGGCATTTGGATGCCTTGATAGTTAGGCCTGCAGTTTGCAGGGCATTTAAAACCTTCCCCAGGTGGATCAGTTGATCCTGCCAGGTGGAGCTAAAGACAGCAATATCATCAAGATAAGTTGCACTAAAGGACTCCAATCCAGCAAGGACTTGATTCACCAACCTCTGGAAGGTGGCGGGGGCATTCTTTAAACCAAAAGGCACAACAGTAAACTGATAATGCCCATCAGGTGTGGAGAATGCTGTCTTTTCTTTTGCTCCTGTTGCCATGCCAATCTGCCAGCACCCTGCAGTTAAGTCAAAGGTACTTAGAAATTTGGCTGCACCCAATTTGTCTATCAGTTCATCAGCTCTTGGGATAGGGTGAGCATCTGTCTTGGTGACAGAGTTGAGCCCTCTATAGTCCACACAGAACCTAATTTCTCTCTTTCCACCCTGTGGGTGAGGTTTGGAGACTAGAACCACTGGGCTGGCCCAGGGGCTCTCAGAGGGTTCAATAACCCCTAACTCCAGCATCTTACTGACTTCAGCTCTGATGCTCACCTTAACTTGATCAGACTGTCGATAGATCTTATTTATGACAGGTGCACTGTCCCCAGTGTACACATCATGGGTACACCAGTTTGTCTGACCAGGGGCTAAGGAAAAGAGCTTAGCATACTAATGCAAGACTTGCTTGCATCCAGCCTGCTGTTGGGCAGAGAGGGTGTCTGAGTAGACAACTCCATCCACTGACACATCTTTGGGGTTATAAGAGAGGAAGTCAGGGAGAGGGTCACTCTCTGTCTCCTGATCCTCATCAGTCACCATCAGCATGGTGATGTCAGCCCTGTCATGGAAAAGCTTAAAGCGGTTCACATGGATCACCCTTTTGGGTGTCCTGCTTGTGCCCAGGTCTACCTAATAGGTGACCTCACTTTTTTTCTCTAAGATGTGATAAGGGCCATTCCATTTGTCCTGGAGAGCCCTTAGTGCCATAGGCTCCAAAACCCACACCTTTTGCCCTGGTTGGAACTCCACCAGTGCAGTTTTTTGGTCATACCAGTGCTTCTGAAGCTCCTGCCTGGCCTCAAGATTTTTGGAAGCTTTTTCCATGTACTCTGCCATTCTGGACCTTAGGCCTAGTACATAGTCCACAATGTCTTGTTTGCGTTCTTGGAGAGGCTTCTCCCAACCCTCTTTTACAAGACAGAGTGGTTCCCTAACAGGATGGCCAAACAGAAGTTCAAAGGTGGAAAACCCTACTCCCTCCTGAGGCACCTCTGTAGGCGAAAAGGAGGCAGGGTAAGAGGACATCCCATCTCCTTTTGAGCTTTTCAGGGAGCCCCATAATCATGCCTTTCAATGTCTTGGTAAACCTCTCAACAAGACCATTGGTTTGTGGGTGATAGGGTGTAGTAAACTTGTACTGCACTCTACACTCTTTCCACATATGTTTCAGGTAAGCAGACATGAAGTTTGACCCTCTGTCTGAAACCACCTCCTTAGGAAACCCTACCCTGGTGAAGACACCAATGAGGGCCTCGGCTACTGCAGGAGCTGTAGTAGTCCTAAGGTGAATTGCCTCAGGATACCTGGTGGCATGATCCCCTTACCACCAGTATAAATATGTTTCCTGATGCTGTGGGAGGTTCAAGTGGACCCACTATGTCCACCCCTACCCTTTCAAAGGGAACCCCAACCACTGGTAGTGGAATTAAGGGGGTCTTTGGGTGTCCACCTGTTTTGCCACTGGCTTGACAGGTGACACAGGAGCTGACAAACTCCTTTACCTTCTGAGACATCTGGGGCCAGTACAAGTGGCTAACTAGCCTTTCCCAGGTTTTGGTTTGGCCCAGATCTCCAGCTAGGGGGATGTCATGAGCTAAAGAGAGTGAGAACTCCCTGTACTTTTCAGGCACTACCACTCTCCTAGTGGCTCCAGGGTTGGGGTCTCTGGCCTCGGTGTACAGTAGTCCCTCCTCCCAATAGACTTTGTGGGTACCACTGACATCTCCCTTTTCCTGTACCGCAGCTTGCTGCCTCAGCTTTCAAGAGTTGGACAGGTCTGCTGTCCAAGGCACAGCTCTTCCCTAGTGGCCCCCCCTGGGCTTAAGAGCTCAACCTGGTACGGGTCAAGTTCCAGAGGCTCAGTTCCCTCTGGGGCTGCCAAGTTCTCTCCCTGAGGAGAGGGGTCCTGATTCTTTTGTTCAGAAACTGGTTTCCCAGTCTTCTTACCTTTCCTCTTGGAAGGTTGGGCCATTCTTTCAGGCTCCAACACTTCTTTTTCACACTGTTTTCGGCTCTGTGCTCTAGTCTTGACACACACAATCTCAGGGATGTTCATCATTGCTGCATGGGTTTTCAGTTCTACCTCAGCCCATGCTGAGGTCTCCAGGTCATTACCAAGCAAACAGGCAGCTGGGAGCTTTGGAGAGACCACCACCTGTTTCAGGCCGGTAACCCCACCCCCTCCAGTCTAATGTCACCATAGCCATGGCACGGTTAGTGGTAACACTGTCAGCGTTGGTGACTGGGTAAGTTTTCCCAATTAGGTATTGCTCTGGGGAAACCAGTGTATCTCTCACCATAGTGACACAGGCACCTGTATCCCTCAGGGACTCTATTCTAGTCCCATTGATCCAGGGGTATTGAAAATACTTCTTTAAGTTGGGTGGCCACACAGCTAAAGTGGCAAACTCAACTTCACCCTCAGTGACTAGAACTGCTTCAGTGGGAACCCTGATTTGCTCTGGGCACACTGTTGATCCCATCTGGAGACTAACTACACCAGTAGTAGCTGTAGGAGGACTAGGGGGCGTCTTACTAGGACAAGTAGCATCTCCAGTTAAGTGTCCCAGCTTCTTGGAGATGAAACACCAGGCCATTAGGGGACCAAAGTTCTTCCCTTTGTTTCTATTACTAGACTGGGAAAAGTTTTGGGACCCACCCCTCTGAGCAGGTTTTTGGGGCCCTTTCGAAGGCTCCATTTTTAAAAAATCTTTTGGGGTTCTCACCCCCTTTTCCCTGGGGAGGTTTTGTAACCCCTTTCTTTTGGTCACCCCCAGTGGCTGCTTTTGTTACCCTAGTCTTGACCCCCAGTGGGCTGCCTTCTTTCCCAATTCTTGGGGAGAAATTAGACCTAGGTCTACCAAATGCTGATGTAACTTTTCATTAGTGCAATTACTTAAAATATGTTCTTTCATAAACACATTGTAAAGTCCATTGAAATCATGCACATTATTTCCAGTTAACCAACCATATAGGGTCTTAACTGAGTAGTCAACGAAGTCAATCCAGGATTGGTTTTGGGTTTTGTGAGCCCCCCTGAATCTAATTCGATATTCCTCAGTTGTGAGTCCAAAGCCCTCAATCAGAGTACTCTTCGTGAGGTCATAAGACCCAGCATCTGCCCCTGTAAAGGTCAGGAGTCTGTCCCTGAAGTTACCAGTGAACAGTACCCAAAGGAGTGTCCCCCGTGTGACTTCTTCACTTTTCTCATTTCACAATCCCCTCAAAGGCTGTGAACCATTTTGTGATATCATCACTCTCTTCATATTTAGGGACAATCCCTTTGGGGATTTTGGGATCATGAGATTGCTCTTTATCCTTATTGAGTAAATTGCTGCCACCATTGATGAGAGCTAAGCCCATCCCTGCTCTCTCTTTTTCTAGAGCCAGGAGTCTGGTCTCCAGATCCAATCTTTTTGTCAACCTTACTAAAAGGTTGGTCTCCTCATTGAGGCTGTCCTCAATGTCCTCAGAAGCACCTGACCCACCTGTGCGGGCTCTAGGTGCTGAGAGGTGTATTCTTGGAGTCAGGGCCCTCTGGGACACTTCTCTCCCTATGAAGTGGGGGGGGGAGGGTTGGTAGTTAACCTCACCCCCCTTCCTCTTCTTCTTCCTCTGAGAGGTCTTCACCATTCTCAGAGGGGTGGTCCTAGCATACCCTGCCAACAGCTCCTGGAGCTTTTGTTTGGAGGGATGGGACCCCATGTTAATATGTTTAAGTTTACATAGAGACCTTAACTCCCTAAATTCGAAGTGGAGATAAGGGGTGAGGTCGAGCTTGTCAACCTGGTTCTCTATGTCATTGTTGTTATCTTCACTAACAGCTGGGTTCTTGTTAAGAGCATTGTAACAGAAAAACTTCTAACCCCTCTTACCCCTAACTAAAGCGAGCTTTTATTTTTCAAAAATTCTAAAGGGACTTAACCAAGGCCCTAACAAGACTTTTAGTAATTTGGAAAAATTTGTCAATACAAAAATCTGAATTCTAAAGACAATTTAAGAGTTCTGTCATGTGATCAGCTGTTGACCAAGTGAGTCCAACAAATGCCAAGTTGTATATCCCACGCTGATCCACCAATGTAGGAAGCTGGCTCTGTATATACTATACCAAAGTGAGGTATAGTGTGCACAGAGTCCGGTGGAACCCCAAAGGTAGGCAGAGGTAAAAGTAGATAGCACCTTACTCTCTATTTGTGGTAGTGTGGGCGAGCAGTAAGGCAGTATCAGAGGACAGTGTTAAGCATTTGTTGTACACACTCAATCAGCAAATGATGTCATACACACAAAGACTGAACTCAGACCAATTTGTTTGTATCAAAAATATTATTTAGTTATTTTATTTCTAGAACCAAGCAAGCCTGGTGCAGGTAAGTGAAAAAAATGCTTTGCAAAATCTTATGCAGTGTTTTACAGTTGAATGCAGGTTCAAATGCAGTTGCTTGAATTTCAGGTAAATCACCAGTTCCGAATTACTTTTAGTTACTTTACAGATTACTATGTACGTTACTTTTCAGATTACTTTTGCTAATCAGTGTGATATGCCTAGATATCACACTGAGACATCTCCTAGACAAAAGGTAAGTAAATCAGTTTTTGTACATTGGCAGTTTTCAGTGTTTCATACAAACCAACTCTACACTTAGAAGAATTTTCAAGGAAAACAGTCAATGCAATAATATGGGAGGAAATGAAGTTATCGGTTTGCAGGTAAGTACAAGTTTGTGGGAGTTGGTATTCTGGGGTTAGAACCAGGGTTCCCCCAGGGTCGAGGATGCACTCTCAAAGCACCCTCAGCTGCACTAGGGCGGCCGGGTGCAGAGTGCTGAGGCCCAATCTTATCCAATGGGGGATAGGGGACCTCCGGTTGGTGGCTGCTCACGAGCAGGCCACAAGGTTGTGGGAGCAAAGCTCCTGGTGTTAAGCTCAGGGTAAAGGGGGATCCGGGTTAGCACCCAAAGTACACCTGCAGGGGCGGCTGGGTGCAGGGTGCTGTTTTGACATCGGGTGCCCTGTTAATTTCAATGGGGATTCTCCGGTTGCAACAAAGACTGCAGGCTCGGGGACGATGATCTTCTGGAGGTGACCACCGGTTGGAGAGGTAAGTTGGGATGCCTGGGGATGCTGGGACACCATCGGTTGGGCCACCCAAGGCTGTGGGACGTCGGGTGCAGGGGTGTCTTTAGGAGTCGGGTTTTCTTACCAGCTCTGGTCGAGGTCGGGGGATCCTCCAGAAAGAGACTGCAGGCGTCATTTGGAGATTCGAGGCAGGTCAGAGATCACCAGATCTCAGGTCAGGATCGCTGGGGAGACCTCCTCATGATGTTGGGCCACTCGAACTCGGGCCGTGGGCATCGGGTGCAGAGTGGTGCAGACTTGCGATTTTGGCCAGAGCCAGAGTCTGTGGGTGAGAAAATCCGGTGCTCACGGGAGACAAAGTCTTGGGTTTGGAAGGGAGGGCAGGCCCTTCAGGTTCTTGAGGGCTGCTGGCTGCAGGACACACCGGGATTTCGCTGGAGCAGGTTCGAGGTGCGGACAGGCCGGTAGGGCTGGGGCCAAGTCAGTGGGCGTCCTCCTCTTCTTAGTTCAGCACGGCTTCTTCGGTCCTTCTTCTTCTCTTCTTCTGGTCGGTTCTTGTCTGAGGAGGCAAGGTTCAGGGTTGCCCCTAAATACTAGATTTAGGGGCTTTACAGGTAAGTAAAGGTTGGGACCAATGGGTCCCTTCCTTGGGGTGGGTACATTCCCTATTATGCCACCCTCCAGTGGGAGGGGGGCATAGGCTTCCTCTGATTGGCTGGGTCCCTCCATCTGCAAGATGACAGGGACTGAGAGTTGTGCTTCACCTTGCCTCCCCCACCTGAGGGGTGGGGTTGGCAAAGGTGGGCACACCTCTCTTCCTTACTTGGTTTTCCCGCCAGTTCTCCCGCCCAAAGTGGGGGTCAGAACCGGTGGGAGCCAGTTGCTGGAAGCTGCAAAGGGCTGGGGTAGCTCACAAAGGCGGCAAGCCTTTGAAGCTTCCCCTTCGTGGGCCCTGCCCATCCTGGGGGAGGCGGCTTGGCACCTCGTCCCAGGATGTGCATTGTTTGAGACCCCCGAGAGCAGCAGGCTCTCAACCCAGAGGTCCAGAAACATGTCTGGTGGTGGCAGCTGGCGAGCAGCCACTCAGCCAGGACACTAAAGTTAGGTCATTCTTCAGGGGGCATCTCTAAGATGCCCTCTGAGTGCATTTTTCATCAAATCCCACACTGGCATCAGTGTGAGTTTAATGTGCTGAGAAGTTTGATACCAAAATTCCCAGTTTTCAGTAAAGCCATTATGGTGCTGTGGAGTTCGTAATGACAACCTCCCAGCACCATATACTCTTAATGGCATTACTGCACTTACAATGTCTAAGAATTCGCCTAGACACTGTAGGGGTACACGGTGCATGCACCTGTACCCTCACCACTGGTATAGTGCACCCAGCTAGAGGGGTGGCTGATCTATGCCAGGGCAGTGGGTTGTAGGCATGGCACACAGGGATGCGTGCCATGTCGACTCTTCACTTTGTTCTGCACCAAAACACTCAGCCTGCAATGGCAGTGTGTGTGTGTAAAGGTACAGGGCCTCTAAAGGTGGCACAATAAGTGCTGCAGCCCTTCGAGGTCTTCCCTGGCCACAGTGCCCTTTGTACCTATGGTACCTTTTACAAGGGACTGACATGTGGCCAAAGAGTGCCAATTGTGTTTTGTCTTAATGCAGTTTAGGGAAAGAACGTAGGCCCTGGGTACCTGATTGGCAGGAACCCAGGGTACACTCAGTCAAAGCCCATCAGCTGTTTGGCAAAAAGTGGGGGCAACCATGCAAAAAGAGAGCACTTTCTTACAGTGGGGCTTAAACTTCACAAATTCAAGATCGTTTGATGTAATATGTTCCGAGCCCTCTAAAGTGCCGATCAGTTTGAGTATAGCGCTTCCATTAAGTATGTCATGATTGCCTTTGGGCGGGTAACAAGGGATCAGCACTAATTTCTTCATATGCAAACGAGAACTGCTATGACCCTTTGGGCTAGTTGATGCTGTCACACCAGAATTCAGCTGACTGACTGAAAAGCATTTATAAAGCGCACTAATGCCGAGGCGTCTTGGCGCTAAGTGATATGTAATGCCCCAGGCCAACCGTTCAGGGTTGTGAAAAGAGCCAAGTTTTAACTTTCTTCCTAAAGACCGATCTATTAGGCAGACACCTCAGGTGTGTGGGCAGAGAGTTCCAGAGTTTGGAAGCCAGGAAGGAGAAGCGTTTACCTCCACACCTTACTCTCTTTATCCTGGGGAGTTGTAGGAGATCAAGTGATGCTGATCTTAACGCTCGTGTGGGAACGTATCGAGAAAACAAAGTTTGCACATCCTTGGATCCTCCACCAAACAGGGCTTTGTGTACCATGCACAGTGACTTAAAGTCAACCCGTTGTCGTACTGGAAGCCAGTGAAGTTGTTTTATACCGGTTGATGTAGGATGGTGTTTGGGTAGATTAAGCAATACTCTCGCTGCTGCATTCTGAATTGACTGCAATTTAGAGAATTGCGCAGCATTTGCTCCTAAATAGAGAGCGTTGCAATAATCGATTCTAGATAGAATCGTAGCCCCTACCACTGTTTTCCTCAGGGAGAGCGGAATGAAAGGAAGAATCTTCCTCAAACCCTTCAGCATAAAGAAACAGGCTGATGAGACTTGGTTAATCTGGGAGCCCAGGAAAGGTCGTTATCTACCATAAGGCCTAAATTCCTGACTTTTTTGACAGGGGCCGGACATGTACCGGCTACATGTGGCCACCATAGTTGATTCCATACCGAGATTTTCTGACCAAACTCAATCACCTCGGTTTTATCTACATTAAGCTTTAAAAAGTTTACATTCATCCAAGTCATCAGAGCCGAGATGCAGTTGCTGAAGTGGATTGCCGTAGCATCCACGGGCTGTGTTATCGACACTATAAGCTGCGTGTCATCAGCATACGACACCAGCCTAAAGCCGTAGCTTTCAATTAGTCTAGCCAGAGGAGCTACATATATATTAAAAAGAGTAGGGGATAGGGCCGAGCCCTGTGGGACTCCCCCGGGGAGTGTGAATTCCTTGGACTGGTATCCATCCCAGAATATCACTTGTTTCCTGGATGATAGGAAGGAGGAAAGGAGGGCAAGAGCTTTGCCTTTGATACCTATATCCTGTAGCCTTCGTATTAATACCTCGTGGTTCACGGTATCGAAGGCTGCTGTCAGATCAAGCAGGACCATTAGAGCCCCTCCTCCTCCGTCCATCACCTTACGTATCTCCTCCACTGTCATAATCAATGCCGTCTCAGTAGAGTGTGATGATCTGAAACCATGTTGAGTAGCATCCAGAATGTTGTTATTCTCTAGATACGATGTTAGTTCCACATTCATGGCTTTCTCAAGGATTTTAGCAGGTAGAGGTAGACACGAGATGGGACGATAGTTTTTCTCGTCCAGGGGATCCAACTTAGGTTTTTTGAGGAGAGGACGAATACAGGCTTTTTTCCAAATGATTGGAAATACTCCTGATGAAATGCTTTGGTTAAGTATAGGGGATAGTGGGATGCTTATCTCCTCGGAAACCAGATGTAGTATATGAGGGGACAAGGATCTAAAGGAGAGCCCGACTTGGTTTTTATCAGCAGGTCAGCCACTGTCTCGACTCCCAACAGTGGGAAGTGTGATAAATCACAGTGGGAGGACGTGATCTCCAGCTGGGCTGAGACATCACTCGCTATGACCTTATCTGCATTTAGGAGATGATTGTAAACAGTTTGGACCTTATTTTGAAAGTGACCAGCCATCTTGTCTACAAACTTCTGGTCAGGAGTAAAGGAAACATCCCGTGGGCACTTTAATAGAGAGGATACAGTTTGGAACAGTTCTTTTGGTGAATTTGTTGCTCCTTGAATCTTAGAAGTGTAGTAGGCCGTTTTGGCCTGTGTGATAGCACTTTTGTATTCTTCTAACGCAGCACAGTAGTTTTTCCTATGAGAGCTACAGTAGTGGAGTCTCCACATACGCTCTTTTTGCCTACACTTAATTTTAGCTATTTTAAGGTCTGCCGAATACCAGGGGGACGATACCTTACACCGTCGAGCGTGCTTTATCACTTCCGGAGCGACGATATTGGCAGCTCCGTAGCCCTGCATGGGTCTCAGATTCCCTGTAGGTGTTTTGGGTTGAATACACAGACTTATTCCGGAACTCCTGGAACAGGGATGAAGGCGCTAAGCACCATTGCCATGAGTCGCTGAGGTTGTAGCTTCAGAGCCCTTTGGGCAATTAACTTGGGGCTGGTCCGGTTGATGGATAATTGAGACAGCTGGATGTCTGACACAGCACCCTCCTCAGTAATAATGGGTATTTCACAAGGTCTAACAGGAAACAGGGAGGGTGCTGTTGACTGTTCCAGAAAGGAATTTCCATAAGTAGTCGTATGGGCAGGCTGAATTGCTGAATTAAACTGGGAGGGAACCTGAGGATTAGGGGTTGACTCTTGTTTACAAACGATCGCCCGCCTTGAAGTTGGAGGGCCTTTGCAGCAGCAGTTAGGTGAAAGATGGAATAGGTCAGTTTTCCCTTTGGTGACTTATTCTCTATTGAAATGGATGCTGAAGTGGCTGAAATTACAGGCCTAGCCGTGGCGCTAGGTGATGGCACTAGGTGATGAACAGAGCGTTGGTGAACCGGCGTGGCTCTGTCATGGTGTCGGTCACTTGTCGGCTCCTCTCGCTGTCAGTCAGCGCAGATCCCGGAACGCCAAGAGTTACCTCCTCTAGACATCGGGCTGTTCTGGTGCTCGAAGTTCCCTCTTGTTCGGCGTCTCTTTGGCATCCTTCCCGCAGTGATTGCACACTTCCTGTCGGCGTCTGCTCTTTCTTGTGGTGATCTGCTTCACTGGGCCAAGGATCAAGACCCCCCCCCTTCCGGCTCCGAGGTCTTTTGATTAAAGAGACAGGGCTCGGAGGAACCCTGTAAGCAAACAGAGTGCGTCCTTCATATCAGCGTAGCAGGGCCAAGGTAGGGGTTTGTGCGAGCATCCCACCTACTCACACACCCCTGCCCCTAAGATTTTCCCGATCGGGGAAAATGGGAGAGAAAGTCCACATTGCCCTGGTCCTTGCCCTTTCTATGACGCACATCAAACTCGAAGGGCTGGAGCGACAAAACCCAACGGAGGACCTGATCGATGTTGCCTTTATTCCGATAGAGCAAGGGAAGAGGGGCATGGTCGGTATACAGAACTAAGGGCCTTCCTTCCAGAGAGGACTGTGTGAAGGCAGAAGGGGAGATTGCTTTCCACAGCAAATCAGTTAGGGGAGCTGACAATTCAGAATATTGTGGGATGAATGGCCTATATTGTCCCAGGCGGCCTAAAAAGGCTCTCATTTCCATTTTTGTGGTAGGGAAGAGAGTCTGTGAGATTGCCTTGACTTTTTCTTCTTGCGGTATAATGATGCCTTCCCCAAGTAGATGCACCAGATATTTGACCTTTTGGTGCGCAAATTAGGATTTCCTGGCATTTTTAATTTTTTTGTGGAGTTTTATATAGCGCGAATTAGACCCGACGGTATCAGAGCGCTTTACATGAGCACCAGTTGCGTTACAGTGCATTGATGAGCAGATGAGTTCATTGGAGCTCTGATAAAATCAACTGGAGGTGTCTTAAATGTTACTACCAGGTTTTACTATACACTACAATGTCATCCAAATAGGTTTACGAATACCTTTGGTGGTCTTGGAGTAGGGTGTTCATAAGCCTTTGGAAGGTGGCGGGCACGCCGTCTTAGCCAATTGGTAGAACCGTGAAATGATACCGGCCATCAGGGGTGGCGAAGGCTGTCTACTCTTGGTCTTGAGGATGAAGGGGGACCTGCCAATAACCTTTGGTTAAATCGATGGTGGTTATAAATCGTGCATCTCCTAGTTTCTCGACCAGTTCATCCACTTTTGACAAGGGATAGCCGTCCATTTTTGATATACGGTTGACAGCTCTAAAATCAATACAAAACCTTAGACTCCTGTCTGGTTTTGGCACAAGTACGATTGGAGAACACCAATCGCTTTTTGAAGGGACTATAACTCCCATTCGTAACATTTGATCTATTTCTGCCCGAAGAGCTACTCGCCGGGCTGCTGGAACCCGGCATGGTCGCTGCTTTACCACAACACCCTCTTGGGTAGGAATGGAGTGTAATGCAATTTGGTCCTACCTGGCTCATCTGAAAAAATTTCTGAAAAGGACTGTAGTACTTGCAAAAGGCTTGTCCTTTCCTCTACAGAGAGAGTACTGTTGATGTTGGTGTCTGCTATGGTATGGCCCGAAGGATTCAGGGGTATCACAGTTTGTACTGCCTTAGGGGGTGGCCCTATCCACTTCTTTTAAGATGTTAATATGGTATATCTGCTCCCTCTTCAGTGAAAGTCGTAACTGGTGAGTCACTTTTCCTATCTTTTTTTTTTTTTCAGCAGATTGTTTTATTCTTTTTCCAAAGGTATTAATGATACAAAAATAAGAGGGATAGGGTCATACTGTAAACGGGAATGCATATTATCTTTGAAATCCCCAATGGCACATTATCCTAGTACACAAAATAAGACTATTGTTTCCTTAATGAAGCCCTCATCCCTCCCTCTCCCCCTTCCAACTCCCCCTTCAAAGAAGATGTGTCTAAACCAACTCAAGTTCAATATTACATCATCAATAACCATTTGCCAGAGAGTAGACATTGTTAGAAATCCAAATATAATTACATGGAGCTTTATAGCTCCCTCTAAACACATAGTAGAGGCATTGCTGACATCCAATTTTAAGTGATTTCTGTCTCGGCGGGCAAGCTCTTGAAGGCACATCTTGTTATAGAAAGTTTAACAGCAGTTCCCTTTGAGACTCACAGTCTTTAGCAATGTCCAAAAGATTCCATGAAATTTTCTCCATCACCATAAAGTGCCAAATCAAAGCATGCCAATGAATAATGTCTGGTGGGTTTCTCTTTTTCCAGGTGGCTGCTACTGTAGTTTTCGCTGCACCCAAACAGTTTCAGACCAATAGTTTGCCTCCCTTAGACTGGTATTGTAACTTCTGACCGTTCCTATCTTTTTGGTGATTTCATATGGTCCTTGCCAGTTGGCTTTCATCTTGGCAGTGGAGGCAGGCAGAAGAACCAACACCCAATCACCCACTGCATATTCCCTCCACTTTTTCCCTTTGTCGTAGAAGTTTTTTTTTTGTTGGCTTTTTTCTAAGTTTTCATGTGCTAGGCTTAATTTACCAATACAAGACTTGACTTGATTGATATACTCAAGGAGTGAATCCACCTCCTCTTCAGAATTACTTTTCCATGCTTCTTTTGTGATTTCAAGGAGGGTGCAGGGTTTTCTGCCAAAGAGCAATTCAAAAGGCAAAACTCCTAGACTACTCTGGACTTGACTTCGCAAAACAAACAGAAGCAGTGGGAGCAGCTGTTCCCAGTTCTTACCATCCCCAGACAACAGTTTTTTAGGGTCAGCTTAAGGCTTCCATTATATCTTTCAACAAGACCGTCCATCTGGGGATGGTAAACCGAAGTCTTCAAATGTTTTATGTCTAGTTGCTTACAGATTTGTCTCATCAACTTTGAGACAAAGGGCGTACCTTGATCCGTAAGAATTTCCCTAGGCAACCCCATTCTTGAGAAGACCTTGAGAAGGCTGCTATTTCCATTTCAAGCTGCTGAATTAAGCTCCAAGCACTCTCATCCCTTTTAATGGTAGTTATCTAAGAATTTTATTGTAGATACTTGTAATATTCTTGTTTTTTATGTATGACTTTATCTGTTTATCTTATATGATCTGCCTTTAGATGATTGAATAAAGATTAAAGAAAGAAGGAAAGAGAAGACCTCCATAAGATGTTGGGCAATGACTTGAGTAGAGGTAACCTGCAAAAGTATGGCCTCTGGATACCACATGGCATAGTCGACTATGACCAGCACGTATTGAAATCCTTTTGTGGAACCTGGTAGGGGACCTATAAGGTCCATTCCTATCCGATTAAAGGGCTTCCCCATGATAGGCAAGGGCTGCAAAGGTACTCTGGGGGGCTGGTAAGGATTCTTCTTTTGGCAGATGGTACACTCCTGACAATATTGTTTTGTCTGAGCGTATATGCCGGGCTAAAAGAAATGCTGTAGTATGGACTGGCTGGTTTTCTCCAGACCTGAGATTTATGCATTTTAAATTCCCTAAAGTTGATGTGAGTTTATTCGTATTGTATGCTGCTATTTCCATTTCAAGCTGCTGAATTAAGCTCCAAGCACTCTCATCCCTTTTAATGGTAATCATCTAAGAATTTTATTGTAGATACTTGTAATATTCTTGTTTTTTATGAATGACTTTATCTGTGTATCTTTTATGATCTGCCTTTAGATGAATGAATAAAGATTAAAGAAAGAAGGAAAGAGAAGACCTCTATAAGATGTTAGGCAATGACTTGAGTAGACGTAACCCACAAAGGTATTGCCTCTGGATACCGCGTGGCATAGTCGACTATGACCAGCACGTATTGAAATCCTTTTGTGGAACCTGGTAGGGGACCTATAAGGTCCATTCCGATCCGATTAAAGGGCTTCCCCGTGATAAGCAAGGGCTGCAGAGGTACTCTGGGGAGTTGGTAAGATTTTTTCTTTTGGCAGATGATACACTCATGACAATATTGTTTTGTCTGAGCGTATATGTGGGCTAAAAGAAATGCTGTAGTATGGACTGGCTGGTTTTCTCCAGACCTGAGTGGCCATCCATAAGATGGGATAGTGTGAAAAAAAGGACCTGTTCCTGGAATTCGAACAGAACCAGGATCTGGGGCTTCTCGTCCTTCTTCCCTATTCGATACAGTAAGCCCTTTTGGATAATGAATCAGGGGTATACAGGATTAGATGTGTCTTCTGTCTCTTTGGCCTTCTCACATGCGTTCTGTAAAGACTGATCATTTAGTTGTCACATCCTAAACCGTTTATCCAATACCCAGGGCTCAGGCACAAGAAGTGCATCCTGGACCACAGCAGCTTAGTCTATCTGGGATTCTATGCCAAGGTTCTCAGAGGGCAAGGGACCCAGGTTTGTTAGGTTTTTCCATAAAAAGTCAAGAAAGTAGGGGTTGTTGGTTCCTAATATAATTTTTTCAGGAAGGGAGGGGAGTACCCCAACCTCAACAGTACTCTCCTGTCCTTCTGTATTAGTCAAGTTTAAGCGAACCACAGTATAAGATTTGGTATCCTCATGGACACAACCTATCCCCACATACTTTCTCGGTATTGTTTGTGAGGGATATACCAAAGATTGTTTGACTACGTACTGCCTACACCCTAAATCGAGAAGAGTAGTAATGAAATTACCATTGAGAACTAGACTCACGTAATATATAGATCCAATCTCGTGAGCATACAGGACAGATCGTGATGCATAGCTGATGTCCATAGGCTCTTCTTCTCCCTTCTCTTTCTTCTTCCTGCAGAACCGCACCATGTGGCCCCATTCCCCACATTTGTAACACTGGGGACCAGGATGTACTGCAGGCTCTGGGCAGGCCGTTTAGATTTTCTTTGGTTCTGGAATAACTTTGTATGGTTTTCTCTCAAACGTTTGTCCTATCGCTGGAAGGGGTTTATTGGTTTTCTCAAAGTCTGAGAGGGTTGGACGGGACTGAGCCCGAGCAGAGGTGGTAGCCATTTCTACAGCCAGTTCTAGTGTTAACCCGGCATGTTGCCTTAACCTCTTTTGGGTGTGAAACGGAAGAGCCTCAAGGTATTGATCTAAATATATTTTGTCCATTATTTCTTATCTTGTAGATTCAAGGGGCTTTAGCCATCTGTAGCGGCATCTTTCCGTTTGTGAAAGAGAGTCTTGGGGGTATCTCCATGTACTCCCCTTTCTATGGGGAACTTGAATCTATGAGTCTCATCATCGACTCCCGAACGGTCCTTTATGAATTTCTTTATGTCGCCATATGTTGCGGTACCATCCCTGTTCGCAATCTGATAAGCTGCTTGTGCCTCCCCAGTTAGTAAGGGGGCCAAGTTGAAATGCCAGCGTCAACTGGCCAGGTACTAGCTCGGGCTGCGTTTTCAAAGTTGAGAAAGAAAGATACTGGGTCTTCACCAGAAACATATTTTTGTAGTGGAACGATGGCCCCTGGCAAAGCGGGCCCTCTTCCTGGTCCTAATCTAGCCACGAGCTGGTTCTGGACTTCAGACATCTTGGTCATGTTCTCTCATTGTGAGCGGATAGCATTTGAAAACACGGTGAAGTCGATTTCTGCTTTGTTGATATGTTTCTCTAGTGCCCACTCTAATTTGCTTTGATTCTCCTTCAATTGATGTATGAGGGCTTCCATCTTGTATCAGACGGTGTCCACCCGCATTCTCCACCACTTGTCACACGTGTGTGTAGTTAGAGTCAGGCACGAGAGAGTAGATTGCAATTAGGTACAGTTTTTATTTGTATTTCGCTTCTTCTGAACAGCGCTTATCAAGTAAATGGGCGCTTTCTCTTTCTCTTCTTAGTTCAGGTCCAGTCCACAGGAAGCCTCCGGCTGGTACCCTCGAGATTAAGGAACACTCAGGTAAGTAATTGTATCCTTAGAATATAGTGGTATCCTCCACCAATACCCCTAGTGCATATAACGGGGGAATGCAAGGGTTTTAGGGAATTGTCCTCAAGAAATGTGTGCTGTTGAAAAAAAGCCTGTTGCGTCGAGCCGTAAACAACGGTTAAGGGAGAGATGGTTCGTTCCCTTAGCGGTGCTCATAGGGCCTCATATACTCCCCTCCCACCGACAGTAACCATGAAGGCGATCACGCACATGTGTCAGCCACGCACCTCCAGGTATGTGGCTAGGAGCGTTAGTGAGCCGGCGTGGCTCTGTCAGGGAGTCGGTCGCTTGTCGGTGTAGGAAATTGGCTCTATATATACTACACCAAAGTGAGGTATAGTGTGTATAGAGTCCAGGTGACCCCAGAGGTAGGCAGAGGTTAAAGTTAGATAGAACCTTACTCTCTATTTGTGGTAGAGTGGTCGAGCAGTAAGGCAGTATTAGAGGACAGTGTTAAGCATTTGATGTACACGCTCAGTCAGCAAATGAATTCACACACTCAAGAACTGAACTCTAGACCAATTGTTTTTGTATAAAAAATATACTGTTGTTTTATTTTTAGAACCAAGCAAGCCTGGCACAGGTAAGCATTAAATACTTTACAGTAATAAGTTGCTGAATGTAGAACAGTTTGTAAATGCAATAGGAATTGTACTTTGTTTGATTTACAGGGGATGCAGTAGGTTGTAATACTTAGCAAATACAGTACATTGAAATGAATAGGCTTTTTCAGTAAATTACAAGTAAGTTACTTTTTACGTTACTTTTCTAACTCAGTGCTGGATACCTAGATTCATCACTGGGGCATTTCCTGCAAACAGGTAAGTAAATACGTTTTGGTTATTCGTGCGATTTTTAAAGAATATTTTCAGATTTCAAAACTCCACACTTAGAAACGTAACGGTCCTCTTGATGATTAAAAGTGGACCAAGGTACGACAAAAATACGCGTAGGTACAGGGCTTCAGAAATGCAATGCACTCAGAACACTGTGGAGGAGCAATAGAAAAAGCAATATAAACAAAGCTAGGAAAAGACAAAACAAGAAAGGAAAGAAACCACAAAAGAAAATAACGCGGAACCTGTATGGGAAGAACAGAATCAAATACATAGATAAAGTGAATATAAACTCTGAGACATACCAACCATAACGATTGGGCGGAGTAACTCTCCTACCACTTTTGCGTGGCTCTCTCTTCAGTTCCGAAGGTATCCTGACCAAAACATTCCTCTTACTTGCTCTGAGTGCTGTGTTCAATTGCGGACCACTTCGTGGGACTGGCATTGCAATAGAATAATCACATACCGAACAACCTCTGTCACATTCAGAATCACTTTGTAAGTTCATCTTGTTCACAATATGTTTAGGGATCTTATACACTCTAGAAATGTTCCACCAACTCTTCCCATCGACTCTTACAGCAAAGCGAGAGACAGCGTCCACTTTTGTAGGTGGACCAAACTTGGACAAACCTTTGGCCACTTTGTGATCAAGTTTGATTCTAATCCAATCTCCCACATATACTTTGGATTTTTTTTTTAATTCAACCGCACAATCATTAGCTTAATTCTTATCTGAAGAAGAAGAAGTTGCCTCCTTCTTTTGATCACTAACACCATTAGGTAAAGTTTGCAAACCCCACTTTTTCATTCACGCAGGGCACATGTCAAAACTAGCAACTCTCCCTCGTAAAAGTTCAAAAGGACTTTTGTTAGTCATTTGGTTGGGAGTAGGGTGATGCGCCCACACATGCTTTATACAGCTTCCTTAACCTCTAATCTGTTGCTCACCGCCCATTGTATACACTCCACCAACACCCGGTTCATGCGCTCAAAAAAACCCATTGGCTTGGGTATTGGTAAAGGACCACCCTGCGATGTAGAATATTCGACTGTTGTAAAAACACTGTAATCTCCTTTGAAGCAAATTGAACCCCATTGTCCCAGACAATTTCTTTGGGGAAACCCTCCCTTGCGTATAATGCTTGAAAAAACTTGATAACACCGTCCATATTGGGATCAGCCATGAATTGAAACTCACACCACTTACTGTAGTAATCGGCGACCACCACAGCATATTTATACTTGTTGGGAAGAACATGAAATGGCCCTATGAAGTCCACCGCCAGCTTCATCCATGGTACCATGGGTAACTCGACCACCTGACAAGAAGGAGTACAAATTTTAATGGTCATATCGCTTTGCAGCATGTCACACACCCTTTGACAATTTCAGCAATCTGACGATCCATTGAGGGCCACCAGTAAATCTTACGGATTCTCCTTTTGGTGCTTGTTTGTCCAAGATGACCTTAATGTCCTGATTCAATTATGCGAGCCCTCAGCCTTTCAGGAGGTATACATTTCTCACTCTGCATGATCATTTCCCCATCTTCAACAGATAATTCATCAGATATTTTAGCAAAAGGCTGAAGTTCAGGACTTGCATTCTTCTCTCTAGGCCACCCTAGAGTGATGTGCTCTTTGACAGCATTAATCACCCTGTCTGATCGTAAACTCTCAAACCACTCAATTTCAGAGAAACCACTGACATTATACACATCCACTGCAGCAATCAAACACTCTTCATCATCGTCAGGCACAGTGGCATAATTCACTGTTAAAGGTAGAGGAGACCTGCAGAGAAAGTCTGCTCTAACGTTTTTCCCTCCGGGAATATGCTCCACCTTGGACCTGTACTGTAACAATTTAGAACTGAGTCTAGCAATCCGTGGGGTGTATTCTCTAACTAAATGACCGATTACAATGGGAATGAGAGGCTTGTGATCAGTCAACAGTTAAAAGGATCTACCCCATAAGAAGCACTTGAATCTCTCAACCGCCCAACAACACACCAAGAGCTCCCGTTCAATAACGGAATAGTTCTTCTCACTTGGACGTAATGCACGAGAAGCAAAACCAACGTATATTCTTTGCTATGACTGATTTGAGTGACCATACCTCCCAACCCTTCGAGGCTGGCATCCACCGAAACAACACATTCTCTTAAAGGATCAAACGGCGTAAGAATATTCCGCTTGAGCATTTCTTCCTTTATGTGATCAAACACTTTCTGACAATTTCCCTGACCTCTGCTCTCCCCTCGGGCAGCTCCGTCATTGCGTCTCTGCCCCCAGCACCTCTCTGGTTCCAGGTAGGTGTTCGAGGCCCTCCTCCACCCGCAGGTTCCTGCCTGCGCCTCATCCCTGGTGGTCCAGTGGGAGAGCCTTGCTCTTCTGCTGGTCTGCTCTGCCAGCCTTTCTGTGTTATCTGTCTTTGTCTGTCTGTGCCTTTTCATCTGTTTGTGCCTTTTTTGTCTGTGCCTTATATCTGTTTGTGCCTTTTTTGTCTGTCTGTGCCGTTTCTGTTGCTGTTTTCACTTTTGTTCTGGTTTCCCCGTTGCCTTTTTTTATCCCTTTTCCGCCGCTGCTGCCCCCGCGCCCTCTGCGTGTTTCCCACTCCCGCCTCCCCAGCTGCTCTCGCTCCCCCGACCCCTACTTAATGGTGGCCGCGCAGTGACCTTGCGCAGCCGGCGCGCGACTGGCGTGCCAAAGGCAAGCCCGTCTGCGCACGTCTACGCCCGTCCGTGACCCGACCACAACCAGCGCCAGGGACCCTGGTCCTCCGACCCCCCCCGCCGCTACGCCTCAGCAACCCTCCACGCACTCAACCCTGGACGCAACAACAACTGCCAGCTCTCCACGCCGAGCATCACACAAGGCCCATTCTCCTGCCGACACTGCCGCCACACCTTCACCCACCTCTAGACCCCGACATCTACCACCAACCCACCGGACGCCAACACACCCAAACCCCTGAGCTGCATCCTCCTCAACTTACGCTCCCTGCACAGACACGCAGTAGAAATCTGGGACTTCATCAAAACACCCTCTCGCCCGACGCCGCCTTCCTCACAGAAACCTGGACCAACGCCAGCTCCGGACCCGACATCGCAACCGCCATCCCCGACGGGTAAAAAATCCAGAGGAAAGACCGCCCCAACCACCCTGGAGGAGGCCTCGCCATCCCCCACAAAAGCTTCCTCCGACTGACAACTACCATCTCGAACGACTCCTCGCCCCCTATGGAACACATCCACTTCCAGATCCAGGTCAACCCCAGAACTACTCTACATGGAACTCTCGCCTACAGACCTCCCGGACCCCGCAACCCGTTCACTAACACCATCGCAGACCACATCGCGCCCCATGCCCTCGCCTCCACGGACTACGTACTGCTCGGAGACCTGAATTTCCACCTTGACAACCTCAGCGACCCCAACTCCACCGCCCTCCTAGACAACCTCGCCAACATCGGACTGAAGCAACTCGTCACCACCCCCACCCACAAGGCGGGACACATCCTTGACCCCATCTTCGCCGGAGAAATCAACATTCGCTTCAGTCACACCATGCAACCCCTCTGGATGGACCGCCACTGCGTTCACTTCTCCTTCTCGAAACCCACCGCACACAAGCCAATGTCACACCCCCGCAAAGATACTGGAGCAAGATCACCAAAGAGCACCTCTCCTCCGCCCTCAGCCACACTCCTCCCCCACCACGACCGACCGCAACTCTGCAGCCAACAAACTCCACAAATGGATCTCCGACTGCGACAACACGCTCGCACCCCTCCAGAAATCCGACAGACAACACACCACAAAAGCCACCTGGTTCACCGCGGACCTCTGAGAATACAAACGCTCGTGCTGACGACTCGAGAAAGCATGGAGGACCAGCAAAACCCCAAAAGCACTCACCGCCTACAGGACCGCCACTACAGCACACCACCACCTCATTAGATCTACGAAGAGGAACTTCATCCAGGACAGAATCCTCTCCAACTCCCGCAACTCCAAGGAACTCTTCAACATCATACAAGAATTCACCAGACCCTCCAGCAAAACCTCTGATGTCCCTCCCTCCCAGGACCTCTGCAACAAACTCAGATCCTTCTTCAACCACAAGAGCAGGACACTTTACGACAACTTCGACGAACAGAACGAAGGCACCGACCCAACACCTTGTACCAGCAACTCCACTCAGCTGACCATCCTTGCCTGGACCCCTGTAACCACAGAAGACACCGCAAAGACCATGAGGAGCATACACTCCGGAGCACCCACTGACCCCTGCCCACCGCACATCTTCCGCAGGGCCGCCTCCGCCATCGCACCAGAACTACGACGGACAACCAACTGCACCCTCGAAACAGGCACGATCTCCGATGACTGAAAATGCGCAGAAGTCAAACCCCTCCTCAAGAAGCCCTCCGCTGACCTGACAGACCTCAAGAAGTACAGGTCCATCTCCCTCCTCCCCTTCACCGCCAAAGTCACCAAGAAGATCGTCAACATCCAGCTAACGAACTTCATAGAATCCAACGATGTCCTCAACACATCTCAATCTGGCTTCCGCAGCAACCACAGCACCGAGACCGCCCTCCTAGCGACATCCACACACTCCTTGACCAAGGCCAAACTGCAGCCCTCATTCTACTAGACCTCTCAGCAGCCTTCGACACCGTCTCCCACCGCACACTAGCCGCCAGACTCCACGACGCCGGCATACAGGGAACTGCCCTCGACTGGATCCGCTCCTTCCTCGCCAGCCGAACTCAAAGAATTAGACTCCCACCCTTCCTCTCCGAACTCACAGAGATCAGATGCGGAGTACCCCAAGGATCCTCCCTCAGCCCCACGCTCTTCAACATCTATATGGCCCCCTCACAACCATCATCAGAAAACACAGACTCAGCATTGTATCCTACGCCAGTGACACCCAGCTCATACTCTCTCTCACCAAGGAGCCCGACATCACCAGGCACAACTTACAGGAAGGAATGAAGGACGTCGCAACCTGCATGAGCAGCTGCTGCCTAAAGCTCAACTCAGAGAAAACGGAAGTCCTCATCCTCGGATCCACCCCCTCCGCGTAGGATGACACCTGGTGGCCCCCCGCCCTCGGCAACCCTCCCACTGACCACTCCCGCAACCCCTGCATCATACTCGACTCCTCCCTCACCATGAACCGACAGATCAATGCCATATCCTCCACATGCTTCAACAACCTCCGCATACTCCGCAAGACCTTCAAATGGATCCCCCCTGATTCCAGGAAGACCGTCACCCAAGCACTCATCACCAGCAGGCTGGACTACGGGAACGCCCTCTACACTGGAATCAACAAATCTCTACTCCGCAAACTCCAGACAGTCCAGAACGCCGCAGCCAGACTCATCCTCAGCATCCCACGACAAGACCACATCACCCAGCACCTACGAGACCTCCACTGGCTCCCCGTCGAAAAAAGAGTGACCTTCAAGCTGCTCACACACGCCTACAAAGCCCACCACAACACCGGACCCCAATACCACAACAAAATAATATCCTTCCACGGCCCCAAGAGAAACCTCCACTCCGCTGACCTAGCCTTGGCCGAAATCCCCCACATCCACAGAGCCAGAACAGGAAGCAGATCCTTCTCCTACATTGTGGCCAAGATCTGGAACAAACTCCCCCTCAGCATCAGACGAAGCCCCACACTGCAAGCATCCAGGAAGAGCCTCAAGACCTGGCTTTTCGGATGACCGGAGCTGCCCGAATTCCTCCCCCAGCGCCTTGAGACCCTCATGGGTGAGTAGTGAGCTCTATAAATCCCTGATTGGTGGATTGACAATCATCACTCCAGACAAACACAGCCCTTCTCTTCAATAATTCCCTCATGCGCACAGAATAAGCTGCAAAATTGGGGATGAATTTTGCATAAAATTCACGCACACCTAGGAATGATGACACTTGCTCCTTAGACGTGGGACAAGGTGCTTTGACAATTGCCTCCACTAAACCAACACGTGGTTCAACACGCTCACCCGAAATAACACGCCCTAAGTACTCAATGGACTCAACACCAAAAACACAGTATTGTTTGTTGGCAATTATGCCCTTTTCCTGCAATCTTATCAAAACCTTGATCAAAGTGTTTGTCATGCAGTTCCTTTGTTTTTCCCGAAACCAAAATATCATCTTGAAAAACAACGGTGTCCTCCACCCCTTCCAAATCCTTCTCCATAATGCGCTGAAAAACAGAGGCTGCCAAAGCAAGCCCGAAAGGCATCCTTCTAAATTGAAAACTCCCTATAGGAGACACAAATGCAGTAAGATGCTTGGAACTACTGTCTAACTCCACTTGATGATTAGCCGAAGACAAATCAATCTTTGAAAACATCTTGGTGTGAGAAGTTGGCCTGGAATATGCTGTCCACTAATTAAAGTGGGCACCTTGCACCAGTCCAAACGACCCTTATTGATGATTAGGTTAAAGACAACCTTTATAGAAAGCTATCCTAGTGGTAGCTGTGGAGAGCAGCCTTCAGGCTAAGTCTTGAAGGAATGTAAAGCAGCTTGTTTTACCAGTCTATAATCTCTTGAGTGACCAAATGAAAGGAGAACCACACCAGGTATATATAAAATATATATATTTATTACTAAACACTCTCTACTAACCTCTTTATGAGATTAGAGAACAAGGCACACAATATTACAGTACTAGAACGACAGTAAATAGCACAATACACAGTGGGCTACAGGGGGAGACCAAACCATATACTAAGAAAGTGGTATAAGAACCACGACTTGACTAGACACAGTGCCTAGAGCACGTAGAATCGCTGGGACACCAAGGAACCACCCAAGATAGTGACACAGGGGACCCACGGAGGACGGGTGCAGTGTGGGAACACAGACGCGAGCTCCGTACAACTCTATGGGAAAGTCGCGGTTGGAATTTTAGAGTTTAAGGACACTTCGGAGAGGACTTCAAGCAAACCCAGCTAAACTTAGAAGGTTCAAAGGCCAGCACCCTTGTGAGTACCGAGGTACCCGTGTTACCTAGCCCAGGGAAGCCGGGTACATAGGGGTCAAGTGGTGTCGGAAACCCTCATCGTTTTCTATGGCGTGTTGCGAAGATGAGCAGCTGCCGTGGAGAAGAAAAGTGTCTGGTGTGATCCAAGCCTGGATCAAAGATGTGAAGAACCTGAAAGCAGAGGGGAAAAAGTCTGGGTCACTTCACGTGACCAGGAGCGGAGCAATCAAATGCCCCCCCGATGTCGGGTGCTTCAGGTGCATAGAGGTGAAGCTTGACTCTGCAGCCACGGGGACCAGGAGATGTTTACGACAACCAGATTCCGCAGACGAGCTGTCCCACAAAGGATGTCGATTGCTGAGGGGTCAGTTTCCGGATTGGAGACCAACAAGCCTTGGCAACTGCAACCCACGCGGTCAGAGTAATGATGCTTCTGTGAGGACCAGCAAGGTTCTGGGGACTCCCCAAGTGATGGAGAGTCAGGGCACGTCTGGAGCAACCAGGAAAGCCCGTTGAAAGTTAGAGTTGCCTTCTTAGGGATCCACAGGTCAACAGACCAGTGATCGCGAAGGGACCTCAAGAGGAATCACAAAATGGCGGCCCACGGAACACTCATTGAGTGTAGGCCAGCAATCTTCGGTGTAGTTACTGCTCGGGGTCAGGGCTACAAGTAACCCAAAGCTCAGCCTCAGGGGTCGCCGGAAAGCTGATGCTTCTGCAAATAGACGCAGTGTCCAGGGGTTCGGGTTGCACGGTCACCACTAGGGATACGGGCCTCAGACTTGCTGTGGGCACAGATTGACCTCAGAGACCTCGGGAACCCACCTTCTGTGTGGCAATATTCTTCGGAGTCCTCAGGAGCTTTGGAGATGCCAACCGGTCAGTTGCGTTAAAGGTGCCTGCCTTGCAGGGGAGTAACTCCTTTACTCCAAGGGAGATTCTTCAGTCATCCAGCGTAGTGTAGATCGTCGAAGTACTTGGTTTCTGTTGCAGAGTTTAGTCCAGGTAAAATCTAAAGTCTTGTAGCCAGGGGTTCCTACTTTATACCCAAGGAAGGGGTGGGACAAACTCTGGGGACCCACCTATGGGAGGGTCAGGACAGAGGGATGGCTACACCCATGTCCTTTGTCCAGTTTCGCGCCAGAGCAGGGGCTGAGTGCCCCTGCAACCGGTTTGAGCTGGACTATGCACAGGGACACCAAATGTGCCCCCAGTGCAGACATGAAAGCACTCTTGGAGTGCACCCACCCAGCCCCAATACACTAAAGCCTGTCTGGGAGGTGGTCACACCTCCCTGTGACAGGAAACCTATTGTCCAGCCTCCCCTGCCGGAGTTTCGTCCAGCAGCAGGAGGGCAGACTCGTGTCTGTGGCTGGCAGCATCCATTTTGTGATGCCAGGGCTCTGTAAAGCTGGTACCGGGTGTACCGGTGCTGTCATATTTCTCCCTCTAGGAGGGAGGAATCATACCTCCCACACCAGTTACTGGTGTGGAGGTATGATTCCAAGGTGTTTGACACCAAACACAGCATAATTCCTTGCAGCCATTCTCAAGTTAGCATTTACCGCGAGGTTATAATGCACTTAAGAGTATATGGTTGGCTGCATCACGGACAACCCCGGAATAGTGGTTCCGAAGGCTGCAGAGGGGCTCTGCTCATGCATGGGCACCCTCTCACATAAAACCCAGCACCCTGCCTTCAGGATTGATAAGGCCTGCCATAGGGGTGACTGATCGGTTTATATGTGCAGTGATCAGGATAGCTATAGTAAACCTATATCTAAGTAAGGGGTGCATGCACCACCTTACACAGGTTGCAGTAGCAGACCTGTTGTGTCATTTTGGATGGCCTCTCAGGGGTGGCATAATACATGCTGCAGCCCCTGGGAGGCCTCTGGGGTACCTATGCCCTGGGTACATAGTATACCATATACTAGGGACTCATAAGGGTACCCCAGAATCCAATCTGGAGTGTACCTAAAGTACATGCAATCAATTTAAAGGGGAAAGCAGATAGGCTGGGGTCCTGAATAGCAGGATCCCAGCCAAACTAAGTCGAAAACCAGCAAAACACCAGGAAAAAAGTGGGGGCAACCATGCAGTCAGATTCCACCTTCCTACACTTGGCTCCTGCAAATCTTGA
Organism: Calotriton arnoldi; assembly: GCA_963921515.1. Classification (NCBI taxonomy): domain Eukaryota; kingdom Metazoa; phylum Chordata; class Amphibia; order Caudata; family Salamandridae; genus Calotriton; species Calotriton arnoldi. The sequence goes on from CAWUFW010000725.1 coordinate 1,043,654, forward strand.
CACAATGTCGTCAATCCTTGGTAACGGATGGGAGTCCACCCAAATTTCTCAGTTTAAACTACGCAAATCAATGCATAGCCTCAGATTACCATTTTGTTCCGGGCAACCACCAAAGGCAAAAGCCACAATGAAGACTCAATTGGCTCTATTACACCTGACTCACATATTTTCCTAAGTTCGTCCGCCAGATCATGCCTGACACTGTAAAGTACATTACGCAATTTGTGTTTAATGAGTATAGCATTTTCCTTTACTTTAATGAGATGCTTGAAACCTTTGATACATCCCAATTTGTCAGCAAACACTTCCTTGTGTTTGTTGGCCCACAATTGCACGCTGTCTCCACAATCGCTGTCTCCCACCAAAGACACTTGCTCTCTAGTTCCAAGCCTAAGGGTCATACCAAAAAGACCCTGATGGTACCACCCCAGAATGTTGAGCCCTTTCATTGCCACATAAACTTTGCCCTGAATATAACGGTCTTTAAACAGTAAACTTGTTTCAAAGAAACCTTTAAGTTCTATTCTTCTGCCCTCATAGGGAACGGTCTTCTATCAGGGGGCTCGAGGGACTTTCCTGGCCACTTTTGGTAAAAATATTCCTTAGTGATCATTGTCATGCGTGCTCCTGAGTCCACCAATAGCTTTAAAGATTTACCATCAACAATAATAACTACAGAAGGGTCCACACACTCATCAGATTCATCTTTAACTAGAATCAAATTGCTCATAGAACTCACAACATCCTCAGACGTGACACTTTTCGCATTGTCAACATACACTAAATTAACTTTATCTTTAGACATACACACCTTAGCAAAATGTCCTTGCTTGCCACATTTACGACAAGATGCATCCCTAGCAGGACAAAAACGGCTATTGGGGAAATGTGAGGGAAACCAGCATTTTGCACACATATTCTTGTGAGCTGTATTTTTTCTTTCAGTTCTAACCACAACATGATTTTTACTATACTTGTGATCATTGCCTTGTTTTTCCCCTTGTTCTTTGTGTTCCTTAACAACTGCTATTGCTGCTTTGTCTGGCTTCATCAACTCCATAGATGATTTTTGAGAAAGCTCTATGCTTTTCACTATACTGATTGTTTCCTGTAATGATGAGTTCTTTAACACAAGTAGTTTTTCCTGGACTTTTTTTTCCCTTCACCATACCACTATTTGGTCTCGAATTAATTGAGTAGTAAAATGTTCAAATTCAAATTCTGATGCTAAGATACGTAACGCAGCAACATACGAAATGATACTCTCGTCAGATTCTTGTTCCCTTGTGAAAAACTTGTGCCTAGTCACAACTAAGCTCCCTTCCACATCAAATTGTTTTTCTAGTCTGGCTACGGCCTCTTCAAATTCGTCTAACACCTCATCACCTCCATGGTGTTCCAAAAGGGGTAAATGTTCCAGAACAGCTTGTTCCTCAAAACCCAAATTGTGTTCAAGAATAAATCTTTTCCGTTCAGCACTAAAGCTAGTGCCCCCCAATGCACCCAAATATTTTGTGAAAGCTCTAAACCATACTTTCCACCTAACTGGTGGGTCTCGTGGAAGCTGCAAAAATGGCGGTGGAGGTTGCACACTCTGCATATTGTCCATAAATACATTTGATAAATAACACTTTATACACTACCTCACACCCCCACACTAAGGATTAACCCAGAGAATACATGTGAACAATGGAAAATATATAGCAAGAAAGAAAAAAAAAGTTTTGTAAAATACCAGTAACCCAATAGGTGCAGCTAACAATCAAGAAAAAAATATATGTTTTTGGCATGCTGTAATGAACACACAAAAGTAAAATATATGTTTTTGGCATGCTGTAATGAACACACAAAAGTACATTCACCACACAGTCAAAGACAAAGAATATGCTCATCCATCCCATCATCATCGCCAAATTTGTAGTGATCACTCGGAGACAGGTGAGTGGAACAGCACTACAGTTTATTCGATCTCGAGAATGGTCAGGAGTAACTGACCTTTCAAACAGCAACATTCCATAACAGAATACACTGCATAACAAAGGCTGTGCGCATGCACAGATTACCTACTACAGTATGGCCAGCAGATCACAGGGGTTGTAGTGTAACAGCAAAGCGAGGGCTTCGGTGGTGGCACCAGTAGCGCACAGGGGTGTCTCCTACTGCAGGCACTTTACTTACAGTGCACAACAACACCAAAGTACTAGGTGAAATATAATTTAAAGTGCAACAAATCACCCCCACCGTAGTGACTACTCCAACCACAGGACACGACGATGGATATATTTTGATCAATGCCACAATTCCTTAATTCACGAAGGACCTCAAGACCTAGCTCTTCGACTGAACCATAGATCCCCCTGTCCCCCACAGCGCCTTGAGACCCTAACAAGGGGAGTAGTCACACTTTGCAAGAAACCTGAATGATTGAATGAGGTATGCGCCATTTATGTGGTTGTTTTCCTTGGCCGACATCCCCGGTTACCATGGAAATTGGAAGTTGCATGTACACGAGGGATGCAGCCTCCATTGTGTTACTCACGGAAAGCGGTGTTAGCGGCTATTTTACTTGGTGCATGGGACCCGGAGAGCGGAACTAGCAGAGAGAGGGTGAGGCTGAGATGAAATACCCTCACACTACTCCTCACTTGGACGATTCATACCTAAATGTGGGCTCTTTAATCCATCTCCCCATGCCTCGATGTCAACATGGGCACAGGCACAATGCTGCTGTTAAACCCTGCCTAAAATACAGGGTCACAGTTTCTCATTCACGTGGTATCGTCACAAATAAAGTTCCGCTTCTCACTGCTCTCTTATACCAGAGCAGTAGCAGTAAGATGTGTGTGTTAATATTCCATAATATTCTTATCCGTCAGATTTTGAAATCTTGGAGTGACAAGTGATGGTCAGAGTCAGATGGAGCAGGATAAAGTGGCAGGATGGAAAGCACACCACATGCAGTGCTTATGACCTCACAGTATCGATTCTAATACGTAACAATGCACAATGGGCCTGGTTTAGATCTTGGCAGGACTACAGTCGTCCCGCGGCGGTCCCAAGTACTCCATCGAGCTGATGGTGGTCTGCCCGCCGCATTTAGATATTGCAGCAATAGACAGGTTCCTGCCGCCGCAGTGGTCTTCTCAGCCGGCTGACAGTACTCCACCACTGTCAGGCTAGCCGGTTAACACCAAGCCGATTTAAATGTTCCCAATGTCCTGGTGGCGGAGTCCTGGCAGAGTGAGGCCCTGCTGTTGTGGAGACAGGTATGAACTGCATATCATTATCTCAAAACACATATATATGTTGTGAATTTGTCATAATATTTATGTAGGTAACGTGTACTGTCCATTTTGTTGCATGTAAAAGCAATGTACAAATACACGAGTAGAAAGCAAATCTCACCATACTATTCATAGTGGGACAAGTGACACAAACGCCTACCTTAGATTTCGGCGACAACGGGGTTGCTGAGCGTCGTGGTCAAAGAGCAGCAGCACAGGAAGGACCTGGACAATGGCGTTCAAGAGGGAATCGGAAGTGGGACTCCGAAAAAAGGTGAGTTTTCGCCTCTTTCTTTGATTTCACCGACTCAAACTTGGTGGTTACCCCGCCACAGTTGCCTCGACAGAAAGGCACATCATAATCAGGATGGCAGGATTCTTGGCGCGACTCCCTCCGACAGCCGATTTTGCCTCTGACGTCGTAGAAGTGGGAGAAAGATCCTGGAGGAGGCGGCGGGACTGCAGCAGACTTCCCTCGAACAACCCTCCAACATCTAAATCGGGCAGGCGGGAAGACAGACGAAAAAGTGACGGCGGGACCAGTCCCGCCAAGATCTAAATCAGGCCTATTGTAATTTAATCAAACACAAGGAGATGATGGACGGAGCGCTGAAACTTTTCAGACACTCACCCCCAGTCACAGACCTGAGTTGAATCCATCATCGTTCTTTAGCTCACTTCGCCACCCCAGTTCAGACCCCGCCATATGCAAATCAGTCTTGACCCTGTGCCTCATGGGAACAGTTCAGCCCGAGCTGCCAAGACAGGCCTTCCCTGGACCAGAAACAAGCATCCCAGGACCGGTTTCGGGGTAACACCCCTCATCAGCCAGGCTAGCTTGAATCCAGTGGCAAAGTGAGCAAGGGACCAATGTCTGGGCATACCCTGCCAACTTAGGGAGAACAAAGCAAACACATCATTAATAACAACACTCTGTGTGGTAGGGGAGCGAGTTATTGTTACTTTAGGGCACGAGTTATAGCTACTTGAGATAACTTTAGCCAGTGAATTTCAGTAGTTTTGTTGGTTTAAAACGGTATGTTTTAACTGGCATTTTCACTATAACATCCTTTTAACCTTTGTTTTTTCAGTGCTATATTTACACACACACACACACACACACACACACACACCTGTTAAAATATGTGGTATTTTTAAACTTAATGCTTGTTTTTATGATTTTTATTGTTAGGTATTTGTAATTGCTAGTTTTCAATATTTATGCTGTGATGTTATTTTGTGTAGTGCTTTATAAAAATCTTTATATATTTTTTCCTTAACCTTATAATACTAATAATAAATCTGACCCGACACCTCCAAATTCCAACACTTTCCTACTGTTGCTAAAGTTGAGGTGGGGATAGTTATTATGACCCTCCAAAGTCCAACACTTTTCGTTCTGTTGCTCAGGTTGGATTGGGAATATAACATCTGACCTTTCCAAAGTTCAATACTTTCCTTACTATTGCTTAGGATGAAGTGGGAATAGTACATTAATACAATTAAGAAATAACAATTTCAAAACTCAACATATATATATGTATATATATACATATACATATATATATATATATATATATATATATATATATATATACAGTACAAGATTGAATTAAAAAACAATTATACAATACAATTATTCAATATTTAAAATTAAATTATAAAAATATATTCCTAACATTCACATGACTTAAAAAATTAAAATAAATACAAATATAAAATTACAATGGAAATATACCATAAAATAAAATCTCATATATATATATCTAAAACCATAATAAGTAAAAATTATAATTGAAATACAAAATGTACAATTATAGCTCCAACCCAATAGACCTGAAAATGTGAAATAATTAACAGACTAAATAAAAATAAAAATGTTAAAAACACATAAAAAGAACAAAATTAACATTGAAACTTCACCATGAATTTTTTTTGAAAAAGTGCTAACATTTAGAGGAATATATATATATATATATATGTATATATATATACATATATATATATTGAGTTTTGAAATTGTTATTTCTTAATTGTATATTTCTAAACAGAATTTCAAATTTTTATATTTTATATTTGTTTCAATATAATTTTAAGTATTATTTATTTTACTTTTTTAATTTACTAAATTAATTTCATAAATGTGTCTTTTATATTTATAGATATCTTTTTTATTTGTAATTTATTTAGTGAATTGCTTTTTTATAGTTATTATAATGTTAAATATTTTGAATAAATATAGTTAGCTATGTAATGTTGATATTTTAGTAGTCGATATTTTTGTACTTTACAATATGTGTTAAAGTTGATATTTTTGTCCACAACATTTTGCTGCAATATTTTTGTATTGCAATATATTTGATATCGATATTATGTCAATAAACCACTCCATTATATGGTGCATCAGTCTAAAATAGGAAGGGCTGATCAGAAACATGAGCCTTCCACACAGATGGATAACTAAGGGCCTGATTTGGAGATTGGCGGTCCCACCGCCGGACCGCCAGTGCGACGGTCGGGATGCAACCAGGCAAGCCGGCGGCATCCAGAGTGCTGTATTACGACAACATCGCCAGGCTGGTGGTGTTGTGTCGGCGGTGGCATGCTTTGGCTCATAGAGAGCATGAAGCATATGCTGCCGTCATGCCAGCGACTCTTGCACGTCAGTGCACTGTGTGCCATGCACCATGTCATGCATGGCACACAGAGCATGCACAACAGTGCAAGCAGAGGGGGGCACAACATGTGATGCCATGCACACATCCCATGGGCTAATAAGCCCCACGGCCCTCTTTGAGGCCCCTTTCCCTGCCTTTCCACCGACTTGTTCATGGAGGGGTCCCCGCCATGCACAACTCGTCGGAAAGGCAGTTCGTAATCTGCACGGGGTTGCCGGCATCAACACCACCGCCGCAGACCACAGCTTTTCCCACTGCCAGGATCCTGGCGGTGGTGTCGGTCTTGTGTCGGGCTGGTGGTGGTCCGACCACCAAACTCGTAATTTGCGGTCAGACCGCCAACGTTGCGGCGGTCAGACCACCAATGTGGGCCAGCGGTCTCGGGACCGCCGTACTTGTAATCAAGCCCTTACTGTTGCCTTCACATCGTCAAAGGCTTTCTGACACTCTGCAGTCCAAATCACTTTCTTAGGCTGCTTCTTGTATATAGGGCTAATCTGATAGAGACTTCTAGCCGCAGATGCCTTACCTTAGAATATTCGTCAGACATCAGACTAGAGCCGGACATTTTTGAGCAGTACCCCTGCACACGGGTAGGTGTTGTCGTTCAGCCCATGTCGGCATTGATCATGCCGGAAGTGCTGTGCCTGGTGCCAATATAGGCACCACCCCAGCGCGCTGACTTAATTTCTTTTCTTTCTGTGCTAGTTAGCTCTGATCCGTGAAGAGCTACCATTCTTGACTGGTTTTTGTCAACATTTTTTTGAGAATCCATTCCCCTGTTGTGACAAGGATGTCCCCTAAGAAACCTACTGGTTTCCAGCCATGTGGTGCCTGTCACAGGCAGATGTCTGTGACAGACCCACACTTGGTTTATCTGTGGTGCTTGGAGAGGGACCACGACTCCAAGACCTGCGAGGACTGCTGCGCCAGGCACTCGAAGGTGCTGAAGGAGCGTTCCCTCAAGCTCCTCAACACCCGACGACCTCGCGACATTCACAATCCCGGTCACGCAGAAGGTCCCGGGACTGCTCGCAGAGCCACATCCGGCAGTCGTCACCTCGATCCAAGTCATCGGGTAAGTCCCACCGCAAGAAGAAGTCTTCAACTTCGCTGCGCCCATCCAACTCCTCGAACGTGGTGCAGGAGCATCGGCACTCCAGGCCTCAATCCTCTGCGGAGACTATGCCAGGGTCCGCTCTCCTCCTCCTTGACTTTCCCGGAGCCGGAGCAACCCGCGCCCAATGAAAAGAGTTTCATGAGGCCATGCACCTCATATGTGGGTGGCCCAACTCCTCTGGAACGCCTTTGGGCCCCATGGGTCCGGGACAGGCCCCCACTGGTTTCTCCTCTGCGAATTCGCCCTCTGAGCCAGTCGGGCCCCTTGGATCCGGTGCCGTGACTTTCCTTGGAAGCCTCTTCAAGCACCGACAGTCCCCGGTGCTGCCAATGCGATCTTCATTGTCATTCCCGACTCTGACATGGAGCAGGATGGGTGTTGTCTGACGCCGGTGCAGACCGGGACCATGCCCTCCAAGTTAGAGACAGTCTTTTTTTCATTCAACAGGTCTGGAGAGGGAGACAAATGGTTAGGGTCTGAGGACCCTTATGAATACCAGCATCCCCTAGATGACACAGAGGACAACTGGTATGAGGAAATGGCAGATGTCAGTGAGTTAGACACATCATCGGACACTGGCGTGGTCTCTCCCTCTACCATGGCTACGGAGGAGGGTCCCTCATTTCCTATGGTGGTGTGAAGGGTGGCTGAGGTCTTGGACCTTCAGTTGCACTCAGTGACAGTCAAGACGAACATCTTGACAGAGGTGCTTCAGCCGGTAGTTTTCCCCTCCGAACTCCAGACCCATTTGATGAAGCCCATACCAATGTCCTACTTGGAGCCTGGTCCAAGCCCTGCACAGGGGCTCCTGCACACAGGACAGTTGCCCGTCACCATTGCCCCACTCCAGGGAAACCCAGTTTCCTCACCCAGCACCCCACTCTGGAGAGCTTTGTGGTCCAAGCCCCCACTTCCTGAGTCAACCCTGGCGTGCTCCATACCACTTCACAGAATGGAGAATAGAAGAGGCTCAATACCTTCAGTAAGAGGATGTTCTCTTCCACCAGCCTAGCACTGCAGTCGGTTAGCACCGCATGCCTCTTGGGCTGACACACCCATACGATCTGTAAGTTGGTTGCGCAAGTGCTGCTCATGGTCTCGGAGGAGGCCCGAGCCATACTGTTGCAGGCAATTGCAGAAGGTAGGGACACAGAGAAGTTCACCATCAGATGTGGACTAGATACGACCGACTCGCTGGGCAGGGTGATTTCATGGTCGGTGGCCCTTAGGCACTATGCCTGGCTGAGAACCACTGGCTTTTCGGGGGATGTCCAAGCTCCATTCATGGACTGCCCTTTGATGACTCTTGCCTTTTTGGTGAGAAGGCAGGCTCAGTGCTGGAGCGCTTTAAAAATAGAGCTACAACAATGCCCTTGGGCCTATCAACAGCCCCTCATCAACCCAGGCCACCTTTCGAGGCTACGGAAGGGGCTCACAGATGCATTTAGCCTCACCTAGCCACTACAGTCAACAGGCTTCCTAGCCTTTTAGCGGCGAAGGACGCGACTCCCACAGACCACATGCGGCCAGAGGTCCACACAGTCTAACCCCCACCCTGCAGCCAGAGCCTCCAAACCCCTTTAGTGTGCCCTCCTACCAACATGAGCATCCAGTGGGGGTCAGGATACGCCATCACCTGCACCACTGGCAGACGATAACATCCAACAAATGGTTTTTACAGATAGTCAAAAGAGGCTACTCTATCCCCTTTCTGGACACCCCTCCACCCATGTCACCCACTTACTACAGGCTGAAGGAGGACCATCTCTCCATGCTCCCTCAGGAAGTGTTGGCTCTCCTGGGAAAGGGAGCCATTGAGAGGGTGCCAGCATCAGAAGTAAGTCATGGTTGCTATTCCCGCTACTTTCTGGTGCCCAAGAAGGACGGAGGCCATCGTCCTATTCTAGACCTGTGCCTTCTCAACTTCTTCCTAAAAAAGGAGAAGTTCCTAATGCTCACATTAGCTCAAAACCTCTCTGCCCTGGACCCGGGAGACTGGATGGTAGTGGTACTTGCATGGTGCATACTTCCACATTCCCATCCTGCCTGCCCACAGGCGTTAACTATGGTACAAGGTGGGCCTGGAGCACTTTCAGTTTGTCATGCTTCCTTTCGGTCTCACCAGCTCCCCAAGGGTGTTTACAAAAGTGATGGCAGTGTTTGCAGCACACCTGCAGAGATCAGGGGTTCTAGTCTTTCCCTACACTGACTGTTGAAGTTGGGCTCACCACAGGCCGTCCTCTTCCACCTCCAGACTACAGTGGACCTCATGCATTCCCTTGGGTTCACTATAAACGTGCCAAAGTCACACCTGACTCCCTCTCAGATGCTCCCTTTCATTGGAGCTGTTCTGGACACAGTGCAGTTTGGAGCCTCTCCTCCCTAACGACGAGTCCAGGATATTTGGGCCATGATACCGATGTTTGAGCCTCTATCCCCGATTTCGGTGAGACTGACTCTGAGGATGTTGGGCATCATAGCCTCCTGGATCCTGCTAGTTACATGCGCCCGTTGGCATATGGGGGCTCTGCAGTGGGACCTGAAGTCCCAGTGGGCACATCATCAGGGAAATCTCTCTGACATGGTCCAGATCTCGGAGGGAACTTTGAAAGACCTACAGTGGTGGCTGACGAACAGCGATTTGGTCAGCGGCAGACCCCTCTCCCTTTGCCAGCCACAGTTAATTGTAGTGACAGATCTGTCACTCCTGGGCTGGGGCCACCATCTGGGAGAGGTGGAGATCAGAGGACTCTGGTCTCTGTTGGAGTCCAGATTCCACATCAACCTGTTGGAGCTTCGTGAGATCCAATTGGCATTGAAGGCCTTTCTTCCCTCGATCAGGAGAAGTTTGATGCAGGTGTTCACAGACAATACCACCATCATGTGGTACTGCAAAAAACAGGGCGAGTCTGGTAACCCGAGCTATTGAGCATGACCATTGGTCCTCCGGTCAGGCTGCCTCTTCGGGAGGATCTTATGTCGGAGCAAGAGGGGAGGGTTCTGCACCCGAACCTGTGCACCCTCCACCTTCATGCGTGGAGATTGAGCTGCAACAGCTGACAGCTCCCGATGTCTGTGATGCTATTCTCACAGCCAGGAGTCCCTCCACCAATATGGCACATGCCTGCTGCCGGAACAAATTTATGGCATGGTGTGCATCCAAGTCCAACAACCCTCTCTCTGCAGTACTTTCTCAGGACTGCAGAGAGAGGGTTTGTTCTCTCTTTGGCCCAGCAGGGCTCTGCTCTGGGCACAGTTAAGGGCTATTTATCAGCCATTTCTGCATTTTTAGAGTTGCCGGACCAACCTTCTTTGTTCAAGTCACCTGTTGTGACAAGGTTCCTTAAAGGTCTCCAACATATGTTTCCTCCCAGGCCATTCATTATGCCCCAGTAAGACTTAACCTTAGTTCTGACTTTTCTGATGTGCGTGCCTTTTGAGCCCCTGCACAACTGCCCACTGTGGTTACTAACCATAAAGACAGGCTTTATAGTGGCCATAACATCGGTCAGGAGGGTCAGCGAACTGCAGGCACTGTGTGTGCACCCTCCTCATACCACCTTTTACCCAGACAAGCTGGTCCATGGAACTCATGCTTTCTTCCTTCCGAAGGTAGTGACTCTGTTCATGTAGGTTTAAATATCACCTTGCCTTCCTTCTTTGCTGTGCCTCATAGTTCTAAAGAAGAGGAGAGACTCCACCGCCTAGACCCAAAGAGAGCCTTGATCATACCAATGAGCTCCTGGTGGATGATAAACTCATCGTAGGATATGTTGGAGCTAAGAAGGAGAAGCCAGTGCAGAAACAGACAATCTCATGATGGATAGTGCTGTGCATTAAGATTTGCTACGTATTGGACAAAAAGCAAAGCCCTGATGGCTTGCGTGCTCACTCCACCAGAACCAAGGCTGGGACCACTGCGTTAGCTTGCGGAGTCCCTGACCTGGACATCTGTCGGGCAGCTATGTAGGCATCTCTGCACACGTTTACCAAACACTACTGCCTGGGCAGTCAGGCCCGTCGTGATAGGCACTTTCACGCCTATCAATACCAAGTAGGTGAAGTTCGATGTACGGGTGAGAGAGAAGCAAGGTGCTGTATGTCTCACGGGCAATGATTTCAATGCCTGTGGTTTAGTGCCAGGGTCAGAAGCCTACATGGCAGGCACTTTGCCCGTTTGGTCCTGCAGCACTTTTTGGTCTAAATCGGTTTTGCAATCCCACCTCTGGGGTGCAGGGAGAGATTGCTTGGCAATCTATACTAAGGTAAGGAATCAGCAGCTAGAAGTCTCTATCAGATGAACAAATTACTTACCTTCGGTAACACCTTATTTGGTAGAGGCTATCTAGCCACAATTTCCTTACTGACCTTCCACCCTCGCTGCTCTGCCAACTGATTACAGTGTAAGGGTCACCCTTCTTAGAAATTCACACCAGTTGTCAGTGTTCCTCGTGGCTCCACAGTCCTGGCGTGGAAAGTCGCGAAAAGAAATGGACATCAGCGCACTGGGGTCGCACCTATATATGCACTGTGCACATCACTTCTGGCGGGGACGACGCTGAGCCGAATGACGCCACCTACCGGCGTACAGGGATACTGTTAAAAGAAATTGAGATCCAGTCTGACACCTGGGGAATATTCTAAGGTAAGGAATCTGCGGCTAGATGGAGTCTCTACCAGATAAGGCGTTACCGAAAGGAAGTAACTTGTTCATCCAGGGCGAAATTATGGTCCCATAGTTGGCCATAAAATTCCTGTAATAATCAGCGAATCCTAAAAAGGCTCTCACCTGAGTCTGGGTAGTTGGAACCTCCTACTCCAAAACAGACTGGATCCTAGCATCCAATGTGCAGATCTTTCCATTGGCCACTTGATGCCAAAGGAAGACTACCCTACCTGCCACCTTTATGCCTTGATGGTACGTTTCGCTCCCTGCATCCTGACCAACTCTTGTTTCAGGTGCCTCAGGTAGCACTCCAACGAATTGCTAAAGATGGGTGCATATACCCTTGATTATAGACACTGGGGATCCCCTTTGGGGGGATACTGATGAGCGTAGCTCCTCAAAAAAGACCACAAACCTCTGGACCCCTAATTGTGCCATGTAGAGTTATGTTATGCCGTGTGACTGAAGTACTGTTTTTTAAGGTAAGCATTGGACTTGACAAGAAGTCATTATGTCTTTTGGATGTCTGTTGAGTTTTGACCTCTTGCCCTCCCCCTACCCCCACGCTACCTTCTTGAGAAGGCTTTGACTGCGCGCTCTCACTACCCTGATAATCAAGTATGGAAAGATTGTACTTGTCAGAGTGCAGGGCCAGTGGCAAATGACCTCCATCAGCACAGGTGTGTCCCAGGTGCCCCCGTCTGCTCTCTCTCCTCCCCTCCGGAACGAGGCCTGACTGTTGGAGGCAAGTGGTGTAGGATCTACAAGTTCAAGTTTCAATTGTGTTGAACAAAAAAATAAGTTCTGTTTAAAACCTGCAACACCTGCCGCGAACAACGGCTGATACAAGGTTCATGGGAGTAGACCGTGACACAGTCGCATTAGATCAGTAGTCATCTGTGTTTGGAGAGAGGGTGGAAACTCCCAGAAACAAAGATAAGGGGACTCTTGTAAGTTTTGTTAAGGGTCACTTGCAGATACTGAGTGGTGGTGAAGACAACGTGATGGGCTCTGGGGATAGAATCCAGAGAAGGAGTGCTGTGGTATAGAGGCTTATGATTGGAACTTGCTTTTCTCCAATAGGTACGCTAGAAGCGAATGCAACAATTTGCTTTATTTAAATTGTAGTATGGAGGCCCACAATTGGCCGGCAATTTCATCCAATGAGTTGGTAAATTTTTTGGTGCTCTCTCTGGTCCGGACACTGGGTTTTTGGAGTATTTAACAAATGACATTGATTGGTTGATTTTGAATTCTGGACACTGTGATTGGTTATACCTTTCGATAAGTAATAAGGTACGGAGTTCTGTGGATATGATAAGGATTCGTGTAGATGGGTTTTGGCACCATTCTGCTTAATGTAGCAGATAAGAGGGGTGTGTATTTAGGGACTTGTAGGCTGAACAACTGAGGGAGCTTGTGTATGGTGGTTTTTGACTACTGGGGATTTGTGCAGTTGGTCTGCATCCAGGGGGCGATTTCAGTCATGCAGGCATTGAACTTGATCTGGGTCCTGGGCGTGTTGTCCGTGAGGGAGAGAATGTGTTTCTTCTCTTTGGCGTAGGGGAGAAAGTTGATGTTGTGAAAGCAGATGATGCTGGCTAGAGGGATCATGTATACGTTGAAGATGGTCGAGATCATGGAGGATCCTTACAGAACTCCGCAGATGGGGTTGCGAGCATCCGAGGTGTACGGTGCCAGGCTGACTGACTGTGTCCTTCCAGTGAGGAAGGAACAGATCCATTAGAGTGTGTGTGTGTTTGAATTCCTATGTCGTGTAAGCGTTGGATGAGGATGGGAGACCGTGTCAAACACTGTGGAGAGGTCTGGAAGGATGAGGCCAGCTGGGTTCCTCTGTTCAGAGTCATGTGGTGAGGCATCTGTTGATGATTTCTCTATGGCCTTGGCCGGAAGTGGTAGAAGGGAGACCGGCCCACAGTAGGCGAGCGTTGAAGGGTCCGTGGAGGGTTTCTTCAGAAATGGGAGGGCAGTTGCATGTTTCGAAGCATCTGGGAAGGTCGTGAAAGAGGTGGAGGCATTCAGAATGGGTATGAGCATAGCGCTGATGGGTTGCACTCCTCTAGAGTAGGCGTGGTGGGGGCCGGGGTCCAATGGGGCCCCTGAGTGGATGGAGCTCATGGTGGTGGCAGTTTCTTCTGGGGGTGATGACTGGCATGCCGTTAGAAATGGCTCTTTGGATAAGATTGGGAGGCGTTTGGCAATGTCTGTTGGGTCCAGTTGTGGGTTGAAGTTACTGTAAATGGTTGTTTTGTTGCTGAAGAATTGAGACAAATTGTTGCAGAGGTCCTGTGAGGGGGTGATAAATAGAGAGCGTCCTGTGGCCTTTATCAGCCGCAGACTGCTTCCCAAGGAACAGAACTGGGTGGCCATTGAAAAGAAGGCTTTACAGAACATTAGTGTGGGTCCTGAAGACGTTCCGGCCTTACTTGTTTGGTTCTAGTTTTGTGGTCCAGACTGATCACAAACTACTTAAGTGGTTGATGGCAATGAAGGGTGAGAATCCCTATTTGTTGAGATGGTCTATCTCATTACAAGCCCTAGATTTCACAGAGTAACACAAAGCAGGAATGAATCATGGGAAATGCTGATGGGCTTTCTTCCTGGTTTTGCTAATCTAATAACCTGATTTTTCCAACAGTGGCGTAAGGTTCTGGGTAGTATTCGGGTTGATACTGCCGCTTGCCGATCATGTGTTTATTTGTTCTTGGCTTTTGACACGCTGCACGTGCATATTTGTTTTACGTTTAACATAGGACATGGTATTACTTGCCGGAGTTGGTGACTTATAAATGCTGAGGCACTCTAAGCACAGGCAAGCTAGAGTAAAGATTACTTTAACTCATGCACTATCAAGCTAACTCACATGGAGTATCACGCTTACTGAGTTTAAGGATTTGTATACTTTTGCTAATATATCGGGTGCTGCGTTTGGCGGCATGACGATTATTTAGTTTGAGGCCCCCTTTGAATAAGGGTGGCTTCCTGTGATGACTCATCTTTAGAGCAATGGAATACTAAATTGTTCTATGTAGGCTTACATGGACGCCAATGTATGATATCTCGTTTGAAAATACTGAGCACTGTGAAGCACTATGTGGGAATTTTTAATACTTATTGACCTATAGGTCATATGTTGATATTGCTTTTCTTCTTTACTTTCAGATCCTTTAAATATACTTACTCTTAATTGCGGATTTTTTTGGAGATATAGGTATGATTTAGTAAAATGGTTCTTTTCTTTCTTTCATTGTTTCTACAATATTTGGCCTAGAACTTAATGTGTTATCTATACATGATCTGTCTCTCATGACCAGGTACTGAAAAATAGAATACGGAATAATTTTTGGGGGGGAATTGTCACACAATTTGTCCTACAAAGTATTGGTGAGTTTTTGATATACGTAGGCACCATTACGGTGATGAGTCCTGTTTTTAAAGTGACGACACTTCACAAACTTTACCTCTTTCCACGATGGTAGGGTCTACTTAACCTTTTGACTCAGACTATCTTTTTCTAGTGGCACAAGTAAATCATAGTTTCTTCTCTTACATTGTATCTTTCCCTGCCTACTTCTTTCTTACTTCCTAAATATCGGTCTCTAAGAAAAACTAAATTCATGGTGAAAGGTTCATCAACACAGGTGGTGGTTCTGCTACTCCCTCGAGGCCTGCACTGTCTTCACAGCAAGTTTGAAGCCAGTATCCCTCGTCAGAATTGCTGGAGCAGTACCCCTGTGCACAGCGTCAACTTGCCGTTGCCAAGGCTTGTTGACTCTCTTCTCCAGAGATCTTCAGGCTCCAAGAAGTTCCAGCCTCAAGCATCTCTTGCTATCAAGATCTTCGTCCTCACCACATTCTCTGCATCATTGGTGAGCTGCTCGAGGTCCTCCTGCGACTCCTGTGCCTTCGGCCCGTGGATCCTCTCGAGGGTCTTCTATGGCTCCAGCAGGCTCCCGTGTTGGCTCAGGCCTACTCTGACTTACCTACACTTGGTGAGTCCCTTGGCCCTTGCTGGTACAGACACTGCACCTTTTTCATCTGCCACATTTGTTGCCGCTGCAAAGGCTTGTTGGTGCTCCCGACGGACACCGACCCCCTGGCTCTTGACATCCTACGTGGGACAGCTCATGAACGGCTCCTGGTTTTCCACAGCGTCGCCTGGTCCACACAGCTACAGCGCCAAGGTCACCGTCAACTTTCCTGCATCTTCCGACATCGGTGGGCATTCGTCTTCCATGCCTCCTGGTCACTCCTGAGTGGCATAGACTCTGTTCCCTCTGCTAGCAGGTACCTCTCATCCTGAATGCACCCTTGGATTTCACCGGACTCTTTCAGCTTCTTCGCCAGCGGCATCTTTACTGAAGTCCTCCATTGTGGTCTACGGCGGTTTCCAATGTCACTTCACACCTATGCACCTAGCTTCCCTGGTGTAGGTATCCTGGTTCCCGGGGTATCCACGGGTGGGGTGACTCTCCAACCTTCCATCTTCCACTGGGTTTCTTCAGGGTCCTCTGGGAAGGGTCCTTATTAAAAACTGCAACCGCGACTTCCCCCTTGACTTGTGTTGATCACGCTGTCGTGTTCCCACTCTGCACACGGCCTCTGTGGGGTTCCTGGGTACTTACCTTGGGTGGTTCTTTGGGTCCCCAACACTTCTACGTCTTCTGGGTCCAGTCTCGACTTCGGTAGTGGGTCGCATTCTACTTTCTTATTATATGGTTTGGTCCCCCCCGGAGACCACTGTGTAGTTGTGCTACTTACGTGTTGTATTACTGAAGTATTGTGTGTATTGTGATTATATCTCCGGGGGGGGAGAGAAATGGCAATGTGTTAGTGAGTGTTTATAATACATATATATTTTTATAACTACGCTGTGTGGTTCTTTTTCACTTAACCTATACTATATTATTAGTACTGGTAAAACAAGCTGCTTCACACCCCTTCTGGACTAAGCATGAAGGCTGCTCTCCACAGCTACCACTTAGAGAGCTTTCTAAGGTCGTCTAAGACCACTAAAATCACCGTAAGGGTTGTCTGGATTAGTTAAAGGCGCTCCACTTACATAAGTGAGCACCATATACTAAGCCTGCCTCCTACACTGTCAGACTCGACATAAATGAATCCAGAGAAACTTGCAGTGTTGGCTGAGAAGCTGTTAGCTAACAGAGTTAACAAAGGGTTGTAGCAGCATAGCTCTAGGCCAAAGGGAGAAAGTAACTCTCAACAGACTTATTGCAAACTGGAGGGTAAGGGCCCAAGCAATTCCCAAGGGTCAAAGGAAGGACACAAGCCAAAAGGGAATTGAGTTCCAAGTCAGGAACTGAAGGAGAAGGGAAGACAGGAAGGGCCATCCCAGCCTAAAGTCATCACTTTTTATAGTTGTCACAAAGAGGGCCAATACAAGAGGGATTGTCCGGTGAAAGACCCTGTACCAGCTGCACCAAGCGTGTTGACTGTGGGTGAAGGCACCAGAGAAGGCTCTGTTACATTCAACCTAGTAGCAATGGGCATTTGGGAGATGAACACAGGTGGCCTTAAGCACATCCTTCTAAATACTATGTGCTTTGTGTTGGACATTAGTATCAGTAGGAGGAATGTTCCTGCCCTGAGGGACAAAAGACTATGGTTGAAAGGAAGGATCTCAAACAAAAGGAGATTCCCTCTGATGCCAGTGTCACACATTTGGTAGCCACTGGAGATGACATGGAATACCCGATTGCCTGAACTGAGGTCAAGATCAATGGCAAGAAGGTGCGGGTTGATGTACTGGTGAGAGAGAAGCAAGGTGCTGTACGTCTCACAGGCAATGATTTGAATGTCTATGGTTTAGTACCAAGGTCAGAAGCCTACATGGCTTGGACCACATGCATTTTGTTGACCAGAGCACAGGCTGCACTTCAGCCTCAGGATGAGACTGGAACCATCCTAGATTTGGGCACCTCAGAGGAGAGTAGTGAGCCGATCAGGGCAGACTCTGAGAGGGCACAGGTAGTGGTGTCCATCATCTCTGCTCTTGAGGGAGAGAAGGCTCAGGTGTCAAAGTTTGGGTCACTGCCAGAGCTATAGGGTTTGTTAGCTGCTGGAGGACCTATGCAGGGGAATTTCTGCCATGCACAAGTGATCTACACCAGCCAGACTTCAAAAGGTAGCTCAGGAACAGGTCAGCAAAGGAGTGGTTGGAAGGCATTATGTTGACTAGGAGGATAGACTGCCTCATAGTGAAACCTGAGTGAGGCACTAACAGGAGGCTGGTGGATTCCCTATTGTTACTGAATGAATGAATGAACAGAGTCATACAAAGCACGCAGCTGCTCCCAGGAGTGCCCCGCACTGGAGGACTAGAAGGACAGAGAGAACGCAATTATGCCTGAGCAAAGATCCAAGTCTTGAGCTTTTTACCTGAGGGAAAACTCCAAACATAATGATCAAAGCTCAACGGGAGCTTATTCCAGGCATGAGCAGCTAGAAAAATAGAAAGAGCAGCCGCCCCTTCTGGCCTGCATCACCCTGGGAACCAAAGCAAAGGAAGCCAGAGCAGAGGGAGGAGCTCTCGTGGGAGCACAGAGCAGAGGGAGGAGCTCTCGTGGGAGCACAGAGCAGAGGGAGGAACTCTCGTGGGAGCACAGAGCAGAGGGAGGAGCTCTCGTGGGAGCACAGAGCAGAGGGAGGAGCTCTCGTGGGAGCACACAGCAGAGGGAGGAGCTCTCGTGGGAGCACAGAGCAGAGGGAGGAGCTCTCGTGGGAGCACAGAGCAGAGGGAGGAGAGGAGCTCTTGTGGGAGCACAGAGCAGAGGGAGGAGCTCTCGTGGCAGCACAGAGCAGAGGGAGGAGCTCTTGTGGGAGCACAGAGCAGAGGGAGGAGCTCTCGTGGGAGCACAGAGCAGAGGGAGGAGCTCTCGTGGGAGCACAGAGCAGAGGGAGGAGCTCTCGTGGGAGCACAGAGCAGAGGGAGGAGCTCTCGTGGGAGCACAGAGCAGAGGGAGGAGCTCTCGTGGGAGCACAGAGCAGAGGGAAGAGCTCTCGTGGGAGCACAGAGCAGAGGGAGGAGCTCTCGTGGGAGCACAGAGCAGAGGGAGGAGCTCTCGTGGGAGCACAGAGCAGAGGGAGGAGCTCTCGTGGGAGCACAGAGCAGAGGGAGGAGCTCTTGTGGGAGCACAGAGCAGAGGGAGGAGCTCTCGTGGGAGCACAGAGCAGAGGGAAGAGCTCTCGTGGGAGCACAGAGCAGAGGGAGGAGCTCTCGTGGGAGCACAGAGCAGAGGGAGGAGCTCTTGTGGGAGCATAGTGTTGCAATCTGGCTCCCAAATATCGGGGCCTCGCCAGAAAAAAAGCCCTATGGGCCAGTGCCAGAAATTTGTAGGAACGCGCTTCTTTACAGGTAGCCAGTGCAAAGAGCTCAGATAAGGGGAGACGGATGTTCGATAAGGAAGTTTGAGAATGAGCCGAGAGGCAGCATTCGGAGCAATCTGAAGTCTCGTAATCAAATATTTAGGAAGGCCAAGGTAAAGTAAATTGGCATAGCCCAGCCTAGATGTAATATGGGCATAGATGACCGTTTTCCTAGCGGGCAAAGGTAGGAACAGCAAAAATGTCTTTAGAGAATGAAGCAATCCAAAGCAGGTTCCAACCACTGTGGACACCCGAGGTTGAAAAGATAACTGATTATCAAATTTAACCCCAAGCTTTTATCCACCTCCGAAGGGAAAGGCGTAGATGAAGCTCTATCCAACAATCGAGCCGCCAGTCAGGTGGAAACGTCCCTAACAAAAGGATCATGGTCTTGTCCATGTTACACAAAAGTTAATTCAGACACAGCCATTCAAAGACAGCAGAAAGAGAAGACTTAAGAGAGCCACAAACCACATGCACCCTCTCCCTAAAGGAGAAGAGAAGAGAAGCTGAGAGTTATCAGCGTAAGAGATTCCTTTAGCACCAAAGGATTTCACCAAAGTGGCAAGCGGATCCAGACAGACATTGAAAGAGTTGGACTCATGGCCGAGCCCTGCGGCACACCCGTGGAGAGGGACTTGAGCCGGAGGAGGGGGCCAGCCAGACAGAGTGACCTCTGTTCTCAAGAAAAGATTGAATCCAGTCTAAAGCTGGTCCCCACCCAGAAGGAATGAAAAGGTTGGTGAAGCAATGTATGAGACAGCGCGATCTCATCAAACCAGTGCCACCGTCCCACCCTGGTCAAGGACAGTTTGATGGACTCGGACACTTCAGGTAGGGTAGTCTCAGTGATGCACTTAGGGCTAAACGCAGAGTGACTGGGATGAAGCTGATTATTAATGAATTCTTTCTTTCTAACTTTTAGCAAAAGCTGGTAGCAACGATATGGCTCTGAAATTCGCCAAGACCCCAGGATTCGCAGAGGCTTGTTTAGAAGATGTACCAGAGTGGCATACAGCCATCCTATGGGGACTGTGGCTGTCAATCAATCTGCACTTGTATAGCTCACTAATCACTTCGGGGGGTATCCAGGCGCTGCGGTTAAAGACATTAAAAAGCTCATTCAGTATGGGATTTACCACATCCACAGCCTTAATGAGCGAGTTATAGGGCAAGGGTCAGCAGGAGAACCCAACATCAGTTCACAAATGGCTGCTTCGGGTTCAGTTACAGAAACTGAACCAAACTGAAGTAACAAGCACTGCCCATGGGCAGTACCAGCACCCATGGGTGTCTCAAGATCAACTAACAACCGGGCAAGCTAAATTAGTTTGAATTTTAGTAATTTTATCCTGAAAGATAACTGACAGTTTCTCACATAAATCCTGAGAAGGGAAGATACTGCCCCCGCAAGTTACAGGAGCTAAAACATTCTTGACAATTTTTAACATTCCCTGTGGCCTATTATCAGCACCGGCAATTTTCATGCCAAGAACATTTGACAGACGTAGTAACTGCTGAGTAATCCTTCCTTCAGGCTGCTCTATAGGCTCTATCCTCCAAACCATTGTATCTACGCAGTGGTCTCACTGCCCTCTTACAAATTCTTTTTGTATCAGCCAGGGTCTGAGTGAACCAAGGAGTAGAGGGGCCACGGAACACGGCTTACGAGGGGTAGGAGGGGCTAGATCTACAGCCAACATTGGTCCATGAGGTGCCCTCAGCAGGACACTTAGGCATAAGAAAGTGTAAAGTTCTGCTGTAAAGTGAAACTCAGACCCATCCTCCGGCATCCTGCGTGAATTTCAAGCGAGTGTGCGTTTATAGTAGGACTCTGCGCGTATATGAGTCTGAGTGCTGAAGCCAGTGGTATCCATTTTGGATGTGCATGGGTTTAGCATGGCACAAGATAGTCACTTTCCCTGCCGCAGCCGGTAGAAGTGTATTGGCTGCATTCCACTGGTTGGATGGTGGGCATTGAGACACTGAAGTCAGGAGGATGGAGAGAGGGCTACCT
This sequence comes from Calotriton arnoldi, assembly GCA_963921515.1. Classification (NCBI taxonomy): domain Eukaryota; kingdom Metazoa; phylum Chordata; class Amphibia; order Caudata; family Salamandridae; genus Calotriton; species Calotriton arnoldi. The sequence continues at coordinate 1,064,826 of CAWUFW010000725.1, forward strand.
TTAGAAATGAAGGGTGGAGCTGCGGTTTCTGCTGTTCAAGAAGAGGAGGTTGCTAGGTCAGGCCTGTCCTTTTTTTCTGTCCTGGATCACTGCCTTAGAGAGAGTTATGATAGCCAGGGGCAGAAACCTCACACTTTATTGCGCCTATGTTGTGGAAGTACCAGTTTGGAAACAGCCCCAGTGCTACCTTCTGTGAGAAACATCACTTTACATAAAGGCTGTGTCTGGAGTGCAGCCTGAGAAGAACATTTGAAAAAGAACAAACCTACACTGGTTCTGAAATTTGAGACAGTGGACCCACACACACTGTCCAGAAAACGTGAATAAAAGTGGGACACGAACAACCCAGGTTCCAAGTTCTTCATGAACAAGGAAAGGACTGCTCCACAGAGTGCTCGAAGGACTGCCGAGTGTCTAGGGCTGGTGTTTGACTGACAGCCAGTGTGACAGAGGTGAGCGACCATCACCTAAGATGTGAACCTTCTGCTGAAGTAGCTGAGGGTCAGCCTGAAGCCTGCCTGCCTGCCTGCCTGCCTGCCTGCCTGCTAATGGAGGGAAGGAATCTACCTGGCCCTAGCAGAGGATAGACTGTATGCTGGAGAAGCCCAACATGTTTCTGGCCTGGGGAACGCCCAGAGAAAGTGGACTGCCTGAGGCAGCAAAGACAGGAGCCACCCATGTTGCAAAGTGTCTCCGATTCTCTCTCCACTGTGACAGACTCTGCACATCAGCCTGAACTGTGCTGCATCTATCTTGCTATAAGTATCGGCAATAACTGATGCCATGTGCACAATCCCAGAGTTGGGTCCATCTGCTTTGCTGAGTGCATCAGCCAAGGTTGTGGCTGCAACTGCTGTGCCGTGGGAACCAGACCAGGGTGGGTTACCATTACTTCGTTGGATGTGTCAACCCATGTTGGGCTATGAATGCCTTTGTGTGTGTCTGCATCAGGCCATAAGTGGGCTATGACTACCGAAGGCACCAGCACAGTATAACCAGAGCCCACCAAGCAGCATCCAGCAGTCAAGGATGGCCACAGGTTGTGGCGAAGGGAGCTGCACCTGACCTACTCATCTGCCGCTGGTGAGACCAAATGCGATTACCACAAACCGCGCGAATGCACCGAGGTGAGTGTGGGAACTACTCCACCTGGCATGGAGGCAAATTCAGGAAAGGACTAAAAATTCTGAACAAAGGGTCAAAACTCAGGACAACAATTCAACGCAAAAAGTACATTTTACAGACACATCCTAGGAGCGGGCATACCCACTACTTTATCAATGTATTTATTTATAAATTTTTTATAGTGCACTGTTTATTCACTGTGCTCTGTATACTACATTCAGAAGGCACATTACATCCCTGTTCAATAGTAAATTGATGCCCTTGAGCACTGTGTCAAGGGTATCCCTCCTACTCAAATCTACCCTATCTTTCTTGGACAGAAAGCACAGCAACATTTTTATTATGATTCTAAACATTTTAAAACTTATGTCACACAGTTTGGGAAACATTAAGTAAGGGTCCTTTACACCTTCTGCTAGTTTGGACAAGTTGACAAAAACATCTGGGTCACCTCACCCCCCACTAGATGTCAACTCTAAAAAAATGAATGAGGCAGAGCAGATGGTGTGGGCGGCAGTCACCCTGACCTAATGTCAGGATGTGAGGTACCCACAACTTGTCTGTAGTCTCACAGCACCAAGAAGGCCCGATGCTTCACTAGAGTGTGCATCAGGGACTCTACCTTCATCTTAGAACTGGGAGCCCGGACCACCAGACAAAGAGAATGAAAGAGGAGGATGAAAAGAAGATCAGACGTGAGACCTGCAGCAACTGATTCAAAGGGTCATTGCTAAGTAAGGAAGACAACAACAAGGCAGGACAATTCCTACAATCCGACAAGATGGGCCCTCCATGAGGATATGAACAACAATCAAAAACTAAGACCATGAGAAAGACTTTAAAATGCAGAAAGTGTTTCTTTAACATGTGGGAGTTTTTCAATTTAGTCCATTAGATCACAACATCGCATTGACTCATTTGAAGTGAAAGTTTCTAATCATGAACTTTAAAACTTTTATTAACCCTCCATCCTGACAGAGCCATGAGTGAACAAAGTGAACCAAATGTCTGGTGTTCCTTACATTATGACCAATATTATTGCTATGGATGGTGTAAAATGACAAGGCCACTATAACATATGCAGGTGTTGTTTTTGTACGGGATCCATTTTGAAATGAAGTCCTTGAAAGTGCTCTCAAATATCACTATCAAGTAATTTAGACACATAAAGTAACTTGGTTTGACTTAGATCACACAATTCAGTCATGTCGGGAAGCCAGGATTTGAACCCAGGTTTCCTGGTCATGCATAGTGAAATTCATCCACTGACTAGATTCATTTCTTTTTCGCAATTTCCTTTATCACCAGAGGACAGTGTTTTTGTACAATTCTAGCAGATGAATAGTACACAGTAAATAAATTACAGATCACAGGTTAATTTGACTCAATATTTTAAAAAAGGTACATCATGAAGGCGAAGGACTGCAGAACACTATATGCTAACATCACTCACTCAGACTTTACATAGCTGTTCAACGCAGCGGAGAAGTGCATTAAAGAAAAGTGTGGATACCATGACCCTGAGTGTAGTGGGGATGGGGTCATTGAGCGTGGAGGCGGAAGCAAAGGCGTGGCTAAAAAGAACAAAATATTCTTTGACTATTTTGTTGATCTTCACCATCAGGTAACTGCATATAAAACAATGCACAGCTTGAATGAAAAATAAATGGCAGTTAAACTAATCAGTGGGAAATGCACGATTTTATGTTACAAAACCTCTGTTGGCCAATGTGATCACTGCAGATGTCTGTGTGCATCCAGAGGCACATAGAACTGAATCCGGTTGTGTACAGCAGCGAATAGTGACTTGTGTATTTTAGTGCTATGGGGTCCCAGCTCATCACAGAAAGCACTGTGAATGGGTTCGTCATTATTTTAAAGTTGCATTACACACACTATGAGACTACAAAATGTGGAATTAAATTTCAGTTCAAGATAACTAAGAGTTTCCAAAGTGTAGATTTTAGTAATATGCAGTTTTTATGTAGTGTACACAGATTTAGAACTGTCCATTAAACATGCACTCCACAGCTGACCTTGGAACACCCTTACAATACCTCTCAAAAAGAATTCTGTATCTTCAGGAACTTAAAGTGATCTCCATCAATTAACGCCTATACTGGCTCCCAAGCAGCCTTTACATCTGCAGATTAGCCAAGTGCACAGATCTACAGTTCTTTCAGCAGCTGACACCCTGGCAAGAAGGCTGGCTTCTTGTTTAGAGCTGTGCCCTTAACTCTGCTTCACAGCACAGGAGACTCCCTCTTCCCTCTTCCACTTCAGCTGAGGCATCTCAACTGTTGGAATTAACATTTGTCTTTTAGCAGAAAGGCTAAAATTACAGACAAATGCCCGTCCGTTGGAACCTCCATCACGGACAACGGACAGAGTTCATTTACGGACAGTCCATGTAAATTATCCTGTTTTCCTGCCCAGTATGACAAGGGGGGTAAGAACAAGCGTGAACAGTAAACTGATCGTGCATTGACTTGGAGGGGGACATAATTTGCACCTGAGCCTTATTCATGCTTCTACCAAAGCTTGCCTGGGGACAATCCTCGATGGAGTCACCTGGGTTGGAGAAAGAATGGAGAGAAGGTGTAGTAGCCACTGGGGGAGTCATGCTCAGTTTGCAGAGCCATGGGAGGACCCCAGGACTGCGTTGGCAAACAATGTCAACCCCTGTCTTCACCCCCACTCAATATGGGGTTTGTCAGTACCTACAAGGAGATTTAAGATCATTCATTGAAATGCAAGGCAAACTGTCCTGGGAGATTGGTGTACTCACGAGAGGCAATGCGATCATTCCACTTTTCAGTCTAATGATAAAAACCGTGGGGCAAGGCCATGAAGGGCATTTAGGGAAGTCCTGCACAACGAGGAGAGTTTGTGAGTTTGTTTGGTGGTAGTGCGTAACTCTAATAAGTGTCCAGAATTCAAATGATTGAGAGTGTCACAGCAGATGTTGTGGTCAATTGGTTGGGCAAATGATTTTCTAGGGAAGAACATCCCAAGTGTTCGATATCTGATAAAGGTCTGCAATCTGAAAATGCAAAATTTGAAGAATATTCTACTGTAGGAACCTGTTCTTTCTGCGGGGCTGCCCTAGATTCATTACATTTTTGCTGAACCCGCTCTGCACTTTACCCGTGCTAACCAGTGGCAAAGTGCCTGTGCTCCACCTTTCAATATGATGAAATTGGTATACACTTGATTCGTATATTTAACTTACCTACAAGCTACTCTGGAGTTATGTCACATCCGAGCATACAAAAAGCGATTCCACCAACTGCGACATGTCCGATGCTCCAGATTAAGACTAGAGCTGGGGCTAGTAATTCAATAAATTGAGTGTAAGGCATCCATGTTAAAATATTACATCAAGTGCAGGACTGCTCCTAAGAACTAGGTAAAAAGCCTTTTGAAAACCCTCTATAAAAACCCAAGTAACCCATGGTCCATCCAACAAAAAGAAGCGATCCTGTTATTCAATATTGAAGTTTCTGCCTGTGCGGATGGCGTCATCCCACATTCTGCATGGAAAACAGCCATTAACAAGCAAATGAAAGTGGCCTCCTGGGAACAGGATTTACTCACCGTTGATAGCCGAGTGATGGCGCAGCCTCTAAAGGATTCTTGTCATGTTGGGAAACCACAAACAGATTTCTTGGACCCCATCAATGCAGCTACCGGGCCCAAATCCTTTATATGAGACTTCTTGCGTTACCTATAAGGGATTTTAACCCGCGCTGGGCTGGCTCAGGTGGTGATAATAATTCCAGGTTATGCCACAATTATCAAGAATCATGGTTTCATTCGCTATGCTGCTGCCTCGCTTTAGATCAGCAAAGGCGATTACTGCTAAAAACCAATTTTTTGGGTGGAGGGAATACGTACCTGTGTGCAGGCATCTACTTTTTGCTTTAATAGCAGATCACCTGGGGTGCTGGGGAGATGCGCTAAATTCGTGAAAATGTTAAATCAACTTTTAACGAAAGTATAGGCCACAGCCCTCCCTTTGAAACAGCGCCAGACGTTAATTACATCATTTGCAATAAGCACTGGGCTACCTGCATAACAGTTGCAGTGTTAGTAAAATCTGATTTGGAGAAGTGTGTGTTCGTTAACTGGTTAAAACCCTCTGAGTATGAATGTCATTGCGTTTTGTGTCTAGTTTGGTCTCTTTCGGTAGGTTAACTATAAGGTTCTAGCAGCAGAGTCGTAAAGCGTTATTACTATTGTAGTTATTAGTGTTACATACTTTAATGCATAGGTACCTTACGGGGCAAGCAAGAGTATGAGATTTAAGATTGCCCTAAGGAAGACTATTTTGGGCGTTTCTTTTGGGTATCCTCGCATTTTGCATCTCCCCTTGGAGAGGGAGGTACCAGGAGGGTATGCTGGAGGCAATAGTCAGCACAAAGCACTTTTTCCTTTTATACAGTATTATTTTATTGGTGTATATTGAAAGGCATTAGGTGGCAGTTTATATAGTTCACCGCATTTATAAAACAGCTCAGTGTATACATTGCTTACCTCGTACCGTGAACAACTTCTTACATTGACAATGAATTTTAGTGGTTATGTGATTATGTTTTATCTCAGAATGAAACTGCATATTTTAGACCTGGTTAGACCTATGCACCCTAGCGCCAGGACACCTCCGGGTAACCGCTGCGCTTTATAAGTTCCTATAACATAACATAACATTTTAAACAAGGTATATTGCTCAGTTTACCTGACCAATGGAATTTTGCTAATTTTATTGTTAAGTATTTTGAAAATTCAGTGCAACATATCGATTTTTCCTTTTAAATTGCTATGGTTTTAATTATCTATACAATAAACTTATTACTTACTTACTTACTTAGAAGTCCCTATGTGTGTGTGGCCAGAGGGGCCCAACCTTGGTGGTTGAGGCCTTTTACTCCTGGTATCACATGTCCCGAACTATGGATCCTGAGCAACAGGGCCAAGTACCCTTTCTGCACTTGACTCTCAGAGGTAGCTGTAGTTGGGTAGTCAGGGCTCCCTTTGGGGCAGGGGGGGCACAGGTCAGCCACCATGACTCAGAACTCAAAGTGCAAACTGTACGAACAATAAATCAATGTCCAGTCAAATACTTGCACTTATACAAAAAAATAAGTATTTTATTTCTCACTCTACACATGCAAAGGTATACAACATTCAGAAGAAATAACACAATCCCCTTGAGGTCGGGCTCTAGTAGTTATCAGGCAAATCCCTGTCCCACCCTCTTTCGTGTAACGTGTTCAGTGTTAATCCCCATTCATTGGTGGCCGCATCCAGGGAATGCTCACTATTAGGTCATATTCAAAGGTTCCTATTGACTCTTCAGGATTTATTCAAAAATGTCTGTGGTGCTGCAGCACCATTAGCAGCGAGTCCCCAGGGGCCCAACTGACCCAGTTCACGTCTTACCCGCTTTCATAGCACGGATGAGTTCAGTGGTGCAGTGGGTGCTCTTAGCGCAAGCACCCACAAATCCAGCTCTGCTCAAAGTTGATCTGCTCGTGGGCCACACAACAGCATCTACTGCGCAAGCTCCCTTTCCTGAGTGGCACTGCCAGAGTTCTTCTCAGTTGTTGGAACAGCTCTCAATTCGCGAAGATGCTGTAAATTTGTCTTTACCCAGTGGGGGAGGGGAGGTAAGACCTTCCTTCAGCTCCCAACTAAAGCCCAGCTCAGGTGCAACGTCGTCCAGGGCGTCCTCGGCAGTCCTCAGTGGTCAGTCAGGGCAGTACCCTCGCAGTTAAGGTCCAACCCACTGAATGTAGCCTCAGTCTCCTTCGGGCAGCGGAACAAATCCCTTGGCAATGTTGGCACCGGCTGCCCCTCCTGGCATACGGGGTTGATGAACTTCTTGACAGCACCATCACAGACTATCTCGGTACAAGCACCCACGCCAAGAAGTTTACGTGTCTCGACCAGCGGCGGCCGGCGAAGGTAAGCGCGTTGGGGCGGGGCCAGGGTGGGGTAGGAGGGGGGTAAGTCAACAGACAGAATAGGTAAAGTTAAATAAATCCTATTCCGTTGTCTGTCGACTTCTCCCCAGCCCCTCCCGCCCCACCCCACTCCACACCTCCCACTGCGCTTACCTGCACCGGCTTCGATTGGTCTCGACGCTTCTGGCAGTAGTAACTTTACCAGTGGCCCCCTCTGGCATATGGGGGTCACTGCAGTACAGCAGTATGGGTTCGTCCAGTCCTGTACATCACTTAATTCACTGCTCAGTCTGCGGCAGCCCTCTCCTGGCATACTGGGGTTACCGAGCAGACACTGCAACGACCCGATTGGTGAGCAGCCTCGCACCTCGCTCAAAGAATCCTCTCGCAGGGTTCCCCAGTGGACCTCGCTCCCTCTGATGCTCTCCTCTTCTGCACAGGGCACACACTGGTCTTAGCACGCAAGCAGGCACTGGTGCTCCAGGGCAGGTGATCTTGATGTTCTCACTCAGCAGGCACACTAGCAGGCTTTTGCCCACCAGTCCTAGTCACAGGCAGAAGTCTTGCGGAGCTTTCTCTTCTCACACAGCCCGTCTGGCTTCTTGGCAGATGACAACATTTGGGGTCTCAACCTCCCCTTCTTTTGGTCAATTTCCAGATACCAAAATGTAATTTGGAGCCTTTGAAGTTTTATGTTGGGGTCCTGCTGCTTTTGAAGTGGACACTTCTCCTTTTACATCATCCTTCATGAAAGACTGTCACAGCACGGAAGACTCCAAAGCTATTTTGTCCCACAACACAATTCGTGGGAGTGATCGGAGTGAGAGTGATACGTGCATCAAAAGGTTAATGGTGGGCTCCCAACCTTTATCTTTAGGATTTCCTTATCAGCCTCATCTCCTTTCCTGGGATTTGTCCAAGCCCCTTCCTTATAATCTATCACTGAATCAAAGAGCAGTCTTTTGAAGTGTAAAGTGGGTCTCTTCCTTCCCTCCAGCGTGTCCCACCTAACTCACAGGAATGCAGCAATCCACAAATCTGTCTTGGGGGGGAGGGGTCCTCTCCTCCTCATGTCTTCACCAGGTAGGCTTGGGCTTCCCAAAATGAAGCCCAGAGTCATCCATACAATGTGCCAATGCAGTTACATTTACTCACTGTACACTTACTGTCCATCACTGTTACCTCTATGCATTGTACCCTTACATGTAGACATGCATTAAGTACACACACTCTGCGTGCACTGTTCCGCACTAAAGCTTTTCTATATTTAACCAGGGTGTGCTATTTACAGACACACACACTGCCAGCACACACACTTCACCCTCTCATGTAATGTATTCTTCACCGGTCTATATACACCCAGTACATGCACTAGCCACACATGCACTGCGTGTACTGCTCTATCCCTGTACTGTGCCCTTCCCACGCACACATACATACATTTATTATTTCTATTGCTTCCAGCGAATTTCCCCAACATTTCTTGTTACATTTTCTTTTCTGATTTCAGATAAGCATTTTATACATTTCCCTTAATTTCACAAGATTATTATAACTTTCAAAATCATACCTTACTGTGAGTCTTCTCTCCCCCTTCCTTATCAACCTCTTCAGATTCCTACATTCCTCACTGAACCAATCCTTTCTCTTTCCATGGTTACTCTGGTTCTTCTTAGCCCTGCTTTCAGCTTCTTTACCTTAACCCTAAGGCACTGAACCACTTGTCTAATTGTATTTACATACCATTCTAGATTTTAATACACTGGCATTTGCCAGAGTTAAGATCTGCTGAAAATTAGCCAATCTTACCATGCATTCTTCTGTCAATCTGGCGGGCAGGCGCTTAGGGTAATCCATTTGTAGAGGGATTATCCTGTCTCGAAAGATCCTTTCGTCTCTAGCCAATTCTAATTCTAGCGGTTCATGGTCCTTCCCTCTCCTTGTATTACCCAAAATCCCTTCATTTTTTCAAATGTACCCTAGTACACTCCCCCCCCCCCCCAACCCTCAGAGCCCAAGTTTAGTGTGGCTAAAGCCTTTTGTCATCTTGAAAATGCCCAAAGTGGGTAGGGTTGGACCTGGAAACTTTTACCCCATTGTTTAGGGCATGCCTAGGAGTCAATTCCACCTACTAGCTCATGTAAAGCATAAATATGGTACTTCCAGGCATCCACTTTGGAACATTCCTGGAACTGAGAAAGATTGTAAGAGGAGTGGAGCTGCTGTCTATGGCCGGAGAGGATCCCTGGAGGATTGGACCTGATCTCCCTCCTGTACCCAGAACTAAGAAGTAGATTCCATGAGTTTTAAGGCTGACCTCCTGTTCAAGCTGCAGGGCTACAACAAGCTGCAAGAGACCTTTCCTGCAGCTGCCCAGCTGATTAGTGGCAACTGGACTGGACTTTGCCTGTCACCCTGTGAGTTTCTAAGTGCCTCCCTTGAGGTCCAGAGGAGTTTTAAAAGTGTACTCTTGTGGCAGATAGGGACTTAAATGACTAAAGTCAGAAGGTATAATCTTTGATCAGGATGAACCTGGTTGGTGTATCTGACCCACACTCCATCGCAGTCAGTGTCAAATTGCGTGTAGGTGCTGTTCTATTGTGACCATTGACTATCATTGGCAGTTTCTGCTTCTTGGTGCTAGTTCTACTTAAATCTTTAAAAATTCATATCTTCGTGTTCCATTTATTGGATTTTTGTTATTTTAGTAGTGTTTTGTGTATTAAATTCAAATTTTCTAATTCATTTTGGGAGTTTTATTGTTTTGTAATTCAACTTTATTACTGTTTTGGTACTGCATAAATACTTTACACATTGCCTTGAAGTTAATCTTGTCTGCTCTGTACCATAGCTACCAGGGGGTTGAGCTCAGGTGTGTTGAGTGAATTTAGGGGTTCATCCTGACAAGGATTGTGATTATTTCTTGAGGTGGGCACTTACCCACCTCAACTAATAACTTAATTTCTAACACCGTCGGACGCGGTGTCGGATGGGTGAGAGATAAGTTGAAAGCATTAGGTTATCTATGGAGAAGTCTTTGAAGGATATGAAGTTATTTTCTCTTGTGTGTTGACTTTGGTTTGTTGGTGGTACGTGAAGCAGGGGGACAAGGGTGGCAAAGGGTATGGGTGGTTTGCAGTGGATTGTTGATGTTCAGAAGACAAGAACAAGGATGTGGCCATTTGAGTGTGTTGGTTGTGTGAGATGCTATACCACATTGGGTGTATCGAAAAAGTTGAAGAGGGTGTCTCTTGTTCTTTTGAGCTTGCATTCTCTTGGCGATTGAAGTCACCCAAAAGGCTAGTGTGGGCATGTCGGATAGATGAGTTGGTGAGATATTTGCACCTTCCTGGAATTAGTCACCGGCCCCCAGGGGTCTGTGCTCCACAGTTTGAATGCCTCTGCTTTCTGGGGAGATCATGAAATATGCGGATTGGTTCTCAAGCTTTTTCAAGCACTTTTACTTTAACCCTTTGTCATATTTACCTGAATTGGTTATTAGTGAGCTGATAATACTGGATCATCAAACAAGTGTATTCTGTTGTAGGTATGGACACAAACCGGAGTAACTTGGTCACTGAATCCTTCGGCTGTTTCTAAGGTCGCCACCTTTCCCAGAGAAAAATATTAACTATCTGTTGACGTTTTCAAGATTCTGCAAAAGCCAGGGCATGATTCTAAAACAGAACTTTATATGAAATCTTCTGCATTCACTTTGTTGAATTTAATTATCAAATAAGGGGTCTTTAAAGCAGCTGTAGAACACATCTTAAAATGTTTTTTCATACATTTATTGTTTAAAGTATGTTCTGACAAGGGGGAAAAATACTGGCTTTGGGTGATTTTCCTAATTTTTGTACCAGCAGGGACATTTGAATAACAGTCATGCAGGTATAAAACTGGAAAGGTGGCAACCCTAGCATTTTGCAGAGGATAATAAAAAAATTGTCTAGCTGTTGCGTCAAGAATTTGCATTTCTATTAAGGACAAGGAGGCGAGGATTATGCTTCTGATTTTCAGCAGCAGCCAAAAACTAACAATTAAACAAAAAAATGACATATCCCGTTAGTGTCACCAGCACATCATTATTCCATCCACCAATCCCATTTGAAAATCCTCACCAAAACTGGAACACACCATCTTTTTGCCTCTTCCTTTGCAACTTCAAGATAGTCCATAAAATTCCATGTTATTGTTAAAACTATCAGATTATCAACTCATAACTTCTCTGATTGTCTGCAAATCCAACAGGTGCTGCATGTCTGCCCTTTCACTTCTTACTCCGGTTTCTGTTCTGATCCTATAAAATCAAAAACAGAAGTACTATCTATGCCATAACTTCGTCAGACAGTCCAGGTGGATAATAATCAAATATGTAAAATTCAAAATGTGATATCTTTACACAATTATCATATTATTTTGATAGTTATTTCCTGGGTGGAATAATCCTTGACTCCTTCCGTACTAAAATTAAAAATTCTTGATGCAACAGAAAGATTTTTTTTAATTCTGTGTCAGGACCGGAGGCTCGGATTATGATTAATTAAAGCTGTTCTACCACAGCAAATGCCACATTTACTGGTTCATAACAAAATGTCTTAAAAGTTTTATCTGAATACCAATCTATATAATACACTTTATTGTTTGATTAATTAAATCATTACAATACACATATAAAAATCGAGCTTAAAAGACATTTAGAAAATATATTTCACTGAGCTCCACCCATCGTTCTCAAATACAGGTAAGGCAATAAAATTGTTAATGTGAGATTTCTTCTAAAACAGGGTAACCTTCACTTAAGTGAAACCACATAGCGGCATAATATCAATAAATACAATTAATAAAAAATAGAGGTTCCTTCTAAAAGCAGCAGGTAAACCACCAACTTATAAAAGAGCATCCCAAAGTTAATGTGCAGATCAAAGTGACAACAATCAATAGTAGGTGGCAAGTCATTAAGTTCGGGTTCCGTGTTGTAAGACTGGGGCTGAATACACTGGTTTTACTGGGGAGCAGCTTCAAAGATGTACCTTTATTGTAGCCACCTGTGCTTGTTCCCTGGTTTTAACACGGGGCCTGTGTTTTACTGATTAAGCTTGAGAAACGCAAGATGGATAAAGAGTGTGAAGCTGATATTTAGAACTGTGTTCTCCGGATTCAATGTCGCAATGATACCCTGCCTACAAGACCGGACTCCCAATTTGTTCCACTCTGGCCTCAATTTTGATCTACGCAAGGACAGCAATGCTGGACAGAGGCATACGACATGCTCCAAGAACTCCACCGATTCCCCACAGCCCCTGCACAGAAGCTCATCTGATGGGCGACGCCAAAGGGGTAAATGTTTCAAGAAGTGCCACTCCCCCAGTCTAAATGCCATAAACCGTAGTTTTAGATACAGGGGGTATGTGCAGGAAAGATACGATGGAAGAGAGGCCAACTGATAAGAGTTGATTACTGCCCATGCGTGCTTGCGTTTGGCGAGGATCACTTTGTCAGAAAAATGGGAACACATTCGGATGCGCTTCTTGATACTTGTTTTAAAAGCTGTGTTGCTTGGGTTGAGATTCCAGAGGTCACTTGCTGATAATTGCTGTATGCATTCATGGAAGAACCGACTGTATGACCCGCCAAGATTGCTAGAGCTGATATCTAACCATAACAGTGACTAGAGAGAACCAGCTCCAGCCTGCCTTAGCTTGTGGCACATTTTTCGATAAGCACCTGTGCTTAGCATTTCATAGTTTAGAAGGCCTAGTTCTAATCGAATCTGTGCAGGAGATGCAGATTTTGGCCCCTGAAGGACCCTTTTGTAAATCTGGGTCGCATGTTGGTTTAATGTGGTACTGAGTTTGCCCAAGGAGATTTCGAAGCCGTACGACAACGTGGGGCCTATTTTAGCTCTCATGACTTCCAGCATTGGGGCTAGGCTCGGACCTGTCAATTTTTTAGAAAGTTTTGAAAGGTTCACTTGAAGGGCCATGGCTTTCATAGCGATGTTGCTGCGATGTTTGATAAAGGTGCCCCTTGAGTCGATGTTGATCCCCAGGTATTTATATGATTTTCCTACTGCGAGTCCGGAGTTGTTATATGACCAGCCACCACCTCTATGAAGCTTCCTGCCAAATATGACCACTTGAGTTTTCTTTAAGCTTACCTCCAGGTTGTTCAAGGCAGTATAACTATATAACTTGTTTAGCAGTCGTTGCAGCCCAACTCGCGTAAGGCTAAGGAGGACAAGGTCGTCGGCATACAGGAGGTTGCTTAACTGAACACCACCAATCTTGGGGGGATGGCTGTTTATTGCGTCAAGCTCCGCTGAGAGGTCGGCAATGAACAGATTGAAAAGCAGCGGGGCTAGCACGCATCCGTTTTACTCCCCTTGTCGTCGTGATTTTTCGAGACAAGTGTGAGCCGATACCAAGCTTGACTTGTATCCAGGTATTGGTATGTAATTGGACTATTGCCTCCAAGAGTTTGTCCGGGATTCCCCATTTTGTTAGCTTGGCCCAAAGTGCTACCCTTGGGACCCGGTCAAAGGCAGCTTTGAAATCAACAAAACAGCAATAAACCACCTTGGATGAGGCTATTGCATTATCGATAAGTATTGATAGGGCCAGTAAGTTAGACATGGTACCAGAGTTTGCAATGAAGCCTGTTTTATTTTTTGGAATCAGTCCTTTCAGGTCAGCCCAAGAGCTCAGTTCTTCGAGTAGAATGCTCACGAAGTGCTTCGCCTCATTGTCCAGAAGGGCTATCAGCCTGTAGTTGTTTGGGGAAGAGTGAGAGCCTGACTTGTAGATTGGGTGGATTATTGCCCCTCGCCAGGAGTCGGGTATAATTGAGGTCCTTAGTGAGTAATCGTAGAGGGTTGCTAGCTGCTTTGACCAGAGAGAGATGTTCGATTTGAACAGTAATGGTAATTGGCTGGTAATTGGGTAACAGGGTAACTGGTAATTGGCTGGTAATTGGGTAACAGGCTGGTAATTGGGAGAGCGCGCCGCCCCTGAGCTGCTGACTGGAACTGCCGCATGCTCGAGATTGAAGCACGGCCCCCGCTGACTGCGGTGGGGGGGAGCCGTGCGAGTAAGACCACTCGGGCTGAGCTTGGGCTTCTCTGCGGCCGCTGCCCTGGTGCGTGGGCTCGACTGGGACCCAGGAGCGGCCCACGGAGACATAACACACGGCGAGGGACAACACTGCTGGGCGGAGTGGCTCAGGCGGGCTGATACTGCTATGCTGAGAGGCAGGACGCTGGGCCGGAGGTGCCGATGCGGTGGTGCCTTACCCCTGCTGAGGGGCCCCGTGAGACTGCAGGCTCTCCATGGACACAGCTCCATAAGAGGTAGCGACACAGAGCTGCAATCTGCCACAAGCGCAAATTAATTCAACTGTCAGAGGCTTTGCTGGAGCAGCGCATTTTATTGTGTGTCAGATTGATGGGGAGGTGCCAGTTGATGGGGAGGTTTTAAACAGGAGTCCCCCAGGGCCATAAAGGATGCAGCGTGGAAGTCAGATGTGAGGAGAATCCAGAGCTGCAACTTGCGCCTGACCCTAAAATGGCCACCACTGGGGACATTTAAATGGGGAAGCTACCACCCTCTCACGACGGAGAAGCCCGAAGGTCCTCTACAAGGTCTCCAGCGCGAAAGCACCACTATGCATAGATGTCGGTCACTCCAAGGGGCTCCCTATTATCAACGAAGGCACCGCGGGTGTGGAGATGACGCATCTGCCCAGGCAGCATCGTTCCATATGGTGCGGTGAGTGGATCGCGCCCGACCCCCACTCTAAGGCGGATTGGCTCAACGGGCAGCTGGGGGTGCGTTTCCCTTGTGGCACAGGTTTTGTGAGCGGCAAGCGAATCCGGACCTCGCGGTGTGCGAGCTCTTTATTTATTTACTTGGGCATATACTCTACAGCTGGTTGGGATCAGGAGCATTATCAGGAACGGTCAGCCCGCCTCAGGCTAGCAACGGCAGCTAATCAGATCCACGCCTGGCCGTGCCTGACCCCAAGATGGCGGCCCGACACGCTGCCGAGGATCTCCTAATTGAAAGGGATGCCGCATTAAAGTGCCTCTGCGGCATCTAGCTCCGCAGTGCAACATGAGGGATGTAAAGAAGGAGGGGAACGTGGCCTTCCCCATAGGCCATCAAACACTGATAGCGCTCAGCATTGGCTACCGCTTCTGGGAGCAAGACCCCTGAGGACTGATAATCTGTCTCTTTCACCTCTACACTCATGGGGCTAGCGGGAGGATGAAGCGGAGGGTGTTTCCCAATTACACTGGGACCGATGCCTTCGATTGAACTATGATGATGCCCCATGGGCGAAAACCGAATCCGTTTGTACTTACCGGTGAACCCGAGTACCATTGGTCGTTACCCGGTGGAGCTGTCCTATGCAGCTATAGAGGAGTCTGGCTATGGTTCACCCCCTCGGCCGTCACCTACCCAGCCGGACATCGGACATTGTTTTTAACGGTGCTTCACGGTCTTGTCTATCTCTCACTTTGACTGCTTGTTTCCCCTGAAGTCCCTTCCTCCCTCTGGTCTGCCTGACGCCATCTGCATTCCTTTTCCACTGTTTACCTTTCCCCCTCTACCTTCCATCCCACATAAGACGTTTTGTCTTTGCTATGTAACGCGAAAATAACTTATGTTATCGTGTGATCTCATGTTTTTCTACTGTCTGTTCTCACCGCGTAGGCCCTGGTTCACCCCCTCGGCCGTCACCTACCCAGCCGGACATCTGACATTGTTTTCCTCGCCTCGCCTCCCCGTTATGTTTCCTTCCCTCTATCTTTCTCCTATGTCTATACTTGGAATCTGTAACTGAAGTAATCATGTAATCTGTAACTTGCTGATCATCATGTAAAGCGCTCTGATACCTCCGGGTCTAGCCAGCGCTATATAAAACTTTGAAAATAAAAAAATAAAAATAAAAACAGGGCCTGTGGCAGGCCGTTAGGACCTGGCACTCCATCCGATCTTGCTTTGGATAGTATTTTAGCTAGCCTTGTTTGGCTGATAGAGATTTTCTCGCTTGGATGTTGCCACGACTCTTGTGAGCAATCCTTGTGCTCCTTAGGGGCGTCTTTGTTCAATGTGGCATTATTGATTGCTGTAGGTTCTACTCCTCAATTGGCCCGGAAATGACCACGTCAGAAATGTAACCCATTCTGCCTCTGCGATGTTTGCACTCCCCTGGCTGTTGTTTCCGTTAAATTGCCTGTTCACTAGAGCCCAGAATTTTCTTGAGTTCCGGTTTTTACTTTCCCACAGGAGCGTGCACCAAAATTGTTCAAGGTGGTGTTGTTTATCCTTTTGGTATGCCAGTCTATAATTTTTTTGTGCAATTTTGTACTCGTTTAGTAGTTCTTCAGAATCAGAATGCTTCTTGGCTGCTCTTAGGGCGGTGTTTCTGATCTTCTTTAACGCCATGGTTTGATTTGAAGTGGGGGTCTGAGTGCTACCAGGGTCGGTGTAAAAATGCGGTGAAGATGGGAATTGACTTAAGAGTTGAAAACAAAAGTTTGTCCAATCAGCGATGGGAGAGGCTTTCAACAGGAAACAGCCTGCGGTGAGTAGCAGGCATTCCTTCATGATGTTTCCACTGATCTCGTCATTCCATCTTAAACGTTTTAGGTTTTCAGAATGAACTCCCCTGTGGGTAATTGTAGCAGGGTCATGATGGACTGAGTTTAGGGTAACAGTAACGACTTGTGGGCGGTGATCACTCTCAGATCGTGCTATGATGCTGTAATTTTCTAAGTTTGGAAACAGGTCCAGATTGCAGATGGTGTAGTCTAAGTAGGAGTGCTTTCGACCATTTGTCCATGTCCAGTTTGGTGGAATGTCCTGTGAAAATCTGCCATTCATTATGATAAAACCGGCGCTGTAAAGTTGCAACACACAGTGTTCCCCTCAGCCACAATGCGTTTGGGGTGTGGGTTTAATCTGATCCTTCAATACCGGCGGAGAAAATGGTAGGAGACTTCCCAAATCCACCGGGTTTCCCTGAAAAAGGTTGGTGTTAAAGTCTGCATGAGGGAAGTCCCCAGCCGGGTCACACAAAACTGTTATCAATCGGTTTAAATGGGACCTTTTTGTTCGTGCACTCGGATTAATATAAACATTGAGAAGCAGCAAAGGGCGCTGTTGTCTCCACAAATTGATTTTAACTCCAAGCAGCCAGTCCTCGTCGAGGTCTAGTAACTCAATTGGGCCTTTTAAGCCGCAAGAAATATAAATGGACAAGCCCCCTTTGGGCCGTCCATAATTGCAATGCCTTACAGCTGGTTTCCAGTATTCGATATATCCTACTAGGGGGCAGTTTTGAGTAGCCCATGTTTCCTGGAAGGCGAGTAGGTCATATCTAAGGATAAAGTTTCGAGTCTCTAATGAGGCCATTTTGTGTTGTAGGCCACTGATATTCCAGGAGCATAGGGATAAGCAGGACTCCGGCTGCGAGTTGGTAACGATTGCAGGTTGAGGGTAGTGTTCACTGAGTTTGACAACTTCCTTTTCTTTTGATTTTTGTGAGCATTGCCCGACTAGTCAAGCTGAACTTTTATGGGACAGAACTGCTGGCAGCCATCCCCAATCTTGAGCTTTGTTGAGATTAGGGGGTGTGGTCCATAAACTATCTTTTGTGGCTGCGTAGCCTACAGCATTTTTTAGGATTGAGTACGGCTTGATTTTGTCACCGTTCAGGGTCCGGCGAGAACTTGGCTGAGTAACTGGTAACTTGGTTAGCACTGTAGGATAGCCTGGTTTATGGTGTGGGTAGATTTTTAATTCCCCATGACCGGAAGAGGTCTTTGCTAGCTAAGAGGGTTTGGGCCCAGATAAAGGAAGTGAATGTTACCAATGTTACTTCTGAGGGTTGTAGCCCTCTAGAAGGGAGAATTCGATATACTCGATGTCTTCAGATGCCAGTGTGTCAAACACCGGTACACCTTTTAATAATTTAATGATGTTAGCTCTGTTAAGGACATCATGTTGTCCTTTTGATTTGTATTCCGGTACAAAGAGAATTTTGATGTTCTTAGGGTCACTGGCAACTCCCTGTTGGCAAGGACCAGAATCGAGTGGGTCATTGTTTTCTAATGGTGAGCCAGAGGCTGTTCCTAGTTTGTGCACACAATTTTTTCGAGCGTCCAACTGACTAGTCAGGGGATCCCCAAGTGACTTTGGTGCGTGCTTGATGGTTACTTTTAGGTGATTATCTCCAGCAATGGATCGAAGGGTTAGAGGTCGAGGGTGAAGAGAAAATTGACTTGGAGTGGTCAATTCAGTTGGCGAATTTATTTTCTCTACTTGTGGTTGACCGTTTACTTTTTCCATGCCAGTTGAGAGCTCTTTTGATTCTTCAATAACTACCGCATCGTGGGGGTTTGATAGGGGTCTTCTTAAGCAAGCAGGGGAAGCGTGATGAGCCTGATAGTGTACAAGAGTGGACTGTTGAGCATTTAATGTTGGGTTTGCGGGGATAATTTGCTGTTCATATTTCTGTGAGCTAGAGCTTGAAACTTGTTTATTGTCCGGTAATTTAAACAATGGGTACAGCTTAAGAGACTCGGCTGTAGTTTTTGTCATTAACTTATTTCTTTGCTTACGTTGCTGTTTCCTTTCTCTCTTACTAAGGGGATGAAATGGTTGAGTATTGGACTTAGGCTGTTGTAAGGCCAATGTTAGTGGTGTAGAGGCCGACTCTGGGTGGGCTAGGGCAACTGGAGGGATTAGGTCACTCCCAGTTTGAGGGATCTGCGGCAGAGGTGATTGGATCTTGTCCGGCAGCGTCGGGGCTTGATCGTTGTAGAACGGATTTGATGCTAAGCAGGGAATTACCTCTTCACTCCCTGTCACCCCGTGGGCCACTGGTGCCGGAGTTTTTTTGTTTATTTTGGCAGAGCTTGGTTCTGCACGCTTTAGTTGAGCCTGTTCCTGGCACTTACTGTTGCTGCCTCCAGTCAGTTGTTTACCTTCGTCCAGGAAACAGTTTAAAAAAGCTGGAAGCGCTGAAAGGCTGTCAATGATGGGTTAACAGCAGCAAACTGACTGGACCAAGTTTGAGGATGATTGAGCCCTTATTATTAGATTGTTTAGATTCTCTAGCTTGTTATCAATGCTTGCTGTAAACAGGGCTAGGGTGTTCAAAAGATCAATTTGAATATCCAGTTTATCTGATTGATAATTTAGTGCCTTGACAGTAGTTTGAAGAGTTTGCAGCAGTTGTGACCATGCTGCCGACGTTGGTGTAGATGTAGGGCCCCTTGTTCCGGGGTCCGATTTCTGACTAGATGGTTTGTCTGCGTCTTTGAGGAAAAAAGATAGCTCCAATAATGATTGATCATTTGGGTCCGCTCCTAATTGCTTTGTTGGGGCTGTTGCTATAACTGAGTTAGGAGGGATTTGGGGCAAAAGCGGTTTAATATTTCCCTTCAATGATCTGTCCCGTTGGGCTGCAAAAGGGCTGAATACATCGGAGCTCGTTGATTGTACTTTTGGTTTGAGTGAAGAACATGGAGGCGAATGATGTTGTAACATAGTAATTAGGGGGTATGTTTGTTGTAACGGAGCGTTAAGTATTGACTCAGTGGTTTCACTCCAGGAGTGGTCGTTTGAAGCATGTAATGCATGGCTTTCCTGGGGCTGAGGTAGATTATGAGGTGGAGAATGCTGGGAGTCTGGTTGAACCCCCGATAATTGACCCAAGGGCATTTTCTGGTCTCCCAGACAGACATCAGCGGGCCAGCGTCGCAGCATATGCAGCACTACTGAGGTGAGCAGGCATTCACACGTGGTGGCTTGGTAGCTGGGGGCACCCCATTGGATCACTGAGACCTAGCTGTAGTATAAAAGGGCCCGGCTACACCTACACGAAACGGCCCCCAGCATTGAAGTGCGCACCTGATACTGACAGGGAGAACTCAATCATAGCCCAAAACGATGGGGAGAACACAAAAGAAGAGAGGGTTTAACGTCCTCAGTGTAGACGACCCTGGTGCCCTGACAGACGATGAGGAAGAAGTCCGGGAGTTGGGGAAAGATTCGACTCCCAGGAAACCCACGCTGTCCGACATCATGCAGGCAATCACGGCCTCCATGGAGGTGCTGGAAGGAAAAATTGACGCGATAGGTACGGACTTAAGCCTACTAAAAGATGACCATCGTAAACTCAAGGAAAGGGTGTCAACTAATGAGAAAGCACTGGGAGGCCTCCCGGAGACGGTGCACGGGATGCAACGGTCACTCACGGACCTGGAAGCCAAAATAAAAGTGTTGGAAATGCGGGCCGAAGACAGCGAGGGCAGGTCCCGCAGGAGTAACATCCGCGTCATCGGAGTGCCGGAAAAAACAGAAGGGGCGAATATGGTGCGCTTCTTAGAGGACTGGATCCGAGCAGAAGTGGCTCCGGAGGGGTTGTCACCCTTCTATGCTCTGGAACAAGCGCACAGGATTCCAGCAAAACCTCCAAACCCAGGGGCCCCACCAAGACCAATAGTGGCACGTCTGTTGCATTTCAGGGACAGAGACTACATCTTGCAACGAGCTCGCCAAAAACAGGGGTTGCAAATTGACAACAGTGCCATAATGATCTTTCCGGACTTCACAAGGGAGGTCCAACGGAACAGAGCGTCCTTCCTGGCTGTCAAAAAAAAAGCTACGCCAACTACAATTACCTTACGCAATGCTGTTCCCCGCACGACTCAGAGTGGCAGACCCCGCGGGAATTCAATTCTTCCTAACACCGCAAGAGGCTTGGGAGTGGCTAGACACGCGGGGACCAATGGACCATCGTACTTCCTCTCCGAACTCTCCGCAACAGAGCCCTCACAGCAATAAAACTGGGTCTAGAGCCCCGTCGCTCAGAGAACTCAGCCTTGAGCGCCGTAAAGCATTGCAGGCCTTGCGACCCATAGCCAAAAAAGTTCCAGCCCTACTTTGAGCAAGAGCGGACTGCACACCGGAAGATCAGAAATGTCACCGGATCACAGCGACAATGACAACTCGGAAACGGATTTGCCCAGGATCACACCCCAGACTGCAGACGAACTTATGTGATGAACATAAAACAGCAGTTGGCACCGAAGATTTCAGAGACATGACGTGTACCTGTGCCTGGACGAGATCTCAAAGAACCGGCTGTATGTACCACTGTTGTGGAAAATTAATTTGTATCGATAAACATCGTCTGCGCCATCTTGCCCTTTTTCCCAATGCCACACTTTCGTCGTCCGCGGCGGCCATTTTAGCTACCTTGATCAGACCCACTCTCTGCACACCGCTAATCCCCAGCGCGGCTCCACATCCTCGCAAGCCCCCCGCACTGGTCACCCTCTCTCTCTCTCTCTCATGCACGGGCCATTAACCCCCTCCAACTGCGCTGCACTTCCCTGGGAATCTCACCCGGGCCTGCCCGACACCTCCCTTTCCTCCTATACACTATCACACCCTCTGACACCCCTCTTCCTCCGTATCCGATTGTCCAGGCCGGTCCCAGGCTATCACCTAGCCCTGCGGATACAGTTTATGGCCCCGACTGTAAGGAATCGCCCCTCTTCAAAGGAGTTACAGTAGATCAAGGCCCCCACCCCATGAGATCCGTCACACCACATGCATTCCGGGAACCGGCGGAATGCCCTGCTGATCCTGCCGTCTGATGACGATTCTGTATGGTGAATGGGGAGGGATTCTCACTGTAAGGGTGCGTGGGAACGGGTCTGAAGCGGAAGATCCCAGGGATGTCTTTCATACTTCAAAGTATCTTTACTGTAATAAAGAATGTCTTCCTGCCATAAATGCGTGTATAAGAGGCCAGGCCTCAGAGATGCAGAGAGCACCTCGTGAAGATTCCCTGTTGGTCTGATCTGACGTGTTCTCCTCCGGAGAGAATAAACCTTTGTTTCCTGCCTTCCAGTCTCCAGCGCCTGCCTCTTCATTGATTCATATTTTGGGGAATAGAGGCGACATCGCCGGGCAATACTTAAGGTTATTCCATTCGTCGATTGCCTTCCTGTTTTACAATTGGCGTCCCAAGCGTGGGGCCCATCAGCGACACGTGGATCCAGTGGGAGAGGTCCTGACGACAGAGTGAACGACTGCAACGATCGGGAGAGCTCCTGTCCGATAGACCCTCGTCTGACAGCCGATCATCCGAACTTCACTGGTTCCGAACAGACCTCTCTCGAGTGATCTACGGTCCTGACTGGGAACCATCAGGAGTGCCGCGATAGAAGATAGAGGACGATCGGGCGCTGGATTCGGAAGACAAGAAACAGCCCATGCGGTCCGGGTAAGGTCGTACAAAGCGACAAATTGTGAAACGATAACGGTTCTTTGAGACATTTGCTGCTTACAAACGAGGAAGAGTACAAATACTCTATCTTCCTTTGTGAACAGTGAAGGGTGGAGTAACGCGGACTTTGTCCCCCTTTGTAATCTGTCGTACCTATCTTTTCTCCCCACTGATTGTTTGTTTGATTGATTGTCAAGGGTAGCTCCCTTTTCTTTGAGTATCAGAGTAGCTCCTTTTGAGGCATTCCCTGTCTACAAACGGCGAGGGATAGGAATATTCCCTCTCCCTTTACAGATAGTGAAGGATGGGTAACGCGGACCTTTGTCCCCCTTTGTAATCTGTCGTGCCTATCTTCTCCCCACTGATTATTTATTTGGATCTAGTTCTCTTGAAACATTCATTGTCTGCAAATAACCTGGAATAGCAATATTCTGCCTAGTCTTTGCAGGTAGTGAAGGGTAGGTAACGCGGACTTTTGTCCCCCTTTGTAATCTGTCATGCCTATCTTCTCCCCACTGAGTGGTAGCTGGTTCAGCCCGGACCGCTTGTTAGAGGTGGATCATCCAGTCCCACTGGAAGGCACCCCTAACAAAGACATGTTCACAAAGCATGGACTAGTCGCTATAGCATATTGCAAATTATGGCACAGGTATACGAAGAAGGAACCCCAGAGTCAGTGGCCACTGATAGGATCCTTTGAAGAAAGCAAACTAGATGCACTAGATGAAGCCCTAAAAACTCGTAGAACGACACCGACCATGCTAGACAGCGTTGGCCTGTGGCGCAAAGAAACTGTACAGCGAAAGAAGAAAGAGGAAGCTAGGTTAGACAAAGAGCTACGTAAAGCAGCCCACCTAGCTGCAAAGAAACTAGAGGAAGAAATAAAGAAGAGAGAGGAGGCTAAGCGAAAACAAGAGATCGAAACACCGAGCCAGTGTCCTGTTAGAACACCCTCTGCGCTCTACCCTGAATTACCTTCGAAACAGCGAACCAACGATGATCTCTTATTAGGTCCTCCGATCATCTACATGCCCCCTCCATATGCCCCTTCCCAACCTTCAGCGCAACACTCGCGACCCCCAAGCACAGACGAGAGTAGCGCCAGGGCCTCGGTCCCCAAGGCCTCCGCACCGGCGGAATCCCTCGCACCAGATACAAAACAAGCAGCAATATTAGATGACCATGAGGCCCGAAACACAGAACCCACAAGGACGAACAGGTTGGGCAAAAACGAGCAAGAGAGGATTGACAAGGTAGTCAGGACACTAGTAGAACGAAAGGAGAAGGAGAAACACGTTATGGATATATTCAACTCATATGCGGGAAGCCACAGACGACACTTTGTCGTACGATTATGTTATCATGTCCTAAACGCTTATGAGGACCGATATCGAGATAGAGGTCCCGAGAGCCTAACGACTCTGTATAGAAAAATTGATATCGGGGATGAGGGCGAGTGTGACGTGACGGACCTCCTTGCGCGTACACTTAGGGTTTTCTGCCACCTCACTGAATCAGAGGTGGAAGCTAAACCTACGACATCCGTAGCGGCCGAACCACGAATAGAGCAACCTAGCACCATGATGCCGATAAGAGAGGCCGCCCCTATTGGGTCCCCCACGAGGTCAGGGAACACACGATGATGTTAACCATACGGATGAAAAGGGAGGATAGTGTACAACTGGGTCTACCAACCATGGGATCGACAGGATATTCTGACGTTCCGAAAATCTCTGCCCGATTTACGAAAAACCCCACCGCCTTCTACACTGAACTAGGTACAGCCTTAGGTTCCACTATCATGACCCTAACGGACCTCGATTTGTTCTTCGGGTTATGTCTGCCAGCTGATGTGTGGAAGCAGATCCGCAAGGTCGACCACCTTGAGCTGTTCGGACATACCTGGAAACAACTCGATGAGTT
The DNA here is from genome assembly GCA_963921515.1 of Calotriton arnoldi. Lineage (NCBI taxonomy): Eukaryota > Metazoa > Chordata > Amphibia > Caudata > Salamandridae > Calotriton > Calotriton arnoldi. The sequence continues at coordinate 1,089,149 of CAWUFW010000725.1, forward strand.
CGACAAGCAACGAGGAGCCGGGCAGAAACCCGTAACGGCCATCCTTGAACTCCCGGACAAGATCGTCCAGAAACTCAAGACCCTGATTCCCGAGAAGAAAATAGACTGGTCAATAGTGACGGCCTGTAGACAGAAACCACAAGAAGACGCTTCGGAATACTTCTCTAGGTTCGAAACGGTGTTCTCCGACTACAGCGGCCAAGATATGGCCACTGCAACCGGACACCACTTGTTCGTTCAGAATTTCGTGAAAGGCCTGGTGCAAGAAGTTTCTCAAAAATTGCAGGCGAGCGAAAGCAGTTGGGCAGCCTCTAAACCCACGGCTATCCTCCAGATGGCCCAATACTATGAACATCAGAAGAATGAGAATGATAGGGCATCCGAACGTAAAAAGAAGGAGTTGAAAGAGCGGGTCATGATAGCTCAACTGCAGGGGGTGACGATAGGTAGGGAACCCTCCAAGGGGAACTACCAGCCGACAGCCCCTAAAAATACACCCTCCAGAGAACGAATGCCCGTACCCTATACAAGCCGAAGGGACTTAGATGAAAACCAATGCGCGTTTTGTAAAGGATACGGTCACTGGAAGTCGCAGTGCCCGGTCCTTCATGAAGCAAACAAGAACCGAGAGGCTAGGGATGGGACAAACGGACAAAAGAACAGGGACCAGGGACGGGGACACACCAATGATGCTAACTATGACAGACCAAGCCGACCTAACACATTTGACCGCCCACGACAGAATCAGTATCAGCAGTCCGATTGCGAGAACGTCCGCGATTTCGCATAGGACAGCCAGGGACAAGGAGGGATCCAGTCGAGCTTTGTGTTGACCAGCAAGGTCCTTATGTCACTGCTAAGGTCCTGGGTACGAAGTCCCCATTTTTGGTGGACACTGGGGCAACACGTAGTGCATTATCCAAACGACTGATTCCAAGGGCACCCTTGTCTGGCTCACACGTGACATCAATAGGCTTTGATGGAACGCCCTCTACTAATCCCTTATCTACACCGATTCCCTTTGACTTAGAGAACAACATCACGGACACGACCTTCCTGCTATCTTCCAACACCCCGACGCCATTATGGGTCTTGACCTCCTGAAGCACTTTCGAGCCACCATTCGATGTTCCCCAGACGGAGTACGAGTCATACTGTACGATAACCAGAATCTGTTCAGACCTTGTCCCACCCGACGCATGTTTTCCATCACTGACGCTGACTTGTCCTTACTAGACACTTTACCCCGTACCTTTGGGCCAAGACCGACTCAGACGTAGGACGCATGATGATAGACCCTGTGCACATCACTGTACGGTCCAGACGCTATGCTCCCAAAGCTCCCACAGTATCGGATATCGCCAGAGGGCGAGAAGGCATTGGTAGGAATCATTCAGTCCTTAGTCGATGCAGGAGTGGTAGAGGAAGTAGTCAGTAATATCTGTAACAGCCCTATCCTACCCATTGTCAAGAAGCAAGGCGAGGGAGATGAGAAGGCTTATCGCTTCATCATTGACCTCCGCGAAGTAAACAAAGTAGTCGTACCTCAGTACCCAGTAGTCTCTGACATCACCACCATCTTGACCCTGATCCCTCCACTGCCACTGTTTTCACCGTCATAGATCTCAAAAATGCTTTCTTTTCTATCCCCATCCATCCAGACAGCCGATACCTCTTCGGCTTCACCCTAAAAGCCCGTTCATATAGATTCTGTAGAGCACCCCAGGGCTACACTGAGAGCCCCAGCATCTACAGCCAGGCTCTCAAGAGACAGCTGGACGCAGTCCAGCTCCCGGACGGAGTGGTGTTAATCCAGTATGTCGACGACATTCTCCTGGCTGCCGACACTACGCCACTTGCCACCACAGCCACCATCCAACTCCTGCACTTCCTCGCGGAGAATGGTCACAAGGTCTCCAAGAAGAAGCTGCAGTTCTGCCAACCACAGGTGACATACTTAGGCCACCTCCTGTCCAAGGACGGGAGAAAGCTCACACCCGATCGGATCCGGACCATCCTAGAGACCCCCGTTCCCAAGACTCAAAAGCAGGTTCGCTCCTTAGTAGGCCTCACGTCCTTCTGTCGGCAGTGGTTGCCAAACCTTAGTCTCATAGTCAGACCTCTACTCTCTCTGTTAGCGAAAGACGTTCCCTTCCCACTCCCTTGGACCCCTGAATGCCAATCCTCCTTTCAAGAACTACGAGATGCCCTCTGCTCAGCCCCTGTTCTAGGAACCCCTGACTACACCAAGCCCTTCTCCCTCTTCACCCACGAGAGGGAGGGGTGCGCTTTGTCTGTCCTAACGCAACCCATAGGTCCCAAACAACGCCCTTGTGCCTACTTCTCTGCCACTCTTGACCCTGTAGCCAGAGCTCTGCCCGCCTGCCTTCGAGCGGTAGCTGCCGCTGCCGTCTCTATCCGACAAAGTGAGGGGATCGTACTTTCGAATTCCCTCACTGTGCTGGTCCCCCATGCTGTCGACACACTCCTGAACCAGACCAAGACTCAGCACCTGACTAGCGCACGACTGACTGGTTACGAGTTAACTCTGCTTACACCCCACATCACGTTGAAACGATGTACCACTCTGAACCCTGCCACTCTGTTGCCCCTCCCCGATGAGCGACCCCAATGTGTCCCCTATGCATGACTGTGTGACCCTCACGGACGAGCAAACTAGAAGTAGAGCTGACCTCCGTGACACTGCCATCCCAGACCCTGATGGAGAGCTATGGGTAGACGGCTCGTGCATTAAACTCCCGACGGCACGACCTCGGCTGCCTATGCAGTCACCACAGCCCGGACGGTAGTTGAGACGGCCCGCATCACCCAACGGTCCGCACAAGCGGCAGAACTAATTGCCCTCACACGTGCATGCGTCCTAGCAACAGGCAAAGTCGCAAACATCTACACCGACAGCCAGTATGCCTTCGGGGTGGTTCATCATTTTGGGCTCTTATGGAAGGAAAGGGGATTCCTGACTTCGCATGGCACACCCATCCTTCACGGAGATCTAGTCTCTGCCTTAACCGAAGCAGTCCTCCTCCCCGAACGACTTGCAGTCATCAAATGCCAGGCACACAAGAAAGTGACAGACATCATTGGACAAGGAAATGCACTAGCCGACATCACTGCTCGAACCACAGCTGAGAATAGGACGACGACACGCATGTACGTGACTAGGTCACAGACGGAAAAATGGAAGGACGCTAGAGAGCACATTAGAGATATACAAATGGCCTGCTCCCCCAAGAACTGACTGAATGGGCACGGGTGGGACTGAAAGATGATGAAGGCTGCTGGTTGACAAAAGACACGAACAAATGGCTGCTACCCAATTCCTACTTGATCCCCATACTGACTATGGCACACTCCCCAGCACACATAGGATCTGCCCCCATGATTGAACTCATCACCCGAGTCTGGCACAACGACAAGATTCCCGACTCTGCTAGACGCCTAGTTCAACAATGCTTAATCTGCTTGCAACACAACCCAGGGAAAGGAACTGTTGTCCCTCGGGGTGGGTTCGGGGTCCCCGACCATCCCTTTGAAGTCCTACAGATGGATTACATTCAGCTAGACCGTTGCCTGGGTTTGAAGTACGTCCTTGTTGTCGTGTGCGCCTTCAGCAAATGGGTGGAGGCCTATCCCACACGCGACAACACTGCCATGACCACTGCCAAAGTCCTGTTAAAAGAGTTTTCCCCGATATGGCCTTTGTCGGATTTTATGGAGTGACAACGGCCCCCACTTCATAGCTGAAGTCATCCAACTTATCTTAAAGGGATTGGGTGTAAAACAGAAATTTCACGCAGTCTTCCACCCCCAATCTGCAGGCCTGGTCGAGCGACACAACGCCACACTCAAGCTAAAAATCTCTAAGATTGTTGCCTCCACCGGACTGAAGTGGCCTGATGCCCTCCCATTGGCATTGCTATCAATGCCCTCCACCCCCACTAAGCACCACTTGACCCCTTACGAAGTAGTATTCGGGCGGCCAATGAATATTTGGGCCGCGCCTAGGCCAACTTCGATCCATGACGTCCCAGACGTCTTAATGTCTGACTATCTGTGCACCCTCACTAAAACCTTAACTGTCATCCATCAACAGGTGCTACAAGCCATCCCAGACGCTTCCAGGGGCCCAGGACACGACATTCACCCAGGGGATCACGTCTTGATCCGCAACTTCCAGCGTGCCAAAAGCTTGGAACCTCGGTGGACGGGCCCCTGGCAAGTCCTGATCACTACACGGACGGCCCTTCGAGTGGAAGGCAAGCGTCACTGGGTGCATGCGCACCATTGTAAGCGCGCCCCCAACTCTGACGACGGAAGAAGACATCGCGACTCAGGAAGAGCTCCTGACAAAAGACAAACCATCGTTGAGCTGTCACACCGACACAGAAACGCTCGAACTGGCAGAGTTTCCCGATCCCACCGTACCGTCCAGGGAAGGGTACAACCTACGTAAAAGGGAGGAGCTTCGGCAAAGCAGACCACTGACTGGGTAAAATCTCAGAACGGTAGCCTAACACACTCAAGGTTGCCCGAAGAGAAGTCAGAGAAAGTCGGTGGTTCTGCCCGCTACCGAGCACTCTGAAGATGATGGAAGCGCCCGACTCCCCAATGATGGAAGCAACTGGATATCCGAAGAGGACCTACCGAAACCCAAAGACTAACAAACTGCACAGCTCAAAGACTATAGCCGTTTTCATTACCCTTCTCTTTTGCCTCCTCCTCATGACAACCTTCTGGATCATCGAAGAAAGCACACCCGCTCACAAAACATTGCTCCCCACTGAACTGCCGATAACTACCAAGGAACACTTCCTGATTGCCCTTTCTCCACCGCTCCGAGAGAGACGCAGGGAGTTCTGGAATAACTCTTTTGTGCAACTGCTGCACCAACACAACCTTGCCGCTAATGCCACTAATTGCTGGATCTGCGGGCTGCTGCCCCCATGCAGCCGGACACTCCATCCCGTTCATTCCTTCGCCCTTTTCCATCCACGGCTCCTGTCTTGCCTGGCTGATTCTTCTGCAAGAAAGCTTTAAAGACAATGCCACATCAGAAAGAACTGTTTCGCATTTCTACCACGAGGCATGGCTGAATAAGACTGGGCGAACCGCTACTCCTTTTACCCTCTGACCTCTGGTACCTCTATTCACATGGACATCCCTGCCAAAGAACGCAGTGGAAATGCAAGTTTTCCATAACCCAGCCAGACCCACTTTCTCCTACCTCCGGAAGCGAACAGCCACCACTCTGACAGTGGCCTTGTCTGTTGTCAACGTCTCGGGCCTTGTGTGCATCGAAGGCCTGGGGACGCAACTGGTGGGCCGCAGCGCCTGCGTCATCACCAGAACACTGGATTCATCCGACCCTCCCTCCTTTGTTGCTTCTCCAAATATGTACTTTGTTTGTGGCACCAAAGCATACACCTGACTCCCCAAAGGTTGGGGGGCACATGCTACATTGCCTTCATCCTCCCACCTACGTATGTGGCCCCAGCAAGCCATCACCGGCAAAAGCGTGCAAGGGACATCGACCAGGCCGACTCGACAGGAGCACAGTTCTTGGATGCCGCGAAAGGACTTGTGCCATTCTGGGGTCCGATGACGAACAGCCGCGCCATCCGACACTTGACCCAGGCAGTTGAAACCACCATGAACATCACAGCTGGCATCTTGACCAATAACACCGCAGAGCTTCAGGCAGTCCGCCTGGTGGCTCTGCAGAACCGCCTTGTTCTAGACGTGGTTCTGGCAGACCGAGGAGGAGCATGCCGCATCATTGGGTCCAGCTGTTGCACCTACGTGCCAGACAATTCACCTTCTGTTTACAAAGCCATCGAACACCTCCATAGACTGTCCTCTGAAGTACACCAGGAGCAAGAAGGATGGTCGCTTGGGAGCTGGTTCTGGGACTTACTGAAAGCCTGGGGGTGGAGGTTGTTCACATTCATTCTGATTCCGATTGTGGTGCTATGCGGGTGTTGCTTAAGTATCCAATGTCTGCCTCCTCTGTGTTCATTATTTTCAAATTGCATTTGCCCAAAGACTTTGGACTTACAGGCTGAACACATGAAAACTTTGTAAGAGACAGAAATACGTGGCATTATGGGGATCGACCCGAATTAACAAGTTGGCGAGAAATGTTAAAGGGAGGACTGTGGAAAATTAATTTGTATCGATAAACATTGTCTGCGCCATCTTGCCCTTTTTCCCAATGCCACACTTTCGTCGTCCGCGGCGGCCATTTTAGCTACCTTGATCAGACCCACTCTCTGCACACCGCTAATCCCCAGCGCGGCTCCACATCCTCGCAAGACCCCCCCGCACTGGTCACCCTCTCTCTCTCTCTCTCATGCACGGGCCATTAACCCCCTCCAACTGCGCTGCACTTCCCTGGGAATCTCACCCCGGGCCTGCCCGACACCTCCCTTTCCTCCTATACACTATCACACCCTCTGACACCCCTCTTCCTCCGTATCCGATTGTCCAGGCCGGTCCCAGGCTATCACCTAGCCCTGCGGATACAGTTTATGGCCCCGACTGTAAGGAATCGCCCCTCTTCAAAGGAGTTACAGTAGATCAAGGCCCCCACCCCATGAGATCCGTCACACCACATGCATTCCGGGAACCGGCGGAATGCCCTGCTGATCCTGCCGTCTGATGACGATTCTGTATGGTGAATGGGGAGGGATTCTCACTGTAAGGGTGCGTGGGAACGGGTCTGAAGCGGAAGATCCCAGGGATGTCTTTCATACTTCAAAGTATCTTTACTGTAATAAAGAATGTCTTCCTGCCATAAATGCGTGTATAAGAGGCCAGGCCTCAGAGATGCAGAGAGCACCTCGTGAAGATTCCCTGTTGGTCTGATCTGACGTGTTCTCCTCCGGAGAGAATAAACCTTTGTTTCCTGCCTACCAGTCTCCAGCGCCTGCCTCTTCATTGATTCATATTTTGGGGAATAGAGGCGACATCGCCGGGCAATACTTAAGGTTATTCCATTCGTCGATTGCCTTCCTGTTTTACACTGTAATAAGGGTCGCAACTAGCTGGTCCGGGGGGTAATGTTTGGTACAGTTACTGGGGAGGCGGCGGAGCGGGAATTTGGGTCCGCGACTGTAGGTTGATCACCCCTGCAACCGCCATTGGATGTTTGTATGCTTAAGCAGTGTTTGGATGGGAACTATTTCTCCGGTACCTGTCCTGGGGAGGGGGTGTTGGGGGTTTTCTTTAGGGTGGGAAATGTTAAGGGGGGCCAGGCGTGTCACGGGAGGGAGGTTTTTTAATGAGTACAGAAATTTCCTAAGACAATGGGATCCCCACCAGATTTAAAATGTATTTTGTGGAATGTGAGGGGGATGCACTCAATGGTACGACGTCATAAAATACACTCATATCTGGTCCGTAGAGGTACTCAGATCGCATTACTTCAAGAAACCCACATAATAGCGAAAGAAGGGGCGGCATTGCAGCGTCGCTGGAGGGGTCAAGCATTTTATACCACTTACTCCGCGTTTGCACGGGGAGTCCTAATATGGGTAAGGGCGGGTGTACCCTTTCAGTGCACAAAACAGATTACTGACCCAGAAGGCAGATATGTGGTAGTTTCGGGCAGGCTGGATGGCAGGGATTTAGTGCTGGGTAGTATATACGCGCCTAATTCGGACCAACCAGCCTTTTTTTCCGCATCTTTCTGGGAAAATGGCGACTGTACTCAAGGGTTCAGTATTACTGGGAGGCGACTTTAACTGTACATCAGATGTCAACCTTGATCGTTTCCATCCTCCACTCCCTGAGGCACCCGCACACAAACTGGCAGAGGCGCGTTGTAGCTGGCAACAGAAGTGGGGATTGATGGATTCCTGGAGGGCACAACACCCTGCGACCCGGGATTACTCCTTTTTCTCAGCCCTACATGAACTGCATGTCAGATTAGAGCCATATTGTGCTCCCCCTATGTCCATGAGGGGGTATGCAGCAGTGAATATCTCACTAGGACGCTGTCTGACCACAATCCTGAGCTTGTAGGTTTACAATGGTCCCGTGCGCGACCCAAAATCCCCACCTGGCGCTTGCGACCCGAGGCTCTAGAGGATCAAGTGTTTCATGAAGCGATAGGCACAGCTATTGTTAATTATTTCCAGGATAATGATAACACTGCAACGTCCTCATTAGTGGAATGGGAAGCATGCAAAGCAGTCATTAGGGGGCGCTGTATATCAGAGATGATGGGCACACGGAAGGTGCTCCTTCAGGACATACAGAGGGATGACCAACGACTGAGAGAACTGGAAAAAGACAGGCCTGAGAAACCGGACAAGCAGAGGGAGCTCTTGGAGGCTAGAGAGGCAGTGCCAGTGCAAGTAGAACGCCTTCGTTGCTTTGATTACAAAAAATACATCACCCGAGCTCACTCGGAAAGGGACAAGTCGGGAGCTCTTCTGGCTTGGTTGGCTAACCCTGCCAGGAGAGGTACAGTGATCCTGGAGCTTAGGGACCAGAATGGGACAGTGAGGTATGACCAGCAAGGCATCAATGACTTGTTCTTAGCTTATTACACAGAACTATACCAGAGTAAGCTGGATCCAGCGGAGGAGGCTTTGCATGAGTTCACATGAGACGTGGAACTACCAGTCCTGGGTGAGGACAGCACGGATACCCTAGGGCGGGGAGTCGAGCTTGGAGAAGTGAGGGGGGCTATTAAGAACATGGCTCGAAATAAAACACCAGGCACGGATGGCCTACCAATTGAATTCTACCTAGCATACATTGATTTGCTGGCTCCCAGGCTGGTAAAATTATACAATGACGCAAAACAGGTTGGCCACCTACCTGTGTCTACTAGAGAGGCGATCATCATACCGTTACTCAAGCCGGGGAAGCCACCATGGGATAAAACAGCATATCGCCCGCTATCTATGCTTAACTTAGACTATAAAATACTGAGTAGGATTTTGGCTACTCGCTTGCTCCCCCACATGACCACCCTGATACATAAGGATCAGTCCGGGTTTATTCCCACCAGAAACACAGCGCTTAACATTGGGCGCCTTTTGCGGGTGCTAGAGGCTGACTCCTATAGAGTAGACATGGCGACGATCTTCGCCGTTGATATAGAAAAAGCGTTTGATAGCCTGGAATGGCCTTACTTGTTCCATGTGATGCGGAAGTTTGGGCTAGGAGATGATTTCGTGAGCTGGATGGCTCTCCTGTATTCCGACTCCACTGCCAGGGTTAAAACTGGTGGGCTAATATCAGACGCCTGCAGCGTGAGGAGAGGAACGCGTCAGGGGTGTCCCCTTTCCCCCCTGCTGTTTGCCCTGGCGATGGAGCAGCTGGCAGCGAGGGCCAGATCAGGGCGATTTTATCAAGGACTCAACGTGCATGGGCAGATTCATCACATTGCGCTCTATGCCGTTGACCTTTTGCTGTTTCTGGCTGATTCTGGAGAGGCGCTTACAAGAGCGAAAAACTTACTACATGACCTCAGCAGAGTCGCAGGGTTAAAGGTGAATTGGGCGAAGTCTTGCCTGTTCCCTGCAAGAGGGGGCAGAATGGGCCCGCAAGAAACAGGGGTGAGATGGGAAGATAGGTGCCTGCCATACCTGGGTACACAAATATACCACACTCAGGAAGACATACTAGAGGGTAACATAGGGAAAGCCATCAGGGGAGCAAAAAGTAACTTCGACTTCTGGGGCTCCTTGCCGCCATCTGTGGCTGGCCGCGTAGCTCTGCTTAAAATGGTGACTCTCCCGAGGTTATTATACTACTTCGGGACCTTGCCGGTCTGGATCCCGACAAAGTACTTTGTCCAGCTCAGATTGATGATCACGGGTTTCCTATGGGGTAATAGCAGACGCAGAGTGGCGCTTGCTGTCCTTATGTGACCAAGAGCGGAGGGTGGGTTAGCGGTGCCTGACTTTGAGGCCTACTATCTAGCGGCGCAATTTCAATGGCTCACGCAATGGGTAGCGAACAGTGTCAGGGAAGAGGAAGAGCGGAGAGAAGACTTTGTGACCTTAAAAATGATATCCCACATCATATTGCGGCTTCCTGTTAGAACCCCAACCCTCACCACAGAACTCGATGCGGCACGACGGTGTTGGAACAGGTACCTGCGGAGGGCCAAAATTAGACGCCCTTACCCTCCGGAAATCCCGTTACTTATGTGTACGGCCTTGCCGCATGGAGGTAACTGGCAGAGGCTGGCTGCCTGGGCGGAACAAGGGTTGGCTAACATAGGAGACCTATATGAGGAGGAGGCCATGATCCCGTTCAATGACCTGCAAGCCCGCTATGACTTGCCTGGGGGGGATTTCCTGCTGTATTCAGCCCTCGCGGCGGCCATTCGGAAACACTGGGGAGGGGGACTCACCGAACGAAAAACGTCACTGGGCTGCCAATACGTGGTTATGGCAGCAGGTACATTCAAGGCGGTAACGTGCTTGTACAGGCGCATAACGCGGGAAACGTTACTCCCCTTATCAGAACTGAGACTCAAGTGGGAGGCTGACCTTGAGGAGGCTATCCCAGAGAAAATCTGGGGGGAATTAGTAGAGCGAGCTTGGAAGAGCACCAGGAACGCCAGATTCCAGTTAGTGCATTTTTATATCCTACACAGGGCATACCTCACCCCGGAAAATATCAATAAGTATTTCCCGACCCAAACAGCGGCTTGCCCGCGCTGTAATAAAGAAGGCGCAGATTTTAGACATATGTTTTGGGACTGCCCGTTCCTGGGAAGCTTTTGGGGGGAGGTAACGACGTTACTGACCGACATCACCGACAGAGAAGTAGAGCCGACTCAGAAATACTGCATTTTACACTGGTTCCCTCACAAGTCCAAAAACAAAATCACGAGTAAGTTCTTAGATATGGGTCTCCTACTGGCCAAGAGAGATATCACCATGCACTGGAAAGCAAAGCAGGGCCCAAGCATAGTACGGTGGAAATCAGAACTCCTTAAATGGGCCGAATGCGAAGGTGTGATCAGGATGCAGATAGCAAAAAGAACAGGGAGTGAGAGGGCGCTAGAAGCGGCAAGAGCTTGGGAAACGTTAGTTGTAGCGCTTAAATCCCCCGAGGACACTGAGGAAGAAGACTCCATATGTGATCCCCCGGCAGCAATAGACTAGGCTGCAGGCAGTTGAGGGAATCTTGGAACCTGGAGACTTGCTAACAGGGACGGCATACTGCCGCCATGATTGGTTGAGATTCCCTATTGTGTTACCCCAGTCAATGTTGATGCCCAGCCTGGAGTACTGGACTACTGTACATTAACGACCTGGATGCAAGTGACACGCCTGGGGGGAGGGAAGGATGGGGGGTAGTTGTGGGAAGGGAGTTTACAATCGGGATTGAATACAACTATATGTGTGGAACTGCGAGGGAACACCGGGATAGCTGAATGTAATGAGCTGACCGATAATCCGTATGACAATTACTGCCTTAATTGGGTTCCAAGCTGGTTGATTGTAATTCTGCTGTATGATAAGACTGTGGCACAGTGACCGCATGGCACCTTTGTAAAACTCAATAAAGTCTGTTTACAAAAATAAAATCAGAGGGGCGGCCTTGAACTGGCTCTCATCCTTCCTAGCTGAGAGATCCTTGCAAGTGAATGCCCCCCCTTCAGCTCTCAGACACACTCTGTGTGTCAAAGGGGGCCACAGGGTTCCGCTCTGAGCCCCACCTTATTCAATATCTACATTCAACCTCTAGCAGCGGTGGCAAAGGGTAGGGGCCTGACTGTGGTCTTCTATGCTGATGACACACAGCTTGTGGTTGCGTTATCCAATAACTCCGTACAAGATGCTACCTAGTTTCAAAACCACCTGACGGCCATCGCAGATTGGATGACAACCAACTGCCTACAACTGAATGCTAATAAATCAGAGATCCATCTCTTAGGCAAAAACACCCACCAATGGAGCGAACGCTGGTGGGCTACCGCCCTAGGGTCCCCTCCCGTACCCAAACAGACCGTAAAAACTCTGGGTGTCTGGGTTGACTCTGCCCTGACCTACCAGGGACAAAGTCAATAGCCGGAGCTTGTTTTGGACTCAAACCGCTGCTTGGATTCTTCGACGCCAACACCCGCCAGGTCATCATCCAATCCACCATACTTTCGAGACTGGACTACTCTAGCTCTCTATATCTGTATATCTATATATATACGCCGCCGCTCTTTGGCATCCTGACCGCCCAAGCCCCCGATATCCTAGCCAATCTCCTCACTCCCTACATACCGAACTGCCAGCTGCGCTCCTCTGACCAACACCTAGCGTGTGTTCCTCGTGTCAGAAGAGCGGGGGCCGGAGGTCGTTCCTTTCGTGCCGTCGCTCCAAGACTTTGGAACGCCCTTCCTGCCAACATCAGAAGCATCCAAGATCATATGTCCTTTCGGAAGGCCATGAAAACCTATCTCTTTCCTAATTAACTTTCTCGCCTAAATCTGCGGTCTTCTGTTCCCTGTTGGTCTTTGGATTAGCGCTGGGATGCCCCATTGCTGGGGCAGCCATGCACTCTACAAATCCTGTAACATAACATAACATTCACACACCTCTACTGGGGGAATCATTTTGTCAGATTTCAATATCAATTGACGATCAACAGAGAATTCATTTCTCACATTCCAAAAAGATTGGAGATCCTACAGCAATTCTTTACTTTTTTCAAAACACCCATTAAATATTTTATATTTAACAGCCTATCATACCTGCCAACTTAGGGCGAGCAAAGCAAACACTAGGAGATGATGGACAGAGCGCTGAAACTTTTCAAGCATCCTGGGACTGGTTTTGGAGTAACACCCCTTATCTACCATGCTAGCCTGAATCCAGAATGCTTGTTTCCGGTCAAGGGAAGACCTGGCTTGGCAGTTCGGACTGGACTGTTCCCATGAGGAACAGGGTCAAGACTGATATGCATATGGCTGGGTCTGAACTGGGGTGACGAAGTGAGCTAAAGAACGATGATGGATTCAACCCAGATCTGTGACTGGGGGTGAGTGTCTGAAAAGTTTTAATGCTCCGCCCATCATCTCCTTCTGTTTGCTTTATGCTATAAGTAAGTCACCCCTACTGCAAGCCTTTAGGCCCTAAGGCATGGTGCATTACATTATATGTGAGGGCACATCTGCATGATTAGACAGGCCCCTGTGTGGTCTAGTTCCATTACTAGATACTGCAAGTGATCAGGCAGCCATCTTAAAGACAAGTAATGGGCACTGGTCATTACGAGTTACCCAACTACATGATGGCTGCACTAAAACCAGTGGTGTTTGGAATCAAACATCTCGTCTCAATAAATCTATACTGATGCCGGTATCAGATTTATTGTAATATGCACCCAGAGGGCAGCTTAGAGGTGCCCCTGAAAACCTACCAGTCCTCTAGTGTGCTGGCTGACTGCTATTGTCATACCTGTCACCACAGACACGTTTCTGACCCCCTCTAGGTGAGAGCCCATAATCGCAGAGGCCAGAACCAATGCCTGCCTCGGCGGAAGGTGATCACACCTCCTCCAGCAGGATGGCTACTGAAATCGGCATATCATGGACAGAGGCTTCAAAGCCTCTTCCGCCTTGCATACGCGTCCATGGATTCCCCCCAGACCTGGGGAACGCCACCCCCTGCCCTGAGGCCCATTTGGCACCAAAGCAGGCAGGAAAATTAGATAGTCAGAAGGCATGTCACACTTTCCTTAGGTGGGCCACCTGAAGTGTACTGCCGAGAAAGGGTTTCACCATCTTGGATTTAGTGAAACTAGGAACTCTGGTTCAGGATTATGCCCACTGGCTGTTTGCACCGTGAAAATCACGAATACCGACTCGTCCAGAAGCTGAACAGCCTCCCCAAACCCTTGGGGGACTGTAATAAGCTTCAACAATCAAGCAGCAGCTCCCTTGGGGGTGGAAGAGCTACCCCCCTGCATCTACAGGCACGGGTCCTCCGAGGGAGCAACTCACCAGGAGAAGGTTGTCGTGAGTCCAGGATGTCAGCACCGTTGCTCTCACCAAGTCTCGGGCCACTGACCTCTCCAGGGGCCTCTCAAACTAATCCACTGGGTACCGAGCCCTTGCAACTACCAAGGCTTGTTGCATGTTCAGCCCAGACACCACCGATGCCAACGCCGACCTGCCATCTAGGGACCTCAGGATCCAAAAGGTCGTCATCCAGAGTGGCCCTGCTGTCCTGTTTTCTCTTCCTCTCCAGGTCGCCAAAGCCAAGTGACAGCCTCCAACTACAGTGACTGGCTGGAAAAAAGACCTCTGCACCAGAGCCCCCCAACCCGAATGAGTCCCTGTGCTCCAGAGACCCTCAGGACCTGAGCTCCCTTTGGGTTTTGCAGGATGTGTCTCCAAGTCCCCACTCTTAGCCTTTCTTTTGCATGTACTTCTTTTTAAAAAAAATTTTTTTTTATTGTTTTTATTGAGATTTTTACCATATAGTACAAACATATCACGTGGTATCAAATCTGTATCATAGAGGATATAACAGCTATTCTTGATGCGATACAATTGAAATGAAAGAGCACAATATTTAAAAAGAAAAAGAGAACACGAAGAACCACATCAGTGACCGTTACAATGTGTCTTGAACACCTTAGTAAATTGCACCTACAGTAGATCTTATCCGTATCAATAGGCATAAATGACATCACTTCGCAGTGTCTGGTTCGTGGGGCCCTGGTATATCTTCCATGGCTCCAGTTATAATCTCTTTTAGGAATACACTAGGATCAAATAGTACAACACAATGGGGTGGTCTCAATTTGCTTCATGTGGCTACCAGCATAGTTGTGAAAGAATCAAGCTTGTATCAACATATTTGGGTTAATAGCCAGTCCACATCTTATTTACACCACCTATTTCCTGCAGCACATACAGTACAAATTTCTATCAATGATCTATTCAGAGGTATGGGATACTTTTCCCGCTATATAACTTTGATAAAGACCCCAGAAGTTTTTGGGGCGACTCTGGGGAGGAAGTAGTTCACTATAGACCTCTGTTTGTGTATTACAATAGAGCATGTATGTAGCCCATTCAGTCAGAGTAGGAGGCGGACCACGCCCCAAGCGCATTGCGACTCTACGCTTTGCAATCAGCAGCCCCATCTCTACCATGCGGCGTATACCTTTCTTTATCTGCTTTGAGTAACCCAGTAGTGATAGTAGAGGGTCAGGTGCTATTGGGGTTTCTACAATGTCACCTAATTCCCGAAAAATCAAGTTCCAAAAGTCTGCAGTACTCTGGCATAGACAGGCTGTGTGCATGAAATCCGCCGGGGAGGCTCTGCATCTGTCACACTCCGCTGACTCTCGCAGACCATACCTATGGAGTCGGGTAGGAGTATAATACACTCTATGCAGAAATTTAAAGTGAATAAGCCTATGTCTCCCGTTTAGAGAGATTCCCCGCGTTACCTCACAGCAATATTTCCATTTATCATCATCTATAACTATATCTAAATCCGTCTGCCACTCCAGTCGTGACTTAGTGTAAAAAAAAAATCGATAATCTTTGACTGTGCTATAGATGCTAGATACCAGCCCGCTGGGTGAGTCAGCTTTTAACAGTATTGAGAAAGGAGTGACCTCTGGCGGCTCCGCCATGTCTTCTCCAAGGAGTTCCCGCAGAGTGTGCCGAACTCTGTGATAGTGAAAACGCACTATGGGCGTAACATTTTGGGTTTCAGCTCCAGATTCATCCCAAGTACGCACACGTCCGTCTAGAAATAGGTCCCCAATTTTAGTTATGTTGATAATCTTTAACGCCTGAGAAACTTCCTTTTCCCTAACAATAGGCAGCCAGTCGCACCATATATTGTATAGTATAGCCTTGTCTCTTTATCAGGTCGTGCCACGCATGAACAGTAGCATTAATCGAATCCAGTATATTAGTTCTTCGATCAGAAGTGTGAAACAATCTAGTTGAGAGTATGTCAGGGGACGCTGCTAGCTTCTCTATGTGTAGATGAGGTGGGTCTAGTTGTGGATGTATCCAATGATAAGCATGTGTGCATTGTGCCACTCTATAATAAAGTTCCAGGTCTGGGGCACCCAGTCCGCCCAATGCATAGGGAAGTGTGAGTACTCCCCATTGAACTCGAGGTTGTCTCCCCGCCCATGCCAGTTTTATCAGTATTGTTCTTATGGTTTTAAAAAAGTGTGACGGGAGGACCATTGGTATATTTAAAAACAGGAACAAAAACCTTGGTAGTATCACCATTTTCATGAGTGATATACGGCCAATCAAAGACAGTGGAAGGCGAACCCATCTTTCAACCTCTTCCTCTAGTGCGGCAACTGCCCTGCCATAGTTCTCTTTAAAAATTGTCTCCGGGTCAGTATGTTTCCGGATACCCAGATATCGCACCGGTTCAGTGGACCAGGTCAGGGGGAAGTCCATTTCAAAAGGAACTGTAGTCTCGGTTAATGGGAATATTATTGACTTAGTCCAATTTATCTTTAAACCAGAGAATTCCCCAAACCGGACAACCTCTCTGAGGACGGGCGGCAGGTTAGTTTCCGGGTGTCTTATGTATAGGAGCGTGTCATCTGCATATGATGATATAATCAAATTATAATTGGGGAATCGAATTCCGCGCCATCCATGGTATTCCCGAAGAGCGCAGGCCAGGGGTTCCGCTACTATTGCATAAAGAAGCAGAGATAGCGGGCAACCCTGCCTGGTCCCTCTGGATATTTTAATAGAGGCAGTTACCATGTCTCCAACTCTTACCCTTGCAGTTGGGGAAGTGTATAGAACGTTCACCAGCTTAATAAATAGGTCCCCCACACCCATCCGTCTCAGCACCATATTCATAAATGACCACTCCACAGCGTCGAAGGCTTTCTCCGCGTCCAAAAAGACTGCGGCCGCCTTGACTTCCGGATTAGTATGTTGTACTGTACCAAAGAAGGTGCACAGATTGTACGTCAAATTGCGCCCTGGGACAAATCCCGCCTACTCAGTGCTGGCTAGCTTCGGCACCAGGGGGGCAAGTCGGTTCTCAAGGACCTTGGCATAGATTTTGGTATCAACATTCAACAACGATAATGGCCGAAATGAGGAACACTCGTTTGATGGCTTACCAGGTTTCAATATAGTGACTATCAAGGCTTCTCTCATTGTGGGGGGCATCTCACCAGACTCACTTATTTCTTCAAACAATGTCACTAGGTGCGGTACCAGGAGATCTTTAAATTCCTTGTAAAAGGCTACTGTGAGGCTGTCCTGCCCTGGGGCAGCGCCCGATCGCATACTTTTCAAGGCCTCATGAATTTCCCAGGCCTCAAGGGGTCTCATAAGGTATTCTCGGTGTTCGTTAGTCAGCCAAGGTAATTTAATGTGTTCGAGGTAGTCTAGCATATTGCTCTCATTTGACGGCTTTCGGGGGCGATACAGTTCAGAATAATATTGCCCAAATTGTTTAGCAATATCTTCAGAGTCCGTCAATATCTCCCCTGTCTCTGTGCGGATTATAGTGACCCCAGCAGCTTCTCTTCGATTACGTAGCAGAGCCGCTAGTGTTGCCCCTGGCCGCTCTCCCTCCCCATATACTCTGGCCACCACATATTTACCCATATGTTTGGTCTCACTATCTGCAGCTTCGTGATATTCTTCTAAAGTACGTTTTAATTCTTCCGTGGTGTCCCTATCCTCCCCCTGGAGTAAGACACTGACTAGGTCTGCTAGGCGTTTCTCCAGCCTATCTAGGCGGTTTCTGATATCGCGTAGCACTCCCGAGTGTTTGGAGATTGTAATGCCTCTGATATAAACTTTAAAAGTTTCCCATATTGTAGAGAAGCTTTTAACTGAACCAATATTGTTTTGGAAAAAATCTTCTATAACCTCAAATATAGCAGTTTTAAATACTGTGTCCAACTTTGAGTAGGGGGGGAATCGCTACGTAAACGGGGCAGGTCTTTTTTGCGGGCAAAGTAGCTCAACTACTACCGGAGCATGGTCTGATAAGGTCCGCGGTAGTATCGTGCAGTCCCTAACCATTGGGTATAATGTTCTAGATAGCAGCCAGTAGTCTATTCTCGTGTGCAATGCGTGAGGTGCTGAATAATGTGTGAAATTCCCCTTCCCTGGGAAGCGCGTGCGCCATATGTCCACTAAATCAAGGCGAACCATAGAATCCACTATATATTTTGCTGAGGACGAAGCGCGCCTAATCGGACCCCCAGACCGGTCCAGTGTTGGATAAAGGACGCAGTTAAAATCTCCCCCAACTATGAGTGGTAGGTTAATATTTATGTGCGAGCATGTTAAGAGTGATTGGTAAAAATGCGGATTGTCGAAGTTTGGGCCATAGATGTTAATCATTAGCAAATCCAGGCCTTTCCCCCTACATCTAGAGATTGTGTAGCGTCCGTCAGCATCTGCGGCGATCGGTTCTAGTGTGATTCCTAATTTTGGGTTCACCCAAGTGAGCACTCCCCTAGCATGTGTCGAGAAACCAGCAGCGTGAAAGTACCCTTGAAGTGTCCTCTGTGTTAGGATCTTGCTGTCTGCGGGTAGGTGAGTTTCCTGTAGCAGCGCAACATCTATAGTATGCCGTTTGAGATATGCGATTACATTTCATACTTTGCGATAATTATTTAGTCCCCTGACATTCCAGGAAATAAGTCTCGCCCTATTGTATTCTCTACGTGTTATTTGTAGAAGATCCAACAGTCTATGGTCAAACCGCCTATGCCAGGCCTAGCCAGATTAAAGCGCTGCCTGTCCTCACTGTTGTAGGTGTTACTAACAATACAATCACTGTGGTTGAAACAATAAGCAAATGAAGTCCCCCACCCACGCCACGTCGTCCCCAACTTGACGTGTACGGAACAACCCACCCTCTTAACTCTCAACCTAAAGTGGCAAAACACCATCTAGTGGAGCCCACACGAGGGCGGACGTTGCCTCTCCAGCTGCTCCCACCACAATAGAGTGAGAGACAAAGCCATTTAGTGGCTTATTTGGCATCTAGCCGCCTCGAGTACAGTAACATATCCTTGCCCTAATGTAGGTTAACTGTAGCTCCCTTCCCCTTCAGAAAGCTGGGCTAACAATAGCCGCTGCCTGGAGCGACCCCAAACCTGCTGACAATATTTTCCCGCTCGGGGTGTAAGGCAATTCGGGCCGCCGCACTATATCAAGAAACAAGTATATATTTGCCTTCATCTTTACAGAACGGCTATTAGGAATAACCTCACATAATTGCATGTCAAGAACTTACACACCCCTCAATTTCGTGACAATGTCATACCTCCTCAGTTTGTACCCATTGGCGAAGAAGAGAAAACATTTTCATCAGCCAGGCTATCTTGAATCCAGTGGCAAAGTGAGCAAGGGACCCACGTCTGGGCATACCCTGCCAACTTAGGGCGAACAAAGCGATACCAAAGGGGATGATGGACGGAGCATTAGAGCAAATCAAACACTCACCCCCAGTCAACTGATCTGGGTTTAATCCCCTTTGGTATCGCTTTGTTCGCCCTAAGTTGGCAGGGTATGCCCAGACGTGGGTCCCTTGCTCACTTTGCCACTGGATTCAAGATAGCCTGGCTGATGAGGGTTTTGAACCCGAAACCGGTCCCAGGATGCTTGTTTCCGGTCCAGGGAAGACATGGCTTGGCAGTTCGGGCTGGACTGTTCCCATGAGGACAGGGTCAGACTGATTTGCATATGGCCATGTCTGAACTGGGGTGGTGGAGTGAGCTAAAGAATGATGATGGATTAAACCCAGATCATTTGACTGGGGGTGAGTGTTTGATTTGCTCTAACGCTCCGTCCATCATCCCCTTTGGTATCGCTTTGTTCGCCCTAAGTTGGCAGGGTATGCCCAGACGTGGGTCCCTTGCTCACTTTGCCACTGGATTCAAGATAGCCTGGCTGATGAGGGTTTTGAACCCGAATCCGGTCCCAGGATGCTTGTTTCCGGTCCAGGGAAGACATGGCTTGGCAGTTCGGGCTGGACTGTTCCCATGAGGCACAGGGTCAGACTAATTTGCATATGGCCATGTCTGAACTGGAGTGGTGGAGTGAGCTAAAGAATGATGATGGATTAAACCCAGATCATTTGACTGGGGGTGAGTGTTTGATTTGCTCTAACGCTCCGTCCATCATCCCCTTTGGTATCGCTTTGTTCGCCCTAAGTTGGCAGGGTATGCCCAGACGTGGGTCCCTTGCTCACTTTGCCACTGGATTCAAGATAGCCTGGCTGATGAGGGTTTTGAACCCGAAACCGGTCCCAGGATGCTTGTTTCCGGTCCAGGGAAGACATGGCTTGGCAGTTCGGGCTGGACTGTTCCCATGAGGCACAGGGTCAGACTGATTTGCATATGGCCATGTCTGAACTGGGGTGGTGGAGTGAGCTAAAGAATGATGATGGATTAAACCCAGATCATTTGACTGGGGGTGAGTGTTCTTATTTGCTCTAACGCTCCGTCCATCATCCCCTTTGGTATCGCTCTGTAGATTGTTCAGCTTCCCCCTTGCTTTTTCGTGCTTTGGAGTAGTCTTTCAGTGCTTTTTGTAATGACTTAGGGTCCATGAATATCTTTGAGACACCGTTCATCATTACTCTGAGGCGCGCTGGATAGAGCATGGCGTATTCCAGGTTTTGGGCTCGCAATGTTCGTTTCAATGGGGCAAATTGTTTCCTTGCCTCTTGGACTTTAATAATAAAGTCAGGGAAGAGCGATATGGAAGAGCCCTCGTATTGTAGTTCACCTAACTCTCTAGCCTTCTTGAGCGCCGCATCTTGATCCCTGTAGTTTAGGAATTTAGCTATGATCGGGCATGGAGGCGCGCCCGGGGGAGGCCTAGGGCCTAAAGAGCGGTGCGCTCTCTCTATCACAAAAAGGGGAGAAAAAATATCCCGGCTCAGCAGAGACGCTAGGAGTTTTTCATTGAAGGTCTCCATGTTCCCTGTAGGTGTGGATTCAGGAAGTCCAGTAATGCGGATATTACTCCTTCTGGTCCTGGCTTCCAAATCCTCAGCTTTATCTTGTAATTGCGTGAGGACTTTATTGATTTGTTTTTGAGCTGTGTCAGTCTCCATGTGCGCCTCCTCAACTTCTGTTATGCGTCTCTCCGCCATGTCTAGTCTCTCCGTCTGCTTATCTAATCTCTCAGACATACGGTCCATACGATAGCACAATGAATCTATTTTGCCATCGATTGAACTCAGGCTGGTCTGCACTGCTGCTAGTATCTGGCGCCAATCCGCCGGCGCATCCTCAGGCATGTGCCCCTGTTCAGGAGAAAGCTGGGAGTCCCCCTCTTCTCGGGATCTTGTTTTACGCTGGTCAAAATGCAGCTTAGATTGGACCTTATCCACTTTCCCCATTATGAGATGGACCACGTCCCTCCCTGTTGCGTTCTCAGACGCTCGGTACTGGACTGCCACAGTGGTCAATGAGGGCAAGAATGGGGCAAAGACAGCACAATCACACACTCCTTCGCTGTTCAGTCCTTGCAATAATTAATCTGTAGTGGTGAGCAGCTCGCACCCACAGCCACAGTATTTTCAATGCTGCCAGTGGTTTAAAGAGCTTCCTGTCTCCAGCCAGCACAAGCACTCATTAAATGAGATAAAAGGGGGGAAACTCGTACTTCAGAATATTCCCTTTTGGTAGCAATAATCTGCCAGACAGATTAAGACGCTGTTTCCTCAGTCAGTTGGGCGACAAAGGGAGCCAGTATAGTCTATTGGGGGGGGCGTACTCACGATTAGGCTGACATCTTGGAGCCCATTTTGTATCTGCGCCACAGCCACTTCTCGCGCCCTTCAAATGGCGCCACCTCAGCAATGGTTTCAGCCCAGGCGAGGTAGGCCGTCACTCTCCCTGTGGCAGATGGTTTCGCACCCCCTCTGGAATATTCTAATGTCCTCACAGGGCGCGTCGCGCCGCTCGTCGGGTCGCCTCCCGCAGCTCCGCAAATCGTGAGTCCCATCAAGGGACTGGCAGCAAAGGGGCCAGTGCAGGCGTTACCCCTGGTATAGGGATTTCACAGCACTCCTCACAGGGCTTTCATCCACCTCACCTTCGGCAGCGCGAGGAGGCTTGGGCACTTTCGCTTGGACGCTGGCTACGCGAGGTCCGGTCCGATCCGCCGCAGGCCCCAATGACGAATCAGTCAGGCTGCTCCTCTCAGCTCCGTTACAGCTCCTTTTCGTGCTGTCTCAGGGCAGCAAAGGGTATGTGTCTGCTCCACAGCTTCTCCGCTGGTGTGTCAGGTCAAACAGCGGCTTGCTCGGCGGCTAGATGTGCGAATTATTTCAGGATAGAGGTAATGGCTTAACGGAGCTCCGCTACAGCGCTGCCATTTTCCTCGCCGGCAAGCTCCGCCCCCTTTTGCAGGTACTTCTTCCATAGACTTTATCGCATAGCGCTCGAGGCTACCAGCCGACCAGCACCTTTGCATCCGGACACACCAGGGCAGATAAAACCGAATTGCTGGTTGTTTCTTGGACGGTGAGCACTAAGCACCTTAAGTCCTTAGAAAGCATTGGGGTTCACAAGTGAGGAGAAGGGTTTCCCATGGGTCAGTCCAGTGGCTCAGGAGAATCTAGACAGAGGGATCCAACTGTGTCCAGAGAGGCACAGAACTGATAAGTGCTCCTGCATAACAGGGCCTTTGCCCATGTTCTATCGCCTAAGCAGGGAATCCCATCAAGGTATTGAGTAGTCTACTCCGCCTTTTGTATGGAGGGGGATCATGTTGGTGTTGGCCCTTTCTTCAGGGTCATCCACAAGCTTTTTGCCTTAACCCTCCTGTTTTCTGAACCCGTTCTTGTTGGCTTAACCCTCCTGTTTTCTGAACCCGTTCTTGTTGGCTTAACCCTCCTGTTTTCTGAACCCGTTCTTGTTGGCTTTTAGGACTTTGCACACTTTACCAGGGTTAAAGTGCTTGTACTCTTTCCTTTAAACATGGTAACATTCGCACATTTAATTTACTTGTAAGTCCCCAGTACAGTGGTACTACGTGAATCCAAGGCATGCAGCACTGAATGTGCCACCCACTTAAGTGGCTTTTTAAACATGTCTCAGGCCTGCCATTTCAACCTGGCAATATAAATCTTTTGTTTATGTCTGTCATTAATCACGCAAATCAGCCAAACCTCTAGCTGCCAGTTTATCCTCTCCTTTAAGATGTTCAGTCTTCAAACTTTGTGCCACGGAACCCTCCTCTGCTGGCTGCAGGCCAATTGGAAGCGGGGCCATCAGGCGCTGCGGTCTAAACAGCAGCACTGACTCTTATGATTGGTTAAATTGACTAATATCTCTTCCTTCCCTTGTGGTGGCTGGGGATGGGGGGATGCTGCAGTGATGTCAGACCACGTGCATGTGCTGCTTGGCTTGGCTGTAGAGAGATTGCCTTTTTTATTGGCAGGGGAAGGATCATTCTAGTCTGGGATTGGGCAGCACAACCATTGCCCAAAGGTGCTCGGTGAGTTGACAAGTCCAGCCGCTCTCTGTGTGGACAGTAGCATCTTGTGGCAATCACTCAGTGATGTGAGGAGCGGCGCTTTGAAGGACACAAAGTCAGTCTAGACAATAGTCTAGACAATAGAGCCGAGACATGATTGGTGGCGAGGCTCATAACTGGGGAAACTACAAACCAATGCCTGGATCACCCTGTGGCCAAGTATTAAAAGCAAGTGGATCATAGTCTGTGATAACCTTGATGGTGAACATAAAAGCACCATTCTAGTGATAGAAATACCCGTGCTTAAAATGCTGTGTGATTATTTTCAGCCTAGCACCACCAGAGACTCAAGTCTGCTTTGTAACTATGGTTACGTTATCAGCGAGGACCGTGGAGCTGTAACTGTCAGTATCTCAGACGATCATGGCGACTGCAGGAACACAGTGATGTCGATGACAGACTTATCCTAAATCCCCACTCATTGGGCGTGCCAAGGATAGGACCAGGAGCGTGTGGTCCTGATGCTGATGTCGGTGCTTCTAGACTGGAGCTGTCACTTCTGTAAATGGATTAAGCTCAGTAGCAGGAGACAAACTTTCTAGTAAGAATGACAAAGCCTGTCGTTTCAAAGCTTTATATAACGAATGAATAGGCAGTTTACGTAGAGTAAACAACGTAAATTCAACAGCAAAGCATACCAATGATAAGCAAAGAGAACTCTGTACAGTTCTAAGTGAAATCAGACAGATTTGCCTTCTAAAAGGGGGTGAAGGGTCTCCTGTACATAGAAATCTACATGTTCTTTATAGGACTTTAGACAAAGACATTCATAGATTTGTATAAGAGTACATGGTTCTCAGGAGATGCATGTGAAGGGACGGGCGGCAATAAGGCTAGTATTTCACCCAGAGATTGCACCCCCACCCCCCAAAAAAAAACACAGTAACACAATTTTCTACAAGGTTATTTTATTTTTGTGTTTAAATGGCTGTGGAGTATATCAAATAAAGAAAAGACTGCATCATCCTCGCCACCAGTACCGACATAGAATTATTTAAATGATGCATACATACCAACAGACCCGGTTCTGCTGGGAGACTCCCAATGTTTTAGGCCAAAAAAAGGCTTTCTTTTAGCTGTCTCCCACCTAAAATATAATATACTGGTCATTTATAAAGCACTCTATTACTCCAGGTAGTGTGCCTTTGCTTCAATGTATGTCAATGAGGAAAATTAAGTCTCCTGATTTTTGTTCCAAAATCTCCCTCTTCCTACTTTTAAAATATTGGCAAGTATGATGACACCTCGAGAGTTTTTGGACTCTCTTCTCCAAGTTTAAAATCACAGCTGCAAAGGTGTGATCCTCACTCCAGTAGCGTGAGACTTCTGCGAGACAGTCCTGTTGCGTCATTCTAAAAGACTGCAGGAGCGGTCGAAATCGTGACGCAATTCAGTGGTGACCAATCACAAAGTTCCCTGGTTCTTTGGCTGGATATGAATGCCCTTTGATTTTGCCACCCCCTCCCCAAAGGAAGGGGTGTAGTGGCTGGACCGGGGGCCTTAGTGGAGGCCACCCCCAAGGAGCAGAACCCGGACTGGACTGGGCAGGACAATTGAATAAAAGCAGGGTGGGTGCTGGACACGTGGATCAGGGCACTGGGTCAGCCCAGTCGAAAATGTAACCCTAGGAGGTTGGCCTGGGGGTGAGTGTATTTAATCGCAGGCGCCTGGCACGGGGCCCTCTTTCTTCCGGGAATTTCTACAGAGAAGAGAGGTGAGGTTGCTACATGGTGTGAGATGAGAGGGGGTGGGGTCGGGAGGGTTGGGAGAGCGGTATCAAGTGCCATAGGGAGAAATGCTAGGAGAGGCGTGGTGGGCAGCCGGCAGGTGGTTTGCTGAGGGGCCAGTCACCTTCGGGAGATGCGGAGGTGGCCGGTAGTATTAAGGACACACGGGTACACAGTGATGGCACAGCACGGATTACAGTGCCATCGGATGGGTGGGAGGTTCAACGCCACACACAAGCACAACGGTGACAACAGAAGCCCCCACAACTAGTTTAACATTTTTGGGGATCGAGTTGGATTACTTGGAAGGGGTGTCGCGCCTCCCAGTTGGTAAGGTACAGGACTCTGCGGCAGAAAGCAACATTAAGGGATATTCAAGAGTTGATTGATAAGCTCAATTTTGCATCCAGGGTCATTCCGGTGGGGTGAGTTTTTTCAGTTGCAACTGCAGGCATTACTGAAAAACATCATTTTGTAAGGTTGAGGGCAGGGCTAAAACAGGACTTGCAGGAGTGGCTATCCTTTCTGCAAGGTTTTAATAGAGTTAGAATATGGCCAGCACCATGGACAGCAAATGAGTGGTTGCAACTGTACACAGATTCTTCTAGGCAGGGGGGGGCTTTAGGGCAATATTGGGTTCAGCTTGGTGTGCCAGACGGTGGCCACCTGCTTGCCGCAAATCTGGCCAGACAGGGAATATCACAGCATTAGAGCTCTTTCCCATTCTGGTGTCACTGTTGCTCTGGTCAGATACCTTAGCCAACAGGAAATTGGTCATACGGTCAGACAACGTGGCAGCAGGCCACACCAGTAATATATAGGCGGCATCATGCCCCATTGTATTGGGCTTGTTAAGGCATCTGGTGCGCATATGTCTCCAGTACAATATCGAGATAAGGGCAAAGCATATGCAAGGGGTTCAGAACAAGGCAGCTGATGCTCTTTCTTGCCTGCAGTGGGAAAGGTTCTGGGCAGAATGGCTAGAAGCAGAAGAGGAAATGATGCACTTCAAGGAGGAATACTGGAAGCGAATGCGTTAGAACTTCAACTATAAAGCATGGCGGAGAAGGCTCTAGCTGTTGGAACAAGGCAACTGTACCTGCGTTGGTTAGAGACTTTTGTGAACTTTACAGTTGAATTTTCCATTTTTACAGACAGTTTTCAGAAACTGGTGATGCGGGTCAAGCAGTTTGTGGTATGGGCCAGGGGGGCCAGTAAATCCAGGTCATGGGTCTTGGAGCATCTACCATTCAAAGCTGAAGGGTTTTGATGACCTAACTAAAGGATTTGTTCTTAGGGAAGGCTTAAAAGGATGGGCCAGAGGGGAGAACAAAATGCAGGATACCAGGTAACAGATTGATTTTAAAACGCTAAAAAATCTATTTGACGATCTCCCTTTAGTGTGCCGCTCTAACTTTGAGAGTACACTATTTAGTACAGCTTTCTCACTTGCGTTTGTCGGGGCTTTCTGCATTAGTGAGCTGGTAGCCAAGCCAGAGCCAAGGGTGATATAAGCAACAGGGCCCTTTTGGTTAAAGATATATGCTTAAGCCCACACAAAGTGTCCTTACGGGGGAGGCACTCTAAGACAGAACTGGTGGGAAGGGGACAGTGTATTACACTGAATAAGATGGAGGGGCACAGCCCATATTGTCCAGTTAGGCTTCTGGCAGAGTACATGAAAGAATGGGTAGGGATCAACGGTGAGGCATACCTGTGACACTTCATCAGTTTAAAAGGGTGTTGGCGGCAACAGTCCAAATTGCAGGGCTTCAAGGGCATCACTGTACCACAAATTCTTTTCGCATTGGGGCAGCCCCCACAGCCTTCCAGGTAGAAATGTCTGCAAACACAATATAAAAATAGGGAGATGGGGTTCAGATAGGTTCCGGGTCTATATACGCCCAAACACTCAAGGGATAGGTAACCAGGAAGCAGGTTTTGGGGAGGGTGTTTAAGTGGACTTTACCACATGTATGTACAACACGCTTATAACTGTAATAAAGGGATTAATAATGGTTCATTCTTCACCCTTTCTGTGCTTCTGTTCTACTCTACAGAGTGCAAAACCGTGTGGGTCATCCGACACTCTTATGTGTCCAGGGCAGCGAACACAGAGCTGGGGACAATTGGGGAAATCAACATTCCTGTTTCAACATACAGGGGTGTGATGGTTTGAAAAGCCAGGGTTACACTGGAGGAAATTGGGAAGTATCATTCAAGCGTGCCGCACCCACTCAAGAGACCCTGACATTTTAATCATCCATTTGGGGGGGAAATGACCTTTCAGCTTTAGGTAGGGGTGATCTATTTCACATTCTAAAGAAAGATCTCACTGACTTGGCCTGGAGCATGAACGCCACAAAAGTTGTATAGTCAGAGATCATTCCTAGGAGATCCTGGGCTGGGGCTTGCTCCCAAAGGGGGTATAGAGTTGTTAAGGAGGAGGCTAAACAGTCTCAGGGCCTAATTTCTGTGAGGGGCGGACTTAGGCGGCATTAGGCATAGCTTAATTAACTTGTGACAGCCACACTATTACAGTCCAGATGGGGTGTTCCTCTTGGATACTGGGATGGATGTCCTGCTACGGAATATACGGGCGGCATTGAATGCAAGGGGTTGTTGGTAGTTTGGAAGAATTGGGGCACATATATGGCGGGGCCTGGCTGGCAGCAAAAGCTCCCAGCAAGGCATGGCGGTACTTACACAGCGATCCTACATAAATAAAGCAGGTTGCCAAACGGGAACAGGTCACAAACGGGACACTCAGGACCCAGGTGGTACTGGCAAGCTACCCCAATGGCCTTTTTCAGAGGAACCGAAAGCAAATAATTAAGTAAACAATTAAAGACAAAGCCTGCGCTATTGAAGAAGTTGAAGTACAGGTCAACAGGTCACCTTTGCACCCAGGATATCAATTCATTTAGGGGCTGGAAGCAGACGCTTGCTCTGAATGAAATGGATAGTGACATCGGAAGTAAATGGTCACCCGGTGGGCTGGAAGCACATGCTTGCCCAGATAAAGGTTTGGCTATGCTGGAAGTTAGAGGTCACCCGGCTTGGTTGGAAGCAAACGCGTACCCAGGAGGAAATGTGGGGATTCACCAGAAGTGGAAGGTCACCTGTTCGGGTTGGTAGCAGACGCTATACCCGGAAGGAAATGTGTTGTTGCACCGGAAGTCAAGAGTCACCCAGTAGGGTTGGAAGTAGACGCTTACCCGGGAGTGTGTGGGTACCGGAAGTGAAAGGACACCCGGTCGGGCTGGAAGCAGACGCTTGCCTAGAGTGAAAGGGATTGCGTCCCAAGGTGAAAGGTCACCTGGGCAAACTGGCCGGCACTGAATGCAAGGCACAGTGCTGAGGCTATGGGTCAAGGACACCGGCTCGCCTAATAAAGTTAAATGGTGTTTAAAGGATCGCTTATAAGTTGAAAAATGGCTAATAAACTGGGCCTTAATTCTTCCTTAAACGTGAAATTGGTGTGGCTAATAAATGGCTAATAAACTGGGCCTCAGTTCTTCCAAAAACGTGAAATTGGTGTGGTCTGAATTTTTGGGATCGGAGTGGGGCGACTAGGTGGGGAGTGCCGCCGCTATGCCCCTTGGTTCGGCCCCCCTCCCCAAAGGGAGGGGGATAGTGGCTGGACCGGGGGCCTTAGTGGAGGCCACCCCCAAGGAGCAGAACCCGGACAGGACTGGGTGGGGACAAGGGGATGGAGGCAGGGAAGGAGCTGGACTAGCAGATCACAGCGCTGGGTCAGCTCAGTCATAAATTTTATCTTAGGAATTCGGCAGAGAGGCGGGGGGTATTTAATCGCAGGCGCCTAGCACAGGGCCCTCTTTCTCCTGGGAATTTCTACAAGAGAAGAGAGGTGCTGCTGCTACAGAGTGTGAGGTGAGGTGGGGGTTGAGGGAGCAGTAGGTCTTGGGAGGGATGAAGTGCCGTTAACCAGGGAGAGAGGGTAGGAGAGATGTGTGGGGTAGCCGGCAGGGTATGCTGATGGGCTGGTAGTACTGAGGGCACGGCACACAGGGAGGGGGGCAGCGCGGATCACAGTGCCAGCAGATGGGTGGGGGGGTTCGTCGCCAAAGAACAGGCACAAGATGGGACAGGCCAGTGGGACGAGGGGGGAAGGTGTCAGTCCTCTGCCCGCGAAGTGATTGCTGGTCTGGCTCCAACTCGCATAAGGAGAGGATTCAAGGAGCCGCTGGTGTCCTTGGATAGCGGTTCGAGGCCCAGTCTTCATGCCCTCAGCCTTTCATCCTTCTGATGCCAGGTAGATAAGTTACAATTCCTTGTCAACCACGGTGCCTAAGGGCGCTCAAGAGACATAAGCGGGGGGTCAAGCACTGTCTGGGGAGGGATGAAGGGGTGTTATTACAGTGAGAAATGCGGGGACGACCAAAGGTTGTTTGCACAGGTGGTGCAGAGCAGATGGTCACCTTTAAAAAAGTAACAGGGCATAAAACGTAGCGGGGGAGCGGGGACAGTTGGGCAGAGAGTATATACAATTCCGCTGGGCGGAAGAGTGCGGCTGTACCCGAGGCTTAGCCCAGGTACCACCTTGCGGACCATGCAGCAGCACGCATGGAGGACTGCACACCCTCCCTCGGCCCCCCCCACCACCCCTAAGTCATCCAGCGGCAGGAATGGAACAATGTGCGAGATGATGTGTGATGAAGGGAGGGTTACACGGAGTATGCCCGATCTGGTGGCTTTAAAGTGTGGTAGGGTGGGCATTATCAATGCAAGTCAGGTATGCGCAAATACTGGGAAATGGCAGAGCGGCGATTCAAGCGCCATTCAGAGAGGATGGATGTTTTTGCCGGGCTAGGCCCACTAACATGTACCAATCTGTGAAGGATTACAAGTACTACAGAAGGTTCAATGCGCGAGGACAGCAGGTGGGGTGTAGGAAGTTTGGGTACGATTTTAGATAAGTGGGTAATGTGTAAAAATTCACACGGCACTGGAAGGGGTGCAAGAAGGTTGGGTGCAGGGGTAATGCTCGTGAAGGGAGACGGTTTCTCGGACTGCTAGAGGCTCACTTTAGAGGTGGCGGATTGCAAAAGGGGGATCAGGAGCACAACGTTATTAAGGCAGGCAATAGTAGGCAATATCAGGGTCCCAGGGGGAGGCGATGGGCCTTGTGGGCAAAGCTGTCGACTTTGGGGCAGTGAGAATAACGTTCGGATTTCAGTGTGGATCAACATCCGGTAATCCTGGGCAAATTGTTTAATATCCTCGGAATAGTACAAAAAAGGACTTTGTCCGGGTGGGACGCAATGGGTAATGATAAAACCAAATGCATACACACTGATTAGGGTTTACAGGGAGATAAAAGCGCGCCAGTGGGAGCGGTGGGGGTGGGGGGGGCCAGGGGCCCTTATTTAGGCAGCTAAGGAAGAGGCAGCAACGGGTCTAGTTACAGGGTTAAGGAGGAGGGGAGGAGGGGGGGAGAGGCCGGGGGACGAGGCTGTCCAAGAGAAGAATTTTTTCAGATAAGGAGAACGGGGTGGGGCTGGCTATGAGCCATTGGGCGGTCCCTCAAATATGGTATGTACAGGGTGGGGGTGGGTTGCTCCACCGGGCACTACAGGGAGCGCCACCCAGAAATAAGGGGTTGGCGCCATTCCGACAATAGCCGGAGTCCTTTAATTTTACAAACAATATAACACAAAGTAAAATAAAGTTTTAAGATATGTACTAGGCCACAGCATTGGTGCCCTCGGACAGGGCGTGTTTTGAACGTTTTCCAGAGAGCACCAGTTTCACAGCAGCCTCGAACTCACGACTGGGTATAGTGCTTCGCTTGTGTGGAGGGCGAGTCTAGCCGCCTCTAAAGCCACCCGCTCAAGAAGTCTCCATCGATGGAGTCCATGATCTTCATCGCACCAAGCGAGAGGACCTGATCAGGGTGGACCTGCTTGGGCACTTCGTAGATCAAGCCTGAGTAGCTCCCCTTGCCCTCTCCTTTGTGCTGTACCACAGACTTGGACACCTTTTGGCACTTTCCTCGTGCTACGGTGGTCTGCATAGCGCTACAAAACAGGGGCGTGCCGAGCGAAAATGACAGAAAACAGCTTCTAGGGAAAACAACCACCGGAGTCAATAACACGAAGGGCAGCACGCCGGGAATAGAGGCACTAGTCCGGCAGTATGGGAGGGACAGTGGGTGGCGCGCTTGTAGGCACACGCGGCCGGCGGAGTGTGCATAGATGTGTGTGGCAGTGCGGCAGCGAAAGTTTACCTAGCACTCCGCCGTTCATCGTTCTGAGGCTAGTTACAGGAGTTACTATAATTCCTTGTAACTAACAGCGGGGCCTCCGGTAGCGCTTAACAGGCCTACCACGGGGGCGGGAAGCGCTGTCTGGGGTGGTACGAAGGGCGTTTATACAGTGGGAGATGCGAGGGAGGCCAGAGGTAGTTTGCGCAGGAGGGGGGCAAAGCAGACGGTCACCTTCGGGAGAGGAGGAGGCCCCTCGAAGCGGGTGGCGGTACGGACTCACGGGGAGTTGAGGCATACTCAAAAGCAACTGTTAAACCGTACTCAGGTATACTCTAGAAAAAGCTGCGGTGGTAGGCGATTTCACTCAAAGGGCTTATCTTCCCGAGGCCAATACGTGACTCGTTAATTTACAAGATACGGGTACGTTTCAAAGTTTCACCAGTTATTTGGGAGTATAACCAACCGCTCCATTTGTCAAAAATTTACTTGTTCAATTAACCTGCTGGATTATACCTTAACTCCAGAATACGTTCAAAGATTACCACAAAACAGTAGACAAGATTAGACATTGCAAAACAGACATATAAGATTCTGCTATAATTACTCATTGAGAGACTCTAACTAAAGTACACATTCTTAGTTCATTTTGATGTTAATTAAACACCGTGGTGGTTATAAATTGACAGGTCTACTACACAAAGGGTTCAATTTATGAATCACTATGTGGTCCATTTCTTCGGTTGTTTGTATGCAGTCCGCCATACCCTGCAAAACACTTGCATGGCTGTCTGTGCAAGTTCAAAAACAGGCCCTGATTTGCAAATTCGTGACACTCATATAAAATACGGGCGGGCCTCTCCATTAGGGGGGGCTTTAATCCGGGTAGGGAGAGGGGGGTCCTTGCTCCAGGCAGAGGGGCATGGGTGCAGCCACGGGGGGGCTTCGGGGTTTGAAAGGAAGATGTCATCCGGAAGATGCTCAGGCGCAATATAGGGTGGGTGAAAGGGGAGACTAAGAGGTGCAAGCTGCTGAAAGATGGGGGGCAGGCAACTCACAGAACTACAGATGAAATGTAAAGGGATAAGGGAATGAAGATACAGGGAGATGATGTGCTGAATGGCTAGGGCGGTCGATCGCGTTCACGGTCAACAACCTGTGATTCTAGGCAAATGACTTAATATTAAGAAGAAGAAAAAAGGGAGTGGCCTTATGTAACGCAACTCGTTCTCATGTACAGCGCTCCGATACCTATTAAAAAAATTGCGCTACACTAAAGGAACAGTGTACAAGACCAGGAAAAGCAAACAAGAAGGAAGGGAGTTGTTCAACAGTACCAGTATTCTTTAGTGACGATGGAGCTGGAAAGGCTACAATAGCGTTAGTGCATGTATGTCAAGCAATAAGGCAGGCGTGCAGTGATGGGGGAAGTCATGGTTCATACGCAGCCTCCCTCTTGGAGCACGGTATATTAACAAAGGTATTAAGCTACAGTGCGGTGACATAGCAGTGTTTCCCCAACGCCACGAACTAAGGGTGCAGTTATTAGGAGATGGCAGCACAGCCGCATAGATAGTTATAGTCCTAGGGTCTTGCGCCAAGTCCCAGTTAATGGACTACAGTAGAACAGTGTCCTTGGAAAGAGAGAAGGTCCATTCTGGCCCCTCTGGCCTCGGGGAAGGTGTGCAAGGCTCATCGCCGGGGGTTTGGGGTGGGGGGGTAGGGAGAATGGTGAGCTCCTAACACCTTCTTCCCCCTTCCCCAGCACGCCTCCACCAATGCCGGATGGGTCAGAGGGGGGGAAAGGGGGGATTTGATAAACAGTCAGTATGGAAGATAGAGCGTTTTGAAGGTCAACACACAGAGAAGCAGTGCCCACCTGGCCTTCGGAGTAAGACCAGAGGGAAGGAGAGGTATATTACAGTGGGTAGCCATACTACTAACGATATACACGCCTAGGGCACAACACTATGTGGGTGGCAGAAGGTGGACAACGGCGGAGGTCTGCATGTACGGTTGACAAGGGCTTGTGCGACAAAATCTGGGTACAGGTGGTGCGAATAAGAAGGCTAACATGTTGTTTCTATTTTAGATTATAAGCAAGGAAGCAGTCCATTCGGACGGAGAAGGGGCTGTGTAAACTGAGCAAAAGTGATGTCAGTAGTGGCGGAGGTCACGGACTGGGCAAAGGGAGCAGGAACAAGCATAAGGGGTCGTGGACTGGAACAGAAGGTAAGTTTGAAAAAATAGGATGGGCGGCATGCATCAAAGTATAGGGAACACCGCCAAGACAGTGCTGGGGGGTACCGTAGCAAGCGTAGGCACCACTGTGGCCAGGCACATTGGCATAAGTTTGGGTTTAATAGCTACCACACACAAGAAACGTACCCCATCCACATGACCCCACATTGCCACATACAACAGCCACCGTGGTGCAAGGCTAACGCCATTTTCAATTTTACGTCAGCCACAAAAAGGGGAGTGCTCCAGAACATGTCGGGGCAATGGTGGGAGACGAGGGACTAACTCACAGCATTACGCTGGATCTCGCAGCGAATGAGGAGGCTGGACCTAGCGGGGGTGCCCCAGGAGTTGAGTACCTCGGCGGCCAGGATGCACGGCAGCTTTGGGCTTGCTTTGCTGCAACGGCAAAAGCAAAGAATTGGGAGGGGTGGTGTGCTGGATTGCTGATGTGCTTTGACTGAGTGTGCCCTGGGCTCCTGCTAATCAGGTACCCAGGGCCTATGTTCTTTCCCTAAAACTGCATTGAAGCCTAATCCCAATTGGCATCTCTGGCCACAGGTCAGCCCCTGGTAAATGGCACCACAGGTACCCAGGGCACTGTGACCAGAGAAGGCCTCTAAGGGCTGCAACACTTATTGTGCCACCCTTAGAGGTCCTGTACCATTACACACACACACTGCCTTTGCAGGCTGCGTGTTTTGGTGCAGAACAAAGTGAAGAGTCGACATGGCACACATCTCTGTGTGCCATGCCTACACCCCACTGCCCTGGCATAGATCAGTCACCCCTCTAGCTGGCTGCACTATACCAGTGGTGAGGGCACAGGTGCATGAGCCCTGTACCCCGACAGTGTCTAAGTCCATTCTTAGACATTGTAAGTGCAGTGCTGCCATTAAGAGTATATGGTGCTGGGAGTTTGTCATTACGAACTCCACAGCACCATAATGGCTACACTGAAAACTGGGAAGTTTGGTATTAAACTTCTCAGCACATTAAACCCACACTGATGCCAGAGTGGGATTTAATGAAAAATGCACACAGAGGGCATCTTAGAGATGCCCCCTGAAAACTAACCCACTTCTAGTGTCCAGGCTGAGTGGCTGCTTTCAGCTGCCACCACCAGACATGTTTCTGGACCCCCGGGTTGAGAGCCTGCTGCTCTCTGGGGCCTGAAACAATGCACATCCTGGGACGAGGTGCCAAGCCTCCTCCCCCAGGATGGGCAGGGTTCACGAAGGTGAAGCTTCAAAGGCTTGCCGCCTTTGTGAGCTTCCCCAGGCCACTTGCTGCTCTCAGCAACTGGTCCCCACTGGTTCTGACCCCCACTTTGGGCAGGAGAACCGGCGGGAAAAACAAGTGAGGAAGAGAGGTGTGCCCACCTCTGCCAACTCCACCCCTCAGGTGGGGGAGGCGAGGTGAAGCACAACCCTCAGTCCACGCCATCTTGAAGATGGGGGGACTCAGCCAACCAGGGACAGGCTCATGCCCCCCCTCCCACTGGAGGGTGGCATAATAGGGGGTGTACCCACCCCAGGGAAGGGACCCATTGGTCCCTGCCTTTTACCTACCTGTAACGCCCCTAAAATCTAGTATTTAGGGGCATCCCTGAACCTTGCTTCCTCAGACAAGAAGAAACTGCAACAAGAAGAAGGACCGAACAGCCATGCAGCAGCTAACAAGAGGAAGACGCCCACTGACTTGGCCCCAGCCCTACCGGCCTGTCTCCCCCTCGAACCTGCTCCTGCGAAATCCCGGTGTGTCCTGCAGCCAGCAACCTCGAAAACCCCGGAGGACCTGCCTGCCTTCAAGCACAAAGACTTTGTCTCCCGTGAACACCAGATTTGTTCATCTGCAACCTCTGGCTCCGGCCGGACACCGCGGATCCGCCTCACTCTGCACCCGCCGTCCACGGCCCGAGCTCGAGTGGGCAAACACCACGAGGAGGTCACCCCGGCGATCCTGACCCGAGATCCGGCGACCCCTGACCTGCCTTAAGCCTCCAACCAACGCCTGCAGCCTAAATCCAGAAGGTCCCCCCAACCGCGACCAGGAGCTGGTAAGAAGATCCGACCCCAAAAGGCACCCCTGCACCCGACGCCCCACGGCCTTGTGTGCCCAAATCAACGGTGCCTAGCCAACCCCTAACTTCCCAGCTTACCTCTCGAAGTGGTGGTCGCACCCAGAAGACCTTCGTCCCTGAGCCTGCAGTGCCTTTGCAAACCGGAAGTTCCCCATTGAAACCAACAGGGCGCCCGACGTCGAAACAGCACCCTGCACCCGGCCTCCCTAGTGCCGCTGAGGGTGCACCTTTGGTGCTACTTTGTTTCCCCATTTGCCCTGAGCTAAAGTCCAGGAGCTTTGCTCCCACAGCCGAGTGGCCTGCTAGCCAGCAGCCACCAACCGGAGGCCCCCTATCCCCCATTCGATAACATTGGGCCTCAGCACTCTGCACCCGGCCGCCCTAGTGCCGCTGAGGGTGTAACGAGAGTGCATTGTTCCTGGGGGAACCCTTGTTCTAACCCCAGAAGCTCAACTCCAAAGACCGATTACTTACCTGGTAACCGTTAACTTCATTTCTCTCCATAGGAATCCATTGACTGTTTTTCTCTGAAAAATGTTCTAAGTGTGGAGTTGATTTGTATGGAAACCTGAAAAATAACAATTGTGCAAAAGTGATTTTACTTACCTTTCCTCTAGGAAATGTCCCAGTGTGATATCTAGGCATATCACGCTGAGTAGAAAAAGTAATCTCAAAAGTAACGTAAAAGTAACTTACCTGTAATTTTCATTGCAAAGTTGATACAACGTATATGTACAGCATTTCACAGTATTGCATTAACAGTAATTCAAACTGTAACCATTTCAAAGTACATTTACAATTGCATTTCAAACTGTATATTTACTGCAAAGTATTTATCAACTTACCTGTGCCAGGCTTGCCTGGTTCTAGAAAATAAAATAACTAAAAGAATATTTTTATAGAAAAACAATTGGTCTGCAGTTCAGTCTTTGAGTGTGTGAAATCATTTGCTGACTGAGTGTGTACAACAAATGCTTAACACTGTCCTCTGATACTGCCTTACTGCTCGACCACACTACCACAAATAGAGAGTGAGGTGCTATCTAACTTTACCTCTGCCTACCTTTGGGGTTCCACTGGACTCTGTGCACACTATACCTCACTTTGGTATAGTATATACAGAGCCAGCTTCCTACAGGAGGGAGCTGGCAATGGCTCAAATGCAAGCACCCGCCCCCGAAGGTGGTGGACAATGCAAGGACATGGAAGAGTTGCAAGGGGAAGTTTTTACAACTAATGGCCATACTTACGCATTGTCACCGGGGGAGAAGCGGTGTATGGAAAAGAAGGTGAGGGGGAGGGGCGGGTGTGTCGCAAGAGCAAACAAGCATTGGCATAGCCAATAGGTCTCGCCTTTGGAACCTTATAAGTATTTAGTTATGCAGTACAATATCCTTGGTGCAACAACATCATCTGTTGCATGGCTAAACACTTATAAGGTCCCAAAGGCGAGACCTATTGGCTATGCCAATGCTTGTTTCCATAATATTTAAAGCACTAAAACAGTGTTTTGCGAAAAGGCATAATCCCAAATGTGAGCCACCTTTTTAGGACGCCAGGCTAATTTTTTATCCCAATCCATTCCGACCCTGTATGTATCCAAAACTCCTCCGTGTAAAAGCCACACAAAGAGCATGAATGGGGTAGGAGGGGGAACAATGTCGGAAACGTCCGCCGATTCCTTGTTTAATTAACAGAGTGCCCGCTTCCTGAACTATGAAGTGTGGCGTCTTCGCAGTGGGGGAAATGGCTTGAGGCATATTTATTATACGAAATGGGCTCAAAGCTGCTTACTGTCCTTTAAAGAAGAGCGTGTAAACCTGCCAGTAAGAGATCCTGTCTGGGTGGGCGGTTAGAGCTGTGTTAGAGCGTATTTCAAAGTTATAGCGTGATGGTAAAAAAAAAAAAAAGTTACGTGTGCTCCGTGTTGGGGGTTGGGGGGGCTGAAGCGAGGAGAGAATGTCCGAGCGGCTAAGTAGATGTGCCCGCTTCGTGGCCGTCCCCGATGTGGGTGAGGAGGGGGGAATGGAGCAGACAATGTGTCCGGTTAAAAAAAAAAAAACGCATTAAAGGCATAGATGGAGGAGGGAGTGCAAAGGAGGAAGCGTCCAAGTAGATTTCTTTAATTACAAGCATTGGCCGCGCGGCCGTGAAACTGACACGGCCGCGCGGCCTTGAAAGTACTGGTGAGTAAGCGGGTTTTGGAAGTGCAAACAGTGGCTTTTGCTGGCGACCAGCTTGCGTTCACGCGAGCGTCCAGATGGCGAGGGAAGCCATATGGCGCCTGATCTCGCGTGAACGCAGGCTAGTCGCCAGCAAAAGCCACTGTTTGCACTTCCAAAACCCGCTTACTAAAACTCTCGCCAGAGCAGCGCATGCGCTGGCTCAGGCGAGACCTAAAAAGGCTAGGATGCCACCGGAAGACATAAGAAGGGCAATGACAGGGGATGACCCGGCGGCAGCAACAGCTGTTTTGCGGGCATCAGTGCCAAGTAGGCGAATGGGAGAGGACAAAGACCAGTCAAACAGGGAGGGGTCATTAACACCGGAAATTGGTCCTTGGGTGAGTTTTCTGAGGTGATGCGGAGACTTTTCAAGCATTGGCACGGGCAAACTGGAAAAAGCAATGCTGAGGAAATAGGGGGCGGGAACGGGATCACGGCAGGCGGAGCACAGGATGAGTCCCCAATCGAAGTCTGGGAGGGGGGTGTTAAGGAGCATAGGGTACACAAAGGGATAGGGAAGAAAGTATCCGAGCGGCCGGTTAAAGGTGACACCATTACACCTGGGAAGGCTTCCTTGACAAGTGCATCACAAGCTAGCGATACAAACACCACAACATCCAGTACGGTCATGGGTGGTGGGGCCTAGCGGGACACGCTCGCAAGCATGGCATATCCCACTGGAAGTTAAAGAGATAGTTTGGAAGAGAGAATTCATAGATATTTTCACTTTGCTGGAACATGTGCGCAGGGGGGCAGACACATTACGGGGATCCGGGCACAGCAAAGAGAGCAAAGATAGGAAAAGGATCAGGCCAGAGGAGAATATTACCAACTGGTTGGATGCATTTGCGTTACTGGCAGTCATCATTTTAGAAAACTTTCCGGAACAAGGTCCACCATTGAGTAGGTACAACCAAGCTATCCTGGATAGGTTCAGGCGCTATGGAGGCATGGGTTGGCTTCAATATGATTTAGACTTTCGCCAACGCATGGAAGAGACACCATCGATGTCTTGGGATCAAAGAGAGGCGGATGAATGGATGGAGCAGATGGGGTCCAAGGCAGGTTACGGTTTAGGGTTAGCCGGGGCAGGAGTTGGTATACAGCAGTGGAACACACCACTATGGGGGCAGGGTTGGCAGGCAAGCAACACGCAGGCACACTCTTTGGCAAAAGCTCAATCCGGATTGGGTCAACAGCTATTGTCAAGCTTCCCACAACAGCAGGTGGGACAGGTGCAGACTCAACCCGGGATCACTTATACAGCTAGTGGAATGGTTGGGGGTTCCCAGCAGCAAGGAACAGGAATTGGTCCTGGTCAGCAGTCCTCTTTGGGGGGCGTGGGACAGCCCCATACTTGGCTAGGTCCCATGCAGCAGCAGTCATGTGGAGGACAAACACTACAACAACAATGGGGGACAGCAGGACCACAGTTGAGGCAAGAAGGGCCTAGCCAACAGCTAGGCACTTTTTTCCCAAATTTCTCCATGCAGGCTGGGGGCCAGTTGCCACATGGCAGCAATGGACTACCAAGTTCGCAGTTCAGCGGGGGCAATGATCATCAGCCCATGCCAACCGGGGGCTCCCGGCTGGCTCGGTGCAGGTTCCATCAGGGCAGCAAGGAGAGCAATGTCAGGGTGGCAACACCAACTACCCAGGGCCCCGTCCCAGGCCACGTACAGATCATGGGGAGTCACCAGCAGCCGCTCCAGGAGCAGCTGCAGTCATTTCGAACAACAAAAGTGGCAGACGGATTTAAGCAGGTGCTGCAGCGTAGACCAAGGGATAAAACCTGTCGCCTGTTCAATGCAGGCAACTGCACCTGGGGGCTGCAATGCAAATTCCGACATGGGTGCTCACGGTGCAGTGGAGACCATCCCGTTTTTTCATGCAAAGCCCACGCTAGACCTACACCGGGCGCCACTTTCATGGGTCAGCCATAGTTGGAGTCCAGTAACAAAAGGCCCACCCCCAATAAACTTTGAGATGCTAGCAACACTTTTGAATAATTACCCAAAGGAAGAGGAGAGGGAACTACTTTTTTGGGGTTTCAAAGAGGGGTTCAAAATACCTTACAGTGGCCCTTTAGCAGGCAGGTCATCTAGGAACCTTCGCTCAGCGGAGGAACTGCCAGAAACAGTTGCAGAAAAGATCCAAAAAGAGCTGCAACTAGGTAGAATAGCAGGCCCATTTGACACCCCCCCTAAACAATTTTATTGTCTCTCCACTAGGTATTGTCCCTAAAAAGGAAGCAGGTAAATATCGGAGGATCCACCACCTCTCTTATCCCAAAGGCAACTCAGTAAACGACTGGCTATGCCAGGATGGGTGTTCGGTCTCCTATGCTACATTTGATGAAGCCATCGAACTAGTCAGGGAGGCGGGGACAGGAGCCCTCATGGCGAAAGCCGATGTTGAATCAGCTTTCAGGCTGTTGCCAGTGCATCCCGACAGCTTTCATTTGCTGGGGTTCCAGTTCAATGGAAAGCTGTACTATGACATGTTCAATTTCATGTGCTTATTTTGAGGCATTTAGTTCCTTTTTAGAGTGGGCAACAAACAAGGTACAGCCGGTAGGTGGCAAGCTCCATTATCTAGATGACTTCTTGTTTGTAGGCAAGGCAAACTCCCACGAGTGTGCCCAAGCATTGGCAGCATTCAAGGTCACGTCGCAAGGATTAGGAGTACCATTGGCTGCAGAGAAAACAGAAGGCCCCACAACTAAGCTAACATTTTTGGGAATCAAGTTGGATTCCTTGGAAGGGGTGTCACGCCTCCTAGTTGAGAAGGTACAGGACTTTGCAGCAGCTACTGAAAAGGTATTAGCAAAACAGAAAGCAACATTAAGGGATATCCAAGAGTTAATTGGTAAGCTCAATTTTTCATCCAGGGTCATTCAGGTGGGGAGAGTTTTTTCAAGAAGGTTGGCAGTGGCTACAGCAGGCATTACTCAGAAACATCACTTTGTAAGGTTGAGTGGGGGGGGGGGGGCTAAAACAAGACTTGTGGATGTGGCTGTCTTTTCTGCAGGGTTTCAATGGAGTTAGAATATGGCCAGCACCATGGACAGCAAATGAGTGGTTGCATCTGTACACAGATGCTTCCAGGCGGGGGGGGGGCGCTTTGGGGCAATATTGGGTTCCGCCTGGTGTGCCAAACAGTGGCCACCTGTTTGGCGGAAATGTGGCCTGACAGGGAATATCACGGCATTAAAGCTCTTTCCCATTTTGGTGTCATTGTTACTCTGGTCGGATACCTTGGCTAACAAGAAATTAGTCATCAGGTCAGACAACATGGCAGCCGTCCACGCAATTAATATACAGGCGGCGTCATGGCCCATTGTATTGAGCTTGTTAAGGCATCTGGTGAGCACGTGTCTCCAGTACAATATCGAGATAAGAGCAAAGCATGTGCAGGGGGTTCAGAACAAGGCAGCTGATGCTCTTTCTTGCTTGCAGTGGGAAAGGTTCCAGGCAGAATGGCCAGAGGCGCAGAAGGAAATGATGCCCTTCGAAGAGGAATACTGGAAAGTAATGCATTAGAAGTTCAACTACAAGGCATGGCGGAGAAGGCTCTGGCTGTTGGAACAAGGCAACGGTACCGGCATTGTGTGGAGACTTTTCTGAACTTTACAGCTGACGTTTCCGATTTTCCAAACAATTTTCAGAAACTGGTGATGCGAGTCAAACAGTTTGTGGTATGGGCCAGGGGAGCCAGTAAAAATTCGGATTGACCACCTCCCTTTAGTGTGCCACTCTGACTTTGAAAGTACACTATTTTGTTTAACTTTTTCACTTGCCTTTTTTGGGGCTTTTCGCATTAGCGAACTAGTAGCCACAGCCAAATGAGATAAAAGCAGCAGGGCCCTGTTGGTTAAGGACATATGCTTAGGCATACACAAGGTATCCTTACGGGTGAGACACTCTAAGACAGATCAAGTGGGAAGGGGACAGTGCATTACACTGAATAAGATGGAGGGGCACAGCCCATATTGCCCAGTTAAGCTTCTGGCAGGGTACATGGAGGAACGGTAGGGGGTCAACGGCGACGCATACCTTCTCACCCATAAAGATGGGACTCCTGTAACACTTTATCAGTTTAAAAAGGTGTTAGCGGCAACAGTCCAAATGGCAGGGCTCCAAGGGCATCACTATACTACACATTCCTTTCGCATTGGGGCAGCAACCACAGCCTTCCAGGAGGGGATGTCGGCAAACGCAATAAAATGAATAGGAAGATGGGAATCAGATAGGTTTCGGGTTTACATTCGCCCAAAACACTCAACAGATAAATGATTATGAGGCAGGTTTGGGGGAGCGAGTGTTTTTTAGGTGACGTTACC
This sequence comes from Calotriton arnoldi, assembly GCA_963921515.1. Classification (NCBI taxonomy): domain Eukaryota; kingdom Metazoa; phylum Chordata; class Amphibia; order Caudata; family Salamandridae; genus Calotriton; species Calotriton arnoldi. The sequence goes on from CAWUFW010000725.1 coordinate 1,131,511, forward strand.
ACACTTATGTACACCAAGTTTATACTTGTAATAAAGGGTTTATTAACTACTCATTACTCAACCTTTCTGTGCTTCTGTTCTACTCCACAGAGTGTAATACCGTGTGGGTCGTCGGGCACTCTTACGTGTCCAGGGCTGCAAACAGAGCTCGCAACAATGGGTGGAATGCAGCATTCCTGTTTCAACGTACAAGTTTGCAATGGTTTGGAAAGCCAGGGTTACACTGGAGAGAATTGGAGAGTGTCATTCAAGCGTGCCACACCCAGTCAAAGGACCCGGATGTTTTAGTAATTCATCTAGGGGGAAATGACCTTCCAGTGATAGGGAGGGGTAATCTAGTTCGCATGCTAAAGAAAGATCTCACCAATTTAGCCAGGAGCATGGATGCCACAGAAGTTGTATTGTCTGAGATCATTCCCAGAAGGGTATGGGCTGGTGCTCGCTCCCAAACGGGCATAGAATTGTCAAGGAGGAGGCTCAACAGCCTCATGGCCAAATTTCTCTGGGGGGCAGGTTTAGGCAGCATTAGGCATAGCCTAATTAACCTGCGGCAGCCACACTATTACAGTGCAGATGGGGTGTACCTATCTGAGACTGGGACAGATGTCCTGCTATGGAATATATGAGCGGCATTCAATGCAAGGGGCTGTTGGTAGTTTTTGAAGAATTGGGGCCACAGGGATGGCGGGGGAGGGGGGGCCTCGCTGGCAGCAAAAGCTCCCAGCGAGGCATGTCGGTACTTACAAAGCGATCCTACAAAAATAAAACAGGTTGTGAAACGGAAACAGGCCACAAACGGGACAGTCAGGACCTAGGGGGTACTGGCAAGCTCCCCCAATGGCCTTTGTTCAGGAGAACCGGAAGTGAACAATTAAGTAGATAATTAAGGGCAGAGCCTGTGGCATGGAAAAGTTGGGTACCGGTTACCGGGTCACCTTCGCAGAGATGGGTGGGGGAACGTTCACCCATGGTCTGGCAAGCTAGAAGCACATATGCTTGCCCACGTAACAAAAGTTTGGACACACCGGAAGTGAAAAGTTGGTCGGGTTGGAAGCAAACGCTTACCCAGAAGGAGATGTGTGGACACTGGAAGTGAAAGGTCACCCGGCCGGATCGGAAGCAGATGCTTACCCGGGGAGTGTGTGGACACCGGAAGTGAAAAGGTCATCCGGTTGGGTTGGAAGCAGGGGCTTACCCAAGGAGAGTGTGTGGGTACCGGAAGTAAAAATGTTACCCGGTCGGGCTGGAAGCAGACGGTTGCCCGGAGTGAAACAGCCCTGCCAAGTATCACGCATCAGGCGTTAGACTAACGCATTTCAGTGTGGTGAGCCGCATCACCGCACTGAAATGCATTGTCACGCATTTATAGAGCCCCAGCTGTCCGCAGGAGCGCTGCTATTTAGCAGCTCGTCTGAGTGCCAAAGCTCTTAGCTTGGGGGTTGCTGGCTCAACTCATGGCAGGCTACAATGTTTTACCCGCCACAGGCAATCACTAACGTCAGGTCGCGAGTCTGTCCCCATGATTTACTTTGCCCAATCACTATAGGCGCCGTGGGCGGGCGCAGCATATCAGTTCTTTGGCAGCTGCGCACTTTTAGCCGCTGCTGCAGCTCGCAACATGCGGCCCGGTCGGCGTAATGATTCGGCCGTTGTTGGAGAGTGGTGGAGGTGCATGAATGCCTCAGCAGCCACCCTGCAGTCAAGTGCAGCCAGTGCTAGGCGAGTCGGCCATCGGAGTGTCCGATTATCTGGATTCCGGTCGAGGCTCTACCCAGAACTGTGCCAGTGCAGTCATCAGGTAGCCCAAACCATCAATGGAGTTCTCAGCCGTAACAGAGTGAGTGAAGTGTTGCGCATTGTTTCTTCTCCCTGGCTTCCAACAGCATCTCCGTGAATGAACTCTGTAGGCATCGCGGCAGGCCCAGCCCTCAATGCTTAATTATTACACATATCAAGCCAACCGCCTATCTCAGTGAGTGTACCTTTAAGGTCTTTTAACATTCTGGACCGGCAGGCAGTTTGGCCAGGGGCCTGGTGCCTATATTTGTCTGGCCTCGGGTTAATATCCTGCTGCGCAGTGTTGGCCCATGTGTCTTGAGCAGTTTTATAGATAGCGCGAACTCGACCGGGAGATGTTTTTTGCAGCGCTACTTTGTGATGAGGTAAGGCACCTGTAATGTGCGCTCACTGACAATTCCATTGCAGCTCATTTAAACGTTTGAGCTGCTTTGCTGGACTGATAACAAAGAAGCCGCTCCTGTTCCCCAGCTTCATATCGTAAGCAGGAGCCCTTGTAGCTTTCTTCAGCCTGTCCCACTGCTCTCCTTTCCGTGCCCTCGAAGCCAGTAAACTGTTTGCTACATAATTACCGAGAGGAGTGGTGCATATTTTGCTTGCTTGCCCCCTTCCAAAACAGGATGTACTAGATGGAGCAACACATCTTTGACTGAACAATAAGCACGTCAAAACAAGCCTGGAGAAGGAGGATAAAGCTGATTTACAAAATAACAATTAAAATAATGCAAGCACTAGCAATGACCATAGGTCTGCTTTTTTTAATCAACACTGTTTTCATTGATTGGCGAGTTTGTCCATGTGAGTGTCTCTGGGGGTATGTGTGAATGTTTGTGTATCTGCATAGATGTATGTATATATGAGCACGCCATTCATGGATGGTTGAATGCAAGAGTAGATGAGGTATTGGTGTGTGGGTGCATAAATGAATGAAAGTGTGCGGCTGAGTGCATGGATAAGTGAGTGAATATAAATAAGTGCTACTTGGATAGATTAGTGGATGTATAGAAGAATGCATGGAGTGATATCTATGCATGAGCAGTTTAATGGGTGAATAAGATAACAAGAGTGCATGGATGGACAAATGAGTGAGCAAGTAGATGAGAGAATGGATGCCTATAAATAAGTTAGTGAGTGCATGGGAAGATAAGTAAGTGGATTTAACTCACTCGCACCTGCACTCATAAAACCACTAGCAAACGTACGCCAGCAACCTCATTCACACCTCACTGCCACATGCACCAGTACTTTCCTCGCACCTGCAATGGAAGTTGCAAAGTATTCTCATTTGCGCCTCACTCACGCAACTGGAACTTCCGCCAGTAAGCTCACACTCACCTTGCTCACACCTTTACTGTCACTTGTACCAGCACCTGCACTGGCACTTTAACTCTCATATGCACTCACATTTGGACAGGCATCATTAATCTCTCTCACAGCAGCGCTGACCTCTGCTCTGGCACTAGCATTCACCCCTGCTCTCCTACTTGCAGTCACAGCTATTCTGACACTTGCACCATTAACATCTGGTCACTGCTAGATGATTTGAATAAAATTCATTGGTGGCTTCATGCAGCGTCTCAGTCTCTTGCAGCCACACTCACTGCAGAGTGATGGAGGACGGTGATTCCTAATCCTCAAAGAGCAGAAATATCTCTAGGGAGACTCCTGGTAACTTTGATTCCACCGACTACCAATGTTTTGCAATTTAATTTCAGAATTGCATGGTCTGAGTAAACCAGCCCTGCCAAGTACCACGCATCAGGTGTTACAGTGACTGAGCTAAGCTCTGCATTGCAGTCACTGTCTGCAGTCTGCACAAAGTTGAGTTCAGCAGTGAGGCTGGCTCAGGCTCCACACTGGGGCCTTTCTCACTTCCTAGTGCCCTTCCATTTCTGGTGCTTTGCAGCATTTTTCAGATTTTCTCAGTGTTTCTTGTTGCTCAAATGGGTGTAATTTCTGATATTTATATATTTCCCTAGTCTTCATTGCTTGATTTTGCTCGCGAGAAAGTGTCACTCGTAGTTGTTAAATGTCACTCATAATTACACTGAAATTATGAAAATGTCACACATAAGCAATCTGAAACCTTGGCAGCTATGAGTGAAAGTGAAAGGTTGTGTCCCAAGGTGATAGGTCACCTGGGCAAATGGACCGGCACTGTGCTGAGCTTATGGGTCAAGGACACAGGCTCGCCTAATAAATTAAATGGTGTTTAAAGGATCGCTTGCAAGTTGAAAAATGCCTAATAAACTGCGGCCTCAATTAAAAATTTGCGAACATTCGTGACAAGAATTTTCAATTCTATTAAGGACACGGAGGCGAGGATTATGCTTCTCATTTCTTTGCATTTATTATACAGCAGCCAATAAAAACACTTTTATTTGTAAAAACTACAAATCCCATGAGCACCAGGTGCCCCATAACCATAGAGAGTATCCCTATATAAGGTCTCACTGAGGTAACCACTTCCTCTTTCTTTGTGTGATCTGTAAACCATTATGTCCAACTTCCTTGAGACAAAAAAAACAATCTTGAACAGCGTCCGTGATGAAACAGTTCTTCACGATAACCAAACATCTTGAAGCCCAACAGAGAACTTCCGGTCTTGGGGAGGAACCCCGCGTCTCGAAAAACCAGCGAATGATGGCAGCACTTCATAGGAGGGAAGACACTCCACGAAAACCCATTGAAGAAGGAAAAACTCCTTATTTGCCATTTGTATCTGTAACAAAGAGAAAAATCCGTAATAACGGTCACCCCAGAAATATTTTAAACATTAAATTCGTCAAACAGGGGGGAAATAATCAAATAGTACAATCAAGATGCAATATTATCAGTATAACTGTAAATTCATCACATATGATTCAGAATAATACATAACTCTGGGTGGGATAATCCTCGCCTCCGTGTCCTTAATAGAATTGAAAATTCTTGTCACGAATGTTCGCAAATTTTTAATTCTATGTCAGGACCGGAGGCTCCGATTATGCTTGTTCAAAGCTTAGCCACCACTACTGATGCCACATCTAAAATAGGTTTATAATAGAAAGACTTAAAGGTGGACTCTGTCGACCAATCAGCTGCATTCATTATATCGGTTAGACTTACTCCCAGAAAAAATGACTTAGACACCATTGCCCCTCGAACAGAATGAGCACCAAATCTGGAGACATCAATGCCTGCTTCTCTCATGAGCCAACGCACCCATCGAGATAAGGTGGCTGGGGTCACCGGGCGAAAAGGTTTTTGTAAAGCAATAAACAGTTGTCCATGCAAATTTGAACGAAATTCAGCTGTACTCACCTCGTACGCTTTAACACACTGAACCACACATAATTTCGGATTATCCGGAAAAGCTGGATAAGACACTGATGTGGTATTGCACTTGGTACGTCTGGAGATAGTAAAAGAAACCCCGTCAGGGGAAAAATGACGTCCTGCCAAATCCAAGGCCCGGATATCAGATACTCTTTTGTAAGAGACCAAGCATAACAACATAGCCAGCTTGGCGGAAAGCTGTTTCTGTGACAAGTACTTGTTAGCGGGCCATTTTTCTAGGAATCGTAGCACAACTGTGACGTCCCATAGGAACGAGTATTTTGGACACGGAGGCTTGACCATCCGAATGCCCCTAAGCAGTTTGCAAACCAAGGGATGTTCCCCCACTGGTTTGCCATCCAGCTGAACATGCCCAGCCGAGATAGCAGACCGAAAGTTATTGACCGTTCTGTACGCGAGGCCAGATGACGCCAGGGAGGCTAAGTAATTCATGACCATGGAGACATTTGCTGTAGTGGGATCGACGTCCCGTTGAGCACACCAGCTACACCATTTGTCCATGCTGAAGAATACCGCTTGTGGGTGTTAACAGACCATGCCTGTTTAATGAAGTCATGAGCGTCTCTCGAAAGCCCTGGGATCTCCCATCTATCCCTGAAACTCGCCATGCTACCAGAGGCAGTTGTCCTGCTTCTACTAAGGGATGAGGGGCCTTCTGAGGGTCCAGCAATAGGTTCCATCTCTGTGGAAGGAGAATTGGCGCAGCACACGACATTTCCAGGATTACCGGGAACCAAGCTTGTGCTCTCCACAACGTTGTGACTAGAATCAGCTCTGCTCGCTGGTGCCTGGTTTGAGCCAGAACTCTGGGTATCATTACAAAAGGAGGGAAGGCATAGCAAAGGGCTGGAGGCCATGTCTGAAGAAACGCGTCCGAGGCCTTCGCCTCTGGATCTGGACGCCAACTGTAAAATTCCGGCAGTTGTTTGTTCAGACGTGACGCAAGCTAATCCAACTGGCAAGGGCCCCATAATTGATTCAGAAAACGGAAAACTCGGGGGTGAAGCCTCCAATCGCTGTAATCCCGCAGATAACGAGAGTGCCAATCTGCTACCTCGTTGCTGCGTCCCGGGAGGTATTCCGCCACGACTGATATTCTGTGGTGCAGACAATAATGCCAAAAGTCTTTGGCGATTTCTGCAAGAATTCGGGACCTCGTTCCCCCCAGTTTGTTCACATATCGGACCGCCGATACATTGTCCATCCGCAAGAGGATGCAACAGTCCGTCTTCTGAGGGGAGAGACTGCGAATCGCTAACGAGCCTGCCAGCAATTCCAGGCAGTTGATGTGTAGGGAGAGCTCCTCCTGAGACCACCGACCCCCCGTCGAAAGCGGACCGCAGCGGGCTCCACAGCCCCAGCGGCTGGCGTCCGATTCGATCACTACCTCGGGTCTGGATCCGAATATGGCTCTGCCATTCCACGACTCCATGTGGTCTAACCACCACAACATTTCCAACCTCGCTTCCTCGGAAAGAGGAATCCGTTCGGCATATCCGAGGCCTTTGCAGAGATGTTGAATCTTTAAGCGTTGGAGTGCACGGTAGTGAAGGGGTCCCGGGAAAATGGCTTGGATCGAAGAGGCCAACAGACCCACCACTCTGGCTATTGACCTCAAGGATGCAATCTGCCTGTTCACAATCAATCTCAATTCCTTCTTGATTGCCCTGATCTTTTGTGTGGGGAGGAGAAGCTGGCAGCTCCGAGAATCGACTTGGAAGCCCAGAAACTCGATAGATTGTGTGGGTGACAGAACGGATTTCTGAGGGTTCACCACGAAACCCAGGCTCTGAAGTAAATCGATGGACCACTCTAGGTGCGTGGTCACCAGTTGGGGGCAGCGAGACATGATAATGATGTCGTCCAGGTAGACGATTAACCGAACCCCGCGCGCTCTCAAGGATTCCACTACTGGACGAAGGAGTTTCGGGAAGCACCATGGTGCTGACGAAAGTCCGAAGGGAAGGACCTTGTATTCATAGTAAACGCCCTGCCATAGAAACTGAAGGAACTGTCGTGAGGGGCGTAGATGGGTACGGAAAGATACGCGTCTTTCAGGTCCAGGCGGACCATCCAATCCCCTTCTTGCAGAAGGTCTCGTAGTAAATGGATGCCTTCCATTTTGAAGTGACGGTAAATAATCCACCCATTGAACTCTTTCAAATTCAGAACTAATCTGGACCCGCCCCCTTTTTTCTGAACTAGGAAAACATTGCTGATGAACACTCGAGGGTGGGGCTGAGTGGCAACGATAGCTCCCTTCTTCAGGAGGGATTGGATCTCGTCCGTAATAAAACTCTGTTTGTGACGGGAAAAATGTATGGGAGGAGGAAGGGAGTTCTGGATGGGAGTATCGTACAGTTCTAGTTTGTACCCCTGAACCGTCTCCAAGATCCAAGCATCTTTTGAGATCGTTTGCCAGACCTGTAGGAAAGAGTGAATTCGTCCAACCAGCACCACCTCTGAACACAAGATGAGTCTCACCTGTATTTCCGGTGTCCTGGTGGTTACCCTGGTTGCCACCGAACCTGCCCTTTCGGAATTGGTTCCTCGCTCTTCTGGAGGGGTAGAAGGAGGCGTTTCCGGAGTTGGGGTCTTTATACCCTCCTCTCTAATGTTGTTGGCCACGTGGGGCGCCTTGATTATATCCTCGGCGGAACGACCGCCCTCGATTTCGTCCGGTCCTGGTGAAAACCGGTCGGAAGGCGCGCTTCAGGGACTCCTGCGCTTTATCCAGGCCACTGAAGGTGGCCACGAATTTGGTCAGTTCCTTCAAAAATGGCTGGCCGAAGAGAAGACCCTGGGCCACGGGTCCCTCCTCCGAGGAGGACAACTCCGCTAATTTGGGGTCCAGTTTGAGGAGGATAGACCGTCTCCTCTCACTGGACATGGCGCAGTTGGCGTTGCCCAGCTGGCATACTGCTCGTTGCGCCCATCCGATGAGATCATCTGGGTCTACTGGAGTCCCGGACTCCTTGGCATAAAACCCCATCTCCAGGATCTTGGTCAATGGCCCTGATAGGTCGAGTAATTTATCTTGGCATGACCGCCAGGCGCGATCTATGCCCTTCTTGGGGTCTTTCGAATATTTCTTTAGGTAGGTCAACATCGTGGGATCCACTTCGGGGGGGGGGGTCTCTGCAACTCGTGCCGCTAAATCCGGTCTCAGGCATTCCGACCGAAGTCGTGCCCTGACGTCCTTATCAAAAGCGCGTCGGAGGTGCGATTGCACATAATCCGACACCTGCTGCGGCGGGAGCCATGCTGTAGAGTTAGGGTGGACTATGTCCGCTGGTTCGAATGTGAGTAGTTTAGGCTGTGGGGGTGGGACTCAATGTGGTGTTCTTTCCTGGATTTCTTCGCCGGTCTGGGAGCTTCCTCCTGCTCTGAATCCTTGTCGGATGAGGAGTCTCCATCCTCTCCTTGGATGGACTCCGTAGACTCAACCGGCGCAATGTACGCGTGGTCGTTGGCCAAGGCCCTGGAGAGCCGAGCGAAATCCTCTGTATGAGGGTTGGAACCCTTCTTTTCACTGGTCTTTGGTCAGGCGCTTGCGGCCGGGAGCCACCCTTGCTGAAGTGCGTAGCTATTTAAATGGCGCTTGAGAGGTGCAATCGCTCGCACTAACGCTGAATTGACTGAGTGTTGCACCCCAGCATCTAAGGCCTCCATGAGGTCCTGCTCCAGCGAACCAGCCGGTTCTGATCCAAAATAATCCTCCTCATAAAAGTATTCGGCCATTGTGCAGAGCTACAGTAATAGGCCACCAAGAGTGCGATGATATGAGGTTCACTCAGTCGCCAGGAGGAGTCACGGGGGAGAGGATCAACCCCAGGCAAGCTAGCAGGTGTATTAACTGTTATGTGGTGGAGGGAGGGCTTGCCAAACCTCTCTAGACAGAGCCTATGCACGATTTTACTGCCCTCCGCGACCTGTAAGCATCGGGCGTCACCGGGGGCTGCAGACGGGCAAAATCACTTTTATAAAAATCGGAGCGTTTTCCCGCTTTGTTCACCAACGCTAAAACCCTATCTGGCCAATGCGCAAAATGGCCGTTGCGCATGCGCGGTATCGGCCGCCCGTTGCAATCGAGAGAGGACTCAGTGCGAACGAGCGACGCGCGGTCCTTGCCCCCGCACTCCCACTCCACCTGTACACTGGCGCGGGCATAACGCGCCCGGCCGGGGAGGCAAAAGCGCTCCCCCAACGACGGCGACCGAATCGACACCAGAAATCGGGCAAGTACCCGCAATAGGCACACGCTGAATAAGCGTACGGCAGAAAAAGGCTGTAACTGAGCAAAACACTTAGCGACAATGTCAATAGCACAATAAGCACACAGCGTATAAGCACACAGCGCATATAATTATTAGCCAATGCCCAAAACCCATACGCTACCATACAATAAGAGTAGTAAGGGAACTGGCTGCGGAGCAGCAAAGAAAGAGGAAGTGGCTACCTCAGTGAGACCTTATATAGGGATACTCTCTATGGTTATGGGGCACCTGGTGCTCATGGGATTTGTAGTTTTTTAAAATAAAAGTGTTTTTATTGGCTGCTGTATAATAAATGCAAAGAAATGAGAAGCATAATCGGAGCCTCCAGTCCTGACATAGAATTCTCTTCCATAAACATGAAATTGGCGTGGTCTGAATTTATTGGGATCCGGGTGGGGGGTGCCTCTGCTAAGCACCATTCGTTGCCGGGGGGATTCTTCAACTCAAAATGACCACTACATACACATGTGGTCCCGGCGGCCGGCAAAGGAAGCGGCCATTCCAGTTAATGCTGTCTCCCCGTAGAGCTCTTCCACCATCTTGAATCGGGACAAGTTCCTTCAAATGGCCTTCCATGCTTAAAAGCAACCCTCTTGGATCGGTCAGTTTCTTTCAGGATAAAATGGCGGGTGCGATTGCTGCCATATTGAATAGGTGGGTTTGCCGATAGACTGAAATGGCGGTACGGGGGCGGCCATTTTGGATGATAAATCACTTCAGTGAGAGTTCTGGCCAATGCGGCCACCGTAGAGCGGGAGCGCTTGTTTCTCAAGCGTAACCGTATCTACCGTGACCAGCAAGAAGTCGCCGCTCTCTTCAGCGAGCAGATGCTGGCATTGAAGGGTTGGTTAGTCCGTGACATCGAAAAATAGTGGGAGACTTTAAGATTGTTGTAATACGAATCACCAGTGCCTTTGGAATTGCTTTGAACAGATCGTGTATGTAATAAACATACTACTTTGAGCACCGTTTGCAGATTTTATGTTTGCCTTACTTGTAGCCGAGAAACTGTTCAGTGATATATTTCCAAAATGCGTGTATGCTGATAAGAAGTTTTATTACTCGCTTCCATACGTCTGATTCTGATCTGGTTTCGCATCTGGAAGCTACCCGTCAGGAACTTCCGCCATTTTGCTAGCCAAGAGTTTCAGAGCGCATGCGTTAACCTAGTGTAGACTGCCGAGGCCATCTCCGAGTCAGGCACCCTGAGGTAGGGAAAAAAGAGTAAAAGGATAAATGAGAACACATGCCTGATTTTAACATGGACGCCGCGGTGAACCTTATGACGCGCGGGTCAGTTGTGCGACGCGGCCATCGGCAGTCCTTTGTCTGTGTCTATCTCAGGGAGCTTCTAGACGGGCGGGTGGCACCAAACAAACAAGGCTCCTCCCCCATAGCGGCCCAATCACGTTGAGGTGACCATGAAGGCCCCGCCCCCTGGTGGCAGCAGAGCGCCGCGAAAGAGGGTGAGATTTAAAGGGGCCGCGACTCTGGCGGGACCGAGGGGGAGAGACGGGAGAGCGAGGCACGGGGCACCGGAGCTGAGCCACGGGAGCGCGCGGGCGGGACGCGGCCTGCAGCGCCGCAGGTACCCGCCATGGGGGTGGGGGAACACCTAGTGTGAGGGGAGGGGCCTAAGGGCTAGGGGTAGGGGAGCGTGGGGAGGGGCCTGCAAGTTGAGGCCTAGGGGCAGAGGAGCGCTGGGGAGGGAGTGGTGTGACCCTCTGCACACTGTGGGGGAGGGGTGGGGCGAGGGATCTCTAGGCTTCATGGTGGGGGATGGGCACAGGGGTAACATGAGGCTCAAGGTGGGTACCTCTCTAGAATGAGAGGCCCTAAAGAGAAGGGGCAGTGAGAGGCCTGAAGGAGGAGGTGTGAGGAGAGGCTTGGGGGGTGGCTGGGGAGGGAGCTGGATGCCCCCAGGAGGGGAGAGGAGCGTGCATCCTGCTTCATGAAGGCTGAGGTCTTGAATTGTGCAGAGGCGGTGTGAGCTCCCACCCGGGTGGGGCAGGGGCGAGTGCCTGTGTCAGGGCGACAGGAGGATGTTGCGATTGAGGGTCACTCGGGAGGAGAGGGTTGGTAACCGCCCCCATCTGCCTGGGGTCATTTGCTCCCACCCTAACAAGCATGGTAGTTGTGTATATCCATGAGCAGGGGAATGGCATTGAGGTGGGCTCTGTTGAGGCCTGCTCTTGGGGAGCACCTGAGAGCTGCCCAACGGGGGGAGGGGGGGGGGGGTGTTGATGACCGGTGCCAAGTTCATCCTTGTTGGGGGGGGGGTGATCTCTCGTGATTAGGATGGATGGTCTGTCAGGAGGTAGGGGAATCCATGAAGAGGGGACAGAATGAGGACCCATAGACTACTTTGAGAGTAGTTTGTGCTCCTGAGAAGAAGGGCGTGAGTGCACCTGTTTTTTTAGCATGTGGCGTCTAGACTAGACTCCAGAGGAAATCGTGAAAATCTGTCAGTAAACAGTACAATTCCAACTGCTACTGACATTAATCATAAAGTGAGAGACTTTTGAGTCTTAATACGTCTAGGCATTTGTCCATTCAACTTAATGGAGGATTTTTTCAGTGGGAAGGTTATGGTCCCAGAATGAGGCAGATTTTGCTGGTGGTGTTCAAGGATGTATAAGAAATACTAGCAAACAGGCTAGCCATGGCTGGCCTTTCTTGTCCTTTGTGCTGCAGACCCCACGTGTTTGCCAATGACCTTGTTTTACTTTGCTCCTGGCTGTTGTGTGACTAAATCAGGTGACTTGGTGCAATGTTTGGTCAAGATTTGCCAGACAGTGGGTTACGTGAGATATTCAATCAATCTTTGTCATTTTGGATACAATATGATCAATCAACAAAACACAAATAAGATAAAATTACATATTATAGTCATATAAAATTGTATTTCTTTTAGATTGGGATCAAAATAAAACCATTGGATATTTAATGATTTAAACTTTTTGCGTCACAGCAGTTGCTCGTTAATTTGCCTATGTCAATGATTAAGCTCTCAGGTACCTAGCTGTTTACAAACATTTAAAAATGGCAAATGCCACTCAAGGACTAATATTGTATTTTCATATTCTTATGGTGCCTCGATAATAACATATTCCCAACACTCAACAAGGTGTACAACCCATCTTAATCTAGGTCTTTTTGTATGCTGTACAGAAAAAATATAAAACATTCCCCAGTTTCTTCCTATTGATAACAAGCAGGACACTGAAAGGTTCTCAGTCTAAACTTTGTATACAGTGTTTGAATCTAAGGAGGACTAATATAGTCCAGACATTATTAACATTTATAGTTGCATTTCATAGATTTAAAAAAAACCTAAAAAACAGTCCATTTGTAATTGGTGGATCACTGCTCCCTTCCATGAATCTGGCACTGGGGTGCCTGTTGCTAAATCATTTGATAGACTTTAGAATCTGTGTGGCGATCGTTGCCCACACAGATTGAATTATTTACCCCATTAAGTGAGTGGAGATGACCTTAATAATGAGGCACTATCTATAGTATGAAACTGGTTCACATGTATAATAGGTGATAGATGTTGGTATAAATGTGGTGAAGTGGAGATAGAACTAAAGGAATATTTCAATGCTGTATACATTTCATACAGTTTTTTTTAATATGAATATTTTTTTTTGCGTGTTGGATTATGATGTGTATGGTATGAAGGATTATATTGTGCCTAGAGTTGTGTGGGGAAGATGTTAATTATAATTGTTCATATCTTTAGTTATATATAACATATATATGTTTGCACTCATTTATTGTTTCTTCTTTTGTTTATAGATTTGTTCTTTATATGTTCCGTTTTAACTGATAGAAAATAAATTGTATATATGTCCTCAAGAAGGTGGACTCTTAAAATTAATTGACCGAAACGTGGCGACATTTTTGTGTCATAATCTACCTCTGGACAATTTTACATGACTAATAAGTCATAAATGTACAGTGATAATTTTGGTGGATGTGTACAAATTTAAAGACCAGTTAAATTGTCTTATATGATTTCTTCTGTGGTTATGTGCTCTATATCAATTAGGGTGTATTGCCCAATATATATTTCTGGGATAATGAAGATTATTTTCAATAAAAGTATTTATTTTTGTCGACATTTGGCACTCATTGATTTTAGATCTGACTCATGATTGTATAGTGAATGACTTGATCGGAGATAAGTCAAGTGGAGTAATTGTCTAATTCTTAGTGTACCTAGGGGATTTTTTTGGGTATTTGCAGATCAATTGGCCTAATCTTATTGGTAAAATCTGACGGAGAAAGTCTTAGAATGGCTTGTACTGGCCTTTTTAAGACAATGCTATGATTTTCAGGCAGAGTGGCTATATTTTCTTTGACGTTATTATTTTGGAGGAAACTTTACTATTGTCTGTAAATTGTTTTTAACAGTAATGCAGAACCATTTGTTAATGCCTCTATTCAGGGAAGGGTACTAAAGTAATGCAGACTGGGAAGTAGAAGATGTACGCATGAAAAACTGAAAGTCGTTTTGACTAACTATCTGTTGGGGCCAAGCTATGCGCGGTGGTGCTCAGAGTTACAGCGCAGGTGTTGGTGGGCAAGAGTGAGCTTTACATGTTTTCAGCTCATTATCACCATATCCCTGTGTTTTACAACCTGGCAGCAGAAAAATAATGTACACGGTGCTTAACCCATGCTTTGCTGCTTTTGATAAATAGGTTGTGTATTAATCCATAGACATGTACCATTTGCTTCCTGAAGAATATCAGTGCTGTGGTTTAATAATATTGATGCAATTGAAATTATGAGAATCATCAGCTGGATCAGGACGAACTGGCTCAAAATGAACGGGAAGAACACAGAGTTCATGGTTTTTAGAACTGATAACTCGATCTGGACCAACCACGGGTGGCCGGAAACCTGTGGTATTTTACTGGTTCCGGCAGCTACGGCTAACAAGCATTTGCAATGCAATAGGTCTCGCATTTACGCAAGTTTGAGCTATTGGCATTGTAAATGACCATGCCTTTTATTTATGTTTTGGTTTTTAAAACATAAATAAAATGCATTGTCATTTACATTGCCAATAGCTTAAACTCGCGTAAATGCGAGACCTATTGCATTGCAAATGCTTGTTTTGCTCATTGTCCTACTGTAAAAGGGGGAATAACTTTATGAAAATCAACCTTTGCCTGGTGTCAACGGGAAGAGTTCAGTTCGAAGTGCTTGGCTTCCTACACTCTATACATGAACGAAAGCAAGCCCAGGCGCCATTCGCTTTGCTGGACCTCATGACTGAAGAGCTTCCTGAGTTCTACGGTGTAGAGGCTTGCCACCGGAGGATGACACTACTTCGAATAAAATACGACAAAGAAAAAGACACCCCAAGTCACCATAAACATGAGCGGAAGAGTATCAGCCACCAAAACGAAAATGCCCAGAAAAGAAAGACTGCAGAAAAAGCATATGGAGAAAAATGTTTCGGGGAAAATAAACAATTATTACACACGGCTGGTGAAAACTTCACCTTGCCCAAGTGTAGGACTAAAAGGCTATGTAACAACAAGAAGCGCGGCCGCGAGACGCGCTCTGTGGTGGGGGAAGGGGAGGAGCGTTAAAGCGCGCGCTTGGGAGAGCAAGTGAGAGGAAAGCCAGATGGCGCCTGATCGAGCGATGCGAGGAATGCGCGTTACTGTGCGCGTAACC
The DNA here is from genome assembly GCA_963921515.1 of Calotriton arnoldi. Classification (NCBI taxonomy): domain Eukaryota; kingdom Metazoa; phylum Chordata; class Amphibia; order Caudata; family Salamandridae; genus Calotriton; species Calotriton arnoldi. The sequence continues at coordinate 1,146,621 of CAWUFW010000725.1, forward strand.
GCACACTCTAGGCCACACAAAAAGCTGTGGTCGGCTTTTTAAAGCTCACTCCCTAAATGTCTCGCCAGCGCCTGCGCTGGCTCAGGCGAGACCTAAAAATCTGGGTGTAACTTTTGATAACACCTTGACTTTCGATACCCAGGTCAATGGAACGGCAACTCCTGCTTTTAGATTATTAAAATCCTGAAGAAAGTATTGCCTTTCCTTCCTAAAGAAACTAGGGGTGCAGTTGTCATCGCACTTGGACTACTGCAATGCCCGTTATCTAAATGCTAATAGTACTCTCTAAACAAGCTCCAAATTATCCAAAATGTGGTAGCCTGACTGGTCCTGGCTCTACCAAAACACAGGTCTGTCAGGGAGGGATTGAGAACTCTCCACTGGCTGCTAGTGTGGAAGCTGGTTTCATTCAAAGCCTGTGCTTGGTCCATATAGCTCTCCATCTGCAGGGGTCAGGTTATCTTAGGACTGCCTTTAATTGGTATGTCACCAGCAGACCTGAGATCAGCATGTCAAATCAAGGTGATATTCCCTAGTGTTAGAAATGGGGATCTCTGGTTGGCAATGGCCGGCGCCAATGTCCAAGAAGGGACCCTTCTTCCTAAGTCAGAGTAAGGGGGCTACACCCTTTGATAACCCCTGCTCAACCCTGTGGTATCGTAGCACGAGCAGACAGGCCTATCTCAGAGGCAGTGTGTGAAGCATTCGTGACCATACACAATAACGCAGTGAAGACACCACAAAGGGACACCACACAAGTAACTATAGAACAAGCATTGGCATAGCCAATAGGTCTCGCCTTTGGGACCTTATAAGTATTTAGTTATGCAGCACAATATCCTTGGTGCAACAACATCAAGTGTTGCATAGCTAAACACTTATATGGTCCCAAAGGCGAGACCTATTGGCTATGCCAATGCTTGTCTAAACAAAGGGAGTAGCCATCTTCTACTCACTAGAGTAGATGGTCAAACACGCAAGCAAGGTGAGGATCTTTGAACGATTCTGTGGGACTGTGGATAGCTAACAACCATATTAGATTGTCTTCCTACACTGTGGGTTAAATGAAGCTGGTGCAATGTGGTGAAAGAACAGAAGGGAAGAGCATAACCGCCTACTGAGAAGGTGCAATCGATTCAGCTGTATTTATGTTTATCAGTTGTTTGAAACGCTACCCTTATTTTTCAAACTTCAAGATGTAGCCTAATTTGCCAGCGTTTGCCACACGTTTGTTGGAGATGGTGTCATAAACATGATGGAATACAGCACTCTGGAGAAGTAGTTGGTTGCTACTTTAATGACAATAAATGCAGTTGATATTTTAAGCCGATAAAACTGCTTTTAAATAAAAGAAAATTGGGAGGAGGCCATCCAGAAAATATAACTCTAAACAGTGCATCTGGTGGCTGATGAGCTGAGTACCTAACATCTAAGATTAATGTCTGGTACCAAGATGTGTGATTGACGTTGGCTGCAGCAATTTGTGCGTAAGTTGCTGGTCTCGTGTACATCTGGATGGGCCCTACTTCCCTTCTTTCTGAGGTCCGATGACATTAGCACTGAGTTAAACACTACTCACACCTGTTACTTACAACGCCAACCAACAGTTCCGTTTTTGGTGGGCGCAACAGAAACTGTTAAATCAATTATCGCTCTTATATTTATATTCCAGTATGAGACTAACCAGGCCGCTTTCCCTCTTCCTCTGCGCTGGTGTTTGTCCCCACAGGCAAGCAAGAAGCAGATAAATGATGATAGTCAGCAGAGGCAGGCAGGGGAAGGTGAGAGTGAGCGAGAGGTGTGACAGAGAGGAAGAGAGAAGTTGGAGAGGACAGATGGAGAAGTGAGAATGAAAGAAGGTGCGCACAAGAGGGGATAAGACTAGAAGAGAAACCAAGTAGGTAAAAGGAAACACAGTCGATGAGATAAGGAGAGGAAGGAGAAGGTGAGGTAGATGGAAAGGGGACAGGGAGAGAGAAGCAAGGCAGAGAAACAGAGGCGATCTCCATGGAGGGAGATGGAAAGAAAGGCGAGAATAGTTTCGAAGAGAAGTGGCACTGAAGGAGGGGGGGAGGGGGAGTTGAGGTCTTTCATACCCGGGAAAGGACACGAAAGTGAAGAGCAGCTCAAGGCACTGGAAGGCAGTAATGCACAGAGCCGAAAAGAGCGAGGCACAAGGGGGGAAACGGAAGAGTGCTGGAGAAAGAAGGGAAGACACTGGGTGTAAGAAAAACACTGAAAAGCAAGATTCGAGACAGAAAGGTGTCTCCAACAAACGGAGAAGAGGAAGAGAGAGCGAAGATAAGACAGAGCCAGAAAGAGTAGAGGGATAAAGAGAAAGAAATGTGAAAGGGGTTAGGCGGATGAGAACAAGAAGGTGAAAAAGAGAATATCTTGACTGGAGCACACTTTCAAAGGTTTTGTCTGTTTCTAGGGATTGACCATTTTTGCCTGGATAACACGAGCAAGCTCAAAACAAACAAAACAAGCAATGGCCGTGAAACTGACACGGCCGCGAAAGTAATCGCGAGGGAAGCCAGATGGCGAGGGAAGCCATATGGCGCCTGATCGCGCGAGCATGCTCGCGTGAACGCAAGCTGGTCGCCAGCAAAAGCCACTGCTGTTTGCACTTCCAAAACCCGCTTACTAAAACTCTCGCCAGAGCAGCGCATGCGCTGGCTCAGGCGAGACCTAAAAAGGAGTAGCTTTATATTAGTTTAACACAAGGCTCGAAGACGATCAACAACCCACAATGCACGTTAATATAAGTTCACTGAAAAGGCAATAAAGCACTCAAAAGCGGGTGAAACGAACTGAGTTCGAGGCCGGGGTCTACGCGACCGGTGATGCATAATATACCTGAGGTTTAAAGGGGCACGGCACGCAGCTTCGGGAGGAAGCCGCCATGATGACAGGCGGACTCGCAGCGGCCACAGCTCCCAGCTGCAGCGGTCCGCGGCGTGCACTCCCGAGGATCCTGGGACGGTGATTAAAAGCGGGCTCTCAGCGGCAACAGCTCCTCAGCAGCCCGCGATAGCGAGGATTCTCGTAGTATAGACCAATGCGGACTCTCAGCGGCCACAGCTCCTCAGCTGCAGCGGCCCACGATAGCGATGATTGTCGTAGCACAGACAAATGCGGGCTCTCAGCGGCAACAGCTCCTCAGCTGCAGCGGCCCACAATAGCGATAGCGATGATTCTCGTAGCACAGACAAATGCGGGCTCTCAGCGGCAACAGCTCCTCAGCTGCGGCGGCCCGCGATAGCGATGATTCTCAGCCTGCGTTCCCCGCAGTAGACCCAGAGGCTCTGGAATTCTCGACAGAGGCCTCACCTGCGAGTAGAACCCCTCTCAAATAGGAATTCAGAAGGCTGATGGGTGAAGTCTAATGTCCCTGAGACTTCAGCAGGAGGCAAGCTCAAATCAGGCCCTTGGGTAGTTGCTTCAGCAAGATGGATGAAAGTTTCAAAAGTCCTTTTCCTCTCGTTACACGGACAGAGGTTCGTCTTGACATCCAGAAGTAACACACCGCGTAGGGGTTTCGGCGCAGATCTTTATACCCCACAGGTCTTTGTTCTCAAAAGTCACAAGTCACAGAACCCAGCCAGAACCAGTTCGGTGTGGTCCTGGAGCACTTTATTTACGAGGCTGCATCCTGCCTTTGAGGAAGAGGGGGTCTGCCATCAGACGCACAGTGGGGGCTGGAGCCATCATTCACCTTGCCAGGCCCAGCCCTGCTCAGATCAAAGGGTCACCCCTCCCCATACTCCAGCTGCAGATCTCGCTATTCAACCCAGGTCGGGCTCAGCCTGCCCTGACCCTCCAAGACCAGACATCCAATACACATAACAGCAGAGCACACTGGACGACTTGGGCAAGAAAATACCTACTTCCTAGAAGTGGTATTTTCAAACGCAGAATATAAAAATAATCCTCACTAAAAGATGTATTTTAATATTCGGAGCTCAGGCATACTAAATTCGACTTTCCAAACATGTTCCTTGGGTCAGCTAGGATTATAGGATGTAATAATCAAAACTGCCCATTCTGGCCTAGGGGAACAGATAGCCTTGCAATAGTGAAAAACGAAATGGAGTGTAATTCACTATCAGGACATGCCACACAGACCAAGGCAGGTCCTACCTTTCACATACAACGCACCGTGCCATAGGGATGACTTACATGATGCCAAGGGAAGGTTGAGGGACTGGGAAGTGGGTTCACTTTACAGTCAAAGAATGGCAGTTCTGGACTGCGCACAGGCTCTGCGATGGCAGGTCTGAGACACACTTTACGCGCTGCTTATGTGGGTGGCGCAATCAGCGCTGCAGGCCCACCAGCAGCATTCGGTCTACCAGCCCTGGGCACGCACGGTGCACTATACTAGGGACTAACAGGTAAATCAAATGAGCCAATTATGGGAATACCAATTCATCCAGTCAATTTACAATAGGGAGCATTCACGCTGTAGCACTGAATGGCAGTGGCACAGCGCCCAGAGCATCTAACACCAGCAAACACAGAGGAGACAAAAAGCGAAAGATGGAAGGGAGACCCATGCCAATGGTGCCAGGTCTAACACCTAGGTATTGGAATGTTAGATGGGTGGGAAACGATCTTTCACAGTGGCAGCCGCCAGGCTGTGGAACTCCCTCCCGGGACATATTAAGAGTTTGAACTTGTACATGATCATTCGTAGGTAGGTTAAAACATGGTTGTTGTCGATTTACCCTTTCTTTTGAGCAGCATTGGTTGCTGAGGTTTTCTCTGTTTAGGACTCACCCTTTTTTCACTCCGTTAACTCAGCTAAGCACTTTGATGCCTCTTGGTTTAACACACTATACAAACTCTGTACAATTACAATACGTATCGATTTGCCCTCAGTTACAGTTGGCTGACAGAGTTAACCCGCTTGGACAGCCTCGCGCATTATCTGCCCAGTGAGTTATTAACCCCATTTTGGATGCCTGACACATGACTTACCAAAAGGCATTCTTTGACCATTTGTTGCTTGTTCATACTATCTGATAGGAAGTCCAGGAAAATACCACTGAGGATCCTGCCACATTTGCTGTCTTCAATTATAGACTAAGAAGGCCGTGCACCTGATTAGACTCTGGCCTTGCCTGAAACCTAGTAGCTTGACAATCTAGAGAAGAGAAGCTGTCTTTACTCGGAAGGTTACTTGTGGGACCAGCTGATGAAGTTCTACTTAGAAGTCATTCAAAGGAAAAGGTCTGCTCAGGAAGTTGTATAAGGATCTGCATCTACCGCACTCAGACCAGGATAGCAAGAACCAAGAGTGGGCTGAGGACTGGCCAGACGTCAGTCCTCCGACACTAAAGCACTGTCTTCTGGAGAGCCTCACTGCCCTGTTACCTGTTAACCAGTCATAAATTTTGGAACTATGAATTTGGGCATGTGACCTAGTAGTGGACAGGGATTATGGCTATTGACCACAGCACCCTCCACTCCTCTTTTGGAGCGTCCCCCCTCCCCCCCCCCCCTTTGTTCTGGAAAAGCGTGATGTTTGCATATACTGAATTTTGAATCATTGGCCCAAAAACTATGACTTGCTGATTTATATATCCCAAAATGCCACACTTTAAAGACCGTAAACAATGGAGGTCTTTGTTTCTGGTCGTGTAATAGGACCCATGGGCTATGGAACCGTAAGCATTCCCTGGATAGGCTCACCCTTTGTGGCTTCTCAGGTTGTCTCTAAATGCTCTTGAAACCAGTGTGGAAGCACACACCACCCATGAGAAGCAGCACAAGGAGATGAGAGCTGGCCAGGAGTCCGGAAAATTCGAAACTAAGCAATATCCAACAGGATGCCACACAATATTGTTAATAGTGTGCGTACCGTAGAGTATACATTGTCAAAGTGTTCAAGTAAAAAAAAAAAGTCATATATTTTTAGAGCCAGTTTTAAAAATTGGAATTGAATAATAGAATGTGGAGCTAAATCCAGCAGTGTCTGAATGGTGGCACAGAAGTAGAAATTCTAAACGTTATAACAGTTCCCTTATCCAAAGAAACTGAATTGAGTGAAAAGTGGCTGGAATTGGCAATAATAGAAAAAGAACCCACAGATAATATGCAACATTAGCAAACTGAGCTTTGACTACATCTTCTGACAACAAAAAGATGATTGAAGTTTCATATGCGTCCATTTTCGAGTTTAGTTGCTCCTTTGTACGCCTTCAGAACTTTGAAAGGACCTCCATGTTTGGACAAACTTTTTCCCTTCAGGACATTTTACCACCACTACATCACCAACATTTATTCGCATAACCTTAATAGCTTTTCTCATATAGTTTGCTTTACAACATTTTTGTTTACATATCTCCCTTACCCAACATTGTTGTAATTCTAAAATATCATCATTACATTTTTCCGTATTTTTTTCTAACCCACAGGGGTCAAACCTCAGTGCCTGGCTATCTTTTCTTTGACTCAAAGGACGTGGCTCCTGTAGTGGAGTGAAGAGTATATCTAAAGGCCTCAATACATAATTTAATATCTTCTCTCTAGTCCCTTCTACACTTTTGGCCAACTAAATATTTTCTTTAAGAGTTCTGTTAAAGCATTCTATCATCCTATTTGTTAGAGGGTGATACAGAGAACTCCTCTTGTGGCTTATGCCTTTCTTTAAAACAAACCACAAAAAAAAAACCTTTATATCCTTTGAAGTCAGCTGAACACCGTTATTAGTTAGAATAGATCTGGGATTGCTTTCTCTCCAAAATATGTCACTGAAAAACCATATCACTTTATTTGTGGTTACATAATTCCCTATGGTCACTTCAGACCAATGGGGCAATGTGTCCACCAGAATTAATATATATTTTGCAGTAGATCCATCCTGTAATGGTCCCAAAAAATCAAAAGAAACTTTGTCCGAGAACCTGCTTGCAGTTCTCTGCATAACATGGGATGTGTTCTAACCTTTGTACTCTTATCGCTTTGACAGCATTCCATACAGTCTCCGGCATTTCTTACAATGCTTTGATCTATTCCTGACCACCAATAACCACAGCTTAATCACTCTTTAGTTTTGCAAATACCTTGGTGTCCAATATGGGCAAACACAATTTGACGTGACAATGAGAGTAACAAGTGGACTAAGCCTTGTGTCACGGAACAGAAAACCACCCTGAGCCGAAAGTTCATCTTTCACGTCTCGCGAAACTTTTGAGCTGATCTTTGCATTTCCCAATTCTCTATCCTTTATTCGTAAAATCCTAAACCTCTTTCAACAATTCATCTTTAGATAACTCTTCTAACATAAAGCATCCGATTGTAACGGAACAGACTTTAACCACTGTCTACCAATCTTAAACACCATCACCTTTTATTGTCTTTAACAGTCTAGAAAGACAATCTGCTGATTTATTAAGTGTGCCAAGAATGTACGTGATAGTAAATTGAAAATCTTGTAGTGCTACAACCGGCTACATATTCTTGAAATATAGAATCAAGACCTTTTATTATCAAAAACCTCTTGTAAAGGTTTGTGATCTGATATTACTTCAAATTTGTTTCCATACAGAAAGTTTTTGAATTTCTTAATGGCCAGTACACCGCTACTGATTCTTTCTCTATGGTGGAGTAATTATGTTCTGCTCCATTAAGTGTTCTATAGGCAAAAGCTATAGTATAATCAGAACCATCCATTTTTTGTTTTAAAATAGCCCCTGTTCCGTTTTCGCTGGCATCTGTGATAGGATAGCATTGAAAATTGGAAGCAAAGCAATCTAACTTGGGTGCATTACGTAACTATTTCTTAATGCAAGTGAATTCTTGTTCACAATTATCATTCCAGAGAAATTGCACACCCTTTTTCAGTAACTGACGAATAGCTATGGTTTGCAAAATGCGGAATAATCCTGCATAGAATTCAGCCATTCCAATAAGGGTTTGAACAACTTCTGTTTTTGTAGGGCTTAGTAAATTTTGAATAGTTTTAACCAAATCCATCTTAGGTTTAATTCCATTAGCTGAAATAACATGACTGTGGCGTGGCGGAGAAGGAGACAGGGAGACAGGGAGGGTTCAGGTAAGTAGTGTTTTAATGTTTTACTACTGTACAGCACAATATGGAGCGGATTGCAGTTTCTATGTCCGGGGCGTGGTCTTCGTTCTCTTCCGTCAGAGAACCTTGTCCCAGGATTTCAGGTTGCTCGGGGTTGAAGGGTCGCTCCCACCAGGTAGTCACCACAACTCAGGGAAAAAGGAAAACAGAACTCGATAAGGAGGGGCTCCGGGTACTTAAGCGTAAATACGGGTTAAGGGAGTGAGGGATTAGGCACCAACCAACACCAGTGAATCGCTTCTCCTTTCTAGGAGTTCTGGCGCTATACGGAAGGAAGCCTCGGATTACTGAGCTTCTCTTCCTGACGTATGCAGTAGCGCCTGCCCTCGCCTCCCGGCCTCCCTCTGCCCCAGACGGCCCCCAGTTGTCCCCGTACCTTCTGAAGCCACGACCCTCCTGGGCCGTGGCAGGATTCAGCGCGTTGCCGGATAAGGCCCGGCTCCTTCTTTTCTGTCCTTCCGTCTAGCGGGGACACGAGCTGCTGGCTACCTCCTTCCTCCTCCGCGACGGGGTGTTTCTGCAGCTCCACGAGTCCTGGGCCGATGAAGAAGGTCTGTCCGTCTTGGTCTCCTCCAGATGCCGCCGTTGCTTCTTCCGTTGGGCTCCCACACGACTCAAACAGTCCCGGAGCCGCTTCCTCTTTGAAGGGTGAGTAGTCAGGTGACCACGTCACATGACAGTCAGAGCGCCGCGGAAATTTAAAGGGACAGTGCGCATCGCTCACAGGAGCCGGGGTCTGAAAACAGAGGAGGGAATAGGGGGAGAGATAAGGAGGCAATTGCTCATGTAGCATTCGAGAAGAGGAGGCATCGTCCGGGTGCAGCTCCTCGCCACAATGACCTAAATCTATTTTAGATCTGGCACATTTACATTTTTTGTCCATAAGTGTCACTCTGTTTGTCAATTTCAAGTGTACAATGTACTTTGTGTAAATGTGTTTGCGCTTACTGGAAAATACTAAAATCTCATCTTGGAAAGATTGTATCCCCTTCATTCCATCAAACAAGTATGACATCATTCTTTGCTAAACCGATGCTGCTGAGCATAGGCCCACAGCCATACGATTACAATAAAATATGACAAACTGTGTGATAAAGCTGGTTAAATCTTTAGATTCATCACACAGTTTAATCTGGTGACATGCTGATGTGAAATTGAGGGCTGTAAAATATTTTACCCCAGCAGGTAGACCAACAATTTCAGTAATATTAGGTAAAGGATACCTATCTTTAATAACATTCTGTTTAAATCTCTCAGTTCAACTCAAATTCTCATATCACCACAAGCCATATGAACAATAAGAGCTGGGGGCAACTACTCAGTTGATTCGAACTGTTAAATGATCTCAGAGCAGAGTTTATTTCTTTTTGACTGCATCCCTCAAACTGAAAGGAATATTTCTTGCTTTGTTGTGAGCATAACCTTTAAGGCAACCATATTTTTTTTTTTGTTGAGGTTTCATTTGGAAAATCATTAACTGTTTTTGTATATCTTCAACACAGTTAACTTGGGCTTGAGGAATGGCACTGGGATTTAGTCTGATTCCGAGTAATTCTTGATGTGGCCAACTGAGTGCTATATCGCCTACTAAAGGTACAAATACTTTCCCCTTTGTTACATTTCCATTGAATTCTATTACAGTATCAAAATATCCTTTGTATTTAGCAGGTTTACCCTGTTACTGTAAGGTTTTATATCGGGATCCTTTTGACCCACAGGCCCCTTAAATATATTATTGTAATCTCTATCTGAGATAAGGTCATTCTTACTCCAGAATCTATCGTCCTATTTACTTGAAGACCAATTATGGTGATGATATCTATGGTGAGCTCACAGTCTGAAATCACAATGCCGTTGACATTATCCTTTATCTGTAAGATATCATCCATTACTGTAGTAACTTCATGCACTTTGTCACTAATGTTATACTTTTGCAGTATTTGGAAAAATGCCCCTTCTTTCCACAATTTTTAAAGTACATATTAGCTGCAAGGCATTCTTTGATTATCCATTTAACCTGGGTTGCCATAATGATGACCTGCTGCTTTGGATTTTTAATTTTGTTTTCCATTATCAACTACTCTGGACTTGCAGTCAACTGCTTGAACAAATGAATTAGAAGTGTTGTCTTTGCATAGAGCTGCTATGCATGCTAAGGAGCCTTCAAACACTTGAGCGATAGTTAAATCTTCTTTTAGAGTTGGATTGTCTTTTAGCCAGAGTTTTTCCATGACTCTTTATCATTTTTTTACCATAAATTAAATTGATTGCGAGCCCTTTCATCAGTATTATCGCCAAAGTTACGAGTGGAAGCTATTTTTCGTTGTGCTATAATGTAATCTATGCTGTCACTGTCATCTTGAAAGCGTCTGCCAAAGTGAAATCTTCCAAGAATTGTTGAAATTTTAGGCAAATGATTATCTAATTTCTTAATTTATATTTCATATTCATTTACATTTGTCGAGTCGCTTTCATCTTCATCTGCAGATTTGGTGGAGTTTCAAAGTGTCTTGTCCATCAGGACCTAAACAATGTATAAGCATAGAGTTTTTTTTGCTGCCGATTAAATTTGATCCAGAAACAGTTCAATATTTTAAAACTTTTTTCATTTGGGCTTCCCTCTGGAAATGGTAAAAAACAAAACGGTGATGGGGTAATATTCTGCACAATGAAGAAATAATATTAAAGGATTAATGTCTAAGAAATTAAGATGAGAATAAAATTAAAAAAGAGGAAGCGCAGAAAAGAGTGATATATTATGAAGAATGTGGAAATCACACCGGATCCAATAAGCTACCTGTAAAAGAATGATTTATTAATTAAAAAAATATTAATAGGCTGCATCTGAAGTGTAATGCCTGTAGATGGCAGTAGAGTCATAAGGTTTTGCAATGAAGCAGAACTCTATAGTAGTATGAAAGGTAGTTTTTACGGCAAGTTTTTCTCTCTTGAAATAATAGAACTTTGTGGGGAGACAGGCAAAATGTAACCAGAGGCGTGGCTTAGTTTCCTGTTTCCAAATCTCCTCGCTTGAGTGCAGGACACAGGTGTATGCTGAGGAGTTCCATTTTACAAGAATTCAGAGGCCGATCGTTCTCAAGGCAATGCAGAAACTACACACAACAATCGAGAAACTGCATGAGGAGATGCCAGGAGTCTTGAAATTTAGCAATATTCTACAGGATCGCATCCAATATTGTTAACATATAGTGTGCATAACCCCTTGAGTGCGGGTGTCGGCCAATGGCTGACACCCGCTCTCCCTCCCCTGTGTGTCTGTCAGCCATTGACCCACACTGGGATGTTATAAAGGCCCGTCTGATGCAGTGCACCAGAAGGGTTCCTTTATTATACTTTAAGCTTGGGATGCTCAGGAAGAGTTCCTTAGCAGCCCGAGTCTCTTTTGCCTTTAGTGTAATGCTTTTCACCTGACATTATTGCACTTAAGTGGAAGTAAAACGAGCCGATTGGATAGTTTTACTTTCACTGCATCAGTGCTCTGGGAGGCATATCTCAGCCCCCCAAGCACTGATTGTTGTGGGAGAGGTATCGTTGGAAAGGGGAGAATCTCCTCTCCCATGCAGCCAGCCACCCCACCACAAAAAACTAAGCTGACAGTCTTTTGTGCCCCCTGGGGGGCATTTACCCCCAAAAAGCCCACTAGATAGTAGGGCTTAATTTAAAAAATGTAGTGGTGCCCATGCCACCACACCAAAAAATGTGTGAAAACTTTTATTTGGGCCATTATAATTAAGGCTCCCTGTTTTCCGTTTTTACTGATTTTTACAGATAAATACAGACAGAAAACCATTTATTTTCTTGTCTGTATTTATTTTTAAATGTGGATAAAAACGGAGATTGGGTTGCTTTTTGAGTGATTCTAAATACACTTTGCCATGACTGCCAGGCCAATAACTGTGTGGATTGATAGGTAAGGGGGGGTCAAAAAGGAAAGGCACTTTAGTAAAGAGGCTTAAACAGCAGTAGATATGCACAAGGTTGATACTGAAATTTGCATGTTTTCATATAAGTGCATTGATTTATCTTCTGCGGGTGTTCATATCACTGAAACCTGGCAGGCATTCAAGCATGAGTGCATATTTATTGGGTAAATAAATGTGGAAATATACCAGTTTCAGCTTTATTTTTTTTCTCACAAAACCCATAATAAATATGGTTAAATACAGATAAAGTTGACAAAAAATAAATATGGATAGATACAGACGGAAATTTCAAAAAAATAAATACCCTAAAACCGGGAGCTCTAATTATAATGTAGGTTTTCCCCTGGAAATGGTAAAAAAACAAATGGTGCTGGACAGTTGTAGGAAGCTGGGTTTCTGTTGCAGTAAACCCCCCCCCCCCCCAACACACACTTTTTGCCTGATTTCTGATGCACTTTGACTTGATGTGCCCTGGGTCCCTGCCAATCAGGTTCCCAGGGTCTGTGTTCTTTCCCAAAACTGTACTTTGCACCCCCAATTGGCACCTCTCTGGCCACATGCAAGTCCCTTGTAAAAGGTACCCTGGGTACCAAGGGCACTATGACCAGGGAAGGCCTCTAAGGGCTGCAGCACATATTGTGCCACCAATAGAGGTCCTGTACCATAACACACACACACTGCCATTGCAGGTTGCATGTTTTGGTACAGAGAAAAGTGAAGAGTCGACATGGCAGACATACCCGTGTGCCATGCCTGCAGCCCGCTACCTATGGGATAGGTAAGACACCCCTCTAGCTGGGTGCACTATACCACTGGTGAGAGTACAGTTGCATGAGCACTGTACCCCTACAGTGTCTACTACGTCCATTCTTAGACATTGTAAGTGCAGTAAAGCCTTAAAAGAGTATATGGTCTGGGAGTTTGTCATTACGAACGCCACAGCACCATAATGGCTTTACTGAATTCTGGGAATTTTGGTATCAAACTTCTCAGCATAATTAACCCACACTGATGCCAGTGTGGGATTTATTATACACTGCACTCAGAGGGCATCTTGGAGATGCCCCCTCAGGGATGTGGAATTTAATCAAATATCTACTTGTCCATGGGGCAGATTGCTTCATAAATCTGCGTGTTCTGTAACAAAATCCACTTGCCCCTCTTGTGCCATGTAATGCGGTGACAAATTATGGCAGCAATCTCATTCTGTAAGATCTCTGATACAGACTCTTAGATAATGCTAGGGCTCATACCACATTAGGGTTTGAATACTAGTAATTTTTTATGTTGCCATGTTACCACAAATCTACATACTGGGGCTGACGGCAGTGGTAAGCAATAGTTACAGGGTTGGAAGGCACTTTTGAGTCTGTGAAAACTTACTAATTTGCATGTTTTAAGGGTTTTCACCAACTCTTCTCTAACCTTTTCCCATACTGAGAAAGGTTGGAAATTTACTCCTGACAATGGCAGATGTAAAACTATTTTTTTTGCAGAGTTTTATATAGCGCGAACTTGACCCGAATCGGGTATCAGAGCGCTTTACATAGCACCAGTTACGTTACATTAGGACACACATTCATTCTTGTTAGACACAGGGAGATTAAGTGATTTGCCCAGAATCATTCCAGGGTTGGGAAAAAAGTGGTTGGAGGGAAAGTGAACTTGCAGACATTCAGATTTTCGCATGATCCAATCTACTCCTGCATATTTGCCCATGCTAAAATGAAGTTCACAAATATTTTCTAGGGGTACTATTTCTTGGCCTACTTCCGTAAATTCTTGTGAATTCATGAAAGTCATATATCTGCACTTAATGCAAGGACATATACAATGGGTGTACGTTTGAGACTGTCTTTAATAATTGGGCTTCTAATTATGTCTGACGTTAACAATGACCTTTTATGTGTATTAAAATTCTGTCTCTCTCTTTCTCTCTGTCTATTGGCTGGCTTCACTGTGAGTGACAGCATTCTGCTCTTTCACAATGAGCATATCGGCACACAAAGTAGTTTTGTTCAGTGCCAGGAACTGCTGTGACAATGTGTGCTTTTTGGGACCAAAAATATTTTTTGCTTTTGCTACTGTTTGTTATAATAAAGGTGAGGGCCTGGCAGAACCCACACCAATAAGGTTTTACAAAAACCATTCCAAAACAAGTCGCGCATTGACTAAACCGAAAGGCTGACCACAAATTTCAGACCTACTGGCTTTGCCAATGCTTGTTTATTTTGATGTTTCCCATAATCGTATTGAAACCGGTTACACTGATTTTCCATTATGAATATTTTTGGGAAATACTAGCATACATCAACATATTTTACTAAATGATGCTGCAAAGAAATTTACCTAAAATTTTACAGTAGTTTAGAGAAATGTTTTTTTATTTTGAAAGCAAAGAATCCTCGATCTTGCTTTCAAGCTTCTGCAAATATCTGCATCAAATGGGAGAGCATTCTGGGAGCATTGTGCATAGCCTCATAATGCTAAACTTTGAAAATGTGTGTACACATTTTTATACTGGAACCACTTTCAGTAGAGCAGTCCGAGCTTACAACATTTACTTAGAGCGCTCACCCTAATAATAAAGGCTTTTCATTAATGAATCTTAAATACAAGTTTGAACAACATTAACACATGGACACAAATATTACCTTATAGCAGGCAATGCCCTTCCCTGATCCATAATGTGGTACTGTAAACTGCCAGCCCAAGTGTTTGTGCCGTGAGGGGTTGGGCCTACTTGTCCCAAGGACAAAATAAACATAAAAACTTGTTGCCCTTGACCCCAAACAATATGTCCTGGGTGTCTGGCTATAGGAATTCCACATCCCTGATTGAATGTAAAAAGGACATAGTAAAGTTTTACCATCAAGTAATTGGGGCCGAAGCTGGCTCAATGAAACTTGCTTTGCAGATGATTTATAATGATGAGGGATGCCCTTGGGAAAGATACTTTAGCAGCACCATTACAGCTGTAAGCCTTGTCATGAAAAGCCTGAAACACCAAGCCCTGGCTCTGTTGCATCTAAAGAGCATATAAAAAAAAATAAGGAAAGTATCTGTCAAAAGGACAAGACATGACTGTGATTAGGGAGAACACAGGGGCTTTGGGACTCCATGATTTGCACGTGGACATCGTTTGCCAACCATACCTGAAAGCCGCTTTGGGGAGGCGGGTCCTTAGGAATATTTTGGCAATATCAGGAGTTTGGTGTGCAATCTGCGAATTTAGAGCACATTGGAAAACACGCTTGCTGGAATTGCAGCAGTGCAAACTGTGCGCTCATGCCCTGGAATGAGTTACACATTTAGTATGTTGCTGCCCGGCAATGTTGCCCCAAAAGCTTCTCTATTAAAGGCCAAAATTCTGCAGCATAGCCTTTGAACCTGTTAGGAGGCCTTGTATTTTGTTTCCATATCTGTGATCCCTATGGAATTGGCAAGAATCTCTAGTTCTTTGCAGCAATAGAGCTATTGAGGGACCATAGCGTGTAATTTCTTAACATGCGAAGGCTAACATCTACATATTACATAAGATAGAATCAGTTTCCTTGGATGCTTTGCCCGGCCCTATCCCTCGTCCACTGAAGTTAAAGGACAACGAAGTCTATTTGTTTTAGGACAAAAAGCTTCAATTTTAGAGTACAGGCTTCCGTCCATTTCTCTTTTAATGCACGTACCCACTTGACAGCTGCTTCTATTGGACTTTTGGGAACTGATGGCCACATATGATACTTGAGACATGGAATGCCGAGGCAGGTGCCACCATGGACATATAGTGTGCTTCAAAATGCTGGCATAATGGGATTCATATTCCGGCTGACGGGATATCGGTCTCTGTTGAGATGGCGTAACCCATGCGCCGAGATCTCAATCAGGCCCATAGTTGTTCCCTCCAAAACATCACCTTCTAAGAATCTCCGCAGCATGCTGTCAACATTCTTCTTGCACCAGGATTCCACTGGTAGGATCATGTGTGTGGCTCACTTGATTTGTGATTGGAGTTGTATCGTTGTTAATGTTTTGATGTAAGAGGATGTGGCCAACAAGATGGCTCCGGCCTCAAAAATTGAATCCTGAAGCATCCTGCCGCTCCAGTGCCCCAGAATAATGCCTGCCTGCCCGCAGCGCATAAGTGGGGATCCTACTTGGAATGCGACACCGACGTTTGTAGGTGAAGTGGGGCGCCGGATAGCTGGTGAACGCGCTGTTTGAACTTTGGGCCGCCTGCGACGCCAATGATATAGTGGTGTGACGAGGAGCTGGCCTGGGGCTGCCCTACCTGACGGCGGTGAGGCTGCACTGGTCGGAGAGGAGGCCTGGAGGGGCCCTCCCCACCCTGAGTGAGACCGAGGTGTTCCGTGATCCGCCCTGCTGCTCGAAACAGACTGCCTCAGATTGGGGCCTGCCGTAGTAGCGGCTCTAAAGGTAGGTGGCATCAGGGTGCAGAGTGCGAGGGCACCGGGGAGTGGCTGCAAGGTGCCCTGACTGGGTGTCCTGGGGCAGGGGGGCAAGGCCCAGCGATCGGCCTGTTGGGAGCAGAGGCGTGGAGGCTGCAACCAGACAGCAAGAGGATCTGTTTGCAGCTGGAGGCGGGCGGGGCTCGAGGTGGCGGGACCACTGCGGCCTTGACTGAAGCAGCCCATGTGAACGGCCTGCGGTGAAGTGTGCCTGAGGCGGCCCCCCTGGCAGGACGGGGCCGGTGCACGTAACGCCCTCCTCCCCACTGGGAGGCTCGAGATAAGAACACGTGGGGCTGATACACCCCCTAGAGCTGCTTCACGACGCGGCTGCCCTGCTTGGGAGGGTGAGGAAACTACTGGTCCCCTCCCCCCCGGCCTGGGGGGGCCGGGTGCAGGTGGCGAATGGGTGGGCCACCGTGCTCACTGCTTGCCTGTGCAGCAAGACCTCTGGCATTCTGTGAGGAGGCGAGGAAGTGGTGGCTGCTCCCGCGCATTTGTTGCAGAGAGCCAGGTGATTGAACTTAAGGAAGAAGTCTCCCATTGATAAAAGGCAGGGAGTGCCCTTGAAGCGCTTTCGAGCAAAATGGAAGCCAGGATGGAGGATGCGGAGGGGCGATCAAGCAGCTGCAATATCCGATTTGTGGGATTCCTAGAGGGTGTAGAACAGGTCGCACCTGACGTTTTCTGGGAAGAATGGATAAAATTGACGCTATCATCTGTCCGGATTTCCAACTTTTTTGCTGTGAAAAGAGCGCACAGATCCCTGGCCCCGCCGCCGACTGGGCCCCCCCCGAACAATCATTGGCATATTTCTCAACTATAGGGATTGCGATGAAATCGTGCAGACGGTTCGCAAACAGGGGGAATCCAAATGTGAAAATGTCACCATCTGCATTTTTCCGGATTACACCAGGGCTGTTCAGCTGCAGCGACAATCGTTCCGAGGGGTCAAACAAAAAATGCCCGCCATGGGCTTAAACTATATGTTGTACCCCTACCAAGTTGAAAGTGCTGCATGATGGACGGTCATTCTTGTTCACGACACAGGAGGAAACGTTTGATTATCTGGAGATACAAGGCGGTGACCGGATCCAACTTACAGCTACAGAACGGAGGCGTGACACGTCCAGAAGTCAGATGAACCCGGGATCACAACAGCAGAAACTGAGCAGGTGCAGAAGGAGGTCTCGGTCCGGCTCAAGGGTGATAGTATGGGCGGACGGCACTCTTGGAGTCTCAACAGCAGGAGAGGGTGGAAGCCAGGGCACGGGTCGAGACGGTTACACCCATAGCATCCTCCGGTGCCGACTCTGAGATGCAGGAGGAACCTGGTGACTCGATGCTGGAAGCCGCTGGAGACTGAAAGGAGCGAAGGAGTGGTGTCTGTGGGGCGAGGATGTGGGCACACATCTTCACCTGTTGGTGAGAGAGAACCTTCTTTCCAGCATGGGGTTGTTAAATTGGCTGTGACTTAATCAGCTTGGTGGAGACATGCGCACCAGCTATGTGAACCTGTGTGACTGTTTCACCATGAGGCTGCCTTTCTTGTCTGTCTTGTTTTTGGGCAATGTGCCTGGACTTACAACTATATGCATAGTGATATTGGGATAGTTGCACAGAGCTGCGTCTTTTGGGGGGCCCGGCTACGCTCCTTATCATTGTTCAGTTTATTTTGCATTAACTTGATTTGTATATTGGTTTATGTTACCATTGCATATCTGCTGTGCACATACACACTGTTAGGAGAGGTGGGACATTGGGACTCTTAGGAGTGGGATGGTGACTGGTTTATTATATCTTAACTATCTGACTCCTTAGCGTTTTTTTTTACATGTGGTAACGCCCGTGGACGATCCCACAGTACTCCCAACATTTGACTGGCATTGTGGGACTGTTGGGGGGAGGGTTTGTTGTGATGCATGGGCAGACACTAGTTGTGTTATGGGGTGTTTAGCCAGGGTGGGAAGGGCATTTGTTTGTTAATTTGCAGTAGTTCATGTTGAATGCACAGGGATGTGGAATTCCTATAGCCCGACGCCCAGGACATACTGTTTGGGGTCAAGGGCAACAAGCTTTAATGTGTATTTTGCCCTTGGGACAAGTAGGCCCAACCCCCTACAGCACAAACCCTTTGGCTGCCAGTTTGCAGTAACACATTATGGATCAGGGAAGGGCATTGTCTGCAGGTAAGGTAATATTTGTGTCCATGTGTTAATGCTGTTCAAACTGTATTTATGGTTCATTAATGCAAAGCCTTTATTATTAGGGTGAGCGCTTTAAGTAAATGTTGGAAGCTCGGACTGCACTACTGACAGTGGTTCCAGTATAAAAATGTGTAAACAGGTTTTCAAAGTTTAGCAATATGAAACTATGTACAATGCTCCTAGAATGCTCTCTGGTTAGATGTAAATATTTGCAGAAGCTTGAAAGCAAGTTTGATGAGTCTTTGCTTTCAAAATAAAATGTTCACAAAAAAATGCAAGTAGGAAATATTTTTTTTAGCTAAACTACTGTCAAATTTTAGATGACATTTCTTTGCAGCATCATTTGGTAAAATGTGTTGAGTATGCTAGTATGTCCAAAGGATATACATAATGGAAAATCAGTGTAACCAGTTTCAATAAGATTATGGGAAACATAAAACAAGCATTGGCAAAGCCAGGAGGTATGAAATTGGTGGTCAGCCTTTTGGTTTTGTCAATGTGTGACTTGTTTCGGCATGACTTTTGTAAAACCTTATTGGTGTGGGAGTTGCCGGGCCCTCACCATTATAATAAACATTGGCAAAAGCACACATTGCCACAGTAGTTCCGGGCACTGAGCAAAACTACTTTGTGTGCCGATAATGCTCCTTGTGAAAGAGCAGAATGCTGTCACTCACAGTGAAACCAGCCAATAGGCAGAGAGAGAGAGACAGACTTTTAATAAACATAAAAGGTCACGGTTAACACCAGACCTAATTAGGGGCCCAATCATTAAAGAAAGTCTCAAAAGTGCACCCATGGTATATGTCCTTGCATTAAGTGCAGATATACAACTTTAGTGAATTCACAAGAATTTACGGAAGTAAGCCAAGAAATAGTACTCCTAGAAAATATTTGAGAACTGCATTTTAGCATGAGCAAATATACATGTGTAGATTTGCTCATGTGAAAATCTGAGTGTTTGCAAGTGCACTTTCCCTCCAACCATTTTTTCCCCAACCCTGGAAGAAGTTTCACATCTGCCATTGTCAGGAGTAAAGTTCCAACCTTTCTCATTATGGGAAAAAATTAGAGAAGAGCTGGTGAAAATCCTTAAAACATGCAAGTTAGTAGGTTTGCACAGACTCAAAAGGGCATTCCAACTATTGCTTACCACTACCTTCAGCCCAAGTATGTTGATCTGCGGAAAGGTGGCAACATAATGGAATGGCTAGTATTCAAACCATACTATGGTATTAGCCCTGGTATAATAAGAGAGGCTATTATCAGAGCTCTTATATAATGAGATTGCTGCCATAATTTGTCGCTGCATTACATGGCACAAAAGGGACAAGTGAATTTTGTTACAGGACAAGTAGATTTATGAAGCAACCTGCCCAATGGACAAGTAGATATTTTATTAAATTCCACACCCCTGAATGCAGTGTTGTGTAGTTCCTACTAATCCGTAGGATCTGTGCATTATTTGGACAACATAACTAGGGGTTTGGTGCCAAGACTGATTCCGGACACCCCGCTGGATATGTTGGCCTATAAACTAGCTAGCTCACAGTGCCACCGTAAACCCCCTAACATACCAGGCAGCGAATGGTTTCTGGCAACCACTGAACATGACTGACAACTTTGACCCCCTCAGGGATCATGGAAACGGTACAGAACCTTTCACTCAGTCACTCTTGCTCACTTATTCTCAGAGAAATATACAGAGAATACACAGTTGGACGTTTTCAATATATTTATTGAACCAAAGTTATACTTGTATAGAATACATGTGCTGCAATGATTAATAGCCAGAAGCAGATAAAAGGGATTACAAGCACCAAATGTGTGAATAGTAGATATAGTTCTACCATGGTGCTAAAACAATGTATATATGCTGGCATATAAAACAAGGCAGTAATCGAAAGTACTCCTACTATGCGAACCCTACTTTAAGTGTACCTAGAGTGTGTGTAGATGTAGAGCCAAGAATCCCCCCAAAGGACGATCCAACCCCATTACCTGGTGGGAGAGAATGAAGGACCCCGCCTTGGTCATGAACTGGACACCCCTCACAAGATGTCAGACTGCTGCGTGGTGAATTCTCAGCATCAAGGACCTCTGGTGGCAGCTGGAGTGCCTCTTCTGCTAATTTATCGGGATGCTCATCTTTTATAATAGAAAGCAGCCTTGCGATGTGCGCATAGATTAGTGATTTTATAGATATGTAGATAGTCCTTTCGACCCGTGGATGAAGATAGGGATGGCATTTGTAAGTAGTGCAAAAAAAGACCTTGTACATGATGTTCAGGGCATTGTGATAATGTTGTGCGAAGCTAGATGTATAAACCAGTTTAGTTTCAGGAAAAGTAATCCAACATGGTCACGCACGCATATGTGTGCAAAAGGTTACCGCTGAAAAATAGGACAATGTAAGAAATAAGTTGCTTCGCTACATGGGCCTAACTCGAGGAATATAACACCCACTCCTCATACTAAAAGTCAATACATAAAGCTATCTATAAAGCCAGCAGAACGTTTAAAAACTTTAAACTACTCTTTAAAACATCTTAAAGCTATCTAGAATCATTCTAAAAAAAATCTGCAAGCCATGATATGTAAGCTAAAAAGCCTTAATAGTTAACATACTGATCGAAATCCCAAGCACTCAGAAAGCCATGGTGCCTATAAGAGAGAGAAAAACAAAAGCTGCTTTGGTTCGTTTTGTTTAAAACCAGGCCAAATCGTCCCACACGGAAAAGCCAATTTTGTTTTATGTGTTCCGAGTGGTAGACGCAACATTGCTGTTGCCCACAACCGCAGACGGCGATCCCAGAGCCGCACCTCGAAGCAGGTTTATGGAGCAAAGGTTATTCCATCTAGTTCCCACAGCAGCCGCTGAGGGAGGCGTTGTATCCCATAAGGTATCCGCAGAGCCGCTGTTCACATCACTAGGAGCTGAAGCATCCCAGGGTGGCTTTAAGAATGCATTAATCATCAATGGAATAGCTGGGGACAACCAAACACATGTGCCTTTAAGGGGTCCATCAGCACTTCAATGTCCGGTGGCGCAACCAATTCTGATCTGAGACATATATCCAGGACGCATTTGTGGCTGCAAAGCAGACAGCGGAATACAGGTTGGATGCAGTCAAGCCAGACAGGCCTGAAGGATTAGAACCAATGCTCGTTCAGTTCTTGAAGCTGAGGTGTGCCGAAGCAGTGTACCATGTGCTCACAGCAACGCAGCACCAGCAGTGCTATCTCCATTCCGGGTTGAACAGGGGTGTCCATTGCGGAGCAGAAAAATTAAAATCAGAATTCCTGCCACAAGTAGCTGGACAAGCGGGAGCCCTCAAAACGCTTCTCAACATGGAGTGTATGAAAGATGGTAAAAATTTGAAAGCCGTCTGAAAGGTGCTAACCAGACTAGAGCTGATACATTTTAAAAAAGTTCACTATTCCCTTCATATCAGACGTGTTAATGATACGGTGGACCAGCTCCCCTAAATGCAGCAGGAAGTTAATGTGGAGTAGTGTCTGTATCTCAGATGAGGACCTTGCAACTTAGAGATCAAACGTCCCTCTGGCTGAAGTTAAGGCCACATCCTTTTGAAAAAGCATGGCTTTCAGTTTTGCTCAAATAATCAAACTGTATGTTGGAAACATTTATCGAAGGCTGTAGCCCTGCCTCCCTAACTGTACGGGCAGGTGGAAACAGTCCTTGTGTGCAACAAGTCTCTATGGAATTAACTGTCACTAGATAAGCGATGCCTGGTTCCATTCCGTAGCAACCTTGATCATTCAGCATCAAATAGTTCCCATTCGAGAGAACATGACAAGTTCGCTTCTGAAGCATTGCATGCCCAGTAGAGAGAAATGTCCTTGCAGTCTAAGGAACCGCTTAAAGCATCCTTACAATCGGAACCACTGAGGAAAATCTCAATGTCCCCATACCTGCATCTAAACCAGAACGGTAATTCCCAATACTCATGCACATAAACTTTCCCTGGCGCTTCATAGCTGCCTACCTGTTGGTATTGGAGACAGTATTGGACTTGAAACGTCGTGACCGGCAGGGTGATGTAACCATGGATTTTCCAGTCAGTGGTTGGTGTCTCAGCCACGGTGAAAGGTAATTGGTATAATTTTTCAATGTGCTACATGGTAGTTTTTGCATCTCTGCGTGCCATTATTATCTGTCTTTCTATTAGATCGAATGCCGAAAACAGACTTGTACTGTTGATGTAACAGCATGGCACGTGGCCAGAACGTAACGTTTGTAACGGCCAGCTCAGTATTACGATTGACTGTAATTGTGACTGTTCATGTTGTAAAATACACGTCTTGCTGTATTATGTCAATTGCGTAAGACACTATGCTCCCCTGTGAATACATTCTGGATGATAATGTGGTCATACCGTTGTCAACCACAGCCTTTTCTAAGTTAACCCTGTCAATCTTGCGTAATCTCTCAGCAGCTTCCTGTTGAGAAATCTTCCACAGCTCGTTGTATATACCGTTCAAAAAGCGCCTTTGACATGGGTTTCGGGGACCGAATAAAAAATCCCTGAGATCCCTGTCATCAGAAAGAAAGGACAAGTCTTGCTTCACCTGGGAAAGTGTTGAGGTTTTTAGCCAATTTAGGCATAACTTCCCAACACTATGATGTCACCACCCCCGAATTAAAATATGATGCTAGGTCTGATGTTCATCCGCCATTGAATTCCCTTCAACGTGAACAACAACACGTTGATGACTCGGTGTATGAATGACATGAGCCCGTGGCAGGCCTTCTTTCAGCTTTGTCACTTGTTCCCAAAGCATCTTGTGCTTTACTGTGCAACCTTTGAAATCCCTAAATCCATTCTGGCCCTAATAATGTAAATATTCCTTATAGGACTGGACACAGTAAAATGAATCACACACAATTAGTGTGGGGAATTCATGATCCGTATTTTGTAGTGCCAGTATCCGAGCTTTTAGTTCCACCAGCTGTGCCGTACATTCTACTTGGGACTGAATGTGTGTTTTTTCAGGACGGAACTTTCCTTCATGCATGCACCCTTTTACAATTGCACATGCCGCGGAATATTGCTGTTTTGTTCCTACGCTCGGCTGGGCAGAGCATTCGGTATAAATGATAGTCATATCGATCTAGAGGCATAATTTCATTCGGCAGAGGATATTCTTGTTCGTACTACAAGAATGCTTGTAATGTTGAGTCAAATCTGTAATCTACATCTGTTGCAGTGAGAGAGTTAGCCCATTGAATCCATTGTGGATGTAATGCTTTAGCATTTGGGATGCTTGCTTTTGTAACGGCCTCTAGGGTCGGTACCGGGGTCACGACAATTATGCGTTTTCCCTGCGCTCGGGCTCTCTCCCTCACTAAAGCAGTCTGTTACCGCTGTATCACCTTCATTGAAAGTGATATATGTGTACCCAGTTGGTCCAGCGACTACGCGGATCACAAGGTTAGTGGTGTTAACACTTGTATGTAAATGTTTAGAAGGTATCATGTCAGCTTGTACGGAACATAGAATATCTGTATGTTCCTGTGTCCAATGATGTACTTAAAAATCAGGTCTAATTAAGTCGTAGAAAGGTTTCACCCTTTTTGCGTAATCCAAAATGTATGTCCTGCCAAAATTCAAAAATCCTAAAATGGAGTGTAGTCTTTTCAGAGTCGTTGGAGGTTGGAGCAGTGCGCATTTTTCTAAAAACACTGCCGCCAGGCTTTTTCCTTCACTTGACAACTCGTACCCTAGAAATAGGACACCAAGGTAGGCAATTTTTGACTTTTTAAAATTTAATTTGTAACCCAGGCAAGCAAACCCAAGGAATATGTGGTTCACTCTAGCCAAGTGTTCCATTAATTCATCGTCCGTCAGAAAGATGCCTGTTAGACCTGGTACCATTGGCGTGAGTCTCCCTTCCATTTTTTTTTTTTACTGATTGCCTCCTCT
Source organism: Calotriton arnoldi (assembly GCA_963921515.1). Lineage (NCBI taxonomy): Eukaryota > Metazoa > Chordata > Amphibia > Caudata > Salamandridae > Calotriton > Calotriton arnoldi. The sequence goes on from CAWUFW010000725.1 coordinate 1,171,281, forward strand.
GTTTTTGATATGTTTTGCTGGTTTAGATGCTTTGGGCACTGTGCCACTGCTATTCAGTGCCACAGTGCAAGTGCTCCCTATGGTAAATTGATGTATTGATTAGTGACTCCATGATTGGATCATTTGATTTACTTGTCAGACCCTAGTATAGTGCACCCTGTGTGCCCAGGGCCTGTAGATCAAATGCTGCTGGTGGGCTTGCAGCACTGGTTGTGCCACCCACAGAAGCAGCTTGTAAAAAGGGTGTCTCAGACCTGCCATTGCAGAGCCTGTGTGCAGTCTGTGACTGCCATGTCGACTTGGCAAGTGCACCCACTTGCCAGTCCCTAAACCTTCCCTTTTCTGCATATCAGTCACCCCTAAGGTAGGCCCAAGGGCAGGATGCATTGTATGTAAAAGGTAGGACATGCCCTGGTGTGTGTAGCATGTCCTGATAGTGAATTACAGCCAATTTCGTTTTTCACTATTGCAAGGCTACCTGTCCCCATAGGCCAGAATGGGCAGTTTGATTATAAAATCTTATAATCCTAACTGACCCAGGGAACATGGTAGAAAAACAAATTTAGTATGCCTGAACTCAGAATGATAAAAATACATCTTTTAGTGAAGTTGGTTTTAACATTCTGTGTTTGAAAATACCACTTTTAGAAAGTAGGTATTTTCTTGCCTAAACCATCCAGCCTGCCTCTGCTAGCTTGTGTATTGTATGTCTGGTTTTGTGAGTGACAGGGGCTGGGGGGCTCCAGGAGACAGGGTGAGTCAGCACAGGGCTGAATAGACCTATCTGCATGTAGAGTGGTGGGAGGAGGAGCACCTGGGCCTGAATAGGGCTGTGCCTGCCTTCCACAATGCTGGCTCCACCTCCTGTGGTGTGTCTGATGACCCTGGCCCACTCTGACAAAGGAAGAAGGTGTGCACTGGCAGAATGCACCCAGAACTGGTTTGGACTAGGTACAGGACCCTCTGCCCTCAGAGGACAAAGGATTTGCTGGTATAAATATTGGGGCCCTGACCCCAGAACTTTAGATCACTTCTGGAACAACAAGACAAACCTTTGCCAAGGAGAAGAACCAAGGAATCTGCAGGAGTTTTGGACTGCCCCTCTGCCAGTGTGCTGTTTGCTGGGTTGGCCTGCAGCGGTCTTCATTGCCAAGGAAAGGAGAAGGAACTTTTAAAGAACTTTCATTATCTTGCAGAATATTCTCCAAGGGCTTGAACAAGAGCTTGCCTCCTGCTGAAGTCTCAGGGCTACAAGACTTCACCACCAGCTCCCTCCTGAATTTCCTTGCTGGGGATTCTGTCTGCAGAAGCCTGAGTGTCGCTGGGAGCTGGAAGCGCGATGCAACGAGAAGAAGCGTGTCGCTGTCGCAGCTGCGGCCGTCGCATTGCTGGAGAAGCGTGTCGCCGCCGCCGCATCACCAGAGAAGCGTGCCTTTGTCGCAGCTGCCTGCCGTCGCATCACCGGAGAAGCGTTTCGCCGTCGCAACTGCCTGCCGTCGCATCACCAGGTAAGCGTGTCGCTACCGCAAGGGTCGCCATCGCATCCCCCGAGAAGCGTGTCGCATCACCGGAGAAGCGTGTCGCAGGGCCTGTCGCGGCTCCAAAGATCCAGAGTTCGCCGCACGGCCGTCGGGCGTGCACGCATCGTCTTCGCATCGCATCAAGGGCGCACTTTCATCGCATCGCACCGGATCGTCGCACCGCATCGAGGCGCCTGCTCGCCGCATCGTCCTCCCTGCGGACCCTTTGTTTGTTTTGCGTTCCGCATCCCAGGTACTTTTGAGAGAAACATGTCGCATTTACCATCAACTTGAACTAAGTTACTTCTACCATCTTTAAGTCTATTTTGAGTACAGTATTGTGGATTTTTGTCGTTTGTGGTCTTGTGTTCAGTCTATATAAAGAAAACTTATTTTTATAAAACCTGTGTGGTGTCCATGTGTAGTGTTTTCACTGTATTACTGTATGTGTTCACAAATGCTTTACACACTGCCTCTGAGATAAGCTTATCTGCTCGTGCCAAGCTACCAAGGGGGTGAGCAGGGGTTATTTTAGTAGTGTATCCCCCTTACCCTGACTAGAAGCAAGGGTCTCTGTTTGGACAAAGGTGTATACCATTGCCAACTAGAGACCCCCAGTTCTAACAATGCCCGTCAGAAAGATGCCCCCCCATCAAAATTTTGAAGTAACTCTGTTACCTTGGTTGAAAACAACCCGTGGCTATTCTTATACCCCTGGGGTGATCTACAAAATTGGCGTTGAGAACCTAGTTCTGATAATGCTGTCAAATATCTGCTCCCAGACGCTATATTTTGGCAGAAAAACCCATTTGAGATATCTAATGTTGTTTTGTATTTTTTCCCGCACAATGTTATTCATTAGTGCAGCAATATGTGCATTTTGTACTGCAAATGTGCATGTGGAGCGTTCAAATGTCTATTGTGTAAGACTAGACAATATGAATTATTGGGTTTCATTACCGGAAACGAGGGATTATTCATAGTTGAGGTGCAATTCTCTGTCACACCCTGGTACTCAAGTTGATGTAGGATCTCCCTGACTTGTTTCTTTGTCTCATGTTTAATCGGGTATTGTCTCTGTGGTAGAAGAATTGATTTTAATGGGATTTCGTGATGACATGACGCATCATCCCAACCAACATGACTGCGGTAAAGTGCAGGAGCTAGTGCTAATGGCCACTCCTGCGTTTATGAATTTTTAACTGATTCTGGTACGAGGTTGGGGAAAGCAGGTAAAATAACTTCTTCCGCCATTGGGCAATCCACTACGAAATCAGGTGGCCAATCCTTCTCAGCCAAAAGAATGTCATAACCACGTTTGCGGTTCTCCCAAAAAAGACACTTTACTTGGGTATTCCCCCCCCCCCTCCATTTGAAGCGTTATGTTGTATAAACAATGTGGGACACTTACCCTTGTATCGGGTGTTTCCACGGCGATATGCTCAATGAGCGCTACTGCTGCCAGATAATACATCAGGTTCCGGTGAGCTATTGTGTCTTCTACCGCGCTGTCTAGCATTGTCACTGCCCATTCCCCGTTCAGAAGCAGAGTCCTCAGTAGCCTGGGCATTTCTAATTTTTATCCCCGCTACCTTTTTCTTTTTAAATTGAGGTTTAGAAGTCTTTTGTTTGTCTTCCTGTTTAATGATGTAGTCCGAAGTGCCAAATGTCTCCCTTTTCGGCTTGACTCGCTCTTCCGATCTGTGTTCTGACTGTCCGTCTCTCTCCGAACATTTTTCGGATGACTCCTAAAAGGAACGAGAGGAATGTGTATCAGTATCTTGATACCTGTCAGACTTCCTAATATTGTTACGGTCTCTCAAATTGTATTTTCTCTCTGTGTGTTTCTGTTGAGGAGACCTACGCAGTGACTTTATTTTTTATTATTCCATGTCTTCTTTGAAGAATTGGGTGCTTGCTTAGTTATCCTTTTCAGAATTGCTCTTAACTATTGGTTTCCCAGTTCTGGCTCCCAGATTATCTCTACCTAGTAAAGCATATGTTTCTTCTATAATCTTAGGCAGTTCTCGCTCCTACATTGCAGGAGTGAAATTCCTCAGGCGTTGGTGTATAGCCACCGCTGCTACCTCCCCTTTTGTGTTACTTAACATAATTGCAGACACCTCATCCCCAGATCTAGGGCAGGCTCTGCCCCATACTCCTTCTTTATTTGTTTCAGTGCGTCTGGTATAACTGCTATTGAAGGGGTACCAGGTGTTCTGGTATAAATGGCAGCGAAGATTGAACCCCAAGTGACACAATCGTCTATCGGGAGAGCCATCCCCATTGGCAAGCAAATTGTTAGTATTCTGAGTGTTTCCCGTGGGTCCGTATGTGGGAAAAACTGCTTTGAGCTGTTCTGTTTTCTGTGCTATCCAGAACAGGATTTGCTCCCGGCTGGTGGGAATCTTTCCGATAGCGGATTTCAGCATTTGGGGGCTAATACTTGTAGCCAATTGAGGTTGTGCAGCCCTTGCAGTCGGGACTGTCAATGTCCTCATAATGTATAATGTAAGATTTCTATAAAGTGTACACATTCCTGCTGCTGTGAAAGTAGCAATGTCTGAATGTGGTATATATGAAGCTAAGACCGGCCAGGTCGCTCCTTCTTTGCTGAGCGGACCGAGTCTTACGTTTTCTGTTGCATGGGGTAGGGTGCCTATAAACCAATTTATATTGTAATATATATAATATACGTTGCTGGGAGGCCATGTTGTAGTAGTTTCATAGTAACTGCCTTTATGCAATTTTCTGTTATATTTAGAGCCGCTACCTGCTCTTCAATGTCCTCACCTGCTTCTCCGTTTACTGACATTGTGTGAAAAGAAAAGCTATTTTATTTAAATGAATTTTTATGGAGATATGGTTTGCACAATGTGGGAACTTCTAATCCTCTAAGCTTGAACAACCTAATGCCAATACATAGGGTCTACCTACTCAGCTGAGGCGGATTTGTTTCCCTTCCCACTTCAGATGTCTCCAGTTTAAATGTGAGTAGGGGTCTCTGGGAAAGCACGATTGAACTACTCAGATTGACTGTTAAATAAGAACCCCAACTAAAGTTGTCAGCACCATGTCGTGTAGTTCTTACTAATCCGTAGGATCTGCGTATTGGTTGGACAGCATAAACTAAGGGCTTGGTGCCAATACTGATTCCGGACACCCCCGATGGATATGTTGGCCTATAGACTAGCTAGCTCACAGTGCCACCGTAAGCCCCCTAACCTACCGGGGAGCAATTGGTTTCTGGCAACCACTGAACATGACAACTATGACCCCTCGGGGATCATGAAAACAGTACTGAACCTTTCAATCAGTCACTCTTGCTCACTTATTCTCAGAGAAATATACAGAGAATACACAGTGGGACGTTTTCAATATATTTATTGAACCAACGTTATTCTGGTATAGAATACATGTGCTGCAATGATTAATGGGCAGAACCAGATAAAAGGGATTACAAGCACCAAAAGCGTTAATAGTAAATACAGTTCTACCATGGTGCTACATCAATGTATACATGCTTGCAGATAAAGCAAGGCAGTAATCGAAAGCACTCCTACTATGCGAACCCTACTATAAGTGTACCTAGAGTGTGTGTAGGTGTAGAGCCAAGAATCTCTCCATAGGACGATCCAACCCCGTTACCTGGTGGGAGAGAATGAAGGACCCCGTCTTGGTCATTACCTGGACACCCCATACGAGATGTCAGACTGCTGCGTGGTGAATTCTCAGCATGCAAGGACCTCTGGTGTCAGCTGGAGTGCCTCCTCTGCTAATCTATCGAGATGCTCATCTTTTATCATTTAAAGCAGCATTGCGATGTGTGTATAGATTAATGATATTATGGATATGTAAATAGCTTTGTCGCCCTGTGGATGAAGATAGAGATGACATTTGTACACATTGCGAAAAGAGACCTTGTACATGATGTTTAGGGCATTGTGATAATGTGCGAAGCTAGATGTGTAAACAAGTTTAGTTTCAGGGAAACTAATCCAACATCGTCGCACTCGCAAATATGTTTAAAAGGTTACTGCTGAAAAATAGGACATTGTAAGAAAAAAGCTGCTTCGCTACGTGGGCCGATCTCTGGAATATAACCGCAGCAGTAAGGATTCCTTATTGGGTTGTGTGGGGTGGAGCAGTCGGAAGGGCGGGGGGAGGAGGTAGAGGGTGAGTGAGGAGCTAATGTGCAATGGCTGAAGCAATTTGAACGTTGTCCTGGAATGTACGGGGGCTTACCTCCTTTGTGAAGAGTTATTGCACGCACACCTACCATAAATGAATGAGCGTGAATATGGCTTTTCTCCAGAAGACACATCTCACGGAGATGGAGGCCCAAAAACTTTGTAAAAAATGGCGGGAACAGCTGTATTCCACCACTTATTCCTCATACGGTAGAGGGGTGTCGATATGTTTGGCCCCTGGAGTTCATTCCAGTTGTGGGAACAGATGGCAGCTGTTGAGGGAAGGTACATATTATTGCATGGTATATTGGATGGCCGTGAGGTGTGCCTGATGAATATTTATGCTCCCAACATTGACGACTGGGATTTCTTTAGCGCACTGGAAACGGTGGTGCTCCCGTATGCAGAATCCGCAATTGTTTGGGAGAGGGATTTTAACTGTGTGTTGGATGGGCACCTAGACAGGCACTCGGCATGGTTGGGCAGTATGGTGGCTGGTTTGCGGGAGGTGATGCACAGGTTTCAATTGGTGGATATATGGCGGGAGCTGCTCCCCACGAAGCAGGAATATTCTCGTTGTTCCCCAGCACATGGCACTTCTATCAGACTCTACCGGTTCCTCCTTGTGGGTGAGGGAGTTCTTGACATTGTGAGAATCTCTTAACAGGTGAGGCTTCTTTCCTACCACGCTCCTTTACTCCCGGAATGCGGGGTGTGGGGACGACGCCCCACTATACCTTTGTGAATGTTCAGACCTGAGTCTTAGGGGACCCTGAATATGCTGCAGATATGCAGGAAGTACTCCAGGGCATTTTTAACTCCAATTGGGGAACAGCCAGTGCACGTGGGGTGTAATTGGGGACATTGAAGGTAGTCATCACTGGGGCGAGTTTAGGCAAAACATACGGTATCGGGGGAAAAAACTGAAGTGGGGACTGGGGGAGAAGGAGGCGCAGCTCGCGAGACGGCAGCGACAGGCGCAAGGATGAGAGGGTGATGAGGCAGCGCTGACAGCAGCACATAGAGCGGTGGCAACGGTTTGGGACAGACTAGACTGCCATGTACAGAAAGACTATTGGCAACGCAAACAGAGAGAGGAAGACCAGTCGGGTTGCATGTTGGCATGGTTACTCAAGAGGGAACGCCTCCTCCAATATTTCTTGCTCTACAGGCGCCAGATGGTGCATTGGTCATGGGTCAGTTGGCTATCACACTGCTATTACGTGCTCATCTTGCCGGAATCTATACAGCTGCAGGGGTTACCGGATTCCTAGGGTGGATGACCCTTCCCCTATTGACAGTGGGTGAGGCTATAACTCTGGAGGAATTGAAAGAGGTGCTTTGTAGTATGGCTGGAGGAAAGTGTCCGGGGCCCGACGGACTGCCGGTTGAGTATTATCAGGCGCATGCTGCCACCCTACTCCCGGCGCTGTTGGAAATCCTGTTGGAAGCCCGCGCACAGGGAGTGCTACTGGCGCAAATGGGGGACGCAGTGATCCTTATGCTACCATGTCTGGGCAAGGACCCTGTGAATCCGGGGTCATATAGGATCCTGTCCATGCTGAACGTGGACGTAAAGCTCCATGCAAAGGTTTTAGCCCTTCGGTTGGGGAGAGTTATTACACATTTGGTGAGGGAGGATCAGTGTGTTTTCGTGCCGGGACTGGGCTCGCACATGAACCTCAGGAGGCTGCCACACTTAATGCATGAGACACGGGATGCTGTATGCGAATCTGCCTTGGTATCTCTGGACATGGAGAAGGCCTTTGACACTCTGTCCTGGCCATACCTGTGGGAAGTCCTGACTCAAATGGGGTTGGGAATCTGATTCCTAATGTGGGTCCAGCTACTTTATAAATTGGCCACAGCGAGAGTGCGTATGGTAACCAAGGTGTCTGTGGCTTTTGATATAGAGAGGGGTACCCGACAGGGCTTCCCACTGTCTCTGCTTTTGTTCGATCTGGCGATGGAAGCACTTGCGGTCTATATTAGAGACCAGTTGCAGGCCTGGAGTATACCGGTCGGAAATAGTTGGCACGTTGTGCCATTGTATGCTGATGACACTGTGTATGTAAAAGAACTGGTGCAATCGGTCTCCCTCCTCCTGTGGTTGTTAGAGCATTTTGATGAGGCATCGGGGCTCCATGTTAATCGACTCAAAACGGTACTCTACCCCCTAGCTGCTTTGGTTGGCAGAGAAGGGGCGGATCACACAGTTTTCGGTAACTTGGGCTCCAGATCATGCAGGATAGTCATCTCCAATATGCGTTGAATATGGGGAGAACTCCTTTTGTATACTGCCCCTGGTGGTGTTTCATCATATAGATCGGCTGTTAGTGGACTTTGTATGGGCAAGCAAGAGATGCTGAGTGCGACTTGAAATACTCAAGCTGGATCTCAGCGAGGTTGGATTGGGACTCCCCGATCTGCAGCTGTATTATTTGGTGGGCTTCTTGCAGTATGCAGCGATGTGGTGATGACCCTAACTGGGAAAAGAGTTTGATGTCCGGATCTGTTAAAACTGCGCAAATCCCTAGTTATTGATGTGTGGCAGGGAGCTGCCGTCGGACACTCCTCTGCGTTACTTCAGTGTCCCGGGCACGGGATCTTGCAGTTAGGAAAGTTATTAAGAGAGCGCTGTATGCCCCTCTTTTAGCGTTTTGGTGGTTGCGCCCTTTTTGGCATATTTGGGAGTCTATGAACTCTGAGCTGTCTGATGGCGAGAGACCTGTACTGAAACGGCTCTTTTTTGACTCTGGGGAGATGGGAACGCATTTGGGGTCGATGAGCGACCGTTTTTACAGTATGCGAGTATTTCAAACACAGTTCGTGAGATCTGGCTTACCATCCCGGAGGAACCCGAGCAGTCTCATGTACTCTGAGTGATCCTGGATCCGGGCTCCTTTAAAGGTATCATATCCCGATTGAATGTAGCCCTGAAGGCAGATAGGAAGACGGTGACTGGGAAGTGACGGGGGGTGTGGGACCAGGAATTGGAGTCTCCACCGGACGTTGAGTGGCACAGGGCGAGAGCACAAGTACGAGAGGTAGCCAGTAATGCTTGTTTCAAATTAGTGCATTTTTATTTTTTCCACCATGCCTACCTGACCCAACTACAGAGTGTACCCGGCGAGGTCACCAGGATGTAGTAGATGCGGGGCCACCCCTGCTGACTTCTGTCATGTGGCATGGAACTACTCACAGCTTACCTCGTACTCGAGGGCAGTGAGTGAGGAAATGCATCGAGTGGCAAGGGTAGCAGTGGAACTTACGATCAGACATTGTCAGCTAGGGCTACTGCCCCTCCCCGAGAAGGGGAAAAAAGATGCGATATAAATTTGCTCAGCTGGGCCTGCTGCTGGCCTGCCGGCGGGTAGCCATACACTGGGCCAGTCCCATGCCCCAGACGATCATGAAATGGAAGTGGGATCTGTTGGAGTTGAGTAGTGTAGGCTTCGGACAGTGCGCGCAAATTAACACGCAGAAAGGGACCTTGTGGTCGAATATGTTAGCTACATTATTAGGAGACATCGTTGGGGGGCAGGACGAAGGGGAGAACTCGGATGGAAGAGATGAGGAGAGAGGTACCAGTACAGATGAGGAACATAAACAGAGGGAGTCAACTGGCTCACAGGGGTTACCTGAAGACTTCCGACTGATAGAGCAGAACGGCTCTGGTGGTGTATCTGAATAAACACGTTGGCGGGTTTGGTTGCGGAGACTGGGTACTAACCCCCCCACCGCCCTGTTGTCAGCACATCAGCACATAACGTTAAAGAGACTGGAGTGGAGAGCTGGCCCTTGGCCCCCCCCCCCTTCCCAGAGACTGTACACACCTAAATGCAACTGTATGGAATACTTGTACCATTGCTGCAATGTTATTTATTTGTGTTGCTTATGTTGAAAAACTCAATAAAAACATTTTTTTTAAAGAAAATGTTTTGATGTAATTTACATGTTACAAACTGTAAGCATAAAATGGGTTGTTTTATTCTCATGCAGATAAACTTACCGTAACCTGCTTGTTATCCAGGAATACAGTATGCACCTCTGAAGTTTAGATGTGGCTCATTGAACTTGTAGGACAGTGAGGGTGCATGGAATGGCATTCCTCTAGGCTTATGGATATGACTGTTTGGAACATGCTCATGTTCAACAGCTTTCTATACCATGTAGAATTGTACATAGTTTCTGAAGCTTTATTTAGACATTTAGTTCAAATTGTGTTTTAAGACTGAGCAGTTCCTGGATCAATCTGGCAGAAGGCTATTAGGTATAGGACGGAAATATCTGAAATAATTTATGACCTGATGCTAATATGATGCCGCTGCACAGAGGGTAATTTTTCTATAATGGTTTTTATAACTTCTAGTTCTTAAAATGTAAAATACGAGATGTTTTATAACAACCTTATTTTGGATGTTTTTATTTTTACTAAGTTCTTTTCTGTTTTCACACTTGCCTGGGCATAAAAGATTCCAAACAAGCTAAGTTCTGGCGTAATTGATAAATGAGCGTGATCTAAATTAATTGCGAAATTTGCATCTATTTCCTATTTTTCATAGCCCTCCCCAGCACAGTTAATCATATAACTAAGCAGTTGTAGGGGTGCCAAAACCCAAGAAATATTAACTGTTTCTTTTTATTAAACTGCAGCACCTATCAAAATGTGTACTTATCAGAGGAAAGTAGGGCCGCACGTACCTTATACTAGTGTACATATGCAACTACCAATTGTCATTAGGGAACTAATCTAGCAAGTTAATCTCTTCCCCAGTGCAGCAAACTATTCTTGCTTGCCACATATAGATTTAGGAATTCCCCCATCTCTGAAGTGACCAGTTTCTACATCCTGTGCATACTACGCATCTGTGTTTGCTGCTTGTGTAAGCAGAGTGCGGGTGTATCCAACCTATGTCGCACAACAGTCCTGAGTGTGTCAAATGGTCTGTTTGAAATGTATTACATGTGCAAAGGTGACATGAGTTTTCTGACCACGTATGACATCACTCAAACTGCTGAAACTGTAACCCCCCCCCCCCCCATGTCTTACAGTGCCTTGTACCAGTGCACAATCACAGCAGATCTCCAAGTGGTCATTTCGGACTCGAACACCTTCACCATACAGCTCTGGGTATTTTGAATGGGAAGTAGAACTTCAGACCACATGCAACAGCCTTCTGTTCACAAAATGCCTGGTTTAGGGCCCTTCTCGCTTGACCGGTGTCGTTTTCACAGGAGTTATCGATCTAGCAGACACTGTTTGTTTATTCTCAAGAATTTAGTCCTTTTACTCTTGGGTATCTTTAGTCTGTGTACATCCAGCATCTCCTTAATACGGCTTTATTAAAGAAAATCAACTGTATGGCAAAGAGATTGTCCTTGGCAAGCGTGGCTTCTGGAAGCACATCTCACCATGGGAAATGGTCTGTAGAACAGCTTTGAGTTACATGTTTGATGTACATATTTCACTAGGAGGCACTTTAAGATTCCAGACTGCCACTTTAGAAAGAAGTTCAACTGGATAATTTTAGAACATTTGATGGTGTTTAACCTGAGAAGTGAAACAAAGCATGAAAAGAACTGCTCTTTCTATCTTATGATTTCTATTAAAATACAAGAGTTATCTGCTACAGGCACAAGTCCTTTCTAGTTTCATTAATGCAGTACGTTGACAGCACCTTCTTGAAATGCCTCTGTACCTCAACAGCAGCTGAATGTGACCACTTGAGGTTTTATACACTTGCATGTTGTGTTGGACTTAGTTTGCAGTATTTTAGTAATGCCTTGCTTTTTTTGTCAGAGCCTGCTGTTTCTCTTTCTTATGGTGGGTTGTATGCCAAGTGCACAAACCCGGCACGGGGCTGCGGTTATGATCTGGTTGCAGAGGATGTTTTGTCAGAGCCTGCTGGTTCTCTTTCTTATGGTGGGTTGTATGCCAAGTGCACAAACCCAGCATGGGGCTGCGGTTATGATCTGGTTGCAGAGGATGTTTTGTCAGAGCCTGCTGGTTCTCTTTCTTATGGTGGGTTGTATGCCAAGTGCACAAACCCGGCATGGGGCTGCGGTTATGATCTGGTTGCAGAGGATGTTGGTCAGAAGTGAGCTTGAATCTTGTTGGTTCTAGGATCTTCTGAGAGTTTGTTGTTCTGCGTTACAGATCTGATGCCGTTCAATGGCGCGTTTTGGTCTGCGGCCGGCCTTTTTGTTGGTTGGAGGCTATTAACGTGTTTTATTGGAGGGCATATATGCCAAATTTATCAGTTTCTCTTAAGTAAACGAAAGTTGCTTTCCAGTCAAACATCTGTCACTTGAAAGAGAAATTCGTTTTTGTATGTGTTTACAGTCCTAAATAACAATGTCGCAGCTATAGCACAGCCATTGCTAGATAGAGCAGTCTCTTAATCTAGGCATTAATGGTGAATTGCAAAACATACATTTTTAAGGTTTTGTATGTGCACATGTGACGAGGGGACTCCTTTGGCACTATTTGTGCGTCCGGTTGGACCACAAACTAGCCTTTTGGTGTTCTTGGCTATTGCCTGGTCCAAGGGATTTATTTATACAGTTTCATAGTGTGGACATTGTGCGGGGACGTTGACATGCATTAGAAAGCCATAACAACTTACAAAACAAGCATTGGCAAAGACAGTATGTCTCGGCTAGCTGGGAGCTATTGGCTTTGCCATTGTATTTTAGTCATGTTGTACACCAGCGTGTCTGCTGTTCAGCATGGCTTAAAGTTAGTGTCGTAGGAGTGGAGTAGTGTGTGGAGGAGTGGAGTAGAGTGGCATGGTGGCGTAGAGGGAGCTGCGTAGTGTAAAGTGGAGTGACACAGGGAGTGGATGGGCGTGGAGTGGCATAAAGTGGAGTACTGGGTTGTAGAGTGGCCTAGAGTTAAGTGGCGTGGAAAGGCAGGGAGTATAGTGTCATAGAGTGGAGTATGCGTGGTGTGGTAGCTCAGTGCCATTGGACAACATATTTTCATTTAAAATGACCATTACATTTGAATATACATTTTCACTGATGGAACTATACAACGCACAAATGAGAATGTGTGAAAGTGGCATTACCTAGTGTATTGATTTGTTCGGATCGTTATAAAATATTTGTTTTCAGCGCACCAAAATTACTATAAAAAAATTTGATTCTTTTATGCTTTCCTAATTCTGATATATTCTGAACTATTTGACAGCATAAAACAATGAAAGTCTGCAAATAGAAAGCAAGCAAATGTGAGTTACAAACCACAAAGCCAGTGGTAACCAATGGGCAGAATGCATTCCCAGGGAATCTTTCAGAATGTCCCCAAGGAGTCTTTTCGCAACCAGGCAGCTGCGCTATCTGGTAGTCTTTCACCTAAAAACGAGACTACTTTAGCAATAAAGATGTGAAGAAAACGTGAAAGAATTGTTGATGAACAAAACTACAGTGCACATGTGCAGCACTAATTAGAAACAACATTGTCAAAGAAAACATAGAGCCCCAGTAGTGGATATCAGAGAACGGGCAATAACAAATGATCAGAGCTCAGGAAAAAAAGGAGAGATCTGTGTGAATAGGCTATGACGGAGCAACACACGAAAAAGAAAAACTTGAATCTGCAAGAAGTGTAAGGGGAGGAGTGGAGAGAGTTTGAAAGATGAGGGCCATGCGAGGGGGGGTGGTGTCACTCTAGGCAGGTTTGAAGCATGCAGTGAAGTGAGGAGTTCTCAAATGGGTATAACTTCCAATCAATCAGAATTTATAAAGCGCTGCTAATCACCCGATAGGGTATCCAGGTGCTTATAACTTAAGGTGATAGGTAGAGTTTCTCTGGAAGAGCAAACTTTTCAAATCAGTTTTTATTGTAGACAGCGAGGTGATGGTATATAAACTTGGGGTCAGAATTCCAGATTCTGGTGGTGGAGAGAGATGTTTGTTTTCCAGTAGTACTCTATTGGCATATTTTGGGTGGGAAGAAAGGGGACACATTTCCAACCATTTCAGTTTGGACACTGAATGGGGTTTTTGTTGTTGCTGGTCCCTTATAGGCTGTTATGAGATGTATTTTCTCTGTGAGTAGTTTGGTATTGATGGGGATGTGTGCAACTAGTGTCTGATGGCGAAGTAATCGCTAAGGGCCTTCACAGCGCTGTGGAATGTTCACTTTCAGTACATCAATCTGTATGAACTTGATACTACCAGTGGGGTACCTTGTACTTGAGTTTCTTTGATAGGCCGTCTAGATGCAGCTGGTAATATTGCATTGTTATTGTACTTCGTTCCCTGAAAGTTTCTCCTATTTTGGTGGTGGGTGGCAATTGAGTTTCTCAGCTCCTCTGTGCTTTGTATGCTGCTTTATGTAGATTTACCCTTGAACCAAAAGCAACGTATCACACGAGTATTTATTTAAAAATACACAGTTTTCTTCCTATTATAACTGTTGTTTTGTCTCCCTAGGTGTTTCCTTCATCTGATGGATTTAAGCAAGTCCCATGTTGCTTCGGCTCCATATTCTGTCCCTGATAAACCATCTAGTGACAGCCTTACCACAGATATGGAGAAAGAAAAGGAGTCTTCAGAGTCTGAGACTGGTTCTCCACAGCAATCTGCAATTCCTGACCCTGTTCCGCCCAAGGAAGCGGCTGCAGAGAGCAAGTCCAGCTCACCTAGAGAAAATGCCAACTCTGCAGATGATGTTGAAAAAAGCCCACAGAATGCTTTAGACAAGCCAGATGTTGAGGATGCTCCTGAAAAGTGCAAGGACGATGTGACACTCGACGAAACAATTGAGTCAGTGGTTAACTCGAAAGCCTCTTCCAATGATGTGAAGCGTGGAACCTCTGTCAAGGCTCCAGCCATGAGCAATAGTTATGTGAGGGGGGCATCCATGTACAGGAAGACACTAAAACCCAAAAAAGAGCGCAGTCCAAGTCCGGAAATTGATGCTGCTTCAAAGAACCCAACTTTTGACACTGGAACTAGGAGAGGAGCTCCCATGTTCAGAAAGACGCTAAAACCCAAAAAAGAGCGTAGTCCAAGCCCAGAGATTGATGCTGCAGTAAAGTACCCATTTCTTGAGAACTTTACTACAAAAACTGAGCCAGTCAGCCCACCACCACCAGAAGACAAGGTGGCGCAGGAGCCATCAGCTGAGCAGGCGGACCCTCCACAACCTAGCCAAACTGTGGAAAAAAAGCCAAGGCAGAGGGGTCCAAGAAAGAGGCTATCAATAATGGGTGACAAGGTGCTGCCAAAGGCTGAAGGAAAGCTCACACAGACGGAAAGCTCTCACTTGCTGGGCTTTGGGCAACTCAAAACTGAGCCGGTTGATAATGGCGAGCCAGCTTCCACCACTGATTCCAGCGTGGGAGAAGCCGGTACACAAACCTCAGCAGGTGAGTGTTTTTAAATCTGCCCATTTCTCAACTTTGAAATGTCTGTCATAATTGTTCCACACACCTGCAGCCCTTAGTGCATTTGTGTGACCTGAGATATCACTGATCAGGCAGTTGGGGCTGCTTAAGCATTGCTGGTGATGCTTATGCTTCTCTGAAAGCTGTTTGTTCTGGCTGTGCCGTTGGTTATGGTGGCAAGTTATTGGTGCACTGGGATAAATTATGTCCTATGCATTGGTCTTATTATAAAAAGTGACAACAAAGGTAATGGGCCCAGCTTATTGATGAAGAAAGTGGACTGCATTTACATGTTATGCCAAACAAAGGAAAACATTATTACTTTAAATTAAACGCCACCATTTGAATCATTCACCAAAAATGGTTATGATTTTATTACATCACAGAGTTGCATAATAGCCCGAATATAAATGACATGTATCAATATGAAGCATTTAATTCAAGTCTGGTGACAAGAGGGAAAAGTGCAAGGAAAAGGGGAGTGTTTGTGGAAGTGAAGTGAAAAGGGAAGGTGGTGTGCATATGTGACATCATTGATCCATATATACAACCTAACCAACCAGATGTCTGGCAATTATAAATTTGAAAAACATAACACAAAGTATCCGATGCAGATAATGAATCTCTGTCTTCAGTGTCTGAACACAAGAAAGAAACAACGTCAACGTTTCGACCCCTAACATAAACAGCTGGTTTGATGCCTTGTGAGTGGGGTCTTCCTCAGGACGGGGATAAGAGTTAAGAGTGAGCACCTAAAGAAAAGGGATAATATTACAGCGGTGGCATTCAACAATGGAGACAATGAAGTCTAACATTAAATATATGTGAATTAATTTACCAGAAGAAAGTACAAACAGCTGGGCCTCGCGGGCTCCTGAGGGAGAAAGGGTATAGACAGAGACATCAGATTCAAAAGAGGAGGGAGGAGTAAAATAAATTACAAAACAGAGCACAAAAAGCTCTGAGGACTTACTCAGATAGGTCCACAATTCTTCAATAATTCAAGTGAGACGTCGAGGTTGTTCAGTAACCTCTGACTGAAAAGGAAGGAAAAACCATCTGAGTGATGGACTAAAGTGTGAACCGGCTAATATCATGTGTTTCATCTCGCGCAAACGTAATTGATCTAAGGGAGCGTGCCTCGGTGATGTAGTAATAATGAACTACAGGATTCGTATTATAAACAATCCCAGTGAAAATCATGGCAAAGGCACGAAAAACATTGTAACATAGGCACGAATCAAAAATGAGCACCTGGCACAATGACGTCCGAGTTCACTGCCCGGAAAAACAAAAGAGGCCACTGTTGTCGACCGGAATCATATGTTAAATCTCACAACAATACACTATTCAGAAAGAGTACCTCAGCGGTTTAATGACACAAAATCCATCAAATCTTTAAAGATTACGTGGCAAAGGCGCGAATGATATTGCTAAATTGCAACATGACCAAGAAATGAATGATTGTGGCTCAGATTTAGAAAATCACAATAAAAGGCCCCGTAAATAATCTTCCCACTCCTGCTGTCCGAGTTGCCAGACTTACAGACAGCATGTGTCAGTTTAAAAATTAACAATGGCTGACTCTAGCAGAGCCCAGATCCTAATATAAGAAGAAACTAGGAGCACTGACGTGTGTCAACATACCTGTAGGCTGCTGCATCATAGACTGAAAAACAGCTAACAGTGCCTCCCTAAACTTAAAAGTCACAGTCAAAGCGTGCACGCAAGGCACGTCTGGTCTAAAAAACGATCGATGGTTTACAACTATTAAGAGTGATATTTACAGCCCATATAAAGGTCTGTTCACATTATCTTAGAAGTGAAAATAATAATAATGAATCCCTTTAAAAGTCATGATTTACAGACAGCAGTATCAGTATTTAGAATCAACAGTTGCTAAATCTAACAAAACCCAGAACCTATTATTGGAAGAAACTCGGAACACTGGCGTGTGTCGACATACCTGTGGGCTGCTGCATCATCGACTAACAAACAGCTAACAGTGCCTCCCGGTAGCTGCCTTGACTTTAAAGGTCACGGTCAAAGCGTGCACGCAGGGCACGTCCGATCTGAAAACGATCGATGTTGTACTACTATGAGTAAGAATAAGATTTACAGCCCATTTAAAGGTCTGTACACATTGTCTTGGGAGTGAAAATAATGATAAATCCCTTTAAAGGCATGATTTAAATAAAAAGTATATTTAGAAAAGAGAAAAAAGAGAAAGAAAAGAAACACTGTCTGCGTTTCTGGGCACAATTATAATTCCGTAAAATATACTAATGGACTGACAGTATTTACTTATTTATGTGTGAACCAGTGTGTGGGTCTCAGTATAATTCACAAATATAGATGGCATATTCAGTACATAATTGCATGTTTACAATGAGATATATATACAGCGCCATTAAAGGTAGAGTGAAGTCTACAGGGTCATAATTAGAAAGCACTGTCTGCATGTAGCAGCGCACAATATATGAGCAAATCTCGGGCTCAATATATGAGCAAATCTAGGGCTTTGACAAAGGCCAGCATGTTTGAATAACATGTCCAAATAATATTCACAAATATGGATAACATATTCAGTACATAATTGCATGTTTACAATGAGATATACATGCAGCGCCATTAAAGGTAGAGTGAAGTCTACAGGGTCATAATTAGAAAGCACGGTCTGCATGTAACGGCGCACAATATATGAGCAAAATCTAGGGCTTTGACAAAAGCCAGCATGTTTGAATAATTTAACATGTCCAAATAATACATTGTCCTTTTAAGGTTTACAGAAGTCAAAAGGAAAAAGGAAAGGGAGACACATGTAGCCACGATAAGACATAGACAATAGGGAAACCGTCATGGTAAGGAACAACAAATGGCCTATGCAGCACATTAATTATGTATCAAAATGATTATGCATGTTCCGAATCAGGGACTTAACCAGTGTGTTGGTCCCTAACAATATCATTCTGCAATACGAGTTATATTAATCCTCGTTTAATGTGGAAAGTTGTGCATAAGTTACATCCATTTCGTTAAGACCATTGTGGACAGTGTTAAAGAGATCCATCCACTTACATTCTCGTACATTCAAAATGGAGCCCAGGTTGCCACCCCTTAGACCCAATCTGACCTCCTCCAGGACTAACCATTTAAGAGATTCAGGAGAATGATCATGAGTTTGAAAATGCTCAACTAAGGGTGCACCCGTCACCCCACATCTTATCCTGCTACAATGTTGTAGTATACGTGCCTTAACCTTCTGAGTGGTTTGGCCTATGTACACTTTGACACAGGGGCAGAGAATAGCATAAATTACGTTGTTGGTATTGCAGTTGGTATGGCCTTTGAGAGCCAATGTACAATTATTATGTTCGAAATGCTTCGTTACAATGGTCATTCCACAAGCCTTACAACTTCCACATTTAAAATGGCCCATTATTGGTGGAAGTTGCCACATAGATTGGAGCGTGGGTGGAGAAGGTGGTGCAAGTAATGACCTGACCACTTGGTCCCGAATGTTCTTTCCTTTTTTGAAGGAATGCATGGGGGCAAGGGTAATTTTACATCTTCTGCTACCAGGTGCCAATGTTTATTGACGATTTGTTTAATACTATTACTTTTAGTATTAAAGGTAGTTACACAGATCATTCTGTCTAAATGATCTTCAGAGCGTTGTTTAGGCATGAGTAGAACATCTCTGGGGTTATGCCAGGCCCGTTTCCTGGCCCGCTTGACCATCCTTTTAGGGTAACCACGTTCTATCAGTCTGTTGATAAGTTCATCAGATTCCAAGAAAAATCCTCCTTCAGGGTACAATTCCTCCTAATCCTGAGGAATTGCCCAAAAGGCAAGTTATCACGTAGTCCCCGGGGATGGTGGCTGCCATATTTCAGTAGAGTGTTTCTCTCCGTGGGTTTTCGATATAAAGTGGTATATAGGCTGTGATCAGCAACTTTAATGGATATATCCAAAAAGTCAATAGAGCCTCTATCCTTATGGATAGTAAATTGAATATCCGTAGATCTGTTATTCAACCATTCAAAGAAAAATTGGAGTTCTGCTTCATTTCCAGTCCAGATCATGAAGACGCCATCTATGTAACGTTTCCAACAGGTTACCTGATGTTTAAAAGGGTTTGAGTCGTTATAGATAAACTCTTCTTCATAGTTAGCCATGTACAATATTGCCAGATCCGGGCAAAGCTTGCCCCCATGGCCACTCCCTTGGTCTGTACATAATGGTCACCCTGGAAGTAGAAGAAATTTTCGGTCATGGCAATTTCAAGCAGTTGTACAATAAATTCAGTAGGGACTGGTGCCGGAAGTGGTCTTCTATCCAAGGCATGTCTCATAACCTCCAGAGCATGTTGCTGTGGTATACTGGTATATAATGATACAATATCCATTGTAACCAAGATTTGAGAGGTTGGTTCAAAGCTCATACCACCCACAAGGTTGATCACCTGCATGGTGTCACGAAGATAAGATTCAGTCTTCTCTGCTAGTGGCTTCAGAAAAATCTATGTACTTACAAAGAGATTCTAGGACCGAGCCACAGCCCGAGACAATGGGCCTGCCCGGTGGTTTTTGCTGATTTTTATGTACCTTAGGTAGGGTGTATACCGTGGGTAGGCGAGGCTGTTTTTGGTTCAGGTAATCAAATTCCAAGTTTGACAGAAAACCGGCCTTCTTACCACTTTCAGTGGTACGTTGGATTAGGGAAATGATCTTTTTGGTCGGATCATTCCTCAATCTAGCATAGCTGACGCCATCTCTCAGCAAAAACCACCGGGCAGGCCCATTGTCTCGGGCTGTGGCTCGGTCCTAGAATCTCTTTGTAAGTACATAGATTTTTTTCTGAAGCCACTAGCAGAGAAGACTGAATCTTATCTTCGTGACACCATGCAGGTGATCAACCTTGTGGATGGTATGAGCTTTGAACCAACCTCTCAAATCTTGGTTACAATGGATATTGTATCATTATATACCAGTATACCACAGCAACATGCTCTGGAGGTTATGAGACATGCCTTGGATAGAAGACCACTTCCGGCACCAGTCCCTACTGAATTTATTGTACAACTGCTTGAAATTGCCATGACCGAAAATTTCTTCTACTTCCAGGGTGACCATTATGTACAGACCAAGGGAGTGGCCATGGGGGCAAGCTTTGCCCCGGATCTGGCAATATTGTACATGGCTAACTATGAAGAAGAGTTTATCTATAACGACTCAAACCCTTTTAAACATCAGGTAACCTGTTGGAAACGTTACATAGATGACGTCTTCATGATCTGGACTGGAAATGAAGCAGAACTCCAATTTTTCTTTGAATGGTTGAATAACAGATCTACGGATATTCAATTTACTATCCATAAGGATAGAGGCTCTATTGACTTTTTGGATATATCCATTAAAGTTGCTGATCACAGCCTATATACCACTTTATATCGAAAACCCACGGAGAGAAACACTCTACTGAAATATGGCAGCCACCATCCCCGGGGACTACGTGATAACTTGCCTTTTGGGCAATTCCTCAGGATTAGGAGGAATTGTACCCTGAAGGAGGATTTTTCTTGGAATCTGATGAACTTATCAACAGACTGATAGAACGTGGTTACCCTAAAAGGATGGTCAAGCGGGCCAGGAAACGGGCCTGGCATAACCCCAGAGATGTTCTACTCATGCCTAAACAACGCTCTGAAGATCATTTAGACAGAATGATCTGTGTAACTACCTTTAATACTAAAAGTAATAGTATTAAACAAATCGTCAATAAACATTGGCACCTGGTAGCAGAAGATGTAAAATTACCCTTGCTCCCCATGCATTCCTTCAAAAAGGAAAGAACATTCGGGACCAAGTGGTCAGGTCATTACTTGCACCACCTTCTCCACCCACGCTCCAATCTATGTGGCAACTTCCACCAATAATGGGCCATTTTAAATGTGGAAGTTGTAAGGCTTGTGGAATGACCATTGTAACGAAGCATTTCGAACATAATAATTGTACATTGGCTCTCAAAGGCCATACCAACTGCAATACCAACAACGTAATTTATGCTATTCTCTGCCCCTGTGTCAAAGTGTACATAGGCCAAACCACTCGGAAGGTTAAGGCACGTATACTACAACATTGTAGCAGGATAAGATGTGGGGTGACGGGTGCACCCTTAGTTGAGCATTTTCAAACTCATGATCATTCTCCTGAATCTCTTAAATGGTTAGTCCTGGAGGAGGTCAGATTGGGTCTAAGGGGTGGCAACCTGGGCTCCATTTTGAATGTACGAGAATGTAAGTGGATGGATCTCTTTAACACTGTCCACAATGGTCTTAACGAAATGGATGTAACTTATGCACAACTTTCCACATTAAACGAGGATTAATATAACTCGTATTGCAGAATGATATTGTTAGGGACCAACACACTGGTTAAGTCCCTGATTCGGAACATGCATAATCATTTTGATACATAATTAATGTGCTGCATAGGCCATTTGTTGTTCCTTACCATGACGGTTTCCCTATTGTCTATGTCTTATCGTGGCTACATGTGTCTCCCTTTCCTTTTTCCTTTTGACTTCTGTAAACCTTAAAAGGACAATGTATTATTTGGACATGTTAAATTATTCAAACATGCTGGCTTTTGTCAAAGCCCTAGATTTTGCTCATATATTGTGCGCCGTTACATGCAGACCGTGCTTTCTAATTATGACCCTGTAGACTTCACTCTACCTTTAATGGCGCTGCATGTATATCTCATTGTAAACATGCAATTATGTACTGAATATGTTATCCATATTTGTGAATATTATTTGGACATGTTATTCAAACATGCTGGCCTTTGTCAAAGCCCTAGATTTGCTCATATATTGAGCCCGAGATTTGCTCATATATTGTGCGCTGCTACATGCAGACAGTGCTTTCTAATTATGACCCTGTAGACTTCACTCTACCTTTAATGGCGCTGTATATATATCTCATTGTAAACATGCAATTATGTACTGAATATGCCATCTATATTTGTGAATTATACTGAGACCCACACACTGGTTCACACATAAATAAGTAAATACTGTCAGTCCATTAGTATATTTTACGGAATTATAATTGTGCCCAGAAACGCAGACAGTGTTTCTTTTCTTTCTCTTTTTTCTCTTTTCTAAATATACTTTTATTTAAATCATGCCTTTAAAGGGATTTATCATTATTTTCACTCCCAAGACAATGTGTACAGACCTTTAAATGGGCTGTAAATCTTATTCTTACTCATAGTAGTACAACATCGATCGTTTTCAGATCGGACGTGCCCTGCGTGCACGCTTTGACCGTGACCTTTAAAGTCAAGGCAGCTACCGGGAGGCACTGTTAGCTGTTTGTTAGTCGATGATGCAGCAGCCCACAGGTATGTCGACACACGCCAGTGTTCCGAGTTTCTTCCAATAATAGGTTCTGGGTTTTGTTAGATTTAGCAACTGTTGATTCTAAATACTGATACTGCTGTCTGTAAATCATGACTTTTAAAGGGATTCATTATTATTATTTTCACTTCTAAGATAATGTGAACAGACCTTTATATGGGCTGTAAATATCACTCTTAATAGTTGTAAACCATCGATCGTTTTTTTAGACCAGACGTGCCTTGCGTGCACGCTTTGACTGTGACTTTTAAGTTTAGGGAGGCACTGTTAGCTGTTTTTCAGTCTATGATGCAGCAGCCTACAGGTATGTTGACACACGTCAGTGCTCCTAGTTTCTTCTTATATTAGGATCTGGGCTCTGCTAGAGTCAGCCATTGTTAATTTTTAAACTGACACATGCTGTCTGTAAGTCTGGCAACTCGGACAGCAGGAGTGGGAAGATTATTTACGGGGCCTTTTATTGTGATTTTCTAAATCTGAGCCACAATCATTCATTTCTTGGTCATGTTGCAATTTAGCAATATCATTCGCGCCTTTGCCACGTAATCTTTAAAGATTTGATGGATTTTGTGTCATTAAACCGCTGAGGTACTCTTTCTGAATAGTGTATTGTTGTGAGATTTAACATATGATTCCGGTCGACAACAGTGGCCTCTTTTGTTTTTCCGGGCAGTGAACTCGGACGTCATTGTGCCAGGTGCTCATTTTTGATTCGTGCCTATGTTACAATGTTTTTCGTGCCTTTGCCATGATTTTCACTGGGATTGTTTATAATACGAATCCTGTAGTTCATTATTACTACATCACCGAGGCACGCTCCCTTAGATCAATTACGTTTGCGCGAGATGAAACACATGATATTAGCCGGTTCACACTTTAGTCCATCACTCAGATGGTTTTTTCCTTCCTTTTCAGTCAGAGGTTACTGAACAACCTCGACGTCTCACTTGAATTATTGAAGAATTGTGGACCTATCTGAGTAAGTCCTCAGAGCTTTTTGTGCTCTGTTTTGTAATTTATTTTACTCCTCCCTCCTCTTTTGAATCTGATGTCTCTGTCTATACCCTTTCTCCTCAGGAGCCCGCGAGGCCCAGCTGTTTGTACTTTCTTCTGGTAAATTAATTCACATATATTTAATGTTAGACTTCATTGTCTCCATTGTTGAATGCCACCGCTGTAATATTATCCCTTTTCTTTAGGTGCTCACTCTTAACTCTTATCCCCGTCCTGAGGAAGACCCCACTCACAAGGCATCAAACCAGCTGTTTATGTTAGGGGTCGAAACGTTGACGTTGTTTCTTTCTTGTGTTCAGACACTGATGACAGAGATTCATTATCTGCATCGGATACTTTGTGTTATGTTTTTCAAATTTATAATTGCCAGACATCTGGTTGGTTAGGTTGTATATATGGATCAATGATGTCACATATGCACACCACCTTCCCTTTTCACTTCACTTCCACAAACACTCCCCTTTTCCTTGCACTTTTCCCTCTTGTCACCAGACTTGAATTAAATGCTTCATATTGATACATGTCATTTATATTCGGGCTATTATGCAACTCTGTGATGTAATAAAATCATAACCATTTTTGGTGAATGATTCAAATGGTGGCGTTTAATTAATTTAAAGTAATAATGTTTTCCTTTGTTTGGCATAACATGTAAATGCAGTCCACTGTGACATTACTCTTTTGTACCATAAACTACCCGGGTCCAGTGGCCTTTCGGGTTACCCCATTATTGTATTACTATTGATGAAGAAAAGCATTTGTTAAAGCCAGTAGGCTGTCAACAGTGGGTTGTTCTAGCGTTGTGTTGCAGGCTATCTTTAGGTTTTTATGTTACATGTAATCTCAATGATTACCGTACCCACTCTAAAAAACCCTGGGGGTTTTCACTGTGGTGATTATTGTTATGCCCTTTTGAGAGGGGTTGTATATTGTTTAGCAAGCTAGATGGTTGCCAGTTTATGTGAACTTGAATAGGCCTGTGCGGGTTATGGTGTCAAGCCAGTGGTAAAGGTTATAGGGTTTATCGATTCGTTGGGCAAAGCTATACAATATTACATAGTTTTGATCTGTTTATTATGAAACATAATGACAAAGCCACTAGTTATGCCTTATTTACTGTGGCAAGCTGTTGTTAAAGCCAGCTGGCCTCTAATAGTGGGGTATCACATTGAGTTACAGTCTATAGATGAGTATTTTGTTAATCTCATCTCACAGATTACCCTAGTAGACAAGGGTTTTGATGTTGGCATTTCATTCCGTCAAACCCCGCAGGGTTTTCACTGGGATGATTATTGATGTGTGACTAGTTATATAGTGATTATAGACTAGTGATTATAGATGTATCACTAGTGTGAGGTGTTGTGTATTGTTTTGCAAGCCGGATTTTTCTACATAGTTGTAATTTTATCCTTTTATATCATGGTTGCCGTTTTATGTCTACTCGGATAAGCCTGTATTTGTTATGGTGACCGGCCAATGATAAAGGTTCTAGGCCTGATTGTTGTGAAAAGTTATGATAAAGACTGTAGGCCTGACCTATTTATTGTGTAAAGCATATTTTGAAGTCAATGGAAATTTAAAGTCTGATTGCTGTTACTCTGTATTAAAGCCTAGATATGGGTATTTTGTTACAAGGAACCTCGCAGTTTACGGTAGTAGGCAAGCTTTTTTGTGTTGGTTATCCCCTTTAACAAACCATGGAGGATAGAAAATGTGCACAGTAAGAATTCTCACCAGGCCATCCTAGGAGAGAGAGTATTTTGTTTATCCTGCATATAATTTTGTATACATTCATAATTTTATGACGGTGTGCCTGATGGTTGCTTAGTGGGAAAATGTACGTTTCGTACAGGAGGCCTTGGCTGGTTATGGTGACAACCCAATAACGGCTAGAAACCTGGTTGGTGCACGGGGAAGAGTTATGCCAAATGCTATAGGCCTGGTCTGTTTATTATGAAAAGTTATGACGAAGGCAGGAGGCCTGGCCTATTTATTGTGAAAAGCGTTTGTTAAAGCCTAAGCCTCTAATAGTGGAATGTTATTACACGGTGTTACCGGCTGTAGACCGGTATTGTGTTCCATGGAATCTCGGACATTACCTTAGAAAGCAAAGGCTTTGGTGTTGGCCACACACTCTGCACATCATGGGAGTAGAAGATTTTCACTGTGATGATTCTTGTGAAGCCATATTGAGAGGTGTTTTATATACTGCTTTGCCAACTGCGATTCTGCACATATTTGTAATTGAATAACCATACGCGTGATGGTTGCCAGTTCGTGAGCACTTCAGTAAGCCTTTGTTGATTATAGCGTAAAGGCTATGGGCCTTATTGGTTCACTGGGAAAGATTGTCAGATTATTAAATTTGTACTGAAAAATTAGACAAAGTAAGTAGGCCTGACTTAATTACTGCGGAAATTGTGTATTAAATCCAATAGCCTTTTATGGTTGGATTGTTAATGCACTGTGCTAAACCATGTAATTCTTTATACTGAATCTCACAAATTACTTTAGTAAACAAAGGTTTTTGTGTTCGGTCCCACATAATCAAACCACGGGGATAGACGATTTGCACTATAATAATCCTTATTGGGCTCTATTGGAAGGGATTTATATTGTTTTGCCCACTGTAATTTTCTGCATATTTGTACTTTTACTATGAAAGCTGAAATGAAGAAGTATTCAAATAATTAAGGAGTCAGTCATGGGGATTCTCCAATATAATTTATTCTGCTTCCACTACAGCAGGGGAGTTTCTGAGCATTCGCCAGAGAGTCTGCTTAAACTGGCAAATGACTCTGCTTATATACATTTGTAGTCACATAGGAAATGGTGAAAAGCAATGATCTTAACAAAAAATTATCATAAAACACAAAGGACCTTGAGAAATGCAGCTTTAGCAGGAAGATTTCAGACAGCTTGCCATTTATCATTAACAGTTGATTGGTTTCCTTTCTTTACTACAATGTGTGGTTACACTTTAAACAGCTACTAAACAAATGGAACCCACCCACAACAGTATGGAATTGTAAAAAGATGTATGGTCGTGCGGGCGATGTGTATCCTACCGTGGTAGGAGGCACATTGTGTTCTAAAAATACCCCTCACACACCAAAAGGGCCCTTGGTGTCATGCTTCATCATAGGGGTCTTCGCACTCCTCTACGGAGTGCGGAGTGTTACTAACCGACGAATACGTGGGAGCACTTAAAGTAACCACTATGTGTAGTGTGTGGGGGTTGAGTGGTAGGGTCTACAGTGATTAGTGAGTGAGTATTAAAAATACCTGGCAAATGAGGACTAGAAAGAAATTTAATAAACCCCTTTGCTGGTATTGTTAAAAGCAGTGAAAAATAGAGGTTTAACGTATTAATGTACGACACCTCCTGTGTGTCTGTGTCAACATGTTTCGAAGCCAAAAGCTTCTTCTTCAGGACGGGTACACAGATCCCTACCCTACTCAAGACAGTAAATACCATCGACAAACATAGGGAATTCTATGTGTAGTTTATATATATAATGTACCTAATAGACTCAATAGGTTTGGCAGGTTTGGCGACAAAGTGAATATCTCTATCTCCTCCTGAAAAGAAACACAAAAGTACAGAGGTATATTTTAGCTAGAACAAATACTCCAGACGTGA
This sequence comes from Calotriton arnoldi, assembly GCA_963921515.1. NCBI lineage: Eukaryota > Metazoa > Chordata > Amphibia > Caudata > Salamandridae > Calotriton > Calotriton arnoldi. Next base: position 1,198,471 of record CAWUFW010000725.1, read on the forward strand.
AGATCGTGACCTGTAAAGTGATATATACAGTGTCTAGAATAAAACCAGAAAAACTATATAGTCAGTGCAGTTTTCCTGTAAAAAGATGGACAAAGACAAGACATACACAACAAGTAACATAAAGCACACACACTATGTAGGACTATTCCTTGTAAAACGATGGTAAGCGTTAAGGAAAAAGGAGGAAAAAAACGTGAACTGTAGGAAAAAGGTGGCATACTTGCTATCCAAAAGTTCAAGGCCTCATGAGCCTGGGAGGAAACGCAGGGGACTCTGTGCTTATGAACACTCTGCGAGGAAAATAAACTATATTTTAAACAGAGAAAACCCCACTTACTTAGTAAAAGCAGATCGTGGTCTAGTTGAAGCGGCTATGCCGTACTTACAAATGCGAGGGTATTGCCTCACCCGACCGTCCCCTCCGTGACTCCGTGGATACTGAGAGACCAGGAGGCAGTCGATGTTAAATACTTTGCTTAATTGGCCCATTAAGTGTCGGTACGTGTGTGTCGGCATGTCCATATACAAGCCCTGACCGCCGATACCGATGATTTTGCACGGAGTTAAGGAGGAAATGCTAAAAAGACTAGACCGCTGCCAGGGAAGCGTGAAGCGGTTACCGGAAAAAAAGGAAAGTGAGGAAAACAAAGTACGTTCAGTGCTCAGCGCGTGCGTCTGCCATTCGTGCATCGAAATAAAAACAGACCGATAATGTTAAAAGTCATGCTATGTGAGCGTATTCCCAGAAGAAATTATTTCAATCCCAGACGTCACGGCCGGTCAAAGTCCGCATCGGAGAGCACAAGAGCAACGTTCGGTGTAAGAAAAGCACCACGAAAATGGCGACACATTACCTGTCAGAAACCCATGGAGTAAATGACCTCCGATGGACAGTAATAGAACAACTAGCAACAGACCGTGGCCTTTTAGAAAAAGAACAACGCTGGGTTTTCCGTCTGGGTACTAACATCTTAGGTCTGAATGAAAATATACAGTGGAACCGTTTCATTTGAACGGGATGTCTCTGTCCACATGCGCAAGGAGCCATGTTACCTTTTTATCATTTGGGAGCATGCTCCGAGATTCTTTTCCCCCTTTGTTATTCGACCATTTCCTCTCCATAATCTGGAAGACGTCGATTCAGTATATCACAGGGAATCTGTGGTCCATGAATACCCCTCCAACTGCATCTCCTGTCTTTTCCCCCCTTTTTTCTTTTTTTTCTTCTTTCCCCCCCCCCTTCTTCCGCCCCCCTTTTTTCTCCCCCCCCTCCCCCTTTGCTTCACTATTTTTTCAGCCCTTTGGACGTTTTTTTAGCGCGGAATAATATTCAGCACTAGCGCTAATATATGCCCTCTCTTTCTATTTAAGAATGATACATTCCGTTCTGGGGTGTAGTACTATGACCCTCATGTGCAGATAACATTCATGATGATTTTAAATCATTCCATTCCAAATTCCATATAGCGCTTCAGTACTTGGACACTTTTCTCCCATTCTGGGATTGAAATAATTTCTTCTGGGAATACGCTCACATAGCATGACTTTTAACATTATCAGTCTGTTTTTATTTCGATGCACGAATGGCAGACGCACGCGCTGAGCACTGAACGTACTTTGTTTTCCTCACTTTCCTTTTTTTCTGGTAACCGCTTCACGCTTCCCTGGCAGCGGTCTAGTCTTTTTAGCATTTCCTCCTTAACTCCGTGCAAAATCATCGGTATCGGCGGTCAGGGCTTGTATATGGACATGCCGACACGCACGTACCGACACTTAATGGGCCAATTAAGCAAAGTATTTAACATCGACCGCCTCCTGGTCTCTCAGTATCCACGGAGTCACGGAGGGGACGGTCGGGTGAGGCAATACCCTCGCATTTGTAAGTACGGCATAGCCGCTTCAACTAGACCACGATCTGCTTTTACTAAGTAAGTGGGGTTTTCTCTGTTTAAAATATAGTTTATTTTCCTCGCAGAGTGCTCATAAGCACAGAGTCCCCTGCGTTTCCTCCCAGGCTCATGAGGCCTTGAACTTTTGGACAGCAAGTATGCCACCTTTTTCCTACAGTTCACGTTTTTCCCTCCTTTTCCTTAACGCTTACCATCGTTTTACAAGGAATAGTCCTACATAGTGTGTGTGCTTTATGTTACTTGTTGTGTATGTCTTGTCTTTGTCCATCTTTTTACAGGAAAACTGCACTGACACTATATATAGTTTTTCTGGTTTTATTCTATACACTGTATATATCACTTTACAGGTCACGATCTTCACGTCTGGAATATTTGATCTAGCTAAAATATACCTCTGTACTTTTGTGTTTCTTTTCAGGAGGAGATAGAGATATTCACTTTGTCGCCAAACCTGCCAAACCTATTGAGTCTATTAGGTACATTATATATATAAACTACACATAGAATTCCCTATGTTTGTCGATGGTATTTACTGTCTTCTGTGAGTAGGGTAGGGATCTGTGTACCCGTCCTGAAGAAGAAGCTTTTGGCTTCGAAACATGTTGACACAGACACACAGGAGGTGTCGTACATTAATACGTTAAACCTCTATTTTTCACTGCTTTTAACAATACCAGCAAAGGGGTTTATTAAATTTCTTTCTAGTCCTCATTTGCCAGGTATTTTTTAATACTCACTCACTAATCACTGTAGACCCTACCACTCCCACCCCCACACACTACACATAGTGGTTACTTTAAGTGCTCCCACGTATTCGTCGGTTAGTAGCACGCCGCACTCCGTAGAGGAGTGCGAATACCCCTATGATGAAGCACGACACCAAGGGCCCTTTTGGTGTGTGAGGGGTATTTTTAGAACACAATGTGCCTCCTACCACGGTAGGATACACATCGCCCGCACAACCATACATCTTTTTACAATTCCGTATTGTTGTGGGTGGGTTCCATTTGTTTAGTAATTATAGCCAGGGGAGATTGAATCCACTCCCAGTGTCCCTCTGGACACGTCCTCTCTCCACTCCCTCCTTTGATATTTACACTTTAAACAAACCATTATTCACGGACCTTGACAACACAGTGGGGAGTTTAAAGTATTTACAATTAATCTTATGGGAACTCATGCAGCGTCTGCTTCCTTGCTGGCTCTCAGGCTCTGGTGACAGTTTACAAGACTAAGTGAGAGATAAATGCTTTCCTTTAGTGATCTTTGAACAGGAAGGAAAGCATTCTGCAGTCAAAGCCTTTCCTTTGGCATGTAGTAAAATTATCTTTCCATGAACCCAGCTGCACTCAGCCAAACCTGTTTATCCCGGGAATAAGTTCATGTAAAGATTAAAGAAAAGAGAAAAAAGCATTATTAAAAAGGACCATCTCTCTCAATCTTCTGTTGAATGTCTTTTTTACAGCGGCATTCACTCTCTATCTGCATCATCCACATAATTTCACGATGATCTGGGGTTTATCTGTGACGCCATAGCTTTACTTGCAGTAACACGAGGCTTTGGGATACATGCTGAGATGCATGCAGATAATATATTTATGAGAATACAAACTGTTACCAATATTGCCAAGCAAATAAATATTCCTATCAATAACCAGGAGCCCCAAGACCCAAAGAAGGACTACAAATCATCCCAGAATGTTCTTTTGGTTGCCTCATGCACTTGATGCCCAATATCATGCCGATCTTCCAATGCCTTATATACACTTGGTACATTATCTGTTATTTAAAGGCAGCAATCCGTTTTTACTCATCCTACTGACCCCACTGTTCTCAGCTAATATGTCTAAAACCAACTGGTTTTGTAGAACCATGGTCCTCACAGCAGCCACCTTTACTGTTAGGTTTCCCAGTGCTGCTGAGGTTTCGTTTATTGTTGCCTCCAGTAATCTACCCTATTGTCTTATTTGTCTGAAATTAATACCCTAATTCCCCTAAGTATGGAATTAGGGTATACCAATGTATGTTTTCGTAAGTGGTTTTTAAGTCGAGCCTAGGCAGCGCGCGCATGCGCTGTCCTCAAGACATGCTGTATTCATCTATGGGCTTTAAGCACTCCCATCTATTACCATTCGTTCTTTGTTGTGCTTGTCTTAAATGCTTTCTCTTTTAATTTTTGCACTTTTCTAAATGTCCCTCCTTTATGTGCTTAGTCCCCCCCACCCCCCCCCCCCCCTCCTCCCCCGGCGCCTTCATGCTTCCTCCTGTTACAGCGTGTGATGGCCCCTCCTCCTGTCTGGCCATTGCAGTCTTAGTGTTCTTTTGGTTTTCCATAGCTGGGGCCAGAAACAAAGCAGGCTTTAAATATTTCCTTTTAAAAACTGTTGTTTCCAGCATAAAGAAAATCAGTGTGGCTTTGCTTTTCTTTCTTGCGTCCGTCTGAAGGTTTTGAAAGTGCTTCACTGCCATCAGAAAAAACAGCATGGGTTTTCATTTAATGTATCTATTTTCTTCGGGAACTGTTTCATTATATGAGAAACAGGCCCTATTGTTGAATTGTTTTTCTACCTTTTTTCCGTGCACTACAATGTAGGAGTGCTTTTTTAGGTCTCGCCTACGCAGCGCGCATGCGTTGCATAGAAGAAGGAGACCTTTAGGAATCGATTCGCTTTTTCGCCCAAAAACGTGCACGCTTTGCATTGCTTTCAATGGCAATGCGTGCACGCTTGGCGATTCCCTTGCGGGAGCGAGCTTTGGCGACATCTGTTTGTAATTAACTTTCAAACAGATGGTGCCCCTGCTCGCTCCCGCAAGGGAAACGCTGTGTGTGCTCTCGGCCGCACTCCCCCCACCCCTCCCACTTGTTAACCCGCGGGCTACGCTCGCTCCCGCAAGGGAAACGCTGTGCGAGTCTCGCTCGTTTAACTTTGAAACTGAGCGCGGCGCCGCTTCACGAACACCGCGCTCGGTTTATTTATATATTTCTTAACTTTAGCACTGAGCGCAGCGCCCGCTTCAAGGACACCGCTCACAGTGTTGAAGTTAAGAAATATATAAAGAAACCTAGCGCGGTGTCCGTGAAGCGGCGCCGCGCTCAGTTTTAAACTTAAGCATTTGCAATGCAATCGGACCGATTACATTGCAAATGATTGTTTTCACTAGCAACAGCGAGGGCGCCACATTTCTTTTCCCCCAGTGAGCTATCCTAGCAAAGGCTGGCTCTGGGGACAGGTGCGGGCATCCGGTGGAGGTAGGGAATGGTCTTGACCAATGTGAGCAGTGACCCCCTCCAAAGGCCAGGGCAAGACTCCCAGCGCAGCGGTGCAGTTTGCGCTGCGCTCTGTGGTGGGCAGACATGCATTTCAGATTTCATTTGGCAGGATAGCATAGCAGCGCGTTTTTTTTATCGCCCAGAGCCCTTCTCCGGGGCTCTGTGCATACCCGGAGTTACAGATTTGCGGTCACGGGATTACTGCTCGAGAGCTATAAGATGACGAGCGCACTTCGGGGCTCAGTAATATTAAGAGGCGAAAGCATGCAGTGCTCTGTCGCTCTCTCAAATTAACTACGCAGTGACCTATCATTGGGGCACTCCACGTGTCCATTAGGATTCCAGGGCACGGCGAAACAAACAACGTAGCCAGCTTTTACTGCTAGCCGGGCGCATTCATTGGCATGTTTACTTCATCTACCGTTCTCGTCGCCCACGTGCAAATGGCGCCAGAGAACAAACTGGCAAACACCGGCAATCCGCCCTCACTATCCTCCGCAGGTGCCTGTTGATCTCCACCTCACCAGTTTTCTTAACTCTTTCTGCTCCAGATTCCATCCCCTGCCCTTATGTTGCTGCACTGATCCTGACCAAGCACCTTCACACCCCCTCCCCCCCTCCTCCCCCCACACGGACAAACATCTAGTAGCCTCGGACCTCAACAACTTTAGCATGTAATGCCCATCGGCCTATACCCCCTTTTCATTGCAAATCTCACAGCCCTTTGACCCTTTGTCTTTACTTTCCCAGTTATTAATTGCCGCCTCCTAGCCGTAATTGGTTTCTTTACACAGCTCTAGTGTTGCCTGTTTCCTTTCCTCACCCTGACAACATTACCCTGCCAAGTTCACCTGCTGCCAGGACATGTCTCCAGAGCCATTTGCCACAGCAAGAAGTTATTAGTTTGCTTCCTATCGGTACTGCTGGTCTACTTGCCTGTGCCTCGCGCCCCTGAGCTCCCCTACACTCTGCTCCTTTTTTCATAAACTCCTTCCGTGTCGAGCAAGCGTGAGAACCCTCTAAACCAGCGTCAACACCCATCCCCCCAGTCTCCCAATGTCCGCAATCATGAAAACAAGCATTGGCATAGCCAATAGGTCTCGCCTTGGGAATCTTATAAGTATTTAGTTATGCAGTACAATATCCTTGGTGCAACAACATCAACTGTTGCATGGCTAAACACTTATAAGGTCCCAAAGGCGAGACCCACGCCAGCTCCCTGCTTCTGATTTAAAAAAAAATAAAAAAAAATACATGCAGTTCTGGCACGTCAGGAATGAAACGGTTTCCGAAAGGAGGCTATGAACTGGGCGCTTTCCATGTCAAAATAAACCGCCAGGGCGTGCAACTGTTTCTAATTCTTTTTTGCTGAAAGTGGGCTGTGAAACTTGGGCTTTGGCTGCGCTCGGCGGCTGCCCCGCTCCTGCTGGCACTCTCATTACAAGCAGCAGTGGGAGCTCCAAAGGGGCGCGAGGGAGCCAAAGCCGGTTTGGGCCAGCTGTGCATGACGGGTCGCGGAGCCGCTGCAGCGTCAGGCTGTTTGAAGGACTTTGACGCTTCGTTTTGGGGACCCTTTGTTGTTTGCACTTGTGGTTTGCTGGCACCCTTGCTTCGTGTGTTCCAGGGATCTATCTCTTTAGGCCGGGAGGATGCAGGCTGTGACGTTGCTGGCGCTGCTGCTAGTCTTCTTGCTCCTCGCCCCGCTAAGTGTGTCCCAGCCGCCGAGGTAGGTCCTTCAAGATGCGATGGGAGTGTTTTTTTTATTATGGTCATGATGTCTCTTCACTTCTGGAGTTCGTTGTGTGGGATAATACAATGCGTATTTGTAAAGCGCACTTTTCCCCGAGGGCCTCTTGGCGCTATTGACTCCAGATATTTACTGTAACCCAACTCAGTAGTTTCATTTATCGACGATGAAAGTTGCCACAGAGGGATTCACATATGTGTTTATGCATGTGGGTTTAAGCCCAAGTCTGCTCAGGCAATGCATTATTAGTCCACTGATCTCCCAGATTCTGGCTACTTTTAGAGAAACAACCTGCTTTTATGTTTACAGCGGCCACAGTTGACAACCGCCATATGAAATGAACTCAGTTATCTGAAGGCAGGTAACGCAGCTACAGTGCTTTGCAAACCGAAGAGGGCATTTACAAGCGAAGCACAGAATTTAAAACGTAACTTAATTTGAAAAAAAAAAAAATCTTTATAACAATGATAATATACAATCCCGAACAGTCTTAACAGAAACACTCAACACAATGCTCTGTGTGCACTTTATTTGGCTAGATAAAGTGCCCTTTTCACCCCGCAACCATACCCTAAAACAAACTGAATAGGCTCCCCTTTTGTATTATTATTTTATGAAAATATTTGGGCACATACCTAAATGCCTGACTTCAGTGTTGCATCTGGCCAAAGTTTGGACACTCGTTTCCATGACTCCGGGATGTATTAATTTATGAATGCATCTTGGCAGGTGGCATGTCCAAGAGAAACGTGCTTTCGTTATGCACATGTGTATGCATTCAGACGTGGCGTGACAGCTGCATCCTTTTTGGGACGATTTGTGGTCCAGAGCGTGAAGAAAGAGGCCAGGAGATGGGGGGGATTGCAGAGCTCAATGTAGTATACAAGCCTAGAAACTATGCAATTAAACGCAAATTATTTGGAATTTTAAAGGCTAGAGGGCAAATTTTTTTTTTTTAACGTGCAGGGCTTTCTAGCGATGGCTCTTGGGGCCCAAACCCATGCCACATTTTCAGGAAAACCACTATCTATGTAATGTTTCTAATTTGGATTAATTGCAAGTAAATTAATCTCGTGTAAATATCAAAACGGGCCACCATCTTTTGCCCACTTTTCACTTAAATCTTAAAGCGGAGCCCACAAAGCAGTTTCTTCAAGATATTTTTTATAAATATGTATTTCCTGTCACTCTGACCTTGGTGACTGCAGAAAACTAACGAGAGTAGCGTGCACTCTGCTTCTGCCTGTTCTCCGGCCCATCCTTTTACCAAATCCCCCTATTGGCACGCGTCAAGACCTCAGTGCAGTTTTCCTCACACAACCTTTTTTCTTACTGAGTAGATCTCGTGCCATTGTCCCATCCGGGCAGAAAATCAATAAGTAAACAGGGCCTGTTTCCCCAGGCCCAGAGACTGTGATACCCAGCAGATACACTCAGCCTATCGGTCGGAGGGCCCTGGAAACCAACTCTGTTTGTTATTGAAACCAAGCAATCAGAAGAATCAAACCAGAAAGGCAGATGCACCAAAGACTTCAAAGTCCTGAGCAACTGAACTACCCAACACCAGCCCCACTGGCTCTGCACAACGGAAAAGCCACTCAACATTCTAAATATGGCATTTCCTTGTTTTGTTTTTTTTGTAGCATATTTGCATGGTTTTTTCAGTGTCCTTCCTCCTGTGTATGCATGTGCTGCATGGCTAAACACTTAAAAGGTCCCAAAGGCAAGACCTATTGGCTATGCCAATGCTTGTTTTCTTTTGTTGCCTGTTACCTTCCTTCATCTCTTGTTCCCATTCGTCATCCTGATCCCTCCATTCCTGTATCTTTGGATGTTATTAATCTGTCCAACTCCTAACTTCTTCGTTATCCTATGCTCCTTTACACAGCTCCCCGCAGTTATTTGTTAACTCAGTGTCCCATGGTGCTACTAATTGCTTCTTCTCACTAGGGTGCCACTGAGCTAAGAAAAGCGCATCAGTATGTGCTCGATATTCCAAATCTTTCATCTCATGCCCCACCCCATTAGTTACTCTTTCCTCCAATGCAACTAGTACTGAATCATCTTCACTTAGTAGCAAACGTTGAGTTAACTCCCTCCATCTCTGAATCTCTTGGGATGTCGCTCTTCGTCCTGCGCCACTCTCCTTTTTCTTAATCCTACCTTTACCTTTCTTCCTTTCGACAACATTCTGTCCCTTCATCCCCTGCCTTAGCCTCACTATAGGGAGGAGGCTTTCTATCCAAAAGTCCCTCAATTATTAGACCTGCTGGCTCCTGTTGTGGTGCCGAAGGCTGTGCCACAAAATCCTAACTTTCTGTCACAGTGTCTTCGCACCAGTATTCCTTACTCTTCTGCACACTCTTGGCCTGTCTAAGTTCCTGTAACTCTTGTTTCAATGTTTTACGTACTATCCCCTTCACCTGTTTCGCACACCTCGGTTGTCTGGCATACGTCTCCCATTCAATCAGGCAATCGAACTGTGCCTACCAAATCTTCTTTTTCACCGTGAAGTATCGTAAATACTGTATTTTTGCTAAGTCAAAGGTTCCCTCCAAAGGGAATTGTAAATACATATTGTCCTTAGTATACTCATGCTATTGATTAAAAGATAAACATGTTGATATAGAAATCTTTGTCATTATTTTATGGGCTGGAGACCCTTCGGGTGTTGAAGGCAGACTCTGGTCTGACCTTTTACATTTGCTAAATGCTTGATCTATTTTTAAAATTAACCGTAGGCACTACAAAAATTCTAACGAACCCTGGGGACTTCAAATATCCTACATTGGAGGATCCTGCCTCCTGAACTGCATCCTCGGAGAAACCAATTCCCTCTGTTCCGTTTAGCAGTGCCTCTCTGTCTCCATTATCCCATTTGCCACCCTTACCCAATGACTTACTTGACCTCTCAATAGTTCTCTGGGATGAAGCATGGGTCACTCACCTTGTGTCAGTCGCTTAGCTGGTCCCCTGCAGATGCTGACTTGGGAATCCAGTTCCATTGTTGAGGTGCGCATTTCAGGATTTGTAGAGGTCCACGTTTGCCCCTTCACTGCGGTGCTGAGAACTGACTGTAGTGGCCCTCTTCATCCCTGTGCGGGCCACCAATTGTTAAAACTGAAATGAAGAAGTCTTCGAATAACGGAGGAGTCTGTCATTGGGAATATCCAATAATATTTATTCTGCTTCCGCTGCAGCAGGGGAGTCTGAGTTTTCGCCAGAGAGTCTGCTTCAGCTTACAAATTACTTAGATTATATACAATTGGAGTCACATAGGAAACAATGAAAAACAATGCGGTCAACAAAAAAATATCATAAAACACAAAGGTCCTTGAGAAATGCAGCTGTAGCAGGAACATTTCAGACAGCGTGCCATTTATCATTAACAGTTGATTAGTTCCCTTCCTTTCCTACAGTGTGTGGTTACACTTTAAACAAACCATTATTTACGGACCATGACAACACAGTGGGGAGTTTGAAGTATTTATAATTAATTATATGGGAACATCTGTGCAGCATCTGCTTCCTCACCGGCTCTCAGGCCCTTGTGACTGTGTGCAAGACTGTGAGAGATGAACGCTTTCCTTTAGTGATCTTTTAACGGGAAGGAAAACATTCTACAGTCGAAGTATTTCCTTAGGCACGTACTTCAACTAACCTTTCCATGAACCCAGCTGCACTCAGCTAAACTAGATAAACATGTTTATCCCGGTAACAAGTTCATGTAAAGGATAAAGAAGAGCGAAAAAAGACTATTAAAAAGGACAATCGCTCTCATTATTATGGTGTTCCTGGCGGGTGCCTTGTTGGAAATCTTATGCCGAACACCATAGATCTGAGTTTGTTATGGTGACAAGCAAATGATGAACATCATAAGCCTAGTTGTTTATTGTGAAAGTTACCGTAAGGGCAGGAGGCCTGGCATATTTATTGTGAAAAGCATATTTTAAAGTCCATAGACATTTAAGCCTGGGTTATTACTGTGCATCAAAGCACACAGATAGCTATTTTGTTTACATGGTGTCCCACAGCATACCATAGTAGGCAAGGGTTTTGGTGTTGGTTACCCCCTCTGACAAACTGTGGGCAAACTGTGCAGACCTGCATTGTAATAATTCTTGCAAATCTTTTTGGTAGGCCCAACAGGATCTTTAAATTTAAATTTAAAAAAAATGTACATATAGCTATAGAGATGGAGAAATATGGATCTTTCGGTCTAGCTACCTAAAGGGCCAACTCTCCACTTCTGTTGTTTTGTGTGGGTGTCATTTACACTCTGCTTCCATCCATGACCGCATACTGTTGGTTGTATTGGTTCAGTTCACATCGGTCATTGGCCCATTTACCTTGTGAATGATGTTGTTTTCTGATTGCATGTACAGATCCACATGAAAATGACTGGTTGACAGTCCTTTCGTTTTCAGTTTTCTCCGTTTATAGTTGCCCTTTCACTTTTTTGCTTCTCCTTTTTAATTTTTTTTCATAATGGGATACTACAGTTCCCCATGCAGTGCTAATGGGCTGCTTGCTTGCCACTCATTTCATCTGCTATGCGCTGTATCTCGCGTTGTGACTGCCTCTAAACCAGGCAACCATTACAAAATGCGGTTTACCATAGTCTGTCATTGTTACTATTCAAGAAATGCAATATGTTCCTAATAGTTGTGGTGGCCGTGCTGATACTTTTAAGTTTGTAGGTTCTTCAAGGACCCGAGGTACCCAGAGCAAACAATTGAACTGCACCCCACAATGGTTTTTATACTTTTATAACCGGTATAGAGTAATTCATATGGTAAAATATAAAAAGTGAAAAGTGGGTATCAAAGAAACCTATGTATTTTTTAAATAGACACCAGATACAGATTTTATGAGCAGTGGTTATTTGTACATCTCTGAATTTGTGGGGACCCATACTACCATGTGATTCAGAGGACATTTATTAAAATGTCTTTTTTCTTACACACTGCCCTACATTTGGAAGGCAAAATTGCAGAGAACCATTCTGTATTCCCACACGTCTCCCGATAAAAATTGCATGCCACTTGTGTGGTTAGGCATAGTACCTGCAACAGGAAAAGGCCCCAAACGCAACATGGACACATCATGTTTCAATGTGGTAACTCTGAATTTTGGGCCCTATCTCAGCCAGCACTTAGGGAATTGTAACAAACCTGTGCATCTAGACACATAGAGGGGAATCCAGGGTGGGGTGACTTGAAATTTCAATTGGTATTTATATAGCTCTTACTACCCCTGGCGAAGTCGATGCATTTTTCAGTGAGTAGCCTGCTACTCCTGAACCCAAAAAGGATTAGTGGTGGGTTAGTATAGAGAAAAATGCGTTGATTTGAGTGGTGGACATGTGAGTGTGTTAGTTGGATTGAATAGGATAATGGAGGGAAGAGTCTAGAAGGTATTATCTTGGAGACCATAGTAGTAAGACCCCTTACGTGGTGTCAAAGCGCTTTTCGTCGAGTAGCACGCGGCTTCAGAACCTCTCTTCCTGGAATCCTTGGGGCTCTAAAAGTTGTAGGTAAACCAGTTTTACCTTTTATCAACTCACATTTGTGCATCCTTCTGTGCTCGGAGCGAATTACTTCACGTTCCGAGAGATCGCACCTTGGCATTTTCTGCCAAACTGGGCTTTATTCTGTTTTAAAGTCTGACAAGCATGGCATACTCAAATGCGTTTGAAATCTTTCAAGTTTTTTCTGTTAAGGAAGAACATCTCTGCAAGCTAAAGGACCTTTTTACCTCAATGGGTAAGAGAAAATAAAACCTTAATTTGGTGCAATTTCACTGCAACAAAAGTCCCCCAATTGAACATGCTTATTCAGTTTCATTTTAATGGTAGTTGGCTTCTTATAAAACAGACCAAAAATGCTACGGGTGACGTGGTTATTTAGTAAGACCACATAAATACTGTGAGCAATTACACATTTTCTGAAGAGATTTTTTTCCTCTTAAAGTGTTTCAGGATTCAACCAATGCGTGGGACAATTAATTCTTCATGACTATAAATTGAAATTCCATGTTAGACAGTAACTTAACGAAAAAACATGAGGAGTTGAGACTTAAGACGTGTGTGAAGGTAGCAACGCTACACTTGCTGCATAGCACCCATTTGTCATAACCTCTAAAGTAGATCTCCTGTTATCAGCCTAGCCAACTAGATCCTCCTGCTTGTCTGACTCAACACATGTATACCAAATTGAAAAGTAGTCATTCAAGATGAAAATGTGTGCACTCTCAGAACTCACATGCGGATGCCTGCAGAAAATGGCGGAACATCCAAAATATATTTAAAGCTCCTACCTGAGTGATATAAAAAAAAAAAAACAGTGTTTCGGAGACCCATCACCGATATTATTAACTGGGTGGCAGGGCATTGCAGACATGGCTGGTATGCAACACTCATCCAGAGGCACTTCACACTGACAGAGCATTTCTCCGCCACTGCTAGCAACTGTGCCCAACGCACTGAAATGATCACTGTTGGCAATTTGCATCTCAAAGCCCCTAAAGTTAACTTGTCTGATATGGTAACCACTACATCCCCCAAAAATACTAGTAGCTTTGGACAACTTCCATTGAACATAAGAAGCTCTTATTACAGAAAAGGTTGGAGACCCCTGCTTCAGTCTAACGTAAACTGTCAAAGGTGAAACAACAAACCCTGTGACGGAGTCATAGGGGGGGGGGAGGGGGCTCACCCCCACAGCCAGCGGTGTACACCATCTCTGCTCGTGTGTCCTGGTGGACAACGCCACCACCTGGTCTGCCACCCGAGTGCCCCGCTCCCCAAGCAACCCACTGTCCCTCACCCTCACTTTCTGTGATAGAAAGTTCTGGAATCGGCAGGGAGCCACAAAATTCCTGCCACCCACCATTTCCTCAAGTCTCCCGATTAAAAATGCTACCTCACTTGCGTGGGTAGAACTAATGCCAGCAACAGGAAAGGCCCCACAATTCAATGTGGAGACATCAACATTTCCTCTCATAAAAATGATTTGATTTGGCCATGGGAGGAGCAACGTTTTCTTTGGCTGGGGATCGACGGCCACCCAGGAAAATCTACCAAACCCAGACACTTCTGAAAACGAGACACCCAGGGGAATCCAGGGTGGTATGTTTCGCATGGATCACACAAAGGTTTCTTACCCGCAATGCCCTACAAACCTCAATTTCTTTCTAAAATTGCACATTTATCTTGCATTCCTGTGACGTAAATCTCCAGAATCCAAAGGTATCCACAAAATTCCTACCACCCTGCGTTGCATATGTGACGGGCAAGCAGCAAACCAAGGTCAGTGGGAGTCTTGTGGAGCGACTCTCATTAACCTTGGTTTGATTTGTGCCTGTTGGGCATCCCAGTTGTAGCGCTCCATGAGAGTGCATGTGTTTGCAGGCTGTCATTCTCCCTCTTCCCCCCCCCCCAACCCCTTGCGTGTCCTTGCTTGCACCTGGTTCCCGCCCCTCTACTGCCTCATAGCTGCTTCCACCTACCTCCTTCTTTGCTGCTTCCACCCACTTGAAAGGTCTGCATTTTTTGCAATTGTAAAATAGTTCAGTGAGGCGGCTTCACCGGGGTGAGACGAGAGACACAAGAGGCTCTTCCATGCTCACTGGGTACTCACAAAGCGGTTGGCATGGAAAGGAGGGGATGGGAGGAGGAAGGGAAAGAGGGAGGGGGCAAAATGTGTTATCACCATTAATTTTTCTATAGGAAAATTAGACTGAGCTACAGACAGCAGCTGAACGGAATTATACCAAATTTAACAAAATGCAAGATCTTGGCCTAGAAAGTTTGTTTTTGTGATTTGGTTTGAATCTTTTCAGTAGTTTTCGAGAAAATATAGATATTTGAAGCTGCTGAGTATCCGTGAAGCGGACAGATCTGTAGATAAGATCTGATTGGCTGCTACCACATCAAAAAGATGTGATGACAGCTATTTTAGGACTCGGGAAACCAGTCTTCTGTCCTGACAAAGGGGTGTTAAAAAAAACCATAACTGCCCATTTTCAGTGGTATTGTTAGTTTAAAACGGTATTTTTTAACTGACATTTAGACATAACTATAATGCCTCTTTGCCTTTTGTTTTTTTTCTGTGTATGTGTGTATGTGTGTGTGTGTGTGTATGTGTATATGTATATGTATGTGTGTATGTATATATTTGTGTATATTGCGGAAACAATGAATTTAATTACGCCAATTGCAGGATGGATTTGTATAAATTCATTCGAAAACTAAAACTGTCTAACCTACACAAAAACCTCAAAAAGAGTCCAATACCCCAGACAGAGGAGCCTCAAACTGTAATGGATATACCTATACTAGAGGAGCTATGGGTATTACAGAATGAAGATGTAGAACCTGGTGCTACCGGAGTGGAGAGTCGACTAAATTCTAATGATCCTTTAACTCCACAGCTAATGGAGTCCGACCGAACCCCGTTTTGTCCTAAATCAGGCTATGTTCCCCAAATGCCTAGAGACAATCTGGATATCTTCTCTGAAAATGTGAGTGCTGATCTGAGACGTCTGTACCAACAAACAAGTAAGCAAAGACGAAGGATGAGTTATAAGGCTGCTCGAATCCAGAGAGTAGTAACCAAGTTGAAACAAAATGAGGATACTTTGGTGAAGGCCTCAGAAAAAGGGGGCAATGTTGTGCTCTGGAGTCGAGGCCTATACTGTAAAGAAGCCTTGAAGCAATTAAACAACATTGAATGCTACAAAAAAGTAACGAGGCTAGAATACGAAGAAGTGAAAGATGGTTTCCTTGAAAGGCTGGAATACTGGTATAAACCAGAACTATTGAGCTGGGATGAATTTAAATTTATCAAGCAGGAGCATCCAATCATTCCAGCCTTTTATATGCTGCCGAAGGTGCACAAGGATGGAAAAGAACCACCGGGAAGACCAATCATTTCGTCATGTGGGAGTATTTTTGTGACTGCCTCCAGGTACATTGACTTTTTCTTGAATCCTATTGTTAAGACTCTAACTTCATACATTAGAGATTCAGCAGACTTTTTGAAACATATTTATGATGTGCAATGGGGTAAAGACATGGTATTATTGACATTGGACATTGGACATAACTACATTGTATATAAGTATACGACATACAGACTGATTAAGGGCCACAGAATATTTCCTAAAAACAAGACCTATGCGATTCATGCGACATAATAACATGATTTTAGAAATGATGAACTGGTGTTTGACAAAAAATATTTTTCTGTTTGGGTCTGATCTTTACCAGCAGGAGCAAGGGACAGCCATGGGCACCTGCTTCGCCCCCAGTTATGCCAATCTCCATCTAGGCTGGTGGGAGGAGCAGGTGCTCAGGGGCCGCAGGCTGGAACACTGGATGGAAAACATATTGGTGTGGGTCAGATTTATTGACGATATTTTTGTGCTGTGGCAGGGCACGACCGAAAATATTGATTTGTTTATTGATGACCTGAACAACAATAGTTTAAATTTGAAATTTGTAGGCCATTACAGCAAGGTATCTATTGATTTTTGGATGTCAGGGTAACCGCTAAAGGGGAAAAATTAGAATCAACAATTTTTAGGAAGTCAACAGCAGG